>OX411721.1:15771286-17032956 GCA_948252095.1 Dicycla oo | reverse complement strand
TATATAATAAAATAAATAACTTCCAACCCCTATCATACCGTGAAACTAGAATATCACTAAAGCAGTGGCTACTAGGTTTAGACTATGACCAAACTGAAAAATTGCTACCCTAAACTCAATCCATTTTAGGAATATACGAGTAATGTACGTATAATAAGAATGTGTACACTACACTCACTACACATGAATCATCACAAAACATAATACAGACTAATACATCAACACTTCACACAAACACTCTACAGAGAAACCATCCTTTTCAATTTGCATCTTTTCTTTTGCTTTTGTGCCAACGAATTGGGAGAAGACACTGCCTCCTGTAACACAGGTCTTTGAACCTAGCTCAGGAGTCAGGGACTTCATAGGTATTTTGTAATCTTTATGGGAATAAACTATTATTCTAAAATACAGTCGTAATTAGCATTTTTAACCCTTTCTACGAGCTACTTAGACGGTATCGATATCACGGTCGCTATTCACTGGTCCCGCCTGCCCTAGCAATACCATCTACTTCCTACACAATAGGACAATAGGGATGTTAATCTCTGGTGATGTAACTGCTTCTGAAATAACTATATACTCTCAACCGTTGTGTAACCGTGTTCCGGGGTTCTGTATCGTATTATATGCATTACTGCCTTGTTGTGTTACGAGTTTATTAAGTGCTTGTTACACATCCCGTTAGGGTCGTAATTATTTTAAATTAGGTACTTGCAACAGTTTGGGCTGGATGAGTGAGTAGTTTGTGGTTTTTAACAGTTTAATAGAAGCTTAATCTTTTCATAACGAGACTCCTCCGTGCCTCGGAAAGCACGTTAAGCCGTTGGTCCCGGCTGTCATTCGAGGATCTTTGAGAGTCGTTACGGGTCGTCAGAAGTCCGAAAGTCTGACAACCAGTCTTACCAAGGGGTATCGTATTACCCAGTAACTGGGTTGTGGAGGTCAGATAGGCAGTCGCTCAATGTAAAATACTGGTATTCAGCTGCATCTGGTTAGACTGGAAGCCGACCCCAACATAGTTGGGAAAAGGCTAGGCAGATTGAATAGAAGCTTAATGTTCGTTTATCTTATATTAAATACCGCTCAATAAAATTGCACTGTTATGTCTTTTATTACCAGTAATCGGATAATCGGGCGCTAATATACCTAAACTTCACTTTTATTCCCACAAAAGAATAATACGGACATGCCTTTCAGAATCCCGGATCCTGGAATCGTTTGAAATTCTTGAGATTGCTAAATATGTTACCTGCATACAAAATATAGTTAGAACTCGTTGTGAAAAGAAATCATTTTTTATCGATATTCCATTTGTTTTGAATAAAATAAAGATACTAAATCAAAATAAACACTGCTATAATATTCATTAAGTTTGTTATAAGTAGTCGTTTTTACAAAATTGTTCAATCCCGGGGACCCGGGATTACTTATTTATTCTAAAAGGAATGTCCATATTATTCTTTCGTGGGAAGGAGTTTAGGTATATAAGCGACTGATTATCCGATCACTGGTAATAAGTAATCAATAATAATATAACAACAAACCTATCTGGCAATATGTGGGTGTACTATAGGTACACCTCTGTCTAACCCTTCGGGGATCCAGGCGTGATGTTACGTTACGTTACGTTGTGAGATACCTCCTGTCCTGAAAAGGATTTATATATATAAAAAAAAAACATAATTGTTAGCACTCAATGTCGTTGATGTCTTTTCTATGGCGAATAATTTTTTGACAAATTGTTTTTTTTTTCTTCGATAATAGTTGTTTATGACGTCGATGTACTAGTTATAATTGATTGCTAGTGGAATGCTGATACCTCCATCCATAAAAATCTGCTTCAGCCAAATCGAAAATTCGGGGTTTCGGCCATTATTATGTTTATCTTATCCAATAAAACGTACATTTAATAGTAGTATTCGTATAATTAGTACCTAATGTCTTTGTTTGTTATTAATCTGTTACCATCAAGGCGTGCATGGTTCAAACGTAGGCAGTTGTGGGTGAAAGTGTCCGTTGAATAATATCGAGAGCGTTGCGCTCGGTTCGGCGCATGCCACAAACGAGCCTCGAGTCGCGACTCGAATCCGAGCGGCCGGCGGCGCGCGGCAGCGCGGCGGTGCGGGTGATTGATTTTTTTTAGAGCTAGACCGTAGACCTACGTATTTGACATAAACAACTTGATATCTCCACGCGTTCCTGAGAAAGGGACAACGAAGTGATCCATAAGGGTTCCGTTTTTCCCTTTTGAGGCACGGAACCCTAATAATAAGGAGTAAAAGTGTTAATTACAAAATTGATATAATGTATCATTATCATTTATCCTTCTGTCCTAATGTTCCAAATATCACATCTCCACAGCAATCGTCAATAGCTCTACCAAGCCTAGAAAGAGCATTTAATTGGGTCAAAGACGGCTCCTGCTGTGAGTCGTTGTATCTTGATCTAGAATTGGCATTGCCAAAAGAAAGGTTTCGTTTCGTTCACATCTTTGTCGACGTTGATGGAACTAGGTAATCTAGTAATCAGTCAGTAATTTGCCAAGGTTATCTATTGAACCGGCAAATCATTATCATTTCACACTTCACTTCTTGAACTTGCGTAATAACTTTAATAAGCATTAAATAGTCTCAAGACTAACCATTAGTTTTCTCGACGAGATCAAAGCGACATATGCTAACAGTTATGTACAACACACTAGATAAATTAAATATCTACTACCTATGTAACTAACGTAACTAAATACTACATAAGTAGTTGTAATTACGTAGTGTGACTACCTATGTATCTAAATTGTAGCATGTTACATGACTCAATTATAAAACTTATATTGCTTATTCTTATAACTTATCATGAATAATATTTAAGCCTTGGTTAGACGTTAGACATTGGATGGTGTAACTGGAAAACCTACAAAAATAGCGGATTTGTGTACTTAGTTTAAAAGACTAAACCCAAAATAGTATAGCTACATAACGTGATAAAAGACAAACAATGCCTCGATAGGCAGTGGACGGAGTGACTGTCAGTATCAAGTGTTGGTGACAACAGTGCTAAGTGAACCGGAAGGGCAGTGAGGATGCGCGTGCGGTGGTGGCGCGCCGTGGTGTTGTGCGCGTGCGCGCTCGTGGTGCGCAGCGATGCCTTGCCACCCGCCACCCTGGGAGATGTCGTCGCCAACGCCGCCACCAGCCTCAACTCCATGAAGGTAAAGAGTTATTGTGCTTTTATACAATATGTAACAAAAACATACTCATGGTAAGAAATAACTTTTACTATGGGACCAAACCTGCAATCGCGAAAAAGTAACTGCTCCCTACATTTTGACGAGTTATGCGAACACGAATGTATGGGAGAGCTGATTTTTTTCGCGAATTCGTGTTTGGTCCCATAGTAAAAGTGGTTTGTTATCATGAGTACAATCACAACAACAGGGTTTTTGTTACATATTGTATAATTTGGCTAAATACAAAGTAATAAGCATATTTGCCCAATTTGGATTTTATTCCCAAGTCGTTCATATATTACACTAATACCTACTCATTTATTAAAATGAGGCCTTGTGCTATTAAAAGGAAACAGGAGCTCACCTCAAGTTTGACATAGTTATATGTATAAAGACGCAATTGTGATGGATGGTCACATTGGCCACATTTTTACAGCGTTACATCCTTGAGAGGCTGTTAAAAAGGTGACCGACGTTAGTTTTGAATATCCGAAGACTGTCACTTGCTCAAGCCATCGTTCCTCTAACAAAGTGATTTGTACATAGTTGACTTAGTCAAAATTTTCTTTTTAGGGTTCCGTACCTCAAAAGAAAAAATGGAACCCTTATTCGTCGTCTGTCTGTCCTTCTGTCTCAGCCAATTTGCTCCGAATCTAAAGGACCGATTAAGTTGTGTTACCTTACACGTAATAATATATTTCTGTGACCCAAACACGGGCTTGTAACATAAATAAATTAATTTTGACACAATAAAGTGCAAGTTGCACAACGCTTATAACCTACAGTTATAATACACCTACAAGTTGCCTCTCTTTCTAACGCGTAACTCTTATACCTTCTGACCGCGGCAGTCCTACTGAATTGGCCTAGTCAGATAGGCCTGCCGCATACTTGTAGCTTCATACCTAACCTGCGGAAAATAGAAGAAAATTGAACATTTCCCCCCTTATCTCCAAAGCTACTAAGCCTAAAATTTTGAAAAAAAAATACAGAAAATAGTTCTATACCTATAGATTACAGGAAGATTTATTTTATAAATAGATTAGAAGAAGTCTATGGTATTAAAATAACATGTTTTTCAACTAAGTAAGTATGTAACTAAGTATGTTAAGTTTGTTCTTGGGATAAATTCATCCCAACTACGGAAAACAAAACACGCATTTGGCCGGTTTTTTTTAAGTTTATCTATTTATAAAATAAAATCCTCAAAAAACTGCAATGCATGTTAACGAAAATTACATGCAATTAATTCTATACTGTTACAAGTTTACATTATTTTGACCGTGTGTGACGTAATTGACCAAAACTGTTCTTGTAATACAAAGCATGTGTTGCTACATTTCACTTAGAAACAATTACATAAAGTGGGTTAGAGATTACATAACGTAACATAGCAATTCGCCTGTATTCCCCGAAATGTTAGGGTATTTTAGAAATTAGTCCATGAAATATCAGAGGAGCTCGTGGCTAAGTAATAACAGCCGCACGGGTCGATCCATGAGGTTAAGCTACGCTTGCCGGGGTTGGTCTGTGGATGGGTGACCATCTTTTCATACCGAGACTCGTCCGTGCCTCGGAAAGCACGTTAAGCCGTTGGTCCCTGCTGTTATTCCAGGATCTTTGACAGTCGTTACGGGTCGTCAGAAGCCTGAAAGTCTGACAACCAGTCTTACCAAGGGGTATCGTATTATCCTGCGAAACTGGGTTGTGGAGGTCAGATAGGCAGTCGCTCCATGTAAAATACTGGTATTCAGCTGCATCCGGTTAGACTGGAAGCCAACTCCAACATAGTTGGGAAAAGGCTAGGCAGATTGATTGATTTTAGTCCATGAAATATCAATATTACTCAGTGATAATAAGGGGGTTTAGAGTAACGCCAGTAAACCAGCAAGCTTGGTAACGAGAGTTACTGCTTCTGGTTCTCCTGGGCTCAGACAACAGTCATTCTGTGTTAAGGCCTGTTCAGATACAAGCGATATCGCTGTCACGCTTGGTAGCGATACCGATTCGGTACCTACGCGATATCGCCCGCCGCCGCGCCGTCGCGCTCGGTAGGCGATATCATCTGACAGTGCGGCGGCGGTGACGCAGGTGGACCAGAGGGCCTAGACAAATGGCATCCGCTTCGGAGCGATTCTATTTCTACAATCAGTATTATCGCTATCGACGCATCTCTATGGAAGACATCGTTAGACGCTGTCAATTCCTTGATCTATGATCGCGTGACATTTCGATAGCTATGTCAACCCCATACATTTTTGGCTTTTCTACTAGCGTCATCGCTAATCGAATGTTACTTCGTCTAGGCTCGCTGGTATCCCTACCAAGTGCGACAGCGAAATCGTGTACCGATTCGGTATTGCGTATCGATTCGGTATCGCCACCGAGCACGAGAACGATATCGCTTATATCTGAACAGGCCTTTAATCGGTTGTAAGACAACTGAACGAGACATAATAGAAGTTTTATTGTTATTACACCTGGGGCCGTTTAGTGTCCCGCAAAGTGTTAAATTCTGCCATGAGACTGAAAGCCAACGTTGCCTGATAGTTGGGAAAAGGCTGGCCTATATACAGGAAGTAAGTAAGTGGCAACCTTTTAAAGGGTCATTATGAACAACTTTTACTATTGGACCAAACTTGAAATCACGAAGGAAAAACGGGCCAAGTGCGAGTTATCTATAAAAACGGCAAAAAATCATCGCTGTTGTATGGAAGCCCCCTTAATTATTTATTTTATTCTATTTTTTTATTATTTGTTGTTATAGCGGCAACAGAAATACATCATCTGTGAAAATTTCAACTGGCTAACTATCGGTTTATGAGATACAGCCTGGTGACAGACGGACAGACAGGCGGACAGCGGAGTCTTAGTAATAGGGTCTCGTTTTACCCTTTGGGTACGGAACCCTAAAAATCAGCTGTTGCAGTATATTTATGTTCGCATAATTCGTCAAAATGTAGGGAACAGCTGATTTTTTTTCGCGATTTCAGGTTTGGTCCCATAGTAAAAGTTGTTAATAATGATGAGTACAATGACCCCTTAAAAGGTTGACACTGTTTACACTTACACCCTGTATACCAGCAGATTGCAAGGTTAGGATTGTTAGTTTAAGGTTTGGTTAATGTTAGGTTTGGTAAGGTTACTAATATGTATTTATATCTACACTCATATCTTAAAAGTTCTGATTATAAATTCAAAAATAGTATGGTACTATTTTTGAATTTATAATCAGAACTTTGACAGATGACAGACTTTATGCATGTACAACTCAAACAAAATTTTAAAAGTTGTATTATGATTTATGATAGAGATTTCTTAACCATGTTGTTAAGAAATCTGTGTCATAATACAACATTCAAATATTATAATATAATTTAAATGCAATAAAATAACTTTTAAAGTACACTTCGGATCGACCAAATTTTCTATTCGACTTTTATCATTGTAGGTACCTATATGAGGACCGCGCTAGGTGGCGCTAGGCTGCATGCGAGGTTGACCGATGATAGCTCCCCGTAATCATAGTAACGTAATCCAAGTTACTATAGTTTCGGAGCCATTACGGTGTTTGTTTCCTTTTTGCTAACTTTGATTTTTTATCTAAATAGGTAACTATACCTATTGCATGACTGTAGATAAAATAAGTAGTGTATGAAAGTGCACATAATTAGGTATTGAAACACTCGTGTGATACTATTAAAACACACACTCCTGTTTTAATACCCCTCATTATGCAACAGTTTCATATTCCAATTTTATTTCTCGTTACCTACGAAGCTATGACAGCCGTAAAGGATACAGTACCATTAACTGCTTTTCCTTCGAAAGGAGCACACCAAATTAAATCTAATTGTCTCAGTTCCTATAAGAAAAGGGACGTGTCATAGTGTTGGTTTTTGAATAGCCCTTAGGAATTGCAACAGTACCCAAGAGCAGCATGTTCAGGCGTGTTAACCCAGATTAAGGCACACAATACAAGTCGCACGAAGTAGAGAAAGAAGCGACAGTCGATGGAACTTGTGTTACGACATAAGTCCCATCATATTAATCTCCTACAAAGGTCTTGCGTTGCTTACGTGTTCAACCTTGCTCTGCAATAGAAAAGTAGTGTTTTTCAAACAGTGCACGTTGTGGTTGTGTCACAACAGTGCGTTGCGCTATCATCCAGGGAATGTCTTAAACAGTCGAATCAGAAGTGAAGCAAGGAGGAGTGCGCTGCATTCGTATGGTTCACATAATGCACTTCACATGTGATGTGACTGGGCATCGCCGCCTTTGAAATGATAACTTTTTGTTTGAAAATTGCATAGGTACTTTGCATGATTTGAACTTGTGGGTATTGATTAATTTTGTTCTATAATAAGATATAATATATGCCAGCACCCTAATTGCGAAACACACTATCAATCGGAATCCATTGCTTCATATGTTCGAAACATTTGTTTGCTCGACAACGTAAATAACGCAATGAATGTTGTTGAACTGTCAAAATGAAACCGACTCCGATTGATAGTGTGTTACGCAAGTGCCCCGCCGGTAAATATTATGCTAAATCGAGTTTGACAAAATTTCGGCGTCGGCAGCAGTCTCTGTTTATTTCGCAAATCTCATTTTCCCGGGCAACTAGTCCCCTAGCCAAATACAAAAACTGAACCCTTATAATTTCGTCCTGTCCATCTGTCTGTCTGAATGTTCCACAGACATTTTACTCGAAGACTATTGGGGCTATATCGATGAAAAGAAGGAAATAAAACAAATTCATAGCACACAAGCGTGCCGAGTATTATTGTTGGACTATATAATGAAAAAAAAAAAGATGTTTCTAATGAACTTTTTTATTTAAGTCAAAGTTAAAATGTATATTTAAAATGGATATATTTTCGGTTACAACCGCAAAGAAATAACTTTGCTTTCATAGTTTCTTTGTGAAATAAAAAACTTTTTAGTAAAAAATACAACCGACTTCCAAAACAAAACACTACAAAGTGAAAAATAACTTTAATTTCGGTAGTCGGTGTCTTTGGTTTTGTATTTTCGTTTTTTGTCACCGACTTCCGAAATTAAAGTTATTTTTCACTTTGTAGTGTTTTGTTTTGGAAGTCGGTTATATTTTTTGCTAAAAAGTTTTTATTTTTCACTTTTTAGTTGTGGAACCTACCCCACACAAATTCGAATACATAATTGACCACAATAATTGTAGATATAGCCATGTAAATAACAGTGACATTATTGAAGCTAACTCAAAAACTGCCAAAGCAAAGTTAATAAAATTTACCCTTTCAACTAAAAAAAGAATTTTCCAAATCGGTCCATCCGTCTTTGAGTAATTGCGTAACAAACATACAAAAAAAAATACATACAGACGAATTGAAAACCTCCTCCTTTTTGAAGTCGGTTGATTATGAAATACAAATATTTTTGCGGTTGATAAATTCAATATGGTGCACGTGTTTATCCTGACTTTGGAACCCTTCACTGTGCGTAGTTCGACACGCGGTTTTTGTTACACAATCCAGTGCCTACCTGCAAAATCGACTAGTGATATTGATGATATCTTAACCTCACATTAATCACCTCAAATTCTCAAATAAGACGTACCTACATTATTATAAGATCTGTCGAAGGCAGTGATTGAACGCCGGCTATCGTTAGTATCTTACACGGATACCATTAGCTTCAAAGGCAATTTCAAAATAGATTAACCACAATACATTTAGCACATGTTTTCTTGAGTTTTCTGTAATATATGTAATAGTATAATGTGCATTCCACGTAGGTGATTGCTATATGTTTTAGGTTAATCTTTGTGCTGCACATATATACGTACTAACTCAGTTGACAATTTATTTCATGTAATGTAGTGTAATGACTTCCTATTGATTACGTCGAATTTGGTATTACTGTAACAGATTGCTATCTATATGTTTACAAAAACGCATATTAGCTGTCACTAAAGTTAATGTTGCCTTTCTTAACAATAAGCTGTCACACTCAAAGCTGTATGTACATAGATGTCACTGTAGTCGACTGTACCTTGTTTACCTTTGTTTTATGAGATTTGAAAATGTAATTCGACTAAAATATGTACGCGTTTATGACTGTGCCTCAACTAAAAGTTGAGCTCCGTAAAAGGAACGCAGCAACTGTCGGCAAAAAGGCCGATTTGATTGAAAGGAAAGCACTTAAAATATTTGCGGTTATGATAGTTTGTGAGTAATAAAGTTTATTTTAAGACACATTTATTTTGATGAAAATAATTTTATTTTATTAGATAATATTCTTGATTCTTTTGTTTTATAGATATAGTACCCAGCCTAAAGGATAGCTTCTTCTCTAATATAATCCTCTTCTGTGAAATGCGCAGCACACAATCGTGCAGTACTTGCCTTAAAGTTTTTAATACGTAATGCCAATTCCCATTGTTTTCAGTGCTTACTTTCTTTATGATACATATGTACTCCTCTGTTTTTACAATATAAAGCACTACTTTGAAGCATTTCGGACAAAATTACGGAAAATAGGAAAGCTAAACTTAGTACACTGCAAAAATCCATACGATTTGACAGTCAATATATCAAAACAAGGTACAGTCGATTGTGCGCCATCTATCGTGATAATAAAGTTTTCCTCCGCATTGGGTATAGTGTCATAGCGCTTAATAGGTACCTTTACTTTTGACATCCGACCTTGTAAGTGAAGTCATACTTTTTTTTACCTATATAAGGGAAGTATTTACTTTTCCTTTACCACGCCGATCTCTATTCTGTAAAAATATCACCATATAAACTTAGGTGAAGTGAGCTGTCAATAGTGTCAATCCCAAGCATCAGCCGATCAATTCCGTAAAAATATCACCGTGAAAACTTTGGTGAAGTGAGCTGTCAATAGTGTCAATCCCAAGCAGCAGCCGATCAATTCCGTAAAAATATCACCGTGAAAACTTTGGTGAAGTGAGCTGTCAATAGTGTCAATCGCAAGCATCAGCCGATCAATTCTGTAAAAATATTACGGTGAAAACTTAGGTGAAGTGAGCTTGAAATGAGCCGTAAATATATTTGATATTCCTAGTATTAAGTGCTTTTACTATGCTATGTTTTAGTGTTTCTTTTTTATGTGCTTTTGCTATGTATATTTTAATCCTTGTTGCTATGCTGGTGAGAAATAAACTATTATTATTATATCATCATCTGCCTAACCTCTTCCCAACTATGTTGGGGTCGGCTTCCAGTCTAACCGGATGCAGCTGAATACCAGTATTTTACATGGAGCGACTGCCTTTCTGACCTCCACAACCCAGTTACTGGGTACAATACCCGTTTGTAAGACTGGTTGTCAGACACAGGCTTCTGACGACGCGTAACGACTGTCAAAGATCTACGAATGACAGCCGGGACCAACAGCTTAAAGTGCTTTCCGAGGCACGGAGGGGTGTTGGTATGTAAAGATGGTCACCCACCCACAGACCAACCGCGGCAAGCGTTGCTTAACGTGATCGATCGACCCGTGCGGCTGTTATTACTTAGCGACAGGCCCCTGATGATGAGCCGTCAATAGTGACATCTTATTTCAAGCTCACTTCACCTATGATTTCACGGTGAGACTTTAACAGAATACCAGAATAACAGGTGGAATGACTGCCACTTCACCTAAGTTTCTTAAGAATTGTACGACATTAAGAACCCTCGGTGACTCACACACCATATCCCTTCCAATGTTACAATAGAGTCTAGGCTATACAGGGTTATTGGTAAAACACCAGCAACCTCTTAAGGGGTCATTGTACTCATCATTATGAACAACTTTTACTATGGGACCAAATCTGAAATCGCAAAAAAAAATCAGCTGTTCAGTACATTTTGATGAATTATGCGAACATAAATGTACTGAACAGCTGATTTTTTTTCGCGATATCAGGTTTGGTCCCATAGTAAAAGTTGTTCATAATGATGAGTACAAAGACCCCTTAAAAGGTGGCTGGTGTTTTACCAATAACAATGTATACGTACAATAACATTATTTATGAAATAAATTACACGAACGACAGTCTCGGTCCTGGGTTCGATTGGTCTGGCAACGTATTATTGGGTTTCTCTATCAGAAATTTCTCAGTAGCAGCCCTGATTCTGGACATGTGCCAGGTTGATGTCAATAGGCTCACCCCTATTACATGTGACTTAAACATAACTGACGATATGTTGGTATACTCCCTAAGGTACACTTGTCTATCCCTTAGTGGAATTACGGGCCTGATGTTATGTTATGATGAAGACAATGTTGCCATGCGTTGTACGAGATTAAGGCTGAGGCCAAACGAACGTAATTTTTTGAGCTGTGAGTCGAATTTACTCTGCATTCGGTTTCATACTAAAGTCCTGTTTGTGCCACACGGCGATGCAAAATGAGTTCATCTCATTTTGTAAAATAAAATCCGCGACTCGTTTTACGCGACTCACAGCTTAAAAAATTACGTTCGTTTGGCCTCAGCCTAAGAACCCTTGATGACTCGCACAGCACGTCCATTCCAATTTTATTGTAGTCTTGGCTATAATAACATTATTTATGAATTAAATTACACGAAGGACTTTAATCATTATCATACAATTACTCATGTCGTTAAGAATCACTTTATGGCTGACATTTCGCAACACTGCGCCCCGCCCTGGCCGACATCCATCATGGTTTATTGGATTATTATACGAAAGTCAATGATGTTCGTCTTACTCAGCTGGCTAGCAACCGATTCTGAATTACATAACTCAGGTAACTACTACACGCGTTATGTAATTATTGTTTATCTATACCTAATATGAATTCATTTGGTACTTAGTCAACTAAGAATTATTAATTCGGATGTTTATTGACGTCATCGTTCAGAGATGAATCCTTTAGGATTCCGTACCCAAACGGTGTCAACGGGACTCTATTACTAAGGCTCGGCTATCTGTCCGTGCGTCTATGGCCGCTATAACAGCAAATAATAAAAATAAAATATAGTAAAAAAATAAAGCGGTTACAAGACACTTGTTTTTTTTTTTTTTACTAAAGTCTTTAAATAATGTTGTGTTAAATATTGTATGGTGGTACGGAACCCTTCGTGTGCGAGTGCGACTCGCCCTTGGATGCTTTTTTAGGGTTCCGTAAGTATGTCCGTCCAGTCAGTCCGCCAGTCAGTAAATTTTCTCCGAATCTAATGGACTTTTTAGTTGAAATTTGGTACACATATCAATTTCTGTGACCCAAACAGGGACGTTTTATGTAAATAAATGAATTTTGAATTTGGGGTCACTTTTGAAAGACAATAAGAACATTTTATATAAAGTTTTTCACACTGTACCGTGTGACATATTATCAAAGGAAAGGGTCTCAAGTATATTTTTTTTATAATTTTAAAATAAATTGTTTTAAAGTTATTTGAGATAAAAACTTTTTAGCAAAAAATAAAACCGACTTCCAAAACAAAACACTACAAAGTGAAAAATAACTTTAATTTCGGAAGTCGGTGGCAAAAAACGAAGACACAAAACCAAAGACACCGACTGTCGGTTTTATCTTTTGCTAAAAAGTTTTTATTTTTCACTTTTTAGTTGTGGAACCTACCCCACACAAATTCGAATACATAATTGAGCACAATAATTGTAGATATAGCCATGTAAATAACAGTGATAGGAAGTTATTAAAACATCATTACATCATCCACATAAAATAAGTGGGAAACATACGCATTATTGAAGCTAACTCAAAAACTACACCAGCAAAGTTAATAAAATTTATATGGGACCACCTCGGAAGTATACCCTGTCAAACAAAAAAAAGAATTTTCCAAATCGGTCCATCCGTCTTTGAGTAATCGCGTAATAAACATAAAAAAAAATACATACAGACGAATTGAGAACCTCGTCCATTTTGAAGTCGGTTAAAAATAGATGAGATGTGAGAGGAATAGATGAGGAGACCAATCTCCCCACATATCTTCGAAACCACAGAGCCTATAAAATTTTGAAAAAATACAGAACATAGTTCTATACTGATATATTACAGGGAAACCTATAAGAAGTCTATGGTCTTAAAAGAACCTGGTAAATCTCCAATAATTGTGCGTACAAACATACATTTGCAGTTGGAATGTATGGGAAAACATGTTTGTCAACTACAATGTTGAGTTTGTTCTTGGGATAAATTCATCCCAACTCCGGAACCCTTCATTGTGCGTGGTCCAACACTCACTTGGCCGGTTTTTTTGGAGGTTCCGTACCTCAAAAGGCAAAATAAAATTAAAAGAATATTACCTACTAGCTCCGCTAATGAAATGCTGAAACGTAATGTAGGTGTTGAATAACTTTGTGTCAATTTAGATGATGTGTAAAAGTAGAAGTGTTAACTGATTTTTATCGCTTTCCGTACCAAGACATTATAAAAGTAAGATGAGAACGATTACAAATTTTGCAAAAAAAATATATACGTAGGTACATACACCAGCAGGTCAAGCTACCCGAAACTGTCAAATTTTCCCAATCAACCTTGAACCTAATGCTTTAGCGATATGGTTGAAAGTCTATTAAAGAAATTTGACAGATTGTAGTAGCTTGATGTGCGTACTTATGCACAACGTATCACATCTTTATTGTGTAATTAAAATAAATCACCTGACACAAAAAGTTGTAAGCCCTGTATGTACAACTTGCAGCGACTGTCGAAAAAAATGAATGCCTGAATTTATTTATAACCGTGTAAATTATATAAATTGTTTCTCGTCAGGAGGTATATTATTTTTATAGTACATACACCTTGACATTTACGTACCTCCTACTTGCTTCATTGTTATTGGCTGTTTTGGGCAGTAAAACGAAAAGTGCGTTTGTTGCCCAACACTATTTATTATTTGTTTAAAGGCCATCCTTCGATTATGAATGTATGATCATTGCGTCTTCCAGATTTTCAATGAAGCGTCCATTCAATTTTGATATTCGATTCGCAGATTGAGCAACAGTGACCATCTGCAAAATATTGCATGTTGCAAAACATCAATAAGCATCAACTCTGGTATCTTTTAACGAATCGGAGAGCGTGTTGCCAGATATTATTTTTCTCTTTATTTTTTTTGCTAGTTTTTACTTTGACCCATTTGGTATGGGTAGTAAATGCTCTACATTTAAGGCAGTTTTAAGTCCCTTCTGAAATATTTAGATAAGCAAGTACTCTCATTCCTGGGCAGCATTTGGACCAAATTTGGGCAATCTCCTTTCTCGAATTTGAATGTTATTCGGAACATAGAAAGTTACTGGAGACCTAAAAAAAAATCAAATCATATTTTTTTCCTTTCATCATGTTAAGATAACAATACCCCATCACGTCTATCGAGCTTCGCTAGCTATTAATTTGACCTTGTATACATAGACAGATTCAAATTAAATTACCCATCACTTCTGCCGTTTCATTAGCAAATTTTTGAACCTGTATACATCACGTCTGCGGAGTTTCGCTAGCTAATTTAATTTGACCATGTAGTATGTAGTAAAACGGTATAAAAATTCATAATTGCAAAAATCATTTTATTTCATAAAATAAATAAAGGTTTTTATGTTGTTTAAAAGGCATTTATGTTCGCTATTCTAAAATCAAAATACATAGTTAGAATTTTGCGTCGACGCTCGGCTTGCACGCGGGCATGAAGCGCGGAATGGCGGGGTGCATGGGGCGGAGCTTGCGTGGAAATTATTTTAGTGTCTGGTCGTAAAGGCGTTTTTAATCGACCTAAAAAAAAGGAGATTATCAATTCGACACGTATGTATGTAATATTATTGGAAGTGCAATATATTCACATATGATAGTTTATTAGGGCTTCCAAACAAATATACAAAGTTTTATAGATGTATGTATGTTTGTTTGTATGTATGTATTATGTTTGTCCACGTATTTCTGCAAAACTATTAACCGGATCGTGACCATTTTATTTTTATTAGCTTACATTTACTTCAACTTAGGGAAAAGTGCAAGTTTCATCAAAATCGGTTCAGCAGTTTTCAAGATAATGGACTAATACGTGTATGTGTGACGGCCTGGCTTATTGATAGGTACGAGCTACGGGTCAAAGGGAAAACATCTCAAAACTTTGGTCAAGTTCTAGTGCAATATTTATAACAAAACTATTAACTACTTATTACAAATAAATATTTCAGTTTTTACTAAAAACTCGAAATAAAAAAATAATTTAAAAAAATTAAATCGACTTCAAAAAGAAATTAACACAAAATTATGAAATAACTTTAATTTCGGAAGTCGGTGGCAAAAAACTAAAGTACAGATCCCCATACCGAAATTATAGATATTCCGAAATTAAAGTTATTTTTTTGTGTTAATTTATTTTTGAAATCGATTTAATTTTTTTTATATTTATATTTTTTTATTCACCGCCTCATTGGATTTGAAATTTTTCCCCGGGGCTCATTGTTGAGATCATAATTTCCAGAACGGAAGCGATCAAACCAAAAACTTGTCCATATACGGGTCGTTAATATTGCGTGCTGTCTGTGCTGCGTTGGTGCCATGACGCGCGACGGAACTCGTATTCGGAAATAGCGCGCAATTTCGATTTTTACATGGTAACAGAAACATCGATATTGGCGTCGATTCCCTTGTTCATAAATATGTATTTGGAGCGTGGTTAGAAGCCGCCGCCGCGCTCCCTGGGTGCCATGTCAATCCTGCCATCTGTTACTGTGATTTCTTTAATAGATTTTCAAATTTATCGCTACAGCATTAGGTTCAGTTTCGGGTAGCTTGATGTGCTGGCGTCTGTACATAGAATACAGCCATGTCATGATACAGCGCAGGAGGCTGCGCTGTATCATGACATGAGGCGAGTGTGAGTGAGAGAACTTGTGCAAAAGTTTTCAGAGCCTATGTTCAGACTCGCCAAGACACGTTGGGCGTACTACCGCCGTAAGGAAAAAGGACATATCTTCAGAAATAATGAAATCGAGAAAAAACCTACTTTGTCCTGTTTAAAATACAAGATACAAAGGCGGATGCGTCTTTAACAGTAAGAATTAATAGGTTTTCGTTAAGTTTACGCCAATATAAAAATACTTTTTTTGCTGTTTCCGAATATGTAAATAACTGTATTTCGAAAAAAATGTCAGATACGTCTTTGTTCTTTATGGCGGCAGCGTAGTATACAATAACATGAGTTGGATAACTTACCTAAGTTATACGAGCAAATTAGTGTGTCGTAATGTTGAACTATGTTAGTATAATAGGTAATTGATTTATGTAACACTATGATGATAGAAATGACAAGATCACTAGTTATTATATTAGATACTGGTTCATCGCGCTTGGCTGATCCGTAGGGAAAGTAGGAAGATATGGAAATGAGTTTCCACTTCCTTACCTATGAATGCCTCTTTCCGGGGTCGTTATCGTGTCCAGGGAGAAAGGCAAATAAGTAATTTCTCAGATAAAACATTAACAAAGCTACACTGAACTGCATTAGCAGGGGAGGTTAGCAGAATAATAATGATATCGTGATGTGACGGTTCAGACCGTCACATCACGATATCATTATTATACGAGACACATTAAGTCAACTATGCATACTGTATAAGCTGTAGTAGCTTTGCGCAAAAATTATTGCTGGGAAAAGTCTTTTATTTTTAGTCATAAAAAACAGCTCAAAAAGAGCTGTTTTTGTTATTAATCCACCAATGAACCTCCGCATTACTTACGCCACTGTCATATATAATACACATAATTATTATATAGGGTGACTGGTCATTTGCAACCGATATTTAAACACATGATTATGTTCATGTATGATAACAAAAAACTTTTACTATGAGACCAAACCTAAAATCGCGAAAAAAATACAAGTGTTCATTTATGTTCGCATAACTCGTCAAAATGTACGGAACAGCTGATATTTTTTCGAGATTTTGGAGTTCGGTCTGATAGTAAAAGTTGTTTGTTATCATGAGTCAATCATGTGTTTAAGTATCGGTCAATACGTCATACCAGTCACCCTATACAGGGTGGAAAAAATCAATGGGCTCTGAAGGGAAACCACTTTAAATCCGATAGATTATTTTACTTAAAGGCAATATTCTTTTATTTTTAAAAAGAAAAACTGCATTCACAGAGATCTCGACAAGTTTACCTAAACCGGGAATCGAACCAGCTAAAAATTAAAATATAAACACTCGCTATTTTATTTCACTAGTCAATACAGTCAATGTTATAGATAAAATTTCTCCAAGAAACAAAACTGATAGTTAGTTAGTTAGTTCTTACACTCGTCTGTCGTACAAGATACCCATGAAATGTAATATTTAGGTAGGTAAGATAGGTACGTATGGGACGATTATATGGCCTGCCAGAAGTCCAGACCTGACGCCTCTGGACTTTTTTTTATGGGGCCATGTAAAAAGTTATTAGGAGCATACACCACAACCCATTGTAGAAAGCTACACGAAGTGAATTTCAAACAAGACTAAATTTGTGTATGTGACAAGGGGTGTCAACAACTTATCAGATAAATTATTAAAGTGTGACAAGTATTCAGCTGCCTGTCTATCCGGGTCTAGACAGGAAGCTGACCCCAACATACTTGGGAAAAGGCTAGTCAGAGGATGATATTAAAATGTAATAAAAGTGTAATTTTAAATAGTTCAAGTCTTGGTGATGGTAATAATTTTCTTTCATGTTTACGTGTCCTTCATATTTGAATTGATGCTAAAATAAAATTAATGTTAGATTTCACAATCTTTTTAGGGTTCCGTACCAAAATGGTAAAAAGGAACCCTTATGGTGGGACTCAGTATGTCTGTCAGTCTGTTTGTCACAGCTGGATATCTCGAGAACTCCTAATGCTATCAACTTGAATTTTAAAATAGTTTTAGATGACGTTTGCCCAACTATTTTGCAATAAGAAATAAATAAAAAAAAAATATTTTTACAACAGGGACTGAAAGGGGGAATTACAAATTCGATATGGAGGCTACCAGGGCATGTGGGGTATCATATGAAAGAGCGCTGTTTGCACATACTCAAAAATTTTTTTTAAGCTGTTTAGTTTTCGACTTTTGATGAAAATGTAAAAAAAAACTACCGTTCCCCCTTATCTCCGAAGTTTGCATAGAGAAAAATCTGAAATTATTCTGTGTGATAGAAGTTTATGTAAAGATTACAGGAAAAATAAAACGATGTCTCTAAATAGCACAGTTTTTTTATATATCACTCGCGCACTGAGGGTTCCGTAGCATTGTACGAAACCCTCAGTGCGCGAGTCTGACTCGCTCTTGACCGGTTTTATTTTATCTGGTTCGATTCTCGTATAAGGTAAGGTTTTGGGAAATCTGTGAATACCTACAGTTTTGTTTATTTTTTAAATAAAGAAATGTTACTTTTAAGTAAAATCTTAAGGATATAATGTGGTTTCCCTTCAGAGCCCATTGATTTTTCCATTCTGTATACCTACCCCACGTTAGCCACATTTGTCTGTGTTCAGCAAGTTATTCAAATTCTCGGAAGTTCTTGGTAATTTTTATTACTTACTCGGCTGCATCACATATGTGACATGATATTTATTTTATTGCATACAAATTACGATGCTGGTAGTTAGACTGGTGCTGGGTAGCGGCAGCGGCTTGCGTGCGGTCCGTATGTGGAGCATGTGCGGTGTCAATGATCACAGCAAGCACTTAAACTTTTCTAAAATTGGTTTAATAACTTAACAGCTGTGTTTAAACACACGCAGCGGTGTGAAAATTATTCAAATTATAGTTATTATGGAGGTAGGATTCTTGACATCTGCTGCAAGTGCTCCGAGTCATTAAATTGGTTTTCAAGTATGGTCAGGGGCATGATAGTCGCTTTTGGTCACTTTTGGGGCTGTAGTCCTGTCCTGCATAACCGTTTTTTCTGGCAGAAGGCAACCAATAACCATAATAGTCAGTCGTTAAAGTGGTTTGGGATGTTTTATTTTAAAAACTTTTTTACTAAAGAAAAAACAACTGACTTCCAAAAAAAAAAACACTACTTGCAAAGTGAAAAATAACTGAGGTCGGTGTCTTTGGTTTTGCATTTTCGTTTTTTCCCACCGACTTTTTATTTTTCACTTTTTAGTTGTGGTACCCCATACAAATTCGTATAACACTACTTTATGTAAATAACAGTAACAGGAAGTTAATATTTTATAACATCATCAACAGTATACAAATTGGAATAAGTACGTATTATTGAAGATAACCACAAGATTTACCATGTTATTTTAAGACCATAGATTTCTTATTAGTTTTCCTGTAATCTATATAGGTATATAACTATTTTCTGTACTTTTTTCAAAATTTTAGGCTCAGTAGTTTCGTAGATAAGGGAATGGTCAATTTTCATCTATTTTTTTAAAATAACTTTAAAACAATTTATTTTAAAATTATAAAATAAATTTATTTGATACCCTCACAGTAAGCCCTTTCATTTGATATGTCACACGGTACAGTTGCAAAACTTTTTTAAATTTTCTAACTGGCCCCCAAAATTGACCCCCATTCAAAATTCATTTATTTACGTTACACGTCCGTATTTGTGTCACAGAAATTCATACGTATACCAAACAACATAATCGTTCCATTAGATTTGGAGCAAATTGGCTGTGACAGACGGACAGACAGTCAGACAGACAGACACACGAGTGATCTATAAGGGTTCCGTTTTTTCCTTTTGAGGCACCGAACCCTAAAAATAAAATAATATGTATATACGAACGAATTGAGAAGTAAAATGATTTTAAAAAATGACTTTTTTTAAGTAAAATGATACATTTCATCAGGTGACGGGGGCATGGCGTCGCCTGTCGAGCACGGTCAGCGAGTCTGTGGGTCTAAAGCATGCGCTGCGGCGGCTGCAGGCGGTGCCGGCGCGTGCGGCGCGGCTGGTGCACGCGCTGGTGGACCGCATGCGCGTTGGCGGCGGCCCACTCGTGTCCACGCAGCTCGGAGCGCTTCGTGGGCGCAAGCTCGTTACCAGGACTAATGCGCAGACGCCCTACTACAGCTTTAAGGGTATTAGGTAGGATATTACAAATGTTCAACCTCAGAAAAAAAAGAGTTGCTTTTGGATTCAAATCATGGATAATTATTTCAAAAGGTACGCCCAGCCACCCCGCGGATCGCTTCGGTTCCGGCCGCCTGCGCCACTGGAGCCGTGGTCTGGAGTTCGAGATGCGCTGGAGGAGGGCGCCGTGTGCCCACATAGGTTCATGCTCTTCGACACCTACAAGGGAGACGAGGATTGTCTCTTCCTTAACGTGTACACTCCGGCACTCCCTGATAAAATGTCTGGGTAAGGCAACATCACAAGTCACAACTAAACATCGCATGTAGAGTTATGATGAACTCGAGGTTTCTGCGAAGCTTCAGCGTGTTGTGCGATGGTTTTAACTTAACTGTATGGTAAATTATGCAACTTTAAAGCGATTGCGGGTAGATAATTACTTAATTAAGTACCTACTTACTTTGTTAAATCAGCAGAAATATAATCAAATAATTTGATGTCAATCACTGCTTTGGGTGAAAACTCCTGGGAATTAGATAACATTCCCGATGTAATAGGTAATAATCCTGCGATGTACCGTATCTTATATTATAGCCCAATGGTACCGTGACTACAATTCTATTCCTCTAAGCACTTGAGTATGAATGATACGGGTTGGATACCCCAAACGTCCCCGTCATCTAATCACTTTTCCCTGACTAATGAGACCCAGATGAGAGAGTGACGTTGGTTGAATCATATAACTAGCGAAGCGAACGGAAAAACTGACACCAGAAAAGGAGGCTGCCGCGTAACGTCACTGGTGGGATGTTTGCGGTTACCAATTACGGCAAAGCTCAGCGTGGTGACTAAGGAGTCACTCGCTGGGAAAGCCAGTTTGACGAAAAAACTAAATTAATATTAGCTTCATGATTTATCGGTCGCACAAGCTTTTACATAATTAATTTGTCTCCTATGGGACTAAGTTTAATCTCAATTTTTGTTGTCAGGTACAATCCAAAGTTAGCAGTCATGGTCTGGATCCACGGCGGGGCGTTTGCCATGGGTTCTGGTAACGCGTTCCTGTATGGTCCCGACCACCTCGTCGGCGCAGGAGTGGTGTTGGTCACGCTCAACTACAGGCTCGGTGCGCTGGGCTTCTTGAGCCTCGAAAACGATGAAGTTTCAGGGAATATGGGTCTTAAGGTAGGATTTCTGAACATAATTTTTGACTTCTTTTCATTAGAATAAATTCTTTATCGAATTGATGTTAGAGAAGTTTCATGTTGACCAAAGTGTGTTCAGCAACAGGTTGCAGGCTAGAAAGTAGTAGTTTACGTTTCATTATTTTTCACAACGTCTTTACTAACACCTTCAAAGTTCGTTCTGTAATTTTTGCGCAAGTGTATTCACTGGCGAAATGTGGGTGTATTATACCGACACGTCTGCCTAACACTTCGGGGAATACAGGCGTGATGGTGTGTTATGTACTCACTGGATGACTCGTATTTATAGTGATATGTACAGACGCCAGCACATCAAGCTACTACAATCTGTCAAATTTCTTTAATAGATTTTCAACTTTATCGCCAAACCAAGGTTGATTGGGAAGGTTGATTGGGAAAATTTGACACTTTCGAGTAGCTTGATGTGCTGGCGTCTGTACATGCTTTATTTTGGTCGTAGCAGTGAAAACATTAAGTATAACAATGTAATAAAGTAATAACTATTCATGGACAAGTATATGCAGGGTTTCGTAATTCTCGGTCATGGTTTACACATTCTGGTCAAGTTCGAAATCTTTTGACGCAAGTTACAACAAACACATAAATGATGAAAATAAAATAATTACCAGGCCTAATTTAAAGCATACAAAACTACACACATCAAAAAAGTCTAAGCAACATGTACGGCTTTTAACTTTTGAACGATTTTTACAATCCTAACTAATATTATAAATGCGAAAGTAAGTTTGTTTGTTAGTTTGTTACCTTTTCACGCCCAAACCACTGAACCGATCATTCTGAAATTTTTCATATACTTTGTCAGGTGTGCAGAAACGGACATAGGGTACCTTTCATCCCGAAAAAAAGTATTGTTCTCGAGGAAAACAACAATAACTGTCTTATGATAATAGATGGCGCCACGTGTCTGTTGAATCAAGACTGAATTTTATTATTATAAAAACTTTAGTAGTGTGTTAAGACTTTTTCTTTTTACTTTTTGTACCACATACACCGTACAGTAGTACATTTTGTGAGTCTAGAGTGTCGATAGACGGGTTTTTCATCCTCCTAACTAACCTAACTAATATTATAAATTATGCGAAAGTGTGTTTGTTTGTGGATTTGAATGAAATTTGGCACATAGTTAGACCATGACCTGGAGAAGGACATAGACATCCTGGATCGCAGACGAAGTCGCGGGCAACAGCTAGTGGTAATATATTTATATTTCGTTTATAAATAATAACTAAGCATTTTTTGATTCATTAATGCCTAAAGCAAAAAATCCTACCATTCAATTGTTAATTTAATCAAAATAATTAACAATGTGGGTTCCACAACATACGTCGTATAAAATAAAAATAATATAAATAATAATACAAAGTTTAAAACGAAATTAAACTTTTCATGTTTTACAAAATTAAATAACGACATTTTTTTTAAATTATTTTGTAAGTCAATACAGTGTGACCGCCTCTGTTGTTTAAAACTTGTTGGCAACGATTTTTCATTGAATTTATAAGATTGTTTATCTGATCCTGCGGCAATCGCTCCCAATGGAATTTTAACATGTCTTTCAGTTGTTCGGTTGTCGACTCTCCATACAGGTTCTCAGAACGTGTTTCCGGAGCATCATCTCCCATGCGTGCTCAATGGGACCGAGGTCTGGTAATTGTGCAGCCCACGGCAATATCGGGATGTTTTCCATTGCCAAGTACTCTCTGGTCCTGCTGAGCTGTGTGCGAACGCGCATTATCATGTATGCGTGAAATCTGAGCCAAGACTTTGTGCAAATGGGTGAACATAAGCCCCGAGGACATCTTCAACGTAACATTCAGCGTTCATATTGCCATCTACAAAAACGAGCTCAGTTTGTCTGTTCTTCTTAATACCCGTCCATATACCATCACTGTGGAGCCACTGTAAGGGTGCACTTCTTGAACGCATCTCAGCCGTTCAGCATTTCTGGGACGACGATACTCTCTTACCCTTCTCGTGTCAGGCCTAAATCCAAACTGGGACTCATCGCAAAATAAAATTTCATCCCATTGCTCCTGGGTCCATGTCACTTGACATGGACTGACAAGTGTTCCCTACACCATACGTTTCGACGGGCGCGATTCCCATGGCGTAAAGGTGGGCACCTAATTGGGTGTCGTGTTTGTAGGCCTTATTCATGCGGCCTATTGCTCACGGTTTGGTGGCTAACAACAACACCGCTTGAGATTTGTAGCTTTAAGCCTATCTCCCGGGCGGTTAATATCTGCTGATGTCTTGCAGTTAGTTGTATGTATCGGTCCTGTTGAGCAGTTGTACTCCTTCCGCGTCCTGGGTGCTGCTCAGCAGGATCTCCTGTATTAACGTATTTCTGCCAAAGACGACCAATCATGCTCCTATTGACACCAAAATGCCAAGATACCTAGGACTGATTTCTTCCCGCTTGTAGTATTCCTACAGCTCTTTGCATTTCATTAGCAGTCAAATGGCGTTTAGCTTTTGCTCGCGGCTTCGCTCGCGTTAATTTACAATAGCGGTTTAGGGCGTGAAAAGGTATCAAGCAAACAAACTTATTTTCGCATCTATAATATTATAGTTAGGAGGATGACAAACCGGTCTATGGACACTCTACAACTCACAAAATGTATTAGGAACTTAAATAAAAAAAAACTCTCAAAGCACCGCAAAGTAAGCAAAGTTACCAAAGTTTCTATAATAATAATATAATTCAATCATGATTAGAAAGACACGTGGCGCCATCTATTATCTTTAGCACGTTATTGTTGATTTCCTCTGAAACAGTATTTTTTTTCGGAATGAAAGGTACCCTATGTCCGTTTCTGTACACCTGACAACTTATATGCAACATTGCAGGATGATCTGTTCAGTGGTTTAGGCATGAAAAGGTAACAAACAAACAAACAATTCTTTTGCATTTATAATATTAGTTAGGATGTTTCCGAGAACAAAAAGATTGTATACCAATCTTTGTTAAGAAAAAAATAAAGTATCAATTAATAAAACACGCAGTTTCTGTAAATGATGCGTGTTGCTTAGACATTTTTCATAAACTCGTCAAAAATAAGCGTGATTACTGTGTGCCCTTACAACTTATTCTAATCGACAAATTATACTTACTCTATTATTTTATAACGCACAGCCGCTGATAATATTATGATGAATATATTGGAATAAGATTTGATATCTGTCAATTATTAAATCGCAAATTGTTTACGACACAACAGATTGTTGTTAGGTAACATTAATGAAAGCTATTCAGCTCCTATTGCACAGGCGTTTTGCGGGCGATGACGTACACGTCGGAGCTCACGCTCGAATCACGCGCACGTGGCTAGCTCGCGTGTATGATATTGATAGTGGCCTAATAATGTTTTATAAAGGATCAGGTGATGGCTCTGAAGTGGGTGCGGGACAACATCGAGGCGTTCGGCGGTGACCCCGGGCGGGTCACCATCTTCGGCGAGTCGGCCGGCGCTGCCTCCGTGCATCTGCACATGTTGTCACCCGCTTCCAAGGTTTGTAAATTTCAAATGTGTAGTAGGTACCGAACATAAGTAAATAACATGCCTATTAAAAGTTACCTACTGTCGACATCCATGACACACAGTGTTGTTTCCGGCAAACTCCCTGCATGCAAATTATAGTTTTGGATAATGCTCTGGACGCTTTCGTAGGAAGACGTCTAAGAAATTTCAGAATGTGTAACATGCATCACATGTGAGAAGTATTCGAACAAACGGTGACATTTTCACCATTGTTTTTTTCTTCAGCAATCACTGAGATATCATTGGAAATGTCCCTTTTTGTTTTAAAACTACAAGGACTCGTTTTTTTCTAAGGAAATAATTACTATTTGATACGCCAAATTCAAGTAGAATGTTCATAAATTTAAGTATGATTCTTCAAAAAAAAAAAAGCATCGAGCCAAAAAGTGAAAATGTTAGATACCTGTTGTTCGAACACTCCTCATGTATTTACCGTAACTATGACAAAATAAATAAGAGTAGGTATGTGGCCAGGCATTCTAATAAAACCCCTAGGTAAGTATGACGAAATAAATTATATTATGAACAATAATTTGGTAATTGGCACATGCCAATGCAAAAGTGGATTACGAACATTACATAAATGTCCGGATGACGCTTCAGGCTAAGACTGCAGATTGCATCCCTGACACACTTTTATAAATTATGCGAGAACGATGACATAAAATACTATAACTTGAAAGCAAGAGATGACACTTATTTTCTCGTTGTAAGAGCTGTTACTGTTTATCCTGCTACGTATACCTACGTAGGTAGTAACGATACGTCAGTGTATATTAACCCCGGCGCGTATTTATTATTGGATGATGTAGGTACCTATAAGGATATATAACATATGACGGCGTCGTTGAGAACCAGATGCCAGGCCAGATGGCGTGGTTGGTTAAGATACCACCTATCATGCCGCTGGTCGTGGATTCAATTCCAGGACAAACATTTGTGTGCATAAACATGTCTGTTTATCCTGAGTCTGGGTGTAATTATCTATATAAGTATGTACCTATTTACAAAAAAAAATTAGTGTATGTAGTATCAGTTATCTGGTTTCCATAGTACAAGCTGTGCTTAGTTTGGGATCAGATGACCGTGTGTGAATAATGTCCCAGGATATATTATATGTATTATTATATTTAAAAAAAAAACTAAGTAGCCATTCAGGAAAACGCTGGAAAATAGACTAGGTTCGTATGTACTAGCTAATATAATATGTATATGTTTGACTGAAATATCTGGGGTTTTTATAATATTACGTACGGTAGTTATTTCCTGTGTTTGAAAAAAAAAATATTACTGTAAACACAGTTCGAGGCTTTTTACTCTATAATTACAAACCAAATATGCCAGCACAGCTGTTTTTAAGATCCCTAAGTCACCAACTACGGGAAAGATGTTATAACTGTTATGAGTAACAGACAGAAGCATAGCGTATCCCATGCTCAATATGCTTATGCTATGTTTTCTGTTGCGACAAACATGAGTTTTCGCGCACTGGATTTTCGACTCTCGGTGTTGAGCCGAGCATTGAGAATCCAACAGAGTGTATTCCAGCGCGTGAAAGTATGCACTGTTGAATTTTCAACTATCGCGATCGGCGCAAAGCAGTGCGTTGAAGATGGAGTATTGCCGTTTGAGCACTTATTTTTGGAGCACCTATGCATTTAGCACCAAATTTGAGAATACCTTTGGTGTTAAATGCATAGGTGCTCCAAAAATAGGTGCTCAAGCAGGAATACTCCTTGAAGACCGCCCATAGGTACAAGGGCTACAACTGTGTATTGTGGCAGGGTTTGTTCCACGCTGCAATTGCGCAGAGCGGCGTGGCGCTGGCCCCGTGGGCGCTGGCGCAGGAGCCCCGCGCACGTGCCTTCGAACTCGGTAGGGAGCTCGGCATCGACACCAACAACACTGCTGAACTGTTGGGCAAGTATTTGACTGTTAAGAGCGGCCAACCCGTCATACTTTTCATACAATTGCTCGTACGTGATTATAGCGTTTTAACATATCTTTCTAAGAAATTTTTGAACTAGTAGGTATTTTGTGCACTGTATCTAGGTTTATATCAAAGCGAAAAATAAAAATTTAGAGAAACAAATTCAGAATAAGCCTCCAAAAATCTGCTTTTTTGCACATTTTTTTCCTGAAATTTGGCCGTTCATAATGTACTCATAATTTGTAAAAAAATAACACATATCCATAGAAACCTCGCACATGTAATGGAGATTCTAAATGACAAACATTTATTTCACAAACTTGTAAGGCTTGCTAAAAACACGTATTTCCTGGAACAAGTTTCATAAAATTTCCGCACACTATTTTTCGTTCAATATTATCGCGTTCTCACGTGCTTGTTTGTCAACGGGCGTTGCGCTGGATGAAACGGCAAGCTTTTTTGACCATGCTCGCGTTGACGATAGACGGGCTGGGAAGGCCCCTCTTAATACATATAATTCACGCTAAGAGTAATTTTAGTTGAATCTTAATTTAAATGAATAACCTTAATTTAATCCATTTCTTTTTTTACTGAACTACTGGTAAGTGTCAAAGTATAATGGTGTTTACGGCAGCAGGTTACCTCCGAGCGACTCCGAGCGAGTTACTGGTGAAAGCGGGCGCCCGGTTGTCGAGCGCACCGGGCCGCTCCGCCGACCTGCAGAGCACCGTGGCGCTGCCCTTCCTGCCCATGCTGGAGCCCAACGCGGCCGACGCATTCCTCACCCGCCCCCCCGCAGACACTTTGCCCGGTGTTGACGTGCCCTTTCTCACTGGATACAACGCACAGGAAGGCATAATTCTATTTCGACGTGAGTACTATTCATAGCATCATTTGTCAAAAATCTATAAACGATACATGTGATTGAGAGTAAAGGACAATCTTAGAGCATTGTATAAATACAGTAGGTGAACAAATAGCTAGGAAGGCAAAATACCTGAAAATATCCACAAAGTGACCTACAAATAGCGATGCGGATGATTGCGTCGGTAAAAATCGTACATTCATTCATTATTCATGATAAGTTGATAACATTCAGAACCGTTGCGTTCCGAACCGACAAAACAAGCAACTAACGAGAATTTCCGAAGATTCTATGAGACGATTCTCAATTTCGTCATACTCCTGAGACTTAGGTACCTACTGCTTCATGACATAGATCATTGTGGTAGTAGACGAACCTTTGAAAACCACAATCCATTTCAAGACCAGAACTGCATAGGGAAATCCTCATGGAGGAAGACAACGGCAGTACCCGTTTAGTTGCAAAGCTGACCATGTTGGCATCTTGGCATGTGTAGAACTTAGTATGGGAGCAAACCATAAAGTAGCGTACCGTAATTGGAAATACATACCTAACTGCAGTGGCAACTTACCTAACTGTCTATGTACCTATATGTTGCTCAATTTGATACGGGACATTCACATTGGAGACGGAAAGCAATTTAATGATAATAGAGGCTAATAACTATGAAGGCGACTTAATAAAACCTTGGTGATATGTTGCAATCTGGGTGAACGGAACTTATCGCACACTTGAGCCCTTCACAAAGACTTTAATCTTTAGCCTTGGAAAAAACTGCCTTAACAAGTCATTTTAAATGATTAATTTTGATGAAATTGGTTCTTCTGATATCGACACGCTTGTGAATTTTAATTTATCTAGCTGTTGTTCTGGAAATATCGATAGTAGCACCATGCCGTTTAGTGATTGCATTAAAATGTGCAAAAGATTAGATTGGCTCGACCGAAATCTCGGTCTCAGTCTCGGCAATCTCGAGCTCGACTACAAATCCAACTGAGAACTCGGTCTCAGTTCTCGGCTAAAGATCACTGAGATTCTCGGCCATAACCGAGATTGGTATACGGTAATTTAAATTTACCGCGCGTCTCCATGTTCGTCGCTCGGTGTCAGTGCGTGAGCCGTCTAAATGTTGCAATCGAAATAGCGCTTGATAGCTTTCTTAGAGAGTCAAGACTGCAAGAAATGTAAGAAATTTTTGAGTACTGATATCCGTCACTTTAAACTTTATATCCCCCCCCCCCCCTTACCGTGTCCCGTGCCTTACTAGGGCTTGCACTAGTGTCGCAAGTGAACAGCGCATTAGCTGGTCAGTTATGCGACGAGAGGCGACACTCTTTGAAGGGCATCGCCGCAAGGTTGCCTGCTTGTCGGTCTTCTACAGATTGTACTTCGGAGAGTGTGCCCGAGAACTCCACGACCTTTCACACATTCCACCGGCCCCCTTCTACCATCGGACATCTAGACGCACTGCCAGTTACCATCCCTATCTGGTTGCTATTCCACCAATTCGCACTAAGCGCTTCCAAATGTCTTTTATAATGCGCACAGCAAAAGAGTGGAACTCACTACCTGCGTCTGTGTTTCCGAACGTATACAACCCTAATCTCTTCAAAGTGAGAGTGAACAGGCTTCTTCTGGGTAAGCTCACTCCATCGTCGACCTAGACTAGATTCAAGAGCAAAGCCATCACAAATAATAAAAAAAAAGGGTGAAAACGCCGAAAAATTGCTTTTTTGTGCTACAAAATCATGTTGTTTAATTTTGAATATTAAAACTATTACACTCTTAAAAATATAATATGCATAATTAGCGTTATTTTCATTACGTTACTTCACGATTTTTCTATTCTAGGTCTCGGCTCTCGGTCTCGGCCGAGATTTTGTTTTATTCTCGGTGTCATTCTCGGCCGAGACTGAAAAACTTGTCTCAGTCGACCCTTACAAAAGATGCCTTCAGCCTTCATCAACTCAGCCGTCCTACTCTTGCTTGCTTACCGTCTAACTAATTAGCAAAAAAAAAAAAATTCGGGTGATTATAATTTTTCCCCATGTCTTAGAGATACGAAATAGAGTACGAAAAAAATTTATTCAAATGTAATTATGTTAGAGAGATACTGGTATGGTAGACTATGAAAAAGTTAGTACCAAATTCAAGTCTGGAATAACCTGCCACCACCAAGCAGAATGATCAGCACAATAGACACTTTCAGAAGACGTTTACGGCAGTATCTAATGGAATCGCAACGGAAAGTTAGATATGGTCGCACTGAATGTCTCAATTATATAATGTACAAACCATCCTATATAATTATCTTGATCATGGCACAATATCTTGACGATTATAGATGCACAAAAGTATAATTACCTAATAGCTGATGAATAAGCACTTTTTATTATTATGTGGTTTTATTTGTTAGTATTTTTGCACACAAATATTTCTATTTAAGTATCTATTTATACATGACATATACATACATATAACACAAAGTATAAAACGGTTTTACGTCCGTCACATCACCATCTCAGGTCCAGTTGAAAACCAGCGTCGCCGTCGGGCACTAGCTGCGCGGCAGTTTGCTGAACTGGGCCTATTTGGCACAGCCGTGAGACACAAATTATTATCACTTTTTTTTCTGTCTAGTTTTAAGCTTTTTAATAGAGTTAAGTTTTTTTTCTTTGTTCTTTTTTACATTTTTTTTTCCTATTTGGTTGTTGTGTGCACTTATGGCATGTGCCGAATAAACATATTTTCTTTCATTATTTCTTTCTTTCAAAGAAATAGGCGCGCTAGACAGGTGAAAGAAAAAAACGGTGGGACTCCGTTATGTTTTGGGCAGCAATAAATTAATTTTGGACCGTATGGACTTCGTCTTCATAGAATATGGTAGGTAAGTACATTGAATATGTACTTACACACCGGTAGGTACATAACGGAGGTCCTTACTTTTGTTTTTTTTTTTATTTGAGATGGGTTTGCTCTTGATTCTAGTCTATGTCGGTCGGTGGCGACAAATAATAATTCCTCACGTATAACCTGCATTGACTGCCCTTGGAGACAAATCCATTTTTAGGGTTCCGTACCTCATAAAGAAAAAGCGGAACCCTTATAGTATCACTTTGTTGTCCGTCTGTCTGTCTGTATGTCAGTCAAGACCCTTTTTTTTTCAGGAACGCGTGGAGATATAAAGTTGAAATTAATATCAAATACGTGTGTCTACAGTGTAATGTGGTCTACGGACCCTAAGAGCTAAAAAAATCAAGCTTTTATATCAATGCAATAAAATAATACGGCCATTTTGACGGTCCCTATTAACAATGTCGGATCTACATTTTTAACAAAATTCACTTTTTCACACTTAAAAAAAATTCTTCACTGTCAAAAAAACTTTTGAAACTTTGAACTGAGGGCAGTTCAAAGTTTGCCCTAACGATAAAAAAGAATCTTTATGATATTAACAATGTAAGTTCTGCGAAAAAGACCACTGTTCAGTAGGAACTAAACAGTAGTCTCCCTGCAGAACCGCCATTGTTAATAGGGACGCACGGTCGATTTGTGCGACACATTTTGATACTCGCAAATAAATCAAAACCTACAGGGTACTTCCTATTGACCTAGAATCATGAAATTTGGCAAGAAGCAAGGTCTCACAGCGCAAGCAAAGAAAAATGTCCGAAAATCGTAATTAGTAGTTTTATCACATAAAAACATTACCATATTTTTTTTGCGATCACAAACTTAAATTACAGTTGGAGAATTGACCGGTAGATACGGGAGAACATGTTTTTCAACTACAATGTTTAGTTTATTTTGGGGTAATTTTTAAACAACGGAACCCCTTCATTGTGCGTGGTCCGACACGCACTTGACCTGCAATAAGCCTAAAAAATCTAGTGCCGAGCAAATACAATATTTAAGCCAGTGTCAGAAACCTTAAGAAAATCTGTAGCAAATAGCAAAAAAGTTTATGATGTCGTTTTATATCGGTGGTAAATCTGCACAGAACTTAAAAATATTATAATCAGTGAAAACTTACTTTTTAAGGAATGCTTAGCTTACTAAGTCTAGTGCCAAGCAAATACAATGGCTACGGCAATATCGGAAACTGTTTTCACGAAAACAAACGGCGCGGGCTCTAACTGCGCTTGCTATTTTTTTATGGATGACAACGCTCACGCCCACTATTCTGGCGATCTGGAAACGTATATGCCAGAAGTAAGAATTCGTCGTTTGGATTGGCCAGCTCAAAGTCCCGACCTCAATCCAATACAGCACATCTGGGATGTTTTGATGCGAAGAGTACTTGTATGTTCAGTGCTGCCCGCTCAGGAAAACATCAGGGAGCTGAAGAACGTAATTGTTGCGGAGTGGGATCGTTTTCCACAAGAAACCATTAGGAATATTCTCGATAGCATGCCCAAACGAATGCAAGCTGTCATTTTAGCAAAAGGGGGCGTGTGCGGTTGGGAGATCCCCGTCAAGAACAAAATTCCTTCTCACGTATGATTTAAAACAAAAACAAACTTTTTGCAGCCGCCGTTTTGGATTTACATTATGACCTTACTATCGACTTTAGCACCCTCGAACACTATGAAAACGACATCCATGACGACAAAATTGAAAATTTTCGCAGTCGCCAATTTGGATTTCCATTTTGACTTCACCATCGGCTTTAGCACCCTCGAAAACCATGAAAACGATACTCATGATGAAAATCTACAAGTTTTTGCAGCCCCCATCTTGGATTTACATTTTAACTTCACTATCGGATACTAACCCTCGAAAACCATGAAAACGACACCCATGATGAAAACTTTGAAAATTTTCGCAGCCGCCAACTCAGATTTTCATTTTCACCAAATTCACACTTTCTGAGTGTGCGAGAGAGAGAGAAACTCGCATGGACGGGGCATTACGCTTTTTCCTTACGTGACGATTTCTACCACAAGATTCTGAGGATACTTTGAATAATGATGTGATGTGTCAGATATGAGAGCATAGGCAGACACAACAGAGATATTTGACGTTCAATACGTCTCAGAACCTTATATCGTCATAGCCGTGTCACTGCGATGTTAAAATGAGATAAACATTTCAAACTGTTTGCCTAAGCTGTAGGTATTACGTCATGTCATCTTTGAACGGTTCACCCGTCTCTAGTTTTTTCTACGAACCTAATTTTACTGTAACTCACACATTGGCGACGTTTCGGTTTCACAATAAACGGTTACTTACTTACGACAGAAGCTTTTCCAGAAAATTCACGACTCATCTGTAATTGAGACTTTACCTATTATTCCAAAGGGCGGCCTTTGCGTCATCTAATTTTACAGCACCTACCTACCTAGCTTACGGACAATAAGTACGCAAAAACCATTGGGTTCCATCCGTGGGTTCCATCTATTGGTCATCATCAATAACATTTAATGACGCTACTATTAGAATAATATTGTACTTACAGCTAAGCTCTACATGACAGGCAGCTATACCTACAAATGCACACTGTATTAAAAAAAATCGGCAAAGTGCGTGTCGGACCACGCACAATGAAGGGTTCCGTAGTAGGGATGAATTTATCCCAAGAACAAACTTAACATTGTAGTAAAAAAACATGTTCTCCCATACATTCCAACTGCAAATGTAAGTTTGTACGCACAATATTGAGAGATAAGTTATTTTAAGACCATAGTCTTCTTATAAGTTTTTCTGTAATCTTATAATTTTTATAGGTATAGAATTATTTTCTGTATTTTTTTTTTCAAAGTTTTAGCCTCAGTGGTTTCGGAGATAGAGGGGAATGGTCAATTTTCGTCTATTTTCTTAAATAACTTTAAATCAATAATAATAATAATAATATCTTTATTTGCATAAAACATGGTATACATGATGTTACAATTGGAATAATAAAGTGCTTACATGTTTTGCCAGAATTATACTTAGCATGCAAATCTTTCACTTAACACTAAAATGCAAATTTCTTTTCCAGAAATTCCTTTAAACTATAGAAATTATTCGTAGTCAACCAATTAAACAATTTGATTTTAAATAATCTAGAATTTAAGTTTTTTATGTTACTCGGTATCTTGTTATATATATGAACACAATTATATAAGCAGCTTTTATTATATTTAGCAAGCTTGGGCAGATCATGTAGAACGAGTCTCTGTGGATCACGCCGGCTCCGAGAAATAACATCATTGGCTGATTTAAACAAAGCCTTATGTTTATTAACGAACATGCATATTTCATAAATATAAAGGCACGGCAACGGTAATAACCCTAGTTTTTAAAATATTGGTTGACAGGATTCCTCCGGAGGCATCCCGTACAATGCCCTAATGCACTTTTTTTGCGCAACAAATGCTCGGTTTATGTCTGTGCTATTTCCCCATATTATAAGCCCGTAACGTAGTAGGGATTCTACATATGCGTGATAGGTCATGATTGCTGTTTTAAGGCTCGTTACATTTTTGATTTGTTTAAGAGCATATACAAATTTATTTATTCGCTTTGACACATTATCTACATGCTCTTTCCAGTTTAGGTTCTCGTCAATAGTTACGCCTAGAAACTTTGTTTGTGGTACTTCTTTAATTTGTGTTATGTTTAGTTTAATATTATATTTAGGATTATTACATTTATTGAAATTTATATATACGGATTTATTAAGATTTATTTTTAGGTTATTTATGTCAAGCCATTGTATTAATTTATCTATAGTGTTATTAATTTCAGTCTCATGAATATTTATACAATTATTACCTTTTTCTGTCGCTATAATAATCGTAATGTCATCAGCAAATAATATACATTGGTGGTTGGTTATATTAATAATGTCATTAATGTACAGTAAGAATAGGATAGGGCCCAGTACACTCCCTTGTGGAACACCACATTTATTGTGCTTGTATTCTGAAGAAAAAGGCACCATATCCTGGTTGCCGTCTATTTTATCAACAATGACTCGTTGTTGTCTGTTACTGAGATATGATGCTATCCACTGAAGTGTAGGACCTCTGATACCGACTGATTCAAGTTTCTCGAGTAATAGACTGTGGGAAACTAAATCGAAGGCTTTTGAAATATCAAAAAATAGCCCCGTGGTCAAATTATTATTATTAATATTAGAAACTACAGCCTTTACAAGAGAAAACACTGCCAACGTAGTGGACTTGTTTTTCTGAAAGCCATACTGCTCTTTGCTAATAATATGAAATTTATCGCAATAGTCAATTAGTCTTCTATACATACATTTTTCGTATATTTTGGACAATATAGGTATTAATGTTATAGGACGATAGTTATTAATGTCAGATTTTTTTCCTTTTTTATACAAGGGCTTAACTATTGAGTATTTCAGGGCATCAGGAAAGGTTCCCGATGCAAATGATATATTAATTAAATGTGTCAGAATAGCAGTTAACTGATTGGTACACTCTTTGATGATTTTGGTGTTGATTTCGTCGTAGCCTACAGAATTGGAATTAGCTAATAACATTATTTCTCTTCTAACCTCGCTTTCCTCCATAGGTTTTAGAAACATCGAGTTAACGGGTGCACTAGTACGGTATTTTTTTATGTATTTCTGAGAACTCGTGTCTGTTGAGTAAATATAATTATTATTAAAGGCAGTGGCAATTTCAGTAGGATCTGTTAGAGTTGTGTTGTTAACTATGATTTTTTCCATGTTTCCTACGCAATAACCCTCACAGTAAGCCCTTTCATTTAATATGTCACACGGTACAGTTACCAAAACTTTTATTTTTAATTTTCTTATTTGCCCCCAAAATTGACCCCTATATTCATTCCTTTTGAGCTACAGAACCCTAAAAAGGAACATACTTACAGTAAAAAGTAGAACACGTAGGTAATATTGACAAAAGCCATTTAGCATTGGTAGTAATAATTGAGTGAAAATACATAAGTTATTTCGATGATGTAAACAGTTAAGTTACATAATGTTCTAACTGTGTTCAAAGAAATAGCCAACAAGCTGTCCGCAGTTGGACCGAGTCGTTACTCGAATTTACATAATAAATAACACATGCGATCATATTCACTCTGTGCCACTTTCCCACACGCCTGACAATAACATTAACAATATCCTGCTTCTGTGACGCATTCTGGCGTACAACTTTATGGCCGGATACTCAAACTAAACGCAGTCGCCATTAAGTGTCATGCTGACTGTCATTTTAGGAATATTGCAGCAATGGGAACATTTTTTTTTATTTTTTTAAGATGTTGAGTTTTTGTTGTAAATAAAATATAATAAAAAGCTTGTAAAAATCTTTTAGTTGATTTAGTGATTGGTATTATTTAGAGCTACCAGATATTGGCTTATCGGTTTTCTAAGTGATACCCTACCTAAGGATGCACGCAGACAGAGACATAATAAGCGTAGCCGTCGCATAGGTGTTTCAAAATCAAATGCATTGAAATTACACTCAAGGAAACATATTTGAAATCGGTCATCCCGGAAAATCATAATAATTTTGTTAAGAAAGGGAAAACCATGTTTTAATTAAATTAAACAAACAAGCTGAAATATACTGTACACCACCCAGTGGGTGGTACCCAGTACCCACCCACACATATACAATACGTACCTATACATCCCACAGATCAAGAGGAGGGCTACTAAATCAATGTTATTATAATCTAATTTCTGTTTAAATAAACATTAATACTCCTGTATTCCCGGAAGAGTTAGACAAAGGTGTATTACCGTACCTACACCCACATTTCACCAGTTATGTTTAAGTCCCATGTAATAGGGGGCGAACCTATTGTAATCGTCTATTATGATGAGGCTAACCTATATCATCCTCATTATTGTTCAGCTACAACAAGTACTATTGTAACATACTGTGGCTGCCGCAATTTATGTATGATCAATTGATCACAATGTTTGTGATGGAATCAAATTTTTTTTAATCATTAGCACCAAAATTCAATTTAGTCAGATTTAGTTTCATTGTCAGATATAAATTTATACATACTCTACGTCCTTGTTTTCAGGTTATCCTGAATTCGTATTAAATAGGTTACTTTGACGAAGTTAGGGGGCCTAACTTGAGTTTTAAAAACTTGAAAGATGTAGTTTTCAGACCCCCTATTTATAAAAACTAAAAGACTTGGAATCGTTTGTGTTAAAAATCTGCAAGGAAGCTTATTACAAGTGGCTTCATAGATAAAGTTCAGTTTCGTTTGGGTCAATCATCTAAGAAGCGGTTATCGAATATTATCAAATTGTCATCTCTGCCACAAAACTCAGTTTCGACATATCGGTGATTGCAGGTCTTCAACGGTACCCGAAGTTGCTAAGCGAGTTGGAGCAACAGTTCCGGCGGGTGGTGCCTCCCGCGCTGCTCGGACACAACGACACCCTCACTGACAAGATATCTGACGCCATCAGAGCATTCTACTTCCAACACAAACCCATCGAAAACAGGAATATTGACAGCCTTATTGACGTAAGATTACGGAAGACGTCCACAGCCTTTGCAAATATTTCAGTTTCTTAGCCAAACAATGCAATAACTCCAAAGCCCTAAAATTCGAAAAAGTGCAGAATTTTGCCTTCACAAATTTGTTTATACTTATTTATAGATTAAAGTGGGCACAGCTTCAGAAAGTTTAAGACTCAAGAGTGCACGGATTCAATCCATCTTTTGTATTAATATGTAATTCTAGACAATTTATAAGTGCCTAATTATGTATGTGTTTTCTCATTAGTTATTCACAGATGTGATGTTCCTGCGGCCAGTTTTGGAGACGGTCCGCCAGCAAGTAGAGAGTAATCGTACGAGCCCTACGTACTTGTACCGGTTCGCGTTCGACGGAGCCCTGGGGCTCTTCAAGCGCATGCTGGGCATCACGCACGCTGGCGCCTGCCACGGCGATGAAATGGGATATCTTTTCTATTTCTCAAGGCTAAACTACAGGTTGGATGATGATTCACCCGAGCTAGCAGTCTCACGGCGCATGGTCCAAATGTGGACGAACTTTGCCAAGACCGGGTAAGCGCAAACTATTTCAACACACCTTGTAATATAAGCTCATGTACGGTATCTACACGATCACAATAATACGTATTTTCCACAAGGCCAGTAATTTTGCAGGCGTTTTCGCCACTAATACATCTCATTCAGTTCTCCCTATTTATTGTTCGAAAGTGTAGTATTGTTACATGAATCTGACCTTTCAAGCGCAGATCAGCAAGTTACCTTCTGATATAATGGAGGTATTACGTATACGAGTACCTATCTACTGCTATGCTAACACGCTGTTTATTTACTAGTTATCCTACAGATTACTCGTTATCTGCTAATTCGATATAACATAATGATGAATTGTTTTAATCTGTTGCCACTGCAATGATACTGATATGATTTCAGGGAAAAAACAGAGACATTAAAAGGAGTATTCATATTCATTTATTCATGAAATATAAGCTTAACAGTTTACACCAAATCGCTTATATCTATGCTAATTCTACAAAATTAAATTAAACATTTTAAATAAAACTTCTTCGACTAACTAATTAATACAAAAACATACACACAACTAATAAATACAAAAAACAAAACGGAGTAACATAAAAATTTGTAAACAAAAAACAACTTTGAAACTAAACAATTATTTCTTCATATTTAAATAAATATACACATGTTTAGCGATTTTCCGTTGAGAGTCAAAAAATAAATCCGCCTCAGGAATATATTTTAGAAAGTCATTTATTAACTTAATTGCTCTAGCAGTGGGAGTGTGGTTGGTTCGGGGAGCACGCCATGTAGGCGGGTAGCAGAGGAGTCTATGTTGTCGTCTTACAACGCCACGCATATACTGGTCAGGAACATAAAAATTGATTGACTCTCGTAGAACGGGACTATCTATCTTATCTACTAATATTAAATAATAATTAATTATATGTGTGGATTCCCGCCTGAATTTGAGTGTGTCTAAACCCACCATTCCTGACACGAACAAAGAAGGATATAGAAAGGGGTAGTATCCATATTGACGTTTGTATAGGTATCTACAGAATTTACGTTGAATTTTTTCTATCATGATAGTGTACAATGACTCTTGAGGACTCCAAACTATTGCATTATATTCTAATTTACTACGGACATAGGCATTGTATATTTGTTTTATAGCTTGAGTGTTCTTAAACTGAGATGATAATCTGACGATGAAACCAAGACATTTATTAGCGTCTTTGCAAGTTTTAAGAATATGCTCGTGAAAACTTAATTTGTTATCCATTATTACTCCCAAATCCCGGATCGAGCAGACACGTTCCATTGACGCGCCAGCCAGATTATAATGATTTTTAATCGGATTACGGGATCGGGAAAAAGTTATTGTTTTACACTTAGAGTTATTAAATGACAATTTGTTTTTTATACTCCATTCAACCACAGCGTCAATATCATGTTGTAGCGCCTCACAATCCTTAGTGTTGGAAACAGAGAGGTACAATTTTAAATCATCAGCAAACATAAGACATTTTGCGTTAGAGATAACAGAAGGTAAATCATTGATCACTATTATAAATTGTGTAGGACCAATGGTGCTACCTTGACTTACCCCTGATCTAGTAAAATACTCTTCCGACTTATATCCTTCTAGCTTAACAAACTGTTTACGATCTTTCAAGTAGTGGGCCATGAATTTTAAGAGAGAAGTTGAGAATCCTAGTAACGCAAATTTATTTAAAAGCACATCATTATCTACAAGATCGAAGGCTTTCTTGAAATCAAAGTATGCGGCGTCCACCTGACAACCATAAGGCTTTTTTGATCCTATTGAGACAATAATTTTGCAAAATGTGGAACATCGGCTTCCGAACATTCCTAGCTAATTCTATTAGTTACTTTATACTCGTTTGCATCGATGTTTTCAGGAATCCAACACCTACTGTAGACTACGAGTCGGTGGTGGACTTCAACTGGCCTCAAGTCAACGATACAGAACACATCAGCTATCTCAACATCGACGGGAACTTCACCGTGCAGGTGGACCCCGAGGCCAAGCGAGTCAAGTTCTGGAACTGGTTGTACGACAACTATGCAGCCAAGGAAGAGACAGACGCCACTACCAATACAACATCAGTTAACGAGTGATAAAGTACAATTTGGTGATAAGTGAATCAAGGTGTTCAGACATTAACTGCCAGTGGGACTATCATGAACTTACTGCTAATCACCAAGTGCCAAGTTATGAAAACAAACTTTTGGTGACCATGTTGACAGCATATGTGATCTCAGAAACTGGTGGCAAATACTTAGTGACTGTTTATCAAAAACTGAGGCTTCATTAATATAGTGTATGAGTCTACCCGTTATGTGTTTGTTATATTGGACTATTGGTGAACTATGTTTTTCCTAGAGGCTTATTCCAATTCCAAACAGGGAAATGGAAAATTAGCTACTTTACTAATTCTTAACTGCGATGTAAATAATAAATGTTTAAGTATTTTTATATTGTCCGTTTTGTAATTTTAACATGTCTTAACTCCAGCTAAGTTACCATATTTCTATAATAATATAATAAAATATATAAATTAAAACTTTGTTTGAATAACGTTATAAGTTGAAATCTATAAATGAAGGACCCCGATTGGATAACAGAATATCTAGATTTCCAAATATATATTAAATAAGAACATTGATTTAAACAGGAAATATGACAAAAATAAGTTTTCTATAGAAATTTTAAATTCCTCATATCTCGTCTTCAAATCAGTGTCCTTTCAAAATATATATTTGGGAACCTAGATATTCTGTAATCCTATCAGAATAAATACACACTACCTTAAGAATGTTTGATTTACAAATTATTTTAGTATTTCGTTTGTATGAACTACGCATGCTCCGGGGGCGTCTTAAGTGCCTCTTGTTTTTCTAAACGGGGCCGCATCGACGAGGAAGTCCAGGCACACAGCAAGAAAACTTCGACATACGTAATAACACCACGGGGAAAATTGAATCTTAGATGATTCAGTACACAATAGTTCAATTTCTATGATTTCCCTATACGTCATAAAATCCTTCACCAAACAACTTTAAGATACAAATATATAAGAGCAGTGGGGCTAAGGAAGGTCAGTCTGAAAGTGCACCCAGTCCTGTATACGCCTTTGCGTCAGCTTTGCAATAAAGTTAAATAACTGTACTGCACCAAAATGTATAAGAAGACCAGCAACTTAGTGAGCATTAGGAGACGGTGCGATACTAAGGAACCACAGAATGACTACAATACGAGGTAAGTTTCCACTCATCTGACAAGAATTTAACATTGGGTCGAGGATCTGCTCGTCTACTTAAAAATACAAGTACAGTAGCCACCAATCAAGTTGGCAAAAAAGTGGGATACCGTACTGCGCGTTCCCACTTTTTTGCCAACTTCCGTGGCGAAGACTGTAACTGTATAATTGTGTACTATCGATAAAACGGACGCCTTTACAACAACACCTTAAAGTTGCTTTGTGTATGTTACGGCTAAAACCCGAAGTGTGGCTACACCTAGTTTTAACGGGCTAGAACTAGGTATAGGTAACCGATTGGATTCGGACCCTGGCACACGCCGGCCGCTGCCGCGGCACCGCTCGCTTCGCTGGCTCGGCTCGTGCATCGTGTGGTCACAGTTCTAACCTAACCTAAATTACCTTTCAGCCTACACCTAAGTTTAACCAACTGCTATAGTTCGATCGGCTACCTCCACCTAGTTCTAGTCGTCTAAAATTAGGTGTAGCCGCACTTCGGGTTCTAGCGGTAACATATACACTGATTTATTTAAAAAACCCTGCCCCTATGGTCCCTTGTTTTACTTTGTCTTATGTATTTGTATGTATGTAGCTTGCAACAAAAATTATTACAAAATTGGAAAGGCATTTGTCGACCACCGCTAACTGGTTTTTGCCGATCACAGAGTGGAAGCCTATCTGTGTCCCAGCAGTGAGAACTGCGCTGATAATGCTTTATACTTGTCACTTTCAGTGGAAAAGCTGAATGCAAGGTGTACAACAACGTTTTGGAACTAGTGGGGAACACACCCCTTGTTAAACTGAACAAGTTGCCGAAAGACCATGGGCTACAGTGTGAAGTTTGTAAGTGCAGTGTTTTTGTTTGAACATTTTTATTAAATAACTAGAGACCCGACCCTACTTCGCTCGGTTTAAACGATTTGACAAAACATCGAGTTTTCAGTATGTTTAGTAGATAAATTAATACAGGTGCTGCTGCCTGAATAATCAGAATCAGAACAAGGTTAGCCGGAACGGGTATGTTTTGTAAATTCCCGACTGTTTGAATTTTCAGACGCCAAATGCGAATTCATGAATCCTGGTGGCTCCGTAAAGGATAGAATCTCTTTATCAATGGTCCAGGATGCAAGAAATAGAGGCCTTGTGGATGACCACACTGAATTTGTTGAAGCTACCTCGGGAAACACCGGCATCGGGATTGCGTTCAATGCTGCCCTTATGGGTAAATACAATGTTCAGTTGCTAAAAGATTCCTGATGTTAAATACCATTAAATGGGATGAACTGCCCTCAGTTCATCCCCTTTAATGGTAGTCATAATATTAGGGACTAGGAGTCATAATATTGGGATGACCTAATAAAAGTATGTCAAGTCTTGTGTTCTCAACAATGCGATTCATATTTGAGTAGGTTCTACGTCCATACAAACGCAAAATGGTATCAATCGTCGTATGAATCTGATAATCTAATCAATCGCAGATATTTTACAACTAGTTCATTATTATAATATTTCCTTTCCAGGAAATAAATGTATAATTGTAACACAAGATAAGAACTCATCTGAAAAGGTAAACACCATGCGTTTGTTGGGGGCCGAAGTGATCCAAACCAAAAACGGCGAGCTGGAAATCTCGATCGCTCGACAGCTGAAAAACGAAAACCCTGACACGATGGTGATGTTGAATCAGGTATCTTTTTTATAGTATTTGGGATCGGAAGATTGTTGACATATCTCGGGATCGGGACCTTGGGGTCCCGGACCTATTTGGAAGGCGTAATAGGAGCCGAAGCCAACTCGTAGAGGCCACTTAGACAATGCTTGTCTAAGCAAGTGCACCCAAGGACATCGCCCCTATGGGTTTGGGTGGCTACAGTGAATTGGTTACCTAGAACTATGGAAGGACTATGTCCCCTGCCTGATCAATGTTATGTAATACCTACACGGTGGGTTCGGTGTGTGTGTTGGGTATTAAGGACATTCAAAATTAAACCAAATTAATAAAGCTACAGACAAACTATTAGAGACCTATTAGAGAGTAATTATATAGGTAAGTCTGGGTGTATTATAGGTGCACCTCAGCCCATCCCATCTGGGAATAAAGACGTGAAGTTATGTTATGTTAGTCTGTAACCCTTCAATTCCAGTTTGACAATGACGTTAACCCGAGGACGCACTTCGAGGCTACCGGTGCAGAGATAGTGTCAGCACTGGGTGACGTCGACGTGGTGGTGCTCGGTGCCGGCACCGGTGGCACCATGACCGGGGTCGGCAAGAAGTTGAAGCAGAAGAATCCCAAGTGCATACTGGTGGCGGCAGAGCCCGACGGGTCTACTATGATCAACAAGAAGGGAAATCCCCATTCGTTTCTGGTAAATACATAAATAGTTTCAGAGACATAAAATGCATTTTTTGTTTGAAATGGTGTACTGCCACAGGTACTGCTGCTTTTTACCCAATTTAGCTCGACATAATATATATTTTAAATGTGAATTTTAATGTTTTAAGGTGGAAGGAATCGGAGGTACCTGGGCACCAATTGTCCTGGATAAGTCAGTAGTTGACCACGTCGAGGTAGTCACAGATCAAGAAGCCTTCTTGATGGCCAGGGAGCTATCGAGAAAGGAGGGATTGTTATGTGGTGAGTATCTATTGATAATGACGCATTAACTGGTTAATAAAATTGGGTCAAACGATATCTTTGCTAATTTCTATCGCCGTTATCAACGCGTGATAATCTATAAGGTCTACTTTACTACTAGGTATACTTTAAAACAAGCCTGTATGACGGAGTCGCCGTCGTTAGTGGACCATGTTTTGTTTTTTATAGCATCTAATTAAGAAGCAAAAGAACGATAGGTAGATAGAAAGTAAGGCAGCTAACAGCTAAGCCCTAAGTAAAATACATCGCCAAACGATAGTGATTCCGTAGTAGTGGAATCTGTGATCCTAATGCCCAATAAGCTCCTATATAATTCTCCTGATGAATTGTACTTGGTATCAAGTAACGTAATAATGCGATTGCCAGGAGGAAGCAGTGGATCCGCCATGTGTGCGGCTATCAAGGCTGTAAAGGCATTGAACATCGGCGCCGGCAAGTGCGTGGTGGTCATCCTACCCGACGGCATCCGTAACTACATGTCCAAGTTCGTCAGCGACCAGTGGATGGAGGCACACCGCTTCATGGAACCCCCAGCACATACCATGAAGTATGTTTTATTATTTTGAAAACTGACATATTTTTAATAATAATAACTCTGTATCCAGTTAAAAAGCCTAATCGCGGGAAAATTGTCTGGAATAACAAAACATCCGTAATCCGTACCTATATCAATCAGCCTTCAGTTTGTCGGTTTACTATTGGACTACACCAATCAGTCAAAGTTTTAGCTGTTCTAAACATTGTGATAATTTCAGATGGTGGAAACATCCGATTGGTGAATTAGTCTTGGACCGTACTTATCCAAAGTTGAATAAAGACTGCACATGCCAGCAGGCGCTGGAGGCTATGAAGTCAAACAACGTGAACATTGCTGTCATCGTCGATAACATCGGGTATCTATACTCATTTATAAATTCATCTTTTGAGACTACACATATATTATATTATATATATTCAAATCGGTGAAGCTGTGTAAGGTACAATAGAACTTAAAATCAATATTTGGTAATATATCGGTAAAATAAAACCTTTCATTTTAGACATTTCGTGGGCGCTGTTTCCAAGGACAGCCTCCGCAACAGAGCCACGAACCCCACAAAGTTGCCCGGCGAGGACTGTGTGGAGTACGACTTCGAAGATGTGGTCACTGACCACCTCGACAAGCACGTCTACACGCTGGCTGATAACGCGGTGAATGCAAAGCCAACTATCGGTCTTCTGTCTCGCATTTTGGACATCGCTCCCTATGTGATCATTGGAAAAGAAGGTTATGACATCAGCGGTAAGTAACTGTACACAAATGATTTCTTCTACAAATGCAAGCGACGTTCAGAGGGGAAGTTACTCGTAGCGCAGCTATACAGCATTGGCCAGTGCAACTCATAATACAGTTTTCAGATGTTTTACATCATACTAACAGAATCATTATTGTTTCAGCGTTCTTCGTTCCAAGTGGAGTGGTGACGGGAGATGATGTGCTCGACTACATACATGAGCACAGCCAACCTTGCGACGGGAATTAACGATAATTGGCTGTAGAGACTGTCCACTGAAATGACGCGCCCCACTACCGCACTTACTGTAGTGTGTGTGTATACTTGGAGTAGGGCGCGTCGTTTCAGAGAGGACAAGCTATAACGCCGAATTTGATATAATTACGAGTAGACTTTAATGTTAGGGTCGGTACAATTATATGATAAACATTCAACCTTTCACACTCAACCGATGATGCGTTAGTGCGTCGGACATACTAACAAAGTTACGCCCGTCGCGTCTTGCGTCAGATGTGCAACCATCCTTAAAGACTGTTTCATATAGAACTCATTATGATTTTTTGTAACATTCTTCTTTTTAACCAGTATTAAAATGATTAATTTATTACAACAAAATAGTTTTTAATTCACTATCCTTTTTAGGACTCCGTATTTCTCCCATTACCCACTTGTACACTTACACATTGCCAATGTACTTATTCCGTACAAACCGCACCGTGAAAACTTAGGTATAAAATGAGCTGTCAATAGTATCAAACCCCAACATTCGTTTTTTGTTAGTCTAAGTTTTTTAATAGCATTGATAGCTCACTTCAAGCTCACTTTACCTAAGTTTTCACGGTGAGATTTTACAGAATATTTATTTATTTATTTGGTAAACATGCACATCATTATAGACCCAGATCCAAGTTATTGCACAGTCAAATTACAATAAAAACAGTCATATTTTACAATAAGGAAAGAATAACAATAAGAAATAATACACACAACTAATAAAACAACTAAAACTAACAAATACACTCAAATAATATTCACTCAACAAAAATTAAAAGAAAATCTTTCGTCCATCATCTCACAGTATCTCAAACATGCACGACATACGTGTCTATCCATCTCCTGTGTCGATGTTAGTGTATCGGTTGATGTGGTACAAGGTGTACAAAAACTTTCAAGTCTACCACTTCAGTGTTTTGATTGATATTACCTAGATCAAAAATCTGTCTACCCCATCCAGTTGCAACTTCATCATCATCATCATTTCAGCCGAAAGACGTCCATTGCTGGACATAGTCCTCCCCCAAGTGACACCACTTCAACCGGTTCTTTGCTTCCTACATTCAGCGGATTCCTGCGGCATTCACAAGGTCATTTGGTCAAGGTCAGTCGGAACTTACCCTCTGCGAATGCGTTACAATCTTGTAATAGGGTTGGGGTATGTTGGGGTGGTAGGTAGACAAATTAGGTACACAGAAAGTCAACGTCAGATGAGAACTAAGAACAGGAATACAGCCAACCTAACCAAAATATAGAACAGTACGGTTAGAGAAGGACGGCTAAAGATCGAGACCATTGAAAGATCCAGAGGAAACCTGTACCCAAAAGTGGATGACAATGGAAAAGAGAAGAAAAAGAGGAAGGGAGGACAAAGGACTGGTATCTTTAAAATTGTTCCTAGATGTCACAGTAAGATGGCGATGACAACTATACTTACTCCATCGGTTATCCTTATCACCCTTTAGTTATTTCGATATAAACGTATACTAAACTCCGCTATTTCACGATAAATAGGTACAAGACAATGTAATCTATTTACCATGCATTAAACAAATAACTGAAATGCGGTCATTTCAACAATAAGTATTACACAATAACTGTCGCTATTTTGCCACTATTTTTGTAATGCTATAATAAATGGAATATAGATGATGTCATAACGATAACTTAATAAAGGTTTATGTTCTTATAGATTGCTGTTATTTATTTTTTAAACAACCTGCCTAATCAATGTAGTTGCTTTAATTTTATAATCAAGTAGTTATGGACGTGAATAATGGAAAATTATAAATATTTAGTACATTAGAGGGGCTTGTGACTAAGTAATAATAGCCGCACGGATCGATCGATCAGGTTAAGCTATGCTTCCCGCGGTTGGTGCGTGGATGGGTGAACACCCATCCACGCGCCAACCGCGGGAAGGGGTCTTGGTATGTATAGATGAACATCTATACATACCAAGACCCCTCTGTGCTTCGAAAAGCACGTTAAGCTGTTGGTTCCGGCTGTCATTCGTGGATCTTTGACAGTCGTTACAGGTCGTCAGAAGCCGGAAAGTCTGACAACCAGTCTTACCAAGGGGTATCGTATTACCCAGTAACTGGCTTGTGGAGGTCAAATAGGCAGTCACTCTATGTAAAATACTGGTATTCAGCTGCATCCGGTTAGACTGCAAACTAACATAGTTAGGTAAATGCTAAGGCATGATGATAAATATTTACATGAATAAAAATATTAGAACATAATAATATTTGATTCAACTTTATGGCGGAAAATGAAATCTCAATATGAATTTAATGAGTATTGGTTAAATGAATAATATTTTATTGATTCAAATGGGTAGGTACCTACTGACTAAAACCCACCACGGTAACTCTTTCGAACAACCCGCAACCCTGGCGGGATGGGTAGGTACCTAAGTTACATATAAAGACTTGTCTATCTGTTTTATAGGTAGAAACATCAATCAATCTGCGTAGCCTTTTCCCAACTATGTATATTGGGGTCTATGTAGAAACATCATAGAATAAAAAATAGTAAGTAATCTTATTTGATTGAAGACGGCGTAAGTAGTGAATAACACTAAAGCCGGTACCCGTATTACGTATCTTGCAGAAGCCTAGCAATAGCAAAATTTGCGCAATAATTGCTTTTGGATCGCAAATAGGTATTAAGTATCAGCGATATGTCATACTGATTTGCAATTGAAAAGCAATTATTGCGCAACTTTTGCTATCGCTAGGCTTCTGCAAGATACGTAATAAGCCTGCGGGTTTTCACTATACGAGTACTCTCGGACCGAGTGCTCTCATATGAGCTAGATCGCATAGGAGTCCACTCGGAATTTGGTTGACATGTTACGAATTCTGCTTCAACGTAGCATTTAATTTTGTCGCTTCATATAGTTCCAAAAACCTCACAGTTTCACGTTCACCTCATTTTTTCTTAGTTGGCGCCATTTTGTTTTTATAAAATGATCCGAATGAAGTTGTGAAAATAGAACCACACCCGGGTCTACTCTGATAGGTTGCCGCTGTCCGAGTACGCTCGGATCACGTGTTTACACGCTACGAGTAGCGTCCGAGTAATCATCCGAGTGGACTTGGTCCGAGAGTACTCGTATAGTGAAAACCCGGCTTAAACCTAAACCTAATATTTATCTCTTATTCTAGAAAATGTAACAGAAGATAAAAACTCGAAAGGTGAACACTATTAATTTGCTGGGAGCCGAAGTGATCCAAACTAAAAATAAAGATTTATAGTTTCAATCGCTCGCCAACTGAAAGATGAAAATCCTGACATAATGGTGATAATGAATCAGGTGAGCCAGTTAATATTACTAGAAATAACGCATTTACCGCTAAGTTATACTAGTAATACAAATGCTGGTGAATATTGCTCGATTAATATTCAACCGACCGACACATTATGCTATAAAAAACTAACTAACTACTACAACTACATATTACTTATTTTAATACGAAAGTTCAATTTCAGTTTTACAATTCCGTTAACCCAAGGATTCACTATGCAGAGGAGATAGTAGCCGCACTGGGTGATGTAGAGTAGTGAGTTGCAAAAGAACCCCAAGTGCATCGTGGCTGTTACCGAGCCCGACGGTTCCATCATGCATATAGTTGCAAAACTTCCGAAAAATTCTGAATAATTCCGGAATACTTCTGGGAAAGTTTCTTTAAATCAGAATTATTCAAAATGAATTTAATTAAGATTTTTATTTTTTTTGCTGAAAAATCATTTTTGCATCGATCGTCGATCGCCGCCGCCACTGCCCCTCTGTGCGCCGGCCGCTGCAGCCGCGCCGGCCGCGCACGCCCGACTGGCGACTGCCACGAGTCGTGCGTGCAGGCGATGGCGGTGTGGGGTGCGGTAAGAGGGGAGATGCTCCCCGGAGAAGTTTTCCCCCCCGCGAGAAACATTCGTACCCCGCAATCGAATGTTTCCGCCGAATATTTCGCCCGAATAATTCAATGGGAATAAACGTTGAAATATTCCCAAAGTTTCGGAATATTTCGGAATACTTCCGAAATATTCGACGGGAATGATTCGGAATTTTTCCCGCCAGCATCTATAATCATGCACAACACGACGACGGGGAAATCCAAGCCGTATTTGGTAGATAAATATACGTAATTCAAAAACATGTCCCATACATATACGTCACGGTCAAATTGCAATTTTAAGTTTGTATTCGCAAAAAACTATTTTTAGGGTTCCGTACCTCAAAATGAAAAAAACGGAACCCTTATAGGATACTCATGTGTCTGTCTGTCCGTCTGTCACAGCCAATTTGCCACGAATCTAATAGACCAATTAAGTTGAAATTTGGTACACGTATGTATTTCTGTGACCCAAACATGGACGTGTAATGTAAATTAATGAATTTTGAATACGAAGGTCAATTCTGGGGGGCAAATAAGAAAATTTAAAAAAAGAAATTGCTAACTGTACCGTGCGATATATCAAATGTATTTTTTTTTATAATTTTAAAATAAACTGTTTTATAGTTATTTAAGAAAATAGACGAAAATTGACCACTCCCACCCCCTTATCTCCGAAACTACTGAGCTTAAAATTTTGAAAAAAATACAGAAAATACCTATAGATTACAGGAAAACCTATAAGAAGTATATGGTTTTAAAATAACATGGTAAATCTCTCAATATTGTGCGTACAAACTTACATTTGTAGTTGGAATGTATGGGAGAACATGTTTTTCAACTACAATGTTAAGTTTGTTCTTGGTATAAATTCATCCCAACGACGGAAGCCTTCATTGTGCGTGATCCGGCACGCACTTGACCGGTTTTTTTAGATGATAAAACTAAAAATTAATGGTTTTCGGACTTTTTCCTTTACTTGTACTGTGAGATCTAGCTTCTTGTCAATATATGTATTCTAGGTCAACGGGATATAGGGGGTCCCTAGAGGTTTTGATTTACTTGCGAGTATCAAAATATGTCGCATAAATGCCCGTACTTTTTTATTGCGTTGACTCCAAGAGACCTCCAAGTGACCTATGTATTTGATATTAATTTCAACTTGATACCTCCACGCGTTCCTGAGAAAAAGGGTATTGACAGACTGACAGACAGACGGACAACGAAGTGATCCTATAAGGAGTCCGATTTTTCCTTTTGAGGTACGGAACCCTAAACTGATCCTAAGAACAACGTTATTATTTTCTTATAGAATCTTTATGCTCTATTGTCGTCGCACGAGCATCGTATGATGTTCTTTATCTAGAAAGTTAATAACTATGAAATTTCACATTCGTTAATCTGAATGGCAAACAATTTTCATATCTTTTATATATGCACTCGTGCAGGGGGAAGCATCGCGAGGAATAAGCTAGCTAGAAGACTAGAAGGTTACGTTGCAGTGGTTGTAAAGGCCGCTTTATCGAATTCGGTTATTATTTAGGTATTTTTCTAGGTGGAAGGAATCCGTGGGTCGTTTACACAGATAATATGTGATGAATCTTTGGTTGACCATTCCGAAGTAGTCAGCGATCAAGAAGAATTCTTGAAGCCCAGGGAACTGGCGAAAATGCGGCGATTATCTATTAATTACGCATTTATTTGATTAATTATTTAAGTCTAATCTTATCCGATAAGTGTAATCTTGTCCGTTCTTTGATATTACTTCCTGTACCTTTTATTGATCCACATTGCAATCAAATTGTGACTGATCTTGAGGATACCGACCTTCGACCTTTTTTCGTTTTTATTTAGTTGTTTATTAGTGGAAACTTGTAAATGGCCTTCAATATCATATTTTTAAGAACACTAATAAGTTAGCTGTAAGTTTCCCGAATAGTGTAGTAAAATAAAATAAATAAAATGCTGCAGCTGCGGCTCCTCTTGCCCCATATTGTAGATGTAGATAATTAGTACACATGGGAGTGGCGCGAGGAGGCAAAACGACGGGGCGTAACTCCGCTGCCGCGAGAAATCATGGCACAGCGGACAGACCTCCAGCGGGATGATCTCATGGCGACATGGAGAGTGCAACTGTCACAACCCAGTGCTGGGCACGCCACAATAGCGTCGATAAGTCCCCTCTTTGAGGAGTGGTTGGAAAGGCGTCACGGCGTCCTCACCTTCCGCCTGATGCAGGTCCTCACCGGACACGGCTGCTTCGAGAGGTTCCTGTTCCGGATAAGGCGGGAGAAAACGCCCGGGTGTTGTGTGGATCGCCCGGAGGATACGGTGGAGCATACGGTGGAGGTCTACCCGGCTTGGGCGGAGCACCGCCGCTTCCTCGCGGAGGCGATCGGCGGCGACGATCTCTCGCATCCGGCCCTGGTCCAGGTCCAGGTCCTGGTACGGAGCGAGAGTGCATGGGAAGCCGTCACCTCGTTCTGCGAAGCAGTAATGCTTCGGACAGGAGGCGGAAAGCCTGAGGAAGAAGGAATCTTTGCGCCCTCACGCTCCTAGTTGCCGCAGAAGACGCCCTGGGCGTCGGGAATTGATAGCCGATTCCAGGCCACCGTAGGCGCGGGCTTGCGGATGGTGAGCAATGGGTAGCTCGCCATCGCGTTTTGTTCCACGCGCGCCTCAAAGAGATGTCAGCACTAGCTGAAGGGGTCCGATGCCTGCCAGGGTTGCGGTTTGTTTGAAAGAGTTACCGTGCCCTGGCACATGCAATAGAAGGAACACGGGTGGGTTTTAGTCAGTAAAAGTCTGACACGTCCTCCCGCTCCGCCCAGAGCGGGATTGATTTATTTACTTTATTTATTTAACCATTCACAAATAAACAGACAAGAAGAAAGGAACAGATAATTACGTACAAAGGTAATGCTTATTTCTAAAGAAATCTCTTCCAGCATACCTGCGATAGGACAGAGGATAAAAAGAGATGTAGACACCGTGTGTAAGAATAAAAGAGAAAATAAAAATACATAAAATCTTAAAAAACAATCCACTAAGCAAATAAAACATATAATAAATACTTAAATACATACATACTTATAGAATAAATATCACTAAAATAACTAATAACTATGACGAAATGGAAAGATAGTGTTCATTCACTCTTCTTTTAAATACTGCAACAGTTTGGCAGTCCCTAATGTCAGGTGGAAGTGAATTCCACAACTGAACCGCGTGCACAGTGAAGGAGTAGGAGTAGAAGTCAGTGGAATGGGAAGAAAATTTCAGGATGTTTCTAAGACGCGACCTGCAAAGCACATCAAAAGGACGGGCGTCAGAAAAGCGTTCCCGCAAATAGGAAGGTGGTTTAGGGTTGTGAAGGATGTTAAATAGCAGACACAATATGCGAGAGTTCCTGCGAAGTCGAATAGGGAGCCACTTGAGTATCTTGCGAAAGTTAGAAACATGATCATATACTTGATAATTTCCCACACAAAAAAAAAGATAATTAGTAACGTTATGATTGTCAATATTATGTAAACCAGGCGGGGGTAATGGATAGGCCATCCATGGCTGCAACTATCAAGGCGGTGAAGACACTGAACATCGGCGCCGGCAAGCGCGTGGTGGTCGACCTACCCGACGGCATCTGTAAATACATGACCAAGTACGTCAGCGACAAGTGGATGGAGGCACACCGCTTCACAGAACCTCCAGAACATTCCATTAAGTACTCACTTAATAGAATATTCAGTAACTACAGAACTTATATAGAAAGATATGATAAATATCTTCTCATTGACATGGCCAAAACACAAGTCAACAAAGTAACCAATAACTCCCAAGTACTAGGTTTGTTACATTTCCCATTCCTATAATTGGCTATGTACTATGTACCGTTCTAGCATGTCCATGGACGAAACGTGTAGTATAAACAGTGACTGATTATTTTTAGATGGTGGAAAAAACCGTATCCTGAAATATATTTGGGCTGCACTTATCCCAAGCTGAATAAAGACAGACAGGTGCAAGCAGGCCCTGCAAGCTATTTTGAGCAACAACGCGAATATTGTTGTCATCGTTGATGATGTTGGCTAACTATCCTTCGCTTTTTCGGCACTAACTTTTGCCCATCGCCCTCGTGGAGGTTGGACATTATCGCACTGGAACGTACAGTTACCGGAATAAAAAGTATCCTGTACCATACTCCTAACCCAAGACATGATCTACCTGTGTGCCTTTCATCGACATCCATGCAGCCGTGAAAAGGTAACAGACAAGACCGACTGAATATACTTTCGCATATAGTATTAGTATGGGTTCTGTCGATTCTAGTAGGTTTTTTAACCGACTTCAAAAAAGGAGATTTTCTACTCGACCCGTATGTATGTATGTTTGTATGTCCACGATTTTCTCAAAAACTTTTAAACCAATTTTGATGATTCTATCACTAACGTGATCGATGATACATACTCTTAGGAAGGTTTTAGTATATTAATTAGGTAATTATTCTTATGCACGAAGTTATATGCAAAAATGTACTGTATTACTGGCACTTCTGAGCGGATTTTGATGATTCTTCGTTTCGTTCGTAAAGGCTTATGTAATTGTACAGGCATGCACTAAAAATAGAAAAATAAATTTACTTAAAAAAAAGTAAAAACCGACTTCGAAAACCTAAAACGAATAAGTTTCATAAAAAAACTTAACAGCTTCTGAAGTCGGTGTCTGCAGTTGTTCTATGAACCTTAGCTTGGCACCGACTTCAGAAGCTAAGTTATTTTTATGAAAGTTATTTTATTCGTTTTAGGTTTTTGAAGTCGGTTTTTACTTTTTTTTAAGTTAATTTTATCTTGCTATGTCAGCTATAAGTTCAAAAAATCTAAACAGATTTGATTAAATTAGAAACTTTCGATACACTCCGGATAACCCACCAAAAGTATCTACCTTATTTTTGTGGAATCGTCATTTAGTTAAAAAAAAAATCTTCTAATTATTTTGTCTGCAATTGCATGGTCAGACCATGCAATTGCAGACGATTTTTTTTTAATCACATCATTATTTTTTATACACTTCGTGGGTGCTCTTTCCAAGGACAACCTGCGCAACCAAGCGACGAATCCCACGAAGTTGCCCGGACTAGATTCTGAGAACTTTGACTTCTAAGATATGGTCTTTGACAACCTCGACAAACGCGTACACTGGCTCAAAACGCAAAAGCAGGACGGTCTACGGTCGGTCTTCTGTCCCGGATACTGGACTGGATCCTACGTGATCAGCGGAAAAGAAGGGTACGTCTTTAACCGTGGCGATAGTGGTAACTAAACGCGGAATAAGTACTAGAGAGAACGGAGCTCGTGGCTAAGTAATAACAGCCGCACGAGTCGACCGGCCGCAGTTGGTCTTTACATACTGAAACCCCTCCGTGCTTTTCAAAACACGTTAAGCTGTTGGTCCCGGCTGGCATTCGTGGGTCTTCAACGGCCGTTACGAGGTCATCAGAAGCCCGAAAGTGTAACAACCAGTCTTACCAAGGGGGAACCCAGTCACTGGAAAATACGGCTAGACTGGAAGGCGATTCCAACATAAAGGCTAGGCAGATGATATAAAAAAAAATCAATGAATACTATAAACCTTTACTGGCTCTGACTTTGACTCTGATCTCAACTCATCGATGCATTATTTTTGCTTTCTGGTGGACTGTCTGCCTATCGTTAATAAGTTCTTAAGTACATAAACAAACTTATCTTACAATGCCCCGTGTAAATATAGCTATCCACTGATAATATGAAAATAATCTAACCGTCAGTTTCTATTCAAAGGGTTCCTTGATAATCCTTATCGAAAAATATTAGCAGCTTGCAGAAAATAGGCCCTACGAGCTAAAACTACTTGATTGCCATGGATCTTTTAGATGGGTTTGCTCTTGACTTGGTCTAGGTCAGATTCGAGTTGTAAGCGTTCGGGAACACAGACGAAGGATCTAGCGCTCTATGCCTTTTTTATTACAATATTTTCCTGACAGGGATCCCTGGACCGGCGGAACAGGACCAAATATAAGCATTCTTCCAATTTTCGGTTTTTTTGCCTGCCTAAATAGTTAGATTATGGTATAACCATAGACGTACTCGACTGCATGAGCAAAGCAAACCTTAGAACTTGATGCAACGCGACCGTGACCCTTTATTTCCGACTTTGCCGCTAAACTTTACTGGTTTACGAGGGCTGGTGCCCTATCTCCCCAACTTTAAAGTTCCCCAAAGTTTTTATTATTAACTAAAAGTTGCACGACTCTGTCTTGACCGAAATCGTGAATGGTACATTCGCCGAATCAATGCTTACGTACGTGTTGTTTAATGTTATTTGTTATTACTTAAGAGAACCAATGGGGTAAACAACATCATCTGTTCACTACAATTTACGCTTAATTCATTAAATATTATTAACATTAAGCAACACTGACAACTGATAAGTGATAGATAACCAACGACATTGTTCTGTCCTTCTTAATTACCATATAGGCGCTCACCAATGAGATGTGAATGAGTGTGAATGTTAGGCAGGCAATCAGTCAGATAGAAATAAACAGGTAAAATGAAATGGTCACGGCGATGAATCCTTACACTACATTTTTCCCTTTAACATCCTGGATACATTCCTGACTCACCCTCTGGATACATCCCTAACACGCCCTGGATATAATCTCAAAAACATCTAAAAACACATAGCACAAATTATACATAGGTACTCATACAATAGAGAAAATATATATCTTCCAAAATAAGGTTAATTTTAACTAGGTAGGTACTGATTTTATTTTATTCTAACACTTTTGGACACGTCATTACTAGGATTAGTCAAGTATGAACTTTACAAATACCTAATTTAATTTTATATTTTGGGGACGCACAGTGGGACGAAAATCGAGTTTCATAGACATGGTCTATGTCTATGAAACTCGATTGTGTTGGGAACCTATTGATAAGTACGTATAAAATACTAAATAAATTAGCAACAATGATAAACCAAGTAAGGACAATATCTGCCGAGCCCATTGTCTAGATTAATCACGTATGGTCATTAGTAAGGGATTAATTATGAAGACCATTAAAAATGGCAGATTAGCAGGTAAACTCATTAAAGAGGCAGTAAGTAGCATGTTTTAGACAATAGGCCGAGTGTTAACTACTACTTGTAGGTCATTACATACCGTAAATACTCGGAATAAAATTAAATCCTAATAAAAAATACGTTTCATTTTTTTTCACCTAAAGTCCATCGAGTGCGAGGGTTGTGCGATATGTCAAAAAATAGTAAAAAATAAGGACAAAAATCATACTACAGGGTATAACGGGCACTCTCACGAGTCTCGATTAAAATGGATTTTTCTGTTTTCCTCCATACATTTTTTATTTAAAAAAAATATTTTCGCCTCAGAATCACCTGACGTACAAATATATGATAATGTTGGTGCTTCCTTAACTGGTCTGCATTGGTTTCCAGCAAGAAAACGTCAAAAAAAATTGTAAGTGGTCTATGTCTATGAAACTCGATTTTCGTCCCACTGTGGGACGTTGGAAATGAATGTATGAATAATAATAATAATAATAATAATCTTTTATTTCTCTCGTAATCACAAACACAGTACAAAGTCAAGGTAACACTTAATAGAGACTGGTGTCTGTTGTAGGTAAAACCTGTATTACAGATCACCAGGCTTACCGCCATCGGACAACTCATGAATGACCTATGACTGTATTAACCTAACATACAGGTTGTACATAATAAAACACAATTACAAATTAATAACAAAAGTGAAGTGAAACTAAATGGGAAATTAAAAACTAAAGTAAAAATGGCTTAACGTTTGATTTGGGAATGAGTGAGTGTGTGAGTGTGTGAGTGTGTGTGTGTGTGTGTGTGTGTGTGTGTGTGTGTGGGTGAAAAATGAAAAATCATTTTGGGGAACTTGGAGAGATAGGGCACCTATACATAACTACATACCTATTAATTTTAATAATCAGTATTAATTAAATGCATTCATTGAAAAATAAGTGTTCCATTCATTAAATCATTTTAGTTTCCTGATTCAGTTGTAGGAAAATACCTTAACCCACTTATTGTATTACTATTACAGCCAATTACGGATTCACAATTTAATAACTATACGAGTAGGTACAACAAAAAATTGCAAAAGTAACTCAGAAAACTAAACATAATATTATGAAGAGGTAAGTGTGCAAGAGGAGTAGCGTGTGATGTGTTATAGTATTGTATTATGCGTTTCAAATGAGAAGACAATCGATTACCCTCCCAGTATGCTACAACCGGACAAAACCTTACAGCTTGCAACAAAACAATCACGTACTACGTTACTACGTTATATTTCGTCACAAATAACTTGTTAACCCTGAAAACGTTAGATGAAGGCTATGGATGAAGGTTACAAATGAGATGCCATAGAAACACGATTCATTAAACATAGAGGTACAAGACTTGTGTTCATTTGTACCGTTTGCTTACTCCTGGCATGTTGTGATAGGAAGTGGATGTTCACGTGTATGACAATTAAAAACTTTTTAGCAAAAAATAAAACCGACTTCTAAAACAAAACACTACAAAGTGAAAAATAACTTTAATTTCGGAAGTCGGTGTCTTTGGTTTTGTATTTTCGTTTTTTGCCACCGACTTCCGAAATTAAAGTTATTTTTCACTTTGTAGTGTTTTGTTTTAGAAGTCGGTTTTATTTTTTGCTAAAAAGTTTTTATTATTCACTTTTTAGTTGTGGAACCTACCCCACACAAATTCGAATACATAATTGAGCACAATAATTGTAGATATAGCCATGTAAATAACAGTGATAGGAAGTTATTAAAACACCATCACAAGATCCATATAAAATAAGTGGGAAATATACGCATCATTGAAGCTAACTCAAAAACTCCTCGAGCAAAGTTAATAAAATTTATATGGGACCACCTCGGAAGTATACCCTTTCAAACAAAAAAAGAATTTTCCAAATCGGTCCATCCGTCTTTGAGTAATCGCGTAACAAACATACAAAAAAAAAAACATACAGACGAATTGAGAACCTCCTCCTTTTGGAAGTCGGTTAAAAATATGTATTTAATTGAAGTAGTTACTTTCAAACCTATGGTTAAATGTATCTTCTATAGACCATCATGTGACCAGATCTCTAGATCAGAATCTGTCACGTGACTGGGTGACAATAGTTTAGTCACCTATATAAAATCTGCTAACAGACAACAAGCACACGCATTGCTATTAATATGTTCTTCGTTAAGGTTCTATTGACCTGATGCAGTGCTATTTAATTATTACAAGAAAGAAAATGTTAATGTTAATAAATCAAAGTTAATAACTGTAATAGCGATAGTAAGGTATACATTGATCTCCGCGATAAGAAATACATTGTTATCCAAATTTTGATTTGTGATAAAATAAACACATTATCGAACATAAATAATGCTATAAAATGAAACGTTCATGTTCAAATACATAAGTCCCAATACATCCTTGCACTTAGCAAGACTCTCAGTGTGCGCTCTGGTTTGAAGATCAACAAACACGGATTTCCAGAATGAACGTTAGCCACAACGAACGGTGAGTTTTGACTTTAAAAATTATTATTTTTTGAGCTTTTTGTAAGCTGGAACCACCAAAATAATTTATTAACTAAAACCAGAATGTAAAGCTGAATAACCTTAATTTTAGTTAAAGTGAAAAAGCAAGGAAAACATAATTCCTAACGTTACTCTAAAATCGTAGACCTGATGATTATTAGTTTATCGACGACGATTTTTCCTAGGATGGTGTAATATTTTCATAATAATTATATAGACTTTTTCTTTTTATTGGCGTGTGCTAGCTGACTTAGGGCAATGAATTTAATTTAATTTCATGATTTATTGCGTAATACTTAAATTATTTTGCGCAGTGCTGTATACTATCATTTTTTTTAACTGAACAGACAGCTGTGCTTCTGGGGAATTTGTTGCACCACTTCTTCTCTCCAGCTAAAGCACTAGGAAGTGGTGAAGGGCGGGCGTTTTGGGGGACTGTCTTAAGTAATTTTGACGTTCGAAAAGTGCTGATTCTCAGCCTAGTTTGAATAAATGACTTTTGATTTTGACTGCCATGGGGTAGGAAAAATATTTATTTTACCTTCATGACTTTATCTGAAACATGGTTATCAGCAGAATGTGTCATTTGATTGAAATATTGTTTCGCAGAGGGAAAAAAATATACGACAACATACTCCAGTGTATCGGCCATACACCTTTAGTCAGGTTGAATCGAATACCTCAAAGTTATGGACTGGAATGTGAGATATGTAAGTACTTTAAATAAAATGATTAAATTATGAACATTTTTAAAATCATCGTTAAAGACCGCCTTTTTTTTAAATTCATAAGTAACGTCTAAAAACAATAATGTAAAATACCCATTTAAATACCTATCTATATTTAAATACCATCTAAATACCTATTTATTGGTGATATCTGGTAGAACCACCTCTGAAATTAACCCTGAGAACTGTTGTTTTTTTGTTTTTAATCGGTATTTTTGTATTGTAAAAACTTTTGTAAGTACTTGAATAAGGATAAGAATAAAATTTATTTCGCTAAGTTAACATTCAAGTGGATTGAATTCCTAGACCTCATACAGGACTGTATTGTGAGATCCAGGCTCCTTCGTTCCGTTAACAGTTTTATATAAAAAGGTACATTTTTAGAACTTAAAATTAAAATAGCTAGTGTATGGTATAGTGTATGCCTCATGCATGGATTTGTGTCATTTGTGTTGGTCTTGTAAGAGTGTCTGCATTTTATTATATTAGTGAGTGCGCGTGTATTTGTGAATTGAATGTTATAAAAGATAGATAGTTTAGATAGATTGTCAGAATTCAAGTTAAGTTACGTGAATGATAAAAAAAACCTTTCCAGTTAATTATGATGTAAAATCTGTGTTAAGCTAGACATCTATTTTATTATCTTCCCGATGTAATCGTTTCGCTTGTGATAACAATATTTAATAACCTCCTGTGCATTGGCTTAGCACTTACGTAGCAATATGAAAGTTATCTTCGTCGTCATAATTGTGATAAATAGGTAGGTACCTACACGATGCGTGTTTAGCAAATTAATAACATTTTACGTAAGTAATTGCGAATGTACCTCAATGACATACTCACTGTATGCCATTGAAGTACATTCGCAACAACAATACAAACATACGCAAGTAAGTAGTTATATTAAGAATTCAAGGTAACATTAAGGCTTCGTAATATACAGGATGTTTCATTTAGATGGGCTAGTGTGGAAAAATAAGTGTAAGTAAGTTTCTTAGGAACCACGTAATAGATTTCAAAGTTAGGAAAATCTACTTACAATCGAAGTTTTAAGAAACGTGTTATTAAAACTTCGATTTTAAGTACTGTTAGAACTAATTTCTCTGTACCTAATCGTTTCATAATTACCGTATTTGTTTATTATAGTATAAACAAATACGGTAATTATGAAACGATTAGGTACAGAGAAATTAGTTCTAACGGAGCCCGTTGGCGTGGCTACAATAAAGAATTGCTAAATTTCACTGTTGTAACTGCTCCGTAACTTTTTGAGATACGTCGGTCAGTATCAGTATACTGGCCGACGTATCTCAATTAACTCTAGAATACTAATCTTATTTTTATGTTAACACAATTTATTTGATCACCTTAAATATATATTTATCAGCTAGGTGCCAGAATTTCTCTGTGAATTATTTTTAAACACATCGATATTCTCACGGTGGCATCACAATTCATCTTCACCAACATCTTATATATTAGACAAAAAACCAGAAATAAGGGCAAATTACGTGCTTCATTTCACCGGCTTCATAAGGTTCATACCTCATTTGTTGGGCTTGGTCACAGATTAATACAGATGGGACACTCCGCAATTTAGGTACGAAGCTACAAGTACGCGGCGGGCCTATCACACTGGGCCAATTCAATAGGACTGCCGCGGTCAGAAAGTATAAGAGTTACGCGTTAGGAAGAAAAGCAACTTGTAGATGAATATAACTGTACGTAATAAGCGTTGTGCGACCTGAATTGCACTTTATTGTGTCAAGAGTCGCTTTTTATTTAAAGGATTTTGCGGAGTGTATCTGTATCTGTGGCTTGGTATATCCTTTTATAACAAGCTACTCTCTTCTTTGCTAGATTTTCCCTTCAATGCGTTTAATTCTAACGTAAAATCTAACCTTTGTTCTAAGGCATTCTATTCTATAAATGGCTAAACGATAAGAATTGTGTGATTAACTCAACACAATGTTTATGTTCTTTCTCCAGAATTAGCTTACCTTCTTCTAAAATAAATAATAAAATATGAACTCGTGTAGAGTTCATATTTTATTATTTATTTTATTAGACTTTAAAAGTCCACTAATTTTAATTTTATTTTTATTTATCATTGTCTTATGTCACGAAACATTGTAACGATTATTCGATAGAATGTTTTTTATGAGTGGTATTGCAATATGTGGTTAGCTAGCGACCTCGACAATTGATCCTATTATTCATGCCTGAGTGACCGGCAGCAAGTTCGTCATGCTCCTTTACATGTCACTGTCGGTTTGCCTCCTTCCCTCAAATATGACGAGGGGGTAATTTTATTTTATTTGGGAAACAAACAGGTACAATATAATAATGGCTGATCTTTGCGTTATGCTCGTGAACGGGTGCTGCTTGTGGTGACTGGTCGTCTTGCTGACCTTGGCTTTGTTATTGTTATTAACTCTTTATTTATTTTACTTTGATGGTCCTAGTTTTTCATTTGTGAGTTCGAGTTACGGCTACATATGCGGCTGTATGTAAGTGGGCACGTACTTTATGCCTGGAGGCTTTTATTTAGATCTAAAGTTCTATTTCCGTTTTTAGTTTTGTATTTTTATTTCTGCTTGAGTATATATTGGTATAATGGAGTGTTCTGGCTGACTTATGGCTAATAATTTTATTGAACGTACTATTAATATTAGTATAGAATCAAATTTTCTAACTGAACAGACAGCTGTGCAGCTGGGGAGTTGGTTGCGCCACTTCTTCTTCCCAGCTAAAGCACTAGGAAGTGGTGAAGGTCGGGGTTTTTGGAGGACTGTCTTATGTAATTTTGACCATCGAAAAGTGTCTTTGTTTCAGGCTTTGTTCTCAACCTAGTTTGAATTTAATAACTTTTGATTTCGATTTTATAGTATTAACTCCTTAAAAAATAACTGTACGTCTGAGAGAGCTGGATTTATAGAGGCTATAATGTACATATATGAACTATCAAATATATAGCAAATAGCTATTCTAGCTCACAAAAGTAAAACAAAATCTAAAAAATTTGTTTACCTTTAATATTCAGTCAATTTACCTTATAATATTAATGATCGCCTAGCAGGAGAGGGAGGGGAATAGTCAATATCTTGGTATGGGTGTGGCGCTGGATCACTGTCAAACGCGTTGAACCACATGCGTCCCCGCAACCAACTGTAGGCGGCCGGGCCTCTCAGGCGATGATTAGTACTCTAGGGTTAAAGATACAAACAAACTAACAAAAATATTTTTAAAGTTACTTAAAACTTTTAAAATATTTTATCACTTTTTTAACGTGTAATTAGGCGTCAACGTCTATGTGGTTTTTCCGTAGCTTCAATGCCTACGCGGCGTTTGCTTAGCTTTATCTGCTACGCGGCGTCTCTAAAGCTTCAGCTGCTACGCGGCGTCTCCGTAGCTTCAACTGTTACGCGACGTCTCCGTAGCTTCAACTGCTACGTGACGTCTCCGTAGCTATTACTGATACGCGGCGTCTCCGTAGCTTCTACTGTTACGGGGCGACTCCATAGCTTCAACTGCAACGAGACGTCTCCGTAGCTTCAACTGCTACGAGTCGTCTACGTAGGTTCATCTGCTACGTGGCGTCTCCATAGCTCCATTTGCTACGCGCCGTCTACGTAACTTCAACTGCTACGCGGCGTCTACGTAGGTTCATCTGCTACGTGGCGTCTCCGTAGCTCCATCTGCTACGCGCCGTCTCCGTAGCTTCTACTGCTACGTGGTGTCTCCGACTCTACGCTAGCTACGGAGAGGCCGCGTAGCATTTGAAGCTATCAACTGCTACGCGGCCTCTCCGTAGCTTCAACATCGGTTATTTTGCAAAACAGAGAAATTTACAGATTAAATAAATTAATAATTTTATAATCTGAAATAAATAATTTCAGATTATATCCATAATCTGTAAATGTAGTAAGCAATAATGTAACAGCTATGTTAGTAAACATACATAGAAAAACATTTTACTTAACAACACCACTATGACGGATGGTTCAAACAGTGTCTTTGTTTGTCCTAGATGCAAAATGCGAATTTATGAACCCAGGAGGCTCGATAAAGGATCGTATTTCATATACCATGGTACAAGAAGCGGAACATGCTGGCCTCGCTAAACCTGGCACCAGTTTCATTGAGCCAACGTCTGGCAATACGGGTATTGGAGTGTCCCTCACAGCTGCAGTTTGCGGTAACTATAATTTCTTCACAAGTATCTTCATGTAGATATAAAACTCAGCATAATATCAGCCGTAGAACACCTACCCCTAAGACCTAGTAGCCTTCTCAAATAAACACTCCATTTTCATTTTTGTATCAAGTAGGTAAGCACGATTGTTACGTGTGGTTACCGACTGCAATAGATATTCATCTCCGCCCTGCAAGTGTGGGCAATCATCTAATAAGAATACTTAGTATATCTCAATTATATCAGCGTTATAGGTCTCTAAAAATCTCACTGATTGTAAATAAAATAAAAACTGGCAGTTAGTAGGTAGCCATGACGACGAAAGTTATGTATTTTCAGGATATGGATGCACCATCGTCACTCCAGATAAGAACTCCGACGAGAAAATGAGTACGATGAGTCTGCTAGGTTCGGAGATCATCCAAACTCCGGCCATGGCCCATTACGACGACCCTGACAATTTCGTGGCGGTCACCAAACGGTTACTAGAAGCAAATCCGCAGGCAATTTCTATGAATCAGGTAAGTCGCTTATCGCTCAAACACCGAACAATTAAAATGTAAATAGGTAGTGCATTCGGCGTCACCTGCATGATACAGCAAGCTCATAATGATTGAGGTTGATTTCCAAAAATGGTGTTCCAGAAATTGTCTGTAATCATCTTGCTTAGGTATCTTTGTTTTCATTTTAGTACTCAAACGAAGTGAATCCTCTGACACATTACGAGCACACGGCGGAGGAGATCCTGGATGCCCTGGGCACTGTGGACATGTTCGTCATGGGCTCGGGCACGGGCGGTACCGTCACCGGCGTGGGCCGCAAGCTCAAGGAGAAGTGCCCCGACTGCGTCATCGTCACCGTGGACCCGCAAGGCTCCATCATTTTCGGTGAAGGCAACCCGGTCTTATACTTTGTAAGTTTCATTCGTTCTACACCTAGGACCCACTTTTCTGCTTCTTACAACTTTACCTTGGTAACTATAAAACTACAAGTAACACAACATTTATAATTCCTTGCCAATCGATTTAAATCGCGCCTATTATGGACCTCATTGTCAAAACCAAGGACCGTTTTAGATAGCATGTAGCATATAATACGATAAGCAAGTACGTATACAAATGTAAGATTTGCAAAGATTTTAAAATTCTATTTGAATGCGGTGACGGCAGACTGTTGCGATTATATTTCCAGGTGGAAGGAATTGGTGGAGACTTTGTGCCGGAGGTATTAGATAAATCAGTCATCGACAAGGTTGTGAAGCCTAATGATTACCAGTCCTTCAACATGTCAAGAGAGATTATTAGAAAAGAAGGATTATTATGCGGTAAGCATTAAGAACGCACTTTAGCGCCTTTTTTTTGTGGATGGGAAATCATCAAATAACTTCTCCCGCTCTGGGTGGAGCGGAAGGGCGTGTCAGACTTTTACTGACTAAAACCCACCCGTGTTCCTTCAGTTGCCTATGCCAGGGCCACGGTATCTTTTTCAAACAACCCGCGACCCCTGCGGCATCGGCCCTATTGGACCCCATCTTTTGCTGACATATTTGAGGCGCGCGTGGAACACAACGCGCCGTCGACCCGGGCCTGGTCCTCACCGGACGGCGAGCTACCCACTACTCACCGTCCGCAAGCCCGCGCCTAAAGTGGCCGGGAATCGGCTATCGATTCCCGCCGCCCAGGGCGTCTCCTGCGGCGGCTGAGGGCGTGAGGCTGCCTCTACCTCACGCGTTCCGCCTCCTCCTTCGCGAGCATTACTGCTTCGCAGAAGGAGGTGACGGCCTCCCATGCACGCACTTTAGCGCCTAAGATAGTAAATAGCGCCTAAGTACTTGTTAAAAGGCGTACACTTTCCTCTTAGCATTGTTATTAGAAAATATTGTAATAATATTGTAAAGCCATTTTTAAAACATTAAACGTGGGGTTTGTTTGCGGCTCTTCTCTATAGGAACCGACCAATTGGAACCGCGCACCTAGCTTCTGACGTTTCATAAGTGCCCATGTAGATAGGTGTATGTGAAATAAAATATTTTGATTTTGATTTGTTGATTTTGATAAGTTAGTTGTCATTTTAATTCATTGCGTTTGCTCAACAATGATACCACTCCATTCCGAATAACACCAAAATGTTCGTTAACATTGACACCCACATAATGTTTTCAGGTGGCAGCAGCGGGGCTATAACTTATTCAGCCATTCAAGCCGCGAAAGAGTACAAACTCGGTCCCGGTAAAAAAGTAGTGGTGATCCTTCCCGACGGCATCCGCAACTACATGACGAAGTTTGTGAGTGACCAGTGGATGGAGGCCCATCTGTTCAAGGAACCTCCTGAACGCGACTTCCTGTATGTAGATCTTTTTTCTTCAACCTTTTTTCCTTTTCCCCGATATTAGGATTCCTCTTCCTTTTTTGTAACTGTAATTAAAAAACCCAAAAAGGAATAATAATACACGTTCTTACTTCTGACCTGTTATTGTTTTAAGATGATTGGAGGTTAACTCTTCTGAAATGTTTCAGCTGGTGGAACATGTGTATTTCAAATTTAAAAATCATCCGCTCGGTGCCGACTGTTAAACAGAGTAACTCCTGCCTGGATGCCCTAGCCGCCATGGGATCTGACAGCACAGTAGCCTTCGTCGTCAATGATGATGGGTTTGTAGTTAAGCTTTGTAGTTAACAATCCATACGACTATTGTAGTTTAAAGTAAATTAAGTTCAAAAAAGAGCAATATGTTCATCCCCTTCATGGGGTACTGTGCGTACCACTTCGGGGCGCACATGTGATGTATATGTCGTTGTGTTGGAAAGAACGGTGTCTAACTAAACTTTATTTTTTCTATACCTATAAGTACAGAAAAAATATTGTTCCGTCCTCATTTCCGCGATTCGTTTTGTTACGTATTGCGTTAGGTAATATTTTTTTGGAAATATTTATATGTCTAGTTAGATAGACAGTCAAAGCTGTGACCTCGTTGAAAAAAAATAGCGTCTAACTGTTCGCCGCAATTTGCTGGCACACTAGAAAAGCACAATGTAAGCACAATGACTGCCGCGAGTATTAGACGTCAGCTGTCACACACATCAACAACAGAGTTGGCCTGTTTGTTTTAGTTCTTTGGCAGCGCGACACTATCTAGACATACATATGTATAAAGCCTAACTCCTATAACTAAACAAATACTTACTTTTTTTAGCTTCCTCAAAGGCGTCGTTAGTAAAGACAATTTAAGATCTGAAGCCACAAATCCAAAAAAGAAGGGTAATCTCGATTTCAATGATGTAGTCAGCAAATATGTGATGAAAAAACATTACAAGATCACAGAAAACAAAGGAAACCCTACAGTTGGGCTAGCGGCAAGAATATTAGATATTGCGCCATTCGTGGTGGTCGTGGAAGAGTATGTTAATGGCAACAATAACGGTCCAGGTGAATATGAACGTTTGTTTTAACCCTTGCTCTACAGGTTAGGTTCCCTGCAATACCTAGGTAAGTAAGTAGATATGCTGCTGTGATATACGACTTCGGGGCAGTTGTTTTTGGTGCAGTTCGAGCAACATGATACGTAGTCGACCGTAGAGGTCGAGTACCTACTTACCAAGTAGCTAAACAAGTAGGAAGTTAAATAAATAGGTACCTACTTAGTTACTACGTCTCATAATATAGTATTGACCTACTACGTATAAATAAAGGGAAACCGCCTTATATTTAATGATAAATAGGAAACTTAAACAGCGCTGTACTTATAAGGAAATAATACTGAATAAATAGTTCATGCATTATTAATGATCTCACTTATAGAACATAGGTGCTTGTTTACTCATTTGGATTATATCTTAATATTATATATCCTGGTACAAGCACTTTATACTATACCATTCGCCAGTTTTTGTGTTGAGGAGCGGAGCACGGCTCGCACGGCACAACAATATTTGTGTGCCACACATTGATATACTAAATATAAAAGTCAATGGTGCCACAGCTGCTGTGCACGTGGGTTGCTTAAACTCATGTCGCCCATGAGCACCGAGTGCAGAACATTACCTACTTTGATTTTAATATAAATATTACCTACCATACCTTCGGAACTTGAAAATAAGAAGGGAACGTCATCAGCATTTATACAATATGTAATAAAAACCCTGTTGTTCCTTCTACCTACGTTTTAAGAATCGGTATACATACGTATTATAGCCAGTCATTTATAAAAAAACTGTTCAACAAAAATAATTAAAATAAATATTTAGTTATTAATATTTGTAATGTTTAACTGATTTCATACCGCTGCAATTCTGCATGAAGTGATGACGCGAACCCAGAAACAGATAGAACGTTCCCGCCACTCCCTTTGATTGGTGTCGCTGCGCCGGAGTATATTTTTCTACACAACTTCGTGACCTTATCCGCTGTTGTATATCACTTTATTTTTTTTTAATTATAATTTCTTCAAAATACATTTACATGTATACGTCCCTAAAAGGAACAACAGGGTTTTTGTTACATATTGTATATAGGTACTGATGTCAGGAAATATACCATCCTTCTTCAAAATGTACAGACGCCTGCAGGTCAAGCTACCCGAAACTGTCAAATTTTTCCAATCAATCTTGAACCTAAGGCATTAGCGATAAAGTTAAAAATCTATTAAAGAAATTTGACAGATTGTAGTAGCTTGATGTGCTGGCGTCTGTACATGTTATAATATCATGTACATAATAACATTTATGTATTATTAAAAAAAAATGCATGGTATTCGAATTACAAACTTGAACAATTTTGTTTCTCCTGAATATTTTTACTTTTTGAGTTGTTATGCTGTTTTATATAAAGCGCGGTACAGCGGTATCGGTCAAACTATACCTATAAGTTTTTCATCACTTTTCACACACAATAGACTAAACTGGCTTTCGTTTTTATTTTCAGGATTTATACCAAAAGGCATCATTACTTCTGAAATCGTTTTGGATTTTATCATCGAACATCAACGCCATATTTAAACAAATAAGAATATTATTATTAAGTTACGATTACTCATTAATGAATGAATGAATGAATGAATGAAATGCACCGACCCCAGCGTGGTTTGACCAGACTCGATTAATCGAATGAACCCAAAGATTCACACTAGCCCCTGTTGCCTCATGTTACATGGTGCAACAGAGACTATTGCATATCAAGGAGTAGACCGGGGGGCGCGATAATGGTAGGGTAGACAGGCCCTTAGGATATGGAGGGGATAAAGAGCCTACCGAGTATGCACCCTTGAGCAAGCCTTGGAATAGTGGAGAGACGGGTGATATAATTATGGATGGGCTCTTTTTACGACGTCGCCGCCAGGCTGCTTCTAGTCCAGCTTCCCCGGTGAATTTTTGGTGGTTAAACTGCGTTTTCGACTTTATTTATGTCACTGCTATGCTGTATTACACGTTGCTGTTTCCAATTTCTTCGTCTGAGGTCTCATTGCTATCCGTTTCGGGTTTCTTGTAGTTCTCATTTGAAGCCTTTTTGAACTTATTTCTTTCGTTAGCCGTATCCACCCGAAAGTTGATTTCATTGTCGAAGTATATCATGTCTTGCTTTAGCTTGTTGTTCCATGTGTAAATAGGGCGGCCAACTTTTTTGTTTTAGTCTTGTACTGCATTGCTGCATGTACCAGGTGCTTTTGGCAGGGTTAAACTGCTTTCTCGATTCGTTTCTACTTCGTTCTGATGAGTTGACAACAGCATAATGCCCAGGAGGCGGCCGGCCCGCTCCTCGTTATTTCTGTTCAGCTCCGACTTCCAATAATGTATTTTTTATTTTATTCAAAGTTCGACCTGTTCACCTCAGGTTGTCGCGATTGCAGATGTTCTACAGTTAAGAGTTATGCACACTATTCAGCACAAATAATTAATAAAACTACTTAGACCCCGACTAAAATCCGCCAAAAAAAGAAACAACACAACACCCTTGATCTCCGATTTTGGAACACAGTATGACCCTCGTAAGCACTGGTTTGCTCGATCAGGAGTACACTTAGAGGCTTATTAGAATGATTTTTGATGCCTGTAAATGTTACGTCATGACCTTTAGCCGCAAGTTACAACCTACACATGCCGCCTATAATAATAATAAATCATTTATTTTCAGGTAACAAAGACCCATAGATAAATACCTTAACCTAACTACACATATAATAAGAATTGTGTTAGTAAATAAAACTTAAAACTATGTTAGTATCACTTGGTTGCACTAAGTCTTTGTGCGTTCCGGTGGCACTTGTCCATGAAAGCGGCGGAATACGACATCCTGAGGCCAAATGCTTTCTTCCATCACTGGAGGCAGGTAGCATGTTGGTATGCGCACCACAAACGCCTTAAAGTTGACGTTGCGATGCGACTCCAGCAGCTGCACTCTCGGCGCGTACTTCAGCTTTCTGCTCACGTACTTCACGATGTCTTCCGCGTCAGTGGTGTAGGTAGTGGAGACAGGAAATATACACCGGGGTATTCGGCTTCGCAGCACGCAGTTTTTCGTTGGGCTCGGTAGGAGCCTTGCCGCAGCGGTTCTTACAGCTACTCTGTCGGCGCTTCCTCCTTTGCACCGTCACGAAGCCGTCATCAGCAGCCCGGTCCGTTTCCTTTACAGGCGCAGGCTTTGCGGAGTGAGCAGTGGGAGTGCTCAAAGTGACCAACGGGTCAGATGGTCGCGTCGATCGGGTAGCGCTACGGGGAGGAGCTGCGGGGACGGGAGCGGAGCTACGAGGCACGCTAGCGGCATGCAACTCTGACTCAGCAATCGGCGCCGGCGATAAAATTGCTGATGCAAAACTCTTGGCCGATGTGTCTAGGCAGCCAACACCTCGGCGCATATTTACGTTGATTACACGCGCCGGTGACCCACTTAACGCCACAGAGTTGCGCAACTCATCGAGTTCAGTGCGCAGGTCTGCGACGGTGTTCTGGGATGTCTCCAACTTCCTCTGCACATCAGCTAGACTAGCCTTCAAGGACACAATGTCCTTCAACAAACTCGTAACGTCGACGTGGTCGAATGTGACTGGAGGTAACTTATTCAGATCCCTCGCCACAAACGTCGGCACATCGTCAGGATCGGTAGCTTTCTGAAGCGTGATGATGTCTTGCACACTTTTCTTTGTCCCGTCGCGTCGACGAGACACCATCTGGTCGATTTTATTAAGTGACCGAAACAGCAGCAGCTTCGCTGAAGTTCGATACACAGATCTGGATAGCGGACACCTCGTCCATCACGTCCAGTTTCTGCTGCAGGAATGCCAGCAGTTTATTTGGCACAAGTTTATCACTCATGGCAACAAATTAACGTGTGTCGGCTTGCGCCGCGCTATACGATAATAATAATATTATGAACCATGTCGCAACGTCCGCCTCAGAGCGCGGTCGGACACGAATACCTATACCTTAGCAGGTGTTGAAATGAAGCGCGTATCAACCATTAGAGATCTTGGCGTGACATTTGACTGCGGATTGACATTCCATGCACACATGTCTGCCCTAGCTTCAGAATCTTACAGGCGCCTAGGTTTTCTCCTACGCAATGCCCGTGATTTCAATAATCCTATTGTCATCAAATTATTATTTAACTGCCTAGTTAGAAGTAAGTTAGAATTTGCTGCAGCCGCCTGGAATCCCCACGGATCCACATATGTATTAGGGATTGAAAAGGTTCATTCCTGCATTTTACACATAAAAACATTTACGGATATTATCCATTTATGTATCCTGCTCATTTCCTGCTGTGAATGTTAGGGTATAATTCCCTGGCAGTGCGTAAAGTCAGAGATCAGATTCTAATAGCCAAAAAATTTTAAGGAGAATGGTAGATTCCCCAGAGCTACACAATACTTTGTGTACACAAAAAAGTAGCGTAGGCAGTACACCAGCCATCCGGTCCCCACAGCACAAGCCCTGCCCAGTCCGGGACCAGACGACCGCGCGCGAACAATGTCCCAGGTTATTATTATTATTTACTTTATGTGCCTGACAACTACCTGCGTCATAGGCCTACTCGACGACACCGACCATTGTCGCACTGTGTCGCGCGCGCAATCCTCGTTGTGTCGCATGCATGGTGCTATAAACTCCTTAATGCAGACAGTACCGGAATGTGACATCTTTAATGACACACTCAGGGTGATCATGTCAAATTGTCTCATGTTCTGTGAAAGCTGTTTGTTAGGTAAATAAATTGTATGTCGTTATCATTTCATTCGATTATTTTTTCTCTTTTTAACACATTAGGCGCGTCAGACGCACATGCGCGCTTTCGGACGTTCACCGGGTGCCCGACGGCGCGCATGCGCGTCCACACAATTCACACAACCCTCCCCGAGCGCGACGCGCCGCACCTATGCGCTCGCTGTGCATCTCTATTGCTTCGAAAACATCGTAAAACAAGGGTCGGCAAGGGTGTAGCACAAAGAAGCGGCTTGCACAAAGAATCAAGCAGACAATGTGTTAAAGTTATTTAAGTATGTTTGATCTCTGACTTATTATTTGTTTTTGTTTATGTAATATGTTTAGTTTTACCTATTAATTACTGTCATTAGTGCAAGCCGTTGTAATTAATTAATTATACATTAATAAATTAGTCCACCCAGTCTTTAACATCATTACACGCACAGTACTCACGAATTCATAATTAAAACATTGTTCGTTTTTTTAAAAACAAATGTCAACATTACATGAGATAGGTATTCTCGATCTAAGTCGTTACTCTATTTATTTATGTCCCTGCTAAGCTGCATTATTACACGTTGCTGTTTTCAAAGTCTTCGTTTATGATACCTATCATGCTATCCGCTTCAGGTTTCTTGTAAATCTCGTTGGCGGCCTTCTTGATCTTAATTCTTCAGCCGTATCCACCCAAAAGTTGATTTCATTGTCGAAGTAGGTATCGCGATTTTTCTCCAGATTTGGCTTACTCTTTAAATATTAGTCAATGATATTATATTAAAATGTGGCAGATATAATACTCCCTCGCGCTTTGTGAAGACTCGGAAGCACATTGGGGTAGGTATTGTCTTTCGGATAAAAAAACACGACCCTCTTTTCTAGGGACATTTAGCCCGAACAGATTTGAAACTTTAGTTACTATGAACGTAACACATCTTTTTGACACATTTTGACTCTGATATTAATTTATTTATTTGGTCCGTCCCTTTTTTTATTGGTACACAAATAGAGTTATTGTAAAATTATGTTTCTGCCCGAATGGTTGCAAAATTGGTTAGTAGAATGACGAACACACTCCAACACGTGTGGCGTTTTGAAGACGGTCTAGTGCGGGATTTATGAGCCGTTATCAAAATTTGTTGGAACGAACAACACATGTTTAAAAAGTTGCCTCTAGTTTTAAACTTTGACAGGGGTGAGATTTACGAGCCGTTTTCGCTTTACAATTTGGGGTAATTTTTTTGTTGTGTTGCAAATAATGTTTAGTTTGACGCCTTTGTGGGATCACAAAGGCGTCATGTTTCCGGCGCCCCAGGCAACAAACAACCAGGCAATTAAACTACTTATTTCCTGGGAATTTAGTCTAGAAGTAATATTAACATGTAGTAAGCTAGAAGGCTAGTCGATGTAAGAAGTATTATGGGGAAACAGTTTCTGTACGAAATCCAAATCAATTACGTTATTTTTGTTAGAGTAAAATAGAATTTTCGTTTATCCAGCCTTATAGCCTTTGCCCGCAGCATCGCCCGCGCAGACGTCGGAACACCTTACGTACAAACCCCTCCCGAATCACTCCATCTACTGACGAAAACCGCATCAAAATCAGCCCAGCAGTTCTCGAAATCTTCACGAACATTAGACAGACAGACAGACGCGGCGATTAATTCAGAGTAAATTTCGAATGATCGCGTGACTCGAGCTTTGAAGGTTCACCAGAAGGTTTCACATTGACACACAGGATTAAGATCGAAGATAGCTTCAATTTAACACTGACAACGCTATCATATGCCATATTATTTCCTTAAGTATTCCATATTATTTGATCATGACCCTAGGCCATTAGGCCCAAGGTAATAATCAAATAAAATGGAAGGATCTCACCAAATTTGCTGCGGTGTCAGAGTCTCCTTGGCAGAACCCGTAACAGGTGCGCACGCAGTCCACCCCACTTTTGCAAGCACTTTGCACACAACACCACAGGATTTCGCGACACAAAATACCCGTGCACCGTACAGGTAGGTAGATACACGAGTTAGCACATACCTAATAACTAATCAAACTAGTAGGGACAAAATATTGTGGCCCATGTGGCACGCACGCCCGCATAGACCCTTAGCAAAATAAAAAATAAAATGCTATTAAGTTACGATTACTCATTAAAGTTATAAAATAATACTACCTTTTTACTATAATAAAATCTAGTTATAATTAAAATAAAGTCCGTTTGTTTTATTTACTATATTACCTTGCACATAAGGAGACCTCCACTGTCTGACTTTTTCAGTCAGACACAGCTACTGTTAATACCTACCTTCCCACTCCCTCCCTGCCTTACGATTGATGTGGTTCTATACCTCTGTGTTATACTTATATTCTTTATCCGCAAGGATTTCTTAGGCGCGTCGCCCACACGAGCAGAGTCGAGCCGGGCGGCGTCGCACAGTTGGACGAAAATCGAGTTTCATAGACATAGACCACTTACAATTTTTTTTTGACGTTTTCTTGCTGGAAACCAATGCAGACCAGTTAAAGAAGCCCCAACATTATCATATATTTGTACGTCAGGTGATTCCGACGCGAAAATATTTTTTTTTAATAACAAAAGTATGGAGGAAAACAGAAAAGTCCATTTTAATCGAGACTCGTGAGAGTGCCCGTTATATCCTGTGGTATGATTTTTGTCCTTATTTTTTACTATTTTTTGACATATCGCACACCCCTCGCACTCGATGGACTTTAGGTGAAAAAAAATGAAACGTATTTTTTATTATTATTTCATTTTATTCCGAGTATTTACGGTATGTAACGACCTACAAGTAGTAGGTAACACTCGGCCTATTGTCTAAAACATGCTAGTTACTGCCTCCTTAACCCTTTAAATGTCGATTGCACACCATGTGTGATAACAATAAAAAATCTATTGTGTCTACTAATTGGACATGCGACGGGTTAATGGACATTACCAGACTGTGGTCAATTGTGTTACTCTCGTACTGGGTAGCCTTTAGACTTTTTCTTTCGTTTTCCATTTTGGCCAACTGTTCTTGCACTAAAACCTTGGACTCTTTTGCAAACATGAATTGTATTGGACGGCAATACAATGCCGAGCACGGTTTTGGATTATCCCAAATTACTTCGTTTCCAGATTGAATTTTTAGTGGAACTAAAGTTGTGATAAAAATTGCTTCATCATCGCCGCTTTCATCCCCTTCAATTTTTTGTTTATAGGTGCTTTGGCTTGAAGGCCCATCGAATCCCCATTTGGATATCAGTGTCATACTTTTGCCTTTTATATCTTGAGATAGGCTTTTTATAATTCTGGCAGCAGTAATATCTAAAAGTGCTTGAAGAGAAACTTTGGCCATTACGTCTGTTACTATTATTGCATCTTTTGGAGGGTAACAATCCAACTTAGCTTGTTGAATTTTGTAATATGAAGGATACAAATCTGTGATACCTTCACGAAGAGTAGATTCTCTTAAAGTCATGTACTGCCACTTAGATAATTTCAGTGATAATAATAAGCCCAGTGCTTTTACAGGGGTGAAAGTACATTTTTTCGTTTGATTCACCCGTTGAATAATATTTTCCGCCTCTTTTGGGTTCTTTAGAAGTAGGTCTATTGCTGTTGCCAAATTATCGTTGCCTTCTTGGCTTCAATTTAGCTATTGTAGCGTAAGCTAATTCAGTACTTTCTCGATCTTTATACTCGAAATCATCAACTCTTCGTTTCTTTTGTTTCACTCCAAGATCTGTGGATGGTTTGCGTGGACTTGCAGCTACTTTAGTCGATGTTCCGACTGACGAACTTGTAGAGGGAGCACACAAATCATCGGTTTCATTTGTTACTATAGGTTCAGTAAATGATTCCTGAGGTCTTATATTTTCAAGTACACACGTTGGCCACTCAGTTTTCTGTTCCAACCAATATATGTAATGTTTTCGGAAATAATCTGTGTTACATTTCGCTACTTTCCATCTTTTCAACACAGACTGACTGAATCTTCGACAAAATGCATGAAGAATGTCTCGATCTTCTTCTGACAAATTGAGACCCAACTTTGATTGAACAGTTCCGAACAATCTTAAGTAATTTCCAAGCTTACCAGACTCTTTCAGAATCACAAATAGGTCCAAGTTAGTTTTTAAAACTGATTTATCCATTTTCACAGCTATGACAGGCACAATGTTTCGCAGAAAATAGTTAATATAATAGAATAGAAGAATGAAAGAATAGAACTAACTAAAGTAAATATTGAGTGCTCTCTGTATTTATACTAACCTAATATTACCCTGTATTAATGAGCACTAATTAGTAGAATAGATGAAACAATTAAAGAACATTACAACACGTAAGCCCTGATGAACCATAAATATGTGAATGCAACTGTGTTCAAAGGTATTTCATAGTAAAACCGCCACAAAGTTAATATGATTAATAGGAACCTATTGATAAGTACGTATAAAATACTAAATAAATTAGCAACAATGATAAACCAAGTAAGGACAATATCGATCGAGCCCATTGTCTAGATTAATCACGGTCATTGGTAAGTGATTAATTATGAAGACCATTAAAAAATGGCAGATTAGCAGGTAAATTCATTAAGGAGGCAGTAACTAGCATGTTTTAGACAATAGGCCGAGTGTTAACTACTACTTGTAGGTCGTTACATACCGTAAATACTCGGAATAAAATGAAATAATAATAAAAAATACGTTTCATTTTTTTTCACCTAAAGTCCATCGAGTGCGAGGGGTGTGCGATATGTCAAAAAATAGTAAAAAATAAGGACAAAAATTATACCACAAGATATAACGGGCACTCTCACGAGTCTCGATTAAAATGGATTTTTCTGTTTTCCTCCATACATTTTTTATTAAAAAAATATATTTTCCTGTCAGAATCACCTGACGTACAAATATATGATAATGTTGGGGCTTCTTTAACTGGTCTGCATTGGTTTCCAGCAAGAAAACGTCAAAAAAAATTGTAAGTGGTCTATGTCTATGAAACTCGATTTTCGTCCCACTGTGCGTCGCGGCACGGGCGCAGGGATGCGGGGGGTGGTGGAGGGAGGGTGCGGGGGGTTTTCTACGCTTCCAGTGATAGTGGTTGGTCCCTAAGGTTGGTCACCTAGCGAACCTTGTGAGCCTGCGTGTTTATTTCGTGTCGCAGCGCGAAGCTTCTTGCCTTAGATGATCAACCTGGCATCAGCTCGCAATCGGTTCAAGCAGCCGTCAATCTGCACGTACATCTTATACTGATATGAATACGAATCAAAATGTATATTTAGACATTTTCTATTAATGCACTACACGAACGTGATTAAACTGGATCACGATCACGGAATAAATCACAGAACAAATATACCCGAATAAATGATGCCAGATTGATGGTATGTCCGCTGCAGACCCAGGTGCAGTGTCATTTGTCGCGTTAGGGCGAATCTAACGATTTTAATCTTTGCCGCTGTGATCATTTTCACGACAGCCGTCATTGCGGGCGTTAAGTGCAGCCAGCGCTCTTCTAGGAAATCGTACCTAAACTACGTTTTGTTACCCACTATCTTTTAAGATAAAACTTTATTATTTTTAATTTAATTAATTATATTATTTGCTTCACAATTGAGTTCATTGCGGAGCGTTAATTCCGCACATGTTGGCAACGTCGCATCCCTACAGGTGTTTCGTGATTATTTTAGTACATTTAGATCAAATTACATTTTTTCTTAATACACTCATTATAATAATATCGTTGGAATTTATAAGTATGTATGCTATTTCTTTACAGTTATTTTGGTATTTACTCTAGTCTCTAGTGGTTCGCGGCAAAGTTATTTGACGCGAACCACTTTGGTTTCCGAGTTTCACACAGATTCAGCCTATACACAATCCGGCCATAAATACTGTTACAATTAAAAATAAGAAAGATATTACATTTGAATTTGGAATCTGTCATTTTTATACGATTGTTCATTGAGTTTTCTAATTTTGGCGCCAATACATTGTACAATATTTTGCGATCTTAAAATGGAGTGGGGTGATAAAGAGAACCGAATCGCTGTGATTGCATTATACAAAGTTGGTATTTTTAAAACTCTCCATACGCTTGGTATTCGTCAAATGTTTGTGTACCCGGCTATTAATAGGTACAATGAGACGTCTGTTTGTGACAGAAACAGATCTGGCCGTCAACGTAGTGCTCTTACGAAAAAGGCGGTCAAAGCAATAAGGGAAAGCATTCGAAGAAATCCTGTCCGAATGCAAAAGATTTTATCTCGGGAGATGAAGATAGCACCCAGAACCATGTCGCGTATTTTAAAAGATGACTTAGGACTTGCAGCCTATAAGAGACGCACTGGTCATTTTTTAACTGATAATTAAAAAAAAATAGGGTGGTAAAATCGAAACAACTACTGAAGCGGTACGCAAAGGGAGGTCACAGAAAAATTTTGTTTACGGATGAAAAAATCTTTACAATTGAGCAACATTTAAACAAACAAAATGACCGTATTTATGCTCAAAGCTCTAAGGAAGCTTCCCAATTAGTCGACAGAGTGCAACGTGGGCATTATCCGAATTCAGTGATTGTTTGGTGGGGGAGAGCTATGAAGGAGTGACTGAGCCATATTGTTGTGAAAAAGGTATCAAAACATCGGCACAAGTGTATCAAGATACCATTCTAGAGAAGGTAGTTAAGCCCCTTAACAACACCATGTTCAATAACCAAGTATGGTCCTTCCAACAAGAATCGGCGCCGGGTCATAAAACTCGGTCCACGCAGTCTTGGTTGGAAGTAAACGATTCGGACTTCATCAGAGCTGAAGACTGGCCGTCGTCTAGTCCCGATCTTAATCCGCTGGATTATGATTTATGGTCAGTTTTTGTGAGTACGGCTTGCTCTAAACGCCATGATAATTTGGAGTCCCTAAAACAAGCCATACGATTGGCAGTGAAGAATTTTCCCAAGGAAAGAGTGCGTGCTTCTATTGATAACTGGCCTCAACGTTTAAAGGACTGTATAGCAGCCAATGGAAACCACTTCGAATAAGCTTTTTATATTTTAAATGTTTTTATATTTATGTTTTAAACTAACACACTGTAAAAGTAATAAAAATTATTTGCAATAAAAAAAATTTTTTCTTCGTGGAAATATTTATGGCAAGACTAGGTATACGTAGATATTGATAGGCCAGATGGCGTGGTTGGTTAAGATACCACCTGTCATGATGCAGGTCGTGGGTCAGATTCACATTCAGGGCAAACATTTATGTGCATGTCTGTTTGTCCCGAGTCTGGTTGTAATTATCTATATAATTATGTATTTACAAAAAAAAAAGTAGTGTACCGTAAAATGGGTACTAAAAAATAAGTTTAATTAGTTTTATCAATTTTTATGTTAATTCACAATAAATATCAATTGCATATAGTTACGATTGTATGTTTATTATGGATAATATGAATTTCATGGCCACATGTTTTGCAACTAGGACCCTTAGGGTGGGGCTAATTAAAATCAACCAGTGTGTGCAGGTAGATTTCGTTCTAATTACGTATTAGCGTAAATCTCATGCGAAATTTGGAAAATAAGTACAAGTGTGACCACAGTAAAAAAAAACCCGGCCAAGTGCGTGTTGGACCATAAAGCGTTCCGTAGTTGGGATGAATTCCAAGAACAAACTTAACATTGTAGTAAAACATTTTCTCCCATACATTCTAACTGCAAATGTAAGTTTGTACGCACAATATTGAGAGATTTACCATGTTGTTTTAAGACCATCGACTTCTTATAGGTTTTCCTGTAAACTACGTATAGGTATTGAACTATTTTCTGTATTTTGTTCAAAATTTTAGTCTCAGTACTTTCGGATAAAAGGGGGGGGATGCTAAATTTTCGTCTCATCATCATTCTCCTACCCTTGTCCCAATTTATTTGGGGTCGGCGCAACTTTTTCTTCCATACCTACTGCTCTATTAGTACTCAACACTTTCCTGAGGACATTTTCCTCATTCTCCGCATCACATGCCCATACCATGACAACCGATTTCCACACAACTTTTCAGTCACCGGTGTCACTTTCAGACACTTCCTCTTACATACTCATTTCTTATTCTATCCATTCGCGTAACACCACACATTCCTCTTAGCATTCTCATCTCGGATGCATGCAATTGCCTGCCCAACTTAAATTTTCGTCTATTTTCTTAAATAACTTTAAAATGATTTGTTTAAAAATTATTTTTAAAAAATACAATTGAGACCCTTACAGTAAGTCCTTTCATTTGAAATGTAACAGGGTACAGTGTGCAAAACTTTTATTTTAAATTTTCTTATTTGCCCGCCAAAGTTGACCCCCATATACAAAATTCATTTATTTACGTTACACGTCCGTATTGGGTCACAGAAATACATATGTGTACCAAATTTCAACTTAGGCGGTCCATTAGATTCGGAGCAAATAGGCTGTGACAGACGGACAGACAGACCCACGAGTGATCCTATAAGGGTTCCGTTTTTTTTTTCTTATGAGGTACGGAATCCTAGAAACCAGCCAAGTGCGTATCGGACCACGCACAAGGAAAGGTTCCGTAGTTGGGAAGAATTTATCCCAAGAACAAACTCAACGTTGTAGTTGAAAAACATGTTCTGCCATACATTCCAACTGCAAATGTAAGTTTGTACGCACAATATTGAGAAATTCACCATGTTATTTTAATACCACAGACTTCTTATAGGTTTTCCTGTGATCTGTAGGTTCAGAACTGTTTTCAGTATTTTTTTTTAAATATTAGGCTCAGTAGTTTCGGAATTAGAAAGGGGAATGGGCAATTTTCGTCTATTTTCTTAAATAACTTTAAAACATTTATTTTGAAATTATAGAAAAAATTATTTGAGACCCTCACAGTAAGCTCTTTCATTTGATATGGCACACGGTCAGTTTGAAAAACTTTCTATTTTAATTTTCTTATTTGCTCCCCAAAATTGACCCCCATATTCAAAATTTATTTATTTACGTTACACATTCGTGTTTGGGTCATAGAAATTCATATGTGTATCAAATTTCAACTTAATCGGTCCATTCGATTCGGAGCAAATTGGCTGTGACAGACGGACAGACAGACACGAGTGATCCTATAAGGGTTCCGTTTTCACCTTTTGAGGTACGGAACCCTAAAAAATGATAAATCACATTTTTATGGTAGAAAATCATTTTTATTTAATAATTACGAAAAAAGAACCTCTAAAAAAATAAACAAAACCTCTTCTTAGTGTTAAAAAATTACTTCTGTTTTCTTTATTTTTAGCATATACAGGGTTATTGGTAAAACACCAATACCTCTTAAGGGGTCATTGTACTCATCATTATGAACAACTTTTACTATGGAACTAAACCTGAAATCACAAAAAAAAAATCAGCCGTTCAGTACATTTTGACCAATTATGCGAACATAAATGTACTGAACAGCTAATTTTTTTTACGATTTCAGGTTTGGTCCCATAGTAAAAGTTGTTCATAATGATGAGTACAATGACCCCTTAAGAGGTTGTTGGTGTTTTACCAATAACCCTGTATAGTATGTATGACAACAGTTTCGAACCAGTCTTCGAAACTTACAGAATCGAACCATCCACTACGACCTCTGTTATAGCGTGTGTTAGGAGGACCACCATGTATCCAGCTATCTCTATTCTGTACAAATCTCACCGTGAAAACTTAGGTGAAATGAGCTTGAAGTGAGCTGTCATTCCACCTAATGCTAGGGATTTACACTATTGACAGTTCACTCCACGCTCACCTCACCTAAGTTTTCATGGTGAGATTTGTACAGAATAGCACTGCTGCTTTGTAAACACCTAAGGGCTAGTAACGTACCATCAGCTGCACCATCAAACATGATGCTTATAGCACTTTTTGCAGAGTCCATGATTCTTTCGGGATACTTTTGCCTCGCATATATATAAATTTCTTTGATCCAGAATCATCAGTAAGGTTTGTCTCGTTATAATTTATTATTCTGATCTGTCTAGTGATAAGCCATTACAAACGTCTCATAGTTATTTAAAAGCGTTCTATTGTGTCCTGGTTAATTTCGGCTCTTGCTGAAGAAATATTACTGGCATGTCGAAATGAGAGATGACTTTTGCGTCGGTGCATAAAATCTCGACAAGGAGTATTGTTTTTTAATGAGAGTAATCCTTCCAATTTTAGACAAATATATGTGAGCCAAAACTCTTAAATCAAGTGTAGTGTGTAGTCCTATAAATCCCCAATCAGAAACTACTTGGGCACATTTGATAAATATTTCTTCTTCAATATTGGAGACCAGATTTATGCTGGGTACAATTTTGCCCTCTGGATTTTCGAGATATTGTAGCAATAGGAACACCATACCGTTCAGAAGCTGCTGTTAGTGTTAATTCTTTATTTGCACAGAAGATATTGCTTGTTGGAGGGCCTCATCGGCCATCGCTGTATTATCCGTAAGGTATGTGATATTTTCCATTCCGGATACTTCGATTAGTTCTTTTGTAAATGCGGACCATGGTGGAAGTTATTGAAAACATCTGCAGCAGAAATATAAAAAAAAAATCGCAGATACATTCAATCCATTTGAACTGGGAAAAGGGGCTACTTGGTAATAACGAAATAACCCCGTTTTGTGTTCCAAAAAGCCCCATCTTCAAAAATTCATCATAACACAAAAACTATTAAAGCAAACCAAGTTATTATTACTCATTATTAATGGTGAAAAACAAAATAAAATTGTGTGAACTTACCAAAATAAACGTGCGTAAAAAGTTTTTTTGCCCCCCAAAAGTTTGCAGCTCACGATTTGGCACTAATATACTTCCTTTTTTTAAAAAAAACCGTTTATTATTTGATATCTAACGAATTAATGTTTGTGATTGGTTGCTTACAATACTTACAATATCCCGTAAACTCACGATGGTCGCGTTCAGATTTACGAAGAAATTAAGGATGCAATCTTATTTTTACTTTTTCTCAAAAACCCCTCGTTTTTTAAACGAGGGGTTTTTACGGTATGTAGTTCAGTATCAGTTATCTGGTTTCCATAGTACAAGCTCTGCTTAGTTTGGGATCAGATGACCGTGTGTGAATAATGTCCCAGGATATACCTATTATATTATGTGCGATATCCGATATTCTAAAACGATACATAGAGACGATTTCATACACTGTAAAATCTTCCAATAAATCTTCAGTCTATGAATATCGTCCAATAGCGGTACTATCTTCTCCCGCGAAAGTTTTCAAGAATGTCCTACATCAAGGTATTTACAAGCAAGTGAAGCAGTACCTACCTGTGCAATGAGCAACATGGCTTTCGCGAAAAAAGATCTGGTAATACTAACTTACTTACACTAGTTAATTATATCTCTACTAGTCTTGATCGTAGACGCCAGGTAGACGTTCTTTACTTTGATTTTCAAAAGGCGTTCGACAGAGCCCGCAATGACGTATTGCTGTCAAAGCTCAATGCGATAGGTGTTGCTCCAGGGCTTATACGGCTTCTTGCAGATTATTTGCGGGACCGACAACAATTTGTCAGATTAGGTTGGTACGAATCACTTCCATACCACACTCGCTCGGGGCTGAGTCAGGGTTCGGTAGTCGGCCCTCTCCTTTTCATTTTGATGATCAATGACCTCCCGGAGGTAGTTGCGAATGCCAGATCCCTCTTATATGCTAATGATTTAAACTATTTTATGAAATAAAATCTGAGCGCGAGTGCCACGCTCTGCAATCAGACATTGATTCAGTTTATAAGTGGAGCGTAAAAAATAAAATGCAATTTAATAAATCAAAATGCTACGTGATGTCTTTTGGTCGAATGCGGCGCCCAGTCAACTTTCCATACAATCTGAATGGAGACACAATTACAAGAACTGATTCCATGAAAGACCTGGGAGTCATATTCGACCGTAAGCTCAGTTTCCACGACCACATCACCTCTACTGCTAAGGAATCCTTCCCGTGACACTCAACTGATTTCGAGAAAAACAAGTCCGCGAGCGTGCAGCCACCGCGTGCGCCCGCGCCTGTCACCCGCCATCCGCTGCGCGTGTTTATACACGCGCAGCGGATGCATCGATCCATCGCACGCGTCCGCGCCAGAGAGCGCTGCTCATATTATCTTTCAATAGAAACCCGCGAAGCGGGCACCCGCCGCGTGCGCACGCTTAACGTAGCAAACGCCCTTATCCTCTCTTGTATCCCACTGAATTCCTGTTGGGTTGCTTAAGTTTCAATTCTCTAGATGTAAGACGGTTGCGCGATCAGATGACTGTAATATTTAAAATTCTTAGGGGGATTATTGATGTTCCTGATCTGCGTAATGAAATCTGCAAGCTATTTGTCCCAGATAATTACTGTCGTAGCAGAAAACAAGCGGTGTTTTCTGCAACAGTACTGGCTGTTCCAACTAGCCGTACTGTTGCACACTCCAAGTCACGTATTCCTCGGACATTAGCCGCTATTAATGCTCTCCTGGACTCAAACACAGATCTTAACATGTTTCCGAATGAATGGAAGATGATATTGTCAGAATGCTTGAATTTTTGTGAGAAGAATGCATGACTGTGTTAAATAATTTATATGTTTAAATAGTGTAATTGGCTTCGGTCGTTCTATTTAAAAAACAAAAAAAAAATAAAAGCGATATTACAAGAAAAGTAGAAAAGATTTTTGTAACACTGGCAACAGAGTATTATCATCCTTAGAATATTAGCTAAAGTACGGCTAAAGTTATTATTCTAAGTTATCATCAATGCTTATGTCATGATACATAGACTGTATTTCGTTCAGTACCGTAAAATGCTGTAACATTGCCTTTATAGCTCAACATTGCCTAAATTCAAAAAAGTTAAATTATTCCCGCTGCGAAATGTTTTTTATTGTCTATGGTATTACTAAAAGCAAGTCGGCAATCTGTATGGCAACATTCGATCATACGTCACTCCAAATTTTAGTTAACAAACTGTCAGTGTCAGTGTCATTGTCAGTGCGGATGCTCGATTTTTACCGGCTCTCAGGAAAATTTCATTTTGTGATTATTTATGCTTTATTTTCTAGCGTAATATGTTATATAGCAAAGAAAATATGCTCTTTTATGTATTTAAACTGTTTTTTCTGTATTATATCTTAATTTAAGCCGTTAAATCATGGTCGGCAAAGTTGTGTCAGATTTTCGCAACTTTTTACTCAACATTATCTAGGGTTAGGGCTGCCACTTTTAATTTTTTCAACAAACTCTTAATCGACCGTGGTTTTGCTTGTGTAATTGTTTTTTTTGTAATTGATCTAAGAACGTTTTATAGAAGCTAGAACTATTGTTTCTTTATTTATCATCATCAGAAATTAAGGATGTCGAATGTAATTTTCTTTAAGTCATTTATAGTACCTATGTTATCATATTGTTCGACAGATTTTAAACATGAGCAACCTACCCAAGAGTAGAAGAAAACCAGGGGCTAGACAGTACTCCGATTATTCGCAGGAGATGCTGAATGTGGCGGTAGATTTAGTCACATGTAAGAAAATATCTTCATACGAGGCGGAGAAGCAATTCGGTATTCCTAGGCGTACTATTCTTAACAAATGTAAGAATCTTCATGTAAAATCTGTGGGCCATCCTAAAAAATATATTTGAATATTAAGAAAAATTGTTGCATTTCCTTTGGGGCAGCCCTACACCGAACTCACTTTTGTATGGGAGTTTTAGAGAAACCTGCACAACTTTGCCTAGCATTGTAAAAAAAAAATTCTTGTGCTATTCAAGATTCAGTGAAGTCTGACGTGGAAAAGAACTTCATGGCAATATGGGTGTCAAATCCGTTACCAAAATACCTATTCATTTAAAAAGATATTATGACAGGCAATGTTGTAGTTTTTACCTCAACTTTGCCTACGTTTTCAAAGCAATTTTTTGGTGCTTTATAGGGGGTTTTTTTACTAGTAGCAAATGTATTCCTATTGCTTAAAGTCCAATATTGGACAGTAATTGAAAAAACATACGACTTTCTTAACGATTAAAGATTTATCGAAGAAAAACGTCAAAATCCGTGCAAAGTTGCAGCATTTTACGGTAATTCTAATTTTATTTCAGCTGTTTTACAATCAGCTGAAATAAAATTACTGTGTTTGATTGACACTTGACAGTAGTTGAGTTGACAGATTTGTTTTGTGCTGTGTCTGTCAGTCAGTGCTGAATGCAGTGGTCTGTGAGAGTGTGAGCTGTGAGTTATTTAGTTTTTTTTTTTTTTTTTTCATAAAAAATCTACTTGGAAAGCAGCGTGGCTAGCAGAGTAAATAAAGTGACTTGGTTTGTAATAATTATTAACACTAAGTGGAACCGTCATTACTATGCCAATACAACATCTCTAATCTGTGTTGAAAGTTATCACCAGTTTTAAAGTCACGGTCCTATACACATTTAATAATTAATAAAATTCTTAGATTTCGATGTTAAATTTTATATCATACGACAGTAAATTTTTATAACTCGCAGGTTAAGCTACTTGGAAAATCTGTAAAATGTCTAATCCAGTGGAGGTGAACAACACTACGGAAAATGTGGTGAGGAAATTTTTTAACCTCAAGGAAATGCCGCACATTGTAAGACCTCTGTAAGTATACATAACAACCTAGATAAATTGCTGGTAGACCTGAGAATATCCTAATACTATCTAATGAACATGATATCTAATGTTTCCTTAAATTTTTAGGGATAGAAATCAGAAAATTCATCCGGACATTCTAAATGTAATTGGTAATACTCCATTGGTGAAACTCTCGAAAATACCTAAAGAAGAAGGTATAAAATGTGATATGTGTGAGTAATCTTTTAAACATATTATATAAATTTTTGGGCCGTGTTAATTTAATTTATTAAATGAAGTTCCCATACAAATCATAAAGATCTAAAAAAAAATGTTTAATTATTTGCTCAATGTGGTAAAAGTTAATTAAGTTTTTTTTTTATGATTTTGTTATCAGATGCAAAATGTGAGTTCTTAAACCCTGGAGGATCCGTAAAGGACCGCATAGCTTACCGGATGGTAATTGACGCTGAGCAGAAGGGTGTGCTGAAGCCAGGCAAATCTGTCATTGTGGAGCCTACATCTGGCAATACTGGCATTGGGCTGGCCCTCGCTTCTGCTGTTAGAGGTAAATAAGTACGAACAATATTTACAGAAGACCATTTTCGAAGCAGCGGCTTATTCCACAAATCCCCCTTGTAAGTCCCCCTTAGGGGGGAAAAGTGGAATCTAAGTAATTCGTCCGGAATTCCCCCCGATAATCCCCCTTAGGGGGGAAAATTGGATGTGAAAAAATTTAATGTCCAGAAATCCCCACTGAGGAAAAATGGGTTACATGCTTATTTCCTCGTCACCTTTTCCAGAAACGAAACTGAAACTTTATGTAAACAAGATCAAAAAACATGTGCGCTCACAAAACCTCAACTTGTTCTTAATAGTTGGTCACTTAAGTACAGACCTACATAAAAGTTTTTCTCATAAATGCTTGGAAATTCGAGTATTATTTTGACAATCTTCTTCGAGAAAAATCGAAAATGCGGTACTGGTCAAATGGTTCAAATATATGTTTTCAGCGGCCGGCAAAGTTAATATGAAAATCTATATCTGTCATGTTTAGCCATCAAATAAATTATGTACTATCAAATCAAATCAAAATGTATTTATTTGGACAAAAAGATCCATTATGTTAGTAATACCTTGAAGTGTTAGTAAGCAATATTATTATTAGAGGTAATGTATATGAGGTAATTTTTAGAGTTTGAAGCATGAAACCTACATGCAACTAACACACAAACATGCAACTAACTAATTGTACATAACTGCATGTACCTACTATGAAACCTAAAATGAAAACTAAACATAATAAAATGGAACAAACCTTTTACTTCAAAATATGGCAATCAAGGAGGTAACCCATCAAAGATTTTATTTAAATTTCGAAGTGGCTTGCAAATAGGGATGGAAATTGCTGAATGTTTCCGAAACTTACCAGGAAAGTTTCCAATATTGCTGGAAAGTTGCCAAAGATGCCAGATTACATAGGGTTTTTCAAATGCCATTTTCAATCAATGTTTATGCGGTTTTATGTAATTGTGTTATTATGTGTATTACTAGTAAGCCTGTATAATTAATTTATAATTATCCATGCATATATGTGAAGATAAAGTTAAACCACTGGTAATTTCATAATAGCTTTTTTAAGAATTTCACTTACAAATTTTATAAAAAAAGATAGATGGTGATACCGAATGAAATAAATATAAATCAAACAACTATGTAGTATATGATTTATATTTAGCACAAATAGTGCCTTCAAAAGAATTTTCAAAATCTGAGCAGTTTTTGAGAAAATCGCGAACATACAAACGTATATGCATACATATATTCGGATCGAACAAAGAACCACCTTTTTGAAGTCGGTTAAAAACGTCAACTAGTTGTTGCTGACCCTTTTATACAGACAGATATGTATACTTATAGATGTCTATACTTTCTTACATACAAGTGAAGTTAAATTATAAAAGAATGTAGAAAAGAAAAATTACTATATCTCTAAAATAGTTATGGTTTCATCACCAATTAACTATCATGGATAGTTTGTTTCTTTTCTTTAGTATATCAGTGATAAAATAAATGTAAAAACTAAAATTTTCGGTTGGATATTGTAGATAAGCATAAAAACTACCACCCTGCAGACCGCAATTTTATCCTACGAACCAATTATATTAGTAAAAGTAGTTTTCTAATATCTTAAGGGGTACTTATGAACAACTTTTACTATGGGACAAAACCTGAAATCGCGAAAACAAAAATCAGCTGTTCTGTTGATTTTGACGAGTTATGTGAGCATAAATGAGAAGAACCGCAGATTTTTTTTTCGCGATTTCAGGTTTGGTCTCATAGCAAAAGTTCTTCATAATGATTAGTACAATGACCCCTTCACAGATTTCGTGTATGAATAGATGGATCTTATATTTATGTATGTGATTTTATTAAGGGTAAGGCTGAATATTTTACTTTCTCTAGGTAGGTACTTTGTTTAAACGTTATAATTATTATTTTTTACTAAAATCAATCTAATTTTATTATTACATAAGACTGAAAAAATAAAGACGATTATATACGTAATAACATATTATATTGTTCTTGTTTTTGTTTATTACATTTCATAGAATCTGTATCTGTTCCCTAAACATTTTTTTATACTCTATGAGCGCAAAAATTAAAATTAATAATGGAAAAGTGGAATAAACAAAAATGAAAAGGGGGATTTCTGGATTTTTTTTACATTAGGGTTCATTTTTCCCCCTGAGGGTGAGCTCTCAGGGGGGATTAGTGGAATAAGTCGAAGCAGCCCGCGCCTCTGAGCCTGTAGCTTTAAGTTCGTCCCTAAATAATATAATTAATACAATCCAGCCAGTAAGCAGTCGACAAACGGGTTGACCTGCGAACTGATATTCACAAAACTAAACTAAACATAAGACTACCTAAATTTACTGTAAACCATGTAAAACTCATGCTGATACATCAATAAAATAATACATATTTTACTGCTGTTCATACATAGATTCAAAAAGAGACTGAAAACTATTTTTGTGTTTTAGTAAATTAAAGTGAAATGTATTTAATAAGCTTACTACCAATCTCTTCCAGGTTACAGGTGTATAATAGTATTACCAGAAAAAATGTCTGATGAGAAAGTGAACACATTAATAGCCCTGGGGGCTGAAATAATCCGAACTCCAACAGAAGCCGCATGGGACGATCCAACTAGTAACATTATGGTGGCCAAGAGACTGGCTAAGGAGATCCCTGATGCAGTGCTTCTGGACCAAGTTTGTGCTTAATCCATTAATAAATCCCACATTGCTTACCTGTGAAATTGCAATTAATAAAATTGAAGTGATTGCAATGTCAAAATAACAGCTTTTTATTTAATAAAAAGCTGTTATTTTACAAGTTTATACAGTACTTATAACAAAAAAATATAATAATAATTTTTGTCTGTCTGTTTGTTCCGGCTAATTTCCGAAATGGCTGGACCGACTTTGACAGGACTTTCCTGGCAGATAACTGATGTTATAAGGAGTTAAAAATAGAAATTAATAAATGGTGTCACGCAAACAATATAAAAAAGTCAGGGATATAGTTGAGCTTGCACCCTAATATAAATGTTCTCGTAGGTTTAAGAAGAATCTGGGCCAAAAGCTGAAGTTAACTTATAGGGAAAGTGCAAACACCAAGCAATTTTCAATTGGTCAGAGTGAACTATCCTGAGCTTCTTCCTTTCCTTCAACAGTCATTGTTTTTGTTTACGTGAAATTGCATTCACCTACACAAATTTACCTGTATGATACACAACCACTTCAGCTCACTACCAGGTTTTTTGTTTTTTAACTTTTTAGTCATGATGCAGATTAATTATATAAAAATAAATAATAGGACTGTGAGTTGCTCACATATTTACAACCACTTTCACACTAATTTAGACTATATTTTAGATTAGACCATAAATCGCTTGCGTCATTTGTATTGTATTCACCCTCACTGTTACCATTATTCCATGCCAGATCAAGGATTTTCATATGCAGTTCAACTATGAATTATTTATTGGTTTATAAGCCTCTTGCTATTTGATTTCACCTACGAGCGGAAAACGTGTGCAAGCGAGATGAAAATAATAAAAACAAAACATTGCTATTACTAATCCTGTCTAAGGGTGCAACCAGACTTGTTCGATCGACCACGGTGTTGGTTGCACCCTAAGTAAATGTGTGAGATGCATGAATTTTAAAATAATTGCAGTACAACAACCCGTGCAACCCGCTGGCGCACTTCGACGGCACGGCTGAGGAGATCCTGTGGTCTCTGGACGACGACGTGGACATGGTGGTGATGGGCGCCGGCACCAGCGGCACAATCTCCGGCGTGGCTCATAAGATCAAGGAGCGCTGCCCGCAGTGCGTCGTCGTCGGCGTCGACCCTTACGGCTCCATACTCGCTCAGCCCGAGGAGCTCAACGAATCGGACGTGCAGGTGTACGAGGTAAATTGTTTTTTTTTTTTCAATCTTTCTTTAAAAAAAAAGTTCGTTCCAGCTTTTTTCCAATAATATAGGAAGTGTTCGTAAACAGCCAGACCCAAAACAACTATTCGTTCCAGGCCGGAATCACTGCACCTATGATCAGTCGTGCGCTAACCGTGTCGTCAATTACTAAAATATAATAAATAATTATTAATTGAATATACCTACAACTACATAGTGCATGTGTCTAATGGAGCGACAATGGCGACGCACATGCTCGCTTTAAATTAACAATTGCCGCGGCAGTCATCCTAATTATAACTGCATCGTATCAGTAGGTACTTCCGTCCTGTATGTGTCCTCAAAACAGTAACTAAAGAACTACGCATCATATGTATAATAGGAAGCAGTACCTGTACCTATTTGATACAAAAAAAAACCGGCCAATTGCGTGTCGGACCACGCACAGTGAAGGGTTCCGTAGTTGGGATGAATTTATCCCAAGAACAAACTTAACATACTAGTTGAAAGCATGTTCTACCATACATTCAAACTGTAAATGTAAGTTTGTACACACAATATTGAGAGATTTACCATGTTACGTAAAACTGGTGGATGCCAAGCTTCATAGCTTGGCTCATCGCCGCAAGGTTGCCCGCTTGTCGGTCTTCTATAGACTGTACTTGGGTGAATACTCTATACCTAGTTGCCATTCGACCAATTCGCACTGAGCGTTTCCAAACATCCTTCATAATGCGCACAGCAAAAGAGTGGAACTCGCTACCTTCTTCCGTGTTCCCGAATGCATACAACCCAAATCTCTTCAAAGTTAGAATGAACAGGCTTCTTCTGGATATGCTCATTCCATCGTAGACTTTGTCTCTGTCACTGTAGTCTAGGTCAGAACCTAGACTATAGTCAAGAGCAAACCCATCTCAAATAAAAAAAAAACCATAGACTTCGTAAAGGTTTTGGGTGAATATTCGAGCGTTTTAACCGCCGTCATTACCTTCCGCCAAAAGTTGATGAAAGAGAATATATTTAATGAAATATTTCAGCAATTCCTGATTCTGGTCCTTAAGCAGATTCTGGGAATTGATGAAATATTTCATTAACGATATTCTCCTTCATCAACTTTTGGCGGAAGGTAATGACGGCGGTTAAAACGCTGAATATTCACCCTTTTCCTGTAATCATATAATATGGTATAAAAAAAATCTGTATTTTTTTTTCAAAATTTTAAGCTAACCCCATATTCAAAATTTATTTATTTACGTTACACGTCCATATTAGGGTCACAGAAATTCATACGTGTACCAAATTTCAACTTAATCGGTCCATTAGATTCAGAGCAAATTGGCTGTGACAGACAGACAGACACACGAGTAATCCTATATCCTATAAGGGTTCCGTTTTTCCCTTTGTGGTACAGAGCCCTAAAAAGTACATAGAATATAGCTAGCATAAATAATGTGTGTGGATAACTTTCTTGACATCTTCATGTACAATACATTATTCATCACTCAAGCTGTTCAATACCTACAATAACACGTTATTGATGTGCATCACGTCCTATTGTTATTTTATTTAGCCTACTGCAAATACAAGGTTACCGTGACAGCATCTTAAAGAGCATTTAAAGTGTTATTAATAATCTCTAAGCTCTAATAATCTGCCTAGCCTTTTCCCAACTATGTTGGGACCGGCTGCTAGTCTAACCGGATACAGCTGAATACCAGTATTTTACATGGAGCGACTGCCTATCTGACCTCCACAACCCAGTTACAGGGTAATATGATACCCTTTGGTAAGACTGGTTGTCAGACATTCGGGCTTCTGACGACCCGTAACGACTGTCAAAGATCCACGAACGACAGCCGGGACCAACGGCTTAACGTGCTTTCCGAGGCACGGAGGAGTCTCGGTATGAAAAGATGGTCACCCATCCACAGACCAACCCCGGCAAGCATAGCTTAACCTGATGGATCGACCCGTGCAGCTGTTATTACCAGTGGTCGGAGTAGGTAGAGCTGTTTTTGCTACTTGCGACATGCGGACATAACATGGATATGCCAAATATTATAAAAAATAATATAGAAATATATAATATTTCTTTGTGCAGTAAAGTATATTTAGTATTGTTTCTAACAGTTTTACTTAATTAATTCATATTTCACGAAGCTACCTCTAACAACATTCCAGGATCCCTGTGTGTGTATATAAATAAGTATATACTGTTTGTGTGCTCACCTACTACCTGCTCATAACTGCCCATTTACCCACTCACTTAAATCAATCGACAATTTCAAAATCCCGGGATTGTTAACATCAATGTTTGCGGTCATTCACCCCCAAACAGCTCTACCTACTCCGACCACTGGTTATTACTTAGCCACGAGCTCCTCTTCGAGTAATCTCTAAATCATAATCAATTCAACACGCCGATGGCCCGCCATGCTTTTTCCTTTAAACATCAGCCGTGACCTGCCGCGCGACGTTGCACGGAGATCAAACAAAATACTCTGATAAAACGATATAATCCAGTGTTTTGGTTACACCACATCATGACGTTAGAGCTAAAATCGGTTAATGTATGAAAAGTATTTTTCATTCCACAAGTTTGATGCTCGCTTACATCATCCGGTCGTAGTCCAGATGGTCAGCATTCACTGTAAACATAGAGTTATCAATATTTTATTATATTACGATTTGCATGTTTGTAAACTGGTCACAAAAGCAATGATTATAGCATTGTAGGTCACAGGCCTCCTCTCGGTGAGAGGGAGTGGGCTGTACCACGTATCCACCACGCGAGCCCAGTGCGGGTTGGTAGATGTCACATGTCTTCGAATTTTTGATTCTAGGACATGCCGGTTTCCTCACGATGTTTTCCTTCATCGTTTTCAGAGCAGTGGTGATGAAATAATTTACACAAAGTGTCTGTCTAGGTCCTGCGACCCGACTACGACTACGACTCGCTAAGTCGAGGCTGATACCACGTGGCCACCACTGCTCATCAAGCACGTGATTATAATATTTGGAAATTGAGACCCATGCACTAGTATAGATTTCGTGAATACATTTGTGTCACTCGGTCGCTCCAATAAAATTTTCAACATCGTAGGTAATGTAAGAATAGAATAGATCACGTAGCCACTTGATTTTATATAATAATTAAGAATTTCTGCAGGAATACTCAATTCTAGCCTTGTCTTTAGGTACTCTATATTCATATATTATACAGCTGTTATTTTATCCTAAGGTGGAAGGCATCGGTTACGACTTCCTGCCGGCTTCTCTCGACAGAAGTGTCATTGACAAATGGGTGAAGACAGAGGATCATACCTCGTTGGAAATGGCGCGAAGACTTATCAAAGACGAGGGATTACTATGTGGTGAGCTACTCATTTTTTACTGTTTCGGTTACTAACCTACTGCGCGAACTATTTTCAAACGATACCTCTACCCCATCTAAACTAGAAATAAATATTCGGCTGATTAATGTAATGCTCAAAAGCTCATGTCCTACAGGGAATGCTACCGAGCTGATGATGATGGTTCATAATCCTTGTTATAAAAATACATTTGTTAAAGCAATATCGATCTTATGTGACAGGCGGCAGCAGTGGTTCTGCCATGTGGGGTGCCATCCAAGCAGCCAAGTCATTGAAGGAGGGCCAGAAGTGCGTGGTACTGTTACCTGACAATATCCGCAACTACATGACTAAGTTCATATCCGACCAGTGGATGGAGGCGCGGAATTTCCAACCATTAATCAAAAAGGAGAACCTTCCGTGAGTATTATTTGTTCCTTATAGTACCTACGCACAGCCAACGGTCACAGTTCTTAATATGCAATAAACTAATTTTTTTTACAGTTTGATCGTAATTCAAGTGTTAGTACTGACGTGCAGTTGATCGTACCTACGTCAGTAGATTTGTTGTATATCTATAAAACTGCACGCCCCTCCACTGCTTGTTGCATACATTTTTCAAATGCCGCAGTTGAAATTGCTTTGCAGTTTGGCATATGCTATATATAAGTATAACTTTGTAATAGTATGGATTAACCCGTCGCCTGTCATACCTACAGCATTAGTATCGAGTTATGAACCTACGAGGGGCCGGTGAGCACATTTTTTATTTATATATTTATGCCTACAAATGTAGGGTTAAATAAATAAATAAAAAATGTTTGTATATTTTTTTTTGTGGAGGGACGTGCAGTTTTATTGTAAAAGATCTGTAATGATGTTGACGTTCGGAGCTAATTCCATTTGCAAATCAAGAATTACTTGAAACTAGTTTCATCCACTCAAATGGCTTGAAACTAGTTTTATATAGGTACCTAACGCTGTCTTGAGTGTAGTTGTGTGTAGTCGTACGGGCCTAAGTCAACCGATCAGGCTGACAATATGGAGCTACCTTTGTGAGTGAACAGTCTGCTGTGTTACACACTTTCAGCCAAAGGCCGGACTACATTTTGTCGGCCTAAGATTATGTATATTCGTTTTCTTAACAATAACCGTTTTTATCAGAATGATATTCCAGAATTAAATGCTGATAAACTTATAGCAATAACCTTCTTAAAAAATAATTATGACATGGTTTGGACTTATCTTAAAGATACGCTTAAATTCAATGAATGCGTAGTTATGAGGAATAATATTGACAGGAAAATCTTAGTATTCGTTTCAGTTTAGCAATACTTAGCACGATATACTGAAAAGGGACAAGTTATTTATTTACAACAAAACTAGCTTATCAGTTACGTGCAGATCACCCGTAAAACATTGATGTTGACCTTCCTTGTAGATAAACTTCAATTTCGTTAAAATTACGTCATATTGAGCTTAATCTTCATTTAATGTCAATAATTGCTAAATTATCATCTTAACGTCAAAGTGTTATCATGTTAGCACATGTTAGCGATAACTCGGATAACGCTTTTAATAAAAATAATAAGAAACGTGTTGATAATGGTGCCGATGCTGCTGTGCACACAAACTTAACTTAATTTAGGTTATTGCTAACTTTTTCTCCCTAATAAAACAAGAAAGAGACGGACGTAAATTAGAGCTGTCAAATTTTTGAACTAATATTTCCATAGAAATTTAGGCGACACGTAAAAACATGTCGACTAAAAACGCGTAAACTAGTTTGACATCTCTAACTTACTTCATAGCTATAGCCGTCCTTTTCTCGCGCTGGCTGTTAGTAAAAGCTAGCGATCTTCTAATTTTAGTTTAGTTATTGAACAAGAGAATCGGCACCATTACCAACACCTCTGCTGCAGTTGAATCGGCGTCGAAGCATAGCTTACACTACTTGGATACTGAAGAGCTAGCAACACTTTACGCACAGTTAACAGGTCCTACGAGTATTTCAAGATAGCTTGATTGTTATAATATGAATATGACAAACGACCCGGATTGGGTCGAGTTACGAGTTCCTTCTATTTAGGTTCGATGACGGACGTGGCTGCTTCTTAGTAATTATAAAAATGCAAGATTAATGTCACCCTGCGGTGCAATTGCGTAACACACTATCAATCGGAATCAACAACATTAATTGCGTTATTTACGTTGACGAGCAGACAAATTTTTCGAACATATGAAGCAATGTATTAGCAATTTGCTTCAAAATTATTGAGATTCCGATTGATAGTGTGTTACGTAATTAGGGTGCTGGTGAGTTTTTAGTGATCAAGCGAACTCTATGACTAACTCAGCCGTAGGCTTAGACTGAAATCCTGAAACAATTGATAATATCATCATCATTCTCCTGCCCTTGTCCTAATGTCTAAAATTGTCCGTAAAATGTCTTTCTCTTCCATACTTCTCTATTACTCGTCATTACGACAGTCACTTGATGATATACAGGGTCAAATTAAATTAGCTGGCTAAACTCCGCAGACGTGATGGGTATCGATATCTAAATATGATAAAACAATAAAAACTTTCTGCAAGTAAAAAAACAACCGACTTAAAAAAAAAACATATTATATAATGCGTATATTTCCCACTTATTTTATGTGGATGATGTGATGATGTTTTAATAACTTCCTATCACTGTTATTTACATGGCTATATCTACAATTATTGTGCTCAATCATGTATTCCAATTTGTGTGGAGTAGGTTCCACAACTAAAAGTGAAAAATAAAAAGTTTTTAGCATAAAATAAAACCGACTTCCAAAACAAAACACTACAAAGTGAAAAATAACATTAATTTCGGAAGTCGGTGTCTTTGGATCTGTATTTTAGTTTTTGCCACCGACTTCCGAAATTAAAGTTATTTTTCACTTTGTAGTGTTTTTTTGGACGTCTGTTGTTTTATTTTTTTGTAAAAAGTTTTTATTTTTCACTTTTTAGTGGGTCAGTTTGTAATCTAAGTTACAATAACCTAATGTCAGCTGCTCATCACCTGTTACAAAATATTGCTTTTCCCGATGCAGGAACGTTAATTGTTGAGGAGTTCTCCTAGTAAGAACCAGAAGAACTGGAGCTGATGCTGAAGTCACCATCACTATATGCATTGTGACGGGCATAATTTGCTTAGCAACCATATTAAAGTAATCGAAGCGCAAGCCGTGAAATAAAGGGTGTCCGGTGGCAGATTTATGATTTTAAAAGCTAATGAAACAAAAATTTACAAACTTATGGGTGTATTAAATAGTTAAGTACACAAGAAGAATCATGCGGATTTCAGTTTAAAAAAATAATTTCGACCAAATGCTGTCCGTTCAGTCACACACACTGTTGGAAACGTTCCACCGTGTTACGTCCCACGCGCTGTACCAGGCTCGGCTGAATTTGCTGTATATTTGCCGAATATTTTTATTTAAAGCGGAATATGTCCGGTGGAACCTCTCTACCCACGACCGTATTAAATTAACACTTGGTGCGTCACTCAAACGCCGCATATTGTAACGTAAACAAATTGTTGACGAGATGTCATGTAAGAATCGCCTCTCTTAAAAAACGCCTCAATGGCGTACGCTCGGTGTTGTCCTGACCATTGCGGCATATGACTGACAATCCGCACTCTCGGAGCGTTGAATAACAACGCCCTTCTCCTGCATTGTTTATAACTTTTCGAGATATTTGCTTTTAAAAACATAAATCTGCCACCGGACACCCGTTATTTAGGTATAATATTGAGGAGTTCCGATGGCTATCTATGGTCATCATCATTAGTTTCACATCACCAAATAGTGCCCTCCGAGAGCAAATGCAAGAGTTAAGTACTATAAAAAATACCCAAATCACTATAGGTGTGCCTATAAACTTTGAGGGTTTCCCTCGATTTCCATGGAATCCCCTCATCAGATTCTGACTTGCCAGCAACGGGAGCACCTCGAGAGCATACCCTTTCAAACAAAAAAGAATTTTACAAATCCGTCTAAACATACATAAAAAAATATAAACATCCGAATTGAGAACCTCCTCATTTTTGGCAGTCGGTAAAAAAATAATTAATTTGATGATTTTTTGTGGTGTCTTCGACCGCAGTAAGTGTAAGTACCTGTCACTTGAAATATCAGTGTTCGCAGATGTTATGGGTATCGATATCTAAACATCATGAAAACGATTTTCTCATACTTCAAGTAACAAAACTAACAGAGGTCGTTGACCCCCCAAAAAATAACATAAAATCTTTTTATTTTTATTGTATCGTGTTTAGATATCGATACCCGTCACGGCTACAGTTTTGCTAGCTAATTTAATTTGACCCTCTACAGGCGGACGGCAATTGGGCCTAATCCGTTTTAGTACGAATATATACTTTCGGGTATTACAGGCGTGGTGTTATGACGAAAATCGAATAAACTACAGAAGCACCTACTCTAGCCAGCCAAGGCCGGGCAGGGCTACTCATATTTATACCCATAGATATGAATAGAAAAAACTTTTTGGCAAAAAATAAAACTGACTTCCAAAACAAAACACTACAAAGTGAAAAATAACTTTAATTTCGGTAGTCGGTGTCTTGGGTTTTGTGTTTTCGTTTTTTGCCACCGACTTCCGAAATTAAAGTTATTTTTCACTTTGTAGTGTTTTGTTTTGGAAGTCGGTTTTATTTTTTGCTAAAAAGTTTTTATTTTTCACTTTTTAGTTGTGGAACCTACTCCACACAAATTCGAATACATGATTGAGCACAATAATTGTAGATATAGCCATGTAAATAACAGTGATAGGAAGTTATTAAAACACCATCACATCATCCACATAAAATAAGTGGGAAATATACGCATTATTGAAGCTAACTCAAAACCCCAAGCAAAGTTAATAAAATGGACCAGACAGTGGCGCCGATTCCCTTGTTCACAAACTAAACTTAATTTAAGTTCAGTGCAGCTTTTTCTTTATATTTCATTAAGAAAAGGACAGATGATAAATATTAGTTTAGTCCTGTCAAATTAACATACTCCATAGATAAGTTTAGACGTGATTAAAAAAATGTCTACTAAAAATACGTCAATTTTCGTCAGGCGCTGACTAATTCGAAAGGACTAAACTAATGTGTATCGTTGTCCTTATCGTAATTAAATAGAAAGAAACAGATGCACTGAACTTAAATTTAGTTTAGTTTGTGAACAAGGGAATCAGCGCCAGTGTCTACTGCCAAGAAGAGTTTGGTTATAATTTTATTTATGTTTGTAAACTTATTAGTTGGTGGAGCAAACCAGTGACGCAAGACATGGTGCAGTCTGTCAAGAGCGTATCTCACAACAGCACGCCGACCGAAGCACTCGCCACGCTAAAAGAAAGTCAATCACCACTGTTGACGGTTGTCAACGATAAAGGGTAAGAAATAAGAATACATTTGCTTGTAAATCCGCAGCACAAGTTAGTGACGGAATAATGTACCACCGTAATTCAATTATGAGCTAAAACAAATCCGGCCAAGTGCGTGCCGGACCACGCACACTGAAGGCATAGGTACTATTGATTTCGAAAATGACCGCAAAAATTAGTTTGTATTTCATAGTATTTAAAAAATATATGCATCTCTGAATCGTATGCAATGGAATGAATATACGAGTCATCATCATCCACAGCCCGGTTTCACCCACCGCTGGGTATAGGCCTCTCTTGTCTTATGCCAGTCCCCACGCTCCTGTGCCAGCCTCATCCAGGTTTTGCCCGCGATGGCAACAATGTCGTCCGCCCATCTCGCCGCCGCCGGGATAGACGAGTACTGAGTAGGTAAAAAAATCATCCCTGCTTTGTATATCACGTGCGTGCTTTGCGATACCAAAAAAAAAATATTCAAGATTTTATTTCACAACTCTATGAGCGTAAATAACAGCGTTTAGTACCAAAAGTCTCTGAGTTAAATCGTGGACAGACAGACTTGGCGACACCATAAGGGTTCCTGGTCTTACTACCCTAAATAGGTAGAATAAATAAAATAATAAATAAAAGGTAGGCAAATCACTCTGTAGGACGACTTGGGCTATTACGCTAATCAATCACCAAAATCGAGCTCAAGGCGCCTTTGACCACTTGTAGTTTTTGTTTAATCCTAACCATTCATCTCAATAACCCTTTTTTTTTGTGGATGGGAAATCATCAAATAACTTCTCCCGCTCTGGGTGGAGCGGGAGGGCGTGTCAGACTTCTACTGACTAAAACCCACCCGTGTTCCCTCAGTTGCCTGTGCCAGGGCCACAGTAACTCTTTCGAACAACCCGCAACCCTGGCGGGATCTCAATAACCCTGAAGGGTATTACTAGGCTACCTAGGCAGGATGATACATCCGTGTTTTATGTTATCTTCCATAGAAATCACCTCTCATTCAATTGATGAACAAGAACTGATGAGGGTAGAACGATCTTGATGCCTTCTACTATAAAGCGACTGCTACACGGTTGCCAACCGCGTCCCGACAGACAGAGGTGACCTTGGTGATTTACAACCATGTAGATAGTGGTTTACGACCATATTTCGTTTGACCTTCCAACGACTTTGGTTTAAAGAGCTGCGCTAGCGACCAAGGGCGAATAGAGGAGGTTGGGTCGGCGGCCGACAGTGTAGACGGCGGTTGCAAACCGCCAGTTCGTCAGTTAGAAAAAAAAACTTGCGTTCGCACGCGAACGCAACGCGTGTGCACGTGTTACGCGCGTACTATGTATTAAAAATTGCAAAATGGCTGATGAAACAGAAATTGTTACTGAGTTGATCGAGCTGCACGTAGATCCTGTCTGTGGATTCTCAGCTACGAACAGTACAAAGATAACGATCAAAAGCGCCTAGCCTGGGAGGGTTTGATTTCTAAATGGAAAACAATTGATCCAAAAGTCAATGGTTTATTCCCGATCGTAATTAAAACATTTTAACAATCCGTGAAATCTCTTATTGAAATCCCCATTACTGCATTTTGACTCGGTCTATAGCGGAACGAGTGGGAAATAAAAAGTTCCAATCGTCACCACTGGGGAGGAACGAAACTTTTTTTTTCCCACTCGTGCCCAGTGGGGACGACGAGGCGGGGACGACCGGGAATAAACCAAGTCAATGAGGCATTGGTCAAATAGAAAATTGACAATTTAAAAGCCGTTTGATAAATTCGCCATGACGTCTTTGCTGCTTGAATATCATGACAGAATGGCATGTTGGCGACCATGTAGTCGAAACTGCTCTGCCGGTCGCCAACCAAGGTGACCTCTGTCAGTGACGCGGTTGGCGACCGTGCAGCAGTCGCTTAATTTCTACTAGTACTATAATTTTCTCTGTAATTTTGTGTACGTACCTACACTTAAATAAACGGGCTTTATATAATTTCTAACGCGACGATATAATCGTGGACGTCCACGGCATCACAATAACACAGGAAATTGAAATGTATGGAAATACAGGGCATTTTTTTATCACTAGCCAAAGTTTCACAGGTTGTTCTAACACTATGGGACCAACTCTGAAATTACGAAAAAAATCTGCTGTTTCATACATTTTGGTCGAGTAGGTATTGAACTTTTCTTTGAAACAGCAGATTTTTTTTCGTGATTTCAGAGTTGTTCCCATAGTGAAATTTGTTCATATTCATGGGTAGAACACGCTGTGAAAATTTGGCCGGTTATTGAAAACTTACCCTGTTTAAGAAGACGCTTTTAAATGTCCGTCCACGATAGCGTTATAACGTGCACTTCCACATTACAACTTGCAGTTATCGTAACATCAAACTGCCCTGTAAAACCGTCGCGATATTAATAATAATATTAGGGAATGTTATTATTAATATCGCGACGGTTTTATATTTGGTACAACTCTTCCGAAATCCTGCACTAGTGGCGCCATACGTCCACGGCATGTAAATTAAAAAAAAAACTAATTTATCGTGGACTTTAATATCAACGGTAAAATCGTAGACATCGACGTCCATGATAACGGGACATGCAGAATTATAAAAACAAAAATTAAATTAATAGATAAATCATAATTACAAATAATACATTGTATTAAATACTCCAACTACTTATCCAGAAAAAGAATATTTGACAACTTCTGTCAAAGAAAATATCAATCGCTATGTTTTACATTTACATCTGCAACAACAAAAACCTAAAAACAAACATGTTAAAATTTTCTGGTTCCGCTTGCAATTTTAGATGAGTGTATCTAATGTTTTTCATGTTTCTATGTTTATTATTATATACATTCGTAGTGGTATTTTTCGTAGCGCGACTTCTGACCGAAAACCAGCGGACGCAAAGCTAGTTTATACCAATAACAGAGAATATTCATGGTAATAATCTTCACTCATCAAAGAAGGTCATATCTATTTTTGGCATACTTCTCATTGGCCATTCCTGCTCTCCAATATTTTTAAGTAAAATAAGGATATATCGGTCTGTGAGTGTGGGATGAGGGAGGGTACCTCATAAGTTCATAACCTACTCTTTATATGTCTGTGCTCGTAACGTATTATACAATAATAACCCATCTCTTGATTTATACAAATACCTCCCAAAACTACAAATCAATATTACTTCCCTTCTGTTTTAACTTATTCTCCTCCAAAGTGATTTATGAACTATTCTGCAATATGCGGTTTAAGGACCCTTTTTTAGTTTATTTCAGTTCAGTATTTCATTCATAGTTTACTTTGGTTCTTTTTTTCTACCTCAATAAATCACACAGAATAGATGACCTATATTTTATGAATATTTATTGCACGCCATATTATAGTGAGCTTGTTGATACGCGTGACCCACGTAAAACTATTTCCTGTCTGAGAATTATAGTTATTTGGTACTTACATTATTATAACAAGTGTTATGTTTTAGATCTGTGATTGGTGTGTTCACTGCGGACAATGCCCGTCGACGACTAGCCAACATGTCGGGGTCATTGTCAGAAGCTCTCGAAAAATTCACCATGAAAAAGTTTTACAAAGTAGACCTGGCCCACAAACCAACACTAGGATTAGTCTCACGTATGCTGGACATTGCGCCATACGTTGTTGTGGTTAAATCAGGTGTGTATCTACTTAATTGTGTAATTTTTTACTTATGTTTCATTCATCTTCATGCACAATGGTGCCGGTTCTGCTGTGTACAAACTAAACTTAATTTAGTCTAGTGCTATCTTTTTCTCTCTAATAAAACAAGAAAGAGACGGACCTAAATTAGTTCTGTCAAATTTAGTTGTACTAATTTTTCCATACAAATTTAGACTACACGTAAAAACATGTCGACTAAAAACACGGTGAAATGCATGGTGTAAACTAGTTTGATATCTCTAACTTAATTTAATAGCTATAGCCGTTCCTTTCTCGCGCTGGAAATTAGTAAAAGATAGCAATTCTCTAATTTTAGTTTAGTTGTTGAAGAAGAGAATCGGCACCAGTGGCTACATTATTCTTTCTTTTCTTTTATGGGGGATGCGCTAAGGCAGGTTCGTCTTAAATATAGGGTGACTGGTAATTAGTGACCGATACTTAAACACATGATACCAAACAACTTTTACTATGTGACTAAAACTGAAATCGCGAAAAAAAATCAGCTGTTCCCCTCATTTTGACGAGTTATGCGAACATAAATTTAGTCAGCAGCTGATTTTTTTTAAAGTTGTTTGGTACCATGTGTAAAATCATGTGTTTAATTATCGATCACTAATTACCAGTCACCCTATATAATAAAGTAGGTTTGCCAAGGTTCACGATCATCAGAGCATTATGGTGATCTCAAACCATTATAGGCTCAGGTAAACTCAGTTATTCCCTTCTCTGCGATATTTTTTTCGACGTTGATTACAATACTACTGTCATGCCAGTTGCTAACCCCCAACCTCGTGCTTGAGATACGAGCTTAGATACTAGCTTGAGAAAAAAATGCGCTATTTCTTTTTTATTATTATTATTTCTCTTTCACGATTTTCATGAGATTTTCGTCATGAGGGATTTCACCATTAGTTTAGACGTTGTACGGCCAACCGCTCCACGCCACTAGTGACACTTAAACTACAAAAACCACCTTTGAAAAAATGAAATCAAGGCGCTGTAAAAGTTATCATCAACATGCGGTTGACTGTACACACCACAAGACTGATCAGTGCGCGTGCGCAGCTAGCACCTTAATTAGTGCATTCTCACTACTCCCAGTTATTTTTTCTGGCTAAAGCCAAATTACAAAATGGTTAATGTTGCAAAATTTCGGAAACTTATTATGAATACCTATATTCACAACCATCATTTTATTTTACAGATGCATCGACGAAAACTCAGACCTCAATTGGACTGTTCACTTCAGAAAATCTACTGATGAATATCTCCACAGAAACCAAATACATGAATGGAAGCTAAAACTTGTAACCAATGTTTACAAGACAACCAACTGATGTTAAACAACCATGATGTTTTTACATAAATATGCATTAACGTAATTTTAACTTAAAGAATAATGTTGTTGATTGTGAACCAACATATCATTTTCATAAACTGGACGAAAATATAATGCTGATGCTGCTGTTTGTCATCACGAAATGTAAATTATTGTAATTAATTTTGGTAGAAGACTATTTATGTAGGTAAACTAATAATAACAAAATTGAACTTCACATCAACATTGATGATTTTCAAACGGGAAACTAATTAGTAATTACACAGTATTATTTCAAGAATGTAATTATTATACACAATCGAAGATTTAGTTTAATTTGAAATATAAATTTCTTTCACAATCACATTAAACAGCAGTTGATTTTATTGAGCCAACCACAGGCCAAGCATAAGATGAAATATTTTAAGTTATTGCTGTTATCTTCTATAATCTGGTAATAATAATGTATTTTGATTGATTTTGTGATTTTAATTGGTGCACAGGCAGCACCAAGTAGAAAAAGTAACAAAGAAAATATTTGTAAATAACTTGTGCTAAACATTACGCAAAACAAACAATAAAAAACAGGTTGGGGTAAATATGCATTTATTATGTATGTATACTACTTGACCAAAACAATTAGGCGCATGACAGGAATTCGGTTTCGGCGCCCGCACCCCGCACCTATACCCACGCTTCCCGTAGTGACGTGCAGTCATATACTCGCTTCCGGCAGTGACATAACTAAATCAGGTAGTTGCATTACTAGCCTTGTATGTCAGAAGTTATGAATTAAAATGTGTGTAATTATGTCTGCAATTACTGCAATTAAAATTTCACGGACAGCGTACACAGGGCGCGATGCCTCGCCCAGCGCTAAGCTATAGATGTAACTAAATTTACAATAAAAAGTAGTGATGAGGGTATCCTTCTATCGATAAATGAGATTTTTACACGTTAGGTTAAGTTTTATTTATAAATTTACTAATATAAATAATAACTGATACAATAATAATAATAACCTGGGACATATTCACACACGGTCATCTGATCCCAACTAAGTAACTAAATATTTCCATACTTGTTTTATTTCACAGTATCGTTAGTAACAAAAGCCAGTATTTATAGGTAAGTATTATAGAAACAAATGCATAACTCTATAAGAGTTATAAGAAATGTGGTACATCTCTATTGTTCTTCATTTCAAGTCCTTGGCGACGGTAGCTCAGGGTACTGACCAAGGGCGAATATAGGGGGGCGGGGGTGCCCACCCCAGAATGGTCTGGTATTCACCCCAGGATGTTTGGTTACCTAGGCTGGACACTTAAATAAATTCACATAAAAACATTTTCAATTAAATAAGAAATCTACTAACTTACTATATAATACATTCCATTATGTTACTTTTGAAGTCACAAAAATAATGAAATACGCAACGTACTAAGCTAGAGTACAGAGTTTCGACGCACGCAGTAGTTACTCACAGAGTCATTATATTTCACAGTAGCGGCGTTAGGACAGGGCGCGGTTGGGCGACCGCCCAAGTGCGCCAGGTAGCCGAGGCAAAATGCCAAAAATTTCTGAGCTCGCTTCGCTCGCTCTGGTATCCTACTATGTTTGAGTTAAAAACATTTCTGCATAAGCCAACAAAGTACTCTTTATTCTGTCAGAACGGTCAGAAGAAAACCTAAGCTTAGCGTGACGGCGTGCTAAAAATTTTCAAGCTAGCTTTTGTATCCTGCGTTTTCCTAATGTTCTCTATTCTAATGTTCAAAAGAAAAATTCAACATATCCGAGAAGGGGTCTAAAATTTTTAGAGCTTGCTTCGTTCGGCCTTGCATCATGCATTCACCCTATTCTGAATAAATTGACAAAGACCTCTTATTAAACTAGGTATATCAATGCACAGGAATAAAGACTAAGCACTTTAGCTCTTCTTCTCTTCTTGAGTATTAGCCGCAGAAATCTCGCCCAGAGTGTCGGTAGTGCTGAAACCGGCACTGATGTTTCAGTGTTGTATGATGTTTGCGACTTTATTATCTTTAGAACTGGGTTCCAAACCAAAGACATTATTATCTAATACTACTCTGGTAATAATCCATCAAAATAAACACGTTCATATTCCGAAAATTGATGTTCGAAATATACAAGTCTAAATTTCTTTTAGTGCATACGCTCAGCGTCATTATATAATACTTATACCTTGTGGCCAGTTGTGTGTGGCTGTAATACCTACTTGTGATAAATTCGTGTGGCTGTTCACAGTTCATTGTTCAAACATGACGGTACGTTACAGCAACAAGCTATATTGTTGTTGTACAGACGCCAGCAGGTCAAGCTACCCGAAACTGTCAATTTTTCCAATCAACCTTGAACTTAGAAAGAAAGAAAGAAAGAAAAATATTTTATTTGGGACACGCACAGGAAATACAAACAGTAAAAAAAGAGCATAGTAAACTAACAAAATTAACATTTAAAAAATAAAACAAAATATAACAATTAAAAATACCTGTGCGAGGCCAAAAAGGCTCCTATCTCAGCATAAAGCTGCAATATTTAAATAAATACCGCAGCGCTGGTATTCTGATAGGGCCCATGTGATGCCACGGACACACCTACGGACATCTACAAATCCAATAGGGGAATGAAAAAATAATAAAATACACACAATAGAATACCTACCTATAATTTAGAGAAAAAAAAAATATATAAATAAACTAATAACCATAAATAGTGTATTCATTAGTTGAATAACTCAATGCTTAATGAAATATAAATAACTTAATGCTTTGGTGATAAAGTTGAAAATCTATTAAAGAAATTTGACATATTGTAGTAGCTTGATGTGCTGGCGTCTACATAGAAGTGTAAAGCTATTTATGAATTATGGTGCTAATCATGCTCACTGAATGTACATTGGGCGTCGATTCGGCTACATCGGCCATCGCATCTCAGGGGCCAGGCCCCCCCTGGAAAATAGCGCTAGATATCTCTCTCTACCAAACAGTTAGTTGTCAGTACCATTGGCGGGTACTGACAACTAACTGTTTGGTAGAGATGGGAATATAATTATTGACAAGGATTGGTAAACAATAACAACTATTTAACTCTGGATCGGTACCATCTGAAGGTCGAAATTGGTCAATTTTCCCTTTGTCATACAGTAGTTAGCTAAGTTCATGTTTTACTGACATCAAATTGTTTTCAATAATAGTATTTATAAATATTTCCACGGGTGAAATGAAACGGTGATAACTTTCGCATTACATCACTGGCCGACTTTAATATAGTCCTTGGTGTTCTGCGGACATTGTCCTTGGTGTCATGCCGATTTTAAGAAAAATAGTGGCTTCTTTTGTGTGGAAATGTATAAAACAGGGCTACAGTCATATATAGTAATATAGATTGGGAAACTAATGCTATATTCAATAACAGGAAACAGAACCTTTAAATAAAGTAAAATTTTCATAAGATAGTTAAAAAAAGAGCTTCAAAAGAAGTTGTGGTGCTGATGGCACGAAAATTTAGATCTTAGTCCATGGTGGTGAAAAGATTAATATATTAAGGCTGACCCCACATTTGGCGTGCGCGATCCTCGGGCGTGCGAGTAGCGCGAGCGCCGCGTGCGCGTTGCGCGCGCTGCGTGAGCGTCGGCTGTTGCCGCCGTGTGACGTGCATGCAGCGTGCGCGCAACGCGCGCGCGGCGCGCTCGCGACGCTCGAGTAAGTAAGAAGAACCGAAACAGTAGCGGGCGGCGGGGATAGCGGGCGAAGGGGTAAGAACGCGACTCGAGCGTCGCGAGCGCGCCGCGCGCGCGTTGCGCGCACGCTGCATGCACGTCACACGTCGGTAACACCCGACGCTCGCGCAGCGCGCGCGCTACGCGCGCGCTGCGTCCGTGCAGCTCGCACGCCCGAGGATCGCGCACGCCAAATGTGGGGTCAGCCTAATAGGGAAAGTGAAAAATTATGTTTGTCACAATATTTTATTATTATATTTATGGTGATGGAGAAGATTGTTTTGCATTTGCTGCAAGTATAGCTCCAGGTGCAGGATATGGTCTCATTTGATACAAGGAACCAGTAGCAGTTGAGTCCACTCCTGTCTTAGCATGGGCGTCTAGCCCAGAGGTCCAGCTCCCCCTTGATATGTCAGAATAAGCTGCAGGGTCCATTGGATCTAAGTCATTGTCTTTAACCCGCAGTCTTTTATTCCTGTGATGCACTAAATCTTTCTCTTTCTCTCGGCGCTCTTGTTTCTTCTCCTTGTGTTGCTGTTGTTGCGGTACTTCTTGGTCAGAAGCTTCACTGCTCTCATCACTTTCATCTCCTTCCTTCAATAATCGCTCTTCGCGTAAATGTGCAGCACTTTCAGTAGGAGTCGCACGCGGGTGAGCAGGCGGCAGCCAACTAACCAAATTATTGTGAACATTCCAAAAATAATGCTGACCAAATCCTTCATCATACACTTCCTCCCAACCTGATGGCAAGGGCCACAGTTCTAACGCCTTTTTTTTATAGTCCATGTAAGTTTCGCTAGGAACTAACTTTCCCGTTTTCCATCTTTTAACACAATACTTTGAACATTCGTGGTAGATATTGCTTTTATTTGGACAACTTTTATGACCTTTGATAGGGTCAACATTGACACCCTCGATACCTTCCCAAAAGTTTTCTTTATTGACACGCTCATCAAGTTTACTGTCATAATCTTCTGCTATGATTTCTTCACTAGTCTGTACAGGAGCTTCATTGTTAGTATCGGGCTCTGCAGGTTTTGGTTTCAACAGTCCTCTTTTAGCTAGACGCGCGGCTAGAGCTGGTGGTAGAGGCATGGTACGAAAGGAATAATGAAAATTTGCTAAAACGACGTTACTTCTTAGCTGTTCTTTGATTTAATTTACATGGCATCATTCCTCTACTCGTTGCTCGAAATCTTCGACCACTAATGACATGACATTTAAATTAAAGTTAGCTTAGCTGTCAATGTCAACCACAGACCATAAAGTTTTTGCTCTGTTGAAAAATGCACGCTGAATTTATTAGCACGTTCAAATAAACAAAAAAAAAAAAAACAAACAGTATATAATTTGCGTAGATAGAGAATGAACTATAGATTGGTCACTAAAATAACAATCAGTTCATTCTCTATCTACGATAATTTGATTACCATTAAAAAAGTTATAGTGAGCTTCCAAGATAGACATATGCCATCGCGGACTTTTTTTTTAAATTTTTTAATAGGAACAATGAGGAGCCACACTCAAAGCTGTGTGTAGATGTCGCTGTAGTCGACCGTACCTTGTTTACCTTTCGTGACAGTAGTGTGACTGCTATTTATGAGATTTTAAAATGTAATTCCACTATAATATGTACGCGTTTATGACTGTGCGTCAACTAAAAGTTGAGCTCCGTAAAAGGAACGCTGCAACTGCCGACAAAAAGGCCGATTTGATTGAAAGGAAAACACTTAAAATATTTAAGGTTATGATTGTTTGTGAGCCTTTTTCCATAAGCCACGGACTAACATTCCTATTTTTGTTTTATAAATTACTTTTATATGTCGAAACCAAAACTTTGGTGCTGACTGCGACATCCAAGACGACACCGCATACCTATGTCCACCTTCTGATACATTCAGAGACATAAATGCAGATACTCCTTTACCAATGATTAACAGACAGGTAATACAGAAATATTTTGAAAACTAAGTACCTATATTGGTTGATTAAATCTTTAGAAGAATTCTTTACTACATAGATTAGTTAATATAGTATATTTTATGACATTTTTATTTTGATGACAATAATTTTATTTTATTACATAATAATCTTGATTTTTTTGTTTTATAGATATAGCACACAGCCTAAAGGACGGCTTCATTACTAATCTAATCCTCTTCTGTGAAATGCGCAGCAGATAAGGGTGCAGTACTACTTGCCTTAAAGTTTTTAATACGTAACGCCAATTCCCATTGTTGTCTGCCATTACTTTCTTTAGGAAACAAATGTACTCCTCTGTTTTTACAAGTTAATACACTACATTGTGGCATTTTGGACAAAATTACGGAAAATAGGAAAGCTAAACTTATTAGATTGCAAAAATCCATACGATTTGATAGCTAATATATCAAAACAAGGTACAGTCGATTGTGCGCCATCTATCGTGATAAAAAGTTAGTTTTCTTCCCCATTCCGTCGTATATGATTGTTGCGAACTTTAACCGTTTACGCAACGGTAGCTCTCAAAAGGAATAAATTTTCCCCGTTTTTGCAACATCTTTCATTGATGCTCCGCGCCTGTTGTTCATAGCGTGATGTTATATAGCCTTCCTCGATAAATGAGCTATCCAATATTAAAAGAACCAAACAAACAAACTCTTCAGCACAGATATCTTCAGCTTTAGTATCTACACTATTATAAAGCTGAAAAGTTTGTTTGGTTGAACGCGTTAATCTCAGGAACTGCCGATTTGAATTGAAAAATTCTTTTAGCTTTGGATAGCCTAGGAAGGGTACAGGATACCTATATAACATCACGCTACGACCAACGACTACGAGCGGAGCATCAATGAAAAATGTTGCAAAAATGGGGAAAATTTATTCCTTTTGAGATCTTCCGTTGCGTGCGCTGAGTAAACGGTTACAGTTACGCAACAATCATCACGGAATTGTTTCTCCTAAAAAGTCCGCGACAACATATATTTATCTTTTAAGGTTGGCTTACTATAACTTTTTTTGTTTATTTGAACGCGCTAATCTCTGGAACTATCAGTCGGATTTGAAAAATCCTTTGTGCATTTGATAGCCCAATTCTTGAGGAAGGCTATAGGTTATTTAATGTCGCGATATAACCCTCAGGAGCCGAGCAACAAAAAAGTCAGAAAGAACGAAGAACGCTAAGCGAAAACGAAGTAATCGCGCGGGTGGGCTACGCTATGCGATGCGACGTGGTGGGTCGCGGGAACAAGAAATTTCACGCGGGCAAAAGCTAGTATTAGTATAGATTGTATGACAGCGAAACTGTAATGGCTGTCCGAAAAAAGTTGTATCGATATGAAGAAACCGGAATCAGTCATAACTCACACACAATTATGTTGCCTTTCAATGTTCTTTGTTACCTATTAAAAATATGACAAAAAATAACAAACGGAAAAACATTACCGCGGGATGATTAAATACATTCGTCCTGAGTTTTCCAACAACTATTTGGAATCAAAATGGTTACTCTCGCACAACTCCCGGGGCAGCTAGAAATAAAACCGGTCAAGAGCGAGTCGGACTCGCGCACCGAGGGTTCGATACCATCCTACTTAATATTATAAATGCGAAAGTTTGTAAGGATGGATAGATGTTTGTTACTCTTTCACGCAAAAACTACTGAACGGATATTCATGAAATTTACCACACAGATAGTTTATAACCTGGATTAACACATAGGATACTTTTAATCCCCATATTCCTACGGGTTCGAGACTTACGCGGGTGAAACCGCGGGGCGCTGCTAGGCATATATAAAAAAAAATGTGCTATGTAAATAGCACATTTTTTAGAAAATGTAATCTTTACATAAACAGTTCCCCCCTTTTCTCCGAAGTGTGCATAGAGAAAATTCTGAAATTATTGTGTGATAGACACAATCATTTCAGAGTTTTCTCTATGCAAACTTCGGAGATAAGGTTCCCTCCTTATTTTTATATATGTAGGCAGAAGGGGTCAGATTTAATGATAGGCTGATGATAGATAGAACTATTCCTTTTATTATTATAATAATTACAACTTTTATAGCTAAGTCACTAATTGTGGCAATTACCAATTGCACTATCTTATTTTGTAATTACAAATAATCATCATTAATTGATCATTAATCATACGATGACAATTTGGTAATTGAAGTGATAATTAATTCGAATCCTCAAATTAATTATCTAGAGTCAAGGATAGCTTATCCTTGACCTTGACTTGACAAGTACAACATGTGCACCGTCCCACGCCAGAGCCAAGACTGACTTGTTTCTTTTTTTTTTTGAATGGCATCTCGTAGTTGGCCTAGAGGCCGTGACTACTTAACCGGACTATCCTGTGGCTGCCTTAAGAGAACTCAAAGCCTCCAGCCAGGGGCATAAAACTTACAGACTAAGCGACTACACGCTAAGGGCTCCCCCAGTGGGGAACGGGCCTCGGCTTAGGGCGTCGCTGGGGGGAGGACAGCAAGATGGGACAGGCTGAATCAAATTTGAATGATTATTATTGTCAGGGGAGTTTAAAGCTACTGGCTCAGCTACGCCACCAGCCGGCAAGCTGACCTACCCGAGCAAGGGACGGGGGGGAGGACGATTATTACGGGGTCGTCGCGAGGGACCTCGGCGGCTAGGTCGGAATGTCGATTTGTGTTTGTTCCTACGGTCCCTACTGCTCTCCTGAAGAAGAGTTATGGGGTCGTCGGGATCTGAGAGGACAAGCCTAGGGCGGCGGACCTTACTAATACGAGAGGGGACATAGCTAGCCGCCTCGACAACCAGAGGGTTGCGATGGTTGATGGCCGAGTCGAAGAAACGCTTGGAATTGCGTTTCAGGAACTGGGAGATGGTGCGAATGTCGAGATCTGGAGGATTTCGTTCCGAACGAATCAAGGGGCTCCCGTTGCCTTTCGGAGGAAACGGTTTTGGAGGTTCTGCATCCTATGAATGAGGTGAGGTTTTGCGTGCGCAAACACTGAACTCGCATAGGTCATGATGGGGCGAATGCACGCTGTGTAAATGCGCAATTAGCACCTAAGTGACAATTTGCTACGTGCATTCAGAACGGAGTGGAGTCTACCGAGAGCGAAAGCGGCGCGCGAACGCACCTGCTTTATGTGCTCAGCGAAGGAGAGGTGGTGGTGGTCGAGGGTCACACCGAGGTATTTGGCTCGTGTTTCCCAAGGGATCGGCTTGCCGAACATGGTGATCGATTGGTGGTGGGGGGGGGGGGGGGGGGGGGGAGTCGAGTGCGACGCGGTCTCAGAAAGAGAACCACTTGACTCTTGTCGGGATTGACCACTTCCTAAACCAGGCGAAGTTATCGACTGCGGTTTGGAGAGTGCGAGATATCGGGTGTTGGTCCCTGCCCGAGTAGTACGCAGAAGGCTAGGTGGGTAGGCTCTAGGTCGCTCAGCATTTTGTCCCAGCCAGCGGTACGCAGCTCCTCTAAGCGTGTCTTTACAGATCTCTGTAAAGAGCGCATATGGGCTTTGTTCGCATGACAGGGAACGCTGCTGTAGGCACGGACAGCCGCGTTCTTCTCATTCAGCAGCTCACGTACATCGTCCGGCAACTTCCAGCGATGGTCTTCCATCGCTACCCCACATACCCCATATGCCCATCAGTCCCTGTTGCTTGAAAAAAATATATATACAATTTTTTATTTCATACTAATTTGCAAAATAGTTGGGCAAACGTCATCTAAAACTATTCCAAAATTCAAGTTGATAGCATTAGTAGTTCTTGAGATATCTAGCTGTGACAGACAGACAGACAGACTGACAGAGTCGCACCATAAGAGTTCCTTTTTACCATTTTGGTACGGAACCCTAAAACGTTCAATGAAGAATTCTGTTGAATATCGTTTTTGTGAAGTAACCATTGTTTTTTTTTAGTTTTCAAATAAAAATACCTTCTTAATTACCAAAAAACCTATTACTTTTATTGCAACACACAGGGGTGTAAGGGGTGCCCTCTTACAGCCCTGTATGTTGTAAATGTAAAGCCAATGTCTCTTGAAAACAACCTAAGAGTGGCTTAGGAGCGAAATGGGTCTGTAATTCTTTAAGAGTCTTATCACCCTTTTTAAAGAAGATAACGACCACACTCCTTCGCAACATTTCTGGGGTTCTCCCAGAGAACGAGACAAGAGCTCCCGAAGTTATTTCAGTACACGACTTCCTCCCGCTTTCACGAGCTCGGTCGTAATTCCGTCCTCACTAGGGGCTTTTCCATTTTTATGCTGTTTAATAGCCACCTCGATTTCGACTAGGCTGACTTCTGGCTTCTGTGAAATGGCGGGTTAAGGTGGCTCTGGAATCCTCACTTTCGGAATCAGGTCGAGATGCGTGCGATGCATATAATTGGCAATAGAAGTTTTCTACTGTCGGAAGGATCTCAGGCCTCGAATTGACGATATCCCCACTGGATTTGGTCAACTTCATCAGGTGGCACGTCCCAAGTGACGAGACGAATACTTTCAACCCTCGATTTTGCTCAATCGCTTTTCTATAGAGTGCGTATTGCAGCGCCGGAGGTCGCGTCGTACCAGAGTTCTAATATTTTTGTTGAGTGCCCATTGTTCTGGCGAAGTGACAGGTGCGTTTTCACGTTGTTAGATTACACTACAGAGTCTCTTCGGAAAGTTTGGACCTCTTGCCCGCAGGCCGCATTTTACAAAATCCCGTGCCTTCCTCCCTGAGAATTTCCGCCATTTGCTCGAGCGCCTCGTCAACGTCATTTGTGGTTATCACGGCAGCAAACCGGTTCTCTTGGACTGACTGGAACGCTTCAGATCCTAACATAGTTTGAAGCATGTTTGGATGGAGCCTAGACTCCATCAAACGAGTTCCCTCGAGCTTGAAGTTGATATTCAGGGAGCCTCGGACAAGTCTGTGATCACTGCTGGTGTTGAACCTGATGATCACCGAGACATCCCTGTATACACAGTCTGGCCATAAATACTGTTACAATTAAAAATAAGAAAGATATTACATTTGAATTTGGAATCTGTCATTTTTATACGATTGTTCATTGAGTTTTCTAATTTTGGCGCCAATTATACATTGTACAATATTTTGCGATATTAAAATGGAGTGGCGTGATAAAGAGAACCGAATCGCTGTGATTGCATTACACAAAGTTGGTATGGAGCCAAATGCAATTTTTAAAACTCTCCATACGCTTGGTATTAGTCAAATGTTTGTGTACCGGGCTATTAATAGGTACATACAATGAGACCTCCTCTGTTTGTGACAGAAAAAGATCTGGCCGTCCACGTAGTGTTCGTACGAAAAAGGTGGTCAAAGCAGTAAGGGAAAGAATTCGAAGAAATCCTGTCCGAAAGCAAAAGATTTTATCTCGGGAGATGAAGATAGCACCCAGAATCATGTCGCGTACTTTAAAAGATGACTTAGGACTTGCAGCCTATAAGAGACGCACTGGTCATTTTTTAACTGATAATTTAAAAAGAATAGGGTGGTAAAATCGAAACAACTACTGAAGCGGTACGCAAAGAGAGGTCGCAGAAAAAAAAAAATTACGGATGAGAAAATCTTTACAATTGAGCAACATTTTAACAAACAAAATGACCGTATTTATGCTCAAAGCTCTAAGGAAGCTTCCCAATTAGTCGACAGAGTGCAACGTGAGCATTACCTGACTTCAGTGATGGTTTGGTGGGGTGTTAGCTATGAAGGAGTGACTGAGCCATATTTTTGTGAAAAAGGTATCAAAACATCGGCACAAGTGTATCAAGATACCATTCTTGAGAAGATAGTTAAGCCCCTTAACAACACCATGTTCAATAACCAAGTATGGTCCTTCCAACAAGACTCGGCGCCGGGACATAAAGCTCGGTCCACGCAGTCTTGGTTGGAAGCGAACGTTTCGGACTTCATCAGAGCAAAAGACTGGCCGTCGTCTAGTCCCGATCTTAATGCGCTGGATTATGATTTATGGTCAGTTTTGTTTTAGCGTACGGCTTGCTCTAAACGCCATGATAGTTTGGAGTCCCTAAAACAATCCATACGATTGCCAGTGAAGAATTTTTCCATGGAAAGAGTGCGTGCTTCTATTGATAACTGGCCTCAACGTTTAAAGGACTGTGTTGCAGCCAATGGAGACCACTTCGAATAAGCTTTTTATATTTTAAATTGTTTTATATTTATGTATTAAACTAACACACTGTAAAAGTAATAATTATTATTTGCAATAAAACATTTTTTTTTCTTCGTGACAATATTATTTATGGCAAGACTAGGTATATGCTTTTTATCCGTTATGTCACCACGTCCACTTCCTTTGGGGCTGTTTCTTAAAAGAGTCCATCAAAAAGCCCCTCCTCAAGGAAGTTGACAAGCATTTGCCCCCTATGATTTCTGCTGCCAAATCCGTAGGATTCTACTAACGATTCGTTTCAATTCTGTATACTCCCATCCCGTATAAGAACTGTAGTGGGCCTTAGTCCAGTGCAATGCACGGTCAAGTACGGACGTGTTTGCGTTGCTCGACAAGAATATTATATTCACGTGTTGCGCGGCTTTAGCCGCTGCTCGGTTTACGTCGCTATGAGTTCACAACCGCTCATAGCCAACGAGGTCTTGGCATTTATCTACCATGCCATCGCCTACATGGACGAAGTCAACATCTTGCAGATCTGCAAGTCCAGTTTCAAGGAGGAGGAGATCAGCAGTGCCAAGCTGCTGCTGTTCCAATCGCTCGGCAAAGTCGAGTAGATGCAATCCCGCCGGAGGGATGGTGGCCAGAAGTGTGTGCAGGACATCATCACATTGATGAAGAGCACCGACCCGGACGACCGACGTGCCCGCTATTGTGGCGAAGGAGCTACATAAGTTGCCCCCAGTCACATTTGACCACGTCGACGTCACCACGTTGCTGAAGGACATTACAAGTCTCAAGGCGAGCCTGGCCGATGTACAGTCCAAGTTGGAGGTGTCTAATAACACCATTGGTGAACTACGTGCCGAAGTAGAGTTGTTGCGCAGCGCTGTTAAGGTAAATAGGTCGCCTGATGCCCCCAATGTGAACACACGTCGCGGAGCGGGAAAAAACGCTAGCATCGGCAGTTTTGAGTCGGCAAGCTCCACTGCGTCACCCGCTGCTGATATTGCACGCGTTGCAACTTGCGCCGCCGCTGTCGCTGACTCGTTGCCGGTCGAGGTAGTGACTCGTGTAGGTTCGTTGACCCCTAAACGTGCCTACGCTACTGTCGTCGCCACACACAAACCTGTGTCTCAGGCCAAAAAGGGGGATAAGGAGAGCTGCTGTGAACATGCCGACAGGGGTTCGAACAGCAAGGCCCGGCTGCGGGCACGTGTGACAAGGATGGCTTCGTGAAGGTGAAGAGGAAGAAGCCTCCTAGTCGGAACCAGTGCGGGACCGCCCTGGCAGGACCCAATATGCTGCGTCCGGCAATACCTACGACGTAGCTCTATGTGTCTCGGCTACATCATACCACGAAGGTTGAGGAGATCGTGGAGTATGTTCGAGCGAAGACCAACTGGATCTTAAGGGTCGAGAAGTTGGCGTCGCGCCACAACACGAATTTCAAGTCGTTCGTGGTGCGAGTTCCGACTCAATTTATCGAGACCGTCCTTAAGGAAGAGTTTTGGCCGAAGGGTGTCGTGTATCGGCGATTCCGCGGAAGGCTACGCGACACCACGCAGCATAATGACGCCGTCCCTTCGTGTACAATAATGTTATTATAAATATGTATGAGTCTGTAAGGTATATATGTTATGGGTCTTTGTTACCCGAAATAAATGGTTTATTATTATTATTAGCAGTGCAATGCAAGGCCTTGGAGATGTCCGCAAACATTTCCAACACTTCGTAATCCGAGTGTGCCGGGGCGGTGCGTTAACAAAATTGTTACTTGTTTTCATTGGTCTCAGACAGCGATACACCGCCGGCTTACGTTGAAAACCAGCGCCGTGGATTCGTGCCTTCGTGCACGGGCCGCGGCTTTATGCTGAGCGTTTAGCCGTTTCGCGCGGTAGTGACGCAGATTACCAACAATTTTATGTACAGACGCCAGCACATCAAGCTACTACAATCTGTCAGATTTCGCATTAGGTTCAAGGTTGATTGGGAAAATCTGACAGTTTCGGGTCGGTTGACCTGCTGGCGTCTGTACTATGTTTTTGTGTGGTTTGTTATATTTTATTATTTTGTTTCGCTTTTTCATGTGTATTTTGTGTGCGTCACTTTCACGTGAATAAACTTTTTATTTCTAAACCTCAACAACCTTGAGGCTACCCTGGCCTCTCGGTAAGCTTCATTACGAAGTACGCTACCCCTGTTCGAGACACTGGCTACTTCTACAACGTTGTCACAATGGGGTTTGTTTACCAGGAATCGGACTTCGGCTTAGGCTAGCTGGTCTCCCTCTCGAAAATAGGTATGGTGGCCCGATTCAAGGGTTATTGTGGCCACCCCTCTCTTCGGACTTCACTCAAACCAAGAATGTACCACCTTATTTTTCCGAGCTCTTCTTCTAGCTCCACTAGGTGTTCATAGAGCCGTAACGTGTACCCGTTATACGTCGCCAAGGTCAGTTGGGTTTGGCGGCCATTCGCAACCCGGGGATTCTTTGCACGGATTCTTACCGTGCCGTTACCGTGGCCGCCACTAAAATCAACAAGGCGGCCGGGAACTGGGGACCGTGGATTTGGCTTGCCATTTGAAGGGTTTGCCCATAATCGCGAAGCTGGGCTGTCCATGCGGGTTGCGAATTTTTTATTTACAATGGTTGTACCGCCATTTGTCGGTTGTCAGAGTCTGATTTGTTAATGAGCAGGGTGTACCACGAGCAGGTTAGATTGTCTTGGGGCACTGGAGTGGTAAGTGAGCCCCCTTACAACCCTGTGTTGCAATAAGTTTTTTTTTTTTTTGTAATTAAGGTATTTTTTTTAAACTAAAAAACCGGCCATGTGCGAGTCGACCTCGCGCACGACGGGTTCCGTACCATTATCTATAAAAACGGCAAAAAAAAATCATGTCTGTTGTATGGGAGCCCCCTTTAATATTTATTTTATTGTTTATCAGTATTTGTTGTTATAGCGGCAACAGAAATAAATCACCTGTGAAAATTTCAACTGTCTATCACGGTTCACGATATACAGCTTGGTGACAGACGGGTAGCGGAGTCTTAGTAATAGGGTATCCGTTTTACCCTTTGCCTAAAAACGTCAACTTCACGAAAACTATATTCAACAGTATTCTTCATTGAACTTTTTTCTAGCTGCCCCAGGATTTGTATCCCGTGCGGGAGTCACCATTTTGATTCCAAATAGTTGTTTGAAAACTCTGAACGAAGGTATTTAATCATCCCACGGTAATGTTTCTCCGTTTCTTTTTTTTTGCCACATTTTTAATAATGTTCTTTGACATTAAACGGCAACATAATTGTCACTGATTCCAATTTCTTCATATCGATATAACTTTTTTCGGACAGACATTTCATTTTTGCTGTCATACAATAAAATGATAAGATGGCTATGGCCCTTCGATTAACATAGGTTTTAAAGTGTTACAAGGGTGGGGACGTTTCGAGCAATTGTTCTTTAACTGGCTATTATATAGGCTATCCTTTAATCCTATACTAAAGATCAGAATCCTGTGACAGACAGACGGCGGCGGCGTAGGCTTAGTAACATAATAGGGTCCCGTTTTCACCCGCTGGGGGACAACGGGTCCCTAAAAAAGTAAATAATATTATAAAAATTCTAGCAAGAGTACCGAAAAAAGTTCGCGAGCGGACACAGTGAGTTTTGTGTGTCGAGAACAGAATCGAGTTGTGAGTGTAACAAGTGACAATGGTAGCGGTGTCAATCGCACTAAACGAACAAGAAAGAGGGTAAACCGTTTTTTCTGCTCGTTAACATCCACCCGCAATAACTTCAGTTTATCCGTGATCATGGCACTTGCAACAGTGCCGAAATATCGGAAACTCAAATCAATTAATATACATGGTAAATATCCCGTTTTAAGTTCTAATGATAATAAAAATTCCAGATTAAATCAAATTATTTTTTTATATTAAAATAACTAAATAATATAGTTACCTAACTGTATTCAGAATTAAAATAATATATACGTAAATAATAACGTATACCTAATTAATAAAAATAACAAAATTATATCCCAACTAGAACTATTCACAAACTAAAATATGGCGTCGAAAAATTCATCCCCATCGCTGTCGACTGGAATGTATCCGAATAAATTAAGAAAATTCTCATATTTTGAGTAATATTCGTCTGATTGCAGTCAAAACAATAAAACAGGAGTAAGCTTATGGGTGCTTTATTATTAGTACCTAAACTAATATTATATATAAAGAGGTAAACATATTGTGTTTCATAATAATAATTGCGGTGACAACATCTCGAACTTAATGGATTATAATAAATTAATAACTATACATACACATACGTACATAAACTCACGCCTCCTTCCCATGGGGGTAGGCAGAAACTACAGAACGCCACCTGCTACGATCCTTACATACTACTTTTGTCTCGGTTACGTTCAAACAAGCACGCCGGTTGCAACTATATCACTATGAATGATTCCAAAGCAAGAAATACACCAGTACATTCTTGAATTCTGAAAAAAATAATACATTTATAAATATATAATTAAATAAATTCAAACAGAATAAGAATACTAAAACACGGTGAAGCTTTTCAGACCAATATAACCCTGTATTCAATCCCTTGTAGATGACTCTGATAGCATTACTTTATTTTTATTTACGCTTACTGGAATTTGTAAAAAGTCTGTAAGGCCACAAATCCAGAAAATGCAACACAGCTTCTGAAAGAATCTACACAAAAATACAGTGATCGGCTTCCTGAAATAATATTAGGTTGGGGAAAAAGTCTTTTCGCATTATAGTATGTATGAACTTGTAATAAAATCTCTTTGGCTTATACTATTTGTATCTGGCTGGTTTTGGTATCATGGAAAGTTTAAATTTTAAAGAACATAATTCCAAATTCAAATTAGGAAAATGTGTGATTTTCATTTGTTTTTCGTACCGTCAAGATGAGTGAATCTAATGAAGAAATTCGATACATTTTAAAATTTTACTACAAAAAAGGTAAAAATGCAACGCAAGCCGCGAAAAAAAATTGCGATGTTTATGGACCTAGTGTAGTGTCTGTGAGAGTAGCACAGATTTGGTTTAAGCGTTTTCAATCCGGAAATTTTGATGTCAAAGATGCACGTCGCTCTGGTCGCCCTATTACGGATAAAATGGATGCCATTTTTGAAAAAGTGGAGCAAGATCGGCATATCAGTAGTTACGACGTAGCTGAAGAACTGGAAATTGACCACGAAACAGTTTTGGCGCATTTGAAAAAAACTGGGTACACAAAAAAGCTCGACATTTGGGTACCTCACGAGCTCACTGAAAGAAACCTAATGAACCGTGTACTCATTTGTGATTCTTTATTACGACGTAATGAAACCGAACCATTTTTGAAGAAGCTGATAACTGGTGATGAAAAGTGGATCACGTATGACAAGAACGTGCGAAAAAGGTCGTAGTCAAAGGCCGATCAGGCTTCACAGACTGTGGCGAATCCCGGGTTAACTCGCAACAAGGTGATGCTGTGTGTGTGGTGGGATTGGAAGGGCATTATTCATTATGAGCTGTTACCACCAGACAGGACCATCGATTCTGAACTCTACTGCGAACAACTGATGAGATTAAAGCAAGAAGTTGAGAGAAAGCGGCCGGAATTAATCAACAGAAGGGGTGTGGTTTTTCATCATGATAACGCTGGACCTCACACATCTTTAGCCACTCAGCAAAAATTAAGAGAGTTTGGCTGGGAGGTGTTAATGCATCCGCCTTATAGTCCTGACCTTGCACCTTCAGATTTCCACCTGTTTCGGTCTCTTCAGAATTCTTTAGGCAGTGTCAGGTTAACATCACGAGAGGACTGCCAAAACCACTTGTCGCGGTATTTTGACCAGAAGTCCCAAAATTTCTATAGCAATGGGATCGGGACATGATCCTACAAGATGGCAAAAAGTTATCGAACAAAATAGTACCTACATACTTTAGTTAAATGTAAATAAACTATATTAAAAAATGTTTTGAATTTTCTTAAAAAATGCGAAGAAACTTTTTCCCCAACCTATTATAATGTAATCATCAGTGATTGGGGTAGGTAGAGCTATTTTTTGTACTTGCGATACGTTGTCTTAATATGGACACTCCCGGAATCCCGGGATTTGAAATATATTACTATCATTAGTCAGAAATTACTTTGTAAAAAGCTATTCACGCCTTAAGGAATTATGAACGAACAGATATACCTCCACCCCTCCGACGGGAAGCGAAGGTATGTAGTGAGTCAACAAGTTAAGCCGAAAAACAATTTAAATGCTGTAGAAATGAACGAAATCAGGTGCGTTCCTCTAGCGCAGCCCGCTATTGTATTCTTTTGTTGCACTTGAGCAACAACATCGCGCGATACACCTAAGCGGTAACATCGCGCGTGTGCGCAATGAAAATTAGTAACCTGCGCTGATGTTAGTTTGAAAACGTCGTGCGCTCACTGCCAATACATAAGACAAGCTTTCTTTTATCCTTATTAATAAAAAATCGAATCCCGGAGAATGCCCATATTAACATCAACGTTTGCGATCATTGAACCAAAATGATCACTGGTAATATCAATCACTAATCAATCAAAGCCAACTTTTAAGTTTACTTTCTGAAACCGGGTGTTAAAATATTTAAAAAAAAATCAAAACAATTTATCTACCTACATACCAAATGTAATTTAACTAGCTGGGTTACCCGGCTTCGCTCAGGGAGTTTATATATGAGATTGTGTGGTAGTTGGAATAAAAGGATAAGCTTTAAAATATAAGAGGTACCTACATATTTTTTATTAAAAATATATTCTAACTACTATACTTCTATTTACAATACAATACTTGTACGAAAAAGACCTTGAATGTTCCACAATGATCTGGGATGTTCCTGAACGTTCGAACCCACGACGGATCTTGCTTTATATACCCCTACCAATAGGTAGCTCCACCCATACAAAAATGGCTTCGAATGGTCTACAATGTTGCAGAAACTTCCACAACATTCGAGAGTATTCTGGAATGTTCCGCAATGATCTGGGACATTCCAGACTATTCCCGAACGTTCCAGAATGTTCTGCGATGTTGTAGAATGCTCTTGAATACTCTCGAATGTTCTAGAAATTTCTAGATGGCGAAACTCCCAGCCCTTGTATCTTCAAAAGCACGCCCTTCAGATAAAAACGGAAAGTTTCTTCATGGATGGGGGATAGAGGGCTAACACACCATATAACTCCCATGATCGTACCGGTACTCGTTTCCAAGTTTTAGCGGCACGCACTTGTACACTTAGGGAATGCAATCCGGATTACAGATAATCCGAAAAATCCGAATATTTTTACTAGACTTTCAAATCCGGATTTGTAAATTGAATGCGAATTTTTTGAACAATAAGAAATTGTTACTTACAAAACATCGAAAAGTGCGAGTGTCTCGCGCTAGTTGGTAGTCGCACTGTTCGCGCGTCCCGCGATTGCGGAGTCTCTCGTCTCTGGGAGTCTGGGAGCAGCGAGCGGGACGCGGGTCGAGGGCACATCCATAACATGCCACGCCACTTTACCTGATCTTAGGCCCTTCCCGCATGCAACTCTTGCCCGAGTCGTCAATCCATCTGATGGTGGTCTGCCTAGGCTCCTATGGCCTGTCCTGGATCTTCACTTGTCCCATCTACCACCCGGTCTGCAGCATATGTGACCTGCCTATTTCCACTTCTTCTGCGCAACCAGGGCCAATTCGGTTAGCTTCTTACTTCTTAGAATCTCTGTATTTCTGTTATGATGACGAAGAGAACAGCATCCCCAACATTTCCTATTCGATGAGTTTGGTGATTGCCTACTAAGTGAGAGACCATTTGTCAGCCGCATACACCATGCACCATGACACATTGTTTGACACATTGTTCAAAAGTGCGTCGCCTCAGATTCAGTAGTATGTTGCCCTTGAGCACATCGATCAACTTGACAGAAGCCTCGCCAGCCTATTTGTATTCGGTGATTCAGTTCACGTTCCTGGCTGTTTTTGTCCGGGCTGATGGTTTGTCTAAGATAGACGTACTTGTCCACTTTGTTGATACGCTGGCCCTCACCTTCGATGTAGTCTGTGCTGGTGTTAGTACTCATGAACATTCTTTTCTAAGTATTAATCTTCAAGCCCATCTGTAGCGACCTATCATACAGCTTGCCTGAGACTGAGACTTCCGACAATGTCAGCAAGCACGATGATATACTCCGGCTATACGAAAACCGAAAAAAGTCGATGTCGATATTTTTGTTTATACCATTTTAGTTGGTGTTTTTGTCATAATTGCATTTAAGTTAGTCAAACAAGTCAAAAAGGACGAGAGTACGTATGAATGGAGCATTATGAACAAGCTATTTTTAATACAAACAAGTGCTTCGTCTTAACATACGGTAGAGGGCCGCGACCAATTCATTACGACTATAGCATGGGTGGTGAAGTAATTACTCGAGTCACCAACATAATGGACTTGGGAGTGACTTTCGACCGCTGTCTGACTTTTAAAGATCATGTGATCTTGCGAAGGAATCTTTCAGACGCTTGGGATTTGTTTTGCGAAATGCTCGTGACTTTCGCAATCCAAATGTTATTAGGCTGTTGTACACCACTCTGGTTCGAAGCAAACTCGAGTCCAGTGCCTGTGTTTGGCACCCCTATACCGCGACCCAAACACTGATGCTAGAAAAGGTATAAAAAATCTTCCCAAGATGCGTCTTCCAAAGGTTATACCATTTCTTTCCTTAAATGTACCCTACCAACTATCTTTTAGGGACCTTGGGCTTTAACTCGTTGGAGGTGAGAAGAGGCCTTGATCAGCTGACGGTAGCCTGTAAGACCTTACGGGGACAAATCGACTGCCCAGAGTTCCATGGCCTTTTCTGCCGTTTATGCCAGACCGACACCGACAGAGTCGCCAGCACAATCTATTTTCGCAACTGCCATCCAAAACTGTAGCCAGAGCCGAATCCCCAGTCTGTCGTATTCTAAAGATGCTAAATGCCCTTCTGACTTTACACACTGAATGTGATGAGTTTGCGGATGAATGGAGTAAAATTATACGTATATGTCTGGTGTTCTGTGAGAGAAAGTATGCAAGGGAGTCCACTGTTCCATGTTATACAACATAATTATTGTTAACTTAATAATTGTTTCTATGTTAATTAATGTAATTGGTGTTGTGCCGTTTTAATTAACTATAAATAAATTAAGTTTTTAACTTTCTTTACACAAATACAGGATTTGCGGATGTCAGGAACATCGACCCGCAAACTGTTACCATGAATTCAGTACATGATTCTAAACCCCCGCGTAGACATTTCTCGTCGGTTTATTAAAATAAAAATTGGCTGTTCCATACCATACATCTTGACCGTGTAAATATTGCACTTTTGTGTGAAAAAAAATGCACTGTGCATTTTTTTTTTTGTAATAATCGACTAAATTAATTTTATTATTTATTTTGATAAAAAATCCGTAAAATTTGGATAATCCGGACTTGACCAAGAATCCGTTCTTAAAAATCTGGATTTTAAATCAGAACGGATTTGCATTCCCTATGTACACTTTCTTTTCTAATATAAATATTAGGTTGGGGAAAAAGTCTTTTCGCATTATAGTATGTATGAACTTGTAATAAAATCTCTTTGGCTATACTATTTGTATCTGGCTGGTTTTGGTATCATTGAAAGTTTAAATTTTAAAGAACATAATTCCAAATTCAAATTAGGAAAATGTGTGATTTTCATTTGTTTTTCGTACCGTCAAGATGAGTGAATCTAATGAAGAAATTCGATACATTTTAAAATTTTACTACAAAAAAGGTAAAAATGCAACGCAAGCCGCGAAAAAAATTTGCGATGTTTATGGACCTAGTGTAGTGTCTGTGAGAGTAGCACAAATTTGGTTTAAGCGTTTTCAATCCGGAAATTTGGATGTCAAAGATGCACGTCGCTCTGGTCGCCCTATTACGGATAAAATGGATGCCATTTTTGAAAAAGTGGAGCAAGATCGGCATATCAGTAGTTACGACGTAGCTGAAGAACTGGAAATTGACCACAAAACAGTTTTGGCGCATTTGAAAAAAACTGGGTACACAAAAAAGCTCGACATTTGGGTACCTCACGAGCTCACTGAAAGAAACCTAATGAACCGTGTACTCATTTGTGATTCTTTATTACGACGTAATGAAACCGAACCATTTTTGAAGAAGCTGATAACTGGTGATGAAAAGTGGATCACGTATGACAAGAACGTGCGAAAAAGGTCGCGGTCAAAGGCCGGTCAGGCTTCATAGACTGTGGCGAAACACGGGTTAACTCGCAACAAGGTGATGCTGTGTGTGTGGTGGGATTGGAAGGGCATTATTCATTATGAGCTGTTAGCACCAGGCAGGACCATCGATTCTGAACTCTACTGCGAACAACTGATGAGATTAAAGCAAGAAGTTGAGAGAAAGCGGCCGGAATTAATCAACATAGGGGTGTGGTTTTTCATCATGATAACGCTAGACCTCACACATCTTTAGCCACTAAGCAAAAATTAAGAGAGTTTGGCTGGGAGGTGTTAATGCATCCGCCGTGTCCTGACCTTGCACCTTCAGATTTCCACCTGTTTCGGTCTCTTCAGAATTCTTTAGGCAGTGTCAGGTTAACATCACGAGAGGACTGCCAAAACCACTTGTCGCGGTATTTTGACCAGAAGTCCCAAAATTTCTACAGCAATGGGATCATGTCCCTACCTACAAGATGGCAAAAAGTTATCGAACAAAATGGTACCTACATACTTTAGTTAAATGTAAATAAACTATATTAAAAAATGTTTTGAATTTTCTTAAAAAATGCGAAGAAACTTTTTCCCCAACCTATTATATTGATTACCTTCCATCTCCATTACCTACCACCAACTATGATACAATAGCCCTGCTGCCTGCTGCATTACAAAGCCTACTCAATTACTCTATGTAGTACTACTTCTACTATGCTTTTATATTGAAATCAACTTTTTTCTTTGTCGTTTTCGTTCATTTGTTTTACCTAATATATTATGCATTCTTGGCGATGCTTATCACATTATACTACTGCTACTGATCGCTATCTACGTTACAAGGCAAGCGGCATCGATTTACTGAATAGCAGTTCATGCGATGGCCTTGATAGAACGGAAATAATTATCACCTGATAATAGATGTCTTCACTCACCACTGGCGACTGATGTGTCACTGCGCGACACCTTAGTAGGAAGCACGGCGTCGTGGAACTCTCCAGCGTGCATTAGTTTCTGATCCGACGAATTATTATCTTCATTTGAAATGAAAGGAGTAACAACATCCATTTCATCAGAATTATTTTTTTCTACAGATTCTGTTTGATTAATGGCTGATTCTGCATTATCAGAAACGATCGTTTCTAATGTGATATTTTCAGCATGGGGTCCTTTGTTACCTTCTATGTTTGTGCCTTTGTGCAAATGATCTTTTAAAACATTGGTTTCTGGTTGATGCTCTTCCGTTATTTCATGATCATTAAGTGGCAATTCTTTCACAGAATCTTCGCTTAATTTGCCACTGTTATTAGTTGGTGGGGATATAGATTGTATAGCATCTTCTCGTTTTAACTGCTTCCGCCTTTCACTTTTATCATAACCCAAAGGGTGCAAGTTGATAGACGATGGCGGGCTGCTGTCCAGAGACAAGTCCATTGAAGTGATTAAACTTTCATCTCTGCTTAAATAATTACCTCCTTCGGGAACAATATGAATATTCAACACTGTTTTATTCTTATTTTGTTCATTGTCCATTTCTAGCGACGTAAGGGATGGTTCGTTGGAATTACTAGCAGCTACAGAATTCGTAGAAGTTGTCTTATTTGAATTAAGTTTATTTCTGACTAAGAAACCCCTGACATGGGCTTGAATGACAGTTGCTGCACTGGACATCGTAGAGGAGTCGTCAGTAGATAAAGAAAGAGACTTTTCTTCGTTTACTGTTTGCAATACTGTATCCATTCTTGTAATTCCATGTGGTCTTCTTTCGTTCAAAGAACCTGCAATAGGAAAGTTGCATTCTTCCTGGAAGACAAAATTCGCATTTTTAAGAATTAAACATTCACCGAGTCGAATTGCATAAATATTATATACAATTACTTACCTTGTTTTTGTCAACTTCATTCAAAAATATAGTTGCATCGTTTACCGTGTCGTCAAAAGTAGACGCTCTGCTCTTAAAAAGGAACGTCCGAAACACTTTCTGTATAGTTACCGCTGCTGTTTCCAAGTCCATGTTACTATCTTGATTATGAATTTGAGGAGTTTCATTCAACTTTGTTGATATGCAGTCATGACCACTGTATTCAATATCAGTTTTCTCTTTGTTGTTGCTTTCAATCAAATCAATATTATTAATTTGATTTTGGTGTTGGGTATCCTCTTGAAGCTTTTCACGTGCAAAAACTACTCCGTTTGTATCGGCATTGTCTTTATTGCCTTCGGGTATTTCAGCATTTTCAGTATAAGTGTTATGTTGCCGTAACTCGTCATTAGCACATTCCTGTGTAATTAGTGTCACGATATCACTATCAGTGTTTGTTTCCAGTAGTGATTCTAGCCTGTCTGAATTTATTAATGGATCTTGTAGTTCCACAGTAGGTGATTCTTTATAAGAAATATCAAATGTGTTTGTTTCCTGCTGATCTTCTTCGTTTCCTTTTACAGTATCATCACTATTAATCGTCAGTTCGACGTTATCTATATTTGACCGATTCGTAATATCGATATCGATAAAATTTTGAATGCTTTCAGTCTCATTTGAGTGAGTTTCTTCTTTATTAAGTGGCAAATTAACATTGTTACTTTGAGTTTCGACAATGTCGTTAGAAATTAAATTTGCTGCCTGTGTTACTGCGTTTTGATCATCTAAATCAGCGGTCTTTTCTAACTCCAGTTCTCTATCTTGTTTTGTATTTATTGAATTAATTGTACTTGATAAATGTTGCTCAGGATTAGGAGAGGAATTTGAAGTGTCAAATTCCTGCATAACACCAGCTTCTACTAATTCTTGATCTTCCTGAAAAGATTGTGTCTCAACAAGCGTTATTTGTCCATCTACCATAGGTGCACGAAAATTATGTAACATTTCTACTTTAGTAGCAGGAGGCTCGCTCTTTGGTAGCTCGTTTAAAGTAGAATCATGAAGAATACTGTCACTTATTTCATTAGGTGGTTCCGCCAAATTAATACCAATTTTTGACTCGTACTCCTTGGGTTCAGACTTATCATTTGTTAAATCGTCACCATCTTTCGTCGCTGAATCTTTAATTTCTTGGTATTGAGGATCTTCGCTTGGCGTACACAACTCGTGTGACAATTCAGCCTCAGATGAATTACCCAAGTCTTGTTCATTCTGAGTAGGCTTTTCAAGAACGTGAACTGCTGTAGGTTCTTGTGGAAGAATCGATGGAGTATAATCATTAATTGTTGGAGTGCCCTTTAGTTCAGGGGATTTGCCTCTCTGTTGATTGAGTAAGTCGTTATTATATTGTTTTCTTCGCTGTTGTGCCCGCTGCCGCACTTTTTGTTGGGCCTTGGCAATTTTTTCTTCCAATGTTAATGTTTTCTTTTGAACTGTAAAGTTATTAAGTGCGTTAATTAATAACATCTTTAAATCCTTATGTTTTTAAACAAGCTGCACAGTGTTGCAGTCATCAACCATCATAAACTAGGTACTAGAGTTGCAATATAAATGAGTCGATAGCTCAAGAAGACCGCCATTGCGATTGTTCGATTGCGTTTACGGAATTTCTCTGAGCAGCATGTCTTTCAGCACTCGTGACGTTCTTGAGAGAACGCAATGAAGCTATCAGTTCGTCATGTAGTGAAATATAATAAATTTAAAATACTTATTGCATATTATAAAATTGTAATTATAAAAAGTCGGAGGACCGAGTGTTTGGCTGTAGGTAAAGTTAACAATTACTGTAAAAAATTCCGGGTAGAACCCGCGCTTCAGCCTGTTTTTATTAGCATTTAGCAGCCACGTTTGAAAGTAAAAAACATATAACTTACGAGGGCCATCTCTTATTTCCAGCAATTGCTGCACATGACCGGCACAGAACCCATAAATATCGGCTGGGTTGTTTTTCAGCACTTCCCTTGTTAATCCTTCTATTAACTCCACCAGCCCTGAAGGCATCTTTGGAGGCGTCGACCTATAATATGTTCGAGAGCCAGTTAGCCTCATTGTTTTAAAGTTTTATGTTATTGTTAGATCCTTAAGACCATTTGAGGCACAATGTATGTAAGCTAATTCGAGGGCGAATTATTTCACTTAGCACTTTTAACTATTGCTTGCGTGACGGCTTAGTGTGTATTCCAGGCAGTGTAGAAAATAGAAATGAAGGTAATTGTGTGTAGTATCAGCCCCAAACACCTTGAGCTTTAAATGTTTGGCCTGCGGTAGTCATGGTGATGTGTTAACTTGAACTTGATCTGTTGCGGCGTATCGATCGCACGGGGTTCATCGTACGCTCGTGTTATTCAAGTCCAGCAGTCACGACCGTTACTATGAAATGTTAATTTTAAATGTTGGTTAAAACTTGAAAATTGACAAATTGAAAATTGAAACATGATAGTATTCGAAAATGTATTTTTATAAGCGTCTTAGCAAGTGTCTAATAGGGCCTCCATTTGAAATGAAAAACCGAGTAATGTGAAAATTTCTTGTGTATTTCCAATGTAGTTCACGCAACTGAGTAATCACTAGGGGAACGTTACCTCTGGAGGACAGTAGGTGAGACGGGCGCGCGAGGCCGGCGCTTACTGCTAGCCGCCGCGGGGCGCCTACGCTTACATTATATTTACTTAAAGAATTCAATTCATGTGAGTCAACTTTTTTATTTCCATACTGTGTTCTATAATAGTAATTTATATAAGATCATATATAATTTTTGCAATGTTAATACATTTTACATAACAAACATCTCCATAGTGTACATACATACACACGCAGTAGCGCTATGTGGCGGCGCGTATCGGTATATACAGAGGCGCGGACGCATCCGGCTCTGCGGCCACTGGCCTGGCCGCGCCCGCAGCGCTCTACAAGTGATGATAGAAAAAATTAATTGCTACAATAATATCATACAAATTAATGACTATTCCCTTACAAATTATTATATCTACTTTTAGCATTGTTCTACTCCAATATAATCCAAATTAACTTTTTAGTTTTACCGAGCTGTATGCATGATACATGAATAGTCTCCAGTTCGCTCAGACCGATTTTGCCCAATTAAAGTGTTCCTCTCCCGCAGCTATGTATAGAAATCACACTGCTATAAATTTATAATAAATAAATGCCTATTTACACTATGTAACTATACAAAATGATAGTACGACGAAATTACATTATTGAATCGAGCATCTAATTTAAATGAAAATGTCATACAACGATCTACGGGCGCGGGCCGAGACGGCGAGGCCAGGCGCGGGCCGCACCGCGACGTCCCGCGTACTCTAAACAAATTACATTTTAAATTTTTCTTATTCATTTTTGTACAATCATATTCAGCCAAAAGCTGGGTGCCCGATTAATACATTTATCGGTGATCCGAAATGCGTTACAATTGATCATGCATCAATAATACATACAACTTTAACTTATTTAAACAATTTAACAATATTAAAAAATCCTAAAGTAAACTAGAGACCTATGTAAACGTATATAAAATAGTAATAATCATTATGACAGTGCATCGGGATGCGGACATATTAACATTTAGCACTATTAGTAATTTGTAGTCACACCGAACATGTGTCGATGCGGTCCGACGGCGCTCGCGAGCGAACGGAGTCCAGTCATCGGCACGACAGCGTATCCGGACGACCGACCGTTAGAGGTATTAAAAATTAATAACGTCATTAACAAAAATGTAATCGAATAGAAAATATCAATACATAGCTGAAAACAAATTCAATCGCATTATTCTAGGTCGTGGATGGAGCGTGTGGTCGCGACACTATTGCTCATCACTTGGCGAGCGCCGGCGCACCGCCCGCGGCCGCCTGCCGCTTGTGGCTGATCTCCAGCTCGCCCAGCCGCTTCCACAACTCGTCGCGCTCCTTCTCGCGCTTTTTCTCTCTGTAACAACACAGCTCTGTTAGACGGGGCCCACTCTTATCAATCACTCCCACTCATGTTTAACCAAACTCTAGAATTAAAGTAAACAACAAAAACCGATGATTGGTTTGTTTGAAAAATTGGTCTATTAGTCAACTAGATCAATGCAATGTAAATCATTGAATTGTTAAAATGAAAGCGACTGTCAAACGTGTATGCTACGCAATAAGGCTGCGGATGCACTATTGACAATTACACACTCCTAGCAATATTCATGTTCGTAAACTTCGATCGATGCGTCGCATTATCAATGGTCCAGATTGACAGGTATTTTGTATGAAGGTGCAGGACAAACAAAAAATTGTAAGGGGTGGGTGTCCATACTTTAAGGCCACTATTTAATGCAAAAGTATGCATTAAATATGCATAATGCTTTACAAGAAGAGAAATAGGACTATACTACTTGACCATAACAATTAGGCACATGACAGGAATTCGGTTTCGGCGCCCGCATCCCGCATCTATCCCCGCACTTCCCGTAGTGACGTGCAGTCGTGTACACGTACAATATCAATCACCGTTCCGGAGTTCCTTCCCTAGTTCCAATAACTTCATAGCTGTCATGCGCCTAATTGTTTTCGTCACGTAACACAAATAAAATAAAGTAAACATATAAAATAAATAATGATGCACTCACTTCTGCCGTTCCGCTTTATAGCTAGCAGTGAGCTCATCAAAGAGCTTGGAATTCATCTCCATGAAAGTCTTGAGCACATTGTAGACTAGCGCCACTATGGTCTGATTCCAGTGCTCCTTACTGATCCGATACAGCGCGGGGAACATTATAGGCATTATCACGTGATTGTTTTCTTCCATCAATGACATTATATATTCGTTGTTCCAAAAATAGAGTGCTCTTTCAGCCACCTGGAAGTAATATAATAATAATAATAATAATATTAATAAAAGGAACAGCAAACAGTTACATTATAAGAGCTTACAACTAATTTAACAATAAACATTAGTAATAATATAACCCACAACGCTGTCCACAGGTAGACATAAGAGTTTAAAAGGAAAACAAGTGTAATCGCTAGGAGCTAAGGAGTTTTACGTGTGGTAGTTAGTTGTATCGTGGTTGCTTTAATAGTCAAGGATTACGTTATAATATAAGATTTTATTGAATAAAGTGGATCGGATGATGCTTTTGAATCTATTTAATATTATTTTTATGAACTTTATGACATGGCGGCCCTTTGTTCAACTGTACTGTACTAAACGAGTATAAATATCAAACAGCTTCCATTTGTTCACATATGCCCAGTTTTTGATGTTTTTAGACGGAGTTTATCCATTCGATAGTAATTACTGGTTCGATATTGTGTTTCTGAACACTTCGTTAAGGAAGAATTTAGCTTAAGAGGATTGTGAAGCTGTAAATTTTCATACAAAAAGAGATAACGTTTTTCTCCCCGTAAACATTATCTAATTTTCATAATTTTTGGAAATGTTGTAGGTATAATGAAAAACTAGGTCCGTACGTTTTTATTATAAAGAAATATTGTATACAATATAAGTTATTAGCATCTAAATATCTATATTTTTGACATAAAAAACATCCTCCAGCATTTTTATTTTTTTAAATTAAATTAAATTAAATTACTAAAAACGAAAAACGTACAGACCTAGATTAAAGTATACTGAATGTAATGAGATCAAAGTTGTCTCATTTAGTAAAGGTTTAGGTGAGTAAAAACGTTATCGCCCGAAACAATATTTATGTAAATAATTCTATGAAATGTAGGTATTGCCTCCAAAAATCGCGCCGCGTATCGGCACTTCACAATCCTCTTAAAAGTCGAGTTAATTAAAATCACGAGGCTTATCCGAGAACCTCAAAAACAACCAGCATAATGTAAGGAATTTGCTTAGTTTTGTCAAAGAGTTTATCTGAAGATCTCAGAAACCGGGCATGAGAGTTTAAATATCACTAAGTTCGTCAGGTTTGCAGAAATGCTTTTCATTATGCTGTTATATAACCCTCACTCAACTTCTGCCCGCGGCTCTACGTACAGAGGCCAGCAGGTCAACCGACCCGAAACTGTCAGATTTTCCCAATCAACCTTGAACCTAATGCTTCAGCAATAAAGTCGAAATTCTATTAAAGAAATCTGACAGATTGTAGTAGCTTGATGTGCTGGCGTCTGTACATTATAAATTAAATTCACACTCACTGCTTCTTTTCTCATGAAGCAGAAAAGAGTAAGCAGAAAATACAAAATGTCCGCGCTACAATCGTATGTTCACTTGCTGGCCCCACAATCAACATTCATGTATCTCGTGTTTTCATTCATGTCGTCTACAGATAGGGTGATTTTCTTTGGCAAAATATCCTGTTTTGTTCGGATCACGCTTTTTCAATCCATTTGCTAGGTAGAACATCCCCTTTTTGCAATTGTTCAAGATGTATAATGATGTATTTTAGCTTAAGAAGACCTCATATTTAGTTGAAAAAATTATAAGTTTGGACATTGTGTGAGAAGTATCTTTTGAAAAGACACTCCCTCTTTGGTTGGGACAGGTAAACAATGTCCTCCTGACCGAATTTCGGTAACGGTGGCTCATTACTATTACAATTTACAACAGCATGGGACAGGTATTATTATTACAACATAGCCTTTTTTAAACCACTATCATCATATTGGGTATTTGGATGTCATCAACGAGAATATTTAGCAGATTGAATTTTGTGATTACTTTGTACCAAATATACCTGAGTTAATAATGGTCACAGCATTCAAATGTCAACAAGTTATGGACAAGTCAGTCATGTCTGTCGTTTTGCCGGCCGCTGTCGTCGCCAGATCTAACATACCCCCACCCAATCACACAATACAGGATCAAATTAAATTAGTTATTAGATAGTTATATATAACTAAACATGACAAAACAAAAAAGAAATCGACCTTAGGTCACAGGACCTTAAATAATGTAGTTTATATAAAACTTTTTTTGTGTAAATTTCACACTAGATGTGAGGTATCGTAATCTAAACACGATAAAACAAAACAAAACGCAGATTTTCTCATCTCATACTTTCAAGTAACTACATTACATTATAAGCGGTCGTTAACCCCAAAAGAAATAATAATAAAATCAATTCTTTTTTGTTTCGTCATGTTTAGATATCGATACCCATCACGTCTGCGGAGTTTCACTAACTAATTTAATTTGACCCTGTATTTCTTAGGGCCGGTTTTTTGATCTGTAGTTAACTCAACCAATGGTCAAACATAGTAACTATTGGTTGAATTTTGGCTAAATGTGAAAGGGTATTCATGTTAACTCATTCATATTAAAAAATAGTAACTAATGGCATAAATCATTCATGTTTAGCCTTTCACATTTAACCATTGGTTGAGTTAATTACGGATCAAAAAACCGGACCTTAGCTGAGCAATTGATGTTATTATCTGCTAAAGAATCTGCACCCACAAGGCATATTAATCATGAGTCACTTTTTAAACCCGCCTGATTGAGCATGTACTTTTTGACGTTTAAAAAATAGATTAAAATTAAGAATCGTTATGGACTTTTTCATCACTTCTTTTCAGTTAAAGAAATAGATATGAAAATACTGTTTACTTTATATCAAAGCTCACGTCTCGTCAGGTCACGTTTATCAGAAGAATAGCTACAACATTTTTGACGCTTTGTATGTATGACGCTGTGTATTATTGTGTAATAAAATGTTATTAAAAAAAAATACAGAGTGGCTTGCGAAATATTGGGCCGCCGTCGACTTGCTGAGCCGACATCATTCGTCCGTGAAATAGTGTGTTCTACTGTTTTGCAGGTTTTCTAGACTAGAAGGTTAATTGCATAATAAATTGAAGGAGTGATGGCATGGTTCAAATAAAATTCCTCTAGGGTGTCCTACACCACGAAGCGATTTTATTACCACTAATTTATTTGAAAGTTATCATAATTAGATATCTACTTCTTTTCCATTTGCTCCCATATGCTACCTATGAATATAACCAGTTTTTTGCTCGAATTATAAGAAAATATTTAGTTTCCTTGACTAGCGAAAATATAATATATTTTGAATTTTATAGAAATTATTTTATATATTTCTTTTGTATAGAGCGAAACTAATCAAATAAGCATTTTTTTTAAATGCATCGGTAACCTGCGTGTAATCTATACTAGCTGAAAAGTTTGTTTGGTTGAACGCTCTAATCTCAGGAACTACTGGTTGGAATTTAAAAAAATAAATAGTGTTGGATAGCCCATTTATCGATGAAGGCTATAGGCTATATAACATCACGATACGCCCAATAGGAGCATTAATGAAAAATGTTGCAAAAACGGGGAAAATTTATTCCTTTTGAGAGCTTCCGTTGCGTGCGCTGCGTAAACGGTTAAAGTTACGCAACAATCATGTATGACGGAATTGTTCATCTTAAGAGGGGCCAACCCGTCATACTTTTGATAGAAACGCTCGTACGTGATTATAGCCATTTAACATATCTTTCTAAGAAATTGCTGAACTAATAGGTATTTTGTGCGCTGTATCTAGGTTTCTATTTAAGCGAAAAATAAAAATTTGGAGAAACAAATTCAGTATAAGCCTCCAAAAATCTGCTTTTTTGCACAATTTTTACCTGAACTTTGGCTGTTCATAATGTACTCATAAATTGTAAAAGTAATGAAAACTCGCACATGTAATGGAGATTCTAAATTACAAACATTTATTCCACAAACTTGTAAGACTTGCTAAAAAACACGTATTTCCTGTAACAAGTTTCATAAAATTTCCGCTATTTTTCGTTCAATGTTATCGTGTTCTTAGTTGCTTGTTAGTCAACGGGCGTTGCGCTGGATGAAACAACAAGCTTTTCGACTTTGCTCGCGTTGACGATACATGGGCCGGGAGGGCCCTCTTAAAAAGTTCTAATAAAAGCAAAGCGCGATAGCATATCGCTCACTGAATACAAAAGGGCCAACAAATCAAAAAATTCTGAAAATAATTTTATTGCAAAAATGAGGTCTAAATCAACTTAATTGTTTAGTAAAAAAAAAGACACCCGTCATTTTTCGTATCACTATTCCCAAACCGGCTGACCGCCATTTTTGAATTGGGGCATTTTGTTAGCTAACTTCAGAGCAAGACCGCCATTTCGTTAGTTGCGACCCGAAACTGGACGCGAACGCACGTCTGTTGCTTGCAAAAAGGCCACAAACCGAAATAATACTGAAGTTCGTGTTAATAGTTCTCTGCAGAGACTGATTGGACCGCCTAGGCCTGATAGTTGTGTTTTGGTAGAGTATTTTGTTAATTAATGTGATTCTTATGCATATAAAACGATATGAATACAACTTTATTAATAAAATTCTACAAATTAATAATGTTAAAGTTTTAGAGATATTTAATTTTGATTAAAATAATAGTCCCACAATTTGATCTCAATAATTTTAACCTACTATAATATTATAAGTTAAGATTCTTTTGTTGTACATAGATGGTGTCATTTATTTTATATATACTGTTTTAGTGTCAGTTTTTAATGACTTCAAAAAAAGGAGATATTTATCCATGTTTTTACCTGTCACTAATAAGACTTTTTAGAATATAACTATTTCAAAGCAGATTTAATAAACCATTTATTTTTACCCGACTACGGCAAAGCCAAAAGGAAGGGTAGTGTTATGATTTTAGCAGTCTATGTATGTATGTTTGTATTTACCGTAGCGCCTAAATTACTCAACCGATTGTGATGAATGAGGTATCAATAGATTCGTAATAATGGTGCGGGTGACATAGGCTATATAAATTCTTCCTGAATTTAATATCGTGGACTTATTATAAAATTGAATTTTATTTTTGACATATCTTTATGATATTGATCGAAATTTTAAACACAAAAGGGACTTTTATGCGTTTTTAGCTTCATGAGTAGCAGCTATTAAAATGTTTTTTTTAATCGATAGAACACGTAAAAACGTATCTAATTATATATTAACATGTTAAATTAATGCTGAAATATTTTAAAAAATCGTGGACTAAATTTTGTTTTGGCCGTCGCGTCGTATAAAATAGATGCATTTTGATTTGTGGCCCTTTTGTATTCAGTGAGCGACATGTCTATCTCTTTACTTTAATGGTAATATCTGGAACTACCAGTCGGATTTGAAAAATTCTATTTGCATTTGATAGCCCAATTCTTGAGGAAGGCTATAGGTTATTTAATGTCACGATATGACCATTAGAAAGAAGCCGAGGAAAAAACTAGTCCATTATAAATATGACGATTATAAACTGTTCAATCTTAAAAATACGTTAAAAAAGGGCACTTACCTGAAAATGTGGACTGGAAACACATTTAGCTATTTGTCTGAACAACGGTTCCTGTATTTTGACGAATTGAGCAGGCTCAATTACATCCAATATTTCCTCAATTTCGCCCAAAAACATCACCTGGAAAGTATAAGATTCTAAAATCTTTAATTCTGCATAAGATTAACAATTAATAAAAATACGATGGGAAATAATTATATATTTTCGTATGATTCAGATTAAGCTACGCTTAGCGCAGTCTGCCTGTGAATGGATGACCATCTTTACATACTGAGACTCCTCCGTGCCTCGAAAAGCACGTTAAGCCGTTGGTCCCGACTATCATTTGTGGATCTTTGACAGTTGTTACGGGTCGTCAGAAGTCCGAAAGTCTGACAACCAGTCTCACCAAGGGGTATAGTATTACCCAGTTACTGGGTTGTGGAGATCAGATAGCCAGTTGCTCCATATACTGGTATTCAGCTGTATCCGGATAGACTGGTAGCCGACTCCAACATAGTTGGGAAAACGCTAGACAGATTGAGATTAATTGAAGGATAAAGGTGCGTTTGTACAAATGAGTCCATAATTACCTCTTTTTGCGAACATGTTTTGGGCCAAAACTTGAGAAGTCCACGCACAACATGCTCCGTAAGTGTGGCGTCCTTCTCAAGAAATTGCACCACGCAGTAGGCGAGCTGTGCATGGTACAGGGACAGGCACTTCACCTTGTGCAGTGGCAGCAGCACCTTTACCAGGAATTGTTTGTGCTCGCTCTTCAATGGAAGGGCAAATCCGTTGATTATACTGTAATGACAAAAATAACATTCTGAATCTTATAACAACGTAATAAAGAATATTATCACGATATTTTGGCTAGCTAGATATACTACAGACAAGCCTATGCCTACTGACCTTCCCAATATTTCCAACAGTTCGCCCACACCATTAAAATGTTCCGTTTCATAAACAAATCGTAGGAATATATTATTAATCTGCTTTCGTATGAAGGCCCGCAACCCCAAGAACTTGCCATAGATGCGATGCAGCACCGTTTTTAAGAAGTCGCGCTCACGCGGATCTTCGGAATCAAACAAATCTAAAAGCTGCAAAAAAAAATTATACTATTATGACTCCGTCTTAATTAAATAAACAGAAAACAAATTAACTCAATAGTATTTGCGGTCTTGACGCAGAACGTCCGATTCGCAAGTCCGGTTTTCATTTATTGGTTTAAAGAAATAGGAAATGTAAAAAGTAACATTTGTTCATACTGTAGGTACCTAAGTAACTTTGTCAAGTATTCCGTAAATACAAGTAATGACACAATAAAATACAAATTCATAACACTCATTCTCATTCACATTCTTAACACTCTGCCTGCCATGGGAACAATCGGCGCCCCCAAAAAATTTTGTTCAGCAGGCCAGAGCACATTTCTTAATACTTTTATTAGCGGGCCATACGGTCCGCCTGCAGCCCCCACTTTTTTTTTCGTTCGGTACGCAGCATCTCCGTACCTATAGTTTTATTCTGCATGCCAATAATAATAACAAGCAGTTACGAGGCCGGCGGCCCCCACTGCCAGGCGATTCTCGATTTTCCCGCGCTTTTTCATCGATAACAAATCTGGATCGCGTTTTTCACCATGTCGGGCGACTCTTGACTTAGATCCCATCTTCATACCCGAGTCAGACGGTAGTCACAGAGTCCTTGATCCTATTGACTTCTTTTTTTTTAAGTTTCATGCAAGAGTAGTATCACATTTTCCATAACAGCATGCCCGTAGTTGTAAAAACTATTTGAATTCGGGAGGTCCGGGCGATCCCACGGCGTCCTGATCATTTTTTTTTTTTTGACCCGCCGGCGGCTCCCACGGCCTGTTGTAATAATTTTGACTTTTGACTCACGGCGTTTACAAGCAGAAAATTTGGGACCCGCCGGCGACCTCGATGGCCTCCTAACCTTAAAAAGTTTTATATATTGTCGGCAGGGAGAGTGTCAAGTCAAATTACAAAAAAAAACCTATTTATAACAGTTCTTTAATTGTAAATTAGCGATGCAAGACTAGGAACTTTTAAATTAGAGACTATAAAAATTAAACAAAAATTATAGCGCATAAGTATGAACAAATGTTACTTTTTACATCATTTCAAATTTTAATTTTAAAGCAATAAATGAAAACCAAAAGTTTTGCGAATCAGACATTCTGCTAATTGGAGTTTTTTTTCAACCTAACGGCTTGCGAATCGGATGTACTGCGTTACGACCATAACTGCGATTGTAGCTGTGTCGTCTTTTCCGGAATATATTTTGCAGATCAATAATTTATAAACGTTGTTTTGAGATGCATCTTGGAAGCCAACATCTGATCGTCATCTCTCAGATCCTGAAACGCTATAAACCTCATTACGCAAAGTAGACAAATTACTTTGAGCTACGTCTTAATGAAAACTCGTCATATTGTAGTTATTGGACCTCAGGCCATGATACTTCAATATTATTGGCTAGAATCAACCAGTTGCTCAAAATGTAAACCAGGTTTTGATTAGAGCACTAATTATTTGCAGTATTTTGAAGTTAACACTAGTTAACTAGTTGCCAACTGCTGTTGCTTGCTCACTCGTTTCGTGTTTTCCGATGCGTTTTCCTGATTAATTTTAATTTTCACCGACCACTTCTTTGTTTTTTAAGGATATTGACCCTGCCTACCTTGTACAGTTACGAGCATTAATATGTATACACTTAGTAAAATTCAAAAGCGATTTTGTCGTGTAATAATGACTGCCACTTTGAGATAAGACCTATTTCATATTACTATGGGTTCCAAAATACTATTTTCATAACAACATAACATTACAATCAACACAGTAGGAGAAAATCACTTTTAAATGTTGTTTAGTGTATGTATACAGATTAGTGCTCATGACCCTTGTTTTTACACTGGACACCGAAAATCGCTCACACGTTTGACTTGCATTGGATTTTACCGCCGCCTTGTGGATTAGATTTTGTTGAGACTATGGATCGCTATTAAAATTATGGGATAGCAAGAAGTCACTGCATTATACTAGGCCGACGACCCATAGACATTGAAAAAATTCTGTCAGTGATTCGGCAAGGTATAGTACAACTATACTTATCTTCGACTAAGAATACACTTATTATTATAAAACGAAAGTCATATTCGTGCGTTTGTGGCGAAAGAAATAGGATTAAAATGGAATATCTGAGTTGGGAATAGATTACACATAACTACACATATGAACAAAATGTAACAATGAGAAAATAATACATACCGGTGTGATGATGACACCTATCAGTTATCAGAAGTTTATCTCGAGTATATCTAGTCATTTATAAACTTTTTTGCCTACATGGATCGGCACTTTATGATTATTTCATATCGGCGTAGATTTTATTCTTAGTGCAATTTACAAAGTGTTACGAGCATTACGCAGTTTACCGTTTAGCATCCATATTCAAGTTGTCGTTCATACCGAACCGACAACACACTCACAGAAATCCCATGTATCACTGGGGCTCACAGAGACCGTCCTCACAATCGGCGGCTGACTAGAAGTTTAGTGTGGACCCGGCCTTATCTTGCCCACGCAGCTGCCCGGTCTTCCCCGATTTTTTGCGTCAGTGTCAAAAAAGAACGCAAAGTATATTATGAAGCAGTTGAGTTTGTTTTGTACCCACTGCTGTCGTTGCGGCCACCAAAGTACTTACATATTTCGGTAAATATAAAAGGTAGCGCGAGCAGCAGTGGTAGTGGTTGAATAATTTATATTCAACCACTACCACTGCTGCCAGTATAGAATTCTGCCGTCATAAGGAAAAAAGACGCAACTGACATTTTTTTTTTTCGAAATAGTGTTATTTACATATTCAGAATGAGCAAAAAAAAAAAGACGCACCTACCAGTATTTTTATATTGGCGTAAACTTAACGAAAACCTAATAATTATTCCTATTAAAAGACGCATCTGCTTTTGTATTTCGTATTTGAAACAGGACAAAATATTTATTTTTTCCTTCATTGCAATATTTCTGTAGAAACGCCCTTTTCCCTTACAGCGGCAGAATTGTAGCCACTGAATGTGAAGCGAGATAGTAGACTCGCTCTTTATAAATAAAACTCCCTTTTTGTAAACTTCTGGCAAACTCTTCCAAGAGTGGTGCAACTTAAAATATTTAAACAACTACATATTTACCTGCAATACAAATTTTTGGTCAATGACTTTCTTGCCAATAGTAGGCTGAAAATCAGTTGACTCAAGGAAGCGCAGGAAAAATTCGTAGACTAGTTGAAGATGCGGCCACGAGGCCTCCAAAGTCGGATCATCTTCTTCAGGATCAAAATCTGGATTTTCACTTGGCGGTAGAGTGCGGAATAAATTGGCCGATATCTGCGACAGAATAGATAATATATATTATTCATTAGGCGGATCCAAAAGCGGTCTAAATTGAGAGCTTTATTTAACGATATGCCAAAATTAAAATCCCCACTAGACAGTAGACTACTCGGTATGACGCCTTGATTACACACACCGAGTATAGTGGCGAGACAGCACTTCGGCCATGCTCGGTGGGTATGCCTACCGAACACTGGCTTGATTATGGTACATGTAATCAAGGCATTACCTACTAGGACTAATGGCTGGTTTACACAGTGCGAGCTGTTAACTAGACAGTAGACAGCTGCTCGCTCTGTGTACTCGCATGTCAGTAGCTCATCTTGCCTAGGCTGTTTACACAGAGCGAGCTGCTGACTAGACAGCTGCTCGCACTGTGTACTCGCATGTCAGTTCGGCTTGCCTTGGCTGTTTACACAGTGCGAGTTGCTGCACTGCAGCTACTCGGTAGACCGACTCGCACGCTAGCTCGCACTGTGTAAACTAGGCATAAAAAAGGGGCCGACATTCGAAAATCTGAAACTGAAATCATTGCGCAAACACGCACGATAATTACGCGAATTTATTGGGTGGTACATGGGTACGACTTCTCGCTCTAGTGATTTGCGCTTCTAAGAGACAGAAAGGGATCCGTTAGAGGTATAGGGAAATGCTGATCTATGCATGTAGAAGACAATGACCAAAATGTATGGCTGGCTTTTTTTCTTGGCGGCTATGAATGAAACTTTAATAATTAGGTAAGTACAATGAAACATTAAGCATTACTAACGAAATATTGTATTATGGTAAATCATAAAAATCAGTCCGAACTGAGTCATATCAGTTTATTTTATAAAGGTTGATTTTCGAGATGGCACATCGGGCCTAAATCGAATAAAATATGGGAAGTAGAACAAAGTAGGATGACCTCAATTTTTGAGGATAAGAAATCGGAAATTTTTGCAGAAAACCGCATCCTGTATGTATGTTTGTACTGAGCAAGTGTTGCTGATAAGGATCAAATACTACAAAAGAATATAATGGGTAGAATCCAAGGAAGTAATTTCTTAATGACGAATCTCTGTGACTTTACAATATTGACATTTTTACATAAACTTACTTGACATTTAAAAAATATTTTTAACTTATTTTATTTTTAATATTAATCTTCTGAACTGACTATACTTTTTGACATGGAATGAAATTTATTATAAATATTAAAATTTTGCTAGCATAATGATATTGTGATGAATTTATATTTTAATTTAGTAGCATTTTTTTTTCTTTTTAATAATTTGTATGTCAATTGACAAAACATAGCGTACTGTCTAATTTTTAAGATCTTGTATTTAATTATCACCTATGTTTACGAATAAATGATTCTGATTCTGATCCTGAAGTGCCAGTGTTCTCTTTTCATCATTATAAATTACAGAAATTGTAAAAAAATAGTCATTTGCTTTGAATTGACTCCACCTGTCAGTGTCACATTTTGAATATGGTCTGATTGACATGTATTGAAAATGGCTAAATGTCATTCTGCAGTATTGACTTTTTTTTTTTGCTAGGCTATTTTGTGTCCCACTGCTGGGCAAAGGCCTCCCCTTTTCCCTTCCATACCGTTCTGTCTTGTGCGATCTCTGGCCCTGCAAACATTGACATTACGACAAAGTACAAAATTCGGAGTCGGTGAAGCAGATTCTTTCGTGCAATGAGCAAACAAAAATAGCCCTTAAGGTGGCGAACATATTTTGGATGCGGCTGTACATAAGTAATTAATAATAATAATAATAAAATGTTTTATTGACATATGTAACATCTTCAATTGAAGCCCTAAGTCCTGAGCTAGGTGGTACCTGTGTTACAGTCAGTGTCTTCACCCGATTTTAGAACATTAACAATTATGCAATAAAATTAAAACATCATAAAACGAAGGGAATTTAGTGCATACATGCTCTTGAGTAGTGTTAGTGAGTGTTGTGTTTATGTGTATGTATGTATGTATGTATGTGTGTGTGTGTGTGTGTGTGTGTGTGTGTGTGTGTGTGTGTGTGTGTGTAAGTGTGCATGTTATGTGAGTGTTTGTGTTTTATGACTGGGCTATGGGTTATTATCTGAGTTTGTTTGTCTACATTACTATTTAGTTATCACGTGTATAGTTCTTTCAGTAAGTTTTCTGTCTGTGGGTAATCGTGTATGAAGCCATATGTTTAGTTTCATCTTAGTTTTATATTTTATTAGTGGGTTGACGTTGAGAATTTTGTTTACTTTATTATAAGTAGCTAGGTATGGGCGCTGCCATCGAGCGGATGCGGTCTTACATTTGACTGCGCGACATACGTGACAACTTTCATATAGGGTTTTTGTTTTAACATTAAGGGTTAGTAAGTTAGCTTCCAGCCAGTGGATTATTTTACGTAAGCCTTTCTCTGCAGCTTGCCGTGCCACATCCCAACTCTCTCCATGAAATATAAGTATGGTGTCGTCTGCATAGCTAAATATTTTACCCTTAGTAAGAGACTGCTGGCATAGGTCATTCACATAGAGCAGGAAAAGACTCGGGGATAGGCAGCTACCCTGAGGCACACCATAATCAACTCTGGCTTCATTGCTAATGACCTCACCAATCTTTACTTTTTGTGTACGGTCATTGAGAAAGTCTGTAAATATGCTTAAAGCCCTTCCCCGGTTACCAGCATGTTCTAACTTGGTCACAAGGGTTCGAATACAGACAGTGTCAAACGCCTTGGCTAGGTCCAGAAAAACACCCAGACATTTTAGCTTTGTGTCTGCTTTTCCAGTCACGTAATCAATGAGTTGATTAACTGCGATTGTGGTGCTTTTCCCGGACCTAAAACCAAATTGTGTGTCCGATAATATTTTATAGTGTTCTAGATATTTCATTAGTCTACAGTTCAATAATTTTTCCCATATTTTTGATAGTGCTGACAGAACTGAGATAGGTCTATAATTTTTAATATCGTCCTGGTTTCCACCCTTGTGAACAGATGTGATTAAAGCTTTCTTAAAAATTCGGGGAAAAACTCCTTGCTCAAAACAGGCTGCAACAAGCTTTGTAAGAGGTGGAACTAATATATCTTTACCCAGTTTGAGGAGTATAGCCGGAATCTCTATTCCGGCTATCCCATCCTGAGTCACAATAATTTTTTAGGTTGTTAATTACAGTTTCTACTTCAGCTTCGTCCGGAGACAGTAGAACCATAGAATCACGCGCAGGGGGTGTTCCAATTTTGTATGGGGCAAGTGAGGAATTTTGGTTTTTAATAATATTGTCCACCAGTCGCTTACCAACATTCGAAAAATAATGGTTTATTTGCTCAATGGCAATATGCGTATCCGCAACATCAGTGGCAGGTAGAAGTTTGTCAGCTGATATTGGTTTCCTGTCTTTGTTGGTTATGGATTTTATAATGTTCCATGTTTCTTTATTGTTTTTTGAAGTTTTTAAAGCGGAGCTTTCGTGATCGTTTCTTAGCTTCCTGAGTAATAGATTACAGTGATTACGATATCTTTTGTATGATAACTCGACAATGCCGTTTTTTGGGTCTGCAAGGAATTTTCGGCGGAGGTTATCCCTATGTCGAATACACCGTAAGAGGCCAGGTGTGATCCAAGGCTTAAGGACTAGTTTACAATTAGAGATCTTAGTTACTTTTGAGTGTTGGGATACTGTGGACATCAGACATTCAACAAACCGTGTGGCGGCTTCGCCATAATTGGAGCGGAGATAGGTGACAGACAAGTGATTTGTGAAGAACATAGGAATCATCATGAAAGATGATAGCTGAGAAATAGCGAGCTATGATGATTTGTGATGTAATGACACAAAACAAATTAGAAAGATAGCTAATGCTGTGGCAAAAGAAAAATTACCAGTCAGCCAGGTAGCAGGCCTGACTGCACAGTGTGCGCCATTCGTGAAGTACTACTACTTGAGGAGGCAATACTAGTGCACCTCTTAGCTAATAGTTGATTACTGATTGGGAATAAGTGTTCAGGAACTGGTAATAATGAGTGACTGTAGCAAGCATGCATTAATGTGGATTAAGGAACTATAAATACATACAGGGTGGATTTTTGAGATGGTCTCAGTAAGGGCAACTTTCTTCAACCATTGTAGCTACAGGAAAACATTCTGATGTAAATATCCTTAACTTTTAGAGTAATTGCTAACTCCATTCACAGAATTTGGAAATGCGAGTCGGACTCGCACGCGAAGGGTTCCATAACACTACAATATTTAACACTACATTTTTTTTATTTACTTAGGAAGAAAGAACGAGCAAAAAGCCGATATTCTATTTTCATTATTTGTTGTTAATTTTTAGTGTCTACCTATTATGGTTCATAAGATACAGCCCTATGACAGACAGATAGGCACCCTTTGGGTATTTAACCCTAAAAATGTTACTGCCAACTAGAATATGTTAACTCTCACGTTTTATTTGTATGACGCCAATCGATGCAGTTTCATATAAAGATTAAAAGAGTCCTAGACCAACTAAGGTACAAGAGTACTAGAAAAGCCACAAAACGCAAATCATTTTTCCCATAAGTTAAAGTCAGTGTCCTAAAAACGTTTTCCTGTAGCTACAATGGGTAAGGTACTCGCCCTTGCTGCCCCATCACAAAAATCCACCTTGTATAGACTAAGCTGACCTATGCATGCAAGATTCTGTGTTTTCAGTCTATTTACATATAAGTGTGTATGCTAATAACAACTGGCAAATACGGCACATTAAGCCCTATTTTATTTCAACTGTATTATAATAAGTTATTTATCCATAGCAAGTCAGCTTAGGGTTGATTTAACCAAAGTCAAATATCATTTATCCGCTAAAATGGTTTCATAGTTGAAATATTGCCCCTGACTGATGACTAGGTACTTTTTTATTTGATCTACACACCTTTATTAATTGATTATATTTTTATGTTTATTATTATTAATATATTTTGATTATATTTTTACTGATATGATCAAGAGGGCTCGGCTTACACTTACCATTTTAATAATCTCTGGGTAAACAGGTTCAGTAAGCACTCCACGTCCTCCAGTTATGTACTCTACAAGCTCATTGAGGGTGGCACGCTTTATCTCCTTCCCCTTCAGATCAGCAACCGGATCCATGAAATCAAATGCCACACAGCATTGTCGCAGCTTACGGATGAATAGCTCCTCTTGCTCACTGCTTGGAACATCTGAAAACAATTGCATTAGTATGAGCATTTTATATTTTAAGTTTGTAACTAAAAGGATAAACTGACTATGATACAAAATTTATATTTATCGTATTGTTTTCCCACAACAAATACCTGAATGAGACTCTAATTAGAATATATTATTCTCTAACAAATACATATTTGTACTTTAAATAATAATAGATTGAATTTGGATTTTCTAGCAACATATTAATTTGTAAATAATAGATATTTTATTCTAATAATAAATAATGAAAGCTCTGGTGTATTCTTGAGATTGGTGGTTTTAGGTCAATGAGGCATGGAATTTCACAGCCTTAAAGCCTTTTGTTTCCCAGTCTCATGGGCCATAGCTTCTTTGCCTTAAAAATAATCATTAATTGAACACAAGCTTGCTAATAATGTATTATCTGATAAACACTATCTTCAGGAGGCTCATCATTAGAAATGAGTACTCAATGTATATCCTTCAATCCACAACATGCTAATGGGCCAGATTCCAGTTTTTATTATCAGCTATCAAATAGATACCTGTTTTTACAAATAGTTGCAAGATCTGGCAAGTCTGTCCATGTCTGAATGTATGTAAATAGCATGCCTGGGCTAATCCACTAGTAGGGAAAACACCATCTTCTTATCTCTTCCCTTTTGTAATATAGTTAGCTAGTAAGCAGCCTACCCCTTTCAGAATTCAGGTTCATACTACCCTCCTTATGGGAGTATTTTGTCAGTTTGACATTAATTTTGTGGGACCCATCTTGAATCATCATGCAATAGACAGAAGATTCAGTTTGTAACCTTCATTACACAATACTTTTCTAATGCATTAAATATTTGTTAATTTAAGTTAGACTTGAAATACTATAAAACTCCATTTTATTTTAATATTATTTATGATTTTTGAGAAAAAAAACTGTGCTCAATGAATTCAATAAATGCACAATAAATTAGGAATAGGCATTTTGTATAATTACCTACACTAAGAAATATGAGATCCAAATAACAAAATAAATAGAAGCTAATTTAATTATCATATTCATGTATAATGGGATTTAGAAGTAACATATACATTTTTAACCAATTGACTAATTGAAAATAAGACAGAAACCACTTAATATTGTGGCAGAAGTCAGGAGAACAGTACTCTGTCATGACTGTATCTTCCTTATATTAAAACTCCTTCAAATATTATTAAATATTTCAATGCACGATTTTCGTCATAACATTGTAAATTATGTTTCCTATGCATCCCAAGTCAACATTCTTTCTTTATGTAAACAAGGTTTTATTCCTAACCTATTTACATAGTTCAACAAAAATCAAGGCAAAAGTTCAATGAACTGGCAAAATTAGAATGAAATTTGTATAATAAGCAAAGTTTTATGTATATACCTATTGAAAATGCAAAGGAAACGGAAGATTCTCGTAAAAATTGGCATAAAATTAATTAGACTCACCTTTGAGCAAGGGCAGTGCCTGAAGCTCAACATCTTGCGTGTTGCGGTATCGAGAAGAGCCCTGAGACTTCTTGGTTTTTTTCTTCAGCGACCGCTTGGCGAAAGGGTCAATTCTGTCCACAAAAGTTCCCGAAGACATTTTGGTAATATAAAAGTGTCCCAAATGACGATAGGTAGACGACGATCAATGCGAAAATTGTTTTGTTTCAAGCAGGGTCATGATCTGGCCCAGTCCACGAGACGAACGCGCACTTTCCTTAGGATGCACAATATTAGAGCCTAAACAAACAATTCTTCGTCACACATGACGGTAATGGAGTGGTCACACTCAGGCCATTCTTTATACACTTCAAGATTCCACAACAGTTACGTAATTTTAAACCGTCTCTATCACTAAAATGACACAAATACAGAAAAGAATAATTTGATTCACAAATTTAGATTTATTTTCTGAGGCGTGTCACGAATAGCAGAAGGCAGAAGTCGCATATACATACAAGCCTCGTGTAATATCAGCCGGTCAGTCAATGACAATATATTTTCTAACAATAATCGCAAGAGATTTTTTAAGTTTTGCTTGTAATAACGCGTAAAACAGCGAATCAAAACGGTTATCGTCTTTCCTGGACGTAATCGGAAACTATAGCGGTGATGACACGGAGCAAAACTTAACACCAAAAATCTATCACCGTATTCTCGCCATCGCTCACCATCCGTTTCGACTCTAAAACAGGGCGCATTTTAACGCTATACACGAGATTATTTTAGAATGTTGCACTTTCACAAGACTAATCCAACGTATATGCGACTTTTTTCACAACGAGAAGCGATCAATTTACAAAATTTGTAACTAAAAGATTAACATCACTGGTTTGCTGCGAAAACGCTACACTCATACAAAAGTACCTATTTCTGAAAATAGATGGAGATAGAAAATGTTCAGTTAATCAGTCCAAATACTTTTTTTATTATTCGTCAATGCCTGTCGTAATAAATAAAATTTTAATAAATTCCTTAGTAAAATACGTCATATACAACTACAATATAATCAGAATATACAAAACCTTTGTTTATAAAATAAAAAGCTACGAAAATGTTATACGTGTTCCGGTTAGAAAACTGAGCAAATTTACAGATAACAAATGATTGATAAAAAATAATAGACAATAGACGAATGAGTACGTGTAGTAAAAGAAAAGCTCTAGGAGGAATATTTTAAAGGAGCTAGAGAAAGAAATAAATAATAAATCAATCCGATCAATCTGCCTAGCCTTTTCCCAAGTATGTTGGGGTCGGCTTCCAGTCTAACCAGATGCAGCTGAATACCAGTATTTTACATGGAGCGACTGCCTATCTGACCTCCACAACCCGGTAACTGGGAAATACGATACCCCTTGGTAAGACTGGTTGTCAGACTTTCGGGCTTCTGACGAACCGTAACGACTGTCAAAGATCCACGAATGACAGCCGGGACCAACGGCTTAAGGCGATACCAAAATAAATTGGAGGCTTTTTCGTAACCATTTATTTCACTATTACAGAATGTATGGATTTACTTTTTGGATATATCGCACCTTCGAGCTTCGGTAAGACAAGGCCATAAATGTCAAAATTTCATACAGTCGGTTAAAAATGCCAAACTGCTTTAAAAATACCCTTTTATCTGAAATCACAAAAGTATAGGGCTTATTTCACGCAAAGATCAATCATTTCAAGGTGGTAAGATGGTATGAGCAGAATAATAAGGTATTTAATGTAAAAAAAATCTTAAAGTGGCTCTCCTGTAAAATCATAAAAGTGTAGTTGTGCCCTTGTCTTACCGAAGGTGCGATATGTATATTGATTATTTGATTAATACTCTGACTGAAGGAAAACACAATTGGGTTAAACCTCGATAGAATTTAATTCCGAAAAGACCTCTACTTTTTTATAGTTTTTTATAGGCTGGAAATATTTTTTTATATATAGCTTAGGTAATTTATTTTTTTAACAATTTTAATTTGGTTTGGCGCTTTTATTTTGGTTCCAGCGCGTTGTTGCGTTCTCTTTTTTCGCAATTGGAAGTCATTCACACTGTCACTTTCTTATTACCGCTCAGTTAGCTTTTTACATATCGCCTTAACGTGCTTTCCGAGGCACGGAGGAGTCTCAGTATGTAAAGATGGTCACCCATCTACGGACCAACCCCGGCAAGCGTAGCTTAACCTGATGGATCGACCCGTGCGGCTGTTATTACTTAGCCACGACCTCCTTTAACGAAATAAATGCAGGATTACATCGATACGTCACGAAATTAATAAAAAAGCCATCGATATTTATTCGTGATTTATTCCACGAACGACGACGAATGACGACGATGACGGACGATGACGATGAACGACGACGAAAAACAACGAGGAATAATGGTTTAAAAAAAGCACAGCTTACACACACACACAAAAAGAAACACAACGGAAGAAAATTTGAATGCCGTATGGTCTGTTTTGTAAAATTGTACAGTTTCCAATACAATCTTTAAACAAATATATCTCCGTAACTACACATCGTAGGAGCTTGATCTTTTTTGATATCGACAGATTATTAATTCCAGATTATTATGGTATGCATAACTCCATACGCACCAGTGCACCACAAGGGACATACACCCGTGGAACGTCACATAATATATGTTCTGCTAATATAAAAATGTACTCTGTGGTTCTGACCAGTCATAATATATATTCTGATTGGCTATGGCTCGTTGGCTCTATGCTAACGTTTTCTTCTATGTTCTCTATGGTATATTATTCAGCTTTGGAGGAAAGTAGCTTTCTAATGATTTTCCTCGAATATTACTCAATTATCGGCTAATTTATTAAATATTAAGTGTTGGTTTATGTTGTAGAAGCATTTAAAATTTTAGTGCTTTGTGAAATATAGAAACATTAAGATACTGTGGGTCGTTGGAAAAGGGTAATTAATTTAGAAAGCAACATGGAAGCGCTGACAGTTCCGCCATGAATGCAAAATAAATAGAAATTGTGAAGGTTTGAAACCCATATATTTATTTATTGTTTTTCATACGAAAGCCTATTGTTTGAGATGGACATAAAAACAAGACATGATGTAACTATTATGATTTCAATTGCGCCTCTCAATCTTGCTTACAATACAAAGTCACATCGGAAGAAAGTCTCCCGCATTTGTTAGTTCTTGCTTGAATGTTCATTATAGTACAGAACTACAGATAATGACTTCAATTTTGGAGTTGTCACAGGATAAACTTGTTACTTTAAATGAAAAATAAATAACGGTTTGCGAATGGAGAAGGTATCGATTTTTCTTTACGTTTTCTTTATAATTTTTTTCAGAAGCTGGACGTCACTCGGACAGTTTAGAAACTTCACAATGTTGAGAGGTGGGCGTGGAGGCCGTCACAGTCCGGAGCTGTACCCCCACACGCTGAAGTGCTCCAACGCCAGTGACACTAGTTCTGCATACAGTGGTAGTGACACAATGACCTCAGTACATAGCTCTCTCGACATGGATATGGAGGTAGACCTTTCAGGTCTCCTCGAGTCCATTGTTGACTCTGATGAGGAGGAAGATTTAGAAGAAAGTATGGATAGCCTGACAGTGCGTGATGCTGTTCGAGAATGTCTTGAAAAGGATCCAAGTGAACGAACAGATGAGGATATAGAAATACTATTGGAGTTCACTCAACATTTGAAAGCATTCACAAATATGACATTGACAGTGCGTCGGGCTTTATGTGCTGTCATGGTGTTTGCAGTGGTTGAGAAAGCTGGGACAGTAGTCATGAATGATGGAGAAGAACATGACTCCTGGTCTGTCCTCATTAATGGACATGTTAGTATTGAGCACCAAAGTGGTGAAGTAGAGCATCTGAATGTTGGTGACAGCTTTGGGATGGCTGAAGCTACTCTTGAGAAATTATATCATAAAGGAGTAATGACAACAAAATGTGATGACTGTCAGTTTGTTTGTATTACACAGACTGACTATTATCGAATACTACACCAAGGTGAAGAAAATATAAGAAGGCATGAAAATGAGAATGGTGTAGTAGTATTGGTTACAGAATATAGAGGTGCGGCTGGAGAGTCGGGACGACAACAAGGCCATGTTGTTATCCGTGGAACTCCAGAACAATTAATGTTACAACTCATTGAGGATAACTCACGTGATTCTACATATGTTGAAGATTTTCTGCTGACACATAGAACATTCATTGAAAGTCCTTTAGTTGTAGCTAAACAACTACTAGCTTGGTTCTCTGAACCATCTGTGAGAGATAAGGTTACTCGTGTGGTGCTGCTTTGGGTCAACAATCATTTTACTGACTTTGAAACTGACTCAACCATGATGGAATTTCTTGAGAACTTTGAAATTGCTTTAGAGCGTGAAAAAATGGAAAGTCAATTGAGGCTGCTAAACATAGCTTGTTCAGCGAAAGCTAGAACACGAAGTGTTACTTTATCTCGTCCTACAAGAGATGAACCTTTAAACTTTACAATATTGGGTGGATATGAAAGAGGTTATGGAATATTTATATTTAAAGTAGAAAAGCATTCAAAGGCTGAGGATGTTGGATTAAAAAGAGGAGACCAAGTTTTAGAAGTAAACGGGCAATCTTTTCAGCATGTGAGTCATGCAAAAGCAATGGAAATAATCACTGGATCAACACATTTAAGCATCACAGTAAAAAGTAATTTATTAGCTTTTAAACAAATGTTGTTAATGCCAGAAAATTCTCCAAGGCAGAGAGGTTGCTCTAATAGAGTTCACTGGCACACTGATCCCAGAGCCAGACTATCTACTGCAGAACTGCTCAATGATGATCCTATAACATTAAACCCAGTGTTTCAATCTCCCACCAAGAAACCACAGCAGTTAAGCATTAAGAAAGAACCTCAGAAAGGGTTCATGACATTGGGACCTAAGAGAAAATTACAAAAAGCTTTAATGAAAATGAATCTTCTTCCTAAAAATACAATTACTGATGGTTTACCTACTGATGACAGTATTCTTTCAAACTCAGAATCCTTAAACAAAGCAAATACCAGTACTTCCTTTTATAACTCGCATAGTAATCCTGATTTAATATCTATATGTTATGATGAATATCAATCTTCTGATTATCCTGAACATGTACTCAAAGTATATAAATCTGATCAAACTTGCAAATATTTGTTGGTACACAAAGAGACTACAGCAAGAGAAGTGGTAATGTTGACTTTGCAGGAATTTGGCATAACCGATCCCAGTTCTAACTTTTCACTGTGTGAAGTGTCTGTTGCTCAGGGTGGTATCATAAAACAACACCGCTTGCCTGACCAGTTGCAAAATCTTGCAGAAAGGATTGGTCTCAGCTCAAGGTATTACCTAAAAACCAATGGAATTACTGAGAATTTAGTACCTGATGAAATGGCACCAGAGCTTTTAAGAGAGAGTGTGGTACATTTTCTACAATTAAATGCAGTTGAGGTTGCTGTGCAACTAACATTACAAGATTTTTGTATCTTTCGACAAATTGAAAGTACTGAGTATGTTGATGATCTCTTTGAACTGAAAAGTAGGTATGGCACACCAATGTTATCACAATTTGCCGAACTCGTTAACAAAGAAATGTTTTGGGTTGTCACAGAAGTTGTTAATGAACAGACACTTGCACGACGACAGAAAATTATAAAGCAGTTTATTAAAGTTGCACGACATTGTAAAGAGTGCAAAAACTTCAATTCTATGTTTGCTATAATATCGGGATTGGGGCATGGTGCAGTCTCAAGATTAAGGATGACTTGGGAAAAACTACCGACAAAGTATTTAAAATTGTTTACTGATTTGCAAATGCTGATGGATCCTTCAAGGAACATGTCTAAGTATAGACAGCTGGTTACTACAGAGCAAGGCCGATCACCGGTTATACCATTTTATCCAGTGGTTAAAAAAGATCTTACCTTTATACATTTGGGCAATGACACTAAAGTTGAAGGCATGGTCAATTTTGAAAAGTTGCGAATGATTGCTAAAGAAGTTCGCACACTTACAAATATGTGTAGTGCTCCTTATGACCTTCTTACCTTACTGGAGTTAGGTAAGCAGCCACCGTCGAATGCTATGGTTGCTTTGAACCAACTTACTACTGGAGGAGTACAGCAAGGTCAAGTGACAGTAAAAAGAAGGAAAAAATCTTCAAATGTACCAAACCCTAAAAAAATGTTTGAGGAAGCACAAATGGTTCGACGTGTAAAGGCATATTTAAATCGAATGCATGTTGAAACTGATGAAGAACGTCTTCACAGTTTATCTCTAGAATGTGAAGGTGCTGGGCCAGCTCCTGCCATCCCACGACGACGACACCCGTCACCATCTTTATCTACAACAAGCAGTGCCTCATCAGCCAGTGAGAGTAAAAAAAGCTTTGCAGGTAATAAGTTTGGTACTGCATCTCCTCAAGCAGTCAGGAAACTGCTGGCTCTATCAGAACCAGCTAAAACAAGGCCACATCAGCCTCGGCCGCCACCACCGGGGCCCTCGCCTTGTTCGCATCGCCGCGACGGACCAGGCCCTGGTATTTGTTGTCCTCGAACAGCACATGAGAGATCCCACTCTGATACGCCTACGCCACTCCCAGTCGATCTATCGGCAGAGAGTAGTAGTGTTACATCGTTAGTAAACTTGCCACTACGAAAAACCGGGTCAGCAACGTCGAGTGACAGTGGGCACGGCTCTTGCACGGCAGCGAGCTGTGCGCGGCCAGTGCCGCCGCCGCGCATGCCGCAGGCGCCCTACACTCTGGCCGCCCAAGTGGCGCGGCTCGAGCGGCTCAGTCGGGCGCATTCTCACGAGGGCGTCACGCGCCCTTATGACTATTATCATGACACGCCTGATGATGACGACGACGATCAACAAGTATCCGCTGTTTAAAATTTAAATACTCTTTAACTAATTGTCTATTTATATAGTTCCCTGATTTGTAATCTCACATGATAAATAGAAAGCACGAGTTATGTGACTTTGTTTAATATATTATTAAAAATCATGTATGTACCCTTACAACTAAGTCTAAAGACTGTATAACTATGTTAAGAAATGTGCTAGTGTTATGTAAAATTCCATATTATAAGATCTTAATTATTAATTACAATCATTTGACCCACCAGTTTCCAGTTTTATCTAGAGATGTTTGATGTATACCAATAATAGGTGTACTATTTTATTATAATGTTGGTATATCTACATTCCGTTATTTGTATATTATTATAATAATAGTTTTCATTATTTATAATTGTGAAACTTAGACCAAATAATAATTAATGTACCTTTTAACATTTATAATTGAGAATAATTTTGTTGTAGTATGTATTTTGTGGTAGCTTTGTGGACCAATAATGGGTTTGAATGTGGTTTCTCATGGTCGTATCAAATTCTGTTAATATAATGATTTTTAATTATTATTATAATTGTAAATAATAAAAAATATATTAATTAAACTCATTTTTAGTTTTTATTCATAAAATTAATGACAATAAAAACAAAATATTTGTCAAATCAACTGACTGATTTAAATTGTGCAAGATAGTCCAGTTCCAACGGATGTAAATTGGGAGCAGGAATGACGAGGCTATGGAGCGGCGGGCCGAGGTCAAAGCTTCGCATCGCATCGAGTGACATTACTGCTATCTGCTGGTCAGTGGCTCCAACTCGAGAAAGCCCCACTGCTGTGTTATTTTCGCTAATTCCTGTTGAAAACAGAAAAAAACGTCATGTTAACTCAGATTGAGATAGTCTAGCTCGCGCAATCATAATTAAGTACCTTTTAACAATTTAACTGTATAACTAAAGAATATGTGTAGTAGGTACACACACGGCGACATAATATCAAGTAGAGACCGACTGAAGTTTGTAGGTATCCAAAAGGCGGGATGAAAAAAAAAATCGAGCTTGCTCTTGCGTTCTGCATTCATATGTCCTATTCCAGACAGAAATAGGACTTACTTTGTCGACTTATGCAGAAAAGCTGAAGAATTAAAAGAATGTATATTGGGTTCGATTCCCATCCAGGACAAACATTTGTGTGCATGAACATGTCTGTTTGTCCTGAGTCTGGGTGTAATTATATATATATGTATTAACAAAAAAAAAAAGTAGTACCATATCAGTTATCTGGTTTCCATAGTACAAGCTCTGCTTAGTTTGGGATCAGATGACCGTGTGTGGAATGTCCCAGGATATTATAAAAAAAAATTGATTGAAAACTAAAGACCATTTCTGTCTTAGTGGCGGAGGAATATTTTCGTTCCATTAGACAAGTACAGTCATTAACCTAACATTCTACATCGGTTTCGTTGCCGTGGCTTAGGTGGGCCAGTTAGATAGAAACATGCCCCCGTCGCGTCCTCCGCCGCGTACCCCGCGTGCCAGTTTGTTTTTGGCATCGAAGGCGGGCGCGTTGTACGTACGAGTATGTTGCAAAACGGAGGAAGAAAAAACAGAGCAATTGATTGCCGCAGTTCAAAAAAGGCCGCTTTGGAAGGCATCCACTACCTACATAAATATAGAATTTTGCGGCGGACACCGTAATTCCCCACGCGCCGCACAACGCCCCGCGTCTTCATAAACGGTACTACCCATTACCATATATGTTTGTATTTGTGCCACACACGGACACACCCCATGAACATCAAGATGACGGGACCTCGCCAGGTTTTTCAAATATCATGTGACTATGATTTAATACAATATTTTTTGTAATATTTTATACTTTCATAGTAAAATTCTACAATCATAAAATTTCAAAATATTCCATAAAGAAAATGGTCCCGCTATTTTGATATCAAAATGACGGGACCACTATTCATATAATGAAAAACACACGGCGTGATCTTAAACTGAACACATTCAATTTTAATACGACTACTTTTGAATCGTTATAATACTTTTAAAACTGTAATTTCAATAAAAAAAGTATTTATTATACAGGGTGTCCCTGGAAGTATGGATCAAATCGAATAGGAGTGTAGGCAAGGTAATTTCCAAACTTTTATACTCTGAGAATGTTGGTACAATTTTTTACGGTTCAAAAGTTATGACCAATTTTTGTTTTTTCAATCACTTCGAATAATGCTCAATTAAAAAAAACTATCAGGGCTATTAATTATTTTTTTTTCAAAACGTTGTAGAAAAGTGGGCCTTTCTTTTGGTAATACTTATAAGCATCTAGAAAACATGTGTTCAATAATAAAAAACAGTTACTGCAAAGTCTTCGGACTGGCAGAAGTTTTACTCAATTTTCGAGCGATTTTTATGGGAAAAAGTTACACTAGCGAAAGTTGACCACGTATTAAAAAAACTGGTCCAAGTCATAGAGATTCTTTGGAGGTATGAATCACTGGAATATTCTTAATAGCTTAAAAGTTAGAGATTTTTATTAACAAGGAGGTCGTATTTTTACAATTTTCTATGTTTCAAATTTTCATTTTTTTCAGCTTAACTAACGATTTAATTTCAGTCCCTAGGCATTTGTTACCTATCTGAACACTACTGTTTGATGTGGTTTAGGTTTAAATAAAAAATAAAAATAATTTCGGTAAACTTTTTGTTATCTCATGAGTCATGTTATTTGCCCTAGCTACAACCCGGAAAAAACCGTGCATCTGCTGTCAATGACGTCATATCGGCGCTCTGGTACAATATGTATGGCGACGGGGCGAGCGCGGCGAAGTGAAAGAGGAAGTGCGAGGGGCATTGCATTCCAACGAGGTGCTAGGAATGTGCGTGGGAAGGGAAACAAAAGAACCAGCGCCGGCGCACGTTCGCACTCAGGTAGACGTTTTAGTAACTCGCTACCAGCTTGTGACTGCGCACGTACTTAATTCGGTGTTCATCAATAATTATTATTTAACGTTATTTGGACTGTGTAACTTGGACTTTGTTTTTGCCAGTGATTTGGACACTGTTTGACTTCGAGTATGGCTACGTACAACAGCCATAAATATGCAGTATTTATGGATTTTGTGATGGAAATGCACGCCAAGCTGCAAGAGTGTATCGAGAGCGATATCCTAATCGGGACCGCTATTCGGATTACCGAGTATTCCAACGTGTACACTCCGCTTACGCAGATGGTAGAAATCCAGGAGCTAGGGAAGGTCGACGTAGCGTTCCAGACCTTGGAGTCGAAGAAGTGGTGCTTCAGATGCTACGTGAGAATCCAATGACAAGTATTCGTCGCATGTCAAGAATGTCAGGGATTCCGAGATCTGTGGTACATCGTACTGTGAGACGACACATAATTCATCCCTTTCACGTTCAACGTGTGCAAGCCCTTTTACCGAGTGATCATGGCCCGAGAAGGGCTTTTTGTAGGGAAATGTTACGTCGCCATCGTGAAGATTCTCAATTTTTAAAGAAAATTTAATGGAGCGATGAAACAAGTTTCCGAAGGGTGAGGATATTTAACATGCATAATCTGCATTTTTATGCGCGCATTAACACACACATTGTACGAAGTGACCATATCCAGCATCAGTTCGGAGTAAACATGTGGGCTGGAATAGTAGAAGGACAGCTAATAGGTCCTCATGAGTTACCTGCTAGACTCGATGGCCCCTCATACTTGAAATTTCTACAGAATGACCTAAATGGTTTACTTGGGGAAGTATCACTTGAAACCCGTCGAGACATGTGGTTGCAGCAAGACGGCGCTCCCCCACATTACGCAAGAGTCGTAAGAGACCATCTAGACTTAACTTTCCCTAGTCGTTGGATCGGAAGAGGGAGGTGGGGGGGGGGGCACATTCGATGGCCAGCACGTTCCCCTGACCTGAACCCCATAGATTTCTTTCTATGGGGTTATTACAAAGAGATGGTGTACGCGACAGAGAGCGGAACCGAGGAACAATTTACCTTATACATAAAAAATAATTCCCGTGCATTTAGACGAATAATACCAAATTTCATTCGGCGATGCCAGTTGTGTTTGAGAGTAAGAGGAAGGAATTTTGAACAACTATTGTAATTTCAATTTAATAATACATTTACATATTAATTTACATTGTTTTATTTTATTTTGCCACGTAGTTACAAAATTTTAAAAATACGACCTCCTTGTTAATAAAATTCTCTAACGTTTAAACTACGGTAAACCGGGGTTACTTTGATACTACGGGGTTACTTTGATATCGACTTTCGACTTATGAAAAACATATTTTTGTAATATCTACAACGCCTTATTAAAAAAGAAACTATCAGTAGTTGGCACTTCTACTTCTATATTCTAAAAAAATATGTTTTTCATAAGTCGAAAGTCGATATCAAAGTAACCCCGTAGTATCAAAGTAACCCCAGTTTACAGCCGTGATTCATACCTCCAAAGAATCTCTATGACTTGGACCAGTTTTTGTAATACGTGGTCAACTTTCGCTAGTGTAACTTTTTCCCATGAAAATCGCTCGAAAATTGAGTAAAATTTTTGCCAGAACGAAGCCTTTGCTGTAAATGTGTTTTCTTATTGAACGTGTTTTCTCGCTACGTAAAAGTATTACCACAGGAAAGGCCCACAATTTTACAAAGTTCTGAAAAAAAAAGTAATTGATAACTTTGCTAGTTTTTTTTTATGATTTTTTTCATTGAGCACTATGCGAAGTGATTGAAAAAAACAAAAATTGGTCATAACTTTTGAACCGTAAAAAATTGCACCAACATTCTCAGGGTTAAAAAGTTTCGAAATGACCTTGCCCACGCCCCTATTCGATTTGATCCATACTTCCAGGGACACCCTGTATTTACATCAGAAAAGCGCCTGTAGAAAAAGTATAATTTTATGCCAAGTGTCATTTTATGGCTCTAACAATTTGTTAATGCCCGATTCCTATATTTAACTGATCGTGTTTGTATAACAGCTACCAACCGTTTATAAGTTAATAATAACGATACGTAATTTGGTGTTCCACAAAGTTTTATCTAGCATAACAACTACGACCAATCGTTGGTTACTTGTTAAGGGGGAAGCTCCATGTAGCCCGCGAAATTCAAATTTTCTTACTTTTTTGCAATTTGTAAGTCAGTGTTAGGTTGTAGGTATGTTGATCAAGTATAATTCGCGACCGTAACAAATATACACTCCTTTACAAAAAAAAAACGGGCGGTTTTGATTTTTCTACATTATTGGTAATCATTTAGTTCTAAAGAGGTTTTAACAGCCAAACTATGTTACTGGCACTTAATAAAGAGTCTGGGTATGAAAAAAAGTTAATTCCAAATTCGAAACTTTTGTTCGACGGCGACAAACGATTACTCGCTGGTATGCGTATGTACAGACGTCAAGCTACCCGAAACTGTCAAATATTCCCAATCAACCTTGAACGTAATGTTTTAGAGATACAAGTTGAAAATCTATTAAAGAAATTTGACAGATTGTAGTAGCTTGATGTGCTGGCGTCTGTACCAAGCGTGAGTTTCTCAGCGAGTGCTCTGCCCGCCAAGCCAGCGTCTCTGAGCGATTACTCTCTTTAACAAATTGGTATTAATACATTAAGTAATTAAATTCACAACATTAAAAGAGATAATTATCTTTTTCAACATTTTGGCTTTGTATTCAAATCACTTTTAATTTTTAGCAAACAAACTAAGATCACAGCATTTTAGAATAATCCTCCCAAACTAAACTGTTACAAACTAAACGCCTAAACAAATTGGAAGAGCAATAACCTTTTCCCAACTATGTTGGGGTTGGCTTCCAGTCTAACCGGATGCAGCTGAATACCAGTATTTGACATGGAGCGACTGCCTATCTGACCTCCACAATCCAGTTACTGGGTAATACGATACCCCTTGGTAAGACTGGTTGTCACACTTCCGGGCTTCTGACGACCCGTAATGACTGTCAAAGATCCTCGAATGACAGCCGGGACTAACGGCTTAACGTGCTTTCCGAGGCACGGAGGAGTCTCGTTATGAAAAGATGGTCACCGATCCACGGACCAACCCCGGCAAGTGTAGCTTAACTGTTATTACTTAGCCACGACAGTTTAATAAATAAATAATATAAAAGGGATGTACCCTAAATGAGAAGGGGAGAACTCGTTTATATGAAAAATCTTATTCCATGGGTTTATAAACTTTCGACTTGGATCGAACATAAGAGATATGACATTTTGCACTATATAAGGTATCTAAATATAATACCTTATACAGTGTAGGCATCCACTAAGAAAAGATTTTTGGGAATTTCACCCCTAAGGGGGTAAAATGCGGAATGAAAAATATGGAAAAAATCGCGTCACAAGAGTTTTAATCAAAGAACTTCGAGACAACTTCATTGTAGCCCCCATCATCATCAGGCCCGCAGCCGGACAGCTCGCACACATTCCGCGTAATACAGACGGATTTGCCTATACTGCCGTCATAACGAAAAAAGGCGTATCTGACACCATTTTTTCGAACTAGAGTTATTTATTTACATATTCGTAATCATAACACTGGTCTACAAAATGTAACTTTTTGTGTGCCTTTCAATTGAATACTTTATTTTTATATTGCTTTAAGGTTACTGAATAGAAAAACAAGAATATGTTTTTTTAATTAGCTCTTATTTTGGAAATATACCTAATATACAAAATTTGGCTTCTAGTAACACGTTAAAGTACAAAACATTAAAAAATACTATAATAATTATTTACTATTATTTTTTGCTTTTTACTTATATAAAATTGGAAATATTACAATAAAAAAAAACCTATTTATTTAAGATTTTCTCTTCTTTTTCGTTTGTCTTTTGTAATCACTGTTATGCCAGCAGTAGTCCGCTAACATTGACGCATCCCATCGGCCCTGGTATCTCTTTTCCATTGTCGAGATATCTTGGTGGAATCGTTCACCATGTTCGTCACTTACATCACCGCAGTTAGAAGGGAAAAAATCAAGATGAGAGTGAAGAAAATGAATTTTTAGGGACATATTGCAACCCAACTGTTGATACTTTTGAAGGAGATTGTTCACAAGTTCAATATAATTTTCATTGCTCTTATTGCCCAAAAAATCATGAACGACTGCTCTAAAAGATTCCCATGCTTCTTTTTCAAGGCCCTGTAAAACTGAATCAAAGTTTTGGTCCTTTAGAATCTCTCTTATTTGAGGTCCGATAAAGATTCCTTCTTTAATTTTGGCGTCGCTTATACGTGGAAATTTACTTCGCAGGTATTTGAATGCTGGTCCATCCTTGTTGAGAGCCTTCACAAAGTTTTTCATTCACCACCTTACCACAAATGTAGCAAAAATTGTCTGCACTATAACACATTTACGCGACATAACGAAAACTGTAGATTTTTCACTAAAAATGTAAAAAAAACGGTAACAATTTCACGTTTTAACTGTTGAACAAAACACAGTCAGCGTTAAACGCAACAAACAAATGTGAAATAATAAAATTTTTCCGCGGGTAATCACTAAATATTTTGAGTTATCATCATTAATGTGATATATCTGTCGCACTACCCGCTATTATATTTATATGGCATAAATGCACAATAAGAGCTAACTATGAATTTTAACTTGTATATTTATGTTCAGCGAGTGGAATACAATCAATATAGTATATTTTCATGTAAAAGGCAATTTTGATGTAGACCAGTGATAATCAGCAAAAAAGACGCTTCTACCAGTATTTTTATTTTGGCGCAAAATTAACGAATACCTAATAATTGTTACTATTAAAATACGCATCTGCTTTTGTATTGTGAATTTCAGGAAAAAAAAAATTTTTCACCATTTCAATAGTTCTATAAAAAAATCTCTGGCCTTAAATACTGTTACAATTAAAAATAAGAAAGATATTACATTTGAATTTGGAATCTGTCATTTTTATACGATTGTTAATTGGGTTTTCTAATTTTGGCGCCAATACATTGTACAATATTTTGCGATATTAAAATGGAGTGGGGTGATAAAGAGAACCGAATCGCTTTGGTTCTCAGCACTTTGTGTAATGCAATCATGCATTACACAAAGTTGGTATGGAGCCAAATGCAATTTTTAAAACTCTCCATACGCTTGGTATTAGTCAAATGTTTGTGTACCGGGCTATTAATAGGTACAATGAGACCTCCTCTGTTTGTGACAGAAAAAGATCTGGCCGTCCACGTAGTGTTCGTACGAAACAGGTGGAAAAAAGGCGTATCTGACACCATTTTTTCGAACTAGAGTTATTTATTTACATATTCGTAATCATAATCAGCAAAAAAGACGCTTCTACCAGTATTTTTATTTTGGCGCAAAATTAACGAATACCTAATAATTGTTACTATTAAAATACGCATCTGCTTTTGTATTGTGAATTTCAGGAAAAAAAAAATTTTTCACCATTTCAATAGTTCTATAAAAAAATCTCTGGCCTTAAATACTGTTACAATTAAAAATAAGAAAGATATTACATTTGAATTTGGAATCTGTCATTTTTATACGATTGTTAATTGGGTTTTCTAATTTTGGCGCCAATACATTGTACAATATTTTGCGATATTAAAATGGAGTGGGGTGATAAAGAGAACCGAATCGCTTTGGTTCTCAGCACTTTGTGTAATGCAATCATGCATTACACAAAGTTGGTATGGAGCCAAATGCAATTTTTAAAACTCTCCATACGCTTGGTATTAGTCAAATGTTTGTGTACCGGGCTATTAATAGGTACAATGAGACCTCCTCTGTTTGTGACAGAAAAAGATCTGGCCGTCCACGTAGTGTTCGTACGAAACAGGTGGTCAAAGCAGTAAGGGAAAGAATTCGAAAAAATCCTGTCCGAAAGCAAAAGATTTTATCTCGGGAGATGGAGACAGCACCCAGAACCATGCCGCGTATTTTAAAAGATGACTTAGGACTTGCAGCCTATAAGAGACGCACTGCTCATTTTTAAACTGATAATTTAAAAAAGAATAGGGTGGTAAAATCGAAACAACTACTGAAGCGGTACGCAAAGGGAGGTCACAGAAAAATTTTGTTTACGAATGAGAAAATCTTTACAATTGAGCAACATTTTAACAAACAAAATGACCGTATTTATGCTCAAAGCTCTAAGGAAGCTTCCCAATCAGTCGAGTGCAACGTGGGCATTATCCGACTTCAGTGATGGTTTGGTGGGGTGTTAGCTATGAAGGAGTGACTGAGCCATATTTTTGTGAAAAAGGTATCAAAACATCGGCACAAGTGTATCAAGATACCATTCTTGAGAAGGTTCTTGGGATGGTCCTTCCAACAAGACTCGGCGCCGGGTCATAAATCTCGGTCCACGCAGTCTTGGTTGGAAGTGAATGTTTCGGACTTCATCAGAGCTGAAGACTGGCCGTCGTCTAGTCCCGATCTTAATCCGCTGGATTATGATTTATGGTCAGTTTTAGAGAGTACGGCTTGCTCTAAACGCCATGATAATTTGGAGTCCCTAAAACAATCCATACGATTGGCAATGAAGAATTTCCCCATGGAAAGAGTGCGTGCTTCTATTGATAACTGGCCTCAACGTTTAAAGGACTGTATTGCAGCCAATGGAGACCACTTCGAATAACATTTTTATATTTTAAATTGTTTTATATTTATGTATTAAACTAACACACTGTAAAAGTAATAAATATTATTCGCAATATTTTTTTTTTTCGTGACAATATTTGTGGCAATACGACAGTCTTAAAACGACAAAACGACAGTCTTAAGATTAAACCTCGAGTCGTGAATCGAAGGCTGTTAAAAGGGTTCAAGGTTTAAGGACTCGATTGAGTTGCAAACCGTTATAACCGAGTCGAGTTCTTTTTAGACTTAAAAGCCTCGAGTCCTTTCATCACTAGTAGCAACGCTATATATCTGTCTGCATGATTCATTTCTCTCTGGAACCAATTCTGGTAACCACACAGACGAAGTCGCGGGCAGAAGCCAGTTTGAGAAATAATTTTGATTTTTTAGCAGTTTTTCTTTAACTACATAGATAAGTTTCGGGTTCGTTTACGGTTTCGGCCGAGAGAAGAGATTAGAAGAGGAACCGAATATACGGTTTCTGTGAACATCGTGTTTCGGACGGACACTATTATCAAGATATACATTTCCGTATAGTGCGGGGCCAGTTCGTACTGGAAATATGTAGCTTCATATGTCGCCGCGTGTGCTATCAGCTACATCAACACTATCAACCAATGCCACTCCACTGAGCTTACCCTAACATATAGCATATAACCTAACCTGTGTCTGGATTATTTTCAATAATGTGCACCAATTGCTCTGCTGCTTCTTTCACGGACATAAATTTTGGCTCCATGTACTGGCGGATTTTCTTTGTTAATGAATCTTCAGTAGGTTCTTTTACCTTGATATCTGAAATAAAATTAAGAATAAAGTTGAGAATAAAAATTTATTAATTCTTAAACTGAAAAATACTACATAAATTTTCCAGGACCGTATCAAGGTAAAAAAAAAAAAACAAAGACTCGTTTTTATGGATAAAAAAAATTAAATTCAAAATTTTAAAAACCCCCAACGTAATAAAGAAAAGCGAATCAGAATCAGAGCTTTATTTGTAATGAATGTAGATTCAGGTATAAGATGTTGTACATAATTTACTAAGTTCGGCTACAGTCTACCTTACGGCGTGCAAATTATTACATACATTAAAATATTAATACATACAAACAAAATAATGTCAACAAAACAAACAGAAATTATAGTGAAGTCAATTAATAATATTATACACTCACAGGCACATTTAACCGCCCACCTATATCTTTCGTCACCCTGTTTGTTTAGCTTAACTATGGCTTATCCACTGTTCTATTTTTTGTCAAGTGGGTACTTTAGCAATAAATTAAACACTTATACCCGTAATTCGTTTGCTAAATTTGTGGCACCGAAGGGTTTTTGGAATTTAGTCGTTGTTTGACATTGTTGCCGATACGTTATCGTGTTAACATTTTTTGTTCTTTTCTGCCATAGTGTGTGAATATTGTTTAATTCAAGTTTCTAGAGTTCGTTTATTGTTTGTGACTCAAAAAAATGCCACTCGATGCAACTGGTGCAGCTAGGGCAGTGGCTTTGGCGGACGTGGGGTACAGCCAACGTCGCATCGCCCGTACACTCGGTGTACCTCGAACCACGGTACGGGATGCCATCAGACGGTTTCGGGAAACTGGCTCATACACCCGTAGGCCAGGTCAAGGCCGACATCGATGCACTTCAGCCCGCGATGACCGTTTCGTTGTCAGCAATGTGTTGAGAAATCGTTTTTGCACTGCTACCGAAGCTCGTACGCGTCTTTTTGAGGTGAGAAATGTCAGTGTGAGTGAACGTACGATTAGAAGAAGACTGGCAGAGAGTAATCTGAGGGCTTTTCGTCCAGCTCGTGCTCCACAACTGCTCCCACAACACCGTAGAGCTAGACTTGCTTTTGCCCGAGAATATGCTGGCTGGACTGTGCAGGAATGGAAGGACATACTGTTCTCAGATGAGAGCAGAATAGCCTTAAGTGGTCCAGATGGACGTCAGCGTGTCTACAGGCGCCAAAACGAAAGGTTTGCTCCATGCGCTATAACCGAAACAGTGGGTTACCAGGGAGGGTCCATAATGGTTTGGGGAGGTATCTCTTACGTGGCTCGTACCGATCTTGTTGTGTTCGATAGAGGCAGTGTGAACGCTCAAAGATACGTGCAGGAAGTTCTTCAAGACCATGTCATACCTTTTGCACCATTCATTGGTGACAACTTCACATTAATGCATGACAATGCACGATGCCATACCGCTAGAGCCGTCTCTCAGTACCTTAATGAAGTCGGGATTCAAGTTTTACCATGGCCGGCACGCAGTCCCGATCTTAACCCAATTGAGCACATTTGGGACAACCTCAAAAGACGTGTGCGAGCAAGAGTACCAGCCCCTACGACCCTAGGAGAGCTCAAGACGGCTGCGGTGGAGGAGTGGCACAATATCCCCCAGTCAGATATCCAAGATATCATGGATGGACTGCCAAACCGGCTCCAAGAAGTCATTAGAGCCCGAGGCGGCAACACCCATTATTAATAAAAAAAAAATCTTTTAATTGCGACCACTTTTTTCAAAATAAATATTGTTAAATTTTCATCAAAGTTTTTCACAAAATCGATTTTTGGTGTGAATGCTCTAATAAACAACTTTTTTTACAAGACTTATGCTTTTTTTTTAAACCTTAAGGGTAGCTTGCAACGTACCTGTCATCAAATGTGGTATAAGTTTGACGATTTCTGCAAATTGAAAGAAATATAAGGTGGGCGGTTAATTGTGCCTGTGAGTGTATATTAATACATAATATATTAATAGTATTACATAGTCAAATATGCAATTGATTATAACAAAAAGAATATTTAAAAAGTAAAAAAAAAAAATACCTATCGTTGAGGGGAAACGATCACTTTTCCGAAATTTTTTTGTTCGAATTTCATTTTACCGAAAACTATTGACCGACGTATTTTTTGCTATATGCATTATTTAATTATTTGACATATTTTTAGATCATCGAAGTATCATGTGTCATAGGTATTATTTTACCGATTTACAAAATAACTTTTTGCTATTGGGCGAAGCCTCTTTTGAACTTTTTTCATTTGCCAAATGATTTATTTGCCATATTTTTACCACACCGAAACAACATTTTACGGAATATTTGGTCACAAATATATATGTATAGTCTCCATGGTATTGTAGCTAGTTCACAAAAATAATCAAAGTTAAGCAAAACTCAGAAATAATATTTTGTAAACAAAAAATAAACATGCGGCACCTTTTATTCAGAAATAACAGGAGTAAGAGGTATATTTTTACTTACAAATAGTTCGCTGACACCGACCAGCTGACTTAGTGTGCTAGTGATGTATTTATTTCAATTTGAAAAGTTCGGTTTCTGGTATCAATGTATTAAAAATTCTCATAACTTCCGAAAATGTAGAGATAGGATTAAAAAACCCTTCCAATATCGTTTAATATCATCCAAAGAAGCCGTGCCTTTGGTATGTATATACCCTTTCCGTTACACGTTATATACAGTATGTTAACCAACAGAGGGCGTTCCCGTTAACCCGCAATAGTATAGCATCCATACATGCTAAAAAAAATATTACCATTCGAAAACAAAATGGTTTTTATTTTTTTTAATATTAAAATATTCACTAAAAATGTTAAATTGATACGTAAAAGAAACACTCTGTACACGCGTACTTGAAGGACGGAAACATCGCAATTTAGTTTTTATTTTTAGTGAATATTTTTATATTTTTTTGAATATTTTAGTGAATATTTTAATATTAAAAAAAAATAAAAACCATTTTGTTTTCGAATGGTAATATTTTTTTTAGCATGTATGGATGCTATACTATTGCGGGTTAACGGGAACGCCCTCTGTTGGTTAACATACTGTATATATATACAGGGTGACTCAGAATACCTCTTTTGATCCAGCGGCCCCATATTCTGTTGTGCATTATTAATCATTAGATGAAGTCCCCAACAATGTTCATTAAAGTTTTTGAATGCTTTCGACATGTCAAAGTTTTCTTCATATTTTTGATGGAGTCAACCCTAAATTTGGTTGACCTCTATTCTCTCTTCTTTGATATAGGGATGAATGCGTCAGATAAGACACTTAACACATAATAGTAAAAAGCCTATAATTTTCTTGCATCAGAGAGGCAAGTTGATTTTTTTTTTTCAAGATTGAATTAAGTCTTGAATACCAGTATGATATGCGAAATACCTACGCAGAGTAGAAGTAGACGTAGCTACATACATCTGCATAAAACTGCAGTTTAAACCCAACTACAAGGTTTTTATAAAATACAAATACCTTGTAAAAAGTTTAATAAAATAAATATTAGCTCCCTATGAAAATTAATTCCATTTGTTTAACAGGTATCTATCCTCAAAAGTAAGATATCGAACGACCTAACTGTTTTCGTTACTCTTTGGTGAAATACATTTTTATAAGAATTAATTGCAGTTTTAATCCTCCGATTGGTAGAAATGCCACCAATATCTTGCAATTTCCTACACTATACTGCACGCCCATTGCTTCCGGCTTTCTTATTGGATATCGGCATCGGTTGAAGAATGCTTCAAATCCGAAAGATTTTTTAAACTGAAATGATTTTGAATGTTATTTAATCATAAAAATAAGATTCAAAATCATTTCAGCTTACAAAAATCTTTTGGCGTGCCGCCCGCGCCGGGTGGCGGCGAGCTCAAAGGAGCTTTGAGCTCGCCGCGTTTGGAAAGGAAATCACTAAAAGATTCCGTACATGTGTAATAATAACGCGATTCTATTCTAAGAGCGGGCAATCTTTTTGAGGTTTTTGGATACTGTATTCGATTATTTTGGAATTAGATTTGTTTCATAATTATGGCAATGTATTTTATTTCTTTATCATTTAAAAAATACAGAAAATAGGTAAACCACTAAGATTTGTAATTAATGCTACAAATACTAGTCAACCTCGATAATACAATTTTAACTGGCCGCTTATCACATCATGGGACAGAAATACCGTAAGCAAAATGTAGATGCACTGCTATCACTAGGTACAATATTTTATTTTAAAAATAGTACCTATTTATTATCGGAATTCACTTAATATCTTATTGATCCCTAAAATTGTGTACATTTTTATTTTTGTAGGCTAGTTAAGTAATTAGGCATTTATTTCGCTAGTTCACTTCATTCTTTCGAGTTGGATGCGTCGTCTAGTTTCGCGTTGGATTGCAGTGAATTTTGCAAGGAATCATGACCGAAAATGCGAACAATGAATATTATGACATGATAATGTGTGTAGGTGCGACTGACGGTAATCTTGCAGCAGCAAGACAACTGTCTAAGTTCTGTGTACCTTTTGTGTTTGTTGTCCTTATTGTGAATAAGTTCATGTGCTAAAACTATGAGTGTACTTACGTGTACCTATGTGTGTAAAGCTGCGCAGGATTTGAAAAGGAAAATGGTATGTACAAACTTAATAATTACCGTACTGATCATTTCACTCGCGCGATGAGGCAACAGCTGGCCAGGTCAAAGGACGCGACAATACCTAGATACCTACGGCCCGCTTTCATTGATTTATTTGGCTCCGCCTATCTAGGGTTGCTACGACATAGCAAAATTAAAATATTATTTGTATTTTGTAAGAGAAAACCGAAATTATTTAAAGTTGAGATATGACAATGGCGACCTTCCAGAATAACTAATAGTGTATTAAACAATACACTGTTTTCGGTATAACAGGGGTATTTTGAATCACACTTATATATATATATATATATATATATATATATATATATATATATATTAAATTCAGACACTAAATTGGTTAAAATAAGGAATGAAAATTTATTGGAAATTCGCAATTTTTGTCGATGGAAAATACTTTATAACCTACTTTCAAAAGGGGAAGAGGACATAAAATCGACGATTTTATTTTCTTTATAAGAATATAATCTTTCATTGTGCCTGTATGAAAATAATCATGATCTGATGATGAATTTTGGAGATATGTAACGGTACTCTTCATAGAGCGATAGCTATTTACGATCAGTTAAAAGTACGTAAAGTAAGTGTTTAGAACACACATTTATATAATTTTTACAAACTCTTAACCCGGCTATCACAAAACAATATTAAGTATATATATATGGTATGGTACCAGTAAGGTGCTTGTAGGGATCTTGACCGTACTTCCGGGATTGACCTGATAGCCGTAGAATACCTCTCCACTCCTCAAGCACCTCAGGAATTGTTGCCCTCTTGTCGCTACGTCACTATGTGCTAGCGACCGTTTCCGAGGGCCCATTATTGAGTATGCAAGTCACACCCTGTCATTTTATCCGTGTACCTATAATTATACTGGATGATTTTAGCGTCTTGAAAAAACAGGGTACAATAGGTGAACGGAATATCATAACGAAAAAAATTATGTCACTAGTTAGGAGTCACCTAGAGTATTGTAGTGTTGTCTGGTCCCCCAAATACAATTTGCACATCAAGCGTATCGAACGATTGCAGAAAAGGTTTTTATGGCATCTCACTTATCACCATTGATCGAAACTTGGGTGCTGTTTGAAACGATATCACTAATATGGATATGACGATAGTCCTGGGAATCCGGGATTGCTTGAAAAAATATTTAATATTATTTATTAAAAATGTGTTGAAATCGTGCTTGTTTGAAAAATTTGGGTGATATTTGAGACAATATCACTAATATGAATATTATGGATATGACGATAATCTCAGGATTCCGGTATTGCTCGAAAAATATTTATTAATATTTAAAATGTGTAGAAATCGCGTTTGTTAGGGAAATACGTTTATTCAGTAGTATTAAGCATTTAAACAGTAAAGACTTACCAATGGAAGGAAAGGGTAATCTTTAAAAGTGCAACAGAAAATAATTAACATTACCAACATGAAACCGATTTCATTTTCGGAACAAAAATAGCTGAAATAGATAGAATATCTTTCTTTTAACAATAGATAATTATTTCTTGCCAAATTTTGTTGTTCGATTTACATCCAAAAAGTCTAATAGAAGTTATTTTTCGTACGGGTTAGTAAGCTCTCGAAGTAGTAAAAGTCGGCCGGGCGGCGGTGCACGTTCTATGCGGGTGAGAGAGTACATATTTGTCGTCTCGCTCGCACAGAGCGGGACCATTTGCCGGCCCGCAAGAGCATCATTACATAAAGTATTACAAATTAGCACCATTAACGTCTTCAGATGTTCAGATTGAGATTCAGATAGAGGTGTCTTGTCGACGGAAAAGTAGACAAAGATGACGTTACCGTGTAGACAGTACGACGGCAACAAAGTAGAAAAAGTCAACTGCACTTTTAAGAAATTCACTTTTTTACATAATTCGAATCGGAATTCTTTGTCATAGGATTTTTTTTCTGTTTAATTCTCAATTTTTACAAATATTAAGTCACGCATATAAATACAACTGCGGAAACGATGCGATTCTCGACGTGTTTTATATGGAATTTTTCACTTTTTGTATGGAAAATAAATGAAAAATTATTACCTACATGTAGAGCTTTATGGGTGTAGTGGTATGGAACCACACATGCACACACATGCGCTTAAGTGCCTATAACTTCACATGTCTGCGAAGTTCAGTACACAGTCGACAGTCAACAGTCGTGAGTCGACGACACGACAACACACAACACTGCCGTTACCTACCGCGTCATTCGCGTCATTTCATAATTGTCAGACAGTAGACAGTCAACAGTCGTCAGTCGACGTCACGACAACACACAACACTGTCGTTACCTACCGCGTCATTCGCGTCATTTTATAATTGTCATACTTTCAGTTATTGTACCGTGTTAATTTTAATATCATTTTATTAAAATCATGTGTACCACTAAATTAACATTTAATTTCATAGAACCTAAATCACGTCCCAACAAAAGTTCTATATGGGTACTGTAAAGGGCGGCAAAATTTTCATTATTTTTGCGATAGGACACACCGTTTTGGAGATATAAGCAAAACAAGAGAAAAAAGAAATGATTTTGTAGATAACCGTATATACTTTGCGGCCGTCGAGTAGAAAGTTTTCTACTGTCTTTAGCATGGCGATTACAAAATCGATTGTCTTCATTACCCTAGACCACTTTCTTCCGAAATAGTCTACACGAAAAAGGACCTGACAAAGATCTACGAGATTTCTACGGTGCGATGTCATAAACAGAATAGAATAGGTCTTTATTTGCTTCGAATGTACATAAAAATAAGTTGTTAAATTATATAATAGGATCCATGTACATTCTGCCTTAATATAGCATGCAAATGTAATACAGAGGCCGATAAAGAGATTAAAGAAAATTATCATTTAAGAAATCATGCACAGAATAATAACATTTATCTACAAGTAATTCTGTAAAACGTTTTTTAAATTTTCGCAACGGAAGTTTTTAATTTCGTCAGGTATTTTATTAAAGATTGCAGGAGCCATACAAATCACTATTTCTTTTTAATAAGCTAATTTTAAATACGCTCGTGCATAATAGTTTCTGGTATTGTGATCTCATAGGTGTACTTCGTTTTCTAGTTTCTATTAAAGTTGCAAATAGACATCGATTTGTTATTACAAATATTGCTAGTTCTAGGATACGAGGGAAGGGAAAGGCATGGGAAAGTTAATAATTTATGAGACTTAAATATAGGTACCTACGCAACTGTCTGTTACTTTAAGACCAAATATAGCTCTCAGGCAGCGCTTTTGAGCTTTGAAAATGCTTTCTCGTTCACTACAGAAACGAAACGAAATATCACTTTGTATAGAAAAGGTTGTCTACTCTTCGTAGAGATAGCCAAATGGTCATGCTAAGCCCACTGTCCCCAGTTTTTTGTACTAAGATTGAGCTCCGTTGTCTACTCTTCGTAGAGATAGACAAGCGGTCATGCTAAGCCCACTGTTATACTTGTTCTTTTTTTATTATAAAAATATACTTTCAGTAATAAATGATTTCATTTACTTATTAAAAAAACAATTTCCCGATAATAATAAAAATAATATGTATATTGAGTGAAATATTAATTATATGTGTAGTGAAAAACGTTGTAAGTATATAAGTAGAATAATCATCAGTTCTAGTAATGTTTTAATATCCGTAACCAAAGAACCGATTCCCGAGAATTTTTGGTCATATTACCGATTACCGGGAATTTTTGGTCATATCCATACTTTTGATAGTAATAGCACCCAAGTTTCGATCAATGCTTATCACTGTAATGGCGTATTTCAGAATTGTTTCGTTAGAGAAACGTTCGACTTAATTTTCCTTAAAAACCTAGTATCAGGCTCTTTGAACTGTCTCGAGTTGCTCAGCAAAGTATCCTTCCATGTGCCACCAAATCTACCAAGAAAATCTAATAGAAAGCTGTTTTGCATGCCGAGGAGCAATACTAATCTAAGGCAGCATTGCTCATTATCTAGAATGTATGCTGTATACAAAAAGCATGATGAAGACATCGATTTATTTCATACATCTGTGCCTACTCTGAAGAGGATCGCAAGTTCTGATTTGAAAAATAATCATAATTAAGTCTGTTACTCTATATCCTTAAGTGTATAATTTTTGTTTGTAATGTGTATATATATATTAGGTTGGGGAAAAAGTCTTTTCGCATTATAGTATGTATGAACTTGTAATAAAATCTCTTTGGCTATACTATTTGTATCTGGCTGGTTTTGGTATCATTGAAAGTTTAATTTTTAAAGAACATAATTCCAAATTCAAATTAGGAAAATGTGTGATTTTCATTTGTTTTTCGTACCGTCAAGATGAGTGAATCTGATGAAGAAATTCGATACATTTAAAATTTTATTACAAAAAAGGTAAAAATGCAACGCAAGCCGCGAAAAAAATTTGCGATGTTTATGGACCTAGTGTAGTGTCTGTGAGAGTAGCACAAATTTGGTTTAAGCGTTTTCAATCCGGAAATTTTGATGTCAAAGATGCACGTCGCTCTGGTCGCCCTATTACGGATAAAATGGATGCTATTTTTGAAAAAGTGGAGCAAGATCGGCATATCAGTAGTTACGACGTAGCTGAAGAACTGGAAAATCTGGAAATTGACCACAAAACAGTTTTGGCGCATTTGAAAAAAACTGGGTACACAAAAAAGCTCGACATTTGGGTACCTCACGAGCTCACTGAAAGAAACCTAATGAACCGTGTACTCATTTGTGATTCTTTATTACGACGTAATGAAACCGAACCATTTTTGAAGAAGCTGATAACTGGTGATGAAAAGTGGATCACGTATGACAAGAACGTGCGAAAAAGGTCGCGGTCAAAGGCCGGTCAGGCTTCATAGACTGTGGCGAAACACGGGTTAACTCGCAACAAGGTGATGCTGTGTGTGTGGTGGGATTGGAAGGGCATTATTCATAATGAGCTGTTACCACCAGGCAGGACCATCGATTCTGAACTCTACTGCGAACAACTGATGAGATTAAAGCAAGAAGTTGAGAGAAAGCGGCCGGAATTAATCAACAGAAGGGGTGTGGTTTTTCATCATGATAACGCTAGACCTCACACATCTTTAGCCACTCAGCAAAAATTAAGAGAGTTTGGCTGGGAGGTGTTAATGCATCCGCCGTATAGTCCTGACCTTTCACCTTCAGATTTCCACCTGTTTCGGTCTCTTCAGAATTCTTTAGGCAGTGTCAGGTTAACATCACGAGAGGACTGCCAAAACCACTTGTCGCGGTATTTTGACCAGAAGTCCCAAAATTTCTATAGCAATGGGATCATGTCCCTACCTACAAGATGGCAAAAAGTTATCGAACAAAATGGTAACTACATACTTTAGTTAAATGTAAATAAACTAGATTAAAAAATGTTTTGAATTTTCTTAAAAAATGCGAAGAAACTTTTTCCCCAACCTATTATTTTAAATATAATATATATATATATATATATATATATATATATATATATATATATATATATATATATGTATAATCTTAATGTGTATAATTCTTGGTTGTAATATTTAATTTTTTTTCTCATTGTTTCTCTTGCGGTTTACGCGCTAAATACACTGCATGCAGTGCTTTTCTTTAAGTGATGAGGCACTTAAGTTTGGAATGTATCCTATATATTTAATAGTGTACTCATTGTTGAAGAGCCAAATTTAATAAATAAATAAACGGAGTAGTTTTTTTTTTTTTTGTTTTTTTCAATAGCTTAGACAGAAATTGCTTTATCAATAAACACTACACATTTGAAGTAAACTAGAACAATAAAAACAGAAATTTCGAAAAACCTTCTACTCCGTTCACCTATTGTACCCTATTTTTTTTCAAGACGGTAAAAAAAATCATCCAGTATAACATTGGTCAGGCAGAGGACCTATTTCTTCCATAATTCAAGTTACCCAATCCACTTTAGCCACCAAAACCCCTAGCCCAATATATTTTGTTTCCACATTCTGCAATAGTCCTGCAACAACCGGGGGTTGTCCTTGGGAGCACTTGCATGTGCATATAGGGATAATAAGGAGAGAAAATGGGTTTAAATGCATTACTTCAGTAACTTAGATCCTTATAGTAATTGTTGATTGTTATAAAACAACACATTAGCGGATAACGATACTGACCCAACATCGACACGATATCGGCAGTCAGATAATCGCGTACGTTTAGTACCTACCTACTCAACGCTTTTACATTGTGTTGTTACACCGATAATGGCACAATATCTACCGGCGAAGACAGTGCGGGGTGAGGGTAGCGGACATTCTTTCACTTGAACACACTTTTTCGCACTGCCGACTTCAAAATGTCGATGTCGGTAGGTGCTGTAGTTGTTTGCGTCGTGATGGTCATCAATTATATCGGTATCGAATTGATATCGGTATAGCTGTCGACATATCGGTATCGGGTTGGTTTCGTTATCTGATAATGTGAAAACGCCCGGTAGATACATAGGACATTTTAAGTAATAATTTTAGTTCACCGTATACTGTACTTAATACACCGTAGCCGTGGGTACATAGAAAAAATTGAAATTGAACTAATAATTAATAATAATAATATCCTGGGACATTTTCACACACGGCCATCTGATCCCAAATTAAGCAGAGCTCGTACTTACTATGACAACCAGATAACTGATATACTACATATACTACTTTTTTTTAAAATACATACTTATACAACATGTAACGGAAAGGGTATATGTTACACGCTAATGGCATGGCTTCTTTGGATGATATTAAACGATATTGGAAGGGTTTTTTAATCCTATCTCTACATGTTCGGAAGTTATGAGAATTTTTAATACATTGATACCAGAAAAAGAACTTATCAAATTTTTGCAAATTGCACTAAGTCAGCTGATCGGTGTCAGCGAACTATTTGTAAGTAAAAATAAACGTCCTACTCCTGGTATTTCTGAATAAAAGGTTCCGCATGTTTATTTTTTGTTTACAAAATATTATTTCTGACTTTTCCTAAACTTTGATTATGTTTGTGAACTAGCTATAACAGAATTGAGAATTTCTATAAAACCGTCAAATGTTTCAATCTTCGCTTAGCGCTAACATAAACAATGCGGACAAGTTAAAAAGTGTATGTATTGTATGTAATTGGTCTTGTTTAAAAGAGATAAACCTACCTATTTGCTGTGTATGATTGTTTGTGTTTATACATTGGGCAAATATGGAACTATTGTAAGCCCTTATCATAATAATTTTTACACATACAATCTAGGAGATTCGATTCACCTTACTATTGAATCGATTTGCTTGAAGAACGCATTAAAACGGAATTGTTTCGAAAAATCGTCAGCTTGTACCATTGAATTGATCATAAAAATCTTACATAAATAAATTATTGTTATTACTTGCCTAATAAACAAAGTGTGTGTAAGTTTCTTGAGAAATTTGCAACAATTTTCTCAAAGAAACTATCTGGTTTCCATGTATCTGTCCAGTAAGGTATTGAAACAGTTTCTCCAAAATTGTACAACTGTAATCCACAACAGCTTACAGCATTCATTATTGAAGCATTATGAATAATCTGAAAGTTAATAATTAAGTTACTTTTGTTACTGTCCTCATTTACAAATCTCTTGCACTAAGGTTTGCTGGTAGAGAACCCAATTCTGGGTTAACCTCGCTTATGTACATGGGCTATCCATATTATAAGTTTTTTGTTATCTATATACAATAAAGAATATGTTGTTCATATGTGTGAAAACTGCTTAGTGTGAGCTATTTCAATTTATGGGTTAAATTCAGGGAATGATTACTAATATTGAAGAACTTATGTGTGTCAGAACTAGAAATAATTTTGACCAAAACCAATTTGTACCGACGCCAGCAGGTCAAGCTACCCAAAACTGTCAAATTTTGGCAATCAACCTTGAACCTAATGCTTTAGCAATAAAGTTGAAAATCTATGAAATAAATTTGACAGATTGTAGTAGCTTGATGTGCTGGTGTCTGTACAATGCATTTTATAAAGATCTTTTTTTTTTGTCAAATATATAATACCTAAAATGGTTTGTTTGTTATGTAGTTAAGACATAATTATATAAATATGTCAGCCAATTTGTCATATTTTTATTTAGTAAACCATTATATTATCAAATAATGGCCGATTCCTATAATTTACGGACCATTATCTGTTAAAATTAAGACTCTTGTATCTTAACCAATAATGAAGCAAAGACCTCATAGTAGACCCTCCCATATATGGAAGTAGCTATCACAGGTAAAATAGCTTGCGAAACTATTTATATGGCCAGTTTAACAATAAAAAATGCTACCATTGGTAAGCAAAACGATTCATGTTTGTTTATAGGAACCAAGCATTAGTTTATCTTTAAAAAGACAGCTCTGATGTGTATTCAACCACATAAGATGTTACGAAGAGAAGTTACAAACTGCTCATTCAATTTTGCTACCTGTGTTTTTACACCAAATTGTTTAGCCCGCAGCAACATATCAGTGTGGGTTGTGGCTCCCAAAGGGTCACCAACAACCAGCAAGGCGACTTCAGCATTCTTAGCTTCTAATAAAATATCATCAATTGCACCCTCACATAATTCACGGTCTGCTAGCACCAATGGTCGACCATAATAATCTTCCTGAAATTATAATGTTACTTAGAATAAAACCAAGACTGAATTTTTTATAAGTAATAACAAACAGGCCAGTTAGCGTGGTTGGTTAAGACACCGCCTAAAATGCCGCTGGTCGTGGGTTCGATTCCCATCCAGGACAAACATTTGTGTGCATGAACATGTCTGTTTGTCCTGAGTCTGGGTGTAATTATCTATTTACGTATGAATTTACAAACAAAAAAGAGTAGTGTATGTAGTATATCAGTTATCTGGTTTCCATAGTACAAGCTCTGCTTAGTTTGGGATCAGATGACCATGTGTGAACAATGTCCCAGGATATTATTTTTATTATAATCACACACAAATTTAGATGTCAGTATGCCATTTATTACGTATCTAATAAATCTCACTCTAATACAGTATTTAAATATTTACCAAAATATCTTTTCCAACAGTGAGTATTGAAGTGTAACCTTCCAACAAAACTTTGTCACATTTTCGAACAATTTCCAAGCCTTTTACAGTAATGTCCTTGGCGTCACCTAATCCTAAACCTATTAAATAGAACATTATTTCGTAAAATAATGCTTATGTAAATACAATTTAATTGGATCAACGTTTGCCGGAAGGTTCCTGATATACTTTACATAAATTTAAAAATTAATATTGAACGCACAGAACAATAATACTCAAGATTGAACGCGATTTCGAGATTTCGGGCCAAAAAGCGGTCACGTGGTCACGGTCAGTGACATGACACTGACAGGACGCACACAGAATATAACAAATAACCCACAGACTACATAATAAATAGCAGTGCCATTGCACTGGTACATACATTCCTCTCGAGATAAGGGCCCACAGCTCGCGACAACACAGTGTTGATCAGTCAGTCAGGTCTAGGGTTGCGCTCAGCGAGACACTAACGAGTATTTGTTATTTTATTTTTGATTTAGTGCACCCTTCGCTATGGCATCAAAATTAAAGAAAATTAAAGATAAAAGAAAGTACGTTAAGCCGTTGGTCCCGGCTGTCATTCGTGGATCTTTGACAGTCGTTACGGGTCGTCAAAAGCCCGAAAACCTGACAACCAGTCTCACCAAGGGGTATCGTATTACCCAGTAACTGGGTTGTGGAGGTCAGATAGGCAGTCGCTCCATGTAAAATACTGGTATTCAGCTGCATCCGGTTAGACTGGAAGCCGACCCCAACATAGTTGGGAAAAGGCTATGCAGATTGATTTTTATAAGTATAGGATTATAAGGTAGGTAACGAGAAAAATATAGAAATATTTTGTTAATTAAAAATGAGCTCTTTCCTTTAGTTTGCCGTACGTCATTCCTTCTCAGAATTTAATCCTTATTAGCGACACTATAGAATGGTGTAACGTGAATGTTTTTCAAAATCAACGGGTTCGATTTCTGGCTAGGAATATTTATTTTTCAAAAATCAAATGATATAGTTTTAGTTTTCACCAAAATCGGGCTCGAGACTCCTTTTAGTATTTTTTGCTATTCCTCATAGTTTCAGATCTGGCCACATGAAAAATTCACCTGTATAGAATATTTTTAGAATAGTTTATTTTCATTTTTATAAATTTTAAGTTTAAACGGTTTTATGATTAAAAGGTTATTTTACTTTTAGCAAACAACACCTTTCGATTTCGACTGCCTCACAAGTTTTAAGTTAGCATGTGGTATATTCCGTTTGGGAAAAGCAACATGCAACTTTAAGTCCAGTAGATAATAAGGATTCCCACGGGCGGCGCTCGGATGTTGGATTATTGTATTTGCTTATCGCCGAGCGTCGATAACTAAATATTATGTAGTAAGATTTTGATTTTGTAGCCAACAGGGTATTCGTATATACTTTTTTATTGGCCCAATTACGTAGGTATATATTAATAAAATAATAGAGACTAAAAAAAATTAAGTATCGTCTGCAGGCGACAGCAGCAACCCTAACGTGGTCAGAAGGAATAAGAGTTATGCGATAGAAAGAGAGGCAACTTGTAAGTAAATATAACTTGTAGGTAATAAGCGTTGTGCGACCTGAATTGCACTTTATTGTGTAGTAGCAAGAGTCACTTTTTATTTAAATGATTTTATTGTTTTTTTTTTAATAATAGTCATTTCAAGCACAAATAACTATACCTATTCGAATAGAGGGGTTCCATGAATTATACAAAATCAAATCTGTTTAACAAAAAAAAAAAAAAAAAACAGTCAGTCATGTGGTCTGCCGACAGAACTTGACAGCACTGCAAACTTGACAGCGTGACGTGACGCGAACTCAAGATTTTCCCCTCAATACGCCTAAAGAAGTTTTCACTTCAAAAATACTGTTGAACGCACTCCGCTGCGCCAATTATCTACCAAATTACCTACCAACAAATCTACTATTGCTAGAACAGCAGATACGTTTACCTCGTTGGAACTCATTTTTGAAGTTTTTCCAAAAAGAAAAGAAAAATATTGTTTACGCAAAAGTCGCAGCAGACTTTAAATACATTTTAGTAGTTCCTCAAATGGGTCGAAATGGTTGATTGGAAAGGTTGACTGACAACGTAGACAGAGAATAGAGGTAGACATGCTCTTAGAATAATAATAATTGCGAAAGTCGGATGACACATATGTCAAAATGTGTATGTGTGAGCAGGACATAGCATTATTATTCTATCTCAATTTGTGTATCGGGTTTTTGTTGTTTGCCACCACTGAACACAGCTAGAACAGCAGATACGTTTTCCTCGTCGGAACTCATTTTTGAAGTTTTTCCAAAAAGAAAAGAAAAACATTGTTTACGCAAAAGTCGCAGCACTCTTTAAATACATTTTAGTAGTTCCTCAAATGGGTCTAAATGGTTGATTGGAAAGGTTGACTGACAACGTAGACAGAGAATAGAGGTAGACATGCTCTTAGAATAATAATAATTGCGAAAGTGGGATGACACATATGTCAAAATGTGTAGGTATGTGTGAGCAGGACGTAGCATTATTTTTCTATCTCTATTTGTGTATCGGGTTTTTGTTGTTTGCCACCACTGGTCATTGGTGACAGACAAATTGTGGTGTCAAAAGATTTTCGTTGATAAAAACTGTGAAACGCTTATTCTGTATAATTTGTGACTTTATTGATATTGCAAAACATTTAGTGAATTGCTGTAAAAGCCGTAGCGGCCGTAGCGAACGAACCAATCACAAATCAACCAAACACAGCCTTTCATCGGTTAGTAGCATTTTTATCTATTACAGCAAGTAAATCAAAGGCTTTTTGTACTCAAGACTATTTTCTGTCAATACTACGCTAGTTAGCTATAGTTACTTCCTGACATTTGTCAACAGTCGGATAATAACATGACGGTGATACCAGCACTTGATTATTTTTACCACTAAACGTATTTATTTTTTTCCTTTTTTTTTAGTTTTCCGAATGAACCATTTTTAAGAAATAAGTGGACTGAGTGTTCCGGCCGAGTCAACTAAATTAAAAATTAGTTGCATTCGACAGAAATTAAATAGTATCCACTTAATTCCACGTTTGATACCCACACTTTTCATTCAAGCATAGTAAAATATATTATAACATTATTATTATTGTTTGTTTAACTTTGATGCGCAAAAATTAATTATGACTTTTTATATTAATTATTTACGGTGTTTTTAAATAAGTATTTGTTATAAATACAGAAATATTTTTGTTATATTTCAGACACAAGAAATATTACCTATGGTGGCAGCGCCGAAAGATGAGCTGAATCCTCATAAAAAGAAGTTAATTAGGAAATTGGAAAAGAAGACAGTTTGTGTGTAAAAATTACATGGAACGAAAGTACTCGCCTGAACTGCAGAAATTGGCCTTAAGTCTCCACTGCATAAATCCCAAAGCTTATATGTCAAAATAAATATCTGCTGCAAAAATACAAAAGTGCATGAAAATGATGTTTTTTTTGCTATTTCAGAGTTGGTCATAGGAAAGTTATAAAATAGTCGCTCCCTGAAAAGTTGGTGACAATGAATTGAATAACTCGTAGTAGACGTAGTACAATCAAATTATTCAATACTTAAGTACCAGATTACCTCAGGATAGGGGTAAAAGTTAAAGTATGGCAATATTAATTGCATGTAGCATGTAGCTGTGGTAATGCCAGCACATCAAGCTACTACAATCTGTCTTTCTTTAATAGATCAACTTTATTGCTAAATCATTAGGTTCAAGGTTCACTGGGACAATGTTACAGTTTCGGGCAGCTTAATTTGCTGGCGTCTGTACTTATGTCGAACTATCGCTATCTCATACAATTGTACGCTGAGGTTTCGTCTACCTCTATTCTCTGTCTACAATGACACGTTTACTATGGTTCAATGTCACGTCAACTGTCATGCATGTATAATGTATAAGTAAACGTCACAATTTGTTAAAATGTTATAGTAGATCTGTGGCATTTTTCTGTGAGGATATTGTTTGATTTAATTTTATATTTTTTAATTGTTTGAAATCATACGCTAATGTGCTGAAAATTTGATGATTATGTTTTACGATTGTTATAAATTAAAATCATGATATCTAGAAAAGGTCAAAAAGCTGTTAACGAGGGTGTGGTTGGAAAATACATAAAGAAAGATACTCCTCCAGATTTACCCAGTAAGTTTGCTCACTGGAGAATGTTATGATAACAATATTTATTTTCTTCAAGATTTATTTACGTTGTATTAAAATAATCGAATGTAACCCTTTATAATCGTTATCGTTAAAGTGTGCACTTACTTTCCATTTCCTTTAGTTATAAATGTGTGGACCACTGGTCACAATAAAAGACCTCGAAGTCAACCTTTCGGCGCGAATGATGCCGTCTCGCAAAGCCATGAGAATAAATTTGGCAAGGCACAAACTATGAGTGGACATGCAGGAAAATATACACCCAGTGAGTCAGTCCCAAATTTAGCACACAGGTAATAAATAGCAAATAATTTAGTAATTTATGATACTTAACTTAGTTTATGTCTATTGCTTCACTCTGCACTCTGTTTATAATACGATAATCATTTTGTTGCAGGTTTGCCAGTTTATCCACTAGTGATACAGCAAGTACATCTAATAGCTACAACTCTCAATATCTCTTAGATTCAAATGTGGTAATAAAATATTCTTAAGAAAGTGTTGATGAATGTTGACTAAACATTGACTAAATTTTTAAACTTATTTATGTTTTATAGGCTTCTCATACAACTTTAAATGAAAGAGACGACTCATTTAGCAGGCAAACTAGCTACAGGTATTATAGGCAGCAACAACAAGAAGATCCTATATACCAGAATCAACAACAGGTACCTTCATTGCCTCAAGCATCAACTAACGGGACACAATTAATGGTTTCTTGTTGTGATACACCCACCCGTCTTATTTTGCTTTGTGAATTACATCAACAAGTAAACATCATAACAAGTGAAATCAAAAATATGGAATTAAATGACATGTAATTTAATCAACCCTCTAATAATTTCCATTTTGCACTCCTAAAAATACTATTGAACACTAATATAATGATTGTGCCTATTTTTTGTGAACCTCAAATAATTCCTATTTTGGGGTCCTAGAAATACTAAATAGCCAAGTAACTGCAACCAGCTTGGATATAGCGAAAGCCACTGTTGCTGCGGCACTGCTAACATTTCTAGTTGGGTTCGCAAGTAGTTGATCAAAGTTCTAACCTAACCTTGCCCATTTGGTCGGGGTTTCCTAGCTTAGTTATTGCAACCAAATCGCCTTGCGGTAGTTTGTCACAGTTCCTACCTAACCTAGGCCATTTGGTTGAGGTACCTTAGCTTAGTTCTGCAACCAATTGTGAGAAAAGGCAAGCAAAACAAAAGGAGGCTCAATTATTTAATAAAGTGTGCATTATTAGAAGGTCAAAGTTTTTAGAGGTGCAGTTAAATATTTCCCAATTAAAGTGGTGCATTGACAACTTAATACTCCACTATTTGACTACTAAACTAGTATATCCCTTACCACTTCCCAGGTTCAACAGCAAAAACAACAACAATATGGATCAAGAGAATCCAGCATGCCAAGATTGTCTTCCAATATGAGCTTAACACCAAGACTGCATTCCCCTTCTCCACATTCATTACGTCTTCAAAATTATACAGATTGTAAGTTTTATATTATTTAATTCTAAAAAATTTAACACTCCTTTTAAAAGGTTGGTGTCGTAAATTAATGGTTAGGATCTTCATCATTAATTTAGATAAATACGTAATCAGGTCAATTTTAAAATTTATAGACCAAAGGAATAAAAAAATTCAAATAAACTGCATCCTACCTTTTCATCACAACAGTACTTGTTTCTAAAAAATCTTTTGGTGAGTTTCCATTATCATATGACAAACATCATTTATTTACTTTTACGTAAACCCATTCTCGCGTTAATTTGAAGCACGCAGTAATATTCATTTCTTAAAAACCCTGAGACATATTTTTGTAATTTTTAGGGTTCCGTACCTCAAAAGAAAAAAACCGGAATCTTTGTAGGATCACTTGTGTGTCTGTCTGTCTGTCACAGCCAATTTGCTCCGAATCTAATGGACCAATTAAGTCGAGATTTATTTCACGTATGAATTTCTGTGACCCAAACAAGTAAAGTAAATAAATGGATTTTGAATATGGGGTCAACTTTGAATTGAAAAAAAGGCTTTGCAAACTGTACCGTGTGACATATCAAATGTTTCTTTTTGTTTCTTTATACATTTAAAATAAATTGCTTTAATGTTATTTAAGAAAATAGACAAAAATAGACCATTCCCCCCCGCCCCAACTACGGAACCTGCCGGTTTTTTGTTTTGAGTATACCTTCGTAGCATGTCATAATTTTTGATTACTAACTTTGACTGACTTTCAGAAACTAATAGTAACAAATTTTGTTATTTACTGGGGCAAGTATCTTCGAAGGAATATGATTTTTGATACAAACAAAAACCCACCTTTATACCCCCTTAATGGTTGAATTATCAAAAACCCCTTATAGTGCTTGTCTATAAAAGAAAGCCTTGTGCAAAATTTCATGTTCGTAGCCCCAGTGGTTTTACCTGTGCGTTGATTGATACGTCAGTCAGTTTCTCCTGTTATTTATATAGATTAGATTTAATTAATTATTTATACAAGGTGTAGGGAAGCTTAGTGCAAAGCTTTAAGGGGGTGATACACACATATAGATAGACCTAGATAATGCAAGAGCACCTACTTTGCGTGCCCGGCTTGAGCATAAAATAGTAGGCTCAGTCCAGTCAGCGCCTGTCCGCCACGCCAGTCGGACGTCAGCCAAACAATATAAAACGTTTATATTCGTAATACATTGTGGCTTTTACTTGGAGCAGTTGATGGGACGTTTTGTATTAACAGGTGATGAATATCGAAACGAGTGATACTATCGTATATCGCTTCAGGTTCGTGGTATAGGCGCTTTTTGACACAACGACGTCGTTGATTCTACGCAATGTAAGTCATTCTCAAGAATCGATTTCGGAGACAGAGGAATGATTTTGTGTTTTATACTTATTATGTAGATAGACAATTTCAATAAACAAACTCCAGGTTTCGTGATTTTTTTAGTTTTCCACATGATGCGAATTTAAAAGAAAAAGGTGGATTGAGACGATGGGAAATAAATATTGGTACCTAACAAAGTATCTTCCTCAAAATGTATCGAACAAATAGTGCTATACTATTTGTTCGATACATTTTGAGGAAGCCAGCTTTGTTGAATGAAATTTGAAGCATCGAAGCAAGAATGAAATAGCATCGAACATTGGAAAATGCAGCATCCAACTATAGATAATTGATGTACCTACGTACTGAAGATCACAACTATCCAAGAAGTAACAAGTTTTTGTACTTTTTCGAGATTTTTATTAAGTTTTACACATTTATAATTAAAAAAAACAGGTCAGTATATTCACATGTCGAACTTTTACTTGTGTATTACAGAACTAGCTTCTGCCCGTGACTTCGTTCGCGTGGCAGTCGTAAGACACCACAATATTGACGGAATCAATCATCAGATTAGCTCTATAGTACCAAAATATTGCATTATCACCGATTTGAATGCTTCAATCGAACACCGGGAAATGGGTCAAATTTTGAAAAGGTCAACTCACATTGAACATTGCAAGTTAAATAAAAGCTTGTAAAAATATTAAAAACAATACGTACTACTGGGCGAGATGGGTGCAGCACGCGGCGGCGACTTTGAATCGATTTGAGTTTCCCTTTCCCATCACTAAATATTGCTTGTGACGTCATAGTAAGTAGCCAAAAAATGGCACGCTTGGTTTTCATACAGATCGTGATACTTGCATTATCTAGGCTAGGTCTATCTATATCTGTGGGGTGATAGTTGACAGCATTTAGAGCATTTTGAGCCCTACAGGTCTTAGACAAATTAGGTTTTTTTTTAATTTTAAACTGATATATTTTTTTTAATAAAATCTGAAGAAACAAGAAACAGAAATTGGGTTATATATATATATATAACTAACTGCAGTTTTAAATAAAAAAAAACATACTTTGTCTAAGGCATGTATGGCTCAAACGGCTTTGCACCCAACTGATTGGTATAACCTGACTTTACTCCTGTATAATAATAATAATTTATTTAGGTCCTTTTACAAGGTAATACATTTACAAACTTATAAATATTGGGTTGGCTAATAAGTAATGAGCGACATACAACTATTTTATTTGTATTTATTAATTAAATGAATAATTCGCACCTTGAAAACAAAAGTGGCGTTATACAAAAATTAAAGTTTTTCTTTATGTCCATTTAAAGCTTTTTTGACGCAGCATTTTGGTCAATATCTTAGCAAATAACTGAAATAAAAGACTGCAATTTGACTTTCTTACTCTAAGTTTTATTTATACTGAAAATATGCCAGTAAATTATGGAGTTATTTAGAAAACATAGTTTTGATAATGCCACTTTTGTTATCAAGGTGCGAATTGTTAATCATTAATAATATATTCACCGTCGTTTTCTACTACCATTCGCCATCGATCTGGCAAAGAGTGAATGGCGTCTGCATAGAACTTCGTTGGTTTTGAATTGAAGAAGTCATCTATGTATTGTTTCAAGTGTGGTTCATCGTCAAAGCTTTTTTCCCGTAAATTATTACTAAGTGATCGGAACAAGCTGAAATCAGTTGGTCCGGCGAATATGGAGGGTGGGGTATTATTTCCCAATTAAGCTCCAATAGTTTTAGCCTGGTACTCTTAGCAATATGCGGCCGGGCATTGTTGTGCAGGAAAAATATTTTGTCGTGTTGTGGACGTTTACGATGGATGTCAAGCTTCAGTTTTTCGAGTTGATCATAATATACTGTTGCTGTAATCGTAGTATTAGTAGGAAGGAATTCCCAGCTTATTACTCCATGTATATCCCACCAGACAGAAAGCATTACCTTGCGAGGATGAAGATCACCTTTTGACGTTGGTATTCCCCGTTCTTTACATCCCAGCCACTGGCGCTTGCGTGTGTGATTAACCTAGAGAACCCACTTTTCATCTCCAGTGACAAGATGATTTAACCAATTCGCACTAAGCGCTTCCAAATGTCTTTTATAATGCGCACAGCAAAAGAGTGGAACTCACTACCTGCGTCTGTGTTTCCGAACGTATACAACCCTAATCTCTTCAAAGTGAGAGTGAACAGGCTTCTTCTGGGTAAGCTCACTCCATCGTCGACTTTGTCTCTGTCACCTATGACCTAGACTAGAGTCAAGAGCAAACCCATCACAAATAAAAAAAAAAAAAAAAAAAAGATAAATGTTTTACACAAATCTCAGCTCGGTAGGTCAGCTGATCTTAATTGATGGGGTACCCAAACACTATATTTGTAAGTCTTCCCCAAACCATGTAAATGATTTTCTATGGTGCCATGAGAGCACTCGAGCCGAACAGCCAAATCGCGTGTAGTTCTTCGAGGATCTTCTTCGATTAATAGTTTTAATTTATCGATATCTATTTCCACGGGCCGCCCAGACCTTGGTTGATCGGTTAAGGAAAAATCGTTATTGCGGAACCGTTGGAACCAGCGCTTTGCTGTTGTTTCGGAGACTGCATCGTGAGCTATCCTTTGACATATGTAGCTCCTGCAGCAGAATGCGCAGATTGAAACTCATATAATAAACAATGTCGTACGTGGGTTTTAATATCACTCATTTCTTTGTAAACTTTAACACATTAATGCACTAACAGCCAAACTATCAATAACGCGCATGAGCGCGACTCGCTCTTTATATACCCTCTGCTACAGAACGTTCTCGAACCTTTCCGAAAATTCTAGAAATTATAAACTAAAACGCTCATTACTTATTAGCCAACCCGATACTTAGTAGTACAGTAACCGGCGTGAGTCGTGAGCACAAAGGACACCTGCACAGTAGTTAATTTTCGGGTCTCTTTGGCGGAATGAAGAAGCCGGGGGGCGCCGAACTGCACGTGATTGGTTCGTCAATTGATGCTCGTCGTCTATTGGACTGTCACGTGTCATTCGGCTACTGTACACTTTTGTGCAATTTTAGTAACTTAGGTTTTGGATTTTAAAATAGTTTTTTTTTGTTATTTCATATTTTTTAAGTGGATTGAGACGATTTTTTACCTACAGCCAAGAATGCTGTAAATTATTCAAAACGTTGTAAAAACTTAAATGCACAAAGAAAAAACACTTATAATCAAACTATATTGTTTTATTGAGATAATTATATTTTAGTCACGAAGGCCTTCAACATTACTGTATCAAAGTAAAATTTCAAGTACCACTAATATTTTAATTATAGTTTGTGTAAGTAAGTACCTATCAACAATTTTCGTAGAAATGGCACTGAATAAATTTGGCCGAAAGTGTACATGCGCGAGCTTCTCCCCACTACTGGCCATCTGTGCTCATGACTCGTGCCGGTTATTATACCAAGTTCTTAACACATTGGCTTAAGGGAGAAGCGTCAAAGTAGCCCGCGAAATTCAAATTTTCTTAAGTTTTTGCAATTTACAAGTCGGTATTAGATTGTATGTTGATCAAAATATAATTTGCGGCTGGCTAAATATAATTTGCGGCTGTAACAAGTATCTGTTTAGACTATATACATAATTATGTAGGTGAAAGGTAAAGGACCTTAAGTCCATTTTATGTCATTTTTGTATTTTCAATGATTGTCAATGAAGCTCCATAAACCTCCATAATCATACTTTTTGTTCTACAACGGTACACTATTTACTTTTTATACACTGTCGATTTTAATATCTAATTTCGGGTATAGACATCTTTAATGAGCTCTACCGAATAATTTATAAAATGTGACTTAAGGTCCTTTAGCTTTCACCTACAGAATTGGAACCATTAAAGTGATCAATACAACTCTTTAAGACCAGGTAATCCTAATGAATGACTATTTCATGAAATCTTGACATTTCAGGTTTATACTAATTTACGGAGTTGTATTACTGATTCTAATAATTATGTAAATACATTTTTGTTACGGCCGCAAATCATACTTTATTTAACATACAACTTAGTACTGACTTGCAAATTGCAAAAAACGTAAGAAAATTTGAATTTCGCGGGCTATCACTTCAGAGCGGTTGCACCTATTTGGCTAATTCTTTTTTGTTGTGTTTGTAATTGTCAGCACAAGGTTTGTATGAAAGAAAATGTTTTGAAACTTGCCGGGAAAATTGAAAATGAATTTTCTATGGGAATCTTGTATGAATTAATTATTGAAATTTTGACAGGACAACGTTTGTCGGTTCAGCTAGTTACTTGTATAAAAACTAGTTTAATTTACACATGATCTTTAATTACCTATGAAAGGTGCGCTGGTACAGACAATTTTAACTTGTGGCGACCTGCCTGAGCTAGGTTAATAAAAACCTGTGATTCAGCTGTGTGTTATTATTATTACCGAAGTGGTAGGCTTCTGGTTCTACAGTATTACTCTTTTTTAAAGCTTATAATTGTTTTCTTCAAAATCCCTATTTGTAACGATATATATATATTTTTTGGATTAGGCTTGTAGGCCTATTGAGAGAGAGAGAGCAGTGGTGGCCCATTAGTAACGGCCCCGACTTAAGAGTTGTACTTGGTGGGTTCAAACCCAGTCAGGCGCGTTAGTTTGTGTAGTTAATCACTACTGCTCTCAAAACGTTGAAGGAAGGCACATCGTGTGGAAACCGGCATGTCCTAGAAACACCGTGCGCGCGCGTGCGGGTTGGTGATATCTACCAACCCGCACTGGGCCCGCGTGGTAGATTACAGCCCACTCCCTCTTACAAAGAGAGGAGGCCTGTGTACCAGCAGTGGGAACATTATAGGCTGATTATGTTGTCTATTATCATCTATTTTTGCTTGTACGTAGAAATATACTCAACTATTTTATATACATTTTTATGGTTGTAGCATACGCCACAGCAAGCCAGTCGTCACCAATATACTCAAATTGTGTGAGTACATCAGTTCTACCGTACAATAAATCTCATGGAAGCAAGATTATCACTGGCTCTCAAGGTATGTCAAAGAATTTCCAAAATATTACCTACTTTAGTTTTCACTTCCGTATCTGCAAATGATTCCAAAAGGTATACAGTGTTACTTGGGAATGAAATGCTGACCTGTGTCTTTCAGCAAAGAAAGTCATCACACACTAGCGTTGCCAGACGTCCCGTATTTCAGGCATAATTTTAATAGTCCCGCTGGGACAGACTGTCCCGTATTTAATCCATAACTGATTTATTATTAAGAAATCTATAGCAGTCGGTTGATTGACGTTGACAAGTCGCCCGACGCCAATAACAAAGTAGTCTTTGTTTATTTTGCATACGTAATTACTCTAATTATTATCTATGTCACTTATCTCATGATTTTAACGTCCATTTAGTTATGTTTACATTTTCTATTAATTGTTTCGTAAGATGTTCGCAAGGTCAGTTGAGTCATAATCCATTAGACTGAGAATCAGCACTTTTCGAACGTCAGAATTACTTAGGTCAGTCCCCAAAACGCCCGCCCTTCACCACGTCCTAGTGCTTTAGCTGGGAAGAAGAAGTGGCGCAATAAACTCCCCAGCAGAAAAAGAAAGAGTAAATACGTGTTAACATTTTCTTTGATAATTATTATCGAAACTATTAAATAGAGTGATTCAAGTGATAGTGACGCAAATAATTCATCTGGAAGAGGTATTAGTGAATTAATGACCATTTTCAACTATGACTACTTATATAACTGCTTTGAATTTTACAAATAAGTAACGTCAAACAAAGATAAGTAAACTCTTTTGCAAAAGAAACGTGCACTTTAGATTTTTTTTTCTCTACTTCAATGAAGAAGAACAAGAAAGAGGTTTTATTAATTTGACGATGTATTGGCATGTTATTTGAAGCATCCTGGCATGATTGTTTACGTTCCAAATTTAAATTTTGAAATTAACAAAAGAAAAATAATGATTATTGTGGATTATTTATTGTAAAATTGCTTTACTAATGGCGCGAATTACTGAAACGATTTTTTTTACTGATTACTAAAATTTTAAAACTTTTTGGATATTTTCCGCATATTAAACAATTTAATCTTTCTTTATACATTAAATACCACTTTTTGATATGAGTGATAAAGCGATAAGGGCCGGTAAAATTATAGCCCTACTTGAAGAAAGTTGTTCGCAAACTTACTTGTCTCAGCGGCTAAATGTGTGTCGCTCAACTGTCCAGAGGACTTGGCAACGGTATCAATAGACCGGTTCGGTCAAAAGAAGACCCGGTTCGGGAAGAAAACGATGCACAGAACCAAGAGATGACCGCTTTTTGGTGAGTCAGGCGTTGCGGAATCGTAAGGCGTCAAGTGTGGACCTGAAGAAGAGCCTTGAAGAAGAAGTAAGAGGAGTAGAAGTTGAAGAAGGCTTGTGGACGGTCAGGAGGAGGCTTTTGGCTGCCAATATAAGGAGTTACCGCCCGGCTCGTGGCCCTAAATTACTCCGTGAGCACCGTGTTGCTCGACTCAGACCACGCTCTGTTCTGTAAGGGTTCTGTATTCGGGATTATTTGGGATGAATAATTTACGCATGCTCAATATTGATTTTATCTACAGCCATAATAAGTTTGTATTTCATGATAATAGTACTTACACTCCTTTGCAAAAAAACGGACACCTGACAGTCATTGGCTTTTCTATGGATAATATTAATATTTTTAGTGCCTATGTCATTAGCATAAATGACTAGATTTTTTTTATTTCAATGAGAATATAGTTTTTAACACTGAAATCCTGAAATCGGTGTTTTAGTCAATGTAAACAGAGCCGTGTTAAAATGGATTTTTTTATGGGTATAATGAATTTAAGACTACCTACGCATATTTTTATGGTATTTTAATAAAAAAAGACATTAAAAAATAAAAATGAATAACGAGTATGACCTACCCTTGCAACGATTACGGCATGTAATCGTCTTGGCATGCTTTTCACCAGGCTTTTGATGGTGTCCTGTGGAATGTGTTCCCACTCAGCCCAGATCACACGTTTTAGCTCCCTGATGTTTTGTGGAAGTGGTTGGACAGATCGTTTTCGCCGTTTTAGGAGGTCCCAGACGTGCTCAATGGGGCGCAACTCCGCGCTGGCCAATCCAATCGACGAATACCGATCACTTGCAAATAATAATAATAAATCATTTATTTCGGGTAACAAAGACCCATAACATATATTATATACCTTACAGATTATCATACATATTTATAAAAAAACACAATAATGTTAACTACTATTGTACACGACGGGACGGCGTCGTATTGCGCTGCGTGGTGTCGCGTAGCCTTCCGCGGAATCGCCGATACACCCTTCGGCCAAAACTCTTCCTTAAGGACGGTCTCGATAAATTGAGTCGGAACTCGCACCACGAACGACTTGAAATTCGTGTTGTGGGGCGACGCCAACTTCTCGACCCTGAAGACCCAGCTGGTCTTCGCTCGAACATACTCCACGATCTCCTCAACCTTCGTGGTGTGATGTAGCCGAGACACATAGAGCTACGTCGTAGGTATTGCCGGACGCAGCATATTGGTTCCTGCCAGCGCGGTCCCGCACTGGTTCCGACTAGGAGGCTTCTTCCCCTTCTTCCTCTCCATCTTCACGAAGCCATCCTTGTCACACGTGCCCGCATCCGGGCCTTGTTGTTTCGAACTGCTGTCGGCATGTTCACAGCAGCTCTTCTTATCCCCCTTCTTGGCCTGAGACACAGGTTTGTGTGTGGCGACGATAGTAGCGTAGTCACGTTTAGGAGTTAACGAACCTACACGAGACACTACCTCGACCGGCAACGAGTCAGCGACGGCGGCGGCTGCAATATCAGCAGCGGCTGACGCAGTGGAGCTCGCCTACTCAAAACTGCGGATGCTAGCGTTTCCCGCTCCGCGACGTGTGTTCACATTGGAGGCATCAGGCGACCTATTTACCTTAACAGCGTTGCGCAACAACTCTACTTCGGCACGTAGTTCACCAATGGTGTTATTAGACACCTCCAAGTTGGACTGTACATCGGCCAGGCTCGCCTTGAGAGTTGTAATGTCCTTCAGCAACCTGGTGACGTCGACGTGGTCAAACGTGACTGGGGGCAACTTATGTAGCTCCTTCGCCACAAACGTCGTCCGGGTCGGTGCTCTTCAGCAACGTGATGATGTCCTGCACACACTTCTGGCCACCATCCCTCCGGCGGGATTGCATCTGCCTGACTTTTCCGAGCGATTGGAACAGCAGCAGCTTGGTACTGCTGATCTCCTCCTCCTTGAAACTGGACTTGCAAGATGCTGACTTCGTTCATGTAGTCGATGGCATGGTTGATAAATGCCAAGACCTCGTTGGCTATGAGCGGTTGTGAACTCATAGCGACGTAAACCGAACAGCGGCTAAAGCCGCGCAACACGTGAATATATCGGGTTGGCTAATAAGTAATGAGCGTTTTGTTTATAATTTCTAGAATTTTCGGAAAGGTTCGAGAACGTTCTGTAGCAGAGGGTATATAAAGAGCGAGTCGCGCTCATGCGCGTTATTGATAGTTTGGCTGTTAGTGCGTTAAAGTTCACAAAGAAATGAGTGATATTAAAACCCACGTACGACATTGTTTATTATATGAGTTTCAATCTGGGCATTCTGCTGCAGAAGCTACACGTAATATATGTCAAAGGATAGCTCACGATGCAGTCTCCGAAGTAATAGCAAAGCGCTGTTTCCAACGGTTCCCCAATAACGATTTTTCCTTAACCGATCAACCAAGGTCTGGGCGCCCCGTGGAAATAGATATCGATAAATTAAAACTATTAATCGAAGAAGATCCTCGAAAAACTACATGCGATTTGGCTGTTCAGCTCGAGTGCTCTCATGGCACCATAGAAAATCATTTACATGGTTTAGGAAAGACTTACAAATATAGTGTTTGGGTACCCCATCAATTAAGTAAAGATCAGCTGACCTACCGAGCTGAGATTTGTGTACAACTTTTATCTTTCCGCCGCACATTTAATTGGTTAGATCATCTTGTCACTGGAGATGAAAAGTGAGTTCTCTATGTTAATCACACACGCAAGCGCCAGTGGCTGGGATGTAAAGAACGGGGAAAACCAACGTCAAAAGGTGATCTTCATCCTCGCAAGGTAATGCTTTCTGTCTGGTGGGATATACATGGAGTAATAAGCTGGGTATTCCTTCCTACTAATACTACGATTACAGCAACAGTATATTGTGATCAACTCGAAAAACTGAAGCTTGACATCCATCGCAAACGTCCACAACACGACAAAATATTTTTCCTGCACGACAATGCCCGGCCGCATATTGCTAAGAGTACCAGGCTAAAACTATTGGAGCTTAATTGGGAAATAATACCCCACCCTCCATATTCGCCGGACTTAGCACCAACTGATTTCAGCTTGTTCCGATCACTTAGTAATAATTTACGGGAAAAAAGCTTTGACGATGAACCACACTTGAAACAATATATAGATGACTTCTTCAATTCAAAACCAACGAAGTTCTATGCGGACGCCATTCACTCTTTGCCAGATCGATGGCGAATGGTAGTAGAAAACGACGGTGAATATATTATTAATGATTAACAATTATCCATTTAATAAATAAATACAAATAAAATAGTTGTATGTCGCTCATTACTTATTAGCCAACCCAATAATATTCTTATCGAGCAGCGCAAACACGTCCGTACTCGACCGATTATTATTTGGACGATTGAACAACTCACGTTTAGCCGCTGTGAGACGTAACATTGGCTACACCCCTCTTCCAGCGCACTATAATTTTACTAGCTCTTATTGCTTTTTCTTGCCATTACAATCGACACAAAGATTTAGGTCACAATAAGGCAGGATTATGCGACAAACATCAATTATTCTACTAAAAATAACGAGAAGTTAGTTTTAGTTGCCAGAAAACCTTTTAACCGCAAACCCGCGAAAATTAAGTAAAAAGTCACAAACTGAAAAAGGGATTATTATTTTTAATTAAAAACAAAAGTGTCGAATTTGGAATTAACTTTTTTCATACCAAGACTCTTTATTAAGTGCCAGTAACATAGTTTGGCTATTAAAACCTCTTTAATAATAATAATTATTATTGTTTATTGATCATTTACAAGTATTGCAGTACATGGGTATTATAAATGGTAAAATTACAAATTTGCTACAATTATAGTGGTTGCAGTTCTGATCTCCTAACTAGGTTACTGTATAACCTGTATGAAGGACTAAATACAGAACTAACTAAATGAAGAACTAAATGATTACTAATAATCTAAACCGCCCGTTTTTTTGCAAAGGAGTGTAGTTTGTGTTTGAAAAAAACTGGAAACCAAAGTTATTTCCGCGGTTAAAAAACCTAGAGTTAATATACGGTATTTCGTAAGGTGAACTTGATACGGAACCCTTCGTGTGCGAATTTTGTTTGTTTGTTACTAATTCACGCCTAAACCACTGAAACGATCATCTTGAAATTTTGCCTAAACGTTGTCAGGTGTACAGAAACGGACATAGGGTAACTTTCATCCAGAAAAAATGTACTGTGCCCGAGGAAAACCACAATAACGTTCTTATAATAATAGATGGCGCCACGTGTCTTTCGGATCATGATTGAATTATATTGAATTGAAACGTTAGTAGTGTGTTAAGAGTTTTTTTTTTAATTTACCTAATACATTTTGTGAGTCTAGAGTGTCGATAGACCGGTTTTTCATCCTCGCTAACTATCCTAACTAATACTATAAATGCGAAAGTGAGTTTGTTTTTTCTTTTTGTTACTTTTTCACGCTAAAACGGCTGAACGGATTTGGATGAAATTGGTACATGGGTAGGCCATGACCCGGAAAAGGACATGGACTACTTTTTATCGGCATACCACGCGGGCGGAAGCTAGTTTTTCATATAAGCGAGCGTATTTCGCTGAAAAACCTAAGTAAAAACCTGTTTTAGGTTCTGATGAGTGCGAGCTTCCGCTGCCCCCTGGATGGTCCGCAGACCGGACTCTTCGTGGGCGCCGGTACTACATGGACCACAATACGCAGACTACCCACTGGACACACCCACTGGAAAGTGTGCCACAACCATGGCAAAGAGTTTCCACACCGCACCATGGAGTTTATTACTTTAAGTAAGTAGTATGGTTTTGAAACTGAACTGAACTGAATATGATCAAGTAAGTACCTAATCGAGTATAAAACATAATCAATAACTCAACGCGCAAGTACATGACTCTGAGATAAATAACTATTACTTTGTGGTAAAAATCGGCCAAGTGCGTGTCGGACCACGCACAATGAAGGGTTCCGTAATGGGGATGAATATATCCCAAGAGCAATCTTGACATTGTAGTTGAAGAACATGTTGTCCCATACATTCCAACTACAAATGTCTATAGTTAAACGAAAACGATCCAACCCACATTACACCTAATGTTCCTTTTTGTTTAACTATGGACAAATGTAAGTTTGTACGCACAATATTGAGAGATTAACCATGTTGTTTTAAGACCATCGACTTCTTATAGGTATTGAACTATTTCCTATATTTTTTTCAAAATTTTAGGCTCAGTACTTTCGGAGATAAAGGGGGCGGGGAATGGTCTCGTCTATTTTCTTAAATAACTTTAAAATGGTTTATTTTAAAATTATACAAAAATATATATTTGAGACTTACAGGAAGCCCTTTCATTTGATATGTCACATGGTACAGTTTGCAAAACTTTTTTTTTTAATTTTCTTATTTGCTCCCAAAGTTGACCCCCATATTCAAAATGTATTTATTTATGTTACACGTCACTGTTTGGGTCACAGAAATACATAATTATGTGTACCAAATTTCAACTTAATCGGTCCATTAGATTCGGAGCAAATTGGCTGTGTCAAGGACAGACAGACAGACACACGAGTGATCCTGTAAGGGTTCCGTTTTTTCCTTTTTAGGTACGGAACCCTAAAAAAGAATGGCGGCGAGTCTTCTTTCTTCATTACAGTGTTGCCATAATAAAATAGTAATAATATTTAACTGAATTAAGTGTTGCCATTATAAAAATAAGGACTGACGAAATTACGGTAGAATATGGCACCGTAATAACATGTCTACGGTAGGTAGTAGATCTAAAAAAAATACGGTAGGTCTACCGTAATTACGGCGTGGTTGGAGAAACTGCCGCGGGGTTACTCAGATCGGGCTATGTTTGGCCGTATATGATCCGAATATGGATGCCGAACATCCGGCTAGATAACCGGATATTCAATTCAATTTATTCAGTAACAATTCACATTGCGTTCGAATATACCCAACATGAAACATGAGTGTTAGATGTACAAATATAATAAAGGAATACATGCATTTAAATTAGAAAATATTACTTAAATTAAAAATAATAATAACGATGACCGACCAAATAAATACCCGTTTCATTCAATCATTTTACTGTTTTGTTGCAGTGAAATAACTCATCAGACAACATACGCGCATCCTTGTTTAGTTGGTGGCTGCTATTTAGTCAGTCCGTATGTTCCTACTCTCGTGCCGCCTTATTTACTTGAAGAGATACCCCACTGGCTCATCGTTTACTCTAAAGGTACCATTTTTATGTACAGTCATATCCAAAAATTATGTTCATCTCCCTAAGGGCTATTTTTCTCTGCTCATTGCACGACATAATCTGCTTTACCGACTCAGCATTTTATATTTCGTTGTAACGTCTCCTAACTTCAAAAGGTTTGGTATGTGTCCTGACTTGATAAAGGAAAGAATTTGAAAACTGACGAAAAAACTTGACTACACTTAATTATTATTATACATTTTGAGTTGAAAGGTTTTAAAACAGCAAATACTTCTTGAAAGTAATGTGTCAGTAAGGGGCATTTTTGGCCTTGTACAAGTAAATAAATAAAATATCCTGTATATTTCCCAAATAAATACTCTTTTTCTTGCCTCGTATGTGCTAAGCTATATTTTTTCTCAGACTGACTATTCAAATCTCTCAATCGTGTGTTGTTTTACAGCTGATCAAGAACTTGACCACAAATTACGTTGGAATATGTTCAGACTGAGTGAGCTGGACTGCTACTCTGACATGCTGACGCGACTCTACAAACAAGAGTTACAGCTTATTGTGATGAAGTATGAGCGATATAGGTAAGAGCTTAATAATATACCCTCCTCTATATATAATATCCTTAAGCCCTTAAGGCATAAACTAACGATTTACACGCCGTACTTAAGAGCCCCCCGGAGCATGCGTAGTTCTTACAAACGAAATACCAAAATAATTTATAAATCAAACATTCTTAAGTTAGTGTGTGTTTGTTCCGATTGGATTACAGAATATCTAGGTTCCCAAATATACCTATGTATTAGGTCTTTACATATGAAATTGGCGTTATGTCAAACTGCTGGCCACTGATCTCAAATATCTGGCGTTTGGTTAGGAATTCAAAATTCAAATTTAAGCTTGTATATTTGTGTTTCCAATTTAACAATTCATTTGTTTTCGGGCCATTTGATTTTTCTTTCACATCGTTCTGTTCACAATATGAAAAACTTAAAATATCGTCGGGCATAGAATTAATAGGCTTAGAACCGCAGTAGTCGCACGAAAATTGAAGCTATTTCAAGTTATCCCTTTAAGGCTAAATAAGACTTTCAGCGCGTCAGTACTCAGGACCAAGTATTACTGTGAAGAGCTCCCGCAGAATAATTTTCTTGTCTCGTTAGGTAGTTTGATATTCCTTCGATCTCTCACATTTGTGCTGCCACCTTGCATATGCCTTCCACAAATGATCAGTCACATATATTTGCGTCATCGTGACTACAGATATGAAATCAGATATTATCGCCGAGCAGTCCATAGTAATATATTTATGCACGTGACTGTCCATTAATTTGCGTCTGTGGCAAATTGGTAGGACGGTGTCCTTTGCACTTTCATGAGAGTTTTCATCGACCAATAGCTATAGTTCTTCCAGGCGTTTTCGGCGCGTCTAGCCATTCTTTTTCTTGTCTTGCCTGGAATGAGACTATTTGGCAGGTATAAGTATTCTGGAACATATGCAATCTCCACACAGTTTACTTTGGACGCTGTGAGTTTGGTCTTTGACATGTTCATTCGTTGTCCAATCTCGAGGCTCGCCTTATTTAGGCCACTCAGCATTTCGTTTAAACCAGCTGTCGAAGATGAAAATAGCACGATATCGTCGACGAAACGCAGGTTGGTCAACCTTTTTTCGCCGACGACTATGTCTTTATCTGCCCAGGTGGCCTATACGCTTTTAAAAACCTCTCCAAGGGTGGTAGAAAACAACTTAGGGGACAGCGGCTCGGTCTGTACTATTGCGGTATATGGTTCTCAAAAGATTTACATAGGTAGTGTACGTATATCTTGATTCTAAATTAAATTCCTTAATAATTAATCATGGTGAATATTGTCAAACGCTTTGGCGTGGTCCGCGTAGTCAATGAATGCTAGATACAGAGGGATTTTAAATTCTGTGCACTTCTCTATTATTTGATTGAGGGATTGTCGGTGGTCAGTAGTGGAGAGACCTTATAGAGGTATGAGGAACTTCGCTTGCGACCTTGCGCGATGCAGGATTTTGCGTGACGTCAGTGTGATGCGTAGTTCACATGTGGTGATGTAGGTGCCGCCACATCCTCGTCGGAATCGTGATTTTTCAGGTGGCTATTGGGAGTCAAGTTGACTTGAAATACGGTTTCCGATTACTTTTATAAACGTTTTATACAAATGGGACGCACCATATTGATGTGGCGATACTTACCAATTTCAGATTGAGCACCTTTTTTACCGATTTCAAAATAGGAGGTTCTGTATTCGACCCGTATGTATGCATGTCCGCAATTTTCTCAAAAACTAATGAACCAATTTTTTGTGTAGCAGAATTATTGTGGAATGACAGAATTTAGAAGGAAATGAACCAGTTTGTAGTACATAATAGAGTTAAATAGATGATGTAGTTGTAGCTTGTAGTATAGTAGTTTGCACACGGCCACTTGTTTGATGGCCTGCTTTTACATAAGATTTCAAGCTGACTGGAAGTCTATACAGAAATAGTGCTTAATTTATCATTGATTTGAAACCCTATTAGGGTTCCGTACCAAAATGGTAAAAAGGAACCCTTATGGTGCGGCTCAGTCTGTCTGTCTGTCAGAGCTGGATATCTCAAGAACTACTAATGCTATCAACTTGAATTTTGGAATAGTTTTAGATGACGTTTGCTCAACTATTGTTATAAATGACTCGGTAAGTAATGACGTCGGCGTCGGCGCACGGTTCAGTGGGATTTCGCCAGTCATGTACAGACGCCAGCACATCAAGCTACTACAATCTGTCAGATTTCTTTAATAGATTTTCGACTTTATTGCTAAGGCATTAGGTTCAAGGTTGATTGGGAAAATCTGACAGTTTCGGGTAGGTTGACCTGCTGGCGTCTGTACATTGTTGCGTTGTCGTCTCTAAAGTGCTTTATTTAGTCATATAACGTGCACTACGTTTCATCGATGACGCGTTTACGTATGCTGAACGTGGGATAAAATCTTCTGAGCTCAAGCTCAAATGATTTGAGATGAATTAATATATTAAATGCGTATCTTCTTTTATCATGTTACAGGTCTGCTCTCTTGCAAGAAATCGAGAGGAGGCGACATGCCATTACATATCATGCACACTCCAATTGTTGATATTGTATAAGTTTGCCTAATTGTACTGTGATCTTACAAAAACAATATTCTAGACGGTTATATAATAACTAAAGTAAAAGCAAATTTAAACTTAAGTATAATATTAGTACCTACTAAGTTTCTACACTTGTAACTGTATAAGGGGGAAGCGCCAGGATAGCCCGCGAAATTCAATTGAAACCTTTTTTTGCAATTTGCAAGTCAGTATTAGGTTGTATGTTAATTAAAGTATGATTCGCGACCGTAACAAACTTTTTGTATGTTTGTTTACAGAATTTTAATCATTTGAATCAGTAATACAACTCCATAAGTTAGCATAATCCTCAAATGTCATGATTTCGCGAAATAGTCATTCAATAGGATTACTTGGTCTTAAAGAGTTGTATTGATAACTTTAATCATTATAATTCTGTAAATACATATTTATTACGGTCGCGAATGAACTTTAATTATCATAAAACCTAATATTAAATTGCAAATAGGTTGACAAACGTAAGAAAATTTTAATTTCGCGAGCTACGCTGGCGCTTCCCCCTTAAGAAAAATATTTTTGAAATTAATTTGTTTATTATTTAAACTACAATAGAATCCGTTTATTATGACTCCGCCTATATTGACCAACCTCTTCGTAAGAAGTAATTGCAGTGCGAAGTTTGGTTTTCATATAAAATTCTTTATAACAAAGTTCGTATTAAATGACTTCGCTTATAATGCCTATTCGCTTATAAAACCTATTTTTAAGAAATTATGTTCGGATTAGGGTTGTAAAATTACGTAATTTTATCGAAAACGCTGGTAAAATATGGGTATTTTACGGTAATTTATATAAATGACGGTAAAGTTACCGGCGACTTATGAAGTTTCAAATTTTAATTTGCTTTAAATCCCGCGCGCGTAAAGTATCAAAACCATTATGCGATGTTGCTGATTAGTGCAGTTTACCATACTGTGAGTGGCGTGTGCGGCGATATGCGCTCTTACGCATACAAAACTTAGAAATCGTCTGACATACGACAGAATAAGCTAGCTCACTAAGGCTCAATCTAATTTGAAATACACAGACACAGATCCTGTTGAAATGGATATGTTTCATTTTGAAACTGAAGATGCAGAAGATGTAACAGTAGATCCATTATCAATTTAAGTATGTATTTATCTATGATTAAAGAAGATTACTAAAGAAGTAAAATCAAATACAGAAAATGAAACAGTTGAACCCTTTGTTATGATTAAGTAGGTATTTATTGTATCTGTTTTTTTTGGCACTGTAATTGAGGAATCAACAACAAAAAAGCATTTCCTTTGTTATAATTATCATTTTTATCCATATTGTTGATTATGAGTGACAACTGATTAATTATAATTACTTAGAATTTGAATTTGCAAGTCAGTATTAAGTAAGTTGTATGATAAATAAAGTTTAATTCGCGACCGTAACAAATATGTATTTACAGAAATATAAAATCATTAGAATCAGTAATAAATCCTTAAGTTAGTATAATCCTCAAATGTCAAGATTTCATGAAATAGTCCTTCATTAGGATTACCTGGTCTTAAAGAGTTGTATTGATCACTTTAATGATTATAATTATGTAAATACATACTTGTTACGGCCGCGAATTATATTTTGATCAACGTACAACCTAATACTGACTTGAAATAGGTATAAAAAAAAAAACCGTAAGAAAATTTGATTTTCGCGGGCTACACTGATGTTTTCACCTTAAGCATTTTGAATAATCCCTAAAACTTAACTTCTAATTTTTGCTGTCCTCTGCACATAATAGGCGGGGGAAAAAGTTTCTTCGCATTTTTTAAGAAAATTCAAAACATTTTTTAATATAGTTTATTTACATTTAACTAAAGTATGTAGGTACCATTTTGTTCGATAACTTTTTGCCATATAGGGACATGATCCCATTGCTATAGAAATTTTGGGACTTCTGGTCAAAATACCGCGACAAGTGGTTTTGGCAGTCCTCTCCTGATGTTAACCTGACACTGCCTAAAGAATTCTGAAGAGACCGAAACAGGTGGAAATCTGAAGGTGCAAGGTCAGGACTATACGGCGGATGCATTAACACCTCCCAGCCAAACTCTCTTAATTTTTGCTGAGTGGCTAAAGATGTGTGAGGTCTAGCGTTATCATGATGAAAAGCCACACCCCTTCTGTTGATTAATTCCGGCCGCTTTCTCTCAACTTCTTGCTTTAATCTCATCAGTTGTTCGCAGTAGAGTTCAGAATCGATGGTCCTGCCTGGTGGTAACAGCTCATAATGAATAATGCCCTTCCAATCCCACCACACACACAGCATCATCTTGTTGCGAGTTAACCCGGGTTTCGCCACAGTCTGTGAAGCCTGACCGGCCTTTGACCACGACCTTTTTCGCACGTTCTTGTCATACGTGATCCACTTTTCATCACCAGTTATCAGCTTCTTCAAAAATGGTTCGGTTTCATTACGTCGTAATAAAGAATCACAAATGAGTACACGGTTCATTAGGTTTCTTTCAGTGAGCTCGTGAGGTACCCAAATGTCGAGCTTTTTTGTGTACCCAGTTTTTTTCAAATGCGCCAAAACTGTTTTGTCGTCAGTTTCCAGTTCTTCAGCTACGTCGTAACTACTGATATGCCGATCTTGCTCCACTTTTTCAAAAATGGCATCCATTTTATCCGTAATAGGGCGACCTGCATCTTTGACATCAAAATTGCCGGATTGGAAACGCTTAAACCAAATTTGTGCTACTCTCACAGACGCTACACTAGGTCCATAAACATCGCAATTTTTTTTCGCGGCTTGCGTTGCATTTTTACCTTTTTTGTAGTAAAATTTTAAAATGTATCGAATTTCTTCATTAGATTCACTCATCTTGACGGTACGAAAAACAAATGAAAATCACACATTATCCTAATTTGAATTTGGAATTATGTTCTTTAAAATTTAAACTTTCAATGATACCAAAACCAACCAGATACAAATAGTATAGCCAAAGAGATTTTATTACAAGTTCATACATACTATAATGCGAAAAGACTTTTTCCCCAACCTAATATAATATAGATATATGATTTTATTATTATTCTTGACATTGTGTGATTCATATCTTGAATTCTTGACTTGAGAATTAAGTTTTAGGGATTTTTAGTACGCATGAATCGCACGAGTCCAATTTTCTATTTTTTTTTTTTTTTGAAGCTCCAATACTGCTTATATCTCTGTCAAATCTCATACAAATCCATTTATCCATTAATAGTTAAGTAGTGACACACACAAACATACATCTGTATTTATAGTGTTAGTGGGTATGAGTACGTTTAATACGTTTTTACCTAAAATTACCATATTTTACCGCAAAATACAGTAATTACGTAAAATAACGTTTTTTACCGTAATTTATCAGGGTAATTTTACCGCTTTACATCCCTAGTCCGGATATAGTGACAAAATGAACAAAAGCAGACAAAAATTATTCATTTGTATATTGGGTTGTCACAAAAGTAATGACACACTACAAAACTTTATACATTTTCTTTTTCAAGTTAATTGTTTTCGATGATATTCTAGAATGTTGTAGAACATTCTAGGTACTTGTGATGTGGGGGTATATAAAGCCGCCCTCGCGATCGGATTAGTATTTTTATGCCCTGGCTGGCGGCTTTCAGTTCGCTTAAGGCAGCGGCCTTTCTAGGCCAACGACGAGATGCCATTTATAAAAAACAAAAACGATTTAGTCAGTTTGAAGAAAAATGGACGAGCGACAAGTTCGAACACTATACACTTACGAGTACTTCTTAGGCTACAGTGCACGGGCTGCAGCTGACAATATCAACACTGCACTGGGCGCTGAAAAAACAAGCCATGCGACGGTGTCCCGATGGTTTCACCGTTTTAAATCGGGAGACGAGGAGCTTTGAGTCAGCCACGCTCTGGACGACTACCCGCAGTGAATGATGACGATTTACTGCAGTCGAATCCGGATGCTACCACTCGTGAATTAGCGGAAGCACTTAACTGCAGTCACCATGCCGTGGAAAACCATCTGCATGAGCTTGGGTATCGAAAAGTTTTGGCTCGGTGGGTACTGCACACCCTTACAGACGCCAGTCATGCAGTCCGTGTCGCTATCTGTCAATCACTTTTGCTGCGACCCCGACGTAAAGAGTTTTTGTCTGATCTGGTTACTGGAGATGAATCATGGATTCATTACGAGAATGATACACGTGCTTTTTCAGAAGAAACGCCACCAACTCAACCGAAGTCGAGTCAAAAAAAACCGCTTAAAAGTTCTGCTTTGCTGTTTCTGGGACGCGCAAGGCATGCTGTTTTATGAACTATTACACAATGAAACTATAAACGCTGGCAAATATTCAACCCAGCTCACCAAACTATCTGCTGCTATCAAGAAAAAACGACGACGACAAGTCAATGTAGGTTTACTACACGATAACGCTCGACCTCATGTCGCATCTGCCGTTCGCCAACAGTTGGAGAACTTGGGCTGGGAGACGATACCCCACCCACCTTATTACCCAGACGTCGCCTCCATCACACTTATCATTTGTTTAGAGCCCTGAAACAACATTTGCGGGGTAAACAATTTAATGATTTCTCTGATGTTGAGGCGGAGTTGTACCACTTTTTCGAGGCACAGCCATCAGAGTTCTGGGCGAAAGGCATCCAAACTTTGCCGGATCGTAGGCATAAAGTCTTAAAATATAAAACGTACTAAGTGCCTCATTACTTTTGTGCCAACCTGATATTTTTAAATTTCTTTTGTAAAAAAAAAAATGTAAGGTATGTATAACAATTTTTATTCTGTTTTTACCCGACTGCTAAGGAAGGATTATGTTTTTCGCACGTATCTTGTATGTTTGTTTGTAAATTTCTTTAATACCTCGGTATCTTCCAAACAACTGAATGGATTTCGACAGACTCGTCTTAAATCAAGTGTCCTAAGGACAGATGAGGCAAATGGATTTTTGGCGCGAAATAGTAATATGTTAATAAAAGAAAACAACCAAACCTATCGAGTAGGGTATCAAAAAAAAAGAAATTTAAAAAAAGTAATTTAAAAAAAGTAATTAAAAAAAATAAAAAACCCGGCTGCGGTAAAACTGAAAAGCTAAAAACAAGTCCATTTTTTATTAAATAAAAGTTGGAAGCAGGCAGGCCCCATTTGAGTTTGAAAATATAAAAATGGAGTGGGTCCCGCCTGCTTCCAACTTTTATTTAATATAAAATGGGCTTGTTTTTAGCTTTTCAGTTTTAATTTAATTTAATAGTTTTACCGCAGCCGGGTGTTTTTTTAATTACTTTTTTATTTCCAGCTTTTTAGTTTACAAATGTGAAAGATTTCGCAGATGTTTTAGTTCTTGTAATGTAATGGTGGTAAAAAAGATAAAGGTGAGGGTTATTTAAAGCTTTTTTACGATTTGTCACTACGAACTACTTTTAGCCATATAAGTTGTATACATTATTTTAATCACCTTTTTAAACCCTTCGTTTTGATATCCCACTCGATGGTATTAGAAGAACAAAAAAAATTTCGAACTCCACAATATGGCACCCCAAATCCGCCATTTTACTTTATTTTTTATTTTAAAGTAGCCAGTGATACTCGCGCTACCAAATCTGAAGACGTATAATTTATCCAAATCTGTACATCCGTTTAGGAGTTACGAAGGAACAAAGAAACGGACATACATACATACAGGTCAAACACATAACCCTCCTTTTGGGCTTCGCCACAGTCGGGTAAAAATGGGATTATATAAATTATATGTTTAAAATTACGCCAAAATGTCTATAATAAAATTAATAATTTAAAAAAGCCAAAACCCAACTGCAAAGAAGACAATTTAAAAGTAATACACTAAAAAGACCGAAATGCATTATTTATAAATTGCCTTTTTTGCTGTCGGGTTTTGATATTTTTATTTTTTTTTATTATTATTATTAATATATACTTACACTTAGTAGTTTTTCTCTCTATTACAAATTAATACCAAACAAAAATAGGAAGTTGTTCACTTTCTAAGACTAGTAAGTCATTGTAAGCGGATTCTACTGTAATTGATTGGTGCCTTATCTTAAAATAAAATATTTTATTTTTCTTACTGTTTTTTTATTATCTTCCAAAAAGAATTCAAGTGCTACCTACTCTGGGGTTTATTTATTTATAAACATTGATTAAAGTTAAATGTCAAAAATGTACAGTTGCTAATCATTACTTAACTTTAAGCAACACAATTATAAATAATGGGTCAATCTATTCACTTAAAGTCTCTTTATCATGACTATTAACTGTTTCACCAGTTCTTACTCCTTGTCCATCTACAATATCATACTCATCAACTTTTTTAAGACCCGATATTCTGTAAACTTTAGCATTTTTAATACCTAATGTTTGCGCCCACGCTTCGCCTGAAACAGATGAAACATTAAAATTACACTTGAATCTTGATACATTTATGTAAATAATAAGTGTAGATAGATAGATACTAATAAATTTAGACATCAAATCTATAATAATTAATATTATATAAGGTAAAATTTGTTCATTGTAAGATTTTATGTAGGAGGTAATCACAGGAACTAACGGTTCAGTACCTACTAAAAATGTTTTCACTGGTAGAAAGCTACATTATTCCTGAGTGCTATGTAGGCTATGAATAATATATATATATATCATGCATATTAGCCGAGCTATCACAATGTATAAAATGATCGATGCACAAATTCTGAGCAGTAACCAAAAAAAAAAAGTAAAAACAAAAAAAGACTAGGCTTGCATGAATTTTAGATAGTATTTCAATAATTAGTATTATTATCGCAATAATAGGATTTGGATGACATTTAGCACACAGATAGTTTATAACCTGGATTTAACACAGAATACTTTTTATCCTAGTAGTATGTTGCATGCACACAAGACGGTATTCTGCACCCTAATTGTGTAACACACTATCAATCAGAATCTGAATGATTTTGAAGCTTATTGCTAATCCATTCCTTCTTGTTCGAAAAATTTTTTTGCTCAACAACATAAATAATGCAATGAATGCTGTTGAACTGTCAAAATGAAACCAATTCCTACTGTAAGTGTGTTAAGCAATAACCCCGCTGTTCATGAGACGACACATGCACAATTTCTGAGCAGTAAAACTAACAACAAGTACAAGGCTTATATTGCATGAACTACAACTATAAATAGCACTGTCAGACCCTGGACATAATAGTGCAATAAGAATATTGATGTTAGAAATATTATAAATATACAAAATGTGCACGATGATAAGTCAATTTTAACATGTTCACTATCCATGACCCACATGTGGGTCATTTTGGGTTGGATCGAGATGTCCGTGCCATATATGTGGGTCACTGCACTCTTCATACATAATAGGTTCTAGTGCTCTTACTTCGTGGACATAAAAGAAACATACTAGTATTATACATGAACGTATGAGCTATTATGTAGGTAAAATAAAAAAAGCAATGAGCCATCAATTTTTTTTATATATTTAGGACTTACAAAGCTTTGAAAATTGAACTTAAATAAATTTAAAAGGGTTCCTTCAACTTTTATGGCCTCTAAGGACCTGAAGTGGTGTAAAGGCAAGTACCTCAAGTACATAGAAACAAAAAAGTATAGATTGGACGTGAGAGCTAATTTCGACATTTTGGCTGGACAGTGAACATGTTAAACCGCACTCAGGTCTCAACTTATCATACATGGACTGTATACATGTATATTATAGCTAATATTTTCTTCCACACAGACTTGTTAATTCTATTACTTTGTTGTAACTAACAAAGATGGGCTTGCTCTTGACTCTTAGTCTAGGTCGGAGGTGACAGAGTCGAGACGATGGAGTGAGCTTACCCAGAAGAAGCCTATTCACTCTCACTTTGAAGAGATTAGGGTTGTATGCGCTCGGAAACAATAACACAGGCTGCAATAGTACTAAAGTCCATGATTCTTTACACTTTGTAGGACACATGCGTTATAACAATAAAACTTCTATTGTCATTCCTATACCTAATTAAAAGCAAAACGTCGTTGTAGTGTTATGAAAGTCTAGTTGGAAATTACCTGGTGGAGTAGAGTGCTCCTCGTCTGATTTTATACCATAATAGTGAGCCCAGTCAGCCTTTCCCTTGTAAACATTGTATACCACTAAACCAAAAGCATTCCAAGCTAACAAGCCATAAACTATACTGAGTCGTTGTTTCCATAGTATTGCTGTATCTTCTGGAATTGGCTTAGTCCTTTTGCGGACAAACCGGTGCCACCACTTGTGAATCATTTCTTGCAATAGTATTAGTTGTGTAACATTTTGTAACCTAATATTTTAGGTTAGAACAATTGGAGGACCGAATTATGCACGACTCACGATTGTGTAGGTACAATGAAAATTGTTTTTGAAACTGCTTATTTTTTAACTAGATGTTTCATTAATTTTAATAAAAAAAAACTGTTTTTGACAATAATGACAAGACCACAGACTATGACATCAACAACCATTTTCAATAAAGTACTCTGTGACCATTTTATGACAATGACGACATTGTCTCTGACTAACTGACGTTTCGTTACCAACGATCTTTTTTTTTTGACTTCGCACGGTTTGTGCATTTAGCCAATGTCAAGTTTATCCTATTCACCCACCGCCTACGTACACAGAACGCGATGCCTCGCCAGCGCCAAGCTATAAATGTCTAACGAAATATATAGTAAACAGTAGGGATGAGGATATCGTCATATCAATGAATGAGATTTATACGCGTTATGTTTAAATTACACAGTCTGGCCATAAATACTGTTACAATTAAAAATAAGAAAGATATTACATTTGAATTTGGAATCTGTCATTTTTATACGATTGTTCATTGAGTTTTCTAATTTTGGCGCCAATACATTGTACAATATTTTGCAATATTAAAATGGAGTGGGGTGATAAAGAGAACCGAATCGCTGTGATTGCATTACACAAAGTTGGTATGGAGTCAAATACAATTTTTAAAACTCTCCATACGCTTGGTATTAGTCAAATGTTTGTGTACCGGGCTATTAATAGGTACAATGAGACCTCCTTTGTTTGTGACAGAAAAAGATCTGGCCGTCCACGTACTGTTCGTACAAAAAAGTTGGTCAAAGCAGTAACGGAGTAAGAATTCGAAGAAATCCTGTCCGAAAGCAAAAGATTTTACCTCGGGAGATGAAGATAGCACCCAGAACCATGTCGCGTATTTTAAAAGATGACTTAGGACTTGCAGTCTATAAGAGACGCACTGGTCATTGTTTAACTGATAATTTAAAAAAGAATAGGGTGGTAAAATCGAAACAACTACTGAAGCGGTACGCAAAGGGAAGTCACAGAAAACATTTGTATACGGATGAGAAAATCTTTACAATTGAGCAACATTTTAACAAACAAAATGACCGTATTTATGCTCAAAGCTCTAAGGAAGCTTCCCAATTAGTCGACAGAGTGCAACGTGGGCATTATCCGACTTCAGTGATGGTTTGGTGGGGTGATAGGGCTTCCATTACGTAATTACGCAATTACGGACAGATTTTAGAAATCTCACAAATACGTAACTGAAGAGTTGAAGTCCGTAATAACGTAACTATATGATAATATTAATTATTATTAGGTATCCATTTATTTAGTTCTATAGTTTCTGCCTACTCCATGGGAAAAAGGCATGGGTTTATCTGTGTATTTACAATTTACCTTAATTTAGGTTAACCTATGACTTACATTATGACAACATCAAAACCCTTTCTGTGGGTATCCCCCGAATTCCCGGGGTTTATTTTAATAGGGACTACCACTAGGGGATAACTTCCAATTTGAGTCCGCAAGATTTTATTTCTTAGTCGTACAGAATAGAGTTCATTGTTGACCAATCGGGAAACGAAGGGATCTATCCACAACCAACGGGGATTCCGTTGGTTGTGGATAGTTCGGTACGTAACACAATCAAAGTTTACAAGTGTTTCGCAAGTATTTGATCTAACTCGTAGATAATAGAGTTTAATATTGTGGATTGAGCAAGCTAAGGGAACTCCCTAGATTTTTCTTTACTTTCGTGAATTTAGAAACAATCTCAATACTCGGTACTCAGTCGTCTTACGTACACCTGCGAGATACTGTCCTGGTCTAAGATTAATTTATTGAGTTTTTTGATTTTGTGTATGTGCCGCAAAGTTTGACGCTTGGTTTTCAGAAGCTTTTCATTACAAGTTTCATCGCCATACACAAGTAGATATCACCATACACGAGTAGAGATACTTCAACGAAAATGTAAGTACCTATTTTAACATTACTTTACTTGGCTACTTACTTTGTTTCTAGGGTATTTGTGTGAGAGTTTATACATTTAATTTAGTAGTTGATTGATTATATTGTTGACGGCACGGTTGGCGCGGTAGTTGAGTGATTGCCTGCTGCGCTGCGGGTCACGGGTTCGATTCCCGTACGGTCCGTTCTGGGTCTGGGTGTCTTGTGTATGTTAGTTTACATGTTTGTGAGTGCACCCACGATACAGCAGTAATTCCTAGTGTGGTGCGATGTTTAAAAAAAAATGAAATGAAATATGTGCGATTTTATTTTATTGTTGCTTGTTAGATGTCTGTGCAAATAGACATTGATTATGAGTTGACGGTACGTATGTAAATGTATCCCGTTTTAAGTGTAGTGCCTAACTATATATCCTATTTATACATATGTATTACCTAACTATTAAATTATGAAATATTTATATATTGTTTTAGGTCTGCAGTAAAGAAGACTATTTATAAGGAGATTTTGAACAAACGCACACAATCAGCTGTATGGGAACACTTTTTGAGGGCTGAAAACGGGCAAAGTGTCCAATGTAAACATTGTCAAATTTTGAAGACTTCTGGTGGTGCTACTGGAGCACTACATACACATATGCGTGCTAAACATATTGGCGAGATGTCACAAAAGCAAGATGCGCAAAGGGCAAGTACTTCATCGTGCTTTCAAGCAAGAAAAATTGTCCTGGAACAGAGTTGTGCCATAAAAAACCAATTAATAAATCAGTTTAAAGATATTAAGTCCCAAATAAAACGATTTACTATAACGTTTGATGAATGGACCTCTACCCGGAACCGGAGGTATATGAATATAAATAATATTCATAATAAAGACCTAGAGCTAGCTAAATATAAAAATTTAGGACTAGTAAGGATAAAGGGTTCAATGCCAGCTCACGTTGGAACTGTACTGTTAGAAAATCATCTAAATGACTTTTATTTGAAACTTGAAGATATAGCTGCATTCACAATGGACGGAGCCAGTGTTATGGTTAAAATGGGCAAAAATTTTGATGGTCACCATCAGTTGTGTTTTGCTCACGGAATACAACTTGCAGTGCTGGAGACATGGAAAAGTACAACTACTGAACCAGAACTAGAAGATGAAGCTTCAGATACTGACACTGAAGAAATTGAAGAAAACGATGGCGGACTTTTCATAGAAGTACAGTCGCGACCAAAAGTCGATAAGCAAACTCACAAAGCTATAGCTTGGCGTTTAGTTTGACTTAAGACCTTCTATTTCCAAGAATATAAACATGCATAATTATTGTCGTCAACAACTGATTGTAGTTCATAATTTCAAAGTTATAACATGTGTAAAGATGACCTAGCGGTTAAGCGCGTGCAGATAGATGCGTGAATCAGTGAGCCGTGAGTTCAAATCTCACGCAGTACTTGACTTTTTGTAAGTTTTTACTTGATTGGAAGTAATGGGACAGAAATATAATATTCTTTATCTTGTTCGCTTGGTCACTCATTTTGTAAAGTTAGAAAGGTAGATCATAGAAAACTAAATAAATAATTTCGATTTCTGTGAGGTAGACATGAGTTTTAGGAATATTTAACTTGATCGGAATGAACGTTGTCGGTTGGTTGTAGTTGTTGGTTAGTGACGTGTGGTTTAATAGATAGCGGTTAGCGGTTATTCTCAAAATGCAGGCAAATATTAATATTGAGACGAGGGCGACTATTATTGCGCTGCATAAAAGTGGTCTTAATAGAACACAAATATCTAATGAAACTGGACTGAATGTGAGTATTGATTTGTATCTTTTATTTGAAATTTATACCTAAGATTATTTGGTGACATATGGATTAATTCTTTTTATTGTTTTTTAAATCCATCATGAGGTCTATAAAATAAATAATTTGTGTTTATTATTGGATTTTTAAATGCAGAGTATTTTGTATTTTATTATATTAATTATATATGTCGTGGATAACGATATTGTCTTAATAAAAGTTGCTCAATTGATTTGTCGTGGATAACGATATTGTCTTAATAAAAGTTGCTCAATTGATTAATGTAGTAATGGGAAAAACGCCGTGACGTGATTGAGTAATGACGGCACGTGGACAGAGTCGTTTTGGAAAATGGGGATTGTCGAACGGGGACTTCGCATCAAGTCGCGGACCAAGTCACTTCTCCAAAACGAAACTGTCGGTTTGCCCATTTTTGTTTTGATATTTAATGTGAATTTGTGTTAAAAATAAACTGTGATTTTTGTGTACCAAAACCGAAACTATTATTTTACCATGAACCCGGTACCACCGAACCCTAATAACAACAGCGATATCGCTCAGCCATCGCTTACGCCGTCATCAGAAGTGGGATCTGGACTCGATTCCCACTGGCGTGCTATGTTCGAGATGCAACAGAAGAACATGATGCAGCTGATCGAAGCCATCAGGACACCAGCAGTGGCACCTCAGATCACGCTGCCAGAAATTAATCCGGAGCTACCAGATACCGATCCACGTGCTTGGTGCGATACCATCGATATTTGCCTCGATGAACGTCCACTGGAGGGTGCATCGCTTATTATAGCTCTGAGCAAAGCCCTGAAAGGTAATGCGTCATCGTGGCTGTCGCAGATTTCGCATGCAGGTATGACGTGGCAGCATTTCCGCGACTTATTCCTTGCGCGTTATGCATCCACTGAAACTCTTGCTGCATCGCTTGTTAACATCCACAACGGCCGGCCGAAGGAGGGCGAATGTCTCGCAGCGTACGCCAGCTGCCTAATGACTACCCTGTTGGCTCGATGGAAGAATCGAAGCCATGAAGAAATAGCCACGTCGTATGTGCTGGCTCATGTCTCGCAGTTCGACTCTCGGCTTAATCGCTTGGCCTTTACTAGCGAAATAACGTCACGCAACAAGCTACTGCAGGAGATTAAGGCGAGTGCAAGTCTGAAGCGGAAGTTCGATCGCAGTACCGGTGATGGCGCCACTGATGCAAAGCGTTTTAAGCCACAAACTTCCACTATGTTCACGTGCCATAAGTGCGGAAAACCGGGACACAAAGCGGTGAACTGTCGTTCGAAGTTTACGCAGCCTGCTGGAGTTAACGTCCAGAAAACTACACCGGCGGCGACTTCATCGGGTTCCAGCAAGAGAGTAACGTGTTTCCGTTGTGGAGAAGCCGGACACATCTCTACGAACTGCCAACGCGGCAGTGCGGGTGGTGCGTCATTGTCTGCGGGCAGCGCTGCCAACGCAACGGCGGAGCGACGCGTCGATAGCTGCGAAATAGCAGGTGTTTGCGGGCAATTGGAGCAATCCGGTGAGTCGTACTATTTTTATTTTGATTCCGGTGCCGAATGCTCTCTTGTCAAACAATCTATTAGCCGTTACTTCAAAGGTCAACATGTTTATTCGATAGTTCGTATAAAAGGTATCGGTTGTGCTAATGTAGATTGTACGGAACAAATTCTTTGCGACGTTTTTATTAATAGTCATTGTTTACCGATTTTATTTCATGTTCTACCCGATAATTATTTGAAATATAATGTAATGATCGGACGCGAAATTTTAAAATTAGGTTTTACAATTAACATGACCAGATCTTCCTTAATTATTTCTAAACAAAAAAGTGTAGCGGTTTGTAGTTATGAAAATAATCGGTTACTTTGTTTTAATGATGTCGATACCGATATGCAAAATAGGGACCCTTTGATATCGTTGTTGAATGAATATTCCCATGCTTTTATTAACGGGTTACCCCGTACACGTGTTACTTCTGGTGAACTGAAAATTAGGCTTCAAGACCCGAACCGTACTGTTTATCGTCGACCTTACCGACTCAGCCCAGACGAAAGGCAAGTAGTGCGATCTAAGGTTAAGGAATTATTAGACGCTAATATCATTCGGCCTAGTCAGTCCCCTTTTGCAAGTCCTATTCTTTTGGTTAAGAAACGTGACGGTTCTGATCGTATGGTAGTAGATTATCGGGAACTAAATTCCAATACTATCCCTGACCGGTTTCCATTGCCTCTTATAGCTGATCAAGTGGCTAGGTTATCAGGCGCGAATTTTTACTCCTGTCTAGACTGCGCAAGTGGCTTTCATCAAATTCCAATTCGGGATCCCGATAGTATCGAACGTACTGCCTTCATTACGCCTGATGGGCAGTTTGAATACTTGGCTATGCCGTTTGGTCTTCGAAACGCACCTAGTGTTTTCCAAAGATCGGTGTCAAATGCCCTTGGTGACTTGGCTTTCTTTTACGCAGTCTTATACATTGATGACATCCTCATACCGTCAGTATCTGAGGAGGAAGGTATCAATAGGCTGCGCGAAGTTTTAGAAGCACTAACTAAAGCCGGATTTTCTCTTAATATTTCGAAGTGTTCATTTTTGAAACGTCATGTAGAGTTTTTAGGCTATGATATCACAGCTGGCGAGCTGAGGCCGAATCCCAGAAAGATTGAAGCCCTAACTAAACTACCTCCCCCTGACAATATTCATCAGCTTAGACAATTCATTGGCCTTGCTTCATACTTTCGTAAGTTTGTTAAAGGTTTCTCTCAAATTATGTCCCCTCTGTTTTTATTGACGACTAGTAAGAAATTCATTTGGAAATTAGAACACGAGCAGATAAGACAGCAAGTTATTTCAATTTTAACTACTAAGCCTGTCTTAATTATTTTTAACCCTGAGCACCCAATTGAATTGCATACTGATGCAAGTGCTGATGGGTATGGCGCTATTCTTTTTGAAAAAGTAAATAATGAACTTTTGGTTGTCGAGTATTTTAGTAAACGCACCTCGAAAGCCGAGTCAAAATACCACTCATATGAGCTGGAGACTCTGGCCGTAGTAAACGCAATTAAACACTTTCGTCATTATTTACAAGGACGATATTTTGAAGTTATTACCGATTGTAATTCATTGAAGGCTTCGAGAAACAAAATTGATATTACACCACGTGTTCATCGTTGGTGGGCTTTCCTCCAAGCATTCGACTTTCAAATCTTTTATCGCGAAGGTCGTCGTATGGCACATGTCGATTTCCTTTCCCGAAATCCATTGAGTAGTACTTCTGAGCAAAAAGGTATGCAAAAAATCGAGCAGAAACGTGTTGATATCGCTACTTTATCACAAAATTGGTTATTAGCCGAACAATTACGTGATCAAGAGATTCAATCGTTGGTCACCAAACTTAAAGAAAGTCAGTTTCCACCGGACGTTGCCAAGACTTACGAATTGCGTTCGGGTGTATTGCATCGCAAAGTACAACGTAACAATCGTACTCGCTGCCTCCCTATAGTCCCACGTGCTTTCAGATGGTCGGTTATTAACCATGTGCACGAGTCACTTATGCACCTTGGTTGGGAAAAGACACTTGAAAGGGTATACGAACACTACTGGTTCGAACATATGGCTAAGTATGTTCGTAAGTTTACCGATGGATGTATAACCTGCAAAGTGTCTAAATCTCATTCCGGGCGTATACAGGCCGAACTTCATCCAATCCCCAAAATTAGTGTTCCGTGGCATACAGTTCACGTTGATATAACCGGCAAGCTTAGTGGTAAAAACGATTCTAAAGAGTACGTCATAGTTTTAATTGATGCTTTCACTAAATTTGTTCTTTTGAATCACACTCTTCGAATCGATTCAGCTAGCGCAATTAAAGCTCTAAAGTCTAGTGTATCGTTGTTTGGAGCACCCACTCGCGTTATTGTTGACCAAGGTCGATGTTTCGCCAGCAAAGATTTTAAAGATTTTTGCGAGTCCCACGGTATAAATTTGCACTTGATTGCGACGGGATCAAGCCGCGCTAACGGGCAAGTCGAAAGGATTATGAGTACACTCAAGGGCATGTTGACTTCGGTAGAGACATCCGATCGATCTTGGCAAGACGCTCTAGAAGACGTCCAACTTGCATTAAATTGTTCTGTCCACCGTGTCATAAAAGCAAGCCCCCTCGAACTTTTGATAGGCCGCGTAGCTAGACCCCTAAACCTTTTAACGTTAGACGATACCGAAACGGAGATTAACCTTGACGAGACGAGAGAGCAAGCGGTAATAAATATTGACAAAAGTGCAAATTATGAAAAATCTAGATTTGATAAAGGTAAAGCTAAGTTGGTAAAATTTGATGTTGGTGATTTGGTTTTAATTCAAAATGAAGAACGGAATCAGACTAAATTAGACCCCAAATATAAGGGACCGTTTAAAGTTGTAGAAGTACTTGACGGTGATCGTTATCTTTTAAAATCTTTGAATGGTAATAGAACCTACAAGTACGCTCACGATCGTATACGAAAGATGCCTCTAAGTAATGTTCCTAATGAGTTAAACGTAGAGGACGGTGATGAAAGTACCTCCACCGAGTAGTAGACACATACCATGGCTATTTGGTCGCACCGTACGCACTAGTCTGTAGTCGTAACTGCAGCTCACTTGTGAGCTGTTCAGGGGGCGATGGGCAGCTGGTGGTACGGCGGGGACCTGGGTCTCAATGGAGACTATTGTTGTTTTGGTCTTGTACTGACCTGGGAGTCGCAGACTCTATGTGATGTGTGTGGTCGTATCACATGAGGTGATGACGATATGGGTGGCATAAGAGTCACTAGCTGCTGCGGCAGCTGGGCCATGAGCGTTGTATGTGATCGAAGTTGATTTAGTTGCTGAGTAAATATGATGGAGACTTAGAGGAACCTTTTGTTTGACAACTGTTATTTTCGAGTTATGCGCTTCCTTAAAGATGTGGTCAGGTTGACCGAGCCTCTATTGTTGCTCCAAATTTGACCGTTTGGTTACAGGTACTCACGAGGACGTGTAACTGGTCTGGCTGGCCGTGTCGTGGATAACGATATTGTCTTAATAAAAGTTGCTCAATTGATTTGTCGTGGATAACGATATTGTCTTAATAAAAGTTGCTCAATTGATTAATGTAGTAATGGGAAAAACGCCGTGACGTGATTGAGTAATGACGGCACGTGGACAGAGTCGTTTTGGAAAATGGGGATTGTCGAACGGGGACTTCGCATCAAGTCGCGGACCAAGTCACTTCTCCAAAACGAAACTGTCGGTTTGCCCATTTTTGTTTTGAGTAATTATTTGTAAGTGATATTTAATGTGAATTTGTGTTAAAAATAAACTGTGATTTTTGTGTACCAAAACCGAAACTATTATTTTACCATGAACCCGGTACCACCGAACCCTAATAACAACAGCGATATCGCTCAGCCATCGCTTACGCCGTCATATATATATATATATATATATATATATATATATATATATATATATATATATATATATATATATATATAATAATAATAATGTCTATAGTATATAAAAGTTGAGTCTCTTTAGTATTTTGTTATAGCTGCCTAATATTACTTTTTTTTTGTTTTAGAGGAATACTGTAAGTCTCTGGATCAAAAGATTTGAGGAAGAGGGTAGCCTTGCTAGTCGACAGCGAAGTGGAAGGCCGTCGCTTATTAGCGAGGCGCAGCGACGTCATATGGTGGGCGAGTATGAATCAAATGGTTTCAAACCAACGAGACACTTTGCGGAATTATTCGATACCTCATTGCAAACTGTTCGCCGTGCTCTCCACGCTGAAGGCTTGCATCATAGAAGACCAGCTAAAAAGCCCTTCTTGACAGAAAGACATAAACAAGAACGATTACGTTTCGCACGGGATTATTCAGATTTTGTCTGGAATACTACCATATTTTCAGATGAAAAGACATTTAAGTCTAGTCAAAAGGGTAGGCTTCATTTATGGCGCAAGGATAACACTCGCTGGTGTGATAAAAACGTAATTCCTAATACAGACTCAGGTCGAATTACGATTAATATGTGGGGATGGATGAGTGCAGCAGGGCCAGGAGAACTGGCTTTTATTCCTCCACGCGCCAACAGTTCTACTTATGTAGAAGTATTAGACGATGTTATGTTACCTACTGTGCGCAACATTTACCTACCCAGCTGATGAGTTGACACATATAACATTTGTGCAGGACAATTGTCCTATTCACCGGGCGAGCAGTGTGCGTGAGTGGTTTCAAAATCACCCGGAGATAATTGTTGTTCCATGGCCAGCGCGATCACCCGATCTCAACCCCATAGAAAATCTATGGGGTTTGATGGTCCAAAGGTAGGGAGTCACGGGATGAAAGGTGTATAGAACAATTAAAAATCCATTGCATGGAGGTATGGGAAAATTTAAGAGGAACCGAAATATGTGGTAATATTGTAGGGTCCATGCGCAAAAGTCTACTTGACTGTATTGAAAATAATGGGGGTTAGGTATACAAAATATTAATACCTGGATGTTTTTTTTTTTAATTAGACGGTGTAGCTGAATATTTAGTAATATTGACATATTCGTAATTATTTAATGATCTTAAATTGAGGTTTAGTTTCAATCTTCTTTTCGTCAAGAAAATGAACACTTAAGCTATAACCTCGATACATTCATAGTGACGTTACATTAAAAAAACATGTTCATAACGTCTAAATCATAGACTAGTTTTGAATAAACTCTGCTGACCCAGATACCCATATCTTTGTATTGACAATTATATATGTGTTATTAGAATATCCTTTCTTTGTTATGTTATTATGAATTGACTAAGTGGGTATACAACAAAAAATCCTATGAACGGTTACAAAAAAACTTCTTTTATCTAGTAGGAATGTAACGTCACAAATCTCTTAAGTTTGTTAATTTTATAAATAAGTAAATAAAACGAATAAACATTTTTGTTACCATTCAGCACGACTTTTTTATTTCAACCTTCCAACACCGAAAAGATAAATTAAAAATCACATAAATAGTTAAATAATAATACAATAAGTAATATTTAACTTCTTATAAAAATAAATAATAAATGAACATTTAAAACATCTAACAAGTTTTTGCTTAAAATAGTACTTAAAATAAATAAAAAACAGTCCCACATTGTGATTAAGATTCGAACTCAGACTTCATTGATCGTGAAACCATTGCTTAGCCCAAACAGCTACCAGCACATGTTATGTTTATGCGAATTTTAGCAATGCAATGGTAAGAACAGGTCGCCACTATGACGCGTATTCTAAACGCAACAGAAATATAATGTTATTTCGCGTAGTACGACGACATGCGACAATTCATTAGTGTGTGTTATCTGCGGAATGTCGAGTGAGACATCGCTCACACAGGCACACGCACAGTTCATAGCAATGTAATCCTTAGCACGCTTATGGACTTTTGAGCGTTTACTGTACCTAGAGTTCTAGAACCAGAGTTTCTGTACAAAGATATTATAGTAAAAGTAAGAAAACTTGTTAAATCATTCAAAAAAATCACCACTGAAGACCGATTTGTTGCAAAAATAATCTTTAGAAGAGCATGGTAAAAGTCTTGATCTTATACTAGACTGCAAAACGCGATGGAACAGCTTATCAGATATGGTTGGACGATTTCTGAAATTGAAATCAAGTTTATTTAAGGCTTTATTAGACTTAAAATCAAATTAAGTTTCACAGACACAGAAATACAAGATCTACATAACATTCATCATAGTTTAGATATAATAAAAACTACAGTGATGGCATTGTGTCGCCGTGACTCGAATTTGTTAGCAGCAGATGCTGCGCTTCAGTTTATGTTAAATAAACTTGATGCTCAGTCCAATGAGCTCAGTGACAAGCTTGCTGTATCCCTTAGAAAAAGAATAAAAGAAAGGCGAACAAATGTGTCTGGTGTCTTGCAGTATTTGCATAATAATGAAGAATATTATAAAACCGAAGAAACAGAAACTTTTACAAAACCGACGTCGGATTATATTAGAACATATGTTGCAAACTTATTAGAAAGGCTCAAATTTACACCGCCTACAAGTACACAAATGAGTTTAGATTCCGAAGCAGATGACAATGATGCTAATGATGGTTGTGGCGACGAGTTGACTGTTGCACAGCAACAAGAAAAAGAAATACAGAAAACTATGTCTACAGTAAACAAATCTGGAGTAAACACAGATCTTGAATCCATCATCAGAGTTGAAATGTGTATCTACGATAGCACTGGCGGCGGTCGTGAAGTTTTCCTAACAGCAGTTTATAATTATTTACTATCTATAATGCCTACTAGTGTTGAAGCAGAACGGGCATTTTCTTCTGCCGGCTATCTTTGTTCTAAACTAAGAAGTTCCCTTGGTGATAGAACATTGCATTCGTTATCATTTATGAGATCATATTATCAAGAACAAAGATTTGGAAAAATAACCGTATTTTATATTGTTTCTTACTTTTAAACCATTTGTGCGTGGTACATGTTTTGTTTGAATTGTTGATTGAGTTTAGTCGTAATATTATATTTTGATTTGATTGACGATTTTGATTTTGAGTTTAATTTTAAAATTATCATTTTAATCTGTAATTAACTTTTAATTCCTTAATATAATATTTTTTTTTAATTTGAAGTTGTTTGATATTTTACTTCTAAAATACCTAATAAGCCCAGAAATGATCGTGCTTTAAAAAATCAAAACAGTCACGTAATTAGGTTAATTCAACACAAGCTAACACCCCACTGGGTGTTAGCTATGAAGGAGTGACTGAGCCATATTTTTGTGAAAAAGGTAGCAAAACATCGGCACAAGTTTAGTGTATCAAGATACCATTCATGAGAAGGTAGTTAAGCCCCTTAACAACACCATGTTCAATAACCAAGTATGGTCCTTCCAACAAGACTCGGCGCCGGGTCATAAAGCTCGGTCCACGCAGTCTTGGTTGGATGTGAACGTTTCGGACTTCAGAGCTGAAGACTGGCCGTCGTCTAGTCCCGATCTTAACCTTTTCGCCGCCAACGTACACAAAACGCAATGCCTCGCCGAGCGCCAAGCTATAAATGTATAACTAAATATACAGTAAACAGTAGTGATGGGGATATCGTCATATCGATGAATAAGATTTGTACGCGTAAAGTTAAGATTTAAAGTTGATTTTACGAATATAAATAAAAACTGATTAAATATTTCCAGATTTGTTTTATTTCACAGTATCCTTAATAAGAAAAAACAGTATAATTTATGAGTATCAAAGAAACTAATACATAACTCAATTAGAACTATAAGGAATGGGGTACATCTCTATTTGTTTCATGATCTCATTCTTTAACTTCATATCAAGTTATTGGCACTGAGGGCACGTTGAATTCGATTCTGATCAGGGATGGGGTCTATGGTCTTTCTTTCTTCTATTTTTGTTTATTCCTGTGTTTTTTTTTTAATATCTACAATATAACGTTACGTTTCATCCATTTAGATGATTTTTATACGAATTGCAATTAGGTTTCCTTTTTTTTCTTTGAAAAGAATTTCTAAAAAAGTTAAAATTACAGTGCTTTCATACACTGTATTTACCATAATAGTGTATAGAGTACAAAAACAGTACCTAAATCTACTGTAATTACAGTGCATCTGGAGATACTGGGTTCACCGAACATTTTACATACTTATTGAATTCCTACTCTTTGATGAATAAACATTATTATTATCATCCAGTTAGACATACCTCAGAATTATCTTCTGGTTCAATATTCTCCACAAAATACTCCGAGTCCGATTCCACACCTTGCAAAATTTTCAGAAGTTCGTCCGAATCAAGTTCTTCACTCATTTTTCTATTTGCAAGTGAAAGAAAGAAGATGCGTGCGCGCGAATCCGATTTTGTGCTGCACTATGCCAAAGTGACCTTGACAGCCGCACGCCTATGACGTCACTGACCAACTTCTATAGTAGTTCGTGGCACTCGGTGGCGCACAGGGGCATAGACGACCAATTGTTTTGTAGAGATGGGAAAATAACTATCGACAAGAATTAGTAACAACTTTATAATTACGTATCGGCATCTACCTGAAGGTCGAAATTCATCTACTATCCTTTGTAATGAAGTAGATAACTAAGTTCATATTTTATTGACCTCAAAATGTTTTCGATATTCGTAACTTTCTGTATTTATAAATATTTCAATGGTGAAACAACCTTTCACGGCACATCACTGGCCAACTTGATATGAAGTGATTGGCGTTCTGAGGAAAGTAACAAAATTTGGAGTTTCTGTTTTTGCCGATTTTAGGACAAACTAGGGCTTATTTTGTGTAGAAAAATAAAAAACAGGGTAGTAGACAGTGCTATCTTAAATAACAAAATGAAACAAAGCTTTTAATCACAGTAAATTTATTTTAATAAGATACTTAAAATGAACAACTTCTATAGAAGTTGTGGCGCTGGTGGCACGAAAATCCCGAACTTCTATAGAAGTGCTTGGCGGTGAAAAGGTTAATCCGCTGGATTATGATTTATGGTCAGTTTTAGAGAGTACAGCTTGCTCTAAACGCCATGATAATTTGGAGTCCCTAAAACAATCCATACGATTGGCAGTGAAGAATTTTCCCATGGAAAGAGTGCGCGCTTCTATTGATAACTGGCCTCAACGTTTAAAGGATTGTATTGCAGCCAATGGAGAGCACTTCGAATAAGCTTTTTATATTTTAAATTGTTTTATATTTATGTATTAAATTAACACGGCACGATTCTGACGTCACAGAACGACTTCTATAATAGTCCGTGGCGCCCGGGGCACTGACAACCAATAATTGTTTTGTAGAGATGGGAGAACATAATTATCGAAAGAATTGCTAACAACTATTTAATTCCGAGTTGGCACCCACCTGAAGGTCGAAATTAGTCTACTTTCCCTTTTTTATAAAATAGGTAACTAAATTCATATTTTTACTGACCTCAAATTGTTTTCGATAATAATATTTATAAATATTCCAAAAGGTGAAATCAAAGAGTGATAACTTTCGCGTCACATCACTAGCCAACTTGTATATGAAGTCCTTGGCGTACTGGAGACATTAAAAATGTTCAGAGTTTTTGTTTTGCCAATTTTAAGACAAATAAGGGCTTTTTGTGTAGAAATATAAAAAACTGCGTATTAGACAGTGCTCTATTAAATAATAAAATGAAAAAAACCTGTTAAATACAGGAAATTTTATTTTTATAAATGGCTAAAATGAAGAGCTAATGAAGTCGTGGCGGTGAAAAGGCTAATTTAGTTCAGAAACAAAGTTAGGGAAACGAAAATATTATTACGATAAAGGTGATGCTACTGAATACAATGAGAATATATATATAGAATTACAATGAGGAAAAATTACAACTTAATATTATTTAAAGTAATGAATAAGACTATACATCTATAAACAGGAAAGCTATTTGTGCAAAGTAAAGAAAGTATTGAGGTAGGAAAAGGAATATAGAGGGACAAGAGGCTACTAAGAAAAGAAGAACGGTTACGTAAGGGACAGGAGAAAAAAATATGATTTAGGTCGCCTACGTCTGTGCCACACGAGCACATGGGGTCGTCGATGATATGAAGTTTGGCAAGATAAGCTGGAGAGCAAACATGACCCAGTCTCATCCGTATTAAAACGGAGGTCTCCATTTTGCCAAACTTCGCCCTGCCAAACCAAGGTTTTTCCGGAACGTCGGGCTGAATAATTGATAAATGCTGAATAATTGATAAATAATAGCCCTTAGATTTGCTTCCGATATCCCAGGCTACCTTCCAGGTTTCCCGAAGAAAAATCTTTGGTAACGTCACAAGGTAAGTACTAAAATTGGTGTAAGGAACTAAATCCCCACACTGGACCGCATCACCGGCAAGTGTGTCAACTTCATTGCCATGGATTCCAACATGGGCCGGAATCCATGCAAATTGCAAAGTATTACCCTCAGAGATGGTTCTGGACGCAAATTCTCTTGTTAAGTAAATGATTGGCAATTGTGATTTGTGTTCGAAAGGGGATTTATTGATGGCTAGAAGAGCACTTTGTGAATCTGTAAAAATTATTGTTCTTTTGAGCTTAAAACACGAGTATATTCTATGGCTTTTAAAATACCGAAACATTCCCCGGTAAAAACAGAAGTCTCCGGAGGCAGTTTTATTTTTTGTACGATGTTGTATTGAGAATGGTAGGTAGGTACCTATCCCAACACAACCCGTCGGCGAACGCTAGCAGCATCAGTAAATATATAGTGATACTTCAAGTGTTCAGCCAGAAAATTATTAAAACTTATATGACAGACTGGATCTGATATACTTACACAGTTATATTTAATGGTGGAGCTGAATTGTAAACTCTCATAACTACTTTTAAATAGGGGAAAGTTTATTGGAACGGTGAATAGGAGAAGAAAGTGAAAGGATTTTTTTATAGCTTACAAGTAAACAAAGAGCACGTTTATGGGACCAGTAGTCTGAAGATTGAATCTGTAAAACTAAAGAGTCTAGGTGGATGAGTTGAGAACTGAAGAATCCGGAATAAATATTTGTCAGATTGGAATTGTCTTCTAAGATATAAAGGAGCTTCCCTACATTCAATTTGGAGTGCATTAATGGGACTAGACTTCATGTCACCCGAAATAATGCGCAATGCTTTAGACTGGATGCGATCCATTTTTTTTTAAAAGCCGTAACACTACCAGGATCTAGAACGAAAAAATCATAATCCAGAGTGCTTCTGATAATTGCGTTGTAAACAAGTTCAAGTTTACAACGCAATTAAACGCGTTAAGTTTCATTAATTAAGTCAGTAACGATTTAAAAATTAATATCAGACATATCCAGGTTATAATTGTATTCAGCCTCTTTACGTTTATTAATCAATTCTGTGCAGTCCTGGTCCCACCACGGAGGCGAGGGAATTGTACTAATATTGTTATTTTTTACAGGAAAAACTTCATCTGCCGCTGCGATTAATATTAGTGCCAAAGCTTCAGCACAACTATTTTCATTGCCATTAGAAATAAAAGGGAAGGAGCTAAGCTTACTGTCAACAATGTTCTTAAATTTGTCCCAGTCATTATTAATATTTCTATTGGGAAGCTTATGTTTTAAGTTTGATCTCCTTAATGGTGCATTTGGTTTGGAAAGAGGATAAGAAATAATTATTGGAAAATGGTCACTACCATAAGTAGAGGTTAGAGTATGCCAGGTTAATGAAGCTCTTTTTGTTTACTAGACTGCGGCAATTCCACTGGATTATTTTGGATGTGTACCATTATGAACGGATTGAGATACATTGAAAGACGGGGCAACGTTGGACGGTGAAATGTTGAACTGAGAAAGAAGATTGTGTAGTGCAGAAAGAAAATCGTGTATAGAAAAATTTGTGTCTTTTTTTTTCATTATTATGATTATTAGAAAAAGCACAAATATTAGCTGGTTGGGGAATGTTGAAATTGTTAATAATGGCATTGTGAGCTTCTTTATTATATCCTTATACGGATTTGGGAGGGCAGCGTGGTTTGAGGAAGACGGTCTTATTATAACTACTTGAAGCAGGCATTCTATTAGGTGAAGAGATTGATGGAGTATGTGCAAAGTTTTTGGAAGGAGAAGATAGAAGTGTATCGGGATACGATTTAGTTACTGCGGGAAATACTTTTGCTGTTTCAGCATAACATACTGAACTTTGTGCCATATATTATGTTTTAATTAATTTTTGCCTAGAAAATTCTGGGCAAGACTTATTAGTGGCATAGTGAAAACCAGAGCAAAGGTAACAAGATGCACTTTCTTGTTCTCTTTCACAACTGTCCCCAGTGTGGCCTTGGCCACATTTATAACAACTAGGTTTGGGCCTGAACTGAATTTTAGTGTGACCAAAACGACAGCAAACGGTAGGGAAAATATATAGATCTACAGGTAAAGCATTATAGCACATAAAAATTCTTTTTGGTAGAACCTGCCCATCAAATGTAACAACTATTGGATTGGGATGGTTTCCAAATGGTTGTACCATCAACAGTGGTTTTAAAATTAAGGCGTCTGACTTTTAAAATAGGACCACAGCCAATTGGTACCGTTAAATTATCAATAACTTCCTCCGGAGACCGGAATGGTCTCCGCAGGAACACCACGTACTAAATCCATTCTAGTGACATTAAAAGTTGGTATAAAAGCTTTGTAATTATATGTCTGAAGACTATTATGAGTAATAAAGGAATTTGCGTCCAGGAAATTGGAAAAAAATAGTGATATTTTATTGCGCCCGATTATATTCTGGAAGGCGTTGTGTTTCAAGAATTTGCCAAATGTGATCGGGTGCAACGTCGTTCTATCATCTGGTGAAATTAATTGTTTTTGGACATTAATAACAAAAGGCGTACTGTTGGTTTTGTCGTAGGTTTTTCGACCTATCCGAGTGTGGGAACAACTAAAGAAGGAGCAGGAATATCAGTCACTTTGTTGGATACGATTATTTCGGAGCAGTTGGGCTCTTATGCAGTACGTTCTAATGTAGAAGATTCTGTGCAACCACAACCCGACGACTCGGAACCGTGGTTTTTACGGATACGACGGCGTTTATTGCAGTGCTTGCAAATAAGCACACGGCTTCTTTTATGGTGTCGAGCCGAAGACGACCCATCGGTATCCATGCCCGATTCATTTGAGATAGTAACAAAATTGCCTGCCGGGGGGACGAAGCCCCCCGGATCAGGCGGGATTTTTCTCGCAAAAAGTAAAAAAAATGACTTACCACTACCGAAGAAATATTATACACTAAAATTAAAATAGAACACTAAAACTACGACTACTGATCTTATATTACAGGTTTTTTAAATTTTAACACAAAAAGGACGCGTCCGAGAAGTTTGGAGTATCCCCGCACTTTTATCTACCAACGATTTTATTACTAATAAAACTTTATTATTTTTTCATTAATTATATTTTTGCAAAATCATAGGTGCCTGTTCTTAACACCTCTCAGTTTCATACTAACGAATATTTGTTTTGCGAATTTGATCCATATTTTTTTTTATTTGGAATTAAATGTCAAATTTTGGGTAAATATCGAAAAACTCTTAAAATTCAAATATACCCCCCATACATATGGGGGGTTCAATTTGTTGCATTTTGGCCCCCTTATCAGCCCCTGACGGATATACGCCGAATTACCAGTAACCCTGTATGAATAAGATTTTTCATATAATAATAATAAGACTCAGTCCATGAACGAGAACGTCATGCGCGCATATTACGGGTCTACAGAGGGGGGAACTAACCTCACTGCGTACCGCGATAGGATGCTGTCTCTGTTCCAGGAACTAGAACCAACCGTCAACACCTCGGCCCAACGACTGTCGGATCAGGTGCGGGTCTTCCAACGCAATCACAGGTTGGACGATGCCGCACTTGGTAGGCTGCGCTCAGAGGTACTGAGCCAACATATCGTCTCGACTCCAGCACAAACCGCGGTACAAGCGTCGACTATAGATGCAATCCCGCCGCGGTTCAATCATGTTGAAGAAGAGGAGGATAGGGTTGCCACAGTAAGTAGCCAATACAACACCCGGTTGAGGAGCGCACTGGAGGATGCGATTCGAGAGTATAGGTCCACTCCGACCGAACTTAGACCCCGATTACCACGCTTACCCATGCTTAAGAAAAATAGGGCGCTGGTGTGTGCCTTGGACTCGCAGCTTAAGAATTTTTTCGAAAGCAGCGAGGATCTCGTTGATACACACTCGATTCTGTATTGCGCGGCTGTTGCGGCATGTCGTTTAGCTAACGTCAAGTTTCCTAGCTGTGACGGAGCTACTCGACCAAAACCAACCGTACCAGCCTGGCAACGCAGGATCGAGCGTCGTATCGATGGGGCCAGGGTACTCATCGGCAAACTATACTGCTTCAGGGAGGGTAATACACGACCACGAGTGATGCGCTTTGTAAGAAAAAGATTTAGACATTACAGAAGTTAGAAAAAGTCGGGATTAGAGGACCTGCACTTCAATGGATATCATCGTACCTGAACAACAGACTACAGCGGGTAACCATTACAAAAATAGATAAGAAAAATAAGAACATGGTACCATATTCATCCGAATATAAATGCAACAAATTTGGCGTCCCCCAAGGAAGTGTCCTAGGGCCGATCCTATTTCTACTTTATATAAATTCCATTACTGATATAACACATCATAAATGTGTACTATTTGCCGATGATATTTCTATTATTGTTACATCCGATAGAACGAATAACACGGTTAGTGATCATGAGACTGACATAAACAACACAATTGAAAAATTAATTGAATGGTTAAACATAAATAACTTATCAATAAATCTAAATAAGTCCGTCTATATACAATTTAACAAATCAAATAATCCTAAATATAATATAAAAATAAATATACATAAAATTGAAGAAGTAACACAAACAAAATTTCTTGGCGTATCTATAGACCAAGATGTCAATTGGAAAACACATGTTGATAGTGTATCTAAAAAAAAAATAAGTTTGTATATGCACTCAAACAGGTTAGAAGCATTACTAACATTAAAACGGCAATAATATCATATCATGCATATGTCGAGTCGTTGTTGCGATATGGTTTAATAATGTGGGGTAACAGCACCGACCATAATAGAGCATTTGTTGCTCAAAAAAAGTGCATTAGAGCAATTTACGGGCTCCAACCAGACGAATCATGTAGACCTGTATTCAAAAAACTTGGTTTGTTACCGCTACCGTCTCTTTACATCTATGAGATATGTATGTTTGTAAGGAAAAATCAGGATTTATTTCTCAAAGCAGATGCTGTTAATGTCCGCAGCCGACGAGACCCCAATAGGCTCGTACTAAGCAAGATTCCAAGACTAACTAAATATAATAAAAGCTGCCTTGCAATGTGTGTACGTTTATATAATAAGTTACCAAATGATCTTAAAAATTTAAACATTAGATTGTATAAAAATAAAGTTTACGAATGGTTATCTGTTAATAGTTTCTATAGTGTTAAGGAGTTCATTGACAAACAATGTTAATATCAGTAACCTACTGAAAAATTTGCATGCTTATTATTATATTGGCAAAACATGTTTTGTTCTAAATTGTACTTTTACAATCTTTTTATACCGTGTTTTTAAGCAAATAAATATATTATTATTATTATTATCCTTTAAGGCGGGCATTTTCGGGGACTGGAATCAGCCCTCGAGAATACATGTCCAGTGTCACAGAGCGCATCGACTTCCTAAAGCAGAAAGTTTATGCATGGGCGAGCCGTATTCGGCGGTATAAGCGGCGGGTTGATCGATACACACAGAATCGCATGTTCCAGAGCGATGAGAGGTGGGTATATAGAGCTTGGGAGCGACCTGAACAAAATGTGACAGACGTGTGCCGCCCGAATGATGCCGCCACGAGCGCATTCTGGCGCAGCATCTGGTCGGTGCCCGTTTGTCACTCTGAGGCTGACTGGATGCAGACTGTTGAGTGAACGTGTGGAACAATACCAGAAATGGAAGCAGTTCTAATTACGCCATTAGACGTAGCCAGAGCAGTCCGTCCATTACCAAATTGGAAATCACCGGGACCGGACGGTATGCACAACTTTTGGTTGAAATGGATAACTAGTTCACACACTCGCCTGGCATCTCAATTTCAGTCATCCTTAGAGTCTGGGTCGCTACCGCAGTTTCTAACAACAGGCGTTACCCACCTGCTCCATAAGTCAGGTAGTCCCGCGGAACCCAAGAATTATAGACCGATCACATGTTTGTCGACGATCTATAAACTTCTTACATCCATTTTGAGAGCGAAAATTAATAAGCATATTGAGAATAACTCGATTATGTCTGCCTCTCAGAATGGATGTCGGAACGGGTCCCGTGGTACTAAGGAGCTACTCCTCATCGACATAGCCATAAGCCAACAGGTTCGTCGATCCCGCAAGGATCTGTCGACATGCTGGATAGATTACAAGAAGGCCTACGACTCGGTGCCACATACATGGCTCATGAGGGTGCTGGAGTTGTACAAGATAGATGCAACTCTACGCACCTTCCTTGAGTCGTGTATGGGGCAATGGAGGACGGTCTTTCGCTATCCTGGGTGTCGACAGATCCAGGGGAATGATGAGCATGTATGGATTAAACGGGGAATATTTCAGGGCGACAGTTTGAGTCCACTTTGGTTCTGCTTAGCCCTGAATCCTCTAAGTACTCTGCTAGAGGAGGCTATCGGTTGAGGAGAGGCGGTCAGGTCATATCTCACCTCCTCTACATGGATGACTTAAAACTCTTTGCTCCCAACAAATTGCGACTGATGGAGCTACTGAAAGTAACTGAAACTTTCAGTAGCGCCATCAGGATGGAATTTGGTGTGGACAAATGTGCAGTCATGCATGTAAAGCGAGGTGAAATCATGGAATCCGAGGGAATCCAACTGTCGGATTCCATACACCTTAGATCCCTCTCCTCATCCGAAAGCTATAAGTATTTGGGTATGTCGGAAGCGTTAGGCATCAACGGTGCTGACATGAAGCAATCGTTGAAGGAGCGATTCTTTGGTCGCTTGAAGTCTTCTTTCAGGCGGAAATAAGGTGCGCGCCTTCAACGGTTGGGTCATGCCGGTCTTGATGTACTCTTTCGGCATACTCAAATGGACTCAGACCGAACTTGACGCCCTGGATAGGAGGGTCCGTACACTATTGACCGCAAACCGGATGCATCACCCACGTTCATCGGTGATGAGACTGTACATCTCGCGGAAGCGCGGGGGCCGTGGCTTTTTAAATGCTAAAACCCTCCACAATCGCGAGGTGTGCAGCCTCAGGGAATATTTTTTAAAAGCCGAATTGGGTATGCACCGTGATGTGGTGTCACAGTGGATAAGGGGCTCACCCCGCTCTCCATGGCTAAAGAGAACTGGCGCAAACCTGTAGTACTTACTACCGATGGCCGCAGGAAGGTATGGCAAAACAAGGAGCCTCATGAGCCCGGTGTAGATTTCTTAGCGTCCGTATCCTGGCTACGTTTCGGTGACCTATTCGGGGAAACTGAAGGTTTTGTTTGTGCAATTATGGACGAAGTTATTCTGACGAATAACTACCGGAGACATATTATGAAGGACGGGACGGTTGATGTGTGTCGGGCATGCCACCGTCCGGGTGAGTCTATCAGAAATATTATCTCTGGTTGTTCTCGTCTGGCTAACGGCGAGTACTTGCACAGGCATAATCAAGTGGCCAGGATTATTCACCAGCAACTTGCTTTGAAATATAATCTTGTGGATTCTGAGGTACCGTATTACAAGTATGTGCCCGACCCAGTTCTCGAAAATGACCATGTCACGTTGTACTGGGATCGGTCTATTATTACTGACAGGACTATTGTCGCCAATAAGCCTGATATAGTGGTGATAGATCGATTAGTGCGCCGCGCAATGATTGTCGATGTTACCATTCCACATGACGAGAACCTCGTGAAAGCTGAGAAAGAGAAGCAAATGAAGTATCTCGACTTAGCACACGAGGTTGTTGACATGTGGAATGTGAGCTCGGCTGTCATTGTGCCGATTGTAGTAACGGCCAATGGCCTGATGGCCGAAAGTCTCGATCAACATCTTTCGAGGCTCTCGTTAGGCGGTTGGATCAAGGGCCAGATTCAGAAGGCAGTACTTCTTGATACGGCTCGCATTGTGAGGAGGTTCCTGTCTCTGCAGCCCTAACCACCGGTAGCTTGGACTTTGCTCCCGCTACTGGCGGATCACTATTTTTTATATTTTTAAATGTTTTTTTTAAATGTTTTTTATAAAAAATATTTAAAAATGTATTTAATAAATTTTTAAAATGAATAAAGGACATAATAATAATAATAATAATAACCCCACCGCTGTATCTCTACGTTGACGTCGTGGTGGGGCTTGCGCGCTTCAAACTTTAGGTCTGTGCCGGTAGAGTTTACTTTGCCGGAACGGGTCTAGGATGAGGAGCCAGACCAAGAGAGATACAGAAACCCGCAGGGCAGCATGTGGCGAGCTGTTGGGCAGTAGCGACCCCACGGACCCCCAATCTCCCGAGAGAAATCTTGTCCTCATCTCTAGCTTGCCTTTATTGGCCGGCTGGAGTGAACACTGACGAGGAACAGAGCTCCCACCTCTTTCTTGCCTTTATTGGCCGGATTGAGTGGAGATTCGCAAGAGCAAACGTGCTCGGAGGAAGGAAGTATTCCAGTAAGGTGCTGGTAGGGATCTTGACCGTACTTCCGGGATTGTCCTGATAGCCGTGGAATACCTCTCCACTCCTCAAGCATCTCAGGAAGTGTTGCCCCCTTGTCGCTATGTGCTAGCGGCCGTTTCCGGGGGCCCATTATTGAGTGTGCAAGTCACCCCCTGCCATTTTATCCATGTATAATATATAACATTGGTCAGGCAGGGGACATAGTTCTTCCATAGTTCAAGTTACCCGATCCACTTTAGCTACCCAGACCCATAGCCCAATATATTTTGTTTCCACACACAACAATAGTCCTGCACAAACCGGGGGTTGTCCTTGGGTGCACTTGCATAGTGCATACAGGGATAATCGTCGGTTGGTGCCTCCTTATCATTTAAAATTATTTAAGGGGCCTCTGCGAGTTGGCTTCGGCTCCTTGTACGCCTTCCAAAGGTCCGGGACCCCAGGGTCCCGAGAAATGTAAAAAAATAATAATAATAACCTGGAACATTTATCACACACGGTCATCTGATCCCAAACTAAGCAGAGCTTGTACTATGGAAACCAGATAACTGATATACTACATACACTACTTTTTTTTTGTAAATACATACTTATATAGATAATTACACCCAGACTCAGGACAAACAGACATGTTCATGCACACAAATGTTTGTCCTGGATGGGAATCGAACCCACGACCTGCGGCATGATAGGCGGTATCTTAACCAACCACGCCAACTGGCCCGTCAAAAATGTATAAAATGTATCCCCGCATTTCACCCCCTCAGGGGTGGAATTAATTTAAAGATTATTAACCAAATGAATAATATTTATCACATAAAATGTATCCCCACATTTCACCCCCTCAGGGGTGGAATTAATTTCAAGATTATTAACCAAATGAATAAGATTTTTCAAAAAATGTATCCCCCCGTTTCACCCCATTAGGGGTGAAACGCGAAAGTTGACTTAAAGATTTTCTAGTTAATCAGGCCACGCAGTAACATTCTCCCCTGCAAAATTGACTACCCCTTTTCATTCCGATAGCGGTAGATTTTCGAAAAACTCTGATACAAGTATTCTTTTGGTCTTACGTATAAATACTGAGTTTCGAGTTAATCGGACTGCACGTTAAAATTCTTCCATTCACGTACAATGGTCCACTTGAAGGATTAAGTGCGGAAACCAAACCCAATAACATAGAACATAGAAAAATTCTTCCATACAAACTTTGACACCCCGCAATTCCCCTTTAGGGGGTTGTTTAGAAAAACAAAAAATGACAAAGTTCATAATTTACTTAGATATGTATTCGTATCAAGTTTCAAGTTTGTTAACTCAAGGGATTAGGTTTTCATACAAACAAAATCCTCCCTTTTCACCCCCTTAAAGCACGAATTTCTAAAAACCCGTTCTTAGTGCTCCGCTACATTATAAAAGGAAGCCGTGTGCAAAGTTTACGTTCCCAGACCCAGTAGTTTCGACTGTGCGTTGGTTTGTCAGTCATTCAGTCAGTCAATCAGCCAGTCAGTAAATATGTTCAGTATAACTTAAACCCTTTAATTCATGTGTTATTTTACTTCCTGTAGTCAAAATTTTACAGTAAACCAAATTATTCCATTATTTTTATTTTTCTGAAAAATAAACGGAAAAATATCTATGCTTTGAAAAAATTCCGAAAATTACCCATCACTACCTTTGACGTGTTAGGGCGAATCTAACGATTTTAATCTTTGCCGCTGTGATCATTTTCACGACAGCCGTCACTGCGGCCGTTAAGTGCAGCCACCGCTCTTCTAGGCAAACCGTACTAGACTACGTTTTGTTACCCACTATCTTTTAAGATAAAACTTTATTATTATTAATTTAATTAATTATATTTTGTGCTTCATAATTGAGTTCATTGCGGAGTGTTAATTCCGCGTGGGTTGGCAACGTCGCGTTCCTACAGGTTTTTCGTGATTATTTTAGTACATTTAGATCAAATTACATTTTTTCTTAATACACTCATTATATCGTTGGAATTTATAAGTATGTATGCTATTTCTTTACAGTTATTTTGGTATTTACTCATAAAAAATTGACAATGGTGCCGAAGCCGAATCTGTTGTACAGACGCCAGCACATCAAGCTACTACAATCTGTCAAATTTCTTTAATAGATTTTCAACTTTATCGCTAACGCATTAGGTTCAAGGTGGATTGGGAAAATTTGACAGTTTTGGGTAGCTTGACCTGCTGGCGTCTGTACATACACCAACTAAACTTTATTTACCTAGGCTATTGCTAACTTTTTCTCTCTAATAAAACAAGAAAGAGACGGACGTAAATTACAGCTGTCAAATTTAGTTGGAACTAACATTTCCATACAAATTCAGACGACACGTAAAAAAAATGTCGACTAAAAACACGGTGAAGCGTAAGTCGTCAACTAGTTTGACATATCTAACTTAGTTCATAGTTATAGAAGTCCTTTTCTCGCGCTGCCTGTTAGTAAAAGATAGCGATTCTCTAAGTTTAGTTTAGTTATTGAACAAGAGAATCGTAACCATTGGCGCCGATTACCTTGTTCACAAACTAAAGTAAATTTAAGTACAGTGCATCTTTTTCTGTCTATTTCATTAAGAAAAGGACAGACGATAAATATTAGTTTAGTCCTGTCAAATTAAGATACTCCATAGATAAGTTTAGACGTGATTAAAAAATTGGCTATTAAAAATACGTTGCTTGATTTTGTTTTGTTATTAGTAATTAACTCTTTATTTTACTTCGATGGTCCTTTTTTATCATTTGTGACTTCGAGTTACGGCTTCATATATGGATATATGTAAGTGGGCACGCCCTTTATTACTGGAGGCTTTTAATTAAGGTATAAAGTTCTGCTTACGTTTTTAGTTTTGTATTTTTATTTTTGCTTGAGTATATATATATATATAAGTACCTATACGAGTATTGTATATTGGCGTGTGCTAGCTTACCTACATATAGCAAATAATTTAATTTAATGTTTTGTGTTGCGTAATGTACCTAAATTATTATGCGCAGTCAAAATCAAAAGTCATTTATTGAAACTAGGCTGAGAATCAGCACTTTTTGAACGTCAAAATTACATAAGACAGTCCCCCAAAACGCCCGCCCTTCACCACTTCCTAGTGCTTTAGCTGGGGAGAAGAAGTGGCGCAACAAACTCCTCAGCAGCACAGCTGTCTGTTCAGTTAAAAAAATTGAATCTATACAACACTGCGCTTAATAATTTAGGTACATTACGCAACACAAAACATTAAATTAAATTATTTGCTATAAGTAAGCTAGCACACGCCAATATACCAAAAAAAAAAAACCAAAACTATACTCAAGCAGAAATAAAAATACAAAACTAAAAACGTAAGCAGAACTTTATACCTAAATAAAGGCCTCTAGTAATAAAGGATGTGCCCACTTACATATATGAAGATTGCCCAAAGTCACAAATGATAAACTAGGACCATCGAAGTAAAATAAACTAAGTTAATTACTAATAACAAAACAAAACCAAGGACAGCAAGACGACCAGTCACCACAAGCAGCACCCGTTCACGAGCATAACGCAGAGTTCAGCCATCACCCCCCTCGCTATATTTGAGGGAAGGAGGCAACTCGACCCCCGACGCTACCGCAAGCAGTGACATCTAAGGGAGCATGACAAACTTGGTGCCGGTTGCTCAGGCAAGAATAATATGATCAATTGTCGAGGTCACTAGCTAACCACATGCATTGCAATACCACTCATAAAAAAAAAAAAATGTAATGAGTAGATTATGCCAATGATAAATAAAAATAAATTGACTTTTACAGTCAAAGAAAATAAATAATTATATGAACTCATATACCTAACCTGTAAGAAGATAAGCTAATTCTGGAGAAAGAACAGAAAGAAAAACAACTTGAGTTAATCACAGCGACTAACTATTCTTATCGTTTAAGTAGTCGTTGATAGAATAGTATGCCTTCGAACAAAGGCTAGATTTTACTTTAGCTTTAAACGCATTGAAGGGAAAATCTAGCAAAGAAGAGGGTAACTTAAATCTTTTACTTGGGTACCAGAGTTCATACAAATACTTGTGTTAAATTGACATTAATAGTCTTATGTTTAAGTTCTAATGTGTATTTTTTTCATGATCCACGCTTTTCTTTTTTATAAATGTTTGTCTGTATATGCCCATTAAGTTCAAGAAAATATATTATTATTTCCTTTATTTTTTGTTATATACATATGATTTACATTTTTAAATATTTTTATAAAAACTTAAAATAAATAAAAACATTTAAAAATATAAAAAATAGTAGCCCACCGGTATCGGGAACAGGCTCCAAGCTACCGGTGGTCAGGGCTCCTGAGAGAGGAACCTCCTAACAATACGTGCCGTGTCCAGAAGTACCGCTTTCTGGATCAAGCCCTTGATCCAGCTGCCTAACGAGAGCCTCCTCAGGTGTTGGTCGAGACTCTTCGATATTATGCCATTGGCTGTCACAACTATCGGCACAATTATTGCTGCATCCACATCCCACATGTCGACAACCTCGCGAGCCAAATCAATATACTTAATCTGTTTATCTTTTTCAGCTTTCACGAGGTTCTCGTCATGCGGAACCGCTATATCAACAATCATAGTGTGACGCTTTTTTCGATCTATCACCAGTATATCTGGCTTATTCGCAACAATAGTCCTGTCAGTGATGATAGATCGATCCCAATACAACGTGATATTGCCATTTTCGAGAACTGGGTCGGGCACATACCTATAGTACGGTACTTCCGATTCCACAAGATTGTATTGCAGAGCAAGTTGCTGATGGATAATCCTGGCTACAAGGTTGTGTCTATGCAAGTAGTCTCCGTTAGCCAGACGAGAACAGCCAGAAATAATGTTACGGATAGATTCCCCCGGACGGTGGCATGCCCGACAGATGTCAACCGTGCCGTACTTCACAATATATTTCCGGTAGTTGTTCGTCATTATGACTTCGTCCATAATCGCAAATATAAAACCTTCGGTTTCACCAAAGAGATCACCGAATCGTAACCAGGATACGGACGCCAAGAGGTCTACATCAGGCCCATGTAGGACCCGGTAAAAGTGCCCATGAAGCTCTTTGCTCTGCCATACCTCCCTGCGGTCATTAGTATTTGATACTATAGGTTTGCGCCAGTTCTCATTAGCCAAGGAGAGCGGGGTGAGGCCCTTGTCCACTGAGACCACATCTCGGTGCATCCCCACGTCGTCGGCTTCTAGGAAGTATTCCCTGAGACTGCATACCTCACGGTTGTGCAGGGTCTTAGCATTTAAGAAGCCTCGACCACCACACTTCCGCGAAATATACAGTCTCATCACCGATGACCGTGGGTGATGCATCCGATTTGCAGTCAGCATAAATGATAAATGATTTTTTATTTCTGTAAGTACAAACACTTTTACAAGTCAATCATGTTTTTTTTTTTTTTTTAAACTAGATGAGGTCGGCGTTTCCTATCTGACTACTCTGAGAAGAAAGGCCGAAACAAACTCAGAGGTCACAGTCTCTTATAAAGTCCAGACATAATCTTGGTCACTTCATGTGAAGACCATGTAGATTGGTGTCTGAAATGGTCTTTTGAGGAAAGAACCACACAGATTGAGAGGACCTGTCCAGTCAGTGCACGCATTTGTCAGTAATCGCGCAGCTCAACCCAGAACTTAAGGAGCTCAACGATTCGACGAACAATACCAAAGAAAGGACATTGGGGTAGGCCGCATAAATTACTCAAACTGCCAGACGATGATTAAAAATAAATGAGAGAAAAAATAAAACAAACAAAAAAAGCAATGACCTACATAGTCTTCACATTCACAATAAATTAAAATAATATAATAGGTACTGTACAAAGTAAATAGTCATGTCAACATTCAGTATGCAAAAATAAAAGAATACAATAAAATTTGGAGCAGTTCAATCCCAAGCCTTTTTGTCCTCAATATAATCTTTAACGGTATAATAAGCTTTCTGACACAACTTGCGTTTAATGAATGATTTGAATTTATTAAGGCTCAGATCTTGAACGTGGCTTGGAAGTTTATTATAAAAGCGTATACATTGACACCTGAATGAGCGACCTATTTTCTTGAGCCTTGTTGGAGGTACAACAAATTTGTGTTTGTTCCTAGTATTTATATTGTGGATATCACTGTATTTTTTAAACAATTTAATGATTTATGGGCATATAAAAGATTTTCAAAAATGTACTGAGAAGGCAAAGTCATTATATTAATCTCCTTAAATTTCTCTCTGAGAGATTGTCTCGGACTTAATTTATAAATGCATCGAACAGCTCTTTTCTGCAAAACAAAGATAGTCTGAATGTCGGCAGCATTTCCCCACAACAGAATACCGTACCACATTACACTATGAAAATAGCTAAAGTACACTAAACGGGCTGTCTCTATGTTAGTTAAATTACGAATTTTCCTAACAGCGTATGCTGCGGAGCTTAGCTTTTTTGACAATTTATCTATATGTGGGCCCCACTGAAGCTTAGCATCCAAAGTTAAGCCCAAGAATACCGTGCTATCTTCAGGATTCAATTCTTCGCCCTTTATCAACACATTAGTTTTCACCTGCCTAACGTGAGGTAGCGTAAATTTAATGCATTTGTGTGGGACCTTTCTATCCAAGGCGTCAAGTTCTGTTTGAGTCCATTTGAGTATACCGAAAGAGTACATCAAAACCGGCATGACCCAACCGTTGAAGACGCGCACCTTGTTTCCGCCTGATAGAAGACTATTAAATACTTTGTTCAGGCGGTTAAAGAAGCGCTCCTTCAGCGATTGCTTCATGTCAGCAGCGTTGATGCCTAACGCTTCCGACATACCCAAATACTTGTAAGTTTCGAGTGAGGAGAGGGGTCTTAGGTGTATGGAATCCGAGAGTTGGGTTTCGGATTCCAAAATCCCCCCCCCCCCCCCGCTTTACATGCATGACCGCACATTTGTCCACACCAAATTCCATCCTGATGGCACTACTGAAAGTTTTGGTTACCTTCAATAGCTCCATCAGTTGAAAATTGCTGGGGGCAAAAAGCTTCAAGTCATCCATGTAAAGAAGGTGAGATATAACCTGACCACCTCTTCTCAATCGATAGCCTAGACCTGAATCCTCCAACAGTGTGCTTAGAGGATTCAAGGCTAAGCAGAACCAAAGTATACCAAAGTATAACTATCGCCTTGAAATATACCTCGCTCGATCCTTATCGGCTCGCTATTCCTCTGGATATGTAGACATCCTGGATAGCGAAGGACTGTCCTCCACTGCCCCATACACGACATCAGGAAGGTCCGCAGAGTTGCATCTACTTTACACAACTCCAACACCTTCATGAGCCATGTATGTGGTACCGAGTCATAGGCCTTCTTGTAATCTATCCAGCATGTCGACAGATCCTTTCGGGAACGACGAACCTGTTGGTTAATGGCCATATCTATGAGGAGCAGCTCCTTAGTACCGCGGGATCCATTCCTACATCCATTTTGAGAGGCAGACATGATGGAGTTATTGTCTATATGTTTGTTAATTTTAGCTCTCAAAATGGATGTAAGAACTTTATAGACCGTTGGTAGACAAGTGATCGGTCTATAATTTTTGGGTTCCGCAGTACTACCTGATTTATCGAGCAGGTGGGTTATTCCTGTCGTTAGGAACTGGGGCAGCGACCCCGACTCTAAGGCTGACTGGAACTGGGATGCCAAGCGGGCGTGCGACTTATGGAAGCATTTTATCCAAAAGTTGTGCAGCCCGTCCGGCCCTGGGGATTTCCAGTTAGGTAACGGACGGACTGCACAAGTTACATCTTGGGGGCTGATGGTAAGTGCCTCCATTTCTGGTATTTGATAGCACGTTCGCTCGATCTCCCTAGTCCAATCACCTTCGGTGTGACTGACAGGCACCGACCAGATGCTTCGCCAGAACGAATACATGGCGTCATCATCCGGGAGGCGCGTGTCGGTCACACCATGGTCTGATCGCTCCCAACTTCCCAAGCCCTATAGACCCACTTTTCATCGCTCCGGAATGTGCGATTCTGAGTATACCGGTCCACTCTCCACCTGTACCGACGAATACGGTTTGCCCATGCACAGATCTTCTGCTTCAGGAAGTCGATACGCTCTGTGACGCGGGTCAAGTAATCTCGAGAACTAATATCCATCCCCGAGAACGCCCGCCTCACAAAGCGCATCACTCTAGGGCGAGTATTGCCCTGCCTGAAGCAGATTAACTTGCCGATGAGTGCTCTAGCCTCACCAATACGACGCTCAATCCTGCACTGCCAAGCTGGTACAGCTGGTTTTGGTCGTGGAGCTCTGTCACTGTTAGGAAATTTAACATGAGCTACACGACATGCCGCTACAGCAGCACAGTACAAGATCGAGTGGGTATCGGTGAGGTCTTTGCTGCCGTCAAAATAATTTGACAGCTGCGAATCTAGAGCACACACCAGCGCCTTATTTTTCTTGTGCATGGGAAAACGAGGTAAACGTGGTCTAAGCCCAGGCGGAGTGGAACGGTACTCCCGGAAAGCATCCTCCAGAGCGCTCCTCAATCGTACATTGCATTGGGAACTCACGGACATAGCCCCGTCATCATCCTCATCACTAACGCGGTCGGGTCGCGGTGAGGCACTGGGTAAATTTTGCAGTTGCACCGCGACCAGTGGCGAAGCAGGCGTAACATGGCTATTCCGTGATTCGAGACGTAGTCGATCAAGTACGACGTCATCCAGCATATGTCCAGTATCCGACAGTCGTTGCGCCGACACGTTGACAGCTGGTTCAAGCGCCTGAAACAGAGATATTATTATTATTATCTCCTTTATTTATTTTTTAAACTTATTTTATAACATTTTTAAATATTTTTATAAAAACATTAAAAAAAAAACATTTAAAAATATAAAAAATAGTGATCCGCCGGTAGCGGGTGCAGGGTCCAAGCTACCGGTGGTTAGGGCCCCAGAGACAGGAACCTCCTCACAATACGCGCCGTATCAAGGAGGACTGCCTTCTGAATCAGGCCCTTCACCCAGCCACCCAACGAGAGCCTCTTGAGATGTTGGTCGAGGCTCTTAGCGATAAGGCCATTATTGACCGTAACGACTATCGGCACAATGATTGCCGAGTCCACATTCCACATAGCGACAACCTCGTGGGCTAAGTCGAGATACTTCAATTGTTTCTCCTTCTCAGCCTTCACGAGGTTCTCGTCATGCGGGATAGTGACATCGATTATCATTGTGCGGCGCACTGATCGATCTATTACCACTATATCAGGCTTATTGGCTACAATAGTCCTGTCAGTGATAATAGATCGATCCCAGTATAACGTGACATGGTCATTCTCGAGAACTGGGTCGGGCACATACCTGTAATACGGTACCTCAGAGTCCACAAGGCCGTATTTCAGAGCAAGTTGCTGATGGATAATCCTGGCTACTTGATTATGCCTGTGCAAATACTCGCCGTTAGCTAAACGAGAACACCCAGAAGTAATATGTCTGATAGACTCACCGGGACAATGGCATGCCCGACATATGTCGATCGTCCCGTCTTTCATTATATACTTCCGGTAGTTATTCGTTAGCATAACTTCATCCATAATTGCACAGACTGAACCTTCGGTTTCCCCAAAGAGGTTACCGAAGCGTAGCCAGGCCACGGACGCTAAGAAATCTACGTCTGGCCCATGAAGGGCCCGGAAAAAGCGTCCGTGAAGCTCCTTGCTTTGCCATACTTCCTTGCGGTCATTGGTACTAAGCACCACAGGTTTGCGCCAGTTCTCTTTAGTCAAGGACAGCGGGGTGAGTCCCTTGTCCACTGCAACCACATCTCGGTGCATACCCACGTCAGCCTTGAGAAAATATTCTCTGAGACTGCACACCTCGCGGTTGTGGAGGGTCTTAGCATTTAAAAAACCTCGACCCCCGCACTTCCGCGGAATGTACAGCCTCATGACAGACGAACGTGGGTGATGCATCCGGTTTGCTGTCAACAGTGACCGGACTCTCCTATCCAGGGCGTCTAGTTCCGTCTGGGTCCACTTTAGTATGCCAAAGGAGTACATTAGGACCGGCATGACCCAACCGTTAAAGGCGCGCACCTTGTTGCCGCCTGACAAAGAACTATTAAGTACCTTTTTCAGGCGACCGAAGAAGCGCTCCTGCAACGATTGTTTCACGTCAGGTCCGTTAATGCCTAACCCCTCTGACATACCCAGGTATTTGTAGGTATCAGTTGCGGAGAGTGATCTCAGGTTTATAGAATCTGAGAGTTGTAGTCCCTCAGATTCCACAATCCCGCCCCGCTTTACATGCATGACTGCACATTTATCTACACCAAATTCCATCCTGATGGAATCACTAAAAGTTTTAGTTACTTTTAGTGACTCCAGCAGTTGCAATTTGTTGGTGGCAAACAGTTTCAAATCATCCATATAAAGCAGGTGGGATATTACCTGACCCCCTCTCCGCAAAGGACAGCCCAGCCCTGTACCCTCCAGCAGAGTGCTAAGAGGGTTCAAGGCTAAACAAAACCACAGTGGACTCAGACTGTCGCCCTGGAATATTCCCCGCTTAATCCTAATAGGTTCGTTGCTCCCCTGAATTTGTCGGCATCCTGGATAGCGAAGAACCGTCCTCCACTGCCCCATACACGTCGTTAGGAAGGTGCTCAGAGTTGTACCAATTTTGTACAACTCTAACACCCTCAAGAGCCATGTATGCGGCACCGAATCAAAGGCCTTCTTATAGTCTATCCAACATGTCGACAAATCCTTTCGGGATCGACGGACCTGTTGGCTTATGGCCATGTCAATGAGGAGTAGCTCCTTGGTGCCGCGGGACCCATTCTTACATCCATTTTGAGAGACAGACATAATAGAATTCTTTTCTAAATGAGAATTAATTTTCTCTCTCAAAATGGATGTAAGAAGTTTATAGACCGTCGGCAAACAAGAGATCGGCCTATAATTTTTGGGTTCCGTGGCATCACCTGACTTATGGAGCAGGTGGGTAACTCCTGTTGTAAAGAGCTGTGGCAGCGACCCAGACTCTAAGGCCGACTGGAATTGCGATGCACGCGTGTGAACTTTGCAGCCATTTAAGCCAAAAATTGTGCAGTCCGTCCGGTCCCGGAGATTTCCAGTTCGGTATCGGGCGGGCTGCACTGGCTACACCGGAGGAAGTAATTATTACTTCCTCCATCTCCGGTATGGCGTCACACACGCGCTCAACATCCCGCATCCATTCAGCCTCAGTATGGCAAACGGGCACCGACCAGATGTTACGCCAGAATATGCTAGTGGCATCATCATCCGGGCGGCATACGTCTGCCACATTTTGCTCAGGTCGCTCCCATGCTCTATACACCTTTGATCACGCTGGAATATGCGATTCTGGGTATACCGCTCAACCCGTCGCTCATACCTACGGATACGGCTTGCCCATGCACAGACCTACTGCTTCAGGAAGTCAATGCGCTCTGTGACACGGGACATATATTCTTGAGGACTGATTCCAGTCCCCGAGAACGCCCGCCTCACAAAGCGCATCACTCTAGGGCGAGTATTGCCCTCCCTGAAGCAGTATAGTTTGCCGATGAGCACCCTGGTCCCCTCGATACGCTGCTCGATCCTGCACTGCCAGGCTGAAACAGCGGGTTTTGGTCGTGTAGCTATGTCACAATTTGGAAATTTGACATTGGCTACACGACACGCCGCAATAGCCGCGCAATACAAGATCGAGTGCGTATCTACGAGATCTTCGCTGCTTTCAAAATAAAAACCAAGCAGCGAATCCAAGGCACACACCATCGCCCTATTCGTTCTGTGCATAGGCAAGCGAGGTAAATGTGGTCTAAGTTGGACGGGGGCAGTTCTAAACTCCCGAATCGCATCCTCCAGCGCGCTCCTCAATCGTTCGTTACACTGGCTACTTACCGTAACAATCTCATCGCCCCCCTCCTCATCATTAACATAAGACCGCGGTTGGGTTATGTCACTGACTAGAGGTTGCACCGCGGTCTGTGACGGGACAGGGACGATACGATTGCTCAGTACCTCTGAGCGCAGCCTATCAAGCGCGGCGTCGTCCAATCTGTGATTCCGTTGGATAACCCGCACCTGATCCGAAAGTCGTTGGGCCGAGACGTTGATGGCTGGTTGAAGCGCCTGGAACAGAGACAGCATCCTATCGCGGTACGCAGTGAGGTTAGTTCCCCCCTCTGTAGCCCCGTAATATGCGCGCATGACGTTCTCATTCATTTGTTGAGTCCATTTCATGCGCTGCACACAACCACCGGCAGCGGGGACCCGGCTCGGGGCTGGATGGCCCCTAAGTCCCAAGCTTCTCGGTGGCCGGCCTCTCCTCTGCCGACGTACAGGTGTTGGCGACGTCGGCGGGGAAAAATACTCGTCGCTCGAGCTCGACGCAACTACCGCGGCCGGTGTCGTCACAGCGCTCACGGTGGGGCTGGGTACCGGCGGCAGCGAGGCGGAGCCGAGCGAAGAGTCCGGAGGTGGTAGGCGTGCTCGTCTTGCAGCTGCTCTCGTCAACATTTTTTTATTTTCATTTGGGTTTGTATTGTTTTATCGGAGGTGACATGACAAATGTCACCTCCGATTTGGCAGTTTTTTATGTATTTTGTGCATTTTGGTAATTGCTGTACCTATTTAAATTATCTTGATTATTTTTTCTTGCAGTGGCGTGTGGGTTTTTCTCAGGAAATAAAATAAAAAAACTGCGACTAATATTAAACTGAAAATAATATAAAACTGAAAATATATGAAAATAAATTTTGACGTGTTGACGTTGGTGTTTTTTATTATTATTTGTTGGTATACATTTTTGTATCTCGGCGCTGATATGCCGGTTTAATAGGATAACACGGGCCGAAGCCAAGTGCTAACCTAAAAAGTATTAACCTATGTGATAGATGATAATATAACATTACGGTGTGATGATATGCTGAGGATTTATGTTGTTGATGATGATGTTTGTTGGTGTGATATTTGTGCATCATTGTCGTTCTGAAGGAATTTTCGGACAATTCTGCAAGTGTTCAGGATAGCAGCTCTCTGTAAAGTTTGGTAGGTAGAAGGAGACAATTCTAGCGTATTTAAAGATTGGTGTAGTTGTTTGGGAATGACACCCGTGGTTGACAGTACTACTAGGACTATGGAAACGCTGGCTAATCGCCACATTCGGCTAATTTCTATTTTTAAGTCCGTATATTTTGATAGCTTTTCTGCTATTGTGTTTTGTAGGTTGTGTGTGTTTGGTACTGATTATTATTATAACTTGTTATAAAAGGATATACCAAGCCCAACAAATGAGTTATGAACCTTATGAAGCCGGTGAAACGGAGCACGTAATTTGTCCTTATTTCTGGTGTTCACATTGTGGATATCACTGTTTTTAGTGTATAAATGTATATTTTGTCTAATATATAATATAAGATGTTGGCGAAGATGAATTGTGATGCCACCGTGAGAATACCAATATGTTTAAAAAAAATTCTCAGAGAAACTCTAGCACCTAGCCGGTAAATTGCTCGAACAGCTCGTTTTTGAAGTACAAATATATTTTGAATGTCAGCGGCTTTGCCCCAGAGCAGAATACCGTAGGACATAACGCTATGAAAATAACTAAAATAGACTAACCGAGCTGTATCAACGTCAGTGTATTGACTTACTTTCCTGACGGCGTAAGCGGCTGAACTGAGCCTTCCCGCTAGGCTTGATATATGAGGGCCCCACTGAAGTTTGGCATCTACTGTTATGCCCAGAAAAACTGCAGAGTCTACAGTTTTAAGCACCTCTTTATCTAAGACGATGTTGGGTCCTAGATTTCTAACATTCGGTAAGGCAAACTTTATACATTTCGTTTTCTTGGCATTGAGAACTAATTTATTTGTCGTAAACCAATCCGTAAACATTGAGAGTGTACTGTTTACGTCGTCAAAATCTTGTCTGTTCCTGTCTACTTTCAAAAATAAGAGAGGTGTCATCTGCAAATAGTACAACGTCACAGATACCCCTTTAAATAGAATAGTAAGTCAAATGATAAATGACAATAAATGATTTTTATTTGTGTAAGTAGGTTTGTACAAACACTTTTACAAGTCAATCATGTTTTATTTTTTTAAACTAGATGAGGTCGGCGTTTCCTATCTGACTACTCTGAGAAGAAAGGCCGAAACAAACTCAGAGGTCACAGTCTCTTATAAAGTCCAGACATAATCTTGGTCACTTCATGTGAAGACCATGTAGATTAGTGTCTGAAATGGTCTTTTGAGGAAAGAACCACACAGATTGAGAGGACCTGTCCAGTCAGTGCACGCATTTGTCAGTAATCGCGCAGCTCAACTCAGAACTTAAGGAGCTCAACGATTCGACGAACAATACCAAAGAAAGGACATTGGGGTAGGCCGCATAAATTACTCAAACTGCCAGACGATGATTAAAAATAACTGAGAGAAAAAATAAAACAAACAAAAAAAGCAATGACCTACATAGTCTTCACATTCACAATAAATTAAAATAATATAATACTGTACAAAGTAAATAGTCATGTCAACATTCAGCATGCAAAAATAAAAGAATAAAATAAAATTTGGAGCAGTTCAATCCCAAGCCTTTTTGTCCTCAATATAATCTTTAACGGTATAATAAGCTTTCTGACACAACTTGCGTTTAATGAATGATTTGAATTTATTAAGGCTCAGTCATTGATATACACTAAGAATAAGAAAGGGCCCAGTATTGAACCTATTAAGTATTAAGTATGTAAATATGAATTTATTACTTTAAGAGTTTCGTTTTGGACACCGTAATGATGTAGTTTACGCAAAAGCGTGTCATGGTGCACGCAATCAAAGGCTTTGGAGAGATCACAGAAAACTCCAATAGCATTTTGCGAGTTCTACCATGCGTTAAATATGTGTTTCAGCAGAGTAACACCCGCATCTGTAGTCGAACGACCTTTTGTAAAGCCATATTGTTCATCGTGAAGGAGGAATTTAAAATTAAAATGTCTTAGCAACTGCTTGAGTATTAACTTTTCAAATATTTTACTAAATGCAGGTAAGATAGAAATAGGCCTAAAATTGCCATTGTCATTTTTGTTACCTGATTTAAATAATGGTATGACTTTACTACTTTTCATGAGCTCATGAAAAGTTCCTAGATCAACACATTTATTAAAAGTAACAGCTAGATAGGGGGCTACGATGTCTATTATAGTACTTAATAGTTTAATGGAGATGCCCCAGTGATCACCAGTGTTTTTGGACTTCAGTGTGTTAAAAACGTAAACTACATCACAAGGTGTTACATGTTCGAAGCTAAATAAACGACTACATTTGGGCACACTTGTGTTGGGCAGTGTTGTATAGATTCAATTTTTTTAATTGAACAGACAGCTGTGCTGCTCGGGAGTTTGTTGCGACACTTCTTCTCGCCAGCTTAAGCACTAGGAAGTGGTGAAGGGCGGGCATTTTGGGGGACTGTTTTATGTAATTTTTGATGTTCGAAAAGTGCTGATTCTCAGCCTAATTTGAATAAATGACTTTTGATTTTGAAGTCAATTTACGTCAGGTGCTTACTAATTTGACAGGACTAAACTAATATTTGTCGTCTGTACTTTTCTTAATGAAATAGAAAGAAAAAGATGTACGGAAGATAAAAGTTTAGTTCGTGCACAAGGGCATCGGTGCCATTGTCAATTTTTAATAATTAGATTTAAATATATTAATATAATCACGGAAAACCTGTAGAAATGCGACGCTGCCAGCCCGCGCGGAATAAACGCACTTATGGGGTCATTATTCTCCTCATTATGAACAACTTTTACTATGGGACCAAACCCGAAATCGGGAAAAAAATCATCAGCTGTTTATATTTTTCATATTTTTACGAGCTATTATGCAAACATAAATGTTTTTAATATGCGAACAGCTGATTTTTTCCGCATTTTGGGATTGGTTCCCCATAGTAAAAGTTGTTCATAATGATGAGTATATTATACAGTATGTTAAATAACAGAGGGCGTTCCCTTAAACTCGTTAATCTATATCATTAATAGATAAAAATAAAAATATCAGCATAGAAAAATAAGCATAAAATAATCCGAATTTGAAAAAATAATTAATTGACAATAAATTTGAAACATCCTGTTTAAAATCAAAATAGTAGCGCGGAATAGTACTCGTGCCGGCCGAGCGTCTCCGAGAGTTCACGAAGCCGAGCGACCCGGCCGTCCGCGCAGCGCGCCGCGCTGAACGGCGAGCGGCGACTGATAAAGGCGGCTTATTGAATTACAAAACACGTCGTCGGGTTGTTATCAGTAAAATTAAACATTTATGTAAGTATGTTTAGTTTTAGCAATAACATTTAACAACCCGTCTCAAATACCCGGCTGACATAGGAACACGTCACTGAGGCACCTTGGGCTTGGAAGGACGGGTCGGGGGCCACTAGAACGACGCGGCACTACCGGTTCATTGTTACGAATACGCACCAGGGCACTCACAATAACACGAGAATTCCGCGGTTGATGTGCATTGGGGTACCTCTCAGCATACATCCTCAGAGCACGTGCACCATCATAATTACACTCAGCATAAATTAGCACCATGTTCGCATACTCCTGAGCACTGAACTGATAACGCGGCATTTTCCACACAAGAATGACGCAAGATGTTGCAATTACTTGCAATGCGGAAACAATGCACGTCCAGTCAGCGCGTGATATTAGTTCCGACTAAAATTAGGTGGACATCCGGGGGCAGGGGGCGGGGCTAGGCAGATCGCCGCACGCGCGACCCGTCATTCATAAATAGGTAAATTGCGATGTTTCCGTCCTTCAAGTACGCGTGTACAGAGTGTTTCTTTTACGTATCAATTTAACATTTTTAGTGAATATTTTAATATTAAAAAAAATAAAAACCATTTTGTTTTCGAATGGTAATATTTTTTTTAGCATGTATGGATGCTATACTATTGCGGGTTAACGGGAACGCCCTCTGTTGGTTAACATACTGTATATAGTACCCCGTAAGAGGTTGTGCGTTATTTAAGTTAGAACTTGTAAAATTGTTTGTTCGAAAATCATTCTCCATAACACCATACTGCCATATCGTCCAATCGCCATGACGCTGCCGATTAGATCAAGTAGAATTGACCGTGTGTGGGCGTGGATTGGCATGACAGTTATACTTGACGGAACAATCGAAATTCAATTCTTTTGGCTAGATCAACCCGATTGAACTGTGTACGGCGTTTGCGAGATATCCCTCTACCGAAAACCGCTCAACGCGCCTAAAGAAGTTTTCACTTCTAAAAGAAGTTTCGCCTAGTTACCTCTCGTCAGGCCCCCTCACAACGTGTCTAGACCAGGAAAGTTGACGACGCATTAGATAGGCCTCCACATCAGCCCTTCGCAGGACATCCGTGTTTTTAACACGGTCAGACCTTGATGTTCAAGATATCGTGGGGGCATTTAAGATGGAATCAGTCTAATGCGCGTTCTTAGGGTTCTCTAGTCAACAAGGAACCATTCTATAATGGTTCCAGAACCCTTTAGTTTGGCCATGGCTCTGTCTGTCCGCGGCTTAGCTCAGCGGCTCTTATTAATAAAGAAATATTATTGTAGGTACCTACATACTAATTCCATGGTGGGTATAAGTAGGTAGGTACAATTTAAAATCTGTGCCCGTTTGTTACGAACTTCAAAATTGCAATTTCGAATATCGATTTAATTTTATTTGGTTCTAAACATAATTTTTATTCCGTCACGATGCTTTCATCGCGTGGGATAACTAAAAACAAACGGATTTATCTTCTGTAAGTATAATTTATAGCCGTTTGTTTAGGTAATTCAAAATACCTACTAGGTAAAATGAATACTAGAAAAGCTACATTTTGAAAAACGTGCTGTAATGGAGCGTTTGACCAAGAATTCCTTCGCACCTACACAACGCGATCGATGATAGATGCAAAGCCGAAGTGCGGCGCCGAGTTGCAACCGCGTGCACCGCGCTGCGTCCGCGGTGTACGTTACTCCAGCAGGAAAGTTGCTCCTAGGGTGATATGTATGAGTGGTACGTATAATTAGTGTGTAAATGTACGCCAAATAAAAAAAAGTGCGCTTTGTCGTTTTGCAAAAAAACTGAAATAACGATTCCTGCTGGAGTAACGTTGTTCCAGCAGGAAAATTCTAAACGAATGATCGGAGAGAGCAATATTGTGCATGGGCAGAGAGCTTATATTTGTGCAAACATGTGCCCCGAAAATATAATTTGTGCGTCTTCAGGTTTTCGAGCTATTGCATTTCCTGCTGGAGTAACGTTTTGCAGAACCGTGTATCTCTAAAACCATTGTATGCGCGCCTGTATAATAAACATACACGAGTAGCTCTTTATTTATGCGTATTTGTGACATAAGAAAATATTTATAACTTTTTTTTTTTTTTATTTGTGATGGGTTTGCTCTAGTCTAGGTCAGAGGTGACAGAGACAAAGTCGACGATGGAGTGAGCTTACCCAGGAGAACTTTCAAGTAACCGCGCTGTGGTGAACCTTTTTACTTTATTCTTCTTCTTCTTCTTCTTTTTATTCTTTATTTGTCATAGGAATGTATTGTCATTCTTATAACAATATGTCACGTTTTGCTAATTAAAACCTACAGTATAGGTTTTGACTATTATTTCAATTAAATTAGCAAACGAAACGACTGAAAGATATCCCATGGATAAATATCTACGACCGGAGCGGTTCGATGGGGACCCCTCCCTAAGCACGGCGGCCGCGGAATGGGCACACTGGAAGAAAACTTTCGTTAACTTCCTTGCGGTGCAGGACTCTAATACTACTACTGATAAGGTCAAGCTTACCATGCTAAATATGTTGTCTTTTTATTGTGATTAAATTATTCGAAGTAAAACTTGAAACATTCTGTACTACTGCATAGAGGCGGTTGGATCCTCAAACTTCAACAGGTTATTGGGCCTGCACCAGAATGGAAAGTTTTACAAATTGAATATTGGAAATTTAGAAGGGAAGGTAAACTGGGCTCAATAAAAATACAAAGTGTATCCATTATGCTGCGTGGTGCAGAATGTGCTAAGGAGGTAGCAGAAGGGTAAATCCAGAAACCAACCCAACCGAGTATAGCAGCTGGTGATGCAGAAGTTGGTGCCTATAATTTAGCTATGGCAAAATATAGAAAAGCTGACAGCAGCGCTCTGCTTACAAGTTTATCAGACGACACACTGAATAAGGTCATGCGGTTCGAGACTGCAAAAGAAGTTAGGGAGGAACTTCACAGACTCTTTGACGGACAATCTGAGGATAGAGCTTACAACCTGTGTATGGAGTTTTTTGGCTTTAAGCGTGATAATAGAGACGACGTATCTACCCATATGTCCAAGCTTAAAAATATTTGGGAATAATCTGAATGCTGAAATTACCAACAGTGACACAAACGTTAAGCTACCACAGCTATTCCTAATCTGCAAAAGTCTCGAAACGTTAGATGAAAAATACTTTTCGTTCAAGTCAAGTTGGCTTCTGATCAATAAAAAAGACAGAAACATAGAGAGTTTGACAAGTTATCTTTGTGCATACGAGAGAGCCCTTAGTGGAAATGGCGAGACTAGTCAAGAGGCCCTAGTAATAAATAAGACAGTGCAGAAGAAGAAGAAGCCGATGACAAAGTGTCACTATTGTTCTGAAAGTGGTCATTGGGTTAAAACCTGTCCAAAGTGGACCAGTGATGGAAGACCACCGAAACCATCTAAAATAGGAACAGGCTCTTCACCACAATTTCAAAACATAACATTGATGATCGTCAATGCATGTTCATCGGAACAGTCTCAGAATAAGGAGAATTGATTCATGGAAAATGGGGCGACAGTGCATATCACAAACAGGAGTCACAAATTTCAAGACTTCGCTTATTTTGATTTGAACCACACAGTGACCACTGCAGATGGTACTATCATTCCTGCGAAAGGGAAAGGATCGGTGGTAGTTGAATCAAATATAAATAGAAGAAAGGAATTAATAACACTCAGCAACGTTTTGTATGTGCCATCTCTAACAAGGAACTTATTTTCGGCTTTAGCTGCACAAGACATGATTCCAAACAGCGTCTTTACCTCAACTGCAACAGAATGCAAGTTGGTAATAGATGGTATCACACGCGTTATTGGGAATAGGAAACCCAATGGAGGATTATATAAGCTCAATATAAAAGCTATAATCAAATCACACAGTTAACCGAGGTATTCAAGGGAATGTAGTGACGTCACAAGAAGATCTTCTCCAAATATACCATGAGAGGTTTGGACATTAGAATCCTAAACATGTCAAGAACCTAGTGAAAAGAGAACTAGGTATAGACATAAACTATGATAGTCTCAGATGTGAAGGGTGTATATATGGAAAAAAGCGTCGTCTAAAATTTGGTAAAAGAGAGATAACGTCAAGCATAGGTGAATTGATCCATACAGATGTCGGCGGTCCTTTCGACGAAAGTTACTCTAAAAACAAGTACTTTGTGTTATTCAAAGATGATTATTCGTGCTACAAATCGGTGTACTTTATACGACAGAAATCTGAAGTTAAGAATATGTTAGTACGCTTTATCGCTGAAACGAAAGCAAATGGACATTCAATCAAAACTATTCTTTCGGACAATGGCGGAGAATTTGACAACAAGGATTTTCGAGATATTTTATACAAGCATGGAATTACACAGAGACTCACAATGCCGTACACACCTGAACAAAATGGTGTAAACGAGCGCGAGAACCGAACATTAGTAGAGGCAGCAAGATCAATAATGCACTCAAAAGTACAGCTGCCACAGAAGCTTTGGGCAGAATTGATCAATACCCCGACATATGTGCTCAATCATACAGGCCCTTCTCGAGTGGAGAACAAGGTGCCTTATGAATGGTGGTATGGAAAGAAACCTAAAATTAGTCACCAAAAGATTATTGGTAGTGAATGCTACGCTCATGTACCGAAACAGAAACGAAAAAACTAAGTAAGAAAGCCATCTAAGGGATACTCATTGGATATGAAAATGATGATGGGTACCGCATATGGGATGGTCACCAAATTCAGAGATCAAGAGACGTAACCTTCTTTAGAGATGTTGAATACAAGATTCCAACTACACAGTCTGGCCATAACTGTTACAATTAAAAATAAGGAAGATATTACATTTGAATTTGGAATCTGTCATTTTTATACGATTGTTCATTGAGTTTTCTAATTTTGGCGCCAATACATTGTACAATATTTTGCGATATTAAAATGGAGTGGGGTGATAAAGAGAACCGAATCGCTGTGATTGCATTACACAAACTTGGTATGGAGCCAAATGCAATTTTTAAAACTCTCCATACGCTTGGTATTAGTCAAATGTTTGTGTACCGGGCTATTAATAGGTACAATGAGACCTCGTCTGTTTGTAACAGAAAAAGATCTGGCCGTCCACGTAGTGTTCGTACAAAAAAGGTGGTCAAAGCAGTAAGGGAAAGAATTCGAAGAAATCCTGTCCGAAAGCAAAAGATTTTATCTCGGGAGATGAAGATAGCACCCAGAACCATGTCGCGTATTATAAAAGATGACTTAGGACTTGCGGCCTATAAGAGACGCACTGGTCATTTTTTAACTGATAATTTAAAAAAGAATAGGGTGGTAAAATCGAAACAACTACTGAAGTGATACGCAAAGGTAGGTCACAGATTTTTTTTTTGTTTACGGATGAGAAAATCTTTACAATTGAGCAACATTTTAACAAACAAAATGACCATATTTATGCTCAAAGCTCTAAGGAAGCTTCCCAATTAGTCGACAGAGTGCAACGTGGGCATTATCCGACTTCAGTGATGGTTTGGTGGGGTGTTAGCTATAAAGGAGTGACTGAGCCATATTTTTGTGAAAAAGGTATCAAAACATCGGTACAAGTGTAACAAGATACCATTCTAGAGAAGGTAGTTAAGCCCCTTAACAACACCATGTTCAATAACCAAGTATGGTCCTTCCAACAAGACTCGGCGCCGGGTCATAAAGCTCGGTCCACGCAGTCTTGGTTGGAAGTGAACGTTTCGGACTTCATCAGAGCTGAAGTCGGTGATGGTCGTCGTCTAGTCCCGATCTTAATCCGCTGGATTATGATTTATGGTCAGTTTTAGAGAGTACGGCTTGCTCTAAACACCATGATAATTTGGAGTCCCTAAAACAATCCATACGATTGGCAGTGAAGAATTTTCCCATGGAAAGAGTGCGTGCTTCTATTGATAACTGGCCTCAACGTTTAAGACGCTACCGAGCGCGCAGTGGCGCCCTCATCGTTTGTTTGGTTATTTCTTTTATTTTAGAATGAAAATGCAGAAAATGAGCACGTTACGTTGTACTCCACAAGACAATACGTTATTATTATTATAAACAACAGTTTTATATTGTTAAGTTTTATTGTAATCCTTAAAACGGAAAATGGTGGCCACTTTTTTTTTTTAGCTAACTTTAGCTAACTTTGTGATTAGCCGAGATTTTTTTACAGAACTGATTAGAATTTTCAAAATCTTTTATAGAAACTTTACTTGTTGTACTAATTTACATGCTTAGTATTTATAATTATAAGAAGACTATCTGCGTAATGCAATAAGAACTTAATAATAATAACAATTGAATAAGTTGATTATCTGTGATACATAATTTTGTCATTATATTAATATTTAAAAAATATATATAAAAAAAAGTAGTGTATGTAGTTTATCAGTTATCTGGTTTCCATAGTACAAGCTCTGCTTAGTTTGGGATCAGATGACCGTGTGTGAACAATGTCCTAAGATATTATATTATTATTATTATTTTTAATTCGTTGATTATTTGTGATACGAACCTTAAAACACGCTTATAGTGAGTTTCATCAAATAGTTCCTATGCCGTAATGTTGGCTCCACTGTTAAACTTTAAGACATGGACCAATTAGGTCCATGCTTTAACAACGATAGCCTATCGTGTTCATCCTACAACAATGGAGCCAACATTACGTCATAGGAACTATTTGATGAAACGCACGAGTGCGTTTTATCAAATAGTTCCTATGCTGTAATGTTGGCTCCACTGTTAAACTTTAAGACATGGACCTATTAGGTCCATGCTTTTACAACGGTAGCCTATCGTGTTCGTCCTACAACAATGGAGCCAACATTACGGCAAAGGAACTATTTGATGAATCGCACTCTAAAACTGTAAGAATTTATGTAAATAAGTTGATTATCTGACATCTGTGCATAAAGATGATTATGATGCATAATTTTGAGAGAATTATTGTAAATTCGTTGATTACCTGTGATTCAGTTTTTTTAAATTACTTTTAATCAAAAAAATTGTTCACTCTTGGTCAGAAAGTCGTAATTTTAAAACATTTTAACAATCCGTGAAATCTCTTATTGAAATTCCTATTACTGCATTTTGACTCTCGGTCTATAGCGGAACGAGTGGGCAATAAAAAGTTCCAATCGTCACCACTAGGGAGGAACGAAACTTTTTTTCCCATCCGTACCCAGTGGGGACGACCGGGAATAAACCCTTTTGACAAAACTCAGTTTTGCACGGTGGTAAAGCCTATCTTTTTTTTTTAATTTTGTGGATTTTCTTTGTTAATATCAGATACGGTATAATTATTTAAAAACAGCTGAAGCCGGGCAGCATCAACGTCGAGTATTCCAGGAACAATATAAACTTCGCAGATAATCTTTTGTATTTTGTTGAAAATAACTTGTTTTATGGTTTCATCGGTAAACGACTCTGGATCTTCGAATTGCATAAAATGACCGAATATGTTTCGGCTAAAACCCGAAGTGTGGCGGCTACACCTAGTTTTAGCCAGCTACAACTACGAGTAGGTGTAGCCGGTAGCAATTGGTTAAACTTGGCTGAAAGATTAGAAGTGTGACCACACAACGCACTGGCTAGTGCCTGGCTAGCTCGATCGGCTGATCGAGCGAAGCGAGCGCTGCCGCGGCAGCGCCCGGCGAGTGCCTGCCAGGGTCCGTTTAGGTACAAGAGAATATAACGTTTTGGGAAGGAAAGCCGCCGCATTCGTGCGACGTTGCCATTCCGAACGCGAACATAGTACAGACACTAGTTACCTAGCGATCTCCAGTGTAGACAGAGCGAGTAGGTACTTATAAGCTGTATTCCAGTCGTTTTTGTTAAAACTATGTATTTGGGAGCCAATCACATTGCAGATGGTTTTCTAATGCCTGTGGTGTGTTCGTGTTTGTAATACTTTATTCATACTACTACAGCTACTGTCTGTGTTGCAAACGCCTTTGTATTTACGCTGCCTTGCATATCTACCTGCCTACCTACCTGGAATACGTGCGTAAGGTTAAGGTGAGTGGAGGGAAGATGAAAAATGGGGTAACACGAAAAGTCTTCCATAACGCCAGATACAGTGCAGTTTTTGCAGTGATTGCAACTTTGTTAAGACCACCATTTTGTTACGTCACACACCTCGGTCAGCGTTTGAGCCGTTGTGTGAAAAATACAAATGTAGGTATGCGAAACGACCTCAGATCGCTGTGGTTCCAAATGGTCGGTAACTAGCTTCACCAATGTCTCGTAAGATTTGCTCTCGGGAAAATCAAGGGAACACAGATCACACATCAACGAATAGGTGGCTTCCCCTACGATTGTTATTAACATGGGAACTTTTAGGTTATCTTTTACGTCGTTTAGTAACATGTACTGATTTACCCGGCGTATATAAGCAGGCCATTGTTTAGAACTGCTATTAAACGGTTCTAACTTTCCGATTGGCATCTTAAAAACAGTAATTTCGGTACCTACTGCACATGTAATGAAGATACAAAAAAAAAAAATCAATAATCCCGTACTCGTCGCCAATGCAGCGTCAATGAAAGGCGAGGGTTAGCTACACACTGGTTTATTGAACAAGTTATCCATCTACCCACCACCGTACATAAATATCATACCCTCAACATCCGTACAATATCTAAATAAGGCTATTGTTCGTATTTTAGGATTTATTACAATTTTCCGTCTTTATCTATCAATATTTGACGGGGTAAGATGAATATTTATGAGGCTAAGATGAAATAAGGATGCAAAATTTTGTTTTGTAATAGTATTAGAATAAAGTAAAGGTAAAGGATTTATGATTGATAATGATGTTTTATTGTCGGGTCCGTAACTTAAGTTCGAGAGTCATACGTTCGATTAATGTAAAGTCGACTGAACGATTGTTCGAATGGAATTTATTGCGAAACAACCTTATATCGCCAAACGCTACTTCGACTGAAAGATTCATCGAATATTTATTAATCGATGGACTGTTCTTTCGAATGAGTTTTAGTTATTATATAGTTTAATAATAGAAATAACATTAAAAAAAAGGAATTTTCGTCACATACTATTTCATACATAATCGAGGAAATCAAACACTTCAAAGATATCGTACTTTCTTCCCGTAGATTTAGAATCTTGAAATTTTATAAAAAGGAAGATAATAAAGCACAAATGAAGGGAAAATTGTTTATTATAAAAAAAACCATTTACGTTACGATTTTCGCACAAAATTAAGGTAAGTAATCCAAATTTTTTTCGGTAGATTAGGGTTCTTTAACGCCTGAGAACTCCACTAATAATCCAAACATTAAATAATAATCACTAAGTAATCATCAAATTTAAAAATTTAAACGTTTTATTTTTTAAAGTGGCAAATGTAAGCCATCGAGCTCATGAAGTCAAGCCTGTCCAATGTCTTCCTTTTGATTTAAAAGTTTTTTCAGTTTTTCTTCTTTCCCAACCTGTTTCTTCTTTTTGGTAGGAGAAACTGACTCATCTTGGGCTCTAATTTTTTCTATAATCAACTCATTATTTTTTTGTTCTTTTTCCATTTCTTTTATGGTTTTAAATAGGTTCCACTTCTTTCTTCCTAGGAGCCCATTCTAGCGGTGATGCCATGATTATGTATGAAATAGTATGTGACGAAAATTGCTTTTTCTTTAATGTTATTTCTATTATTAAACTATATAATAACTAAAACTCATTCTAAAGAACAGTCCATCGATTAATAAATATTCGATGAATTGTTCAGTCGAAGTAGCGTTTGGCGATATAAGGTTGTTTCGCAATAAATTCCATTCGAACAATCGTTCAGTCGACTTTCCATTAATCGAACATATGACTCTCGAACTTAAGTTACGGACCCATACTGACAATAAGGGTCCGTAACTTAAGTTCGAGAGTCATATGTTCGATTAATGGAAAGTCGACTGAACGATTGTTCGAATGGAATTTATTGCGAAACAACCTTATATCGCCAAACGCTACTTCGACTAAAATAACCCAAAGCAATTAAAGTTCGATCGATTCGAGTTCAATCTTTAAGTAAAGGTATTTTGACACTACAGGCAGTTTTGGAGTTTTCAGGGCACTTCAAACTATAGACCAGTGACCATAAACAAAGTCTGATATTCAGTTGAACGATTTTAAAAACTACTATTTCGATCTTTCCCCATCACCTTATCGTCTTCCACCTGTTTCATTCATGCGATAGAAACATTTAATTTATTTTTTTTTATTTTGCTTTGGAACAGATTTAACATGATGTTATCAATTATGATAGAAAAATAAACCTACTCTTTGGTTGACTATTCCACAAAACTTCAAACTTCAACACTGCTCATCTCATCAAAAAACCGTTCGAACTTCCCCCAACTCACCAAACCATTTTTTTTTTATCAGTAGGTTCTTAACTAAGTACCTATCTAGATGTTTTTTTTTTTATTGTGAAAGCTGGATACAGCCTGAAGATGGCTAGGCTGCATTATTGAATAGGTAATGTTAAATAGGTATCAAGCCTATTTTACTTTGATTCGATCTCAAAATTGCATACATATTCTGACGGCTGATCGTAAACCAAGGTCGAAGGTCATTTGGCTGGCTGTGTTCGCGTTTCACGGTGATATTTAGCTGACGTTATAACATGGTACAACGCGGTACCTGGTACAGCTGCTTGCGAGCTCCGCTTACACACTTGAGATACTTTACACTGAAATAAGAAATAATATAATTTTCTATATTTGATGGGCTCAACTTTGACCAATTTCTCATATTATTCTATTGTTAAGTCCGCCTTCGGTCTTATTACCACTTTCTGGTATGTACCTATCATTTCGGAATGTTATGCCCTAGCTAGGTATGTATAGATGCATATACTTACATACTTGACCTTTCAAACAGTTATCTACTACTTTAACACATGAGGCGCGGCAGACGCACATGCGCGTTTTCATAACTTTCTTCGAGTGCGGCGCGCCGCACATGTGCGTTCGTTGTGCATCTCTATTGTTTCGAAAACATCGTATAAAAAAGGGTCGGTAAGGGTGTAGCATAAAGAAGCGTTTGCATAAAGAATTAAGCAGAGAATGTGTTAACCAACCAAACCAAAACAATACCAAAACAATTAGGCACATGAACATGACAGGAATTCTGTTTCGGCGCCCGCATCCCGCACCTATCCCCGCGCTTCCCGTAGTGACGTGCAGTCGTATAATCGCTTACGGCAGTGATGATAATAGTACTTACAGTACGACACATCTTATATGTAGTAGTATCGACAAGATTCGGAAAATCGATCACTTCCGATTTACACAACCAATAGAAATCGCTCACTATCGCGCCATTCAACGCTATTCGTGCTATATATTCCCGCCTCGGTTCAACCCGAGACAGCGTTGTGAATGCACGTGGGTGAATAATTCCGTACACTGCGTGACAATTTAATGAGAAATTGAATAATAATATATTATTTTGTCGGTGTTTTTTTTTTCATTATTAGTTCGTTGAAACGTGGTAAGCCGTATATTAGTCGTGAAATCATTTTTAATGTTTACCAAGTTATGAGTCGAGAGGCCACGGAGTCTAAAATATAGTTTTTGGGAGTGATCACTTTCAAAACCTTCAAGAGCGAACTGCGAAGGCAACTGGTGTGTCACGTAGAACAATAAGTGCTGTTTTGAAACAGCACGACAATGCCTCGACTTCGATTAATTCAACAGGTGATTCTGCTCATGACAATGCCTTAGCTTCGACTATAACCAGTGGTTCCGCTCGTGCAACTTTCAGTTCACCTAAAAAGTTCAGACAAAAGAAAGTACATCAAGCAAATTTAGATGATTTTGATTATGATGTCATTAGAAGGAAGATGTATGACCTTCATGTCACTGAAAAAAGGTTGCCTACAATAAAATCATTGTTAAATAAATTAAAGGAAGACAAACTTTACAGGCAGTCGAGAAACTTGGCGCAGAATATGGCATGAACTGGGTTTCAAATTCAAAAAAATGGAATATAATACCTAGATCTTTACTGCCCGAGAAAGATGAAGTGAGACTTCAGCGGATTAAGTATCTTCGACAGATAAAAAAGTTTAGAAGTTAAGGTCGGGATATAGTTTATACTAACGAGACTCACACGCCACACATATAAAACAGAGTCGTTGGACGGATAGTTCTAAGAAAGGCTTAAAAAAACCGATAACAAAAGGTGATCGATTATTGTCCACGCTGCAGCTCACGAGGTTTTGTACCTGGTGGTCTCTTAGTTTATAAATCTTCTCAAAGTAAATGGTTAAAACAACATCTTATTCTGAACCTACGACCTAATACTGTTGTGGTCGTAGATAACGCTTCTTACCATAATACACAGATTAACCCTTAACTACCTAGCACATATTTTTGTCACACAACCACCTAACATACGTCTGTAAGACCCCAGAGTAAAATAATTCACTACTGTTATAAATAATAAGGAAGGGTATTGTTTTTAATAAAAAATCTGTTTTAAACATTATTAAACTCTTTATTAGAAAAAAAAGGCACATGAAAATCAACATTACCTATATATTTTTTAACCCCTAATCATTGCCACAATCTCTTATTTTAGGCTTACTTACTAACACGTTTGGAAAATGAGATCTACAAAAAATATTTTGAGCAATAGAAAACTGAACTCAAAATTTTTATAAAATTAAATCAATAAGAAACTTAGAAAAAAATAAAAATTCTCATTAAAATAGCAAAATAAACAAAATTGCAGACTCTAAACTTATCGCTTTTCACGACATCTAAAACACAGCTTATTTGAGCATTCAAGGCAAATTGGCGCTTTACATTCGAAACACATGTATTGTGTTTTGCGGTTTCTTGGTATATTGGCAAGTAGTACAGTTTTTACGAATTACCAATAGCTCTTCAGCACTGCTGCTGCTTGGGACAGCTGCAGGAGGCGTCGCGTTGTTTTGGAGGATACGTTGTATACCGACACGTATGTCACGCTGCAATTTCACATTAGTTTCACGTCGTGCCATATGTGGTCTCGTCAGCTGTTCAGCAAGTTTCTTCATAAACTTACACCTGCTTTCAATCTTTTGTCCTTGGGTTTGGACAGATAAGTTCACAACATAGCAATTTGAAGCAGAAATGTCAAGTAATCGGTAGAATACTTGACCGATTACTTGAAAGGCCATCTACGAGTGCGACGACTTGTGGAGTAATTCGAGCACCTTTGGTCTAATAGATCCACTCCAAATTTGGTTATATAATAATATTATCTCCGGTTTCTTTGTAGCTTCATCGACATCTGGCGTATGGTGCAACTTTCTTCCAGAACATGATTTATATCGTCATTCTCCACATAACTATATTCGTCGTCAGGTATATTTTCATCGTCTGATAACTCTTTCTCTAACCAGCTCTCAATAACAAACTGTCTATGAGCCATTATAACTAAAACAATAAAAAATACACAATTAAAAAAAAATCACGTAACCACCTAACAGAGGTCTCTCGGACCCCAGCTCGTATTTATTTACTCACCTGAGGCAAACGCGCGCACATCCAACCTCGACAAGCCGTTGCGCGGTACCTACTTAGGGGCGCGGGGAAAAGGTACAGGAACGAACAAGTCGATACGAAACTCCCGCGCAAAAATATTCACGATTTTAAACTTAACAGGGTCTGTGAGACGTATGTTAGGTGGTTAAGGGTTAACCATGCACCGAATTCCAACTCTCTAAAAGCATCCATGCAATCATGGCTTACATCTAAAAACATATCCTTTGCGTCAAATCTGCTGAAACCAGAATTGTATGAAATAATTAAACGCCACAAAACAGAACACATTGACCAAATAATGGCGCAACATGGTCATTCGGTTTTACGGTTACCTGCTTATCACCCGGATTTTAAACCTATCGAGAATATTTGGGCCTAAGTGGAAGGCCACGTTAGTTCTAAAAATTTCTCGATTAATCTAAAGAAAGTCAAAGAACTATTAATGGAGAAATTCGAATCTATTGGCGTATCCGAATGGGAAAAAGTAGTCGAACATGCGATAAAATGCGAAAAAGAGCATATGCAACACGAGGATAGAACAGACCAATATTTGGATCAATTTATCATAAACTTTTAATGACTTCATCAGACAGCGACGAATCGTTGACTTCAGTGGAGCTGTTGAGACAAGTATGGATGTCGAAGGTGTACAACTATTAGAATAAGAATATATTTTTCATTAACATCTGGTGTGTCGTTCAAGGCCAATAAAAACATAATTTGCCATGGTTTTTAATAACCTATTCCATTTATTTATTGTCTTTTTATCAATAATTCTATGAATTCATTGAAGGGTCTAGACTAGAGTTTTTTTCATAATCTAGGGTAGTATTTATTTATCATGCTACATCAATTATGTAATAATCCAATGATACAAATGATTTAAGCAATATGAAGTGAAGTTTTTAACATTAAATATCCCTAAAAGTTTTAATTTGTGAAATTCATCGTTCTAGCCTTGTATCCTTCAAGTCCAATCTAAAAGACAAACTAATAGTACAGACTTCTCATTTATTTTGCAAGCTAATTCATGTAAATCTGCGCATCAATATCACTAATCTATTTGGTTACATGACTTTACAAGTTATTGCGTTTGCGTAAAGATCATTTTCGCCTAAAGTGGTAATAAAGATTGGTGATTTTGAAGGTGCACTCAGTTCGGATGTGATCGGATTTTCGAATTTTGCCGATGCTACATCTAAGTTGGGTCGTAGTGTACCTACAATATCAATCAATGTTCCGGTGTTGCCTCCCTAGTTCCAATAACTTCATAGCTGTCATGCGCCTAATTGTTTTGGTCACGTAGTGTATGTCTCAATCAAATCATGAAATCTGTCATAGATTAGGTATCGACTGTTTCGTCTCAGTCAACCACTACCTAGTTATAGTAGTCCCCAATCTTTTTGGCCGGGCTGAAGTGAGCACGACCACCATCTTGCGCATGATACATAATGGTGCCGATTCTGTTGAGCACAAACTAAACTTAATTTAACCTTTTCTCTAATAAAACAAGAAAGAGGCGGACGTAAATTAGAGTTGTCAGTTGAACTAATATTTCCATAAAAATTTAAACGACACGTTAAAACATGTCAACTAAAAACACGGTGAAGCGCTAGGCGTATAGGCGTAAAACTAATTTAACATCTCTAATTTAGTTCAGTCAATTTAATGCAGTCGCTCCATGTAAAATACTGGTATTCAGCTGCATCCGGTTAGACTGGAAGCCGACCCCAACATAGTTGGGAAAAGGCTAGGCAGATGATGATGAATTTAGTTCCTATCTATAGCTGTCGTTTTCTCGCGCTGCCTGTAAGTAAAAGATAGAGATTCTCCAATTTTAGTTTAGTTATTGAACAAGAGAATTGGCACCATTGTCTCTCTCAAATGCCCGGCCCACTGTCTTACACCTTTCTGTCTCTGCGAGCTACGATAGTGACTGATTCTTTACCAAAATCACCGTTTTGAATTATATCTTTCAAAGGATATTTTTTATAGGATGGTTTAGATATAAAATAATTCTGTAAGTAATTACTAAGTATTACTTCAAATAAATGTTATACCTAGTAAGTTAACTTAGGTATAACATTTTAGCCCTAACAAAAATACTCAAATGGTACCTAGGTATATTACTTATTTTGTTGTATGCGATGATCGAATTCAAACTTGTTAACTTACTAATAATGCTACAAATGAAAAAAAATAATAAAAATACTAAAGTGTACCTAGTTGACAATCTCTGTACAATCCTCAGCTATGTTTATTTTTATGTTAACCTGAGAAACCTTCTCAAAGGTCGACACGGCATTGCTTTGTTTACATCGGTACCATGCGGGTCAATTCGAGGCTGCCACGCTCAGTAATAATATATTAGCTCATGGGGAAGTCAAACAAAAAGTAACGCGTTTATAGCAAAATAATTGGGTATCGTTTAGTTCTACACATAGATGCAATACTTAGTGAAATTTTTTTTCGTGTCGTAGAACGAAGCCGGACCGTATCAACGCTCTGAGGAAACAATATGACGCATTTCTGGAAGAGGACAAAAAACGAAAGGAACGGAATGATTTTATTTTGGGAAGGCTCGATAAAATGCGATACACCGCCGCTTTGGTCCCAGTACGACATAAGGTGAGTACGAACTTTCAAAAACATTATTTTTTTAAATACGTTGGAGCGACAATTATTCGATGTTATGATGTAACTAAACGCTTTCAGCCCAGCGCCTTTGATACTCGTCCGGCAGTAGTCAATCGTCTGGGGTGTCAACCAGAGTTTTCGTCGGTTCGTGATTTCCAATCATCTATCACAAATCAAAGACAACTACTGTTCCCAGATATTCAAGTTGACAATAACGAAGATACATATTTAATCCAGGAAATTAGCAAAAAATACATACTCATTCCGAAGTTGACAACAACTTTCATGAACAACAGCATAAGGAATAGCACAACTAAACAAAACTCAGAAAGGTTGCAAGAAATGCATCTCGATCAGGACAATATCCCCGTAAAAGATTTGAAACCTAATTCTCAGGATAATACGGATTGGAAGAGTAAATATGACATTTTAAACATATTAAAGAATGAAGAAAAGGGAAAGCCAACGGCAAACTATCAAACAGATTTTGTAGACCTTAAACAGAGTGTACCAAAGGAAAGTTTCCTGGGAAGTAATCAAGATCAAGTTGCTATCAACTCTGATAATTACTTAAATACAGACATACATATTGAGACACCTACAAAATATGTCAACGAATTCCCCGAAAAAGATTTACCTGCAGATACATTGCATTATGATTTACCCAAGGGTAGTGAATATAGTCTTAATAATACAGTACGTGCGAGTGATGATTTAGTTTCAAATGCAGATACCAGCGAAAATAACAATACCTTTGCTGTCGACCAAACGGCTGCTATTGGTGATCAATTTCAAAACATTACATTAGAGTACAAAAATTCAGATTCGCCCAATATTGACATTTCGCGAAAGGCTACCAACAATCATGAACTACAATCTGAACCCGATGTCAAAATGACTTCGACAATTGCAGATGTTTGTTCAAAACAATTTGTACACAATAATGAGGAAAATGTTAATATTAAAGACCCCGTTGAAGCTGGTTCTCTCTCTCTCATACATGTTCAAAATGTGTCTGCTGAGCAACATGAGAGCGCAGATTCAGAACAAGTAGCCTACGTTGATGGTATTGAAATAAGCCCGATGCAAGCTTTAAATTATAATGCGCCGTCGACACTTGACGTAAATAAACGCATTTTAAAAAATGAAAATTCAGCTATAGTTAGTAACGATCAGGAATCCGCACCAAATCTCGACGTCCAATTGAAAACTGACACAACTGACATTCCACAAGAGCAAACACATCTAAATAGTAACATCGAAACAGCAGAAGCGAAGAGCACAGCAGAAGAGACAGAACCTGTCATCGAAAAACAACTCGATGTAAATGAATCCATCGAAGATTTTTATGCTGAGCAAAGGGAAATGTTCTATTCAGAACAAACTGATGAAAATTACCCCACTCAACAAGGTAACATGGAGCATCCTTTAGACATTTCTTTTTCTCAAAACGAGTACCCACAAAATCAAGAATATGCTGATTATGTCAACAATGAAGCTGAAGCCTATCCGCCTATCATAGGCGAATTTAATGATGAAGAGGTGACTCAACAATACGACCCAAGTTACGAACAACAATATGCCGGTTTAGATCAAGGATCAGAACAGCAACAATACGTTGAGCAATACCAAGAGCCTGAAAGGTTTACTGACCAAGACAAGCCACAGTTTGAAGTGCCGGAATATGAACAACAATTTGAAAGTCAGGGGGCAATTGAGCAAATCTTAAATGTTGAAGATGGCACAGCGCCGAAATCTGAGGCACCAGCCGTCGAGATGCCACCCGACAAGGAGCCAAAATTTGAAACTAACAAGTCTGAGGACAAAACAGAACATGTGATATCAGCTTAACACGACGATTGTGATTTTTTTTTATTCCAACGAAGCCTACACAGGAACAGTTGCTTATATATTGAGTCATAAAAATATGATAATTATGATGATATAAGAGCAATATCCCTTCAGAAAGCTGTATTGAATAATAATCCCTTTTGAAATTTTTTTGATGATTTGAAAACTAGGTATAACGGGAAAATATAACGGTTGTAACAATTTAAGGCCCATCACCAATTCAGTTACGTGTATTCTTCAAATTATTGCAATTATATTTTTGTACTAGGCGATATCTGGGTACTGATTGGTATCTAAAGGAAATATTACGAGGCCAATGTCTCAATTGTTGAAGTAAAACTTTGTTAGCCGCACTTTCGAGCTGTTTCTGAACAGAGAATGAAACTGTACCGTTACGCTCAGGGCAGTGACGCTGAATCAGGTATACTCGGTCGTTCGGTGAAGCTGATTTGTTATACACGGCGCTGAATCGCGTGTACTCGGCTCCAGACGTAAGTTTTCGTGTGGTCGTAAGCGCACACCCTCTTTTGTAGGGTTCTGTACCTCAATCGAAAATACGGAACCCTTATAGGATCACTTTGTTGTCCGATTGTCTGTCAGTCTGTCAAGACCCTTTTTCTCAGGAACGCGTGGAGGTATCAAGTTGAAATTAATATCAAATACGTGATGATGTATTTGATATTGATTTCAGTAGTCCCTTGGAGCTCTAAAAAAATAAGCTTCTAACTAAACGCAATAAAAAAATACTTATTTTGATATTGGCAAGAAGCAAGGTCAAGGCAGCACAATATGACCGTGTGTGAAAATGTCACAGGATATTATTATCACAAAAAATATTTTTTGCTTTTATAAACTTACATTTGCAGTTGAAGCATTGACTGTGACGTATTATCGATGTATGGGAGTAGTATATTAAATCTATTGGGAGAACATATTTTTCAACTACAATGTATATATTTTTCACTTAAAAAAATTAGACTTTCAAAGACATTATACGGCTATAGCCGTCATAACAATAAAACTTCTATTGTCTCGTTTACCGCGTGTGAGCCTGTTAAGTTTACAAGTACCGGCTCGGCTTAAGAGCGCTGACCTTGAATTACTTTAAGTGAATTTGGGTCTTACTACTGAGACAATACGTATGCGAAAACCGTCCCCCACCACTCCTCCGAGCGCTAGAGATTCGTGCCGGCAGTTATAGTTTGGGATAAATTCGGAAACTACGGAACCCTTCATTGTGCGTGGTCCGGTTTTCTCCTATAGGTAGGTAATACTGACCAGTGGGCGCACCTATGTACTTATATAAGTCTGCACTTTTAAACTAGTAATAAGTACTGCAACTAGATATTTATGCTGACATCCTGATTCAGTAAAGCGTCCCTGGCTAGAGCCCACTAAGCTTATTTCACTTTTCGTTATAGGAAGCTGCCTAATGCCTTATTTTGCTGCGTATCAAAATTACATAAAGACAGTCCCCCAAAAACGCCCGCCCTTCACCACTTCCTAGTGCTTTAGCTGGGAAGAAGTGGCACAACAAACTATCTAAAACATGTTAATGTCTCACAGCAATCAAATCTTGTTTTTGTAGTACAGAATAGTGTATCAAACGAAACTTATTTGACGGGACTACCGATTTCAAATATCCAATAACATTTATCTATTTTGTGGCAACTTAACACTAACCTTGCACCTAGGAGTCGAAAATTGCCTACAAACCAAATAAATACATACAAACTTCTAACTCTTATATCTCATTTCGGACAGAAGATATGCATGTAACCAGATTTCATTGATGGCCACGAGAGAAAATAATAAAAAGACATCACCGTCCATACTAAAATGGGCATAGTCCTTTTACCTCTTTAAACACGATTTAATTTTCTTCATTTAATTTGTGTTGCTTAATATTGGAAATTGCTTTGCTTACTATTGTGTATTGTTTTTCTTATTATGCTGTTTGTTTATTTTTAATAATTCAGTTTTGCAATAAATGGAGTATTTAATTACATAAGCCTATGTTTATTCATTATTATCTCCAACCCGTCTTGAAGAATCGTGGCGATCAATGCCACGCCTCGTGCCTTCTCTGTATGAGAAGAGGCCTTAGCCCTGTAGTGGGACAATAAATAATAATAGGCAGGCATTACTATTATTATTTTATTATATCTACTTACTACAAGAACACGCTTCACCACATAACGCTACATTTATTGAGGCTGAGACAATTTCTCCAATTCTGCTGCTTGTTCAGGGATGAGTGGTTCTTTAGGTTTCTTCCAATAGAATTCCTCCCATGGCAGCCTGTCTACGCCTGAAGCCCAGTGGTAAATCCTACATCTTACATTTACTTTTTCCGATTTGTTGATCTGGAAATTTAAAAACAAATTAAACACAGTGAATGGAACTATTTATACCTACTATAACATTACAACCATTTCCCATACGAATTTCAGCCATGGCGGGAAATCTCGACAGATACGAGCCAAGTACCTCTACCTACGCAGCAGATATTATAGTACACAAAAGACAGTGTCTCTCCAGTGTTACTTCAGCAGAAAAATCTCTTCTACAGGGTGTATCAGAAAGGTGTGTGGTTCAGACCATCAAACTGAACAAATTTCTCCATGGGACCAACATCGTAATCGACAAAAAATTATCAGCCGCAAAATGTATAGGCATTAGGACCGAGTAGGTATTGAATAATTGGCCTAAAATTTAATGATTTGAAATAATTATTCAATAGGGTAATTTGAACTTGAGAGTATTGATGATTCTAACGCTTTTAGGGCCTTGGCACATCTCCGCCGCGGAACAGCGCATGATGTTTCGCTACTCGAATAGGTAGCGGAACATTATGCGAATCAGTTGAATTGAACTACTACGGTTTCGCGGCGGAGGTGTGCTAAGCGCCTCAAGGACACTGAACGAGGCACAATATAAGTTTTATTGTTATGATTGCTATATAACCATTTCCCATCCTATATAATAGGGAAATTAGCATGGATGAAGTAAGAAAGGCAGTTCATAGTATGAAAAATGGCAAGGCCATGGGCCCAGATGACATACCAGTAGAAGTATGGAAGTGTTTAAAAGAAAATGGATGTATGTGGCTGACTTTATTCTTCAATAAGTTGTTGCATGAAGAAGCGATCCCACAAGAATAGTGCAATAGTTCGCTAGTGCCCATCTTCAAGAATAAAGGTGACGTACAGGACTGCAACAACATCGAGGGATAAAGCTTAGGTATGTCCCATAGTATGAAGGTATGGGAGAAAATAATAGAGAAAAGATTGCGAGAAGAGAGTGAGATTACCCCAAACCATTTTGGGTTTATGCCAGGTCGAGGAACAGTGGACGCCACTTTTGCACTCCGCCAATTGTGCGAGAAGTACAGACGTGCACACAATAACTTGCACATGGTGCTCATTGATCTGGAAAAAGCGTATGATAGGGTACCTCGGGATGTCTTGTGGTGGGCCTTGAAAGAGAAAGGTTTGCCCGGGAAGTATGTAGAGTTAATTCGTGCTTTGTACAGTCAATCTTGTACCTACGTCCGGTCGGCTGCTGGCAACACCAACGAGTTCAATGTGGCGGTAGGCTTGCACCAGGGGTCGGCTTTAAGTCCTTACATCTTCCTGTTGGTTATGGACGCTCTGACGGCAGACATACAGGAAGAGGCACCCTGGTGCATGCTATTTGCCGACGACATCGTTCTTGTCCGTGAAGATGGACCTGAGATCCAGAGCAGATTGGAGAAATGGCAACGGAAACTGGAGAATGTCGGCTTGAAAATCAGCAGAACCAAGACCGAGTATATGTTCTGCGATTTCGGCGGTCTCTCCAGTTCTGGAGTCATAGCGCTTGATGGCGCGCTTCTCCCGGTCTGCTCCGACTTCCGGTATCTTGGTTCACTTGTACAAAGCGATGGCGAAGTAGATCGGACTGTTAAGCACAGAATTAACACTGGATGCATGAAATGGCGGCAGGTCACGGGAACAATCTGCGACTCCCGCATTCCCCTTAAACTCAAGGGGAAGATTTATAAAACAATGATTAGACCTGCTGTCTTGTATGGATCAGAATGTTGGGCCATTAAAAGAATGAATGAAAGGCAATTGCATGCCGCCGAGATGAGAATGCCAAGAGGGATGTGTGGTATTACGCGAATGGATAGAATGAGAAATGAGTATGTAAGAGGAACTCTGAAAGTGACACCGGTGACTGAAAAGTTGTGTGGAAATCGGTTGTCATGGTATGGGCATGTGATGCGGAGGAATGAGGAAAATGTCGTCAGGAAAGTGTTGAGTATGAACGTGGAGGGCTATACGAGTAAGGGAAGACCAAAGAAACGATGGATGGACTGTGTGAAAGATGATATGGCTAGAAAGGGAGTGACTACCGAGATGACGACTAATAGAGAAGTATGGAAGAAAGACATGTTGCGTCGACCCCAAATAAATTGGGACAGGAAAATGAATGACTGCTATATAACCATACAGTGTCCTTCAAAGCGTTGATTATTTTTCAATTCCTGGCTCAGGCTGGCAAGCTTTTCCAGCTTTTCCAGTTTTCCAGCTGGCAAGCTTTTCCAGCTTTTCCAGTTTTCCAGCTGGCAAGCTTTTCCAGCTGGCAAGCTTTTCCAGCTTGCCAGCCAGAGCCAGAAATCGAGCCCAATCCCTTGTGTTTAAAATGGGACTTCAAGACTGCAAACTCGAAACTATGGCTAGTAGAGCAAAGTGATCAAAGGAACCATGAACTCGATGCAGATAATGCAGTTCTATACCCAAGTATAGAACAAACCCAAGTAAGAAAAAACTTAGTCAATTTTGTTATCACCATTAGCATCAAAAACTTCTTGCTAACGATCTGGCAAAGTTTGGATGCCTTTCGCCCAGAACTGGATGTGCCTCGGAAAACTTGTTCAACTCCGCCTCTACATCAGAAAATCATTAAATTTTTTACCCTGCAAATGTTGTTTCAGAGCTCTAAACAAATGATAGTCTGATGGGGCGAGGTCTAAGGAATAAAGTGGGTGGGGTATCGTCGTCGAGCGTTATCGTGTAATAAAACTACACTGACTAGTCTTCGTCGTTTTTTCTTGATAGCAGCAAATAGTTTGGTGAGTTGGGTTGAATATTTGTCAGCGTTTATAGTTTCATTGCGTAATCCTAACTATTATTATAAATGCGAAAGTAAGTTTGTTTGTTACCTTTTCACGCCTAAACCACTGAAACGATCATCCTGAAATTTTTCATATACGAGTACGTTGTCACGTGTACAGAAACAGACATAGGGTACCTTTCATCCCGAAAAGTAGAGTATAATAAGAAATAGGGAGGAAGAGAGCCCTCTTGTGCCATTTCCAAGCATACAAATTCGAAACGCCATCTGCATATCTTAACGGGACCTAAAGTTCTATATTTTGATATATACATAAATACGTATATATACGTACATGTACTTAAATCACTGACAATACTACTTGCCAGTGGGCCTAATGAGGCTGTCAATTAAAAATAATTTTAAATGAAATATTTATTTAGTAGTATAATTAAGCATTTATTATATTATATTCAGTGATCGGAATAGGTAGTGCTAATTTACCTAAAGTTCGAGGAACATAGACGAAAGTCGGAGACTTCCTTATGACTATATTTTTTTACGGGACAACGGTCCCGGAATTCGGGACATCGCCTAAGAAAATTAAAAGATAATGTTATTAATACAGTTATTATTTGTATTACTTATTTTGTATCACAGAAAAGTTAGTAGACTTTTTTTGTGATTTCCAAAAATAAAAGACAATCCTGCTATCTTAGATTGAATGTATTCTTTTTATTATCTGAGTTTGTAAGAAAACTCGAATAAACTGTTTTATAAAGTTAAAATACCAGCATTAATAAAATAATTAATAATAATAATAACCTGGGACATTATTCACACACGGTCATCTGATCCCAAATTACGAGGTGCATTCAATAAGTACCTAGCCTCATCGCCAGAGGGCGCTGTAGTTTCAAAAGAGTTTTACCACAGTGTAGCACATTCTTTTTTAATTCTTTTTTCAAATTTTCATTCCAATCCCTTCATTTGTTTTAATTTGACAACTTATGGAAGCGAACGTGTCGATCGGTTTTACAAAAATGGAAAAAGAGCAATATCGTTCGGTGATTCGATTCCTATTTTTGGAAGGGAAAACGCGCATCGAAATCAAAGAGCGCTTGGATGCTGTGTACGGTGACTCTTCTCCATCGATGGCCACCGTCAAGAATCGGTTCAACGAGTTTGCACGTGACCGTACGTCGGTTTTTGATGAACCACGTCCAGGTGCACCGAAAACAGCTGCTACGGAGGAAAACATTAAAAAAATCCATGATCTCGTATTGGCAGATCGCCGATTGAAGGTTCGGGAGCTAGCTGAGACTGTAGGCATTTCAGAAGGAACAGTGCATCATATTCTTCACGAGGAACTCGGCATGAGAAAGCTGTCGGCGCGATGGGTGCCGTGTTTACTCACACCAGAAAACAAGCGCAACCGTGAGACCACATCGGAGACGTGTTTGGCGCTCTTTAAGCGGAATCCAGCGGAGTTTTTGCGTCGTTTTGTGACCGTCGATGAAACCTGGATCCACTGGTACACACCAGAGACCAAGGAGCAATCAAAACAATGGATCCAGACCGGGGAACGTGTTCCAAAGAAGGCGAAAACTGTAAAATCGGCCGGAAAAGTTATGGCCACCGTTTTCTGGGATTCACAAGGTGTGATCTACATCGATTACCTCGAGAAGGGTAAAACAATTACAGGGCTTTACTATGCCGATTTATTGGGCCGATTCGACGCCGAATTAAAGTAAAAACGACTCCATCTGGCGAAGAAAAACGTGCTGTTTCACCACGACAACGCACCGTCTGCCGTTGCCATGGCCAAATTGGTCGAATTACGCTACGAATTGCTGCCCCATGATTTGGCCCCTTGTGACTTCTTTCTGTTTCCTAATCTGAAAAAATCATTCGCCGGGAATAGATATGGATCAAATGAGGAGGTCATCGCCGCCACGGAGGCCTATTTTGCAGAGTTTGACAAAAAGTATTTTTCGGACAGGTTAAAAAAGTTGGAGCATCGCTGGGCTAAGTGTATCGAACTAAAAGGAGACTATGTTGAAAAATAAATTGCCACTTTTCCAAAATTTTTGTTTACTTTTTGTAGGCTAAGTATTTATTGAATGACCCTCGTATTATTTAAACCAGATAACTAATATACTACATACATTACTTTTTTTTGTAAATACATACATATATATAATTACACCCACACTCAGGACATACTAGACAATAATAATAATAGATTTATTATAGCAATGCAAAGGTTAAGAAAAACAAGTTCATCATGTATAAGTCTTAAAATACCATTTATTCCTTTCGTACAATTATTTTAAAAGTAAGACACAACGTGAACAGAAATTAAGCTCATTAAGAAACAAACTTGTCACTCATACTTATATTCATTCACTCATACATATTCATTCAGAACAAATGCGTTGATGTTGAAAAGTTGAACCTTACTCTAAATCTTCACATGCTTTATCTTCATCCACAGAATTAAAATAAAGTACGACGATTTCATATTTTTAATTTTTAATCGATTTCTTTTAAACTTAAAATCCATTTATATGTAGAGAAAGACCTTTCGACATCAACAGAAGTTAGAGGTACATATTTGTAGTATGACAATTGATTTTCATTTAATCCTTTTTCAATATCATCGCAAATGTCTCTTTAATACATCTAAATCGGGGTTTATCGCTATCACGTTTTTTAATTTTATTTTGACTGGCTCAGACGAACACCAGCATAGAATAGTTCTTGCTTCATAAAATATAGGGAAAGATTTAGTCAAAGTTAAATTAGGTTTTTGTAAAGCCTTTAATGACATTTAATGTAAATGTAATCTAAATCAGTTTTTAAATTGTCTTTTGTTCAATACCGATTTAGCATGCCTGATATAATTATTTATATAATGTGTAAGTGTGTACTGTACATATTAGTTATTTTATTATTTCTGATATTTAACCTTTATAAACATATTATATTAGCTTTCGAGTTTTCTTACACACTAAGATACATAATAGAAGGAAATAAGATACAGAATATATTCAATCTAAGATAGTAAGATTGTCTTTTATTTTTGAAAATCATAAAAAACATGTCTGCTGATTTATCTGGGATACATAATAAGTAATACAATCAATAACTGTATTAATATACAGTATTAATACCATTAATTTTTATGTTCTTAGGCGATGTCCCGAATTCCGGGACCGTTGTCCCGTAAAAAAATATAGTCATAAGGAAGTCTCCGACTTTCGTCTATGTTCCTGGAACTTTAGGTAAATTAGCACTACCTACTCCGATCACTCATTACATTTTTATCTTAGAACTTCGTCGAATAACTTGAGTAGGCGGCGCAGCGGGCGTCATACCATTGTCGTCGGCATCACCATACGATGTTGGAAATGTTGAGCATCGTACACCGTGTCGTACACACAAATAATAGCAGCAACTGTAACCTTATATTTTATTGGATTACGTACAATCCTTGTGTTGTGTTCTATACTTCACCACAAAACAAAAAATAAAACTAGTAAACAAACCAATTGACAACAATACAGTCATGTCATCAAGACAGAGTAGCATAGAGTATAGTAATAGATACAGAGTAGCGTTGACAGAGTAGTGACCAGAGTATAATAATAAATAGGTAGAATCTATCAATAATTATAAAACTATTAGGTATCATCAAATAGTATTTTCATTACTATATAAATAGGGAGAAAAATACTATAAAATAAATTAGTGAACTTAATTATTCGAGTGTCTTATTTGCATGAAAGTTGTGATTACAGAGACATCTATCGATAATTCTGGAACTATTAGGTTCTCTGTTAAGTAGCTCGTCCATTTCTCTTCAAACTGACTAAACCGATTTTTTTTTTTTAAATGGCATCTCGTAGTTGACCTAGAGAGGTCGAGACTACTTAACCGGACTATGACTAAACCGATCGCGAGGGCGACTTTATATACCCCCACATCACAAGTAGGTACCTAGAATGTTCTACAACATTCTAGAATATTATCGACAACAATTAACTTGAAAAAGGAAATGTATAGAGTTTTGTAGCGTGTCTCATTATTTTTGTGCCAACCCAATATTTGTGTGAAAGTATAACTAAGACAATATCATCAGATATTGTGTAAGTTATATTTGGTAGGAAATGCCAATTTCCGTTACCACATTGTATGGGTTCGCTCTAAAAAGTGGCACTTATAAGCATTTTGTAAGATACTCACTGTAATGGTAACATAAAATTCTTTATCCTGCAATGATAGATCTGGTCCTTTAATTTGTACAGGAGGCATCTCAATTACGTGTTCGGGTACTATGAAGCCTGATTTTCTAAAAGAAGTACTAATATGCCAGGGCTCCAGTATCCATGGTTCTATTTTGTTCATTGTAATTTGTAAAATCGTGCGTGATAAGCAGCCAATAGTCTGAAAATAAAAATGACGATGATAAAACAAGATTAAACTTACGTGAAGAAGCGAGACTGGCGAGCTTCATTATTTCGAATGGACGGAAATATAAAGTACACGCACAATTCACCAGTAAAGCTGCGAGCCTATTTAAAATGCTATTAATAAGTGCAGTGCCAGCCTACAAACGTGTTGCCAAGCGCAGTGCCGGGCCTCACGCCTTCTTCCCATGGGGTAGGCAGAAACTACAGAACGCCACCTGCTACGACCCTTACATACTCCTTTTGCCTCATTATCCAGTTTTATTTTACTTCAAAATTGAGGTCATCATTCCTTTTACCACTTTGCCCTACTACCCTAGTGTCTATAGTTTCGAAATTTTTATAGTTTCCAATTCAGCCCTAATGTGCCATAGCAAAAATTATTTTCATTACACAACTGACACGTATTCCCCTCGCTTCCATGCAGCTGACTATTTTTTTTTTTTTTTGGGTGGAATATGATCCAATAAATCGTCCTTTAAGGTTTTGGCGGAGTTGAAATTACTTTTCTTTTGAGTTTATTTATAACTTTGAAAAGCTCTAACTTCGGAATCCCCCACTACTGAAACAGCTGACGCTCAGATCCCTTATGCAGAAAGGGAAAACTAAAAATTCATATTTAACAATAATATTGTTAAACAACTTGTTAAATCTATTACTATTTATATTATGATAATTGTGTTTTAAAATTGCAGTTTATGAGTATAACCTACTTACCCTGTGTACGTAGGGAGAACTAAAGGTATCTTCAGCCTTAGGCTTGATTTCATAGGCTTTGTACTTCTCTAGGTTCTCAGGGCTGGCATAAACAGCTAATCCAGGAATGAGATAATCGCGATAAGCCTGGTGTGGGCGTAATGTGAGAATGTCACCTTCATTGCCAACACCTAGAAATATAATTGCATGTATCAATAATTTGAAAGTAAAAATATTACCTTTACGATATTTTTTGTTTTTTTTAATTAAGTATCAAAATGTCTAACTGAAATACTATAATTTATGCAAAATAAAGATATTCATGTACCTAAGTAACATAATTATGTTCAACTCAAGTTTGCTGCTTGAAGGTGAAATGTGGCTAGAGCGAATCATTAAAGATGAAGAAAAAATGTTGAAGAAAGTACTGAGTAAACGTCCAACAATGGTGTGGTGGATCATGGGGGAGTGAAACACCATCACAGGAAGTTCAGTTCTTGGAACCAAGCAATAGTGGTGCTACAAAATAATTTACAGTCATTATAGCAAAACAAAGACAGGAAATGGCTTTCTTTTTTCAGTTTCAATATTCATCCACAAGTCTTAAATCTTCATTAAATTCATTTAAGAGGCCCTCGGAGCATGCGCTGTTCATACAAACGAAATACCAAAATAATATGTAAATGAAACATATTCTTAAGGTAGTGTATATTTATTCCGATTGGATTACAGAATATTTAGGTTCCCAAATATATATTAAATAAAACCATTGATTTAAACATGAAATATAAGAAAAATAAGTTTTCTACATAAATTTTAAATTCCTCATATCTCGTCTTTCAATTAGTGTTCTTTCAAAATATATATTTGGGAACCTAGTTATTTTGTAATCCAATCGGAATTAATACACACTACCAAAAATATGTATGAATGTGTTTGATTTACAATTTTTATTGGTATTTCGTTTGTATGAACTACGCATACTCCGGGGGCCTCTTAAAGGTTTGTTGCATTTGAATTAAATTGAAGTATTTGTAAGAAAATCAGAAACATAGATATGATAAGAAAAACCGAAGTAATAATAATAATAAAAAGCTAAGTTATGCTAACGAATAACTACCGGAAGTATATAATGAAAGACGGGACGATCGACATATGTCGGGCATGCCATTGTCCCGGTGAGTCTATCAGACATATTACTTCTGGGTGTTCTCGTTTAGCTAACGGCGAGTATTTGCACAGGCATAATCAAGTAGCCAGGATTATCCATCAGCAACTTGCTCTGAAATACGGCCTTGTGGACTCTGAGGTACCGTATTACAGGTATGTGCCCGACCCAGTTCTCGAGAATGACCATGTCACGATATACTGGGATCGATCTATTATCACTGACAGGACTATTGTAGCCAATAAGCCTGATATAGTGGTAATAGATCGATCAGTGCGCCGCACAATGATAATCGATGTCACTATCCCGCATGACGAGAACCTCGTGAAGGCTGAGAAGGAGAAACAATTGAAGTATCTCGACTTAGCCCACGAGGTTGTCGCTATGTGGAATGTGGACTCGGCAATCATTGTGCCGATAGTCGTTACGGTCAATGGCCTTATCGCTAAGAGCCTCGACCAACATCTCAAGAGGCTCTCGTTGGGTGGCTGGGTGAAGGGCCTGATTCAGAAGGCAGTACTCCTTGATACGGCGCGTATTGTGAGGAGGTTCCTGTCTCTGGGACCCTAACCACCGGTAGCTTGGACCCTGTTCCCCATGCCGGTGGATTTCTATTTTTTATATTTTTAAATGTTTTTTTTTTAAATTCTAATATTTAAAAATATAACTTATATGTAAAAAAATGAATAATAATAAATAAATAATATAAGCTGGCAACACTAAAGTCAACATATCAAAAATTTGTTCTCATCATTTTCATACATTTTATTAATTTCAGACGCAGTTTTTTATCAGTTTAGTAATTAAAATATACTTAATACCTTTTAAAGCAAAATTACAATCTAAAAAATACCAAAATAAAAGTAATAAACCTACGCAATAAACTGAAAATACCGAATCGGAGGTGACATCTGTCATGTCAACTCCGATAAAATCAAGATACAAGGAAAGGAAATGAAAACAAAATAATGTCGACAAGAGCAGTTTCACGAGCACGCCCACCACCTCCGGACTCTTCGCTCAGCTCCGCCTCGCCACCGCCGGTACCCAGCCCCACCGTAAGCGCTGTGACGACACCGGCCGCGGTAGTTACGTCGAGCTCGAGCGACGAGTATTTTTCCCCGCCAACGTCGCCAACACCTGTACGTCGGCAGGGGAGAGGCCGGCCACCGAGGAGCTTGGGACTTAGGGGCCATCCGGCCCCGAGCCGGGTCCCCGCTTCCGGTGTTTGTGTGCAGCGCATGAGATGGACTCAGTCTATGAACGAGAACGTCATGCGCGCATATTACGGGTCTACAGAGGGGGGAACTAACCTCACTGCGTACCGTGTTAGGATGCTGTCTCTGTTTCAGGAACTAGAGCCAACCGTCAACGTCTCGGCCCAACGACTATCAGGTGCGGGTCATCCAACGCAATCGCAGGTTGGACGATGCCGCACTTCATAGGCTGCGCTCAGAGGTACTGAACAACGATATCGCCCCAACTTCGACACAAACCGCGGTACAAGCTTCAACCTATTGATGCAATCCCGCTGCGGTCCAATCATGATGTTAAGGAGGAGGATGATAGGGTTGCCACAGTAAGTAGCCAGTGCAACGTCCGATTGAGGAGCGCACTGGAGGATGCGTTTCGCGATTATAGGTCCACTCCGACCGAAGTTAGACCCCAATTACCTATGCACAAGAAAAATAGGGCGCTGGTGTGTGCCCTGGACTCGCAACTTAAGAATTTTTTCGAGAGCAGCGAGGATCTCGTTGATACTCGATCCTGTATTGCGCGGCTGTTGCGGCATGTCGTTTAGCTAACGTCAAGTTTCCAAACTGTGACGAAGCTACTCGATCAAAACCAGCCGTACCAGCCTGGCAACGCAGGATCGAGCGTCGGTTCGATGGGGCCAGGGTACTCATCGGCAAACTATACTGCTTGAGGGAGGGCAACACACGACCACGAGTGATGCACTTTGTAAGGCATTCTCGGGGACTGGAATCAATCCTCCAGAATATATGTCCCGTGTCACAGAGCGCATCGACTTCCTGAAGCAGAAAGCATGGGCGAGCCGTATTCGGCGGTATAAGCGGCGGGTTGATCGGTACACGTAGAATCGCGTCTTCCAGAGCGATGAGAGATGGGCAGGGCTCGGATATCGGTATATTTTTCGAAACGGTTTCGTCTTAAATACCTATGAAACGATTTGTTTCGGTTACGTTCGAACGGAACGTTATAAATAACGTTTTTGAAGAAGAACAAAATTTTAATCGGTTTCGATTAATAAAACGTTTTTAACCGTTTTTATTGCATTTCTTGGGTTTTTCCGATACGAAAGTTCTACGAGTATTTCATTCAATGGTATTTCAAGGCCACGCGGCTTAGTTTCGTCGTTTCACAAGTACTAAGTATTATCTGTGACTCTGTGAGTACGCGTAGGTAAATAGTGTGTGGTAAGGTAGGCAACTATCGAACTGGAGGTCCCTGGTGTCAACAGTGGCCCTCAGCGTCGCTCGACGTAGTGGACGTTAGAGTGTCCAGGCAAGTCAAGTGCGCAGATCTGCGTATAATGCACCTGGGAGACTGGAACTTCGGAAGAGGTCGCAGCTGCTGTTGCAAAGGCCGGAGAATGCCCGCTAGACCAAGTTAAGGTGGAAACAATTCATCCGGGCTTCTCCGATCTGCGGACAGTACTGGTCAGCTGTCCCGTCGCGGCAGCTCGAAAATTAAAAGATGGTCCCAAACTGGTGGTGGGCTGGAATTTGGCACGGGTCAGGCTTCTGGCAAATAAGCCCCTCAATGCTATAGGTGCATGAGAGAGGGACACGTTGGAGTTCGATTCACCTCAGAGGTCGATTGCTGTGGTCTTTGTTTCTGCTGTAATCAGCTCGGTCACAAGGCCAGCCCTTGCGATGCCGCGCCACACTGTGTAGTGTGGCGCGGCATCGTAACAGATCGGTTGACCACCAGACGGGCAGTAAGGCATGTACCGAGGGATAAAAAAGCTTACTCAAATAGGAAAATTGGGCCCTCGCGCCCACTGACCGCTGGCAATAAAGCCGAAGAAAGGGTTGAGGGGGAGGCGATTGTTATGGACACCCAGGAATAGCCCCACACCTTCGTCTTCTCCAAGCGAATATCAACCATTGCACCAGGGCTCAGGACCTTTTGCTCCAGAGCATGGCGGAGTGGTTGATCAACGTCGCTATCGTTTCCGAACCATACTTTGTTCCTCCCAGGGATGACTGAGTGGGTGACATTGATGGCTTGGTGGCGCTTTTCTCGAGGCCGGCCGCTGGCACTCCGCCCCTCGAGACCGTCACCCGAGGGCGGGGCTTTATAGCGGTCTTAGTCGGAGATATCATGGTCGTGGGGATTTATCAGGGGATCTGTTCAGACATGTTTGCGGCAGTGGGGTGGGTCTATAGTGGACTTATCGTTTGCTATTCCCGCTGTCGCACGCCGTGTTCAGGACTGGCGTGTATTGGAGACGTCCTCCAATACACGCCAGTCCTGAACACGACGTTGTCGGATCACAGATACAGTTCGACGTCTCCGCCCAGACCTCGGCCCAAGCGGCCCCAACCGGGGTTGAGAATGGCTCGCGATGGGCGCTCAAACAACTGAACCGGGAAACCCTTCTGGTTGCCTCAATCGTGAAGGCCTGGTTGGACTCACCAGTCAGGTCTGTCGATATTGACGAAGAGGCAGAATGGTTCCGGGAGGCCGTGACACAAATCTGTGATGTTCAGTTCAGTCTCCATCTGCCAGGCGCCAGGTGTATTGGTGATCGCAAGACATTGCGTATTTGCGCATCGCATGCCAACCAGGCAGCGATGAAGGCGCAGACGAACACCAGAAGCTATGGTAAGAGAGGCGGAACTGTACGAGGTGTGTAGAGTGGCGAAGAAGGCTCTTCGGCTAGAAATAATAGGCTTGAGCCCAAGCCCATAAAGAATTGCTGGCATTACTAGAACGTGACCCGTGGGGGCGTCCTTACCGTTTGGTTAGGCGAAAACTTTGCTCGTTGGTGTCTCCACTATCCCGTAGCCTCCACCGGCAACTGCTAGAGAGAGTAGTGAGCGCTTTATTCCCCTCACAAGGGGAGCACACACCACCGCATATGGTTCCACCTACTATGGTGCCCAACTCAGAAAATGACGATGGCGTCGCGCCTGAAATGACCCAGGTAGAACTAAAAGCGGCAGTACAAAGGCTTCAGGCTAAAAACACTGCTCCAGGAACCGACGGCATTCCTGGCCGTGCATGGGTTCTGGCCATCAGGGGTCTCTGGCCCCGATTAGTGGGACTCTTGAGCACATGTTTAGAAAGACTGGAAAGCTGTTGCTGTTGCTGTTGAAAATGGAAGGGCGGCTTGCGGACTCACCATCCTCTTTACGGCCCATTGTGTTGTTGGGTGAGGTGGGCAAACTCTTCGAGAGAATTATTGCAGACCGCCTTATCTAACACATGACAAGAGAGGGGCCGGATCTGGCAGATAACCAGTTAGGTTTTCGTCAGGGGCGTTCTACAATAGACGCGATCATGCGCGTGAAAGTCTTGGCGGAGGAAGCAATGGCCTAGGGTGAGGTCGTCTTGGCAGTGTCTTTGGACATTGCCAATGCCTTCAACAATTTTCCCTGGAGTAACATTAGGGAGTCACTCTGATATCATAGGGTGCCAAACTACCTCCGCCGCATTATCGGGGCTTATCTGACATATCTGTCAGATAAGCCCCGATAATGCGGCGGAGATAGTTTGGCCATGGACCATCTACCCGGATCGAGAAGGATGGGGTCGGCGAGAGATGTCGTGTGGTGTTCCACAGGGTTCGGTTTTGGGGCCACTCCTGTGGAACATCGGATACGACTGGGTGCTGCGCGGTGCACTCCTCCGTGGCGTCGGCGTCATCTGTTACGCCGATGACACGCTGGTAATGGCACGGGGGAAGACGCTCCGGCAGGTGACAGTCTTAGCAACAGCTGGGGTTGCGCAAGTCGTAGGCAGGATCCGGCGATTGGGTCTCCAGGTGGCACTGCATAAATCGGAAGTCATTTGTTTCCACGGGCCCCGGAAAGCGCCATCCTCAGGATCCAACACAATAGTAGGAGGTATTCACATCGGTATCAAGTCGACGATGAAGTATCTAAGACTCGTCCTCGATATCCGGTGGAACTTCGGGCCGCATTTTCAGCGGTTGGCTGGCCAATCGACCACGTCAATCAATCAATTTCAAGTTTAGGAAATAAATACTTTCGGAAATATAAAATATCAAACTTTGATAAAATAACCTCAACTTTTGCACTATTTTGTTGTTTTTGACGTAATTTTGACAGCAGGTGTTGCTATTTTATGGAGTTTTAATAAAGCGTTTTGATTTTGCAAATAATAAGATTTTTTTTTTAAATTAGCATTATTTTGCGTTATCTTATTTGGGTTTAACAATTTCACAGTGATTTGAGTTTTTTTTTGTTTTTTGGTGAATAACTACGAAAATTTTGATTTTGTGACAATGTAAAATTATTATTTTTATCCTGATGAATTCTGAATTTGCAGCCATTCTTCATCCTCCGTAGTCTTTTGGCTGCTACCCCTAGAGTGTATATAAAAATCCGGAGGCGCGAAAGGAGAGCAGCCCCCGCCCGCTGTCACAAAGCAAAGGTACCGGTGCGGGCCATAGCAGCTGAAGCAAGCCAAAGCTGTGGAGGTGTGCATGGGTGTCTATCCTTTGTTACACAAGGGCGATGGGGCTGCACTTCCCACAGCGCCGGAGACGTTGCAGAAGCAACATTAAAGTTTTTGAGGTTAGGTTACAATAATTTGTTTTTCTCAAGTAGGGGTGCGTTATCTTTCATGGGAGTGGTGCCAGGTGAGAGGTTGCACCCCCCTACCCCCCACCCCCTCCTCCTTCCAAACGATAATAAATTTTTACCAAAAACTTAACAAAACAAACTAAGATTTTTAAAAATTCATAAAAAAAAAACCATGCATTTCCTAAACTTCCTCCATGCAGGGAGGGGATCTCCACCCCTCCCTGCAAATACAGGGTTATTGGTAAAACACCAACAACTTCTTAAAGGGTCATTATACTCATCATTATGAACAACTTTTACTATGGGACCAAACCTGAAATCGCGAAAAAAAAATCAGCTCTTCAGTACATTTATGTTTGCATAATTCGTCAAAATGTACTGAACAGCTGATTTTTTTTCGCGATATTAGTTTTGGTCCCATAGTAAAAGTTGTTCATAATGATGAGTGACCCCTTAAGAGGTTGTTGGTGTTTTAGCAGTAACCCTGTATATAGGTTGGGGAAAAAGTCTTTTCGCATTATAGTATGTATGAACTTGTAATAAAATCTCTTTGGCTATACTATTTGTATCTGGCTGGTTTTGGTATCATTGAAAGTTTAAATTTTAAAGAACATAATTCCAAATTCAAATTAGGAAAATGTGTGATTTTCATTTGTTTTTCGTACCGTCAAGATGAGTGAATCTAATGAAGAAATTCGATACATTTTAAAATTTTACTACAAAAAAGGTAAAAATGCAACGCAAGCCGCGAAAAAAATTAGCGATGTTTATGGACCTAGTGTAGTGTCTGTGAGAGTAGCACAAATTTGGTTTAAGCGTTTTCAATCCGGAAATTTTGATGTCAAAGATGCAGGTCGCTCTGGTCGCCCTATTACGGATAAAATATATGCCATTTTTGAAAAAGTGGAGCAAGATCGGCAAGGCGGCAGATATCAGTAGTTACGACGTAGCTGAAGAACTGGAAATTGACCACAAAACAGTTTTGGCGCATTTGAAAAAAACTGGGTACACAAAAAAGCTCGACATTTGGGTACCTCACGAACTCACTGAAAGAAACCTAATGAACCGTGTACTCATTTGTGATTCTTTATTATGACGTAATGAAACCGAACCATTTTTGAAGAAGCTGATAACTGGTGATGAAAAGTGGATCACGTATGACAAGAACGTGTGAACTAGGTCGTGGTCAAAGGCCGGTCAGGCTTCACAGACTGTGGCGAAACCCGGGTTAACTCGCAACAAGGTGATGCTGTGTGTGTGGTGGGATTGGAAGGGCATTGTTCATTATGAGCTGTTACCACCAGGCAGGACCATCGATTCTGAACTCTACTGCGAACAACTGATGAGATTAAAGCAAGAAGTTGAGAGAAAGCGGCCGGAATTAATCAACAGAAGGGGTGTGGTTTTTCATCATGATAACCTCACACATCTTTAGCCACTCAGCAAAAATTAAGAGAGTTTGGCTGGGAAGTGTTAATGCATCCGCCGTATAGTCCTGACCTTGCACCTTCAGATTTCCACCTGTTTCGGTCTCTTCAGAATTCTTTAGGCAGTGTCAGGTTAACATCACGAGAGGACTGTCAAAACCACTTGTCGTGGTATTTTGACCAGAAGTCCCAAAATTTCTATAGCAATGGGATTATGTCCCTACCTACAAGATGGCAAAAAGTTATCGAACAAAATGGTACCTACATAGGTACTTTAGTTAAATGTAAATAAACTATATTAAAAAATGTTTTGAATTTTCTTAAAAAATGCGAAGAAACTTTTTCCCCAACCTATTATATACCCTTATATAAAACTTCTTCCAAATACATAATTATGTGCTTTAGTTTTTAGCCCACGTTCGCACGGACGTAAAATTATTGCGGCGGGATTTTATCGCGCGGCTGCGTCCTGCGGAATAAACCGGTTTTTGAAAACGTTCTCATATCGTTTTCGTTCCGAACAAAATGTTGTACAAAGAACTGTTAGAAACGTTTTAAAAACGTTATTTTAAATAACGTTTCCGAGCCCTGGAGATGGGTATATAGAGCTTGGGATGTGCATCTGGATTGAGGGCTCAATTTTTCAATGTCTTTGTAATAAAGTGAAACATTTAGGAAAATTAGTAAATAATAATAAAAACCTAAAACAAAGGTTTAAAAATTTCTAAAACTTAAAATAAATGTGTTATGAAGAGTGCTCTCAATTCAGACGCTAGAACAAAACATGATATTTTAAATCTCAAAACGTATAACCTTTCTGGCAACTGAAGATTTATAGCAGTTTAACTAGAGCCCTCAGTTCAGTACTTGTCTGAACTGAGGGCTCAACCAAAACTAAGTTTGGCTGAAATAATTCGTAAAACAACCTAGTGTATATTATAATATAATAGGTTGGGGAAAAAGTTTCTTCGCATTTTTTAAGAAAATTCAAAACATTTTTTAATATAGTTTATTTACATTTAACTAAAGTATGTAGGTACCATTTTGTTCGATAACTTTTTGCCATCTTGTAGGTAGGGACATGATCCCATTGCTATAGAAATTTTGGGACTTCTGGTCAAAACACCGCACAAGTGGTTTTGGCAATCCTCTCGTGATGTTAACCTGACACTGCCTAAAGAATTCTGAAGAGACCGAAACAGGTGGAAATCTGAAGGTGCAAGGTCAGGACTATACGGCGGATGCATTAACACCTCCCAGCCAAACTCTCTTAATTTTTGCTGAGTGGCTAAAGATGTGTGAGGTCTAGCGTTATCATGATGAAAAACCACACCCCTTCTGTTGATTAATTCCGGCCGCTTTCTCTCAACTTCTTGCTTTAATCTCATCAGTTGTTCGCAATAGAGTTCAGAATCGATGGTCCTGCCTGGTGGTAACAGCTCATAATGAATAATGCCCTTCCAATCCCACCACACACACAGCATCACCTTGTTGCGAGTTAACCCGGGTTTCGCCAGTCTGTGAAGCCTGACCGGCCTTTGACCACGACCTTTTTCGCACGTTCTTGTCATACGTGATCCACTTTTCATCAGCAGTTATCAGCTTCTTCAAAAATGGTTCGGTTTCATTACGTCGTAATAAAGAATCACAAATGAGTACACGGTTCATTAGGTTTCTTTCAGTGAGCTCGTGAGGTACCCAAATGTCGAGCTTTTTTGTGTACCCAGTTTTTTTCAAATGCGCCAAAACTGTTTTGTGGTCAATTTCCAGTTCTTCAGCTACGTCGTAACTACTGATATGGCGATCTTGCTCCACTTTTCAAAAATGGCATCCATTTTATCCGTAATAGGGCGACCAGAGCGACGTGCATCTTTGACATCAAAATTTCCGGATTGAAAACGCTTAAACCAAATTTGTGCTACTCTCACAGACACTACACTAGGTCCATAAACATCGCAAATTTTTTTCGCGGCTTGCGTTGCATTTTTACCTTTTTTGTAGTAAAATTTTAAAATGTATCGAATTTCTTCATTAGATTCACTCATCTTGACGGTACGAAAAACAAATGAAAATCACACATTTTCCTAATTTAAATTTGGAATTATGTTCTTTAAAATTTAAACTTTCAATGATATCAAAACCAGCCATATAGGTACAAATAGTATAGCCAAAGAGATTTTATTACAAGTTCATACATACTATAATGCGAAAAGACTTTTTCCCCAACCTAATATGTTAAAATACTATTCCTAAAATATAAATAATGGTTTGAAAGTAATCAGTTGCAAAGTACATTGAATTAAAATTATAGTGAAGCGTCTGAACTGAGAGCTCAATATTTTTGTTTTTATTTTAAATACTCAAATACATAAATCGAAACAAATTAGTTCATATGTTTTAAGAATAATTTTATTAAAACTTGGTAAAAGTTCAATTATCCTACATGCCGTAATTCTGCTTTTTCAATACATTAGTAACAGAAAACAATGTAAGGTAGATATGTTTTTGGTCATTGTTTCGCGGACACATTTACCTTCATTATAGCATTTTTTCAGTCGGTTTCCCAATGTATTACGGTGCATGTCCATGGATGTAGAAATCAATAATATAATAGTGCACTGTATCTACTATTGATAATTTATCATCACAATTGTTTCCAGTTCGTGAGTGACTGTCGTAAGTACAATACAATATTTACGTAGATCGGTTTAATGACATTTTTAAAAGCTTTTAATTAACTTGAAATATTTGTAACTATATAAGTAAAATGGGTTAGCAAAAAAAAAGCCTCGTTCATTTATACTTGGCACAAAAGGTAAACTTTGTTTGTACTGAAAAAGTAAAATTACGAATTTAGTACATTTTATGCTGTGTCTCTTCAGAACTGCCATTGCCGGGAGACGATTTCTTAAAATGTGTTTTGAATGACATGTATAAGTCAGAGGTGACAGAGACAAATTCTACGATGGAGTGAGCTTACCCAGAAGAAGCCATTTCACCACGTTCACTCTAACTTTGAAGAGACTCGGGTTGTATGCGTTCGGGAACACAGACGCAGGTAGTGAGTTCCACTCTTTTGCCGTGCGCATTACGAAGGATTTTTGGAAGCGCTTAGTGCGAATTGGTGGAATGGCAACTAGGTATGGATGATAATTTGCAGTGCGTCTAGATATTCGATGGTAGAAGGGGGCCGGTGGAATGAGGTTTTGGAGTTCCTGAGCACACTCACCGTAGTACAGTCTATAGAAGACCGACAAGCAGGCAACCATGCGGCGATGAGCCAAACTGGGAAGCTTGGCATCCACCAGTTCTACGTTGCCAATGAGCCTGTTAGCTGTTAGCTCTGCATTGAATAAATTTCTTACATGTATTTCAATTCGTTTCAATTGTACTTACAACATTTACATTTTAGGTCGGTACTTACGTTACTGTACACTGGAAACAAGATCATAGTCACCCTACTTTTCTCTCTGTATGAAATGTGTGAAATATGTATATCTCCTGAATTACAGCATGTAGGACAATTGAACTTTTACCAAGTTTTAATAAAATTATTCTTAAAACATATGAACTAATTTGTTTCGATTTATGTATTTCAGTATTTAAAATAAAAACGAAAATATTGAGCTCTCAGTTCAGACGCTTCACTATAATTTTAATTCAATGTATTTTGCAACCGATTACTTTCGAACCATTATTTATATTTTAGAAATTGTATTTTAACATATATTAAATACACTAGGTTGTTTTACGAATTCTTTCAGCCAAACTTACTTTTGGTTGAGCCCTCAGTTCAGACAAGTACTGAACTGAGGGCTCTAGTTAAACTGCTATAAAACTGTAAATTCTCAGTCTACGGAGCTGAAATTTTTCTAAAAGATTTGAGAAATTGTTTATTAAATTTTGAGATAAAAGCAGTTGCCACAAAGGTTTTGAGATTTTGAGATTTAAGGTTTTGAGATTTAAAATATCATGTTTTGTTCTAGCGTCTGAATTGAGAGCACTCTTCATAGGAAGATAACATATTTATTATAAGTTTTAGAAATTTTTAAACCTTTGTTTTAGGTTTTTATTATTATTTACTAATTTTCCTAAATGTTTCACTTTGTTACAAAGACATTGAGAAATTGAGCCCTCAATCCAGATGCACATGAGCTTGGGAGCGACCTGAACAAAATATGACGGACGTGCGCCGCCCGGATGATGCCACCACGAGTGCATTCTGGCGCAGCATCTAGTCGGTGCCTGTCTGTCATGCTGAGGCTGGCTGGATGCAAGGATATCGAGCGAGTGTGTGGAACTATACCAGAAATGGAAGCAGTTTTCATTACGCCATTAGACGTAGCCAGAGCAGTCCGTCCGTTACTGAATTGGAAATCACCGGGACCGGACGGACTGCACAACTTTTGGTTGAAATGGCTAATTAGTTCACACACTCGCCTGGCATCTCAATTCCAGTCATCCTTAGAGTCTGGGTCGCTACCGCAGTTTCTAACAACAGGCGTTACCCACCTGCTCCATAAGTCAGGTACTCCCGCGGAACCCAAGAATTATAGACCGATCACGTTTGTCGACGATCTATAAACTTCTTACATCCATTTTGAGAGCGAAAATTAATACTCACATTGAGAGTAACTTGATTATGTCTGCCTCTCAAAATGGATGTAGGAACGGGTCCCGTGGTACTAAGGAGCTACTCCTCATCGACATGGCCATAAGCCAACAGGTTCGTCGATCCCGCAAGGATCTGTCGACATGCTGGATAGATTATAAGAAGGCCTACGACTCGGTGCCACATACATGGCTCATGAGGGTACTGGAGTTGTACAAGATAGATGCAACTCTACGCACCTTCCTTGAGTCGTGTATGGGGCAATGGAGGACAGTCCTTCGCTATCCTGGGTGTCGACAGATCCAGGGGAATGATGAGCCTGTATGGATTAAACGGGGAATATTTCAGGGCTACAGTTTGAGTCCTAGCTCTGGTTCTGCTTAGCCCTGAATCCTCTAAGTACACTGCTAAAGGATTCAGGTCTAGGCTATCGGTCGAGGAGAGGCGGTCAGGTCATATCTCACCTCTCTACATGGATGACTTGAAACTCTTTGCCCTCAACAAATTGCGACTGATGGAGCTACTGAAGGTAACTGAAACTTTCAGTAGCGCCATCAGTATGGAATTTGGTGTAGACCAGTGTGCAGTTATGCATGTAAAGCGAGGGGAGATTGTGGAATCCGAGTGAATTCAACTCTCGGATTCCATAAACCTTAGATCCCTCTCCTCATCGGAAAGCTATAAGTATATGGGTATGTCGGAAGCGTTAGGCATCAACGTTGCTGACATGAAACAATCGTTGAAGGAGCGCTTCTTTGGCCGCCTGAAGAAGGTATTATATAGTAAGTAGTCTTCTTTCAGGTGGAAACAAGGTGCGCGCCTTCAACGGTTGGGTCATGCCGGTCTTGATGTACTCTTTCGGCATACTCAAATGGACTCAGACCGAAGTCGACGCCCTGGGTAGGAGGGTCCGTACATTGCTGACCGCAAACCGGATGCATCACCCACGATCAACAGTAATGAGACTGTACATTCCGCGGAAGTGCGGGGGTCGAGGCTTTTTAAATGCGAAGACCCTACACAACCGCGAAATGTGCAGCCTCAGGGAATATTTTTTAAAAGCCGAAGTGGGTATGCACAGTGATGTGGTCGCAGTAGACAAGGGGCTCACCCCGCTCTCCATGGCTAAAGAGAACTGGCGCAAACCTGTAGTACTTACTACCGATGACCGCAAGGGGATATGGCAAGGTAAGGACCTTCACGGGCGCTTCTATCGGGCTCTTCATGAGCCCGGTGTAGATTTCTTAGCGTCCATATCCTAGCTACGTTTTGGTGACCTTTTCGGGGAAACTGAAGGTTTCGTCTGTGTAATTATGGACGAAGTTATCTTAACGAATAACTACCGGAAACATATTATGAGGGACGGGACGGTTGATGTGTGTCGGGCATGTCACCGTCCGGGTAAGTCCATCAGATATATTATCTCTGGTTGTTCTAGTCTGGCTAACGACGAGTACTTGCACAGGCATAACCAAGTCGCCAGGATTATTCACCAGCAACTTGCTTTGAAATATAAACTTGTGGAATCTGAGGTACCATATTACAAGTATGTGCCCGACCCAGTTCTCGAAAATGAGAATGTGACGTTATAATAAGCCTGACATAGTGGTGATAGATAGATTAGCGCGCCGCGCAATGATAGTCGATGTTACCATTCCACATGACCTCGTGAAAGCTGAGAAAGAGAAACAAATAGAATATCTCGACTTAGCACACGAGGTTGTTGACATGTGGAATGTGAGCTCGGCTGTCATTGTGCCGATTGTCGTAACGGCCAATGGCCTGATGGCCGAAAGCCTCGACCACCATCTCTCAAGGCTCTCGTTAGGCGATTGGATCAAGGGCCAGATTCAGAAGGCAGTACTCCTTGATACGGCCCGCATCGTGAGGAGGTTCCTATCTCTGCAGCCCTAACCACCGGTGGCTTGGACCCTGCTCCCGACACCGGCGGACTACTATTTTATATATTTTTAAATGTTTTGTTTTATATTTTATAAGAAATATTTGAAAATGTATTTTATAAGAAAAGAAAATATGAATTAACATAATAATAATAATATCCTGGGACAAAATAATATCCTGGATAATTAAAAGATATACAGGGTTATTTGTAAAACACCAGCAACCTCTTAAGGGGTCATTGTGCTCATCATTATGAACAACTTTTACTATGGGACCAAACCTGAAATCGCGAAAAAAAAATCAGCTGTTCATTACATTTATGTTCGCATAATTAGTCAAAATGTACTGAACAGCTGATTTTTTTTCGCGATTTCAGGTTTGGTGCCATATAAAAGTTGTAATACGGTACCTCAAGAGTCTACAAGTTTATATTTCAAAGCAAGATGCCGGACGAACTTGCTGTCGGTTATTCAGGCAAGAATAATATAATCAATCAATTGTCGAGGTCACTAGCTAACCACATATGGCACCACTCATAAAAAACATTAAATGAGTAGATTACGTCAATGATAAATAAAAATAAAATAAATTGACTTTTTTAGTGAAAGACAATAAATAATTATAGAACTCATATAACCTGTCAGAAGGTACGCTAATTCTGGAGAAAGAATATAAACATTGAGTTAATCACAGCAACCAACTATAGTTGTTGATAGAATAAAAAAATAGGCATACTGCCTTTGAACAAAGGTTAGATTTTACTTTAGCTTTAAACTGACCCACTAAACAGTGAAAAATAAAAACTTTTTTTTACAAAAATAACAGACTTCCAAAAAAAAAGCTACTGAAAAATAACTATAATTTCGGAAGTCGGTGGCAAAAAACTTAAATACAAATCCAAGGACACCGACTTCCAAAATTAAAGTTACCGGGTTGGCTAATAAGTAATGAGCGTTTTAGTTTTATAACTTCTAGAATTTTCGGAAAGGTTCGAGAACGTTCTGTAGCAGAGGATATATAAAGAGCGTGTCGCGCTCATGCGACATGCGGATCAGCTTGTGGCCCGTCCACACTAGTTGTTTTATAAGTGCAAGTGTGGGTACTTCTGTTCCGCGCGGACCGCCTTTTTATTTGTTTTTCTCTGTGCTTACACAAGTTCCAGCCGGCACTTGTGTAATCACAGAGGAAGCCACCGTGACGCCCGGTGAGCTCGCTCACCGCCGCGGTCGCGGAGGCCACACCCACCAACATGCCTAAGCCCGGCAAACGCGGCTCGCTGGGCCGCGATGCCGGGTCACCTGAGGCCCGTCCGGCGATGGATCGGGCGACGTCGCTACCGAACATTGGTGACGCAGCGACCGACGCACCGCCGGCCGGACTACGAAGAGGAGAAGAAAGAAGAGGGGGGGGAACGAGTGCCGCTGTAGCTGCCGACCCACCGACGAGATCGGCGCCTGCGTGCGCTGCGCCGACGCCGTCGACGAGCCGACAGCGCGAGGTACCCGTCCGTCCCACTACGTTTCGCCCGGTGCCGATACAGGCCCCGGGGCCATCAGTGACGACAACCGGCCGCGCCCTACCACCCGCGCGCGCGACCGCTCCCGCACGCGCTTCCGCGACCGCGACAACGACCGCGCGTGCTACACCAGCTGTCGCGCGTGTGATTACGTCGCCGACCACACGCGCCGCCGCGCCACCCGCCGCGCGCACCGCTGCGCCACCTGCCGTGCGCGCCTCCGCGCCGCTAGCCGCGCGCACCGCTGCGCCGCCCGCGAGTGTACCCGCTTCAGCTGCGCGCCCCCGCGCGTCCACCGTGCGCTCCGCTGCGCCACCGCCGCGCTTCAAGTCTCCGCCCGCGCCAGCCGCACCCGGTCCCCGCTTCTCGCTGGCGGGCCCGGTATCTGATCCACAATTGCCAGCGTCGCCGGCGCCCCCCCGCACCTCCGCCTACGACTCTCCCGCCATGCTGTCGGCATGCTCGTCGCGTGCGGGATCGAGCATGTCGCTCGCATCGGCGGGCTCGGCCGGGTCCGGTCGCGACGACGTGTCCTCGGACACGACACCGCGAGCCGACACCCGGCCCTCCGTGGGAGGAGCCGACACCCCGCTGGGATTCGGCTTTGAGTTCACACTCGCCGAATCCAGACCCCAGCGGAAGCACCGAAGAAGGAGTTCCGGCGAGGCAATCATAGAGGCGAAGCGGCTGGACCTGGGCGAACCAGCGTCGCCCACGTTCGCCGACGCAGTACGCTCGCCCCCGCCGACTCCGACACCGGAAGTAACAGATACAGGGGTAAGTGACTCTGATTTACCCCCTGTCCCCCGTGCAGCTACTAGACCCCCTGCTACCGCCCCCGGCGCCTCGACGACGACGACGACGACGACGAAGAAGCCGGGGAAGAAACCCCGCTACCCACCGCTGGTAGTGGAGAGGCTGCCCAACTGGGCCGCCCACTTCAGGGCCATCAGCGCCAAGCTGGGCCGGCCCCCAAATGCTCGTCCGTACGGGACGGGGGTCCAATTTACCCCCGACTCGGAGGAAGAGTACAGGCTGGTCCAGAGGTACCTGACTGGCCTGGAAAAGGATAGCGGCGTCTCCTGGTTTGCCTATTCGCTACCAGCGGACAAGAACCTAAAGGTAGCCATAAGGGGGCTACCAGCGGACACCAATCCCCAGGAAATAGAGGAGGAGCTCCGAGCGATGGGATACCAGCCGGAGTACGTGCGCCATATTAAAGGTGCACAGGGACGACCCGGCTGTGTATTCCACGCCATTTTAAAGAAGACCCCTGATGTCCGGGCCATCTATGACACCACCGTGTTCATGTACATGCGTGGTGTCAAGATCGAGGCCTGGAGAGGCAAACGTGGGCCCGCTCAGTGCCACAGGTGCCAACGTTTCAGGCACAGTTCGCACCAGTGCCACCGACCGCTCGCTTGTGTGCGATGCGGAGGCGAGCACGCGGCACGTGATTGCCCGCGCCCGCGGGACGAGCCGGCCACTTGCGTCAACTGCGGTGGCCCGCACCCGGCGTGCAACATCAAGTGCCCCGTGTTCCAGGCGGAGATCAGGAACAAGCGAGCGGGGACTGCCGCCATCACGGCCTCCACACGACGGCCGCAAGAGGCCACAGAGAGGCCTACAGAAGAGAGGCCGGAAGAGGCCCATGGCACGACGCTGATGGCGGCGGCCAACGGGCCCACAGATCGGAGCCAAGAAACCTCCTCAAGGCGGAGGAAGAAGGGACGAGGGGGGAAAAGGAAGGGTAAGAAGCCCAAGCCCCCAGCGACCCAGGAAGAGATCCCAGAGGCCGGCCCTGCCGCAGATGGGGCGCAGGTCGTCAAACAAATGAAGACCCAAAAGGAACCCACCGCTAGCGCCGGCATAGCGCAGCGGACCACTGAGGAACCACCCAAAACCGCCGCCGGCGCTACCGACACTGGCGCCGGCCTACCGCGGCGGCAACGGGTGGAACCACATAAGTTCCTCAATACCAAGAGTGGTGGCGCTGCCAGCGCACACAAAAAAGAGTTCACGGCCTGCGCCATTCAACTATTGATGGACCTAATAAAGGCCATCAGGCAGGGTCAAGATATAGAGACAGTCATCCTTGACGGTCTGGCCACGCTACTAACCCTGTACCATGGCTAGACCGTTAAGGGTGTTACATTGGAACGCCCGCGGCCTAAGGGATAAGGTCGCCCCCCTCCGCCATCTCCTGAGGGAACAAGATATCGACGTGGCGCTCATAAGCGAGACGCTCCTGGGGCCCGAGGACAGGGTCAGGTTCCCGGGATACCTCGCTTACAGGAAGGACGAACGGTCGGCTAATAACACTAGATACCGTGGCCTGGCGGTGCTTGTAAGGCGAAGAGTCGTCCATCAGGAACTCCCCTTGCCGTCGCTCAGCACATTTTACGCGCTGGGTGTTCAGCTGCACGTGGCCGGCGAGGACATCAGCATCTACGCATGCTACAAGCCGCCCGCGGCCCGCTTGGATCACACCGAGCTGCGGGCCTTGCTGCATGCGTCACAGCACGCCACCCTCCTCGCCGGGGACTTCAATTGTAAGCACCCAGCGTGGAATTCGTCGCTCACGAATACCGAGGGGAGACGGCTCTTTGCGGACGCGGAAGCCTTCGGCTACACGGTGTCCGGCCCTGAGACGCCAACCCATTACCCGGACGCCACCACCCACACACCGGATGTGCTGGACATCGTAGTCCACCGAGGGCTACACTGTCAGGCCACACAGCAAGTGATAGACGACGAGCTACAGTCAGACCACCAGCCCGTGCTCGTCGTCTTATCGGGTATGCCGACCCGACTGAAGCCCATAGCGCCACGTCGATCAACGGACTGGACTATGTTCGCAGAGAAGTTAGAGACCACCACGCCGACTCGGCCTATTACCACCGCCGCGGACGTGGACCAGACGGCGGAGGATGTCACTGCTTGCATCCAAAGCGCCTTAGAAGCGGCGACGACGACGACGCAGCCGCAGGGGAGAGTGCTCTTGCCGCCCCTGCCGGCGCACATTAAGTCTATGATTGCCGCGAAGAGGCGCCTTCGCAAGCAGTGGCAACAACTGAGATGCCCCACACTAAAGAGAGAGTTAAACCGTCTCGCGGACAAGGTGAAGGCCGAGCTCCAGGCACACACCGCCGCGAGCTGGGAGGAACGTATTGACGCCACGACAGGCAGCTGGCCGTCAGTACACAAACTATGCCGCCAACTGACGAACACCCCAGCTCCGGTGCGACCGCTGCTAAATAGCGACGGGGCGCTCAAATACGTAGCGGAGGACCGGGCGGAGGTCTTCGCCGAGCACCTGGAGCGTCAGTTATGCCCGAACCCGACCAGCGACACCGAGCATGTCGCAGCGGTCGAGAAACACCTTGGGGACTATTTCGCTACGCCGATAGCTCCCGAGGAGGCCCCCATCTTTTTCTCGCCTGGGGCAGTCAGACGCGCCATCCTAAGGACGAAGCCCAGGAAGGCCCCCGGTGCTGACGGTATCACCAACACAGTGCTGCGCCACCTGCCGTTCCGCACGGTAGCGGCGCTGGCGCGCCTGTTTACGGGGATACTGCGCACGGGGACCTTTCCCGCTTCGTGGAAGGAGGGGCGCGTCATTATGCTGCCTAAGGCGGGGAAAAACACGCTGAAGCCGGAGAGCTATCGGCCAATCACTCTGCTGCCGACGGTCTCCAAGGTGTTCGAAGCACTCCTGCTGCGACATCTCGAGCCACACATAACGCCACGGCCAGAACAGTTCGGGTTTCGGGCGGAGCACAGCACGACGCTTCAGCTGTCGAGGGTACTGCACCACCTCTCGGCGGCGATGAATAAAAAGGAGTACGCGGTTGCAGTATTCCTCGACATGGAGAAGGCCTTCGACCGTGTGTGGCACGATGGCCACGTTTACAAGCTGGCCACCTCAGACGCGCCCCGTCGCGTTGTTATGGTGGTCTCTAACTTTCTCTCCAACAGGATTTTCAGGGTGGTGGTCGACGGAGCGCTGTCAAGCGCCCGCCCGGTGCTCGCCGGTGTGCCGCAGGGCAGCTGCGTGTCGCCGGCGTGTTACTCACGTTACACCGATGACATCCCCACCACTCCGGACGCGATGCTCGCGCTGTACGCCGACGACGCCGCGTACATTACCACCTCGCTTAATGCGAAGTACGCGGCGGTCAAGATGCAGCGCGCGCTCAACCTGCTTCCCGAGTGGCTGTCCAAGTGGCGGCTGTCGGTCAACGTGGGTAAGACGCAGGCGATGGTGACCGGGTCCGCGCCTCTCCCACCACCCTTGAAGCTGCAGGGAGCTGACGTCGAGTGGTCGCCCCGGGTCAAGTACCTGGGCGTCACCATCGACCGTCGGCTCACAATGGGGTCACACGTCCGCAATGTTGTCGCACAAGGTAGGGTCGCCCGCAACCTCCTTCGACCAGTGCTCTCGTCCCGCATCCCGGCGCGCGTCAAGTTGGGCGTGTACAAGTTGTACGTGCGCCCAATATTGACGTAAGCCGCCCCTGCATGGTTCGCCCTCACGAGCGAGACGAACCGCAAGCTCCTCCGCACGCACCAACACCTTGCGTTGCGAACCATCGTTGACGCCCCTCGCTTCGTGAGGAACGACATCATCCAGAGGGACCTCCGGATTGAGAGCCTGGACGAGTTTGTGCGGCGCCTCACGAAGGGGATGTTCGCGCGTGTCGACGCATCCGCTTGGCCCCATGTCAAGCAGATAGCGCCCTGGCATACGCGCCCCCCAGACGCGAGGAGACCCTTGCCCCGCGACCTAGTTGCGGACGACTGACCCCATCACCGGACTGGACTTCCGAGTGAGTCGCCCTCAGTCTACACGCGGCTCACTTGTGACACTGACTCCATACAAATACATGCATCTGTTGCGTGGCGCGTGCTAGGTTAATATAGGCGTGTCACGTAGCAAACAACAGACATTCACCTCTATACAGGCACCCAACTCACACGCGAAGTCGCGGCTCTTTTTATGCGGGCGGGCGACTCGCGTATACACCGGGCGGTGTTACACAGCACAATACCGCCCACACACTCAGAACACGGTCCCTTCTCACCACCCGGGCTCGGCTCGACCTGAAAACGGGGAGGTGAGGGGGGCCATACACCCCTTCTGTAGGAACGTCGAGTCCGTAAATCTGTCGCTGGATGCCATCTGCTGGGCTTCCCCCATGTAGGTGGGGGTCTCACTCGGTAGTGGTTGTCCGCCGATTTACGGTGAAGCAAGCGGCGTTGGGCATCAACGTCGTGGCGTGCCTACAGACACAAATTTCAGACACCTCTTTTACATGGGCGTGTATGCCGCACGCCCAAACATCCATCCGCCAGCGGCGACATAAAATGAGGGGCCCGTGGTTACGGGCCACCGTAAAGCTTTCGCGGTCGGGGGGCCATGCCCCGACACCGCACGCCGCGCCCCCTTACGGGGGCGTAGCGACATCTCGACGAGATGCGACATGCTCATGCAAAGTTGTACACAAATCTCAGCTCGGTAGGTCAGCTGATCTTTACTTAATTGATGGGGTACCCAAACACTATATTTGTAAGTCTTTCCCAAACCATCATTTACATGCGATTTGGCTGTTCAGCTCGAGTGCTCTCATGGCACCATAGAAAATCATTTACATGGTCTGGGAAAGACTTACAAATATAGTGTTTGGGTACTCCATCAATTAAGTAAAGATCAGCTGACCTACCGAGCTGAGATTTGTGTACAAGTATTATCTTTCCGCCGCACATTTAATTGGTTAGATCATCTTGTCACTGGAGATGAAAAGTGGGTTCTCTATGTTAATCACACACGCAAGCGCCAGTGGCTGGGATGTAAAGAACAGGGAAAACCAACGTCAAAAGGTGATCTTCATCCTCGCAAGGTAATGTTTTCTGTCTGGTGGGATATACATGGAGTAATAAGCTGGGAATTCCTTCCTACTAATACTACGATTACAGCAACAGTATATTGTGATCAACTCGAAAAACTGAAGCCCATCCATCGCAAACGTCCACAACACGACAAAATATTTTTCCTGCACGACAATGCTCGGCCGCATAATGCTAGGAATACCAGGCTAAAACTATTGGAGCTTAATTGGGAAATAATATCCCACCCTCCATATTCGCCGGACTTAGCACCAACTGATTTCAGCTTGTTCCGATCACTTAGTAATAACTTACGGGAAAAAAGCTTTGACAATGAACCACACTTGAAACAATACATAGATGACTTCTTCAATTCAAAACCAACGAAGTTCTATGCGGACGCCATTCACTCTTTGTCAGATGGATTGCGAAGAAAACGACGGTGAATATATTATTAATGATTAACAATTATTCATTTAATAAATAAATACAAATAAAATAGTTGTATGTCGCTAATTACTTATTAGCCAACCTAATATTTTTTCAGTTTTTTCAGTTATTTTTTTTATTTTTTTGTGTTTCGTTTCCAACTGATAAAAATGATGCAATATCAATAGTAAACTATTATAACACACCTAGCCTCATTGTGGAAAATATCCAATTTGTGGACCTTACCATAATCAAGCAAATATTACTATTATCATAATTTTGTATCAAAACTTGGTAAAACATGAAGAACTTTAAGGTACATTGGTAATACATAAAAAATGGTATCAACGCTCGAAAGGCCAAATGACATGTAGGCAACTTTAGTATTAAAGTATTTAAAAAAAAATCGTAAAAAATAGCCTAGTAGACATAACTGCTTGATTCAAACGAATTTTGAATGCAGTTACTTTAAAGGCTTTACTGGTATTTTAATTAAAGATTATGAACTTTCTCAATTGTTGCTTAGGCAATTTTGTCTTTCATGCGTTGGTATGCTTTATCTGTTCTTATTCATTCTAATTACAAAGGGCCCTGCTGGAAAGACAAAACTTTCATGCATTTCTTCTGTTCTATCAAAAATTCCTTGAATTTAATACACATGAATCAAGAGGTAAGTACATTAGGAGTAGGTATATGCAATCAATATTTTTTTTAACACATTATCTGCTGAATTATTTGCGAATTTGTTCCAAATGCTGCTTTATGATACACTAAACTCTGTGCGGCAAACGCTCATGCGCGCCCAAAAAATATTTCGTGTGGTGCTATGATATCGCATGCGCGGTTGAAGAAAGTCTACCCAGTGCGGCTGGGCGCATCAGTGTGGCGTTACAAACTTGTCCCAAGTTTTAAGAGTCATAAAACAATTTCGCCAATAACAATAGAGATGCACAAAAAACCCACAGGTGCGGCCCGCCGCACTCGAAGGAAGTTATATAAATTGTATGGACGTGCATAAGTGCCGCCAGCACATGGTGAACGTTCGAAAATCGCGCATGCGTGTTGGCCTCACAGAACGTGTTAAACAAACAAAGCATTGCCACTAGTTTTATGAGCCTAGTTTTATGAAACATATATCCCATCCGTGCCTCGCCTCGCCTGTATAAAACCATTTAAAGTTAAGGATGACTGGAATTGAGATGCCAGGCAAGTGTGTGAACTAATTAGCGATTTCAATCAAAGATTGTGCAGTCCGTCTAGTCCTGGTGATTTCTATTCAGTAACAGACGGACTGCTCTGGCTACATCCAATGGCATAATTAGGATTGTTATTATTATTGTATATGTTCATTGTTATTTGTTCTAAATGAATAGCTTACCATCAATGAATTGACTAAGAATCACTTTTACATCAGGTTTTTTAGTTACATTTGTATCTTCAACCAGGTCATATACAAAATGTCTGCCCCTCATCTTTGTTGGCCGACCACCCTTCTTGTGTAGAGGTAATGGATTTTTCCTTTTTAAAACAAATGTGTTCTGTAAAAATATTGTACGTAGATTGTAATAAATTTAAAATACGAACCGAAGTATACACCTAGGATTACGGCCTAAGATTTGAAAATATTTCTTAAAGATCATTAGATGATGGGATCTGAGTACATTCAAAATGACTTTTTTTTTCAAATGTATTTTATACCATTACTCTATAATGCAGGAGAGCTTCCACGAGTGTCGTTGGTACACTTGGTACTAAGCGGTCGTCCGGCACATTCTGCCAGCTGTTGCCATATATAAATCGATGCCTGCTGCAGTAAGCAGCAGGCATCGATTAGCTGCTAACATTCTCGTAAAGCTTGTGCCGACCCGAGAAAAGAAGAAAGCCAATTTACTGTAAATATTTACTTACCCTTGTTTGTTGATGAACTACATTGGGTAGAGAAGTAATAGCACTACGAATTAATGAACGTAATCCCAGCATAATTCAAGCTATAAGTAAGAACTGACAAAATAGTATGTAAATATATTGTTTGTTAGACAGATAAACAGATTGAGAATTTGCACTTTTGCAGCTCAAATGAATAAAAATCTGAGTTTTGCAGTTTCAATGAGGTTAGCTCCTTAGTTAAATGTTACTCTTTGGAGGTTAGAAACAATACAATAAGTGATTCTCTTTATTATTTTACTCTTTGATAAATAGTGATCTGTCAACTGTCAATCTGTGGGTTAGAACCGTAGACAGAGAATGCTATAGAGAACTACAAAGCGTATCGCAGAAAGAGACAAAAGAAAATACGTCACTATATTTAGGGTGAGGAAAACCATGTGAGGAAAATTTACCCCACAATTTGTGTAATGCGTTTTGTTTGTGTTATTCTAACTACAAAGGTGTTCGGAGAATGGACAGGATTAGCAATTAGTGAGTACAGACCTGTCAAATTTCTTTTACGATTTATTTTAGATTATCAACTTTATCGCTTCAAGGGTTCAAGGTTGATTGGGAAAAGACAGTTTCGGGTAGGTAGCTGATGATGTGCTGGCGTCTGTACCTATGTAAGAGAAAGCCTGAAAGTGACACTGATAAAAATAAATATCATCGGTATATGCATGTGATGCCGAGGAATCAAAGGTGTATGGAAGAAGACATGCTGGCGAACTCAAATAAATTGTGATGACGGTGACGATGGAGGATGATAATGTGATTCTAAATAAGTACCTATCATTTCTTATGTGATAATAGGTTCTGGCTTTGTGAGAAAATAATACAACATGTTTATTTTTAATTAGCTTTTATTGGTTTTTTTTCGTTATTGTCCTTTAAATTAAACAAGCTTCGTATGAATAATAATAATAATATATCTTTATTTCAGACATACGTCCATACATTTTTACCAAAAGAAAAGTTAGTAAGGTTGTTAGTAGAACACATAAAAATACAAAAAATACAAATAACAGAGTGTTAGTAATTTGTTAGTACAGAATCGAGATCAGTATATTACATTATATTGCAGTCTATTTCCTATTTCTGAGTAAGTGAACACTCGCCCAGTAAACAGTAAACGGACCGTTTATTTTGCACGCTAACGTTCTGAGGACAGTGTTGGTGCTACCACGGACCCTGCTCATCATCGATGCGGTTCTTTTCCTAATGATGGAGAAGAAATCATCGATGAAAGCTGCCGCAAACATTTCTGAAGCACTGCAGTACCTGGGTTTCCTCAACACTGCCCTCAGAGCGTCATTGTACTGAACACGCAGGGCATTGAAAGCCCGCCGCGTATACTTGATCCACAGACTGCACGTATAGAATGACTGACAGAAGGCTCTGAAAAGTAACAGTTTATTACATCTGTAGTACATCGTGCAAATCTGCGGGCCAACATATTGCAGCGGACTGCCAACGCCCTCCTTTCCCTCTCTAAGTCTGCATCATCCTGTAGGCGATCCGTCAGCATGTGACCCAAGTATTTTGCTTCAGTCACCCTTACTAGTGACGCCCCCCCGATCCTAATTGGTGGCAATGAATGTTTCCGATTGTTTGCTTGGGTTCAAATCCTTCTGTTGCGTGATGTATACGTTTTCTCAAAATGTCTGCTGCATATTTTTGATGACGGTTTTGGCGTCCAATCTTTTCGTCCTGTAGCTACAATCCAATTCCGACGTTAATTATCATGTTCAGGAAAACTCCAACAAGCCATTAATTATTTCAGATATAACATATGTAACACAAACCCTGTTGTTCCTTTTAACACATGATTGTACTCATGATAACAAACTACTTTTACTATGGGACAAAAACTAAAATCGCGAAAAAAAGACGACCCATCGGTATCCATGCTTGATTCGTTGGCACAAGCTTTACCCGGCAGATCCTAATGATCATTGCTCATATAGACCTATCGCTTTATTGTCCATACTAATAAAACTTTTAGAACATTTAATTATAAATCGTTTGGAGTGGTCGGTGGAGAGCAGGAGGCTGCTGCCAGCGACTCAGTTCGGCTTTAGGAAAGGTCTAGGCACTGCTGATAGTGTGGGTATCCATCCTCACATCAGCGGTCCGACTGGCCCTAAGCAGGAATTAGTCTGTGGCTACTGTTTTCCTGGACATATCGGCTGCTTATGTTTCGGTCCTCCTCCCTCTTTTCAGGCAAAAGCTGCACGAGCTGAGAATCCCGCGTAGGATATGTTGTATCATTGGTAGCATCTTTACCAGCCGCGTCATTCAACTGAGAATCCCTGCGGCTGACTCTGAACAAAGAACAGTCTGGAGAGGATTACCTCAAGGGTCTGTTCTTAGTCCCCCATTGTGTAATATTTATATACAGCTAAACTATCTTCTTCTCTAAATTTTGACTGCAAAATCCTTCAGTATGCTGACGATATTGCATTAATGGTCACTGGCAGTTCCATTCAGGATGCCGTTCTATCAATGAATGTATCTCTGTCTTCACCTAACCAATGGCTTCTTAATCACGGGTTGTCTTTAAGTGCGCCAAAGAGTACAGCAGTCATTTTTACCCGCAAGCATTCTGTTCCCCAAATTGATTTAAACATAGGTGAACAAATCATTCAAGTCAAGGATAAGGCTAGGTTCCTGGGAGTAACTTTGGATTCAAGATTGTCTGAGGTTGACCACATTAACAACACGGTCCAAAAGTGTGAACGCTCTGTGCCTATCCTTAAGGCTTTCGCTGGGGTAAACTGGTCTATAATGCGTTGACCAGGAGCGCTTTGGACTACTGTTGCTTTCTTATGGAGCCCTGCAACAAAGATGCGCTCAAAAAATTAGACAGCATCCAGCCCAAATGCCTGAGAATAGTTATTGGAGCAATGAAATCCTCTCCCATAAATGCGCTTCAAGTCGAATGTGCAGAACCGCCTCTTTTCCTAAGAAGACAGTATTTGGCAGATCGCTTCTGAAACGGGAAAGCAGTAATAGACTTCACACTTGACGAATAATCACAATTATTTATTGATATTTTTATACAGTTGAACAGAGTTTCGACTTATCTCATGTACGGCAGCAAAATGTTCCCGCCAAATGAGCGGTCCGACTACTTATACACTTCGGCGGCCGGATGTGACGTCACTAATGGTCACTCGCTGGCTTAGCAAATGTCATAAAGTGGCATTGGCTTGGCGTTGGCTCGGCATTGGCTTGGCGTTGGCTTGGCGTTTGCTTGGCGTTGGCTTGGCGTTGGCTTGGCGTTGACTTGGCGTTGGCTTGGCGTTGGCTGAACACATGACGAGGCGTTACACTTCCTATCCAAAGTATTCTCCCTTTCATCCCATCCTTTACTCCCAATTTTAGAGCTAATCGACCTTTCTTTGTATGACAGGCCAGCTGGCGTGGTTGGTTAAGATACCGCCTATCATGTCGCAGTCGTGGGTTCGATTCCCATCCAGGACAAACATTTGTGTGCATGAACAAGTCTGTTTGTTCTGAGTCTGGGTGTAATTACAAAAAAAGTAGTGTATGTAGTTTATAAGTTATCTGGTTTCCATAGGATAATAATAATAATATAATATTAATAATAAAATGGTTTCATAGGTCGCACGCCCGCCTGGCATCCTAGTTTCAGTCAGCCTTAGAGTCTGGTTCGCTACCCCAGTTCCTAACGACAGGAGTTACCCACCTGCTCCATAAATTAGGCGGCACCGCGGAACCCAAAAATTATAGGCCGATCACATGTTTACCGACGGTCTACAAAGTTCTTACATCCATTTTGAGAGCTAAAATTAACAAACATATAGACACCAACTCCATTATGTCTGCCTCTCAAAATGGATGTAGGAATGGGTCCCGCGGTACTAAGGAATAGCTCTCCTCATTGATATGACCATTAGCCAACAGGTTCGTCGTTCCTGAAAGGATAAAAGATTTACCTATGGCAAGCGGATTTAATTGATATGCAGTCCATTTCTAAGGAAAATAAAAACTTTCGATTTATGCTCGCAGTTATTGATACATTTTCGAAATACGCATGGGTATTTCGTTTAAAAAGTAAGACCAAAGATGTTGTATGTAACACTTTTAAGATTTTGTTAGATGAAGGACGTGTGCCTAAAAATCTGCAAACGGATAATGGAACTGAATTTTATAATAATAAATTTCAGAAGCTTATGAAATCTCATAATATTAATCATTATTCAACATTCTCAACAAAAAAAGCTTCAATAGTTGAGAGTTTCATCAGAACATTGAAATCAAAATGATATAAAGAATTTAGTTTAGAGATTCTTTGGAGGTATGAATCACTGGACTATTCTTAATTTAAAAGAGAATTTTATTAACAAGGAGGTCGTATTTTTAAAATTTTCTACGTGGCAAAATAAAATAAAACAATGAAATTAATATGTAAATGTATTATTAAATTGAAATTACAATAGATGTTCAAAATTCCTTCCTCTTACTCTCAAACACAACTGGCATCGTCGAATGAAATTCGTCTAATTCGGCACGGGAATTATTTTTTATGTATAAGGTTGCAGATTTGTGATTTTCTGACGGAGTTGTTCCGCTCTCTGTCTCGTACACCATCTCTTTGTAATAACCCCATAGAAAGAAATCTATGGGGTTCAGGTCAGGGGAACGTGCTGGCCATCGAATGTGCCTCCCTCTTCCGATCCAACGACTAGGGAAAGTTAAGTGTAGATGGTCTCTTACGACTCTTGCGTAATGTGGGAGAGCGCCGTCTTGCTGCAACCACTTGTCTCGACGGGTTTCAAGTGATACTTCCCCAAGTAAACCATTTAGGTCATTCTGTAGAAATCTCTAATATGAGGGGCCATCGAGTCTAGCAGGTAACTCATGAGGACCTATTAGCTGTCCTTCTACTATTCCAGCCCACATGTTGCTGGAAATGGTCACTTCGTACAATGTGTGGGTTAATACGCGCATAAAAATGCAGATTATGAATGTTAAATATCCCCACCCGGAAACTCCCATTCGGAAACTTGTATCATCGCTCCATAAAATTTTCTTTAAAAATTGAGAATCTTCACGATGGCGACGTAACATTTCCCTACAAAAAGCCCTTTTCGGGCCATGATCACTCGGTAATGAATTATGTGTCGTCTCACAGTACGATGTACCACAGCTCTCGGAATCCCTGACATTCTTGACATGCGACGAATACTTGTCATTGGATTCTCACGTAGCATCTGAAGCACCACATCTTCGACTCCAAGGTCTGGAACGCTTCGTCGACCTTCCCTAGCTCCTGGATTTCTACCATCTGCGTAAGCGGTGTGTACACGTTGGAATACTCGGTAATCCGGATAGCGGTCCTGATTAGGATATCGCTCTCGATACACTCTTGCAGCTTGGCGTGCATTTCCATCACAAAATCCGTAAATGAAATGCATATCTGCATATTCATGGCTGTTGTACGTAGCCATACTCAAGTCAAACAGTGTCCAAATCACACGCGAAAACAAAGTCCAAGTTACACAATCCAAATAACGTTAAAGAATAATTATTGATGAACACCGAATTAAGTACGTGCGCAGTCACAAGCTGGTAGCGAGTTACTAAAACATCTACCTGAGTGCGAACGTGCGCCGACGCTCGTTCTTTTGCTTCCCTTCCCCCGCACATTCCTAGCACCTCGTTGGAATGCAATGCCCCTCGCACTTCCTCTTTCAGCTCGCCGCGCTCGCCCCGTCGCCATGCATATTGTACCAGAGCGCCGATATTATGACGTCATTGACAGCAGGTGCACGGTTTTTTCCGGGTTGTAGCTAGTGCAAATAACATGACTCATGAAGTCATGAGATAACAAAAAGTTTACCGAAATTATTCTTATTTTTTATTTAAACCTAAATAAACCACATCAAACAGTACTGTTCAGATGGGTAGGTAACAAATGCCTAAGGACTGAAATTAAATCGTTAGTTAAGCTGAAAAAAATGAAAATTTGAAACATAGAAAATTGTAAAAATACGACCTCTTTGTTAATAAAAATCTCTAACTTTTAAGCTATTAAGAATATTCCAGTGATTCACCTCCAAAGAATCTCTATGACTTGGACCAGTTTTTGTAATATGTGCTCAACTTTCGCTAGTGTAACTTTTTCCCATAAAAATCGCTCGAAAATTGAGTAAAACTTCTGCCAGACCGAAGACTTTGCAGTAACTGTTTTTTATTATTGAACAAATGTTTTCTAGATGCGTATAAGTATTACCAAAAGAAAGGCCCACTTTTCTACAACGTTTTGAAAAAAAAAGTAATTGATAGCTTTGCTAGTTTTTTTTTAATGATTTTTTTCATTGAGCACTATGCGAAGTGATTGAAAAAAACAAAAATTGGTCATAACTTTTGAACCGTAAAAAATTGCACCAACATTCTCAGGGTTAAAAAGTTTAGAAATGACCTTGCCTACACTCCTATTCGATTTGATCCATACTTCCAGGGACACCCTGTAGATAAACAAAGAGTTCAATGGAGAGTACCTCACATAAAAGTATCGGATCGAGAACGATTAACACTTTTAAAACATTTAGAAAGAGATAAACCTAACCAGATGGCTTTTAGAAATTCGGATTTATATGTGTATCCTTTACTACCTAAAACCACAAAACATTCATGGTCAGTTAAGACTGCTTCACAATTGGAAAAGCCTCGATATGTAATTGTTTGCTTACAAACTAATAGAAAAAATAATAAAATTAAAGATAGTTCACTATTTGATCATTGCGATGTGACAAATGTAACACTATTTTTGAATTCACAATATTATCCCTATGAACCTTTATGTTTAAAGTTTTCTGAAAACATATACGAAATGTATGTAAAATTTCGTAAGTCGTATTACAACTGTCCAGCAGACCCATTGCTAGATCTAAAAAACTTCAAAGAAAAGGCTCCTCTCTTTATTCTGGATTGCTCAAGGCAAAACGATAGCATTAAAACCGGACCAGTGGATGTAAGATTAGAAATTGAATGTTCAGCATCAATACCAGATAAGACAACTGCGTATTGTTTGATTATAAACGATCGACTTGTGGAATACAAACCTCTCAGCAACATAGTGCGCAGGTTATCATGACTGCCATTGTAGATGTTCAAGTTTTTAAAACAGAAGCAAATGAATTTATCCTGAAAGAAATTGCTGTAATATGTAATAAAAAAATGCAAGTTTTATTTATTAATCAAGCCGCCATCTTCATTTTACGATTTGACGAAACCGGAAAAGCGCTAAGTTAGTTGGATTGAACGTAATAGAAAGATATACTGGGATGAAGGATTTGTGCCATACTCAAATTATCAGAATTTGATTAAAGATATTTTAAGAGATAAATGTGCTTACACCAAAGGTCTAGAAAAAGTGTTATGGTTAAAAAATATTTTGAATAATAATAATGTAAATAATTTAGAAGATAAAGGTTGTCCTAGTTTGTTAAGCTTGCATGAAAAATATGCAAACTCTCATGATTTGTATAATTGTATTTATCATGATTCAATATGTGCTTCTAAAAATGTTATATGTTTAAATAAATGGTGTGTAGATAATAAACTTTTCAAATAAATATTTTCTTGTTTAATTTCAAAATTAGATAATATAAACCTACCTACCTAATTTCCAAAATGTATTATTTTTTATTTCAAACAAATATGTCACAATAGGTAGTTTACCATTCTTAACCCCCTCCTAGAACATCTAACGAATGTCTATATAAATTGTTAGCAATAGAATGCGACTTCATTATATTTTTATTAACATTTGTTTGAAGTACTTATTGCATGACGAAATGTTAAAAGAAAACTACAATCCCCGACATGACATGTACCATACGCATAAAATGCGTTTACATTCATTTAATTATTATTGGGCAACAACTAATTCTCAGAAAAGATTGGTGATGGAAATGGCTGACGCGGGATTATTTTATTGCGGTAATGGAATTAATGATAGAACTGCATGTTTCTCATGTGGGGGTGTTATTGAAGATTGGGAGATTTATGACGATCCTTGGATGCTACATGCATTATCCTAAGTGTTTTTATTTGAATGCTGTAAAAGGAAACGACTAAGTATATAATTGATACACGCATCTTCATCGCAGCATTAGACTCTTAGCATTGCAGCGTGAATTGAATAGGTAGGTACTAGTTCATCAAACCATCATAACCAGATTTAGTAAAATCTACCTTTCAAAATACGCTATATCTTACATTCAAAACTGTTCACGATGAGTTCTTAACACTAGTTCGAACAAATCGTATGTCTGTTTCAAAAACAATATAAAAATATTAACAAACTACACTCGCAACTGTATTGTAATGAATTATTGGGGCGGTAAGTCAATTTACTTGTATGTAAATTGACCTACTGTTATTGAGGCACCTAGTATTGATAGTCTTCACACTTTTGTTAACAAAATAATTAATCAATTAGAACATGAGATGGACAGTCACCAGAGACCAGCATTTATCAGTAGGTACAATATGCGCGCCAGGCACGCCGAATCTTTTCAATGCAACGATGTGAAGCGATCGAACATGATCTGTTGTTTATAAAGTACACGTGATAATTTTGCTCCACTGTATCACTTGACGCCACGCCAGTGAATGAAACACAATTTTCAATCTATAACTGTATTGTAGACCGAATCGCAGATCACGATAGTAGGGTATGATTGGGGATCGGCGGCGGCGATCTCTCGCGTCCGAGCCTGGTCCAGGCCATGGTGCGGAGCGAGAGTGCATGGGAGGCCGTCACCTCCTTCTGCGAAGCGGTAATGCTCGCGAAGGAGGAGGCGGAACGCGTGAGGGAGAGGCAGTCTCGCGCCCTCAGTCGCCGCAGGAGACGCCCTGGGCGGCGGGAATCGATAGCCGATTCCCGGCCACCGTAGGCGCGGGCTTGCGGACGGTGAGTAGTGGGTAACTCGCCGTCCGGTGAGGACCAGGCCCGGGTCGACGGTGTTCCACGCGCGCCTCAAAGAGATGTCAGCAAAAGATGGGGTCCAATAGGGCCGATGCCGCTGGGGTCGCGGGTTGTTTGAAAAAGATACCGTGGCCCTGGCATAGGCAACTGAAGGAACACGGGTGGGTTTTAGTCAGTAAAAGTCTGACACGCCCTTCCGCTCCACCCAGAGCGGGAGAAGTTATTTGATGATTTCCCATCCACAAAAAAAAAAAAGGGTATGATTGGGGGCTTCTGCATTGCGCCGCGAGATCAAGTGATGCAGAACCCCCAATTATACCCTACTCTCGGGTATTGTTGGCAATGAGTGCGCTGATTCGTTAGCAAAGTATGCCACATCATTTCCGGCTGATCGAAAGCACTACGTAGCTCATAACTACGATTTGCGAAATGGTGCCAAGCCCAAGTTATTTGACTCGTGGACAAAAACTTGGAGGAAGACCTAAAAAACCAAGGGCGACTACTACGCAGCGATACAACCCGACATCCAAAGGAAACCTTGGTTTTTCAAATGCCCAAAATTGTCCAAAAGAACTGTTTCGTCACTTTGTAGACTGAGACTCGGACACTGTTGTAGCCCAGTGTTCCTGAACAAGATCCATGTTTGGGACAACTCATTATGCGAGTGCGGTCTTGCGGAGGGTACTTTGGATCAAATTTGTTTCTCCTGTTCTTTGAACACCAATTCCTTCGACCTCTATAGAAAAAATCCAAATATAACATTCCTCTCCCAACTAACTTCCATTCCCTTCTATCCCACTTCTCTCCCAAAATCATACAAATTTTAGCCACATTCCTAAATGAAAATAATTCTATATGCTTGTAAATTAGAATACATGTTTTTACTAGCCCTTGTGTTCGTCCCTGCAGCTACTAACACTTTACTACCATAAAGTCCGGCGGTCCCGCCACCCCTGCCGTCTCAACGTGACGCTGGCAGAATAGTCGACACCGGCTCAATGAGAAGCCACACTCAAAGCTGTGTGTAGATGTCGCTGTAGTCGACCGTACCTTGTTTACCTTTCGTGACGGTAGTGTTACTGCTATTTATGAGATTTTAAAATGTAATTCCACTATAATATGTACGCGTTTATGACTGTGCGTCAACTAAAAGTTGAGCTCCGTAAACGGAACGCTGCAACTGTCGACAAAAAGGCCGATTTGATTGAAAGGAAAACACTTAAAATATTTAAGGTTATGATTGTTTGTGGGCCTTTTTCCATTAGCCACGAACTAACATTCCTATTTTTTGTTTTATAAATTAATTTTGTATGATCGAAACCAACATTTTGGTGCTGACTGCGACATCCAAGACGACACCGCATACCTATGTCCACCTTCTGATACATTCAGAGACATAAATGCAGATACTCCTTTACCAATGATTAACAGACAGGTAATACAAGAATAATTTGATAACTAAGTACCTATATTGGTTGATTAAATCTTTAGAAGAATTCTTTACTACATAGATTAGTTAATATAGTATATTTTGTGACACTTTTATTTTGATGACAATAATTTTATTTTATTAGATAATAATCTTGATTCTTTTGTTTTATAGATATAGTACCCAGCCTAAAGGACGGCTTCTTTACTAATCTAATCCTCTTCTGTGAAATGCGCAGCAGATAATGGTGCAGTACTACTTGCCTTGAAGTTTTTAATACGTAACGCCAATTCCCATTGTTGTCTGCCATTACTTTCTTTAGGATACAAATGTACTCCTCTGTTTTTACAAGTTAACACACTACATTGTGGCATTTTGGACAAAATTACGAAAAATAGGAAAGCTAAACTTAGTAGATTGCAAAAATCCATACGATTTGACAGCTAATATATCAAAACAAGGTACAGTCGATTGCGCGCCATCTATCGTGATAAAAAGTTAGTTTTCCTCCCCATTGGCAAGAAAAAAAAAAGTGTGGTAACCTTGAAAAACGCGACACGCCGTGAATCAAAAAATCTCATCGTTCTATTTCATTTCTTTACACGACCTCGGCGTAACTTGTTCTTTTTCTTGTGTGAATGCGACAAAAGATATCAATTTGTCTATAGCATTCTCTGTCTACGCTGTAAACCTACTCGCTCTCGTTCACTAATTAGTCTATGGTCTATGCTCGTTCGTTCGATCGAAAAATAGCTTGACTTGACTGACTTGTGTTGTGCAGCTTGTGCTTGTGTGTGATGCTTATATTGCGAACAGTTTTGTGGATTTAAACGATTTTTCTTGATAAATAAGGCGTTATTGGAACAGGAGTTGTGTTTGAATCTGTACTGAAATGGATGATGAAGCGAGTTCCGATTTGCAGGTGATAATCAACAAGATACATAATATGATTTTTGACTTCCATCCTATGAGGTTATAAAAAAGAGTTTTATGTTTTCTTTCGCTTTGAACACAGTATTTAATTTATTTTTTCTTGTAGAAGTGTTTGTCTGATGGACCGATGGATACGGATGAAGGCCCTCTAATAAACGAGAATTCGAATGGATTGTCACATTTGTTGACGGAGGGCGAGTTCAACAGCGTCGAGGCGGCGGTGGACGATACGTCAACATCCAACCAAGGTTTCCTCAATGCTGTGGAGCTGTCTGCGGGTAGCGTTGGCGACTACCTTGACAACAACACGGACGGGTTCAACACCGACTCGTTCGATGTGGGCGATAACGCGGTCAATTTCCCCAGCGACTCGCTCAATAACGTGCTCACCGACGGCGACTCGCTTCTTAGTGACACAGCATACAAGGCTACTTCTGATACTGATGGTGATGTTACAGAAAGTCAGAAGGCGACGGTGGAGACTGACTTTGAAGCCAGTGAGATATCTGATGCTGGCTTTACAATGCCAGCTGATGACATGACACAACCAAAAATAGATGACAGCGGTGACCATGTAGCTAAGGTGACGGTGGAAGCTGAAGTGGAAACTGGGGTTGAACATACAGTGAAATTTGAACATACTGCAGAATCTGATAGTACTCCTGCTGTCAAAAGTGAAGAAGCAAGTATTGAAATTGATGAGGTTTGTGTCTTATTAAGTGCACTACCATTAAAATAATGTTATGCTTGCTTACAGTTGAATTAGACTATAAGACATTTCGCTGCTTTGCATGAATACCCGCACAAACCAAAATTTTGAAATTACTGGTTTATAACACAGCCAAATGCAAAATAGTCCTTATTTCATGGAAGTAAGACTCACATTCATAACGACAAAACCGCCGATCATGCTGTTATGAATGTGAGTCTTACTGACCATGAAATAAGGACTATTTTGCATTTGGCTGTGTTATAAACCAGTAATTTCAAAATTTTGGTTTGTGCGGGTATTCATGCAAAGCAGCGATTTCATGTTTTGTATGGTAACCAACTTACTAATATTACTACTAAAATTCCAGAAAGTTTGTTGGTATTTTTAGTATTTTTATTATTTCAATATTATGTCTTTTGTGTTTATCAGCATATACCAATAAAGAAGGACCCAACAGAAATTAAAGAAGAAGTACAAGACGAAGACGAAAAAGAACAAGAAGAAAAAGAGGTTGTGCCCCAAGAAAAAAGTGATGTATGTATCTGAATGTTGATTTGTGCAAGTATAGGATTTCTTCTCCTGTCAAAATTTCAATATGGTCTTGAATTCATACAAACATCCCATAAAGGAAAACACATTCTGTTTTTCCAGAATATTCCAATTTTCTGGGCAATTTTTCCAATATTATTCTTTCATAAAACCTAATTTGCATTATTATGAACATTTTAAAACAAAAAATTGTCTAATCCATTAAATGGATGGCATGAAATGGATTAGACAATTTTTTGTTTTAAAATGTTCATAATAATGCAAATTCCGATCGCCGTCGATGATTTTTTGTCGAGTGATGCGCTTACCAATGAACAGCATTTCATTTTAGTTTTGACAGGCCAGTTGGCGTGGTTGGTTAGGATACCACCTATCATGCCGCAGGTTGTGGGTTCGATTCCCATCCAGGACAAACATTTGTGTGCATGAACATGTCTGTTTGTCCTGAGTCTAGGTGTTATTATCTATATAAGTATTTCGAGGGTTCACGAGTTATTTGTACTAAGCAACATTTTTTTTGTATTAAGTTTCATTATTCTGAAAAAAGAACATTGTAAAAAAAATGTATCATTTTTATCGACAAAGTGGCCTATCGACGGTTAAGAATCAATAGTATCTATCTCAGTTTATAGGTAGATTATAACCATATTATATCTCAATGTCGGCCAGGATGTTGCTTATTACAAATAGCCCGTGAGCCCTCTATATGTATATTTTCAAAAAAAAAGTAGTGTATGTGGTCGTCGACACAATCTGTTTGTGCCGCCGTCATCTAGAACTGTCGCCAGAGCGGAGTCCCCAGTATGTCGTACCTTAAGGATGCTTAACGCCCTCCTAACCACCAATCCTGAATGTGATCTGTTTGCCGATGAATGGAGTAGAATTATGCGTGTATGTCTGATGTTTTGTGAGAGTAAGTATGCTAGGGTGTCCTCTATAAGTTAATATTTGAAATGTTTTAATTTACTCTTACCTGTTTAAATCTTATGTTAATTAATGTAATTGGTGCTACCGTTTTAATTAACAATAAATAAATAAAATATCAGCTATCTGGTTTCTATAGTACAAGCCCTGCTTAGTTTGGGATCAGATGACCGTGTGTGAATAATGTCCCAGGATTATTATTATTTATATATGTCACCATAAGATTATGAGTTTTGTTAGTCAATAATCTATCTCGTGAAATTGTAAACTGTTAATTAACTGTACCATACTATGGTACAGTTAACAATTAATATATACATACATGTTTACTCTTGTTTCAGACTGATAACACTGTTACTGTAAAACCAGAAATTACCGATATTGTTGTAAAGGAAGAAGATGCTCCTCCAACTAAGAAAGCTAACAAGGTAAGCTTTAAAAATTGTTCTTTCCATTCCCCATAGTAACCGCTTACCAAATATGACAGATTAATAAACTGTAATCTTTCTAACTTTCCATATGCATCTACCTAAAATAATTGTGTAGTATTCATATAAATAAATAAATGAAAGGTATTTAATGGTTATCATTGACAATATTGCGCGACGTCGGCTTTCGATGTCGTTGTCTGCTTCGACCACAGAGCAGGGTGGTTGCTATTAGAGGCAGCACTACAAACAACACTTTCCATACAAATCAAACATGTCACTGTTTACTCACACAATGACATAAATGACGTATAGAAACTGAAGGCTTTGAAGGCGTTCTGTGACAGAAGACGTGCGCCCAACGCACTTTCGGCGCCACGAATTTTATTAGTATAGCTGTCTCTAGGTGCTACCGGTGCGGTGATTCCGTGTTCTGTGGCTTCGACACCGGGTGGATGCTTATGATATATTTACTGTCAGGCCCAATTCTGTCAGTCCCTAAACTGTTTGTAGGTGCATTTTACACTCATGGACGAATGGTACCTTATTAAAAGTCAATTTTTTTTTCCATAAACCTTATGGTATTTTTTATGTTTGTGCATAAATATCGGGTGTTTCTTTTAGAGGGGAGAACTTTAAATTGAAATAAAACACAGAAAAATGCCATGAAATTGGCTTTATTTGATAGATAATTTTATGCCATTAATGTATGAACATGATTCGGGGCATGTAACCGTCGCGAATCACATCAACGCCTAGTTTACTGAAAACTTAACTTTTTATTGTCTTAATTTACTAAAGGAAACACAATTAACTTCCACGAAATCTGGCCACTTTTTTCGTGCGATTTGAAGCCATTACTTTATTTTCTCCTGGGATATGTAAAGTCGCATGTCTACTCAGATAAAACAGGAACAATATTGAGCACTTGGATGCCAAAATTCGATGCATTATTTCCGAAATACAGTCTGATTTACTGCAAAGAGTGTGTGAAAATTTGACCTCCAGATAAGCCGTCAGCCGCGGCGGCCACATGCCCGAAATCATATTCAAACATTAATGGCATAAATTTATCTATCAAATAAAGCCGATTTCATGGATATTAAAAACATTTTTTGTATTTTATTTCAGTATAAAGTTCTCACCTTTAAAAAGAAGCACCCTATATATGCTTATATATAATATTAGGTTGGGGAAAAAGTCTTTTCGCATTATAGTATGTATGAACTTGTAATAAAATCTCTTTGGCTATACTATTTGTATCTGGCTGGTTTTGGTATCATTGAAAGTTTAAATTTTAAAGAACATAATTCCAAATTCAAATTAGGAAAATGTGTGATTTTCATTTGTTTTTCGTACCGTCAAGATGAGTGAATCTAATGAAAAAATTCGATACATTTTAAAATTTTACTACAAAAAAGGTAAAAATGCAACGCAAGCCGCGAAAAAAATTTGCGATGTTTATGGACCTAGTGTAGTGTCTGTGAGAGTAGCACAAATTTGGTTTAAGCGTTTTCAATCCGGAAATTTTGATGTCAAAGATGCACGTCGCTCTGGTCGCCCTATTACGGATAAAATGGATGCCATTTTTGAAAAAGTGGAGCAAGATCGGCATATCAGTAGTTACGACGTAGCTGAAAAACTGGAAATTGACCACAAAACAGTTTTGGCGCATTTGAAAAAACTGGGTACACAAAAAAGCTCGACATTTGGGTACCTCACGAGTTCACTGAAAGAAACCTAATGAACCGTGTACTCATTAATTTGTGATTCTTTATTACGACGTAATGAAACCGAACCATTTTGGAAGAAGCTCATAACTGGTGATGAAAAGTGGATCACGTATGACAAGAACGTGCGAAAAATGTCGTGGTCAAAGGCCGGTCAGGCTTCACAGACTGTGGCGAAACCCGGGTTAACTCGCAACAAGGTGATGCTGTGTGTGTGGTGGGATTGGAAGGGCATTATTCATTATGAGCTGTTACCACCAGGCAGGACCATCGATTCTGAACTCTACTGCGAACAACTGATGAGATTAAAGCAAGAAGTTGAGAGAAAGCGGCCGGAATTAATCAACAGAAGGGGTGTGGTTTTTCATCATGATAACGCTAGACCTCACACATCTTTAGCCACTCAGCAAAAATTAAGAGAGTTTGGCTGGGAGGTGTTAATGCATCCGCCGTATAGTCCTGACCTTGCACCTTCAGATTTCCACCTGTTTCGGTCTCTTCAGAATTCTTTAGGCAGTGTCAGGTTAACATCACGAGAGGATTGCCAAAACCACTTGTCGCGGTATTTTGACCAGAAGTCCCAAAATTTCTATAGCAATGGGATCATGTCCCTACCTACAAGATGGCAAAAAGTTATCGAACAAAATGGTACCTACATACTTTAGTTAAATATAAATAAACTATATTAAAAAATGTTTCGAATTTTCTTAAAAAATGCGAAGAAACTTTTTCGCCAACCAATATATCAATCAAAACAGCTATTTAATATCAATTTCTTTCCTTTTTTTTACAAATTATTTCGCTTTTTTTTTTCTCAAGTAATTAAAATTAAACTTAGCTTATATGTCATAATACCAGCAATCCGTGAAGTACACCTAATCACAGACCTAATTATACAGGATTAGTTTCCAATGACCAGCCAAATTTCCACAGGGTGTTCTACCCATGAATATGTACAACTCACTATGGGTCCAACTCAGAAATCACGAAAAAAAAATCTGTTATTCCCTACATTTATTTATTCCCTATATTCGCACAACTCGTTAAGGGAACCGCTGATTTTTTTTCGCGATTTCATAATTGGTCCCCTAGTGAAAGTTGTTCATATTCATCGGTAGAACACCCTGTGGGGCTGGTCTTTGAAAACTAACCTTAATTCTAATGCTAAGTATGAGTGATTGACTTTTAATAAAAGGTGGGAAGTGCTGAGGAAACTGAAGTGGTGTCAGAAGATGAACTGCCTGAAGTTCAGAAGCCAAGCATTAAAGATGCAGAGAATGTGTCAGATGATGAGCTGCCTGGACCCAAGCCTGCAGAGCTTCCTGCTGACACTGAGGTACCATTATATCATCCCATTCCCACATTAGATATATTGTTCTTTAAAAAAAAAAAGACTGGATTAGATGTTATTTTATTCACAAATCATCTATCACTGTATAATAAAATTGAATACATCCCTGAATTCACACCAGGCACCATCTTTTTAATTAATAATAATAATTTCTTTAGTTTCACTTCAAGTCACAAAGCCCTGGCTCTTCTACTGGGAGTTCCTGTATCACAAGAGCCAGTGTTATTATTATTGGGTTAGACACACTAGCAGCTAATTAGCTAATGCGTGTGAATCAAATAGCTTGGAGATATTTAATCTGTCCAGTCGATTCTTGAAGCAGTTCACTGAGGGAGCCTTCATAACATTTTCTGGGAGCCTATTCAATCCTGTTACAACTTGGTTAGACAAGAATTGCTTCAAAGGCTTTTTCTTCAAATAATTTTCCTATAACTTTGGGGAATGCGTATGCAAATGATTGTTGGTATTCAGAGTGTAAAGGTCTTGAAGGCTGGGCACTTCGTAGTGTTCTGTATTTTATAGTCTCAATGAGCCTACCGCTTTGTCTACGCTGTTCCAGTGTGATAAGGCCAAGGTCTTCGAGGCGCTGGTCGTAAGGAAAATTACGCATGGTGCGGACCATCTTGGTTGCCCTTCTTTGTACATTATCAAGTAGACCTTTAATTTTTTTTGTCCTTTTTTTTAGTGTGCCTTTTTTGAAATATGGGTCCCAGATGACTAGCGTATTCCTAGAGAGGTCTTATGTAGGTCTTGTACAACTCGACAAATGTCTTAGTCGTCAGGCACTTGAATGCCTTGCGGATGATGTAAAAGTTTAGAATTTGCTCTTTTGACATCATGGCTTATTTTAGAATACAAATAAGAGTTTTTGAAGTCCGACGCGATAAGTTTTACGAGGGTTGTTTTTACCTATGTGTAAGACGGTACATTTGTCAACATTCAGCATCAACAACCAGTCCATTCAGAGTTTAGAGCGTTTAGATCATTTTGGGTATCTTGCCACTGGTCATGGAGTTTCCCAAAAAACTGTATCATCCGCAGGCGCAGGCGGAGCGTCTTTTTCAAGTCTGTGAGATATAAAATAAATATCAGAGGACCGAGCACCGATCCTTGAGGAACACCGTTGAGCACTATACGAGCCGTAGAAAGAACTTTTCCAATACGCACACGGAATGTTCTTTTGGTAAGAAAACCACTTATCCAGGCTAATTAATACACTGCCGCGTATACCAAAGTGTTCAAGTTTGTGGATTAGACGTCAAGTATATTACATCTGTGGGATGCCCGTTGTCCATTCGTGGACGCATTTTAGTAGATTCGTTCTGACTGATCGTCTCGGGACAAATCCAAGTTGCTCCTCTTGGATAACTTGCTCCTGTGATAGGAATTCTCTTTATCTTATTCACAATATTTTTTTCCATGGTTTGTATAGTACGCTTGTCAGAATAATGGGTCTATAGTTTACAGGTAATAGTTTGTTTCCTTTCTTGTAAACAGGCATTACGTTGGCCACTTTCCAGTCACCTGGCACAGATACCTGGAAGATGGAATTGTTTCCGTCTTCCAGGGAACTGTTCATGATCTGAGCCAAGTTGCTGGTCAGAGCCTGTGAGCAATTCTTAAGTAATATTGCTGGTATGCTGTCTGGACCAGTGGCTGTATTATCGTCAAAACTAAATAATGTCTTTCGTACCATATCTTCTGTAATGTTGAACTTCTCAATTGAGTTTGTTACTCTGGGTGCATTAATGCTTGGTAAAGGTCCATTAGGCTCTTTAACAGAACTTAGTTTGGATTGATCCGCAAAAGATTAGGCCATTTGTTCCGGTTTCATAACAATCTAATTGGATTTGCTTTTGACAAAATTTGAGATACAAACTTAGTTGAGCTGTTTCATGATATAACCATAAAACGCTTTAGGACCTGTATCTATAATGGTGTACTCGAACAACGTTTTTCTATTTCGAGTTAGATTTATGATAACATTATTTACTCTTCTGTATTTGCTATAGGCGTCCTCATTTGGATTAATGGTGTAGGTGGTCCACAGTTGCTTTTTCTTTAGGATTAACTCAAGGCATTCTTTGTTTATCCAAGGCTTATTGGTATGTCGCTTTTTATTCATAACCTTTTTTGGTACATAGTCTTCTATTGATGAATGAATTTGATTTTTAAGAGATAGCCACATGTCGTTAACAGAGTTTTCATTAATAGTTGTACTTTTTGTCAGAAGTTCTGAGATTTCCCTGAAGTCTGCCTTGTAAAAATTGTAAGGCCTTCGGTTATCTTCGTTCTTATTATGGTGTGAATTACCTGTATTGTAGCTGTAATGACTAGGTGGTCACTCTTACCTGTGGTTGGATGGTACTCCACATTACAAACTAGCGTATTGTCATAACACAAGATCTAGCAGAGATTCTTCTTGGTTGCGTTTTCTAGTTAGTTGAGTAACAAGTTGGTTAAGGTTACTGGTATGATACTCGTACATGTTTACAAACGAGATGTGTATGTTATCCTGTCCATGAATTTTTTGAAGAGACCATTTGCTGCTGGGTAGGATGAAATCGCCTACTATGATTACTGTGTTTTTAGCTGCTGCTTTTCCAATATTATTAAATAAAACTTCTGCAAGGGAGTTGGAAGGAGGTCGGTATATACAAGCTAGTAGTGTCGAGATCTTCATATTGGATATCAAGCCATAACCCATCAACATTATCGTTATGATACACACTATTGTTTTTAGAGATTATTGTAGCCTTCGTCGTGTCATTACAAGATCCGCTAACTGCACTGCGCGGCTCATACCCCTGAGCGGGCTCGTGTGTGTGCGAGGCCGAGGCTTCAAACATTTTTATGTTACACTCATTATATCGATATTTTGCCTTTAGGTAAGCAGACATCAGAACCTTCTTGTTATCCAAAAGTCATTATGTATTGATTATCTTTGTTTTATACATATCTTTAAATTCTATCTACAATCGGTCGTGTGACCATTAGCGAATTCGTTCCAGATCAAATGTACTGAAACTAAAATATTATTTTAGGTTGTATCAGAAGATGAGCTCCCAGCTGCAAAGAAAGAGATGAAAGAATCTCGAAAACGTAAAACTGAGGACGAACGAGATGGATATGATCCTGGCTCACCCACATCTGAAAGTGAATCCTCCAACAAAAAACAAGCAGTTGCAAAGGTATTGAGATCAGTAATACCAATAATCTTCATATTTTAGTTTATTCACTAATGCCATGTTTCTATCTGATACAGGCGAATTTAAAACAATTAAGGTAACTGTTATAGTAATTGACCACTCATAAAAGAAGACGTATAAACAAGGAGAAGAAGCAAGGTCATCAATGAAAAGAACAAACAATATATGTTGTGCTTTTCATTCAAGAGCTTGCTTGCATTACCTTGTTTCTACCACTTTTTTATGAGTGGCCAGTTACTATAGCAGTTACCCTATACGGTACTTACTAATCGTTAGTCTGGCGCACTCCTGCGCAGTCAGTCGCGACACCAATCTCCTGGCTGGCTAATTTTCTCCCACAACATTCACGACCCCCTTACTTTTCGATTCGTTATTATTCGAGCAAACTTCGTTTTAATAATACTGTTTATGTTTTTATTCAGAATGGGGAAAGCAAACCAGTTCCATCAGAGAAAAGGTCTTCAATTGATGAAAAACCAAAGAAGAAGGCTTTACCTGAGCTAGATAAATACTGGAAAGTCGTCAACGACGACCCTACTGATTTTACAGGCTGGACGTACTTACTGCAATATGTAGATCAAGAGGTACAGATGCTTACTGTTTTTACAAATATGTCTTTGTATTTTCAAATCATTATAATCGAGGCAGAAAATGGCTTCAATAAAAAGTTAAGAATAATGTACATATTTATCACAAAATGATGAAAACTGTCGCTAATCTTATTGCTTTATGAAGCAATGAGAACTGAATAAATATTGACGATCGGCAAGGGCCAACTGATTGATGATAACAATACATGCCGTATATTAAGCAGGTAGAAGTACCTAACCGATGATGAATGTTAACCGCTGTTACAGAGCGACGTGGAGGCGGCGCGCGAAGCGTACGACGCGTTTCTGTCGCACTACCCGTATTGTTACGGCTACTGGAGGAAATATGCCGATTATGAAAAACGTAAAGGAAGTAAAAAGAAGTGCCTTGAAGTGAGTACTCCCGCTATCAAGTTGATGCATTGTTTATAATCTATTTAAATCACTTGGTGACTGGTCGGTACACCCGATGATCAGTCGTATAATTATGTGCTTTAACACTTGGATTTTGAATTGTTTTAGCCATAACTGGTATTTTGCAATTATTTTTTTTCCCAACAGTGCTACGTGGTCAACGTTCGTAAGGCAAAGTCGTCCGTTCGCACCGGAGAGTTCTATTACCATCACATAGATTTCGTTCTAGTGATTCATTTCTTGTGGTGTATATTTTGTATTTTAGTGCATATATTTATAATACTTTGTACACGCATGATGTATTGTAATACTTTTTCATGTATTTATATTTAAGTAAGTACTAAATGAATGGTGGATATAATTAAGATAAAGGTTTACTGCCATGGTATCATGGAAACGCAGCTGATCTTCATAGTTAGCCATTGAATGGCGTTAGTAACGGAAGAGTGCGGCGAGGTCGTCGACAGCTGCGCCAGCGCGTCGATTGCGAACAGGTGTAATATACCCAGACAAACATTTTATATACTATAGATAGAAACAAGCGAGACGTCGCGTCTCTCGCACATCGCGCTCTGTCGCACCCGCAGCGCTCGCGCGTCCGACACGCAACGTCTCGCTTACCCTATTCTAAATTATATGACACAATATTATGCTATTCAATATTCCCTTGCTTCATAGTGTTGCCGTGAGCACGGCGACGCTTACACACATATGGAACTTGTTTGATACACGTTCTTGTATTGCAGGTTTTGGAAAGAGGCCTCAAAGCCATCCCACTGTCGGTGGATCTATGGATACATTTCCTAAATCATATAAAGGCAACCAGAACTGAAGACCACGCTTTCATTAGATCGCAGTATGAGAGGGCTATAGGTAAGCCGTTCAATTTGGATTCATTTATTCATTTTCTGCCATGCTACAATCGCCTTAAAAACCCAGACATGGCAGCCAAGCATACACCATCAGCAAACTTGGTGGTTCACACGGGTGGGCCACCATCATAATATAACTAAATTCGTTTGCATCCGGCTTTCAAATTTAGTAGCAGTACTATTCCAAAGGGAGCCCGTTTGACGAATAAAATTTTATAGATGTTGGCCGATTAAAAGAAAGCTTGCCAATGGCAATTGTTACAACTTAAAAATACTTAACTATTTTTAAGTTATTAAAAAAACCCTTAGACAAAAAAATAATCACTGCGTTTAATAAAAATACAAATATAGATGGGAATAACGGTTGATTCACTGAGAAATCAAGACTGCGTGACTTAATAACATTTACTTCGGAATTTAAAACAAATGAGACTAGAACCAGAGTAATTGCGGTAAGTGCGCTGTTTGAAGGATTTTGAAGAACAAGCAAATTAATACAAGTTTGAACCTAAAGTGAGCCCTGAAAGTAGTTGGGATTGGCTGTTGAGATACATTACAATACCATGTGTAACTTTGATGTGTATGAGTTGCGGTATATAACTTAATGTATGTTATTTACAGAGGCATGTGGCCTAGAGTTTCGCTCAGATCGCCTTTGGGAATCTTACATCAAGTGGGAGGCTGAGAACGGATCGGCTCTCAACGTCACCAATATTTATGATCGACTTTTGGCCACACCCACACTTGGATATACTTCACATTTCGACAAGTTTGTACTATGTCATTTTTATGCTTCGATACTGTCAGTGGTGAATATGAACTGTAAAGTTTTAGCCTACAATTCTTCTTATTTACACGATTCTTTTACTTTTTTGTGCTGTCAATAGTATAAATAGTTCGTGATTTTTTAAAACATAAGGTCAATGATAATATAATTATTGTAAGAAATAACAGAGACAAATAAGAGCACTCTTTTATTGTTTTTTTTTAGTCCTAACATTCCTGTTAGAAAGTATGTGAGCTTATTGGTAACACAACCTTTATAAATTTACTTTAGTTCATCTGAGATGTTAATAGTAAATAAATATACACATATCCTCAGCTGAAGTTTTAAAATTGGATTTTATTCCACGGTTTTAAACGGTAAATACGCGTTATTCGTTGTCTAAACGCACGGTGTTTGACGTAGTGGGAAGGATACCATTTCGCTCCCTCTCACGTGTACCGTTGCGAGGCAACCTTCAAGCCGACGATATAACCTTCGAATTTAATTCTAAAGCGAAGTTTGAATTAGCAACAAGACTTGCAGAGCTTGCCGTGTAAACAACACGGTAAGAATTGCTCGCAGAGCTCAACAAGTTTCGTTGCTAATTTAAACTTCGCTTTATGTAGATTTTGGAGGTGTCAAAACTTAATTAGTTTTTTTACATTCCTAAAATTACAGTGCAGATAGCCGGTTTATTCTGTAATAATCTCACTGTCTAAATTTAGGTGAAGTGAACTTGAAGTGAACTTACTGTGATCCCACCTGACGCAAGAGGTTAACAGCTCACTTCAAACGCATTCCACCTAAGTTTTCACGGTGAGATTTTTACAGAATAGCAGTGAATAGAGTATGTGGATGTAAGGGTGGTTGTGTGCAGCTTCCAGGAGCACGTGATGTCGGAGCCGGTAGCGGGCGTGGTGGCGCGCGCGGAGCTAGTGCGCCTGCGCGGGGAGGTGCGCGACGCCGCCGGCGCCGCGCCACAGCTGGACCTGCCGCCCGGCGAGGACGAGCCGCTTGACCACGTCGTACGTATCTATAATCTACTAGCTTCTGCCCGCGTCTTCGTCTTCGTGAAATTTCTAGTTCCCCCGACCCATCGCGACTTATTGCATCGCTCGCCTGTACTATTATTTCGTTTACCGCTTTTTTTATTTTTGTTCGGGTCCTTAGGATCATAGCGTGATTTTATATAGCATGTAACCTTCCTCAAGAATTGGCCTATCAAATGCAAAATGAATTTTTCAAATCCGACTGGCAGTTCCAATGATTACCCCCTATCTACAAACAAATTTTACCTCTTTATACTGCACTGGGCCGCAAAGAAAGTCGGTAACAAAATCTCAATAACTTCCAAAATATTGGAGCTAGCTTTGTGAAATAAAGACTATTATAGACAATTCTATAGTGCTTAAATCAGTGTCATAAAAGTTCAAGATTAATAAAAGTAAGTTAAATAAAAATAACCATCTTCACTACATTTCGAAAAATGTGCTATGGTATCATTGGTAAAAGTTTTAAAGTTTTTAATAAAATATAGGATCAGTAGATTATCTTAAACTAAATGTTAACTAAAATAAGCGAATTTAAAAAAAAACCTGCGGTAGCGTTTACTATGGAACTACCCAAATGATATTTATTTCTATAAATTGATAAAAAAAAAACACTAGCGTGGCTTAAAACTAGATGTCACTAGTAGAAAACTAGATGTTCAAAGGGTCGTTCAACTACTGATGCGTGTTGAACTTTTAGGACATATTTATAATGCACACCCCAACGTCCTTTCTTTGGTATTGTTCGTCGAATCGTTGAGCTCCTTAAGTTCCGAGTTGCTCGATTACTGACAAAATCTGTGTGGTTCTTTCCTCAAAAGACCATTTCAGACACCAATCTACATGGTCTTCACATGAAGTGACCAAGATTATGTCTGGACTTTATAAGGGACCTCTGAGTTTGTTTCGGCCTTTCTTCTCAGAGTAGTCAGATAGGAAACGCCGACCTCATCTAGTTAAAAAAAAAAAACATGTGTTTGTACAAACCTACTTACAGAAATAAAAATCATTTATCATTTAGATCAGTTCGGTGTTTCCTATCTGAGTACTCTGAGAAGAAAGACCTAAACAAAATCAGTCTGTTTCCAATCCAGACACAATCTTGGTTAGGTCAGGCCATATGAGTATGAGGAAAGTCCTGAGTGTCAGTCACAACTTCTATAATGGGTTTCGAGTTCCACATTTTTGTTATTAAATGCAATATTGTACTATCGACAAAACGGACGCCTTTAACCCTTAAAGTTAACCCTATGGTCGGGTGCCTTTGTTTTACTTTGTCATAAGTACAATTGCAGCTTGCAAGCAAAATTGATTGAAAATTGGAAAGGCCTAGCGTTTGTCGACGGTACATGCCTAGATGTAAGTTTTCCAAAAATGATAAAAAAAGCTAATTATACTTTTGTCGCTATTAACGCAGGCGTCCGAGGAAGAAGCGCAGGCGATCAAGGAGCGCATCATAGCGGCGCGACGCAAAGTGCACAAGACCACCGGAGAACAAGTCGCGGCTAGGTGGACCTTCGAAGAAGGCGTAAGTTCACTAATGCATTTATAGAAGGACAACAAACAGCGGTTTAGCAATAAGTAAACATATGTATTATAATCATTGTTAAAGCGAACGACCTTATGCTAATGACATTTCACTGTAACATTTATTCTGTAAGTAGAACTTTTTTACACGTCAATTTATTGGTCACTATTTTGAAACTAGATGGCGCCGGCATTTTCTAACTGACTGATCCCTGGAAAGAAATGCCGAAACAAATTCAAGAGGTTTGGTCTCTTTTACAGTACAAACGTTATATTATTAAGATATTATTTTTAAGATTCTGTAATTATTCAATAAATATTATGTAAGTCTAACAATGCAAGGTCATGTTTGGAAGGGCCTTTTGAAGAAATAACCATTTCAGCTTTGAGTTGACACTTCCCCACAGCAAAATGCCGTACGACATTATTCTTTTGCATCTTCGTCGTTCCCTCAATGCTAAGGATCGCGACTAGGGATGTAAAGCGGTAAATTGCACTGGTAAATTACGGTAAAAAACGTTATTTTACGTAATTTACGGTAAAATATGGTAATTTTCGGTAAAAACGTATTAAACGTACTAATACCCACTAACACTATAAATACGGATGTGAGTATGTTTGTGTGTGTCACTACTTCACTATTAACGAATAATTGGACTTGGATTAAATTTGACAGAGATATAAGCAGTATTGGAACTTAAGGCGAGCATAACCCGAGCGCCGTAGGTATTTAACGCTTACCCCAGCCCCCGCAAGGAGTAGCGATACGTAACAAAATTGCGATGCGCGGGAGACGCGCGCGCCAAGCGCACCGCTCATGAGTCCACAAACTCGAGCAGGTACTAAGTTGCGTCACAGAATAGAGCAATGCAAAAGATCAACATGAATTGATTAGTATAAGTTTATTTGTTTTATTTTTCTAGTAAGTATTTTTTATGGTTATACGAGATAGATTACGTAGTGAACCTTCTGTGAATAAGTTGTATTTAAAATCTAACTTGATTCAAAACTGTGCGCTGCGCGCCATTTGACTTTCCATAAAGGTGCGAAATCTTCGTGCTACAGTAATCAAGAAGTAGTTTAGGTCGGCACACTTGCTTTAGGAGAATTGTTACAATTCTTTAATTACAATATCATTATTTTAATTCAAGAAGGCTTAGAGGTATAAAAGGTTATTTTGTCTAAAACTGAAGTTTGAAGTATGGTTGTTAATTAAATAATAATAATGAAAAAAAAAAACAAATAGTTACGCTAATAATAGTAAACACTTCTTGGAAATACAAATCATTTCTTTGCTTCTTATAATGTAGGTATGCAGATCACAGATAAGATGTATTTTTTCCTGACTTTAAAAAAGGAGATTATCGATTCGACACGATGTAATATTATTGGAACTGCACTATATACCTATTCACATAATAATCATAATCTATTAGGGATCCCACACAAATATACAATATTTTATGGGTATTTATCATGTATGCATGTTTGTATGTATACAGGGTTATTGGTAAAACACCAACAACATCTTAAGGGGTCATTGTACTCATCATTATGAACAACTTTTACTATGGGACCAAACCAGAAATCGCGAAAAAAAACCAGCTGTTCAGTACATTTTGACGAATTATGCGAACATAAATGTACTGATCAGCTCACTTTTTTTTTCGCGATTTCAGGTTTGGTCCCATAGTTAAAGTTGTTCATAATGATGAGTACAATGACCCCTTAAGAGGTTGTTGGTGTTTTACCAATAACCCTGAGTATGTATTGGGTTGGCACAAAAGTAATGAGACACTACAAAACTATACATTTCCTTTTTCAAGTTAATTGTTTTCGATAATATTCTAGAATGTTGTAGAACATTCTAGGTACTTGAGATGTGGGAGTATATAAAGCCGCCTTCGCTATCGATTTAGTCTCCCACCATCTCCCAGTTCTTGAAACGCAATTCCAAGCGTTTCTTCGACTCGGCCACCAACCATCGCAACCCTCTGGTTGTCGAGGCGGCTAGCTATGTCCTCTCTCGTATTAGTAAGGTCCGCCGCCCTAGGCTTGTCCTCTCAGATCCCGACGACCCCATAACTCTTCTCCAGGTGAGCAGTAGGGACCGTAGGAACAAACACAAATCGACATTCCGACCTCGCCCCGAGGTCCCTCGCGACGACCCCGTAATAATCATCCTTCCCCCCGTCCCTTGCTCGGGTATGAAGTGCCAGCTGGTGGCGTAGCTGAGCCAGTAGCTTTAATACTTTAGGCGCGGCAGACGCACATGCGCGTTTTCGGACGTTCACCAGGTGCTTGACGGCGCGTATGCGCGTCCATACAATTTACATAACTTTCTTCGAGTGCGGCGTGCCGCACCTGTGCGTTCGTTGTGCATCTCTATTGTTTCGAAAACATAATAAGGGTCGGTAAGGGTGTAGCATAAAGAAGCGTTTGCATAAAGAATTAAGCAGATAATGTGTTAAACTCCCCTAACAATAATAATCATTCAAAATTGATCCAGCCTGTCCCATCTTGCTGTCCTCCCCCAATAATCATTCAAATTTGATCCAGCCTGTCCCATCTTGCTGTCCTCCCCCCAGCGACGCCCTAAGCCGAGGCCCGTTCCCCACAGGGGGAGCCCTTAGCGTGTAGTCGCTTAGTCTGTACGTTTATGCCCCTGGCTGGAGGCTTTGAGTTCACTTAAGGCAGCCACAGGATAGTCCGGTTAAGTAGTCACGGCCTCTCTAGGCCAACTACGAGATGCGATTCACAAAAAAAAAAAATCGGTTTAGTCAGTTTGAAGAAAAATGGACGAGCGACAAGTTCGAACACTATACTTATACGAGTACATGTTAGGTCACAGTACGCGGGCTGCAGCTGACAACATCAACACTGCATTGGGCGCTGGAAGTATAAGCTATGCGACGGTGTCCCGATGGTTTGACCGTTTTAAATCAGAAGACCTTGAAAGTCAGCCACGCTCTGGACGACCACCCGCAATGAATGATGACGGTTTACGCCGCGAACTGCAGTCGAATCCGGATGCTACCACTCGTGAATTAGCGGAAGCACTTAACTGCAGTCACCACGCCATGGAAAACCATCTGCATGAGCTTGGGTATCGAAAAGTTTTGGCTCGGTGGGTACCGCACATCCTTACAGACGCCAGTCGTGCAGTCCGTGTCGCTATCTGTCAATCACTTGCTGCGACCCCGACGTAAAGAGTTTTGGTTTGATCTGGTTACTGGAGATGAATCATGGATTCATTACGAGAACGTTACACGTCGTGCTTTTTGGCTGCCTCCAGAAGAAACGCCACCAACACAACCGAAGCTGAGTCAAAAGAACCGCTTAAAAGTTCTGTTGTTTCTGGGACGCGCCAGGCATGCTGTTTTATGAACTATTACACAATTAAACTATGAACGCTGACAAATATTCAACCCAGCTCGCCAAACTATCTGCTGCTATCAAGAAAGAACGACGATGACGAGTCAATGTAGTTTTACTACACGATAACGCTCGACCTCATGTCGCATCTGCCGTTCGCCAACAGTTGGAGAACTTGGGCTGGGAGACGATACCCCACCCACCTTATTCCTCAGACCTCGCCCCATCAGACTATCATTTGTTTAGAGCCCTGAAACAACATTTGCGAGGTAAACAGTTTAATGATTTCTCTGATGTAGAGGCGGAGTTGAACAACTTTTTCGAGGCACAGCCATCAGAGTTCTGGGCGAAAGGCATCCCAACTTTGCCGAATCGTTGGCAAGAAGTCTTAGATGCTAATGGTGATTGCATCATTGACTAAGCTTTTCGTATTGTAATAATAATAAAAAATATAAAACATAAACGTAGTGTCTCATTACTTTTGTGCCAACCTGATATTTACAAAAAAAGTGTATGTAGTATATCAGTTATCTGGTTTCCATAGTACAAGGTCTGCTTAGTTTGGGATCAGATGACCGTGTGTGAATAATATCCCAGGATGTTATATAATATTATTATAGTAATTATTCTTAAGTTTAAATCTAACAATCGAAAAACCGATTACACTGTGACCCCACCCTTTGTTCTACTATGGGCACATGTGCCTCGCGGTGCGGTGAATTAATAGCTAATATATTGCGCGTTTTTGCGACATACTTACTAGAGTCCTTCAGAAGCGAACGCGCACTGAAGGTATATTTTGCTTGTCACGCCGCATAATTTTTCGTTTGTTTTTTCGGTATGTGTACACTACACACTGAAGGATGCAGCTGTGTTAGTGGAAATGTCGATGTGTGGGTTTTAAAATAAGTTCTCACGCTCGCAGACCTCCTTAAGAGGAGAGAGGTGAGAGAATCGTTAGGTGAGAGAAATCTAATACATTTTGGTATCTTTCTCTTTCAAAAGAAAATATTAACACTAAACCAATGCACCATTTTAGAGAGAGTGTTATTTACATCGTCAGTAACTGTCCGATTAAACTTGTCATCTGCAAATAACACTATTTAATTATTGTTCTTTACTAAGTACATAGACGAGAAATAAAACCAAAATTAGGGGTGTTCTAAACATCTATAGGCGCACATACATTTTCGACCATATTTTTCAGCGTCTACTAGTCTTATGTGTTATTCCAGATAAAACGTCCGTACTTCCACGTAAAGCCACTGGAGCGCTGTCAGCTCAAGAACTGGAAGTCGTACCTGGAATGGGAGAAGCAGCACGGATCTCTAAAGAGAACGCTCGTGTTACATGAGCGATGTCTCATAGCCTGCGCGCTGTACGAGGAGTTCTGGATGAGGGTATGTTACACGAATACTGTAGATACACCTTTTAAAATATTACCATTGTGATCATAATACGACTCAGTAAAGTACAGAACTGCAAATTTCAAAAAACGTAAGAAATTTAAGTTTCACGAATCCTTAGACAGAGTATCCCAGGCCCCCGGGAGTCTCACAACAATAGATAATAAATTGTCTCATAAGTCGACGCTTGAGTCACTAACAGCGTGTGTTCCACAGCTAATAAAGTTCCTGGAAGAGCGTGTGGAGAGCAACCCGGAGCTGGTGAGCGTGGAGCGTGAGGTGCTGGAGCGTGCGTGCAGCGTGCACCATCTAGACAAGCCCGAGCTACATCTGCACTGGGCACACTTCGAGGAGGCGCACGGAAATGAGGCGCGCGCGGCCGAAATCCTCGACCGCATCGAAAAGACTTGCCCCAACCTCGTCCAGATACAGTACAGGTACGCTTCTCTACTGGTCATAGAAGATGTTCTATGTATGTGACAGTTGCTACAGCATGCCGCAGTAGTTTCAAAAAGATAAATAACTAACACAGGCAGGTAGTCCTAAACAAAGATAAAGACTCATTCTTCATTATGAGACATCTGATATAGTCCGCAATTATTGCATTTTTTTTTTTCTTTGACAGTTGTCATTGGGTTTTACGTTCGGGTGTAAAAAGACGCTTAACGAAGCCGAGAGTCATTTGTTCTACCAGTCATTGTGATATTTTTAAGGTTCCGAACCAAAATGGTAAATGGTGTGACTGTCTGTCTGTCACAGCTGGATATCTCAAGAACTACATACTAATGCTGATAGCATTAGCACTTGAATTTTGGAATAGTTTTAGATGACGTTTGCCTAACTATTTTGCAAATAACAAAGAAATAAAAATGTATTTTTTTTTTTTGCAACACGGACTGAGACCCCCTTGGTCTTAAGAATTCGAAGTGGGGCTACTAGGACGTGTCGTATATGAAAGAGCGCTGTTGGTACATTCTCAATAATTTTTTTCCTTTTAAGACATGCTTAACTATAAGATGAGAACTGAGCTCGCAAGATCTTTCAGGGTCCCAAAGTTTGCCACAACCGACTTGTGAACTGCTATGGTTCTGGGCGCTAGTTTTATAACTGTATGAAGGTAGCACAGGTACTTAGGTAAATCTTCAGGGCTGGGATTATCGCTTGGGATGCCTTTTGTTTTAGCCCAGCTACATCATCTTGGTCTGTAAGTTTTTAGAGACGATCGCCTCCAAGACGACTCCAATAGCTTCACTTCATCCTCGGACCATGTTGCTATCTGCTCGGACCAGCCCGAACCAACCAAGCTGCCAATTCCAAGTGCTCTACTCCTTGAGGAGCATGATTCGTGCGGAGATCTATTGGGTTCTCCCGTAGGTTCGGAATCAGAAGGGGTAGTTTTCTTTCATGGTCCAGTTCTGGTTTCCAGAAGACTGTTCCAATTGGGCGCTATTAGACCCTCCGATTTTTGTAAGTGACGTAGTATTCGTGGGATTAATGCTGGTGGTGGAAAAATCCACCCTAGATTGTATTTGCACGTCCTGCTGAAAGCATCACAAAATTGGTTCTCTGTGTCGGTCGCATCTTCGCTGACATACTTTGGAAGAACTGCTGAAGCCTTCGAGACAAAAAGATCTATCTCTGGTTTTCCGTACCTGTGAAATATTCAAGAGAGGACTTTTTTTGTTGAGGTGCCATTCTGGTAAAGCATTCACCCTCGACAGCCTGTCCGCTATACCGTTGTATATCCCCGGAATGTATCGAGCTATCAAGTGACAATTCATCCGATAGCATAGTTCTAGAATTTGTGTCGTGGCATTTAATAATCCTGCCGATCTGGATAATGGATCGGTGACGTCTTGTATAGATTTTTTAGCCACCATTTCAGTTGTTTTCGAACAGCGTCCGGAATGGGATATTTCTGATGGGGCCGAGTTTGTGCTAGAAGACGACATAATTTCTGAATTGGACGGCAATGAAGTCGGCCTAAAGGGACTGTGAATGATGCGAAGTTTAATCTTCCCAATATTACTTTGGCATCGTGCCAACTCCATCGGGCTTTCCTCTGGAGCTCCTGTATTCACTGTTGCAACTGTTGGATTTTCGGTGTCGATAAACCCTTGGTGTTTCGACTTGTGTTCCAGGTAATGCCCAGATATTCTATGGTGGTCGAAGTCATAGGTGACGATTTTTCTTGATTGATCTGCCATCCCAGGCTCTTTAAGTATTCTGTAGCAAATGTCATTTGTTGCTCTAGAACTGCTGGGTTTTCGTGCTTGAACAGGAAATCGACTAGATACACAACTACCCGAAAGTCTTTCTGACGAAGTTGTTGTGCCACCCAGTTCGTAGTTTTTGCAAAAGGTGAAGAAGCGCTTGCCAACCCGAAAGGTAGACACGTCATCTCGTACATTTTTCCCTGGTACGAAAGTGACAAGTACCGACGATGATTTTGATTGATAGGCACGTGAAAATATGCCTGAAAAGGTCGATTTTTATCATATAGTCCTTTTCCCTCAGATGTGATGGAATCTGTTGGTGGTTTATCAAGCGAAACTTTGGAGTAAGGACGTAATCGTTGAGTCTTTTTAAATTGAATATCGGACGATTCCCTCCGTCTGTCTTTTTCCTCAAAAACATTGATGAAAGGAAACCTGATTGATGTGTACTGGTTTGTAAAGCTCGAGATTTTAGCATTTTCCTTATTTCTGTTGACATTTCTGCAGATGCCCGTGTTCGATATCTTTGGGTGTTTATTTGGGAAAACTTTATGATTGGAGGAGTGCTCTTGAATGGAATTCTGTAGCCATTCAATATCTTCAAGATATATTGGTGCTTCTTCCCACTGACTTACAAAATTGGCTAGGGGACTTTTTTGTATATCATCTCATCATCATCATGTATCAGTTTTGCAGTGAAGAAGTCATTTGACAACAAGGCTCCCTCCGTCCTCTTTCCCCTGCTGCGTTTTGGGGGGTAAAACTGTTTTCGATGGTACCCTTTTCCATCTCCCCTCCCCTCCCCCTATTATACGGTGGATTTCTTTTTGTGGTGTGTCGCGAATCGCAAAAGCGGTGGTTATCAGTTTGAGCACTTTTAGGTTTCGCCACTTGAGGTATCGTGTTCGTGTATGGCTCTATTTTATTAGGAAACAATTTGTGCACGCCTCTCAGTTTTTTTTACCACCTCTGTAAGGGATTTGTCTTCGAATAGGCGCGTTCCTGATGGCGGAATGGAATATCATGAAGAATATCCCGGAAAGCTTTATTAGGTTTGTAGACCTCCCTTCTTTGTTTTATCACTTCTGCACGCCGACCATCGACCACACACGTATTGTAGTAGGACATCAGAGTTCTTTCTAAATTCGGAATTTGCAGCTACGAAATCCCGACCCACAATATTTTTAAGCTGGTAGACTCTCCAAAAGGTTTTGAAATATCATCCTCTGTTGGATAAGCCCGTTTGTTATGGCTCCTAAGGTTAAATCGGATTTCTCCAAAACCTCTGCTGATTTCCAATTTGGAGTTATTTCTGCCAGAAGATTGTTTGCTTTGAGAGAAGTAAACACCGGCGTTGCCTGAAACTGTTTCTGTATAACAGCGTATCTCACATTACACCAACTACTCTCACCTAACCTCTGGCAGCTCAAACCATGCTTTACGGCCAGGGGTTCTGCCCATGCAATTTTATGTTCTTGTTCTGTGGTGGCTGGTGTAACATCAAAAGCAGTGACATTTGTATGTTTTTCTTCTTCTGCTAAGCTGGCTAGTTCTCTTTGTGCGTCGGCAATCTTTTTCCGTAGATCAGCTTCTTTGGTTTCTCGGGTGTCGGACCATTAGAGAGAGGGTCCACTTTCTTGGACCAGGTTCTCGTTCTCAGATTGTGTACTGTCCGGAAGGGTGTCATACGACTTATTCAGGTCTTCTTCACAGGACTGAAGTATGTTTGGCGCAGCAATCCGCTGCTGGTTTTGTATAACAGTCTTTGTTTTCATTTCGCTCTGACTGCATGCTTAGCATTTTGTTAAATAGTAACATTTCCTGATTCAGCACAGAAGCGAGTAAATGTTCGCTACTACCTTGTGTTGGTGCGACTCGGTATTCTGAACGAATGGGCGAACTCGAGGTATTTGTATAAGATGAACATTTTGCGTCACTATGCACTTCAGCAGAACACTCGATCGTTCGTTTCATACCCGTAGAAGGTACCCCTGACGTTGGATTGAAGCGCTCCAATTCCCGCGAAGCCTCTCGTCTTTTTACGAGTTTCGGTTTAAGCTCCCTTACGGTGTTCATAAAGACATCATAGAATGGGGAATTAAGTTGTGCGGAGCATAGAGAAGAGCTCTTCCCAGTGGCCATTTTAGGATAGATGCTCTTATTACCCTGTATGATCGGTCTGACAAGGATGTTGAAGATGGTTTGAAAGCGCGAGCTAGATCAACCGTCGGGATGGCAAATCGAAGCTTTCCTGATAGAACGGCTGCTCCCAAACAAATTCTCAAAGGTATAATTGTAGACTTTCCAATCCCTCCAGTTACTTGGGAACTTTCGTCTAACGATGCAACAACGGCCGATAAACTTTCTTCGTCTTCTCCTCAAGGTATTGCAGCAAGGGCACCCATTGAGGTTAGCTCCGCCATGGTTCTGGAAGTAAATGTATTCTTTGATAAGACAATCTTAGTTATAGGAATAGTGCTGCTTTCTTGCGGGATAACAGTCGCCACACTAAAATAAATTACGCCTCAGTTGGCCGACAGTCGTCGTTGCAGTTGGGACGACGCCTTCCCATTTGATGCAACGGTCGTCTCAAATGAGGCGGCGGCTCTTGTCGAAACAACACGTCGCCCCGAGCTGAAGCAACCGTCGTCGTCTCGACTGGGGCGACACTCGTCCCAGTTCTGACGACGCTCGTCGTCTCAAGTTGAGCCTACATGTCGTACCGCATACAGCTCCAGTATGAATCATACTTTTTGAAGTATGCCTCGTGGCGCCGAGAGGTAAGAAATCGACGCTGGGCTCGAAAGCGCCGAACGGATAATGCGTTCAAAATACTTACTTGGAGTAGAGACGTGTTGACTTCACGAATATCGAAAGCGTACTGAAGAAGATGGCCGCCGCGCGCTACCCGTCAAGTGCGAGACAAGGACACGTATAGTTGTGATATCACGAATTTACGTAGAAAAGAGCGAGACAGGAGATGTTGTTGACGAATATTGGAACGTTAATCTCAAATGTGGTTCAAGCGTAGGCTGGAACACCTAAATAAACGCTATGAAATGGGTTTTGTTAGACCCTATACAAAAAAAAATATTTTAAGACAATCTTTCTTATCTCCAGACGCGTGAATCTAGAACGACGCCGGGGTGACTACGACAAGTGCTCTCAATTGTACGAGGGCTATATAGCGTCTGCAAAGAGCAAGGCAGTGGCGTCGGCGCTGGCCATCAAGTTCGCGCGCTTCCTGTTCCACGTGCGTGCGCAGCCGGCCGCAGCGCGCGCAGCGCTCGACGCCGCCGTGCTGCGCGACCCGCTGAACGCGCGCCTACACGCGCAGCGCCTCGACCTTGCGCTGCACACGCCCGGCACGCCCTATGAGGAGCTTGATGGTATGACAACATGCTTTTTACCCGATTACGGCTAAGCCAAAGGATGTCTTCTTTCCTATTCTATTTTTATTAAATGGCAAGCAAAGTTAAAGTGTCTAGGATGTCTTGTTTATACCTTTTTAGCGCTTAATTAGTTGGGTTTAGATTTTTTAGCTATTTTTTTCTCTCTTAAACTTTCAATTATTTGTCAATTCCTGGGTGACGGTGTTGGTCGATTATTTATTACAAACAACATACATTATGTTTAAGTACGTTTGTAATAGAGGACGAGCCTATTGCCCTCAACCGGGCATAAATCCAGGCTCCAGGCTGCTATTGAGAAATTCCCGATGGAAAACTAACCCAATAACATTGTGCACAACCTGGGAATAGAATCCAAGACCTCATGCTCAGCAGTAATGCTTCCGATCAGTAGACTTATATATGTATGTGATAATGATGTGCAGAGCTGGTGTCGTCGTACGGCAAGGAGGAGGGCGCAGAGCCGGAGACGTGCGCGATGCTGGCGTGGCGGCGCCGCGAGCTGGCGGAGGAGCTGGGCGGCGCGGCGGCGGCGCGCCAGGCGCACGCGCACGCCCGCGCGCTCGCCAAGCACCTGCGCAAGCGCGCGCGCAAGGACAAGCACGACCCGCCGCCACCGCCCAAGTAAACACTAGTTTTGTTTTCAGTCTTCCACTATTCATTCGTAAAGGCCTCCTATGCCAGACGCCAGACATGGGGGTATGCCAGACGTGTGTCGGCCTACGTGTGTCATACAGTTCACCAACTAATGAATGTACATTCGATTTTGTTTGTTGATCACTTGTATCCAGTGTGTTTACCATGCAATCTTTTTTATTTATTGCTTTGTCGCCCTATAATGATTATATTGTTACTAGCCACTAACACTACTGTATATCACCACAGTAGCACATGCGTGGAGTCCGGTAAGAAGAAGGAGAGCGCAGCGGCTCCCGCGGGCAACGCTTCGTCGCCGTCGGGCGGGTACTACGCGGCGCCGGCGCAGGCCGCGCAGTCGTACGAGCAGCCCTACGCGCAGCCCTACCAGCCCGCCTGGGGCTACCAGCAGCCGCCCGGACCCTACCAGCACCACCCGCACCCCTGGCCGCAGTACCCCAACTACTACTAACTGCACAGACACTACATTTACTGACAAACGTGACCATTCATTTAGGACTTTTTTCTGTCCATACGATATTCTTCATGATATCGTCAAAGTAAGACTACGAAGTTGACTCGTCTGTTGGCTAAACTTATGGTACCAAACCCGATAGAGTTTTGTTTGTTTAAATGGAAAAGAAATATTGCGATTTACAGAAAATGTTTATTTGACATTGACACCATAACAAACATTCATTACATATATTTTTAGGAAATAAATCTTATCTTCACAATCCAACATCTTATTATTTCGACAATCAATCAGTCTTCTATAATATTATAACTTCCATTACAATCCATATCCTAAGGCTGGGTTCACACGGCAATACTCCGTATGTCTTATACAATTTTCGATTTAAACCGTGCCGTTCACGATACAATTTTCTCCATGTAATAACGAATAGCCGCAGTAATACCACATAGCGACAGTCACACACAAAACGATAAATGTATTTAGCTATGTACGTTTTTTTGCACTACAAACGACGGGTCTATACTAGATGTATGCGTCACTACTTATTTGGTAACATGTCTCGCAAAAAAACGTGTAGTACAATGCCGTGTGAACTTAGCCTAATGTATATTAAAAAATAATGAATTCTTTTAATTATTTTCGGTCTCATATTCGGCCTCGCTATTTACAATCTCAATTTATGAGGTCAATAAGTCCATGGACATTCAAATGCATTTGTTAACACATTCACTGCTGAATTATTTGGCGAACTTGCTCCAAGTGCTGCTTTATGATACACTAAACCCTGTGCGGCAAACGCTCATGCGCGCCCAAAAAATACTTCGTGTGGTGCTATGAGCGCGCATGCGCGATTGAAGAAACTACCCAGTGCGGCTGGGCGCATATGTGCGCCGTTACAAACTCATCCCAAGTGCGGCGAGACGCTTATGTGTGTTTGAAAATTTTCCAGTTTTATGAGTCGTAAAACAATTACGCCAAGAACAATAGAGATGCACAAAAAACCCACAGGTGCGGCGCGCCGCATTCGAAGGAAGTTATATAAATTGTATGGACGCGCATAAGCGCCGCCAGCACATGGTGAACGTTCGAAAATCGCGCATGCGCGTCGGCCGCACAACGTGTTAAATATAATGCTGGCCGTACATTTACTATTATAGTTTGCAACCGAGTGCTAACTACGGTATTTCCTGGCCACATACCGAGCAACTTTTAAGGCCCAGCGAACACGCGATTACGCGAGGCGTGGTGAAGAGACTAAAAAGATCATTTAAACAAACCTTAATTTGAATGACGCGATTAAAAATGGCATGCCAAAGATAGATTACAGCGTGCGGCGTGCGGCGCGCTGTCAAGCTGCCACGAGAGCCGCACCGCGCTTTGCCTCTCGCCGCCGCCGCGCCTCTCATGGCAGGTCGACTCCATATCCATACTATACGTCTGTAGGTACTGGTTACAGTATCGATCAGCTAGTGCTCAGTCGAGTCCCACAGGCTCTTGGCGGTGCTCGCGCGTGCTGCTCGTGTTCTGCGACCAAGAATCGCGTTTCACCGCGCCGTACGCTGGGCCATAGGCGTAACCGCTATGGGCGTTCATGTGGGGCCAGCTTAATTAAAGTGTATGCTGAGTTATTTTATGACAAGATAACAATCGTAAGATGTGTGCGTAGTCGCAGCGGAAAAAAATCGATTTTTTTAATTTCAGTTAACCTCTCGAATGTCTTATGTTACACAGTGCGACATAAGAAAAAATGCTCCAAGTGTCTTAAGTCGGACAGTTACACTTAAGGGCTTGGTTAGGATTGGTCGCTAAATATCTGTGTTGTGTTGCAAGTAGCAATATGTGCTGTATTTATATGAAAGAAATGGTTCATTCACTCTTAATTTTAATATTTTTCAACAGCAGCAACATTATTTTGAACGAACTAAAAAATAAATAGTTTGCACGCCGGCGTCGCCGGCGTTCGCAGAATTTTTATCGGTTGACAGAATAAGTTGTTGTGTCATGCAAATAGTGTATTTAGTAGTGATATTTAGTATGTTATGAATGTGTAAACATATGTGCCATCGTATTCTAGTGTAGTTTTAGTGAATTTTAGTGAATATATTTGTGGATTCGACGTATTGTGATAACTTTATCACACTTGTGTAGGTTATGTGAATGAATATTATCAAAATGAAAACATATCACGTCACTGCAATGTCAGGTCAGTTTTATTTCACTACGTAGCTGTTTTATTAGATAGGAAAACTAATGAGGATTACGGGAAGGTATCATTTATAATTTGTTATTATCGATTTCACAGTATAATCTTCCTTTTTCTGAAGGCCTACCTAAAGTTATTACCTTACTCGAAAAGCGTCGACATTTACGGAATGTGCGTGTACGGAGGTCGACACCCGAAAGGTTAAGCAGATATTTAGTGTATGACGTCGTGTATGGTAAGTACAAATTTGTGCATCCAACCATTGGGGAGCTATTGAACAAAAACTGTTTCCGCTGGGACTACGTCAGCCCAGCGGCACTTTTTTTCCTATGGACGTACAAGAAAAAAAAAAATACATTCAATAATTAGTGTATTTGTGTGTAAATGTGTATGTATAAATGAAATTTGTCCATCATTAAACTACGAAGATATTCAAGTTTCCGCTGCGCTGACGTTTGGCTATTTGATGAAAATCACATAAATCGGTTTAGTGCAGAGTTGTAATTTTTCACACACGTTGCTTTGAATTTGTGTGTAATGTTTGTGAAAACAGAATTTGAAAAAAAAACATACCGTTCAGAAGATATACACGTAAAAGTAAAATAAGGTTATTAGGTCCTAGTACTTAAAATAGGAACTCTAGAGCCTAACTTATAACGTTTATATGTATCTTGTAAGGGTCTACAATGTCTTGCCAAGTTTAATTAATGTGCTCTAAGTAATTAGGTAATGAGCAATGTCATAATTTACTACGATTGGACCACTATATTATATGACATCCGATTATAGGACTTTTTAAAGGAAAATCAAAATAAAACCTATTCCAATATTTAGTATATTAATGCAACTATTCACATATAAAATTTCAGCTAATTACACTAATTAATTAAAGAGATATAATAAAAATACCAGAACAACCGCTATACATGGATAAACCGACCTAGTTTGAATGGCTACAAAAAAGCGGCCGTGCAGTATATAGCGCTAACGTTCTAAAATTTCCAGTATTGTACTATTATTGGATTGGTACAGATGGACACACAATTCTTGAACAAGTAACTAATAACTTTCGTGATAAAAAAGTACCTCACTAGTTTTTAGGGTTCCATACCTCAAAAGGAAAAAAACGGAACCCTTATAGGATCACTCGTGTGTCTGTCTGTCTGTCTGTCCGTCTGTCACAGCCAATTTGCTCCGAATGCGTTACATTAAGAAAATAGACGAAAATTGACCATTCGCCCCCTATCTCCGAATGTACTGAGCCTAAAATTTTGAAACAAATTCAAAAATAGTTCAATACCTATAGTTTACAGGAAAACCTTTAAGAAGTCCATGGTCTTAAAACAACATGGTAAATCTCTCAATATTGTGCGTACAAACTTACATTTGCAGTTGGAATGTATGGGAGAACATGTTTTTAAACTACAATGTTAAGTTTGTTCATAGGATTCATCCCAACTACGGAACCCTTCATTGTGCGTAGTCCGACACGCACTTGGCTGGTTTTATTTTCTTAAACTTACGAAATTATTACAATAATAATTGCATCTGTAATTGCAAATGCATTTATTTGTCAGAATATTATATGTCCTTAATATTCTGCTGCTTCCAGCGTACAAATATTTTGATGTTACACGGTACAATTTGATTAAAAAGAAATACTAATAATAATAATAATTACAAAACCACATTACACCAGTAATAATTTCAAATCTTGAAAGTAAAAGCTTAACGGTATAATAGGGAATAATTTAAGGGGAAGGGTCAGGGTAGCCCGCGAAATTCAATTTTTCTTACATTTTTTTTTGCAATTTGCAAGTTAGTATTAAGTTGTATGTTTTATAAAGTTTGATTCGCGGCCGTAACAAATATGTATTTACAGAATTATAATCATTAGAATCAATCATACTTTATTTAACATACAACTTCATACTGGTATGTTTTTTTTCAAATTCTGTTTTCACAAACATTACACACAAATTCAGAGCAACGTGTGTGAAAAATTACAACTCTGCACTAAACCGATTTATGTGATTTTCATCAAATAGCCAAACGTCAGCGCAGCGGAAACTTGAATATCTTCGCAGTTTCATGACGCACAAATTTCATTTATACATACACATTTACACACAAATACACACTAATTATTGAATGTATTTTTTTTCTTGTACGTCCATAGGAAAAAAAAGTGCCGCTGGGCTGACGTAGTCCCAGCGGAAACAGTTTTTGTTCAATAGCTCCCCAATGGTTGGATGCACAAATTTGTACTTACCATACACAATTACACGACGTCATACACTAAATATCTGCTTAACTGAAATTAAAAAAAATCGCGTTTTTTCCGCTGCGACTACGCACACTCGTAAGATCATCATTTTGTAATAAATTAAATAAATTTATTTTCCGCTACGAGAATTTAATAATTATACTTAGTACAAATCATTTAAAAAATAAATACCAAAATAAGATTTAATTCTTCATTTACATGCATCGCGAAATTATGTCCAGTATAGTTCGCGTCAAATAACTTTGCCGCTCTGAAACCAGGCTTTCCGATGCGCATGGCATGGCGCGCAGCTGTTTTAGTATAGATATTGACTACTGCGCAGTCATTTGCGCGAACTTCAGAGCGGCAAAGTTATTTGACGCGAACTATACTTCTACATTATGTAAATGCTATTTAAATATAATCATAATTTTATTATTGACTTTCCGTCATTTGAGATGAAATAAATCCATCTACTGAATCGATAAAACTTCATACTCCATTGCTAGAAAGTATGTTCACTACGGTTTACGTATGTTTATTCTAAAACGAACAAACTCCGCTTCTTACTGCCCTGTTGACCAGTTTTTGAACAATTTTGATCAGGCACACGCAGCTTTTGCCGCCTTCACAGCTGTAAAAGAACAATAATTTTAAGTAGGAAGCGTTTGGGCCTATAAGAACGAATAGTTACAGACACAAAATAATAGCCATATTTAGCAGAAGACATGGCCGGGCAACACGCTCGATATTAATGGTTAAGACGGCAATACGGAATACCGCGAACAGTTTCCTACGGCACAGTATTACAATCTATACAGTAGCGCAACGAATGCACTTGCGTAAAGCAACGGTGGAGATATCGCGGGGGTGTCGGGCGGCGCAGACCCCTGTCTCCGCTTAGTTTTTGCACTCGAACTTTGAGGGCAGATGCGAGCGTATTTTTTGCGAGCGAAGTTGAATAGATTAAAATGATTACATACCTCAACAGCGAAGTACAAGGATTTAAGATTTATAGATTTAGTGTAACTCATTTTAGGCAGAATTTCCTTTCGTTTATTGAAAACAATATTTTAGAGAAATCATTTAACGTGCTAAGTAGAAACTAAATCACGGCCTTGCTCATGTTTCGCTCAAACTTTTATGATAGATTGTTCATCCGAACGCAAATAAAACATTTTTTTTTTATTTGAGATGGGTTTGCTCTTGGTTAATCCTGGTCGCTTGGGTCAGAGGTGACAGAGACAAAGTCGAGCTTACCCAGAAGAAGTCTATTCACTCTCACTTTGAAGAGATTAGGGTTGTATGCGCTCGGAAACACAGACGCTGGTAGTGAGTTCCACTCTTTTGCTGTGCGCATTATAAAAGACATTTGGAAACGCTTAGTGCGAATTGGTGGAATATCAACCAGGTAGGGATGGTAACTGGCAGTGCGTCTAGATGTCCGATGGTAGAAGGGAGCCGGTGGAATCAGGTCGTGGAGTTCTTGGGCACACTCACCGAAGTACAATCTGTAGACCAACAAGCAGGCAACCTTGCGGCGATGAGCCAAGCTGTGAAGCTTGGCATCCACCAGATCTACGTCGCCAATGAGCCTCTTAGCTCTGCGTTCCACCGAGTCAAGCGCAGCTAGTTGGTACTTAGCTGATCCATCCCAAAGGTGGCTGCTATACTCCATGCGGGATCGGACTGCGATTTGTAAAGGGTTAAAAGCTGTCCAGCCGTAAAGTATCGCTTCACCCTATTTAGGATGCCCAGCTTCTTGGCTGCTGTTTGGGCCTTGTACTCGATGGTGGCGCCGAAGTTGAGACCAGATGTCAACTCCATGCCTAGGAGCGCAAGCCGATCAGTTACAGGAACAGATGTACCCCGAAAAGTAGGAGTTTCTTTTTTAATGAATTGAAAAGAAATTGAAAGATATCACTTCCAAATGCAGAATAATAATAACCTGGGACATTATTCACATACGGTCATCTGATCCCAAACTTAGCAGAGCTTGTACTATGGAAACCAGATAACTGATATACTACATAATTATACTACTTTTTTTTGTAAATGCATACTTATATAGATAGTTTACCCAGACTCAGAACAAATAGACATATTCATGCACACAAATGTTTGTCCTGGATGGGAATCGAACCCACGACCTGCAGCATGATAGGTGGTATCTTAACCAACCAATCTTAAGTTTGGACGAAACGACTCCTTTTAGCGGTAAAAAGACACGCCTGTTTTGGTGGCGTTAAAAGAAACCAGATTGTCATCACCCCACTGGGAGACTAGGCTTAAGGTAAAATCTGTATGCTCTACCATGGCCTCTCTCCAAGGTCGAACTTCGGCCCCGCTGGTTTTTGCGCTGGACAAGTATCTCTCTGAAAATGTGCTGTCATCTGCGTACCCAACAATACCAGGCTGAAGCAGGTCATTGATGTGCAGCAGGAAAAGAGTTTCAGAGAGAACAGACCCTTGAGGAACTCCGGCATCAATAGTCAGAGGAGCAGCCGTCAACGGCTACTCTGATCGACAGTTCACTAAGGAAATCTGATATCCAGCTACAAAAATCAGCTGGGATGCCATAAGCAGGAAGCTTGCTGAGCAGAGCAGCGTGTCAAAGACCAGACCCTGTCAAAGGCCTTCGAGATGTCAAGCGATACAGCAAGTGCTTCGCCGTATTTCTCGATGGCTTCGCTACAACAGTGCATGACACACACAAAAAGATCGCCAGTTGACCGTCCCCGGCGAAAGCCATATTGACGGTCACTGAGGAGATCATTGTCTTCAAGGTAGGTCAGCAACTTATTGTTCAGTACCCTTTCCATAACCTTGCATAGAATGGAGGTAATGGCGATCGGACGGTAACGGGCAGGGTCTGTACGGTCGCCCTTTTGGGCACTGGTTGTACATTTGCAAGCTTCCAGGATTTCGGCACCGTTATTTTATTAAGAGAGAGGCGAAACAAACGTGTCAACACAGGAGATAGTTCAGGCGCACACTGCCTCAACACTCTCGCTGGGATGCCGTCAGGCCCGCTGGCCTTGTTCACGTCTAGACTGCACAAAACTCTTCGGACCTCTTTAATGTGAACTGCTATCTCCAGCATCGAGGAGTCACAATAAGGTACAGTAGGTGGTTGCTTGAGCCAGCAATATTTATCACATTAATTTTATTTTCCATTTTGCTACAATCCTTGTAGTGCATACTTCGTGTGGCAGTGTAAATACCTATACGGGCGGCGGTCACGCCCTACATTAACCTTTTCGCCGCCAACCTACACAAAACGCAATGCCTCGCCGAGCGCCAAGCTATAAATGTATAACTAAATATACAGTAAACAGTAGTGATGGGGATATCGTCATATCGATGAATAAGATTTGTACGCGTAAAGTTAAGATTTAAAGTTGATTTTACGAATATAAATAAAAACTGATTAAATATTTCCAGATTTGTTTTATTTCACAGTATCCTTAATAAGAAAAAACAGTATAATTTATGAGTATCAAAGAAACTAATACATAACTCAATTAGAACTATAAGGAATGGGGTACATCTCTATTTGTTTCATGATCTCATTCTTTAACTTCATATCAAGTTATTGGCACTGAGGGCACGTTGAATTCGATTCTGATCAGGGATGGGGTCTATGGTCTTTCTTTCTTCTATTTTTGTTTATTCCTGTGTTTTTTTAATAACTTCAGTCAACGTTTTTTACCGTAGGTATCTAAGTGGCAGAATTTTGAATTGTTTTTTTTTTAATTATCTTATCTTCTGGTTCAATATTCTCCACAAAATACTCCGAGTCCGATTCCACACCTTGCAAAATTTTCAGAAGTTCGTCCGAATCAAGTTCTTCACTCATTTTTCTATTTGCAAGTGAAAGAAAGAAAGATGCGTGCGCGCGAATCCGATTTTGTGCTGCACTATGCCAAAGTGACCTTGACAGCCGCACGCCTATGACGTCACTGACCAACTTCTATAGTAGTTCGTGGCACTCGGTGGCGCACAGGGGCATAGACGACCAATTGTTTTGTAGAGATGGGAAAATAACTATCGACAAGAATTAGTAACAACTTTATAATTACGTATCGGCATCTACCTGAAGGTCGAAATTCATCTACTATCCTTTGTAATGAAGTAGATAACTAAGTTCATATTTTATTGACCTCAAAATGTTTTCGATATTCGTAACTTTCTGTATTTATAAATATTTCAATGGTGAAATCAACCTTTCACGGCACATCACTGGCCAACTTGATATGAAGTGATTGGCGTTCTGAGGAAAGTAACAAAATTCGGAGTTTCTGTTTTTGCCGATTTTAGGACAAACTAGGGCTTATTTTGTGTAGAAAAATAAAAAACAGGATGGTAGACAGTGCTATCTTAAATAATAAAATGAAACAAAGCTTTTAATCACAGTAAATTTATTTTAATAAGATAATTAAAATGAACGACTTCTATAGAAGTTGTGGCGCTGGTGGCACGAAAATCCCGAACTTCTATAGAAGTGCTTGGCGGTGAAAAGGTTAAAGGAGTTTCGCTACTGTATGGATTGTAATAATGTGCCTATGGTGTGGACGACACGTGTTTGCACATGCAAGGTGCTGTACGTAGTCAGGCCTTTAGGCTAAGATATAATGATGTTTGCCCACAAATGTATGGGAAAAGTATCTAGATATGTTTGACTGACCTTCCCTCTCCTTCCGGCGTAACTTCTTGCGTCGTCTGTCGATGGCCGCGAGCTCCGCCTTCACCGAATGGTACGCTTTGCGCAGGTCGGCGAGTCGTGACGTCAGCACGTTGATGCGCGTCTGGCAGTCCCACGACGGATCTTTTTTGATAATGAAGTGATAAAAAAACCAGGATATTTTAGTAGGTTTATTTTTCAAGCTAATGAACCACGAGATACATTAAGAGGCCTATCACATATTATCACCTCACGCGCTCACGCGAGACCAAATTTTTGAGTATGTTAAATGAAAAGATGCTTTTTTGAAAAATGTAATCTATTTATATTGTTAATTAATCAACAATACCATGCTGAAGTATGTCATTGATGTGCAGCAGGAAAAGAGTTGCAGCGAGAACAGACCCTTGAGGAACTCCGGCATCAATAGCCATAAGCTCAGAGGAGCAGCCGTCAACGACTACTCTGATCGATCGTTCACTAGGGAAGTCTGATATACAGCTACAAAAACCAGCTGGGATGCCATAAGCAGGAAGCTTGCTGAGAAGACTTGCGTGCCGTACCTTGCCAAAGACCTTCGAGATATCAAGCGATACAGCAAGTGGATGGCTTCGCCCCAGCGTGACACACAAGAAGATCGCCAGTTGACCGTCCCCGGCGAAAGCCATATTGACGGTCACTGAGGAGATCGTTGTCTTCAAGGTAGGTCAGCAACTTACTGTTCTGTACCCTTTCCATAACCTTACACAGTATGGAGGTAATAACGATCGGACGGTAATGGTTTACACGGTCGCCCTTTTTGGGCACTGGTCGTACATTAGCTAGCTTCCAAGATTTCGGCACCGTTCTTTTTTTCTAGAGAGAGGCGAAACATGCGTGTCAGCGCAGGAGGCAGTTCAGGCGCACACTGCCTCAATACCCTCGCTGGAATGCCGTCAGGCCCGCTGGCCTTGTTCACGTCTAGACTGCACAATACTCTTCGGACCTCTTTAATGTGAACTGCGACCTCCAGCACCGAGGCGTCACAATGAGGTACAGTAGGTGGCTGCTTGCAGCCAGCGGCCAGACGTGAATTGCTTGCAAAGAGAGGTGCAAATAAATTTGCTCTCTCACTTGCAGATTGTCATGGGCTTCATCATTGGAGGTAAAGTGGGACGACAGAAATTCGTTTCAGCCGCTTTAGACAGGGACCAGAACTTTTACTACCCGGAGGGTACGAAGCCAGCCTGGCCCCAACACGTCCGACATGGTCAAAACGTGCCCTACGTAAAACCCGCTTGCAGAACATAGCGGCAGAATTAAAGGCTCTTTTCTTCGCGCTCTAACTTTGCGGTCGCGGACCTTGACCCAGGCTTGGTAGGCAGACTCTTTTCGGGCCTCAGTGTGGGCGCATTCTGCATTATACCAAGACTGGGATTTGTGACCGAGCGAGATGTCGGAGAATGGAATAAAATACTCCATCCCCTGCCTAGTCACGTCCGCAACCACGTCAGCACAGCACGAGGGGTCACCCGAGGAAAAGCACACTTCCGCCATGGATAAGACGCAAAAAAGTGCCGCATCTCATCACAGTCTGCTGACTCGTATCGCCATACTCGCCTCGTGCCTCTAGGACTTTCATCTGGAGAAGAGCAGGTCGATATGGATTTCACCAGACAGTGGTCAGACGTTGGGAACGTCTGACCACGGGGCTGAGACCAATACGAATGACTGCCCGGATCAGATGCCAGCAGAAGGTCCAAGCAATTGGGTGTATGGCCGTCAACATCCGGTACCCGCGTTGCCACATTCACCATCTGGGATAGATCTAGCATTATAGCAAACTTGCGCGCCTCCAACCCAGCATGGTCAGTTTTCTGATATGGGAACAACCACTCTTTATTATGGGCGTTGAAACCACTCTTTATTATGGGCGTTGAAGTCCCTCAGAAAAATGAGCTTCGCTGTTGGGTACCGTTGCTGAGCTACGTCAGTCGAAATGTTGTCTCCTGGTCACCGCTGTGCGATCGGTAGACGCCGATGTAGAGAGATTTCTCCATGCCGGTATCCACAGGTTGGCAGAAAAACCCGATTTCTTAAAGCAATGGAGACGACGACAACAAATGTCATCGCGAACATACACAGACCCCAGCTTGCGCCTTGAACTTGTGTTTAAGAGAGTAACCCAGGTAGTTGAGGTACGCCACGTCCGACGGGGTTGTTATCTTCGTCTTCGTTAGGAAAAACAGGTGCGGCTTCTCGGTTTCAAGGTGGTGATGGACCGGATCGAGATTGGAGTGCAACCCCCTGATGTTAGTAAGGAGGACTTTTAGTGGAAGGAAGCCCGTTGTTTACCCTTATTTTTTTTTTTTTGCTTTGGTCATATTTGAGTGGAGTTGTTGGGGAAAAAAGTCGATTGTCGAGTCACTGCTCAGTGACCCAAGTGGAACACTAGAGCCAACCAAACCTATGGGGAACTCACTTGGAGACTGCAGGGACGCCCGAACCCCCTCGGATATGGCCACCGGGTCCTCCCATCCAGTCGCCGGCTGGCACGGTGGAGCATACCGGGATTTTTCGCGAGTTGGCGGGGCAGTCTTTGGCACGTGGCTGGCGTGCTACTTAGGCCCCCTACTGACTGCGGTCGGCCAACGGCTGGCACCGTGCTTCGGATCCCGCTACCCTCCACAATGAGTTACCCGGCTAGCTGACTCAGAGACCAAGACCGGTTCCAAACAGCGCAACTGACAATCTCCTTCTCCCCCAAAGGCACTGGCACCCCCACACACCGACGGAACACAGCAAGCTGCTTGGCGCCCGACTCAGTTGGGATGGTGGTCGCGAGCCAGGCGGCCCCTTGCGGAGCCTACCACCACTAAATGGGATCGTTCAGCCGTACCACAAGCAAGCCTGTGGTGCCGTTGCCCGGGGTGGACCACTAGGAGGGACTACATGAGATATGATAACTTTTGACAGTGCGAGCCATATGGTCTCGTCTTGGCAACATTTTACATGAAAATATTTTTGGTTGGATAACATTTTTCGAAAAAGCATCTTTTCATTTAACATTTTTAAAATTATGAAATGAAAATGAAAAAGTGTTTATTCACAGAAAAAGTTTTTTGATAACACATATTACCTCTTCTTTTTTAACATTATTACGCTACCCCCAAATTCTTCCAAATAGTCACCGCTGTATACTACTGAAAGAATGGAGCACTCACCTAATTCTACGTAGAAGTTGTACTTGAGCGGCGGATGGTGCGCGTGATGCGTGTGATGTGCGTGGTGCGCGTGCGGCGCGTCGTCTGTGTCGCGGCGCATGCGGCGCGTACGGTGCCGCGCGCCCGCTGAGCTCTCCGACGCCTTGCGCGACCGGCCTCCGCCTGAATCAAATTATACATTACACACACCCCCTGCTTCGCACGGTTCTTAAGACATGTCAACAAAACAACAAAAATTCTTTATTTTATGTAAGTTGTAATTAATACACACTTCTGAAATAAATTCTTTAAATGATGGTGAAACCGACTCGAAAAGCGACTTTAGTTTATTATATGTATTGATATAGATTTTTCCGTTACTAGGACTATTCTCGAATTTGTTTGCCATTCCAGATACAAAAGTAACACAGGCACCTAAACTCTTAAAACTGAGAACACAGCAACGCTGCTTGGGGTGGCCCAAGCAGCGTTGCTGTGTTCTCAGTTTATAGGCATGGTGTACTGTAGAGTCTGTAGACCTCTGCCTGCCTGAATAAAGGCGTAATTAATATTATAATAGTTTTAGCGTAACTGACCATGCGCTTTTTCGACGTCGAGTCCGGCCGCATCGTTCACTCGCCCTTCGTCTTCGTCCTCTTTGCGTTCTGAAGGGCTGTCTCGCTCCGATATGCGGCGTTCTCTGTTGGAGTCCAATATTAAACGTTACAGATAACTGTGGTAATCGTGTAAAAAACGTACACACACAAAATTGTGTATAATTGAATTGACCTGTGTCAGGCCAATAAATACTGGACAATAAAAGATGAGATTAAAGGCTGATTTATTACTGATCCAGTATTTCAAACCAGGGCTCACGTAGTGGATTACGGCCCACTCCCTCTCACAGAGAGAAGGGCTGAATCAATAGTGGGAACGTTATATGCTGATTATATTACACTAGCTTCTGCCCGCGACTATGTCCGCGTGAAAATTCGACCCCCGACCCAGCGCGTAGCATCCTATCGCTTGCCCGCGCTATTACTTCGATTTCGCTAAGCGTTCTTTCTTTGTTCGTTTTGCTAGGCCATTAAACTTTTGTAATTACAGAAACAATTAAAAAGTCATTGTCTCACGTAGATCTACGTTCGATACGAAGGGTTAAGGGTCGTAGCGAGCATCTTAAATAGCCTTCTTCAAGAATTGGGCTTTAATGAAAAAAGGAATTTTTCAAATCCGACTGGTAGCCCGATTCCAGAGATTAGCGCGTTCAAACAAACTACAGCTTTATTATATAAGTATAATTATTGCAGTATTTAAATCCAGCGATGCTTGATTAGCTCTAATCAATTCCAGCCCTAAGTCCTGTGGGCTTAGCATGACCACTTGTCTATCTCTACGAAGAGTAGACAACTTTTTTCTATACATAGTGACATTTCGTTTCTCCGTTTTTGACATCGCACCGTAGAAATCCTTCTACAATTTGTCATTTTGTCTTTCGTTTCTAGCGATCTTTGTCTAGGAACTTTTTTATTTAGACTATTTCGGAAGAAAGTTTTCTTACCCAAATGTCAAAATCACACTGACCACTGATAACACTTGTAAACAAAATTTAACTTTTTTTTATTGTTTTATGAAGTTTCTAAACTGTTTCTTGGTAATTTGAGTTCGCTGATTTCATATCTACCCTCAGTTTTTTTTTTATCTAGAAGCTCTAGTTTTTGTGATACAGGTACGTCTTAAAATTTCGTTACGCGGCTTACTAATACTTTTTTTAGTGCAGAAAATTATTAAGTTCATAAATAAATCGATATGTCTAAAGAACTTAAGAACGTAAGAAGAACTTGCTTAAACGATTCAAATAGTTTTTGTGCTGTGAAACCAGATAACTGACTTTATAAAAAAGGCCTTTGGGATGCTATTACAAGTGTTTAGTAAGCCATGGACCCCAAGTTTTGTATGTGGTAGTTGCGTAACATCATTGCGTTTATGGACTAGTAAAAAAAAAGACCTACTTTGAAGTTCAAAAGATTTGGCGTGAACCGACTAATCAGCACGATGACTGTTATTTTTGTGTTGTGAATATTACCGGAATAAACCGCAAAAATTGTTCCAAATGGACTTACCCGAATTTAAAATCAGCTATTAGACCAAGTCTAAATACCAGGTCTGATAAAACAATTTGTAATAGCTCTCAACAAGGATGGGGAATGTTTTAAATATATCAGTAAAATATTCCCGAAATTGAGCACAGAAAAAATAAAAGCTGGTATTTTTGACGGTCCTCAAATCAGAGAATTAATAAAGGCTCAAAATTTTACTGACAGTATGACAGATAAAGAGAAATCTGCATGGATTGAATTTGTTTGGGTTGTGCAAAATTTCTTGCGAAATAAAAAGTCTCCAGACTACATTTAACACTTGAGCAGCTCATGTTGCACTTTCAAAGACTAGGATGTAACATGAGCATCAAGATGCACTTCCTCTTCAGCTATTTAGACCGCTTCCCAGAAAATTTTGGCAATTTAAGCGAAGAACAAGGAGAACGCTTTCATCAGGACATTCGCACGATGGAATAGCGATACCAGGGTCGTTGAAAAGCAAATATGATGGCTGATTACTGCTGAAGCATTCAAAACAAGGCTTAAGTTTTGATTCATGCAAGAAAATCTTATAAAAGGAAGTATTTTTTTCATGTTAGGTTAGAGAAACAATGTTTTTTCATTTTATAATTCGAGCATTTTTCGCTAAAAATGAAATATGTTAAGAGATATGATCGCCTATTCTGACATTTACGCCGAAAGAAGGAAACTATCTATGAGCGAAGGATGGCGTTACCAACCTATTTGCAAAAATTAAACAGACAAAAAAATCCTATGCAAAAACAAAGAATTCTGTGAGTCTGTCTAAAAAAGTGAATTTCGTAAAAGTGCAGTTGCCTCTTTCTACTTTGTTGGCGTCGTACTGTCTACACGGAATCGTCATTTTTGTCTACTCTCCCGTCGACAAAACGCTTCTCTACGGTTCTCGTGCTAACCCTGGGACTAGGTTGAAAAGTCTAGATTAGTCAAACATCGATCTGTTCCAAAAGTATGATGAAAATGTAAACAAATGGATCAAAAAACGAAGCTGTGGATACCAGTTTGTACTGGCACATACAAATTCAGTGGTTTAATTTGATTATTTGAATTCTTAAACCTCGTCATAAATCACCCAAAACAAACGACGTTTTTTATTATTTACCTCTATTTTTGTTGATGATTTATCAATTACAATTTAAATGTTATTCAAAGAATAATTCTTGGAAAATGTGGTGGGATATAAAGTTGAAATCCTCTAAATACTTGAATGTTGTTCGGTGTTTTCACCGCACACCTTAGTTTGCAATATCGGCGTGACGCGCTGAGCTAAGTTTACTTATTAACTGCCCGCCCCGCATTCACACGGGTGTAGTACCAATGAAGAAAATGAGACCAAATCTTCCCTTTACAGTACGACCATGTAATGAAATTTGCAATTAAATAATTTCACAACGATAACACACTGAGTTCTATACACTACTATTACTGGTATTTTTTTAAATAGCAGGTATAATATAACGTTCTCAAATTTTTTGGCTAATTTTTTCACGAAACAACAATCTTTTTCGGATGTAACAGATAAAACCTTGTAAGAAACTGCACAACTAAACAACAATCTGTCAATTCTGTAAATATTTTTGAAGACCTCCCTACTGTTTTCTGTCTTACCTACTCACTCACTTTTTTATATGAAGATTTTTTAACCAAAATTTCTTATCATTCTCGTTTAGTGTTCTTCAAAGCATTAAGAATATTTAGGGAGTAATTAATTCCCTTTTGTGAGTGGTTGCGTAAGAATTTAACCTGAACAGGGTTTGTTTACACTTTCATCAGTATTTTTTTTAAATAGACATTAGTCTCGTTTGATTCCAGTGCTGGATTACATTGATCTCATATATTGGATAAATGTAACCCATCTTTTATTAACTGCTTTTTGTTACTTATAACAATATTTTACTTTGTTTATGTTACTTTAGGCGCATTGAACAGACAACTTCATACAACAAAAGGAAAACTGTGATGGAAGGAATTCTGATCCTCGGAGCCTGCAGATCGAGCTGGAGACTTGTGATGTGCTCATGTACTGGCTTGCATACTTGCACAGTTACACACAATGCAGATTTAATTGGCAAAGTGACTGGTTATTACTGATAGTGATGCTCATCTATGTAATAGTGCTCCCCTCCGCCACAGGTTTTCTCGCGGCCAGGGGTTCTCCCGTAGGGGGGCGTGGTGTGCGGTTACGAGGCGGAGCCCTTATCCCGCGGAGACTATACGGTGGCCCGTAACTACGAGCCCCTCGTTGTGTTTGCTCCTGGCGTATCGATGATTGAACGCGCGTCAGTTTTGCGCGCCCATGTGACTGGTTGCTTCTGTTAGTTTCTGTAGGCGCGCCGCGACGTTGATGCATTAAGTCACTTTCTTCACGACACCTCGGCGTTCATTCTCGGCAAGTGAGACCCTCAGTTACCCAAGTCTTGTACAGTTAGGGTTTGGGGAGACCACTTTATAGTCCCGGCCTCGAAAACAAAAGAAAAGGTTTACCTGTGCGGCGGCGACAGTTCGAGGCTGCTGTCGGGCGTGGTAGGAGGCGTGTGGTCAGGCGGCGCGCGGGCGCGTGCCCAGCGCGCTCCCTCCGCGCCTGCGCCTCCCGCCAGACCCGCGCCCGCCAGCCCCGGGCCCGAGCGACGCTCTTCTACACCAACATAATGGAACGTTTAACGACAGTTTAAAAAGGCAAATACTTTTATAAACTTAGGTAACACAATGTGCTTGTGCCAAGTTCTACATAGATCTAAATATCTTATTAAACTGTTTAAGTTTTCTAAAACTTTTTAACATTTAAGCAACATATATCCAACTTTTTGAATTTTGAACTTACGATCCTTATAGTAATTAAACTAAGTACAGATGCCAGCACCTAATGCTTTAGCGATAAAGTTGAAAATATATTATTATTATTTAAAAAATTAGACAGATTGTAGTAGCTTGATGAGCTGGCGTCTGTACACGCTCGATTTTGTGAAACTCCTGACACCCGAACTAGGACTTGTCCTGTATCTAAGGTGTCAGCGTTCCCTGCCATGCACACTGTGAAGCCTGTGTGAACTTATTGTTTAAATTTTGATGAGCTGAGATTTATAAATATTTTGTTTTGGCACCAGGGGATTAATCACGCACACATACACACACACATATACATATACCATACAACACCTGAAATCACCTCTCTAGTCTCCACTCTGGAATTCGTACCCCGAGCCGCAAGATACAGACTGTCTTGTAGGGACTCACTAGTAAAAATTAATTTGTAAGAAAGGCCTGTGCCCGCAGTGAGTGAAACCGGGCTGTGGATGATAATGATGTTGAACCTAGCTGTAGGTAATATTTTAAGGTACTTGTGTCATCTCAACTTGTTGTTAACCTGTGAACTTTCTTACTGTATTAGGTAAGTAGGTGTGTCCAGGTGGAAAACAAACTATTTTCTATTTGTAAGCTGTGTAATTTTGTATTTGTAAACTGTTTAATTTTCTATTTGTAAACTGTGTAATTTGTGTATTTTTATTTGAGATGGGTTTGCTCTTGACTATAGTCTAGGTCAGAGGTGACAGAGACAAAGTCTACGATGGAGTGAGCTTACCCAGAAGAAGCCTGTTCACTCTAACTTTGAAGAGATTCGGGTTGTCGGGTTGGTTGTAAGCGTTCGGGAACACAGACGCTGGTAGTAAGTTCCACTCTTTTGCCGTGTGCATTATGAAGGACGTTTGGAAGCGCTTAGTGCGAATTGGTGGAATGGCAACTAGGTATGGATGGTAATTTGCAGTGCGTCTAGATCGACGGTGGAATGAGGTTGTGGAGTTCCTGAGCACACTCACTGGAGTACAGTCTATAGAAGACCGACAACCTTGCGGCGATGAGCCAAGCTGTGAAGCTTATCATCCGACAGTTTCACGTCACCAATAAGCATCTTAGCTCTGCGTTCCACTGAGTCAAGCGCAGCAAGTTGGTATTTAGCTGAGCCATCCCAAAGGTGGCTGCAATACTGCATGCAGGATCGGACTTGCGCTTTATAGAGGGTCAAAAGCTGTCCAGGCGTAAAGTATCGCTCCACTCTGTTTAGGATGCCCAGTTTTTTGGCCACAGTTTGGGCTTTGTGCTCGATGGTAGCGCCGAAGTTGAGACTGTATGTCAACTCCATGCCGATCTGTTACGGGAACAGATGTACCTCGAAAAGTAGGAGTTTGGTCGAAACAACTCCTTTTAGCGGTGAAAAGACACGCCTGTGTTTTGGTGGCGTTAAAAGAGACCATATTGTCACCAGCCCATTTGGGAGACAAGGCTTAAGGTCAAATCTGTCCGCTCTACCATGGCCTCTCTCAAGGAACAACTTCATCGCCGCTGGTTTTTGCGTACCCAACAATACCATGCTGAAGTAGGTCATTGATGTTGAGCAGCAAAAGAGTTGCAGTGAGAACAGACCTCTGAGGAACTCCGGCATCAATAAGCTCAGAGGAGCAGCCGTCAACGACTACTCTGATCGATCGTTCACTAAGGAAGTCTGATATACAGTTACAAAAACCAGCTGGGATGCCATAAGCAGGAAGCTTGCTGAGAAGACTTGCGTGCCGTACCTTGATATCAAGCGATACAGCAAGTGCTTCGCCGTGTTTCTCAATGGTTTCGCCCGAGCAGTGCGTGACATACACAAGAAGATCGCCAGTTGACCGACCCCGGCGAAAGCCATATTGACGGTCACTGAGGAGATCGTTGTCTTCAAGGTAGGTCAGCCACTTACTGTTCTGTACCCTTTCCATAACCTTGCACAGTATGGAGGTAATGGCGATCAGACGGTAATGAGCACGGTTTGCACGGTCGCCCTTTTTGGGCACTGGTTGTACATTAGCTAGCTTCCAAGATTTTGGCACCATTCTTTTTCTAGAGAGAGGCGAAACATGCGTGTCAGCACAGGAGACAGTTCAGGCGCACACTGCCTCAACCTTCTCGCTGGAATGCCGTCAGGCCCGCTGGCCTTGTTCACATCTAGACTGCACAATACTCTTCGGACCTCTTTTGTATGAACTGCGATCTCCGGCATCGAAGAGTCACAACGAGGTACAATAGGTGGTTGCTTGGAGCCAGCGCCCAGACGCGAATTACTTGCAGAGAGATGCAAATAGATCTGCCTTCTCAGGCCAGCGACCCATCAGGTTTCATTATTGGAGGTAACATAGGTAACGTACAACACTCACTTTATGGAGCTTGACATATTTACTCTTTCCAAAAATCGTTTCAAGGCAAGAGCAATAGAGTTACTAAATTCATAAGTATATATATTCTTCTTCTTCTTACTAGTCTTTTACGATGCACACTAATTGTCTGTTTTCTTTTAACTTTTTTTTTGTGAATTCGTGGACAATGTTGTGGGTTACATGTGTAGTAACATAAATATAGAATGATTGTGTATAAATGTATTTCTAAGTATTGTGCTAATTCAAGAATCTCTAGTTAAGCTAGGCATGTAACTGTTTTTTGTCCCTAAAAAATAAAATAAGGTGGGACGACAAAAATTCGTTTCAACTGCTTTAGACAGGGACCAGAACTGTTTACTACCTGAAGGGTGCGATGCTAGTTTGGCCCCAATACGTCTGACATGATAAAAACGTGCCCTACGTAGAACCCGCTTGCATAACTTGATGGCAGAATTAAAGGCTCTTTTCCTCGCACGAACCCTACGCGCTCTAACTTTGCGGTCGCGGGCCTTAACTCAGGCTTGGTAGGCAGTCTCTTTTTGTGCCTCAGCACGGGCGCATTCTGCATTATACCAAGGCCGGGATTTGTAACCGAGCGCGATGTTAGAGAATGGAATAAAATATTCCATCCCCTGCCGAATCACGTACGCAACCACGTCAGCACAGCACGAGGGGTCACCCGAGGAGAATCACACATGCCGCCCTGGATAAGACGCAAAAAAGTGACGCATCTCATCCCAGTCTGCCGACTCATATCGCCATACTCGCCTCGTGCCTCTGGGACTGTCATCCGGAGGAGAGCAGGTCGACACGGATTTCACTAGACAGTGGACAGACATTCCCAGCGGGGCTGAGACCGATACTAAATGACTGTCCGGATCAGATGTCAGCAGAAGGTCCAAGCAATTGGGTGTATGGTTGTCAACATCCGGTACCCGCGTTGCCACATTTACCAGCTGGGTTAGATCCAGCGTTAAAGCAAACTTGCGCGCCTTTAATCCGGCATGGTCAGTTTTTTGGTACGGGATTAACCATTCTTTATGATAGGCGTTGAAGTCCCCCAGAAAAATGAGCTTCGCTATTGGGTATGTTGCTGGACAAAGTCGGTCGACTCCACGAGGTAATTAAAGAGCGCTGTTCTCTCCTGGTCACCGCTGTGAGATCGGTAGACGCCGATGTAAAGAAATATCTTCATCCCAGTGTCCACAAGTAGCCAGAAAAACCCGATTTCTCAAAGCAACGGAGACGACGACCACAAACGTCATCGCGGACGTACACACAGACCCCAGCCTGTTTCTAAAACTTGTGTTCAAGAGAGTAGCTCGGGTAGTTGAGGTACGCCACGTCCATCTCCGTTATGAAAAACAGGTGCGGCTTCTTGGTCTCAAGATGGTGATGGACTGGATTGAGATTGGAAACTGTGTATTTTCTATTTGTAAACTGTGTAATATTTTATTTGTAAACTGTGTAATTTTCTATTTGTAAACTGTGTAATATTCTATATGTAAACGGTAATATTTTATTTGTAAACTGTGTTATGTTCTATTTGTAAACTGTGTAATTTTCTATTTGTAAACTGTGTAATATTCTATATGTAAACTGTAATATCCTATTTGTAAACAGTGTAATTTCCTATTTGTAAACTGTAATTTTCTATTTGTAAGCTGTGTAATTTTGGATGGAGGCGCTACTTTAGAAGGAACATGTCAATATACCTAGCTTATCCAGTACGTTTAAAGTTAGTTCTCTAATACGCCACGTTCTAAAAGAAAGTCCATGTATGCCAGTACAAGTTTACCTTTGGCATGCTGGTGCGGCGGCGCGGACGCGAAGGGCATGTGCAGTCTCTGTCGCGGCGGCGCTGGCTCGGCATCAGGCGCCGGCGAGCCGGGGATCGTCTCCTCGCACAGCAGTAGTGAGATGTTGCCGTCCTCGTCGCGTCCCTCTCGCACTTCCCGCACCTCGCGCATCTCCCGTCCCTCTCGCACCTCGCGCATCTCTCGTCCCTCTCGCACCTCCCGCATCTCTCGTCCCTCGCGGACCTCCCTTCCGTCGCGCGCGTCCCGAGTGTCCCGCGTCGGCAATGCTTCGCGTGGACCGCCCGCTACTACAACGCTCGCGCCTGTAAGCAGGTTGAGTAGTAAAGCCAATGGCAAATACATGGCATAAATAGCATGGGTTATCTATCAACTTTCAGTACAGGGTAAAACGGGGTGAATCGAGACAAAACCTTGGTAGGGAACATCGTTGTTTAGCCTAGGAAAATATGTTAAATTATTGGCAGAACAGCAAAATAAACCCTAGTTAAGATTTATCACTAGAATTATCTTTATGTAAGCATTAGAAATACAGTAAAAATGTAGGAGCCTCTTCAAGGGCTTCCCGGATTCCTGAAACACTCCCATGTGTGTTTAGCGGATATTTTATAGTTTACACGGCTCCATATCTAGCTATAAATTTCCAGTTTTTGGAAATCCTATACAATGCAAGATCAGCTTATACTGGAAATTTATAGCTTGATATATAGCTGGTTTTTAATATTTTTTTGGGAAATTCTCACTTCACTACATTCTTTTTAGGGTTCCGTACCCGAAAGGTGCTATACGGAACCCTATTACTAAGCCTCCGCTCTCCGTCCGTCTGTCTATCAGCGGGTTGTATCTCATAAACCGTAATCGGTAGACAATTTAAATTTTCACAGATTAATTGTCATGACACTCAATCTGATAAATTCACGTAAAAGTACGGGCCGGCCATGTAGCCGTAGAACCAATGACCGTTGGGGAAGACGTGTTCTTAAATGGAGACCACGAATCGGCAAATGTAAAACACGCCCTCAGGCTAGGTGGAGCGACGATCTCCGCAGGGTGGCTGGTAGCAGCTGGATGAGAGTTGCCGAGAATCGAACTAAATGGCGTGCAATAGGAGAGGCCTATGTCTATTTCCAGCAGTGGACAGCTGTAGGCTGATGATGACGTAAAAGTAATGCTTTACGAGGTTTCTGCAGTAAATTGATTTTTGGGACCTTTGAAAGCATTTTTTTTTTTTGCAATAGACTTTTCATACAGTATTTCTAATGATTAAATAAAGATAATCCCGGTGAGAATTAATCAATCGGAATTTATTGGCAGAAAATATCTTATCTTCCTGGACTACGTTCACCCCTTCTACGTTACACCACGCGATATCGTTTTGTGAGGACAATGTATGAGTGAAAGTGTAGTACGTACTGTGTTTCCGTTCGTTCTTGCAGGCGTCCTCTAGCATGAGCAGCGACTCTCCCGCACTCCACTCTCCAGGCGACTTGCCGGCGTGCAGCGCGCGTGCGCCTACCGTCATACCGCTCACCGCACCCACTCCTGCGCCGAGCGAGCCAAGCGACGCGAGCGATCCAAGCGACGCGAGCGATCCGTGCTGCCCGTGTGTTGTGTGTACAAGCGACGAGCGCTCGCCGCTGCCCCACTCGTCCACCACTAGCTTGTCAATTATTAACCTAATAGAAAGGAAAAAAAGTTAAGTCAAAAGAACCGCTTAAAGTTCTGCTTTGCTGTTTCTGGGATGCGCAAGGCATGCTGTTTTATGAACACAATGAAACTATAAACGCTGACAAATATTCAACCCAGCTCACCTAACTATCTGCTGCTATCAAAAAAAAAAAAACAACGAAGACCAGTCAAAGTAGTTTTACTACGCGATTACGCTCGACCTCATGTCGCATCTGCCACTTTTTCGAGGCACAGCCATCACAGTTCTGGGCGAAAGGCATCCAAACTTTGCCGGATCGTTGGCAAGAAGTCTTAGATGCTAATGGTGATTACATCATTGACTAAGCTTTTCGTATTGTAATAATAATAAAAAATATAAAACGTAAACCAAGTGTCTCATTACTTTTGTGCCAACGTGATATTTTGTCCTGTTTAAAATACAAAGGCTGGGTCTTTTCATAGTAAGAATTATTAGGTTTTCGTTAAGTTTACGCCAATATAAAAATACTGGTAGATGCGTCTTTTTTTTGCTATTCTGAATACTCTATTTCGAAAAAAAAATGTCAAATACGTCTTTTTTCCTTATGACGGCAGTATTTTGGGCCAACCTTTTTCGTGTTTATTTTATTGATTATCAGTGGAGTAAACGTGCCTTCAAAATCATATTTGTTAAGAGCATCGTAAATAAGTTAGCTGTAAGTTTCCCGAACAGAACAATATAACTTGTGGAAAGTGTACAAATGTCTTACCTCCTATCAGAGTCGTCGGAATCGCTGGAGTCGGTGCGCTCGTCACTAGGGAAGGGAAGCGACACGGCGGCGGCTGCTGCGGCGGCCGACTGGTTAATCTGACTCGACAGCTTCTGAATGGTGTCGCTCAGCACCTTATTGTTCTTGCCGGGCACGCTCAGCGGCAGCTCGGCCACGCTCTTGCGCCGCTCCAGGATGCTCAGTGGACTCTGCAGCCGAGGTGCAACCTCCTCAGGTTTCATCTTCTTAACGTCAAGTAAATCACGCTTCACGTCAACCAAATTTGATGGCTCGCCGAATATCGTCTCAGTACTGACCGGCGGCGTCGCCCTCTTTATGGTCTCAGCCTTTACTAAAGGCTTCATCGTCTCTGGTTTTACGGTCCTCTGCTCGGGAGATATCGGGGACAGTTTAGTTTCCGGCTTAATCAGTTTAATGGTGTCGGTCTTAGGCGTGACTGGGCGGTCGTCCATGGGCGGGGGAGACATAGACAGTCTCTTGGCGCTGCTGATAGCTTTGAGCAGTTTTTCCGCTATCTTGGGTCCCTCAGCCTGCAGCAGGAACCCTGGCGGCGGCTCCGGTAGCACGTCTATCCTGGCAGGACTGTCCGGCTCCGACTTGTCTTCCTCCGTGTCAATCAAGGGGCTGGACGGGGGCTGCAACTTCAATAACGCAGGCTCAACCGGCATAGGGTCCAATTTCTTTTCAATTTTAATCTTGAGTGTATTTTCTATGTTTCTGTGTTCTATGATAGGTATAGCGACAGAGACAAGCGAAGGCTCCTCTTTCTTTGGCTTGTCTATGTTTTCTACTTTAGAATCTGATGTCGTTGCCGCAGTGGCAGTAATACTAGGCGTGGTGATTGTGTTCGCAGTAGTTTCTATATTCGTTTTAGCGGGTGGTGTTTCTGGTTTCTTTTGTGGTGGAGGTGTTTTAGGCGGCTCGGGAATTTCGTCTTTAGGCTGTTCTTTCATTTCTACTACCACTTCTTTATCGGGTACTAAAGGCTCCGGTTCCTTTGGTTCGTCTTTTACAGGAGTTTCTGGGTTTTTAGGTTCCTCAACAACTGGTAATACTGGAGTTGGTTCTCTTGCTTCCTCTTTTATTGTTATATCTTCTGGTTCATCGTCCGAGGACTGCTCATCGTCTGCTGGGCTGTCTGGGGAGTCATCTATGAGCTCTCTCAACTTTGACACTTTGCTCTTTTTAGAGTATGTTTCTTGGTTTTTCGCCGGTGTGAAACCTTCAAAGGTGGGTCCCGAACTGCAGTCGCCCGGGAATGAATCGTCATCGAGTGAGAACAGTCCATCCTTGGAGTCGTCCTCGGGACTCTGGCGGTTCGCGTCCCGACTAGCGCCGAAGTCTCTAAACGGCGACAAGGAAGGTGATCTGAGGGACGACGGTCGCGGTCGCATCGGGTCTTCTGAGATCTCTTCACTCAACGACTTGGACAGAGTAGACGTATATTTACTTGGCGAAATGTCATCGAAAATACGATGAGTACGCTTCTTCTTTTCATCGTGCAGTTCTAGTTCGAAGGGTTCTGGTTCTTTGAACTCGTACACGTCTTCGGCTTGTTTGTCTTGTTGCATGGGTTCGACCGGGGGGGCGGCGGGGCTGGCGGAGGGTGGGGTGTCTTTGTCTTCTTGTTTGGTGTCGTCGGGCTCCTGTTTGACAGTGTGCAACCCCTTGAGCTCGGAGCGTATCTCGTTGAGGTCGTAGTCGCGGCCCTGATGGCCGGCGTTGGGGCGCGTCTTCTTGGGCGGCGACACAGACGTGTGCGTGGACACGGTCCGCACCGGCCTCTTGCGGGGCTTGCTCGAACTGCTGCTGTCACTTGACTTCACATCTTTTGACCTTGAAGAAACTGTGGACAAGGAACATGTTATACGTACATAAACTCACACCTTCTTCCCATGGCGGTAGGCAGAAACTACAGAACGCCACCGGCTACGATCCTTGCACACTCTTTTTGCCCCGTTTGCGTTCTTACATCTGGTCATACAAGCACGCCAGTTGCCGAACATGTTATAGTATAACTATAAAGTATAAACTGTTTTTTGGAAATGAACTGGTATCTTATTAGACAGCCGTAGGTTACTTTACTTTTTGAGCTCGATTTGTCATCTGATTTCTTAGGTGGCCTCTTGACGTCGTCGTCACTCTCCGAGTCGCTGTCAGAATCCGATCGCGCCGATGATTCTGTAGGAAATAGTTACAATATCAGTTCAAAATGATAGCGGTAATAAAATAACCACATTAGCAGATAGCATATCAGACATTGTGAATCATTTGAAAAATAATTATGCATACCTTCGGTCCTTTTGCTCCTGACTCGTCTACTCATACCAGACCCCTGAAAGAGGAATATGATAAGTATATTGTAGATTAAAACAGTACATATCTTTATTTTTATCTTAGCATCCTATATTGGTCGAGTAGCAGTTATTTTCAACACAACTACGTCTTTCCAGCACTACCCCAGTGGCTGCGCGAAAAACATACAAAAATAAAAATAAATATTGACTGCGAATCAGCAGTTTTTGAACGACAAAATTACATAAGACAGTCCTCAAAACGACCGCCCTTCGTCATTTCCTAGTGTTAGCTGGGAAGAAGTGGGCGCATCAAACTCCCCAGTAGCACAGCTGTCTGTTCAGTTAGAAGAATTTTTTTTTTGCCATATGTACACGTCAATATACCAAGAAATCATTGAACTATACTCAAGCAGATATACGCTGGACATACGCAAAGAGGAATACTCTGCTATAGCCCGAAAAACACTTTGGTGTTCATATCGGCCGCGCAGCTTGTAAAGGGAAAATGTGAAATCCGTATAGCGCTACAAGGTTATTGTGGCGCGTGGCCAACATTGGAACTAACGTCGCCATCTTGTTTCTAAATATACTAATATTATAAAGAGGATAGATTTTTTGTTTTTTTCACCGATTTTAACAATTTTTCACCAAAAGAAAGCAAAATTATCAGAAAATATTCATTTTAAAAAAAATTGTGATTCTTCTAATGTAAGTAGTCTTCTAAGTAACTAATGTTGAAATGTTGAATTTTGGCTAAATGTGAAAGGCTAAACATATATTATTTTAACATGAATGTATTCATGTTAACTCAGTCATATTAAAAAATAGTAATAATGGCATTTTGGCAGACACATTTAGCCATAATTCAACCATTAGTTACTATGTTTAACCATTGGTCGAGTTAACTACGGATCAAAAAACCGGCCCTAACACATAGAATACTTTTATCCCGGTACTACGTTTCCGTGGTTTAATTTCCGACTTCCACGCGGTCAAAGCCGCTGGCAAAAGCTAGTCTTTAATATAATTATTATTTCTGTGACCAAACTTCACAAATGTTTACCAAAAACGCCCACCTGTCAATTTCATTCAGGAGCCAAAATATCCTTGTAGCACTTTACGGTCTTTATCATATTGTAATTAATTAGTAAAACGCCGGTTGGAGACTAAGACCGTTTGTCTACCGCACCGGGAATTGGACATCAACGAGAAACGAGATTAATCGGCCATAGTAAATGTCCTGTTCCCGGTGCGCAGGACAGTGCAAGGATCAGTTTCTACCAAATGGAAAAATCCTCGCGGATGCTCGGGCACGTACATCACGCTTGATAACTGCGTCTAATTTTATACTTAAAGTCAATAATGATACAGTTACTTATTCAGTGAAATTTATGCTCGAGCATTTGCGAGGATTTTTCCGTTTGGTGGAAAATTACCCTTACTACTATACTATACTTGACATAAGACAAAAACAGCTTACATATTATTCCTACCGGCCAGCAATTACTATAAAAAGGTTGTCATACCTTCTTGTTGCGCTGCTCATGCTGCGTGACGTTGAGCGCGATGCGCTGCGGCTTGATCCACTCGTCGTAGCGCGTGTTCCAGCCGGTGTAGTGCACGCGCAGCAAGTCGCCCGTCGCCGTCTTGTCGATCACCTTCGCCTCGTACGTCACCTGCGGTAGCGAGCATCGATCAATCTACGTCATTTGACAACACAATGATCGATGAATTTCAATTTGTTTTATTTTTTGTAATTAGTTTATCAAAATAATAAGTTAGTAAGTAGTAGTTAACGCGCTGAACTAATTTTACAATATATTTTATATTCGATAAAGTGCACTTTTGTCTACCGCGTTAAGCAGGTGTATTCAAACATTTTAACCGGTCACTAAGACTTAAATAACTAAAATAAAATAAAAGTTGTTTGCTTCGTACTTTTACCTTAGATTCGGACTGCGTAGGTCCATAGTACACTTTCAATTTATCTCCCACTTGAGCTTTAACGTTCGATACTCCAGATCTCGGCGTTGGTACATTTGTTGATGGCCTGTGAGTGTAAAAAAAAGTTATAATTTACGAATCAAATCCATATTAGAAGTTGTCGCAAAGATGTAACAAATGGATTATTTAAATTTTATCTTGTTTTCTCTGATAAATACAGTCATTTAATACAACGGTGTTAATTTCCACTATAGGGGCTAATAACAGCCGCATGGGTCGGTCGATCAGGTCCATCGAGAAGAGATCTAGGGGTCTCGGTATGTGAGACCCCTCCGTGCCTCAGAAAGCACGTTAAGCTTTTGGTCCCGGCTGTCATTTTTGGATATTTGACAGTCCTTACGGGTTGTCAGGAGCCCGAGAGTCTGACAATCAATCTTACAAAGAGGTATTGTGTAACCCAGTAAGTGGGTTGTGGAGGTCAGATAGGCAGTCGCTCCATGTAAAATACCCCGGCTGTCATTCTTGAATCTTTGGCAGTCGTTATGGGTTGTCAGAAGCCCGAAAGTCTGACAACCAATCTTACAAAGAGGTATTGTGTAACCCAGTAATGGGTTGTGGAGGTCAGATAACCAGTTGCTCCATGTAAAATACTGGTAGTCACCTGCATCCGGTTAGACTGGAATCCCACCCCAACATAGATAGGAAAATTCTTGACAGATTTATTTTATTTTGGTGCTAATTTACACCCTGTATAATAGGCATGTCGATGTTCCATAGATACAAAGATGTATTATTAACTGATATCATAACTAGTATGTGGCCAAAGCAATCCAAAGCACAAAGTTACTCACTCTGTGTTCTTCCTCTTCCGCGGTCGTTTGCTGCTGTTAGAGGCAATCGTGTTGCCGCTGCTGGCCGAGTTCGCGCTCTGACTGCGGCGACTTTGCATCTTCTTGATAGGGCCACATCTAAAAAAGATTCATCATCATCTTCCTGCCCTTGTCCCATGTTACTTAGGGTCGGCGCAAACACGTTTTCTTTCCATTCTCCCCTGTCAACCGTCACGCTATCATTCACTCCCTTCTCTTTCATATCATTCCTCACACACACACAATCACATTCTCCATCCATTAACATTATTATTCATCACTCCAAAAAATATCTACAAAATATACATATACTTAGTAAATACGTTATGCTACCACCTATATCTCATTTAAACTTCTAAATTGAAAGTAATATTTTAACAGTAAAATTGTTAGTAAGAGGTAATCTCTGGGTATCGATCCGCTTTTAAATATTGTTTCTCTGATAGAAAGTTACACTATTGTAGTGCCATAGGATATGTTTTATACTATAGTTTACTTCCAGAAGTAAGAAGTCGTGGGCAGAAGGTAGTCCCCAATGTTTTAAATACTCGACTGCCGGAATCGCGGATCTACGCGAGACACAATGGCTTTTTAATTGTTTCTCTAATTATGGCATTCAACCGGTTAAGTCATGTATATCAATTTATTTAATCTTGCACATATACAAGGTGTAACTTAAATAACGCACAACCTCTTAAGGGGTCATTGTACTCATCATCATCTTTATTTAGGTATAAAGTTCTGCTTACGTTTTTAGTTTTGTATTTTTATTTCTGCTTGAGTATAGTTTTCGTTTTTTTTTTTTTGGTATATTGGCGTGTGCTAGCTTACTTATAGCAAATAATTTAATTTAATGTTTTGTGTTACGTAATTTACCTAAATTATTATGCGCAGTGTTGTATAGATTCATTTTTTTAACTGAACAGACAGCTGTGCTGCTGGGGAGTTTGTTGCGCCACTTCTTCTCCCCAGCTAAAGCACTAGGAAGTGGTGAAGGGCGGGCGTTTTGCGGGACTGTCTTATGTAATTTTGACGTTCAAAAAGTGCTGATTCTCAGCCTAGTTTGAATAAATGACTTTTGACTTTCATTTCATCATTATGAACAACTTTTACTACGGGGTCAAACCAGAAATAGCGGGAAAAAAAATCTGCTGTTCCCTACATTTTGACGAGTTATGCGAACATAAATATAGGGAACAGCTGATTTCTTTCTTTCTAATAGTTGTTTGTTATCATGAGTACAATCATGTGTTTAAGTATCGGTCACTAATTACCAGTTACCCTATATGTACGTCTCTGCTTAACCGTTCGGGGAATAGAGGTGTGATGATATGTAATGTATACCTTGAAGCCCGTCCAGAGCTGTCACTGTCAGTTGAAGCATGCGGTCGTCGAGAAGCTCGCGAAGTGCCCGCACTCGTACCTTCACCTAGAAAAAAATGGTGTCACTGACATACCAGAGACGCTGAAAAGTTTTGAGCTTACCTTCAAGTGTCATTATTGTCTCGCACTGCATATTAATAATTTGCGAATACCCTCTTTTAGTATAAATACAGTTTCTAGTCATACGCTTTTAGTAATTAATCCGTAAACATCATCATGTCTCAGTCATCCGCGGCCCATCTCTAGACTCAAAACTTTACACTGGATGTAAAGCTTTTAAGAGCGTTATTATTGCTCAGATTTGCTATAGGGTTTAAAAAACTTAGCTTACCGGGGGGCTAAAAAGTTTTGAGCCTAGGGATGAGCCGCGGGTGACTGAGACATGTTTACTGATTAATTACTAAAAGCGTATTGATGCTAATGACATGAAACTGTATTTATACTAAAGAGGGTATTCGCAAGTTAGTAATGTGCAGCGCGAGACAATAATGACACTTGAAGGTACTTAGGCTTAAAATTTTTGCACCATGGTATCGAAGAAAAACTTTATTACAATCAATCTGCCTAGCCTTTTCCCAAATATGTTGGGGTCGGCTTCCAGTCTAACCGGATGCAGCTGAATACCAGTATTTTACATGGAGCGACTACCTATCTGACCTCCACAACCCAGTTATTGGGTAATATGATACCCCTTGGTAAGACTGGTTGTCAGACTTTCGGGCTTCTGACAACCCGTAACGACCGTCAAAGATGACAGATGACAGCCGGGCCCAACGGCTTAACGTGCTTTCCGAGGCACGAAAGAGTCTCGGTATGAAAAGGTGGTCACCCATCCACAGACCAACCCCGGCAAGCGTAGCTTAACCTGATGGATCGACCCGAGCGGCTGTTATTACTTAGCCACGAGCTCCTTAAAAACTTTATTACACTCTTATCGTAACTCTATTTCGGCATTTAGGGCGGGAATAGACATGCCTGTAGCTTGTAAAAAAAAACTATGCAAGTCGCTTGCATGCCATTGTGACATTCACCAATCAGAAGCTATTACGGTAATATCGAGGAAACTTACATCTGAACAATTTGAAAACAAAATTCCGTGCACATGATGACCACATCTGTTAGCAAGCGTTACTATAGCGGCCGAGCGCTGTAAGCAAGAATAGTTCTTACGGTATATAGATGTTCGTTTCTCCGTTTGCATTGGCATGCAAGCTACTTGCATATTTTTGTACAAGCTACAGGCATGTATATTCCCGCAGTTATTCTCATGGATGCAAGTAAAACGGCAACGTGCGTCACAAAATCTGACGCATGTGAGTACGGTAAACCGCACGTCATTAGTAACACTCGTGAACTAAGAAATCTGCCCTTTATGGCTAATAAAGAAGCTGTCAGTCACGTTGTTATTTAGGACGTGACTTGACCACACAGGAAACAGATTTTGACAAGTAAAATACCCCGTCGAGAGTCCTAGGCTCCAACGTTGAACCAAAAGTTTCCATGTCATTTCCGATTGTTCGTTCGTTACTTGGCTTTAACCATTGACAGCTGTTCTAGCAGCACTATAATTTATTTTTTCGATCCCAAAGCATCCAATAAATAAAGTACATACCGATGCTTGGAGCGGTCGAAGGCATTCTAAGTTAAAAGTAAAAAGATGTTTTTACTTGCTAAGCATGTTACAATGGCTGTAAGAAAAGCCGCAGACTGATATAAATACTCCTAGTACCGGCAGATCCAAAATATTTTCGTCACCTTAAGGGCTATTTTTGTCTGTTCATTGCACGATAGAATCAATTTTACCGACTCAGCATTATATATATTGCATCTGATACTGCAGAATGGCAGGTAATCTGAAAAGCTCAAAGCACATGGCGCAGGCTGTTGTGGGTATCACACGAACTGTCTAACATTGGTTATTTATTTCTTTGGAGCGACGAAGTTTTCACCAAAGTTAGTTTTTTTTTTTTTGAAAAAATTGCCTAAATGTTGAAATGTTGTGTTGTGCCCCTGTGCTCCTCAAGAAAACCAGGACACAGGTTACCAAGCGATGAACAGTTAACAAAAAAGTCGATTAGAGCCATTAAAAGAGACAAATACAAACTGACAAAATATTCTGAACATCTTTTTCAGGAACGGGTGCGATTATTAAAGAACAGGCCATCTGGCCTGTCTGTTAATGATTTGATACAATGCTGGATTATCTATACTATATTATCTATGAATTTGAATTCATGAGTCATTGTACTCATAATTATGAAGAACATTACTTTGGGAACAAACCTGAAATCGCGAAAAAAAATCAGCTGTACCCTACATTTTGACGAGTTTTGCGAATATAAAATTAACTGTTCCCTAGAACAGCTAATAGTTTTGTCAGTGCAGGTGTTTCCTATGCACAGTCTACCTTGCTCCATAAACATAATTTAGACTGGTTACTTACCTCTCTATCAAGTCTTCCTTTTATTCAAATACTTTTAAATTTCTATTTCGAAGTTCATTCTTCAATTCTTTTAGATTAATCAAATTTCCTTTGAGAAAGTGAGCTATCATGACCGCCAACCTCACTAGCGCCACCCCGCGGGAGCAATGGCGGACATCCCTGCCATTACATTCAACCAATCAATCAATCAATCTGCCTAGCCTTTTCGCAACTATGTTGGGCCCGGCTTCCAGTCTAATACCAGTATTTTACATGGAGCGACTGCCTATCTGACCTCCACCACCCAGTTACTGGGTAATACGATACCCCTTGGTAAGACTGGTTGTCAGACTTTCGGGCTTCTGACGACCCGTAACGACTGCCAAAGATCCAAGAATGACAGCCGGGGTATTTTACATGGAGCGACTGCCTATCTGACCTCCACAATCCACTTACTGGGTTACACAATACCTCTTTGTAAGATTGATTGTCAGACTCTCGGGATTCTGACAACCCGTAAGGACTGTCAAAAATTCAAAAATGACAGCCGGGACCAACGGCTTAACGTGCTTTCCGAGGCACGGAGTGGTTTCACATACCGAGACCCCTAGATCTCTTCTCGATGGACCTGATCGATCGACCCATGCGGCTGTGATTAGCCCCTATAGTGGAAATTAACACCGTTGTATTAAATGACTGTATTTAGCAGACAAAACCAGATAAAATTTAAATAATCCATTTGTTACATCTTTGCGACAACGTCTAATATGGATTTGATTCGTAAATACCCGTATTATAACTTTTTTTTACACTCACAGGCCATCAACCACTGGTGGTTGGCTGGTCAGACTGGTTGTCAGACTTTCGGGCTTCTGAAGACTCGTAGCGACTGTCAAAGATTCACGAATAACAGCCGGGACCAACGGCTTAACGTGCTTTCCGAGGCACGCAGGAGTCTCGGTATGAAAAGATAATCACCCATCCACAGACCAACCCCGGCAAGCGTAGCTTAACCTGATGGAACGACCCGTGCGGCTGTTATTACTTAGCCACGTACATTCAACCGCCAACTTATAAACCTATGGACTTGCCATACCCACAAAATTAGCGAGCATACCTACAACAATCGGGTACTCAACATGGCCGCATTTCGTAGGTTTGTTACTGTGAGCGCAAGAGAGAGAGAGCAAGCAACCGTTTGACAGCACATCACCACAAAACTCAGCACTCAACATGGCGACCCGTCACACATAGACATGATTTTGAAGTCACACAAGAGTGTTGTCAATTAGTCCTTGACAAACATTGAGATGTATCTCTTTTCATCAATGAGATAGAAAAACATGGAGATGGCATATTCTTCTATAGGAAGAATAGTTATACAATCTGTCATATCCTATCCTATCCTGTCATGTCATGTCATATAAAATCCTCATAACACACAACACACATACAACCCGACTAACATACACTCACTAATAGGAACAGACACACCTCTCTCCCATTCACACACCAACTCTTCCTCCATACCTGCATCCTTACTCAAATAAATAAATCTAAAATAACTTACTCACCTAACTCACATTTTTGTTTTTATGGTAGAACTAGCTATTGCCAGCGGCTTCGCCCGCGTGTATTTCGGAAATTATCCCACGGGAACCTTCTACTGGGATGAAAAGTATCCTATGTCTTAATCCTGGTTATAAACTATCTGTATACCAAATTTCATCCAAATCTTTTCAGCCGTTTTTGCGTGATTGTAGTAGGATAACATCGACACTCGAAACCTAAGGTCCAACATCAATTTACTGTTCAGCTCGGTCAAATCACCTGTCTCCTAAGATACAGGCCATCCCTAGTTTAGGAGACACGATTTAATTTTTGTTAATATAGATATTTTTTTCTCCCTTTGTGTCCATTGTTAGTAGATTAAGTCCTTAGCATGTAACTATAGTATACAACTATGTCTATGTATATCTTAGGATCAATAAATTATTTATTATTTTTTTTTTACATTTCTCGGGACCCTGGGGTCCCGGACCTTTGGAAGGCATACGTGGAGCCGAAGCCAACTCGGAGAGGGCCCTTAAATAATTTTATATGATAAGGAGGTGCCAGCCGACGATTATCCCCGTATGTAGATACTATGCAAGTGCACCCAAGGACAACCCCCGGTTGGCGCAGGAATATTGTTGTGCGTGGAAACAAAACATATTGGGCTATGGGTCTGGGTGGCTAATGTGGATTGGGTTACTTGAACTATGGAAGAGCTATGTCCCCTGCCTGACCAATGTTATATATTATACAGGGATAAAATGGCAGGGGTGACTTGCACACTCAATAATGGGCCCCCTGAAACGGCCGCTAGCACATAGTGACGTAGCGACAAGCGGGCAACACTTCCTGAGATGCTTGAGGAGTGGAGAGGTATTCCACGGCTATCAGGACAATCCCGGAAATACGGTCAAGATCCCTACCAGCACCTTACTGGAATACTTCTTCCTCCGAAAACGTTTGCTCTTGCGAATCTCCACTCAAGCCGGCCAATAAAGGCAAGAAAGAGGTGGGAGCTCTGTTCCTCGTCAGGGTTCACTCCAGCCGGCCAATAAAGGCAAGCCAGAGATGAGGACAAGATTTCTCTCGGGAGATAGGGTCCGTGGGGTCGCTACTGCCCAACAGCTCGCCACATGCTGCCCTGCGGGTTTCTGTATCTCTCTTGGTCTGGCTTCTCATTCTAGACACGTTCCGGCAAAATAAACTCTACCGGCACAGACCTACAGTTTGGAGCGCGCAAGCCCCATCACGACGTCAACGTAGAGATACAGCGGTGGGGTTATTATTATTATTATATCGACACAGACATGTCAAAAAGCGTTTTGTTTATTTTTAACTAATCAAGAGCTGCTTTGACAGGCCAGCTGGCATGTTTGGCTAAGATTCCGCCTATCATGTCGCAGGTCGTAGGTTCGATTCCCATCCAAGACAAACATTTGAGTGCATGAACATGTCTGTTTGTCCTGAGACTGGGTGTAATTATCTATATAAGTAAGTATTTTCAAAAAAACAAGTAGTGTATGTAGTTTATCAGTTATCTAGTTTCCATAGTACAAGCTCTGCTTAGTTTGGGATCAAATGACCGTGTGTGAAATGTCCCAGGATATTATTATTATTATTTTTACATTTCTCGGGACCCTGGGGTCCCGGACCTTTAGAAGGCGTACGAGGAGCCGAAGCCCCTTAGATAATTTTAAATGATGAGGAGGCACCAACCAACCATTATCCCTGTTAGCACTATGCAAGTGTACCCAAGGACAACCCCCGGTTTGTGTAGGACTCGTTGTTGTGATTGTTGTATGACAATTTTTTTTTTCTTGGAAAATTCGCCGGAAATGTCGGAATTTTCGACGGTATTTTTGTATGAAAACACACAACCTAAACCACTGTAGATGAGAGACATGAAATTCAGAACAGCTAGTTAAATATAGTTTTCTATGCAATAGTCTGCTCAGTGGTGTAGCTCCAAAACGTATTATGTGTCCTGACTTATAAAGGAAAGAATTTGAAAACTGACGAAGATAATAAGAGACTAGATTGTACTTACTCTTGGAAGACAGGGGCCGTCTCTTAGGCGTCCTTTTGTCGTGTCCTTCTGTCCTGACGGGAGTGGCGATGCGTCCTTTGGACTGCGACCGAGGCTTCACTACCACTTTCTCTTTTTCCTCACTCGTGCTGGTCGACGCTGAGCTTTTATCTTTTTCTTTTTCCTTTTCTTTCTCTTTTTCCTTTTCCTTCTCTTTTTCCTTTTCCTTCTCTTTTTCCTTTTCCTTCTCTTTTTCCTTTTCCTTCTCTTTCTCCTTTTCTTTTAATTTCTCTTCTTTTTCCTTTTCTTTTATTTTCTCTTCTTTTTCCTTTTCTTTTTCTTTCTCCCTCTCTTTTTCCTTCTCCCGTTCTTTTTCTTTTTCCTTTTCCTTTTCTCGTTCTTTCTCCTTGTCCACTCTGTTAATTTGATGAAATTATAGATAAGGATAAGGGGTCACAAATTGGAGTGAAATGTTGTTACCTATTTAAAATAATAAACTGAGTTCACAATTCTGCTCCCATTTTTTGTGATTATGGAAAAATACCTTTATCGAGGCACATACAAAGTTTATTTTCCGCTAAAACTTCAATTTGCTTAAAAAAATTCAATACCTAGTAATTATGCTGACTTGAACTTTAATTACACTAACGAAAAGTTTATATTTAATTTTATTCAGTGGATATAAAGTCAAATTGGAACAAGAATTTGAATAGGTTGTACATACTTGGGAACAGTAGTGACAATAAGCGGTTGGTTGTCGGCGCTATCCTCTCCGTCGCTGGTGCGGGCCTTCTCCTTCATTTTCTCCATTTTCTCGTCTTTTTCACTTTTCTCACTCTTGTCTGTCTCACTTTTGTCAGAATCTTTGTCTTTGTCTTTGCCCCGCTGCAACTGAAATAAGGTTCAGTTCAGTAAGGGAGCGTAAGAGGTCATGGCCATTTACATAAGATTGTATTAGGGCCGGCACACATTTGGCGAAGTGTGGTAGAAAACAAATATCAACATTGTGTTCCTTACAGTAAAAAAGTCAACCGTGTCGAAATGATCATGATGGCGCCTCTCAGGCGCGAGGTTGTGAGATCAAATCAAGTACTAATGTGACTTTTCAATTCTTATGTCGTTAAAAAACGACGTTTTTCTTCACCGATGTCAGTAAAAATACTGACATCGGTGAAGAAAAACGTCGTGAGGGAACCTAGACTTAAGCCGCGGGCACGAAACCAGCGGTGGCCGAGCAAGGTGGGGCAAAATTGTGTCAATTTTGTACTTGACTGAAATCGGTATTATAAGTGGACCGTACCTGTGGAGCGGGTGGCGTGGGCGTGGAGCAGCTGGAGGCTGAAGACGAGGCGGGCGGCTGGCGGTCGCGGTCGCGGATGAGCGAGCGGCCGGCCGGCGGCGTGCGGGCGCCGCGCGGGTGCGCTACTAATGTCACGCCCAGCTTGCGGTAGAAGTCCTCGTAGCTATGCAGGAACCTGACAACACATTCTTATAAAGTCTCTACAAACCATACCAACCGCAGAAAATCAATTCACAAATTCGTAAAAGTTTTAGTCTTTTCTGCTTTTTTTTTTGTGTATGTTGTGTGCCTACCTGGCTCAAAAATATATATTTTTATTTATTTCTTTCAAAGTGAATCTATACAATCAAACATACGACTCACATCGGTTTGGCACATTTTCAAACCTATGCATTTCAACTCATGACTTTCAAAAGGTGCTGATTCTCAGCCAAATTAAAATATGACTAAACAACTAGCTAGCTATATAGTACTTACTTCTTATAAGCCTGTTTACAAAGATTAGTGATGCTTGTGGTGACCGGGTGGAAGCCCATCTTGTCGGCTATGGTCTTCCACTGGTTTTGGTTTGTCACTCTGTTGTAACCACCCAGCTTCTCCACCACCTGAAATAGAACAACAGAACATCACGCCTGTAATCCCCGAACGGTTAGGCAGAGGTGTACAGTGCACACACTGGGGATATAGAACTTATACAAATATTATAGAATAAAGTTTTTTTTAATCAAAATATTATTAGGTATCTCTTCACTCTTCTTAGGTATGATTTTTCAATAGTAACTCTAATATGAAGAATAAATATTGCCATTTGATAGCATGTCTATAAAATACAGGGTAAAATTAAATTAGCTAGCGAAACTCCACAGACGTGATGAGGGTATCGATATTTAAACAGGACAAAATAAAAGATTTGATGATTACATTTTGGGTCAAGTCAAGAGCCATTAAAATCAATGTTGTTACCTGAAGTACGCAACTAATCTGTTTTATTTTATTTTATCGTGTATAAATATCGATTCTCATGACGTCTGTGAAGTTTACACAAAGAAACTGATTTTTAAACTGATATTTCAACTAAACTGCGGTTGATGACCACAAAAAAAAAATCAAAATTTATTTTTTGTTTCATCACATCACACATCGGATTTTATGCATTTGCATGTTAGCATATGAAAATGCATATAGCTCTCTAATTATGGTGTTAATGCATATTTCAGTCTTTTTTCCCAATAATGCATATTTCGTTTAGTAGCGTCATCATGTTTAGTTAGCGTTACCTATCACGTCTGCGGAGTTTCGCTAGCTAGTTTAATTTGACTACTGTGTATGTATTTAGATCGTGAGCCGCGGTGTTCAGAATAAAACCGTGGGTAGTTTATACCGCAAGCGAGGGTCTCGTGGCTAAGTAATGACAGCCGCACGGGTCGATTCATCAGGTTAAGCAACGCTTGCTGGGGTTGCTCTGTGGATGGGTGACCATCTTTTCATACCGAGACTCCTCCGTGCCTCGGAAAGCACGTTAAACCGTTGGTCCCGGCTGTCATTCGAGGATCTTTGACAGTCATTACGGGTCGTCAGAAGCCTTAAAGTCTGACAACCAGTCTTACCAAGGAGTATCGTAGTACCCAGTAAGTGGGCTGTGGAGGTCAGATAGGCAGTCGCTCCATGTAAAATACTGGTATTTAGCTGCATCCGGTTAGACTGGAAGCCGACCCCAACATAGTTGGGAAAAGGCAAGGCAGATTGATTTTGAGTTTATACCGCAAGCTTATGGCTCGCCCGTCATTCAGGCGCTTGACAACGTAACGTAACATCTCTTGCGAATCGTACAAACTTACATAATAATAAAATGACATAACAAAACTTACTTTGAACAGTCTGTACAAATCTATATCCCTATTGGCGATGGTGGGGTTCCTGTTGAGAGGGGTCCCGCGTTCGTCCATGAACTTGTACAGTTGTGCCACGAAGTGGTCTTTCTCTTCGCGGGGCTCGTCATCTGAACTCTGAAAACGAATGGTAATATGTCATGGTTATAATTCTGCATTTACGTGATGAATAGTATTATTATTAGTAGACTTAACGAGTCGACTGCAGGAAACGCGGAATTGTTTTTGTAATCACGGCATTCAACCGGTTAATTAATATACCAAGTACTATTAGTTTTAATTTAAGTAGAGGAGCTCGTGGCTAAGTTATAACAGCCGCACGGGTCGATCCATCAGGTGAAGCTACGCTTGCCGGGATTGGTCTGTGGATGGGTGACCATCTTTTCATACCGAGATTCCTCCGTGCCTCGGAAAGCACTTTAAGCCGTTGGTCCCGGCTGTAATTCGTGGATCTTTGACAGTCGTTACGGGTCGTCAGAAGCCCAAAAGTCTGACAACCAGTCTTACCAACTGGGTTGTGGTCAGATAGGCAGTCGCTCCATTAGAAATACTGGTATTCAGCTGCATCCGGTTAGACTGGAAGCCGACCCCAACATAGTTGGGAAAAGGCTAGGCAGATTTAATAATAAATAAATAAATAAATTAGTTTTAATTTAAGTAAAGAACATCCTCTTTTTGTCTTCCTGCCTTTCTTCTGTGTGTTTCTGTAACTAACCTAACCTAACCTAGATAATCTGTAGAAACGTCGTGGATTGGACATTAACCAACTTCCAATTATTTTGTAATCCTAGATATAATAAACAGGGTGTAAGTGTCAGAAAGGTGTGGTCAAATTTAAGGGTGTGGTACAGACTATCAAACTGAACAGCTTTTTCCATGGGACCAACATCATAATCGAGAAAAAAATATCAGCTGTCCCATACAAAGCTTCAATACCTACTGGACCCAAATGAATGGGACGGCTAATAATTTTTTCTTGATTACGATATTGGTCCCATGGAAAAGGCTGTTTAGTTTGACGGTCTGTACCACACCTTTCTTATAAACCTGTACAATGTACAATTGTTTGTTTTCCCTATCAAAATAAATAAATAAATATAGCTAGGAGTGATAAAGGACAGGGAATACATTACGCGGCTGTATGTGCCAGCTGTTCAATGATTTGGAATAATATTTTCTTTCTGCCAACTGCACGTCTATATAGTTCATTTGTTTTGAATTTTATTTCCACCTTTATTTCATTATATATTTAAGGGGAACCCCCTTTATGGCGAAAGCGCCGCGGGGTTGCCAGCAAAATTCAAATTTTCTTACGTTTTTACAGAACTTTCATCATTAAATTCATCAATACAACTCTCTAAGTGCATATATTACCCTACTGAATGACTATTTCGCGAAATCATAACATTTAGGGTAAATTCTAACTTAAATACTTGTATTGGTCTTAAGCTTCGAAATAAAAGCGCTGTCAATGTCAAATAGTCATCATGAACGTGCCTAAAAACCATGGAGATAAATAAGAAAAAGAAGAACGATTTTAGAGGATTATAAAACAAAAGCTCCTCTCTTCCCAGGCTACATACGTCATCAGAGGTGTTCCTAGGTTCATTGAAGAGTGCGTCCCTGTCCCAATGCGGCGGTAGCACGGCGTTGTTGAGGTACTGAAGTGCGGCGTCCACGCCCGCCCATTCGAGAGGCGCGCTGCCCTTGCGGAACTCACGCGCTTCCTTCTTCGGAACCGTGTAGCTGGTGACAACATTATACAGGTTTAGTTTTCCAATAGGCTAGTTGCCAGTACGAATAATACACCTTAATAACTATAATTAATAATGCTCCGTTTTGACAATCAAAATCAAATTACGTTATAAAAAAAAACTGGACAAGTGCGTGTCGGACCACGCACAATGAAGGGTTCCGTAGTTGAAATGATTTTATCCCAAGAACCAACTTAACGTTGTCGTTAAAAAATCATGTTCGCCCATATATTCCAATCGCAAATGAAAGTTTGTACGCACAATATTGAGATTTACCATATTATTTTAAGACCATAGACTTCTTATAAGTTTTCCTGTAATATATTCTTTAATATTCTTTCTTGTAATATATAGAACTATATTCTGTATTTTTTTCAAAACTTTAGGCTCAGTCGTTTCGGAGATAAGGGGGGGAATGATCAAATTTCGTCTATTTTCTTAAATGAATTTAAAACGATTTATTCGGAGCAAATTGGCTGTGACAGACGGACAGACAGACACACGAGTAATCCTATAAGGGTTCCGTTTCTCTTTTCAGATAGGGAACCCTAAAAACTGTTAATGTTAATATTTTGCCGAAATGTTTATATTTGTAGGTAAACAAACCACAAGGAACACTACTATTGATTTCTCAAAAACTGTCAACTAGCCTATTTTGCGTGAAAAGCCAAATCTAAAGGTATACTTATGAAATACTCAGATTGATCTGAGATGAAATAGCGAAAAATACTCGAAAGGAGTCTCGGACCTGACTTTGATGAAAACTCGAATAGTTTCGCGCCTTACGTCCGTCACGTATTTTTCGTAGTCAAGAGCATAGATAACACTATACTAAAGTAATAGTCAAAGAGTCTAGACTATGAGGTTTGATTCTAAAATGTGGCTAGCCACTAAAAAGGTCTCAACAAACAAGTTTTGCCTACGGGGGACGTACGCAAAACTTGATAACCAATAAATACCTACTAAGATATCGCGATGGCCCAGTGGTTAAGGCCTCGCGTCTCTTGCACTAAGATGACTTTTTCAATTCATATGTACTTTCTGAGTTTATCTTGGACATTACTAACATCGGTGAAGGAAAACATCATGAGGAAACCTGGACTTATAGTTAATATAAGTCTGAAATCGTCAACCCGTCTTGAGCAAGCGTGGTGACTAATGATGACCTTCTCTGTATGAGAAGAGGCCTTTGGCCTGCAATGGGAAAATAATAGACTGTATAGCGGTGTACGAACTCCTCCGTCTTTACAGACCTCTGTGGCGGGCTGTCACTAACGTGGCGGCCTGTTAAGAGGTCTGACACTTTGTCACATATGACACGAGCTAGCCAAGAAGCCCCGACATGGGCACGTTGTGTTTGTAAAATGTATGGTTGGAAATATAAAAGTTTAACCCTCAAGGGAAGCCTTTTCAATATCCTGACTCGCCCTGACCACAGCTGGTATAATTATAAGCAAAACTTGATAGCCAATAATACTAACTATCTGCCATCTTTGAAGGAGCGCACGAGGTAGTCCTCCTTGACCTTGATCTGCGCGGTAGGCGCAACCACGAGCGCGGGGAAGGCGGGCTGGTGCGGGCGCCGGCGCTCCGCCCCGCCCCCCGCCTCCACCAGCACCACGCGGCCCACGTGCGGCTCCACGTCGGCCTTCACGCGCCGCCCCGAGCCCGAGCCTTCACTCTCATCAGACCTTACCAAACAAATGGATTACGATAACAATACAATTACCCCTAACCAAAGAGATCGTTCTCGCGAATGTGCGATCGTAGCGCTGTTTTATATAAATATGACATAGTCGCGCGATCAATCAAGTCGCGTACGTACATCATAATTAATACAAACGCTAGCGTCGATCGGGTATTCGCGCGATGATCGCTTTTGGTTAGGACGCGGGGTACGCAAAAAGATCGTTCGCGCGAATACTCGTTTGTTCAGAAAACCGGAACGCGCCCTCCCAACCACGCATTCGGGTTCGCCGAATAAAATGAACGCGACGATCGCATACTCGCGCGACTATCGCGTTGGTTGGACGCGGCCTTAGAAATGAGAATGAAAGATGATGGTTTTATATGAAAGATGAAGTCTGAAAAGGGTGCTGGTGTCCGAGAAAAACAACATCAAGTTCCCGAAGGGGTAGGCAGAGATATATAGCACATCCACATTTCGCCAGTTATGTTCAACTCCTCAGAAGTCTCTTGAAAATCGAATTTCATTTATGAGCTTATGAGACTTGTCTCATAAGCTACCATGCTCATAAGCTAACATGTCCCTTAGTTCTTGAAATAAGGGACATGTTGAAAGACAACTTTTGAGTATGAATGTGTAGAATTAAACCATACTCATACACAAAACTGTCTTAAGAATAGAAGACCAAAGAGACAATAGATGACATTGGACTGTATAAAAGATGAAAGCGAATACTGATACTAGATGATGAGCGTGATGATAACTGATTGAGGTGTATGGAAGAAGACATTTTGCGACAATCCAAAATAAATTGAGATCAGGGCAGGGGAATGAGAATGATGATGATGACGATTGAAAAACTACACATAGAGCATTTCCCGATTGGTTGAGATGACATAGCAGCAGGCATATCAATAAATTTAGAAGTTGTTATTATCTAGCATGTTACTTAATGTAATCAGCTAAATGGATGGATTTAGAACATACTGTGCTCTCCCGCGCCTCCCTCTGCGTCCCGCTATCACAGGTGTAGAGAAATGTTCCGGATGCGTCAGAGGTAGCTGGTCCAATGTCTCACTCTCGTTGAAATGCCGCCCACTTTTGAGACACAACGCCGACCTTCGCAGCGTTGTTATATCTCCGTCGTCAAATACTAAAAGGAAAAAGAATTAAATAGATTAATGGCCGATTTTTCAAAATAATTGTCACATACATTTTATCTGAAGAATATAAAATATACATAATTTCTATACAATACATATATTTTATATATAAAAGCCGTCAAACTATATTATTTTTAGGGTTCCGTAGTAAACCCGGAACTCTTATAGTTTCGCCAAGTTCATCTGCCTGTCTGTCCACGTCCACTCAGAAACGATTGTACATTACCAAATTGTACATTTTATTGTGTCATTTATTTCAAAAACATCAAAAACAGATCATAATACTTTTTGAGCTGATTTCATTAGACAACACAATAGAAATGTGTCTTTAATAATTACCTATTAAATTAATATTATTTACTAGTTCGCTAATTGATTACATTTTTCAAAAAGGCATCCTTTCATTTAATAATCTTAAAAAATTGATCCCGTGTGAGCGAGAGAGGTGACAAAATGAAACAGCCTTCTTAACCGAAAATAACATAATCTCAGTTTTTATACGAATAGGTATAAAAATGACGGGCTACTAACATGTTTTGCCTCACAATGACTTCGGATCATTAGTTTTAGCAATATCTATCATTATTTTATGTTTTTTCAGCACTCAGACACTAATAAATATATGAAAATGACCATTGATCAATGATCCTTCAACTTTTGTGCCGTATTAAGTATTGCTCCAAATGGCTAGTTCTAACCACACGTACCATTTTTTTTCGTTCTCTGCGCCACTTTCAGAAAAGGCCCAATAAAATGATCTCTTTTCGTAAAAATTCCATAGAAAATGTAACTTAAAATTAGCATTATAACTTTGTTGTTTTTTTGTAAAACTAAAAAAAACCGGCCAAGTGCGTGTCGGAACACGCACAATTACGAAGAGTTCCGTAGTTGGGGTTAATTTATCCCAAAAACGAAGTTGAAAAACATGTCCTCCCATACAACAACAAACGTCACGGTCAATTCTCCAAGTGCAAAATGTAAGTTTGTAATCGCAAAAAAAAAATTATGTGATAAAACTACAAATTGATGATTTTCGGACTTTTTGCCTTTACTTGTGAGACCTTCCTTCTTGCCAAATTTCATGTTTCGAGGTCAACGAAGGTACCCTGTAGGTTTTGATTTATTTGAGACTATCAAAACATGTCGCATAAATGGCCGTTTTTTTTATTGCGTTGACTTCGAAGCTTGATTTGTTTAGAGATCTAAGGGACCGCAGACGGTACAGACACGGAAAGTATACGATTTTATTATATGTATAGATTATAAAAAAATATTTCATTTCATTTTTCATGTGTCACAACAGTGTCCTCCAAAAGTCACACCATATTCAAAATTCTTTTCCACCGTCGATTTATTTACGTAACGCGTCTGTGTTTCGTTCACAGAAATTCATATACACACCAAATTTCAACTAAACTGGTCCATTAGATTCGGAGAAAATTGGCTGTGACAGACAGACAGTGATCCTATACAGGTTCCGTTATTTCGTTCAGACGTACGGAACCCTAAAAAAGCTTGTCAAAATCAGACTGATCATTTTTTACAACTAGATCAACATACCAACAGTATACTGGCTACAATCTTGTATCTTTGTAATAACAGCTTCCATAGGATCCTTCTTAGGGTCCTGCTTCACTTCCACTATGTTCCCAACTCGCAGGGTGCCTTTGATCACATCATCATTCACTGTGATAGAGCCACCTCCTGCTTTTAATGTCACCTGCAATCAAAAAAATACCTTAACAACACAAAAAGTTATAGTATGAAATGTAAATGAGGAATTAGAGTACAAAGGTAAACACATAACTAAATACTAAATTATATGCAATAAATGAAACCACATAATATCAGGTTGGCACAAAAGTAATGAGACACTTGGTTTACGTTTTATATTATTTATTATTATTACAATACAAAAAGCTCAGTCAATGATGTAATCACCTTTAGCATCTAAGACTTCTTGCCAATGATCCGGCAAAGTTTCGATGACTTTCGCCCAGAACACTGATGGCTGTGCCTCGAAAAAGTTGTTCAACTCTGCCTCTACATCAGAGAAATCATTAAACTGTTTACCCCGCAAATGTTGTTTCAGGGCTTTAAACAAATGATAGTCTGATGGCGCGAGGTCTGGGGAATAAGGTGGGTGGGGTATCATCTCCCAGCCTAAGTTCTCCAACTGTTGGCGAGACATGAGGTCGAGCGTTATCGTGTAGTAAAACTACATTGACTCATCTTCGTTGTTTTTTCTTGATAGCAGCAGATAGTTTGGTGAGCTGGGTTGAATATTTGTCAGCGTTTATAGTTTCATTGTGTAATAGTTCATAAAACAGCATGCCTTGCGCGTCCCAGCAACAGCAAAGCAAAACTTTTAAGCGGTTCTTTTGACTCAGCTTCGGTTGAGTTGGTGGCGTTTCTTCTGGAGGCAGCCAAAAAGCACGAAGTGTATCGTTCTCGTAATGAATCCATGACTCATCTCCAGTAACCAGATCAGACCAAAACTCTTTACATCGGAGTCCATTCCACGGCGTGGTGAGTGCAGTTAAGTGCTTATTTTTGAGTGGTAGCATCCGGATTCGACTACAGTTCGCGGCGTAAATCGACATCATTCACTGCGGGTGGTCATTCAGAGCGTGGCTGACTTTCAAGGCTCCTGTCTCCTCATTTAAAACGGTCAAACCATCGGGACACCGTCGCATGGCTTATACTTCCAGCGCCCAATGCAGTGTTGATATTGTCAGCCGCAGCCCGCTCACTGTGGCCTAACAAGTACTCGTATATAGTTTTCGAACTTGTCGCTCGTCCAGTTTTCGTCAAATTCACTAAACCGATTTTTTATTTTTTTTATTGGCATCTCGTAGTTGGCCTAGAGAGGCCGTGACTACTTAACCGGACTATACTACACTAAACCGATCGCGAAGGCGGCTTTATATACCCCTACATAACAAGTACCTAGAATGTTCTACGACATTCTAGAATATTATCGAAAACAATTAACTTGAAAAAGGAAATGTATAGGGTTTTGTAGTGTCTCATTACTTTTGTGCCAACCCAATATATTTGTGGTACTATCATATTTTTTGAGTATGATTGCGTCTTCTTTTTAAGGAAATTTCTCGTTCTTTGGCCAAAGAATTAGCATTGATTCTAGGCAAGTTTCCGGATGACAACAATGCGGACGAGTACTTCGACGCCTAAATTTCCTAGTTTTCGTATTTATTTTGTATACAGTATGTTAACCAACAGAGGGCGTTCCCGTGCAACTGCATAAAGTAAAAAATTCACTTGCTAACGTTTAATGACGTCATTATCATTTAAATCCTAGCCTAACTGTCTAATACTATGTATTTTAATTTTAATGTTATTGAAACGTGGCTTAGATAGGTAGGTAGGTACATGAATTTATGTTTTTTTTATTTACCTAAAAAAAATAAAAACCATTTTGTTTTCGAATGGTAATATTTTTTTTAGCATGTATGGATGCTATACTATTGCGGGTTAACGGGAACGCCCTCTGTTGGTTAACATACTGTATATATAGTTAGTTTGTCATTTAACACATTATCTGCTTAATTCTTTATGCAAACGCTTCTTTATGCTACACCCTAACCGACCCTTATTTTACGATGTTTTCGAAACAATACGAGATGCACAACGAACGCACAGGTGCGGCGCGCCGCACTCAAAGAAAGTTATGTAAATTGTATGGACGCGCATACGCGCCGTCAAGCACCTGGTGAACGTCCGAAAACGCGCATGTGCGTCTGCCGCGTCTAATGTATTAATTTAGTACCTGGTGTAAATAGTTAGTTGTGTTATAAATATATCAGTTATGATATGGCAAAAAGTATTGATGTAGAGTGTAGACTATGACAAATTGGCCCCAAAATTTTTAAGAAATTTTATAATGCACGACAAATTAACTCATGTTATTGTTTCCCTTCCTGTGTAGTTATAAGAAAAAAACTTTTTAGCCAAAAAATAAAACCGACTTCCAAAACAAAACACTACAAAGTGAAAAATAACTTTAATTTCGGAAGTCGGTGTCTTGGGTTTTGTATTTTCGTTTTTTGCCACCGACTTCCGAAATTAAAGTTATTTTTCACTTTGTAGTGTTTTGTTTTGGAAGTCGGTTTTATTTTTTGGCTAAAAAGTTTTTATTTTTCACTTTTTAGTTGTGGAACCTACCCCACACTAATTCGAATACATAATTGAGCACAATAATTGTAGATATAGCCTTGTAAATAACAGTGATAAGAAGTTATTAAAACACCATCACATCATCCACATAAAATAAGTGGGAAATATACGCATTATTGAAGCTAACTCAAAAACTCCCCAAGCAAAGTTAATAAAATTTATATGGGACCACCTCAAAAGTATACCCTATCAAACAAAAAAAGAATTTTCTAAATCGGTCCATCCGTCTTTGAGTAATCGCGTAACAAATATACAAAAAAAAAAAAAACATACAGACGAATTGAGAACCTCCTCCTTTTGGAAGTCGGTTAACAATTTTAACGCTAAAATGAAATGTAATTACACTTTCAAAGTTATCGTGATGTTACTCTTTCTAGAAAATAAGTATTGGGGGGCGCAAAATTCAAATCTTGCCAGAGGCGCTCATCTCCCTGCGTTGAGCTGCGACCCTGAGTATTGTATTCTCTCCCTAGGTATTCTATTATCGAAAACAATTAACTTGAAAAAGCAAATGTATAGAGTTTTGTAGTGTCTCATTACTTTTGTGCCAACCCAATAGTTATCGCGTATTCTCATGTTATATAAAAATTTAACGAAATTTGTCCAGTAATTAGGTCAAAAAGTAGTTTTAAGTTTGAGCAAATTTGGACACTGTAGAATTGGATCACTAGATCAATGATTCAATAAACTTGAATCCTTGAACATTAAACATAACTATCACGACACTGTTTTTAAAAGGCGACGGTCATTGAGCGATAGAATTTTGCGGGCGGCGTGAAGGGAGGCCAGCGCACGGGCACTGGATGCGCAAAATGGATTGGGCACTATGGCCATAGCAAAAAAATGGCACACAAAAAATGTCCCTGGCAGGCAACATGTTTTGTGCATTGTTGCCGCTCTTCCTGAAGGTAAAGGTGAGTTGTCTAAACAGTGTTTATTTTTAATGATTTTATTTTGTTTCTAAATTTCACTTTTTAATTTACAGTTTTTAATTTAACATTTCAGTTTGCTATACTTCTATGGACTTGTATTTTCTACTTGTGGTTTCATTTATTACATATATGTATGTGGTTACCATACTGTATACTGTATTTTTTTTTAATATTTGTGATAATAATAAAGCTTCTTTAAAACTCAATTTTTAACAAGAATAATTTTATTATTTAATAGATGGTATGTTACAGTATAAGTCAAGCCCCTTTTATAGGTACAGGCCACCTCCAACGGTCTCCATTTGTCTCTGTTTTCTGCTTGCCCCATCCAGCTAGGTTACTTTTTGTATATCACAATTTATTTTATCATATAGTTTGATATTTCCTTACCTTACACTTAATATTTCTTACAACTTTCTTTATCTTAGCTTCACAGAATGCACCTTTATACTTTGCACTAACGTCTGTACCCACTGGCAAGAACGGTGGGTCGTCACCCTGCTACAAAATTAAAATCACATTAGTAAACCCATTACAACACACACACATTAATAACATTAACTATTTTGTACTTGATGACTTACCATTTTATAGGATGCGTTTTTGGTTTATTATCTGCCAATTCTGGAACAGATGTAATAGTAACATTAAATTGATGAAATGATGATACATTCATTAAAAAAATGGCTTTAGCTAAATAATAGGATATGTCCGAGCTTCTTTATTCTTATAAAAAAAACAAAAAAAATATTGACGAATTGAGAACCTCCTCCTTTTTGTTTTGAAGTCGGTTCAAAATGACCTACTACTTAAATTGCTGCATGATCAGATATAAAGTGCTGGAGTGTTCTACTCAGTAACACAGTGTGGTCAGTGTCGTCGTACAATATGAATTCCACGAAAATAGATGGATACAAATCAATTTTTTTCGTTTATATTCAGCAGCTGTTACATACAGATACAGAGTTAACTTTGGAACTGAATTACTATAGTGGAAATACAATAGCTTGAACTGACATTGCGAATGGTCCAAATAATCACAACAAGCAGTGACAACAAGCGTTGGATGAAAAAAGAAAGTGGATTGCGCGGCAAACAGCAGAAGATATGGTCCCTGTACCTTTCAAATGAAGAATTTTATGTGAAACTCCTTACCGTGAGTATTTATCACCACATTTAAAGGTCACATAAGTAAAAGATGTTGAGAATTAGTAAAAATGCACTTAAAATTCAACGTCCATCTTTCTCCTTTCGTGTTTTACTTACTGTTTTTTACTGACATCAACTGACATGACAAATGTGTCATGTGTGACATTAGTAACTTAGTATTGCCAGCTCTTCAAAACTATCTAACTCGATCGATTTTATGCGTGCGTGCAAGCAAGTGTTTTTCTTTTTTTGGCGTGCTGATAGTTGAAATTGTCTTGTGTTATCTGTTTACATTCACTAATCTGTGGCAACAGGATTGACACAAATGAACATTGAACACGTCAAACAAAAATAGTTTTGTGTTTTACGAAGATACGAATTGATGTTTTGAAAATGTATATACTGACAGTCTCGCGATTTTGGAGTGCGTAGAAATTTCTCTGGTTAATTCGTATGAAAATTTTAGTGCATCGGCGAATCGCATTAGTACCACAATGAAGGCTTTACTAGCAACTGTGATCAGTCTTGGACTTACGACTGTGGTTATCGGCAATGCCTATTACCAGAAGAAACAGTTTTATCCTTCGATAGTTTATCTAACGAATTCCAATCCTAGCATGGCTGTAAGTAATATATCCTTCACAATAAATTGTAACCAAAAGTTTAACGGTGCATGGGCGCACCGCCATTGTATTTGATTTAACAATATTTTATAATATTATAATATGTAAAACCTTAATGAATGTACAAGATAACCTTCTAGTGTAGTTAGTCTTTACTAACAACAAACTTGAACTTGCAGGTAATGTATTTGCAAGCTTTTATACTAGTTTTACTAGTAGGCAAACTGTTGAGGAAGATATTCTTTGGGCAGCTTCGTCCAGCGGAATTTGAGGTAAGTGAATGAAATTGCTGCCCTTTTCTATCACATGTAGGTAAAAAAGGTGATACTTACTAATTACATTGTTTTTATTTCAGCATTTGATAGAAAGATCTTGGTATGCCATAACAGAGACCTGTTTGGCATTTACTGTGTTCAGAGATGATTTTAATCCAAAGTTTATTGCGCTGTTCACTCTCCTGTTGTTCCTCAAAGCATTCCATTGGCTCGCTGAAGACAGAGTAGACTATGTAAGTAATGGTTTCTATTAATAACAAGAGACAAAGAAACTAATTATAGTAAGTAATTAAGTGGCAATTAACTTCTGGCTCCTATGTGATGCCAGAAACATGAATTTGTTCAGTTAGGTATACATTTGTGTCTTATTAGATTTAACATTTTTGATTGAAACTTCTATAAACAATTATCTCATAATAATAATAATATCAATGCAGGATGTTCTGGGGTTAATTTTCCACAAACACCATAATCTGAACCATCTGAAAATAAATGTGATGCAGAACAATAGCATTAATTCTTTCTAAGAAAATATCATGATTCTTTATCAATTGTATAACTCTCATCAGTTTGATTGTATAAATTGTTTTATGTAGGCACAGAATTCAATAATCTCCCTGTTTCTATTTTTGTAAATCAAATTCTATTGTAACAATAAATATATGCTTGTCTTAACCACTTGTAATAACCATTAAATTAAATGAATTATTAAGTGTTACTCATTATAGACATGTTAGGTAGAAATAATTACTTTCATAATAATGATTAAAATGCTATTCCATAGCTAGCAAGTCTTTCAGGGTTGAAAAATATACATATTGATTAAATCAACAACAAATCTATAGGACACACACATCTCACTTTCAATCTGAACAGGTATTGATGTGGTAACAAGGAAAGATTATGTATCTACAATCAGTATAACCTTCAAAATAATCATACATTTATCGAATTTTAAATTTGGCCTTTAACTTCTTTGTTTATTTTTAATAAGGAAGCTAGAAAATGGGTCTAAAACACCCAAAGAAAAGATAATGAGTAAATGTGGACCATATGTCCACCACTAATGAGACTTATATAACTGAATAGTGTATAAAATAAGGAGTAACTTTTATTTGGAGACTCATAAAAAAATATCTGTCTGTAAAAATTTATATTTATTGTACTTATCCCAAATCTCTAAGCCACACAACAATTGTAAAACACAATGTAACGGAAAAACCTTACAAATATGTAAATTGTAGTAACTCATACATATTTGTAATTTCTGTGATACAAAATTGTTTCTGTAATTGTAAAGTATTGTGGTGTAGGGTCCTGGACCAAGTCCCATACATTTTTGCCCAATGTCCTTTAACTTTATCTGACTTACACATTTTTAATTTTGTTCAGATGGAGAGGAGTCCAGTAATAGGCTTGTTGTTCCACGTGAGGATATTGACTCTGTTGATGCTGCTGGCTCACGCAGACTTCTACTTCATCCACCATGCGTACCAGTTCACTGCCTCTAAGGGACCCTCTGTTCAACTAGTCTTTGGTTTTGAGTACAGTATTTTAATAATCATGATCGTGAATATATTGATCAAGGTGAGTGTTGTGTTAACAACCTTTAATACAATATGACCTTTGAGTATGCTTTTTTAATGATTTAAGGTAATCAGTAGGTAATACTTGAGTCTTCTATATCATGTTTAAAAGCTATGTTGAAACATGATATTGAAGACTCAAGTGCAAAACCTTGTTTAATATTAAGTTTGATTTTTGCTCTGGTAGTGTGATTACTGATTATAAATAAAAAAACAGAATTTGCAAGTATAGTACACTAATACATTTCCATAACTGTTTTTTTTTTGTAATTTATACCAATGTTGTGAAAAAATTTATTTGCTCTGCTTAGTTTTGGACTTTGTTCACACACGGCCATCGTGTGTGAACAAAGTCCCAGAATATTATATTAATCCTTTTTTTATGCAACAACTTTTTTGTCACTGGCCTTAATTTTAATGTTATATTTCTAAGTTATTATTATTAGTATGTAACATACTAAGACCCCTCCGTGCCTCAGAAAGCACATTATGCCGTTGGTCCCGGCTGTCATTCATGGATCTTTGGCAGTTGTTACGGGTCGGGTCATCAGAAGCCTGAAAGCCTGACAACAAGTCTTACCAAGGGGTATCGTGTTAACCAGTAACTGGGTTGTGGAGGTCAGATAGGCAGTCGCTCCATGTAAAATACTGGTATTCAGCTGCATCCGGTTAGACTGGAAGCTGACCCCAACATTGTTAGTGGTAGTGAAAAGTCTAGGCAGATGATGATTTCTAGGTTATGGCATAATAATTAATTATTTTTCTTTTTTCCAGTATGTTCTTCATGCCATCGACTCACGCTGGGAAGCCCCTTGGGAGAGCAAAGCCGCAGTTCTTCTGTACACCGAGCTGGCCATTAACTTCTTCAAAGTTCTGCTTTACATTGGCTTTGTGGCCGTCATGGTCAGGATCTACACATTGCCACTTTTTGCATTCCGACCCATGTATGAAACTATGAGGTGAGACAAAACAATACATGTCAATCTAAGTTGTTCTGGATGTGTCAAGTCTGTTATGGGTGGTGTCTTGAAATCTAACTAAACAAATACATTGTTATTGTCAAACCAAAATCTGCTATGTGCACTTTTTTACGTTTATGTATAATATATATAGCTATCTACGGCTTTCATTTGATGTTCTTAAAATACACCTTCATACATATAAAATTTTACAGGAGAATGTTTTTTTTTCTATATTTCAAAAGTATAATGTTTGCACATAGCAGATTTTGGTTTGACAACGACGATATCAGATATCTCACTCCTCCCAAGCAGAAGGAGGTAGTTCTCATTGAAATCTGGAAATCAACAGGTACCTACAATTAGATATTGGGAAAATGATTTCTGCTGTTAAAACTTGTTTGAAAATGAGTTAATATACAAGGTGTGACTTAAATAACGCCCTCTTAAGGGGTCATTGTACTCATCATTGTGAACAACTTTTACTATAGAATCAAACCAGAAATCGCGAAAAAAATCAGCTGTCCCCCCTACATTTACTCGTATGTTCACATAACTCGTCAAAATGTAGGGAACAGCTGATTATTTTTTTTGCGATTTCTGATTTGGTCCCATAGTAAAAGTTGTTCATAATGATGAGTACAACACTCTTGTGGCAGCTCCCTAGCCAATAAAAAAGCAGCGTGTATACATATTATATTACTATATCACTGCAAAAAGTCGCCGTGTGTCCCCGTCCTAAATAAATACTATTTTTATAAGAAGGTAGAAACGGTCGTGAATAGCAAATCGTAGGTTCGAACCCAGGCAGTCAGTTACTTTATGTTAATTATTTCATCACCATTGCTCTCAAAACGGTGAAGGAAAACATTGTGAGGAAACCGGCATGTCTTAGAACCAAAAATTCGAAGACATGTGACATCTACCAATCCGCACTGAGCCCGCGTGAGGGATTACCAGCTGTGGGAACATTACAGGCTGATTATGTTTAAAGTAAGAGGGTACCTACTCCAGGATTTATTTGAACTTGGGATTCATCACCAAATATGGTTATAATAGGGTTGATGACTAAAAGTTTTTTTTTTGTCCGTCATGTAGATTAATAAAATATATTGGACACGTATTTTTTTCTATTTCTACGTAATCAGAAGGTTACGGCGATACATTGAGTTATAATGTGTCACGCCTTGGTAGATTTTATACGTATAATTGACGTAGCGAGCCCCCATTCCCGAACTTTAATGCGTGTTATCTAAGTATTTTTTCTATTAATATGATAATGCAAAAAATACGTGTCTAATATTTTTTATTATCTGACTGACGGACTAAATAGAATTACTTTTTTTTAACCCAGGCATCATCCCTGTTCGTTCAAAGCTAATAATAAAATACTCTTCTAGTTGATTTAGGTATTTTGTGTTTGTCATGAACAGATGGATGAGCCGCCCGTGTGTATAAATAAAAAATAAAACTGTTTTATTTCACATAAACCTACATGGACACTTATGAAACGTCAGTAGTTAGGTGCACGGTTCCAATCGGTTGTTTCCTATGGAGAAGAGCCGGCAAGAAACTCCACATTACTCTTTTAAAAATAATTGGGTTTTACAATGTTTACAAATTACAATGTGTTAATAGGTATGGGAGGACAGTGTAGGCCAACGAGTATAGGGCTTCATATACATATCCTGTAAGATGCCCAATTAGCTTAGACTTAAACGGTGTCTGAGAGCTAGACGGGTCGTAGCTGGGGTCAGGTATACTGCCGCCGTAAGGAAAAAGGACGTCAATCAATCCGTCTAGCCTTTTCCCAACTATGTTGGGGTCGGCTTCCAGTCTAACCGGATGCAGCTGAATACCAGTATTTTACATGGAGCGACTGCCTATCTGACCTCTACAACCCAGTTACTGGGTAATACGATACCCCGTGGTAAGGCTGGTTGTCAGACTTTCGGGCTTCTGACGACCCGTAACGACTGTCAAAGATCCTCGAATGATAGCCGGGACCAATGGCTTAACGTGCTTTCCGAGGCACGCAGGAGTCTCGGTATGAAAAGATCGTCACCCATCCACAGACCAACCCCGGTAAGCGTAGCTTAACCTGATGGATCGACCCGTGCGGCTGTTATTACTTAGCCACGAGCTCCTCTCCGTAAGGAAAAGGGACGTTTCTACAGAAATATAAAAATGTAGAAAAAAAAAAAATTTGTCCTGTTTAAAATACAAGATCCAAAGGCAGATGCGTCTTTTCATAGTAAGAATTATTAGGTTTTCGTTAAGTTTACGCCAATATAAAAATACTGGTAGGTGTGTCTTTTTTTTTGCTGATTCCGAACAATTATGTAAATAACTATTTCGAAAAAAAATGTCAGATACGTCTTTTTTTCCTTATGACGGCGGTATAATAACGGCAGCTATGATTGCAGGAGTTTCAAGAAGGCGTACAATGACGTGGTTCTGTCGCGGCGCGCCATCCGGAATATGAACACGCTGTACCCAGACGCCACGCCCGCTGAACTTGCTGCTGCTGACAACGAGTGCATCATATGCCGGGAGGAGATGCATACCGGTATGTAAAGTTTTTTCAAATCAGTTTTCATGAGGTGAGACCATTTCGCACGTTCTGTCATAAATTCAGATTTTACGATGATGGTCCAACAAGAGGTACGTCCTCAGACGGCATCGTATTTGTATTTGTTCGACTTAATACATATCGACCGTCCCTATTAACAATGTCGGTTCTGCAGGGAGACTACTGTTTAGTCCCTACTGAACAGTGGTCTGTTTCGCAGAACTGACATTGTTAATATCATAAAGATTCTTTTTTATCGTTAGGGCAAACTTTGAACTGCCCTCAGTTCAAAGTTTGTTTGACAGTGAAGATTTAAAAAAAAAATTGTAATTCGATTTATGTAAAAAAGTGAATATTGGTAAAAATGTATATCCGACATTGTTAATAGGGACGGTCGATATACATCCCAGTGTTTATAAATTCTCTTACTGTTCACGTTCAAAATGTACCGAAAGAAAGCATGTTAATTGTTATTAGTTTATTGCACAACTTTTACAATCGAGATTACATTATTGTCTGTGTTATAACTTTGTAGATAATTATGTAAAGCGATAAAATAAATACGTGACTTTCGTAATTTCCGCCAACAATTACGTCACGATTTGCTAAGAGGATGTGTGGTGTAAGTGGTGTTACACGAATAGATAGAATAAGAAATGAGTATGGTTCTTAAGAGAAAGTCTGAAAGTGCACAACTTTTCAGTCAGCGGTGTGTGACTGAAAAGTTGTGCGGAAATCGGTTCGCATGGTATGGACATGTGATAGGTAATACGGGCTAGTATCCGCAACTCCACGTCAATGCGGATGCGGAGGAATGAGGAAAACGTCGTGTGGAAAGTTTTCGAGAGTAAATGTCGATGGCTGTAAGAGTAGGGGAGACCAAAGAAACGATGGATGGACTGTGTGAAAGATGATATGGCTAGAAAGGGGGAAACTTGTAAAATTTCTACGTTATATTTCTGTAATTTTTATGGTGTACGTAATAATAAGTATTGTATGTATCTATCTACCGAGATGACGACTAATAGAGAAGTATGGAAAAAAGGGACATGTTGCGCCGACACCAAATACATTGGTACAAGGGCAGGAGAATGATGGATTACGTCATGATTTCAAGTAATTTTATTCTTATTAATCATTCTGCATTCATAATCATCAGAGGAATAGGTAGATCATACATACTTAAACTGCAAGTAAAGAAGTAAAAGAGTGGATAATACCTCCTATAAAATCCCGGAATGATAAACATGACGACTTACTATAAATATTTATTTTTTTGTTACGAATGTATTCAAAGTACAATAAATAATTCACAATTCCTAAAATCCCGAGATGTAATCGTCATGTTTATTATTCCGGAATTTTATAGGAGGTATTATCCACTCTTGTTACTTCTTTCCTCGAACTTTAGTTATTTATGCTCTACCTATTCCGTACTCTGATAATTATACAGAGTGGCAGGGACCTCGGCGAGTAAACTAACCATGAATTCAGCACATGATTCTAGACCGCCCCTAGCTTAGCAATTTTCAGTTGGTTATAAAAAAAAAGCAGCTGTTTCTTACAAAAGTGGAATACTTACGCGATCTAAATGTATGGAACAGCTAATATTTATTTATTTATCTACTTACATTTACCCTTACACAATAACCCAATGCGGTAAATGTCAATGCCAATGCCAATGTGGTAAATGTATTTTTTATTAACTTATTAAAAAGTCCAACGCAGTTCAGAAGCATGTACTGAATCCATGGTATAACAGGTTACGCGTCGATGTATGTATGCCACCCTGTTTAGTTCGGTAGAATATTATTGTAACAATATTTATAAAAAAATAGAGTTTTTATGTAGGTAGGTACTGTTCTCATAATTGCGAGTTATTGCAGAATTCTTAACATTCGTGTTGATAAAGCACAAGGTCGGTGAAACTGATACTTGTGTGGTTAAATTAAGACTTAACAACGATTTCAACTCATATGCGAGGGCAGATAACCTCGAACAGCTGGTAGTAGGCACGTGTGACGTGTTTGTATTGTGGCCATGTTCACGAAAACATGTCATTGCTTTACTTTCATATGCATTTTATTTTGGTTATAACTCGTTTATTTGGATGACTTTATCGGACCTTGTATCTTAAATTTTAATATTCTTGTTGTATAGCGACTAAATTGACAGTACCTAATCGCGTGACACTGTTCACTGTTGGAGTCGATGTGGATTTCGAAGTTGAACAATACGTTTGGGATATTAAAAAAAGACGTTTAAGTGAAAAAAGTATATTTACATTTAGCCACAGTAGAAATATTTACCATACAATGGTTTATTAGTGCCTAAAAATAAACTATACATAAGTAACTAAAATAAAATATTTTTAGAGGTGCAAGTATTTATAGTTTGGAATCAGAATGTTAGGTAGCGACCTGCCCGAACTGTGCCTAACTTTGTTTTTTGATATATTACAGGTGCGAAGAAGTTGCCTTGCAACCACATATTCCACGCTGCGTGCCTGCGGCTGTGGTTCCAGCGGCAGCAGACGTGTCCGACGTGCCGGCTCAACGTGCTGCGCGCGCCGGCGCCGGACGCGGGCGGGCCGGCTGGCCCTGCGCCGGCGGGCGCGCCCGCGGCGGGGCTCGCGCCGCACGCACCGCACGCTGCGCCCGCGCCGCCCCCGCCCGGACCAGTGCCACCATCCTTCCCGAACATGCCGCCGCCACCACGTTAGTTCCTCCATAACATCGCAGATCATTCTAAGTCGAAACCTGCTTATAGACAAGTTTCCTATGGATGAAAGCACCTTCATGCACACTTAGAAATGCAGTTTTTTATCTGCGTACCGCGAATCCAAGCAGCTTTTTTACACGGAATGAAATGACCATTACATTGTATTCTAATACTATATTGTCTGTGATGCAGCCATGATGGCGTGGGGCATGCCTCCGCCGCCGCCGCCGCGCCCCGCGTCTCTCGCCAACCTGACAACCGCCGAGCTGCAACGTATGGAGGGCAATGAGCGCAGGAACATTGAGGCTCGACTACAGGTAACACTAATATGCCTTAATTCAATTTCATAACATCCAATAATTACAATAATCATGGAATTATTCAAATGTACATGTCCATACAAATTCGTCTTCTGTAGTGCAAATATTGCTGAAAATCACGAATTTGTTTTTAACCCACATTATTTATGATTTTTCTAGTTACTCCGAGAAATTCAAGCCATGTTGGATGCGTCCGTGCTGCTGATGCAGCAGTATTCTACAGTCGTAGCTAATTTACCACAGAACAACGCCACTGTGTCTACCCAAACGGAAACGTAAGTTATCCTTGTCATTGTCATCTAATTTCACTTTCACAAATCATCATCATCTTCCTGCCCTTGTCCCATGTTACTTAGGGTCGGCGCAACACGTTTTCTTCTTCCATTCTCCTCTGTCAACCGTCACACTATCGTTCACTCCCTTCTCTTTCATATCATTCCTCGCACAATCCATCCATCTTTTCTTCGGCCTTCCTCTCCCTCTCCATCCATCAACATGTATAATCATCACTCTTTTAGTCACATGCATTTCGTCCTTTCACATGCCCATACCGAGCCAAACGATTTCCTTTCAATTTCACTTTCACAAATATTGAAAAAAAAACTGTTTAGAAATTAATTAAGTTTAATTTCTAAACAATTTTATTTTTTTGTGGCGAGATCGAGAGTTGATGAGAATTTTAAATGGTGGGTCATTCCAAAATCATTCATCCATCTATTGATTGCATCATGCGTAACTAAACCAAAAAAATCAAATGTTATTCATATTTTACAGAAGGACAGACGAGCTGACTAAGGAGGCCCCATTGCCGACGACGTCGCAAGTGAAGACGGAACCGGACGTAGTACCAACCACTTCGAGCTACAAGCAACCCTCGCCGATGCCCTCCACCAGCAAAACCATCGTCACGGACGACCCGAGTCCTTTGCAACCCGACACCACGACCCCTATAGACACTAACAGGTCACTAATTTACAATAACTCATGTTCGATAGCAAAACTTAGTAAAGCTCATATAAGTTGAAATGACTACATAAATTGAAGAGCTGGCGAACAAATCCGGACTTGTCCTATAATTGATTTTTTTTTTAGAGTACAGATCAAAAACCAAAATAAGCTAAAGTTAATTAGGTAGAATTTTAAGCTTTAGCACAGATTAATGCAGATGGGACACTCGGCAGTTTAGGTATGAAGCTACAAGTACGCGGCGGGCCTATCTCACTGGGCCAGTTCAGTAGGACTGCCGCGGTCAGAAGGTATGAGTTACGCATTAAAATGAGAAGCAACTTGTAGGTACATATAACTGTAGGTAATAAGCGTTGTGTGACCTGAATTGCACTTTTTTGTGTCGTAGCAAGAGTCGCTTTTTATTTAATGTGTTCCATCTGTATTTATCTGTGGCTTTAGTAAATGAATAGTGTATCAAAATTTAAGCCCGCATCGGGGTTTAATTCAATAGAAACTCTAACCCCCTTTTATTATTTTTTTGGACAATTTCAATTGGGATATTATTAATTGCACATCAAATAAACAATGACCTATCAATTTATTTCCATCATTTATATACTTTTTTACATCAAAAAAATACTGACTGCACAGCAAATTAACCAGAGCGTACATACATAATACTCAGACTCATAGCAAAATGACATGGTGACTAATATTAACTCCGAGGTTAGGTTACTTTAAACCCTTTACACATAAATAGGAGCTCCGTTCTCCGTTCTGCGCTAGTCATTATTAGCGCATTAATAAAAAAGCTTTATTGCGGTGCGTCACGAATATAAATTGTATCTTATTTAGTTATATTTTGAGTTGAGTATTTTGCTGTGCAATCAGTAATTTTGATTGGAATTCGGTTTATTTTTGGATACAAAAAGTAATATTTCGATTTGCGTTTAAATACTACCCATTTCAATTCATCCAACTAGACAACGACGAGTCCGTTTCTGATTGAAAGCATCGGATTTGTTCGCCAGCTCCTCAATTAGTATACGTAAGTACACTACGGCACAGATTAATACAGATGGGAAACTCCGCAAAATCATTTAAATAAAAAAGCGACTCTTGCTACGACACAATAAAGTGCAATTCAGGTCGCACAACGCTTATTACCTACAGTTATATTCACCTACAAGTTGCCTCTCTTTGTAACGCGTAACTCTTATATCTTCTGACCGCGGCAGTCCTACTGAGTTGGCCCAGTGAGATAGATCAGCCGCGTACTTATAGCTTCATACCTAAACTGCAAAGTCTGTCTGTATTCATCTGCGACTACGGTAAATGCGGTATTGGGGCGCGTCAGGCGAGTTCTAATGAGTTTCTTTCAGATGAATTGCGAAATAACTATACACGTAATTTAGCGCAAAGGATTAAAATAAAAAGTGGAAACCGAACTCTATCCATATAATCTTTTAATTACAGAGACAAGACTGATGTGGATGCGGCTGACGAACTGAGAAGACGACGATTGCAAAAATTCGCGATGGATAAATGAGCTTGTTTATATTTATATCTTTTTGTTTCGATTTCCTGATGTACTATTATTTAATGTACAAAGTGTTTCGGTATGTGTAAGCATTATCTATTCTAATCTGAAATAAATGTATTTATGTTCTTGTAAATATAATGGGATATACACATGAATACATTACAATCATACTTTGGTTTCTTATCGCGTACTCCATAGTTTTGTTGATTTATATTAGAAGTAACAGAGAGTTTAATTAAATATAATTGAAGTTTGAATAATTCTGCCGTAATAAGAAAAAAAACACGGATCTGACATTTTTGTCGAAATAGAGTTATGTACTTATTTATTCGGAATCAGCAAAAAAAAAAAAACAAACGCATCCACCAGTATTTTTATATTGGCGCAAACTTAACGAAAACCTAATAATTCTTACTATTAAATTATGACGCATCTGCTTTTTTATTTTGTATTTTAAACAGGACAAAATATATTTTTTTCTTCATTTCAATATTTCTGTTGAAACGTCGTTTTTCCTTATGACGGTAGAATTACTGTGAGAGTGTTGTGATGAATAAAACCATTTTTTACATTATCAATTAATATATTATACTACACTAATAGGTAAAGTGCTAGGTGGCTTAGCAGTTATATAAAGCATTTATGTATCCATAGACTTTCTTGTTATAGTTTTCTAATACAGGCATGCCACTGAAGTAGCGACTTGAGCCGTACAGTTGTAAGTTATTCTTGCTGTACCAGACATTTTTAGTACCCTCAGTACCATCAACGTTTAGTGTATTCAGTTCCAAAACTCCAAAATGATATTTTTGGCCATCTGTTTGTATACAATTTATGTATATTGGCTCTGGTAGGTCCTTTACATCCTCCTGCGAGATAAACATACAATATATTTATTAGTAACTTATATAAATTAAATATTTAGAGAAAAAGATGATTTATAATGTGTTATTCATCTTCTGCCCATTTTTCATATTGGCATCTAATGACCTACTAACATCCCAGAAGCATGTTGACAGAGGTTTCTATAGTATGACGTCTTTGAAGTTACAGCTTACTCCACTATTTTAGTGAACTTTTTCCAGTTCAAACTAGGTTTACACAAAACACTCAAACTCTCTGTAGATGACTTTGTAACTGTATTATTTTAGTCATGTTCTATTCTAAATGCAGCCTGGTAAGTAATTGGAAATAAGACTGCTGCTTTGCATGAATACCCGCACAAACCAATATTTTGAAATTACTAGTTTATAACAGGCCAGTTGGCGTGGTTGGTTAACACATTCACTGCTACAAAAAACCCACAAAAAACCCACAGGTGCGGCGCGCCGCATTCGAAGGAAGTACATAAATTGTATGGACACGCATATGCGACGGTAGCACTTGGTGAAGGTTCGAAAATCGAGCATTTGGCTGTGTTATAAACCAGTAATTTCAAAATTTTGGTTTGTGCGGGTATTCATGCAAAGCAGCGAAGTCAGTATATCACTAAAATGTAACATACCCCATGTAACTGCTTGGCGTAGGCACTGGCCACTGTGAATGCATGAGTCAGTGATCTCCCGAGGACCTGCTGCTGAGTGACCGGTGTCTCATAAATGTTGTTCACTTCAGTCTCGTTGTAGTGTAGCCAGGTAGTGTGTGGATGTCTCATACTGACGCTCGGACGGATTGCTGGAAAACATATTTGTTATCACATAAGTACAGTTTGTACACACTTTGTTTATCTATGGCACCAGGTGAATACTGCTACCTATATTATCTGTGCTGCTACTGACTGCTTCAACTAAAAAGATAGGTGTATTCTGCACATTTCCTTGAAAATCTTCCATTTATATCATAATCAGCCTATAATGTTCTAACTGCTGAGACATGGGCCTCCTCTCGGTGAGAGGGACTGGGCCATAATCGAGCATGTGGGCCCAGTGCGGGTTGTGACATGTCAGTTTCCTCATGATGTTTTCCTTCAGCATTTTAAGGAAAGTGGACCTGTGTGGGTTCGGACCTACAACCTACAACTAGTAAGTTGCCACTGCTTGTTATTCCATTTATATGAATTAATTATTCTGTAAGACACTTACGATATTTGCTTGTCTCATCATAGAAATGCTCTGGTGGCAATGTCACAGTGTGTTTGACAGGATACAGATCAGGGATCTCAGTAAACTGTACATCTTTCTCTACATCATGCTTTACAGGCTTGTTGCTGGTCACCAGAATATGAGAAATATCTTGGAATTGTATCAAATCATCTTCCTTTTCAAATACAGTTTGGCTTTCAACATCATTCACAACATACTTAGAAAGGGTGGCTTCACTGTCACTGCTCTTTTCCACCAGTTGTAGCAACTTGTTTGTAAGAATTTCACTGAAAAAAAAAACTAATGAAAAGCTTATGTCTAGCAGTGGCATCTGCATACCACTTGATATCATGCGATATCAATTTCCCTGATTGATAATATCTTGGTTATGGAATGAATGACAGTTTGGTTGTGTGTAATGTGTGCCAGAAATAGTCCAAGATAAGTTAGATACCATAGTGCGCGCGGAACTAGTTGGCCGCGCCTTAGGTATGTGAGCGGTGGGACGGAGAGGCGGGGGCGCTTGCCGTCATTACTCAGTGCGGCGCCGTACTTCGCGACGGCAACACGCGTTGAAAGTTCCGGCTCGTTTAGACAAAAGGCACATGAGATTGCAATATCGAGATGAGTCCGCCGATAAAAAGACAATCTAAGGAAATAATATTTAAAGTGCATACGTTTTTTTGAAAAACGGAAAGCCGATGTCAATAGTTTAGAATATAAAACTGATACGAATATACATAAATTAGTAGCAGAAGCAACAGGGATATCAGAACGAACTGTAAGGAGAGTGATTGCTGAAAGTAAAACTTCCTTGCAAAATACAGGGGAAGCAAATTTTGCTTGTTGATTGATTTTGATTTAGGAGTGATAAGAAGAAAAACAAATCAGTTTTATATGGTAGAGAAAAAAATTACAAGTCTACGAAAACTAAATGCTGTGTAAGAGGATAATATTTTAGATTGCAGATTAACTTTATTAAGAGAACTTTTGCACAAACTGGGATATTCATTTAAAAAATGTCAATCGAAGAGATCCCTTTCAATAGAGAGACCAAACATTGTTGAATGGCGAGTGAAATATTTGAGGGCCATAAGAAAATTCAGAGAAGACAAACGAAATATATTCTTTTTGGACGAAAAAGTCACAATGTCCAAAAATGTTGGCAATCTTTGTCGGAGCCTGGAATTTATACAGCTATAGGCAAAGGACGGCGTTTAATCATAGTTCACGCTGGTAGCCAGAACGGGTTAGTTGACGATGCTTTGCAAATTTTTAAATCAGATTCAAAAACGGGGGATTATCATGGATATGTCTCCATGATAATCCCCCGTTTTTCTCTACAAATTTTTACAACTGGGTTGCTCGAAAATTAATACCTAAACTTTTACCTAACTCAGTCATAGTTATGGATAATGCTGCCTATGTCCAGTTTGAAAATTAATATGCAGAACTGGTTGCAAAATCATAACATGCCATTTTCTCCCACGATGATCAAAGCCGAACTCTTGAGGTTGATTAATACAACCCAATCAGAAAAATATACACGATTGATGAACTTCTGAAAGCTGCAGGGCATACTGTTCTAAGACTGGTCTGGATGATATGGAGGTACCATATCATCCAGACCTCAACCCGATCGAGCTTGTGTAGGCAAATATTAAAAATTGCCTGGCCAGAGATCACATTAACACATTCAGTGCGGCAGACACACATGCGCGTTTTCATAACTTTCTTCGAGTGCGGCGCGGCGCACATGTGTGTTCGTTGTGCATCTCTATTGTTTCGAAAACATCGTAAAAAAAAGGGTCGGTAAGGGTGTAGCATAAAGAATTCAGCAGAGAATGTGTTAATGCTACATTGGATGAGAAAATTACAATACTAACAAGGCTATTTTCCGAATTCTCTGCCGAACAATGGCAAAAATGCAATGACCACATACAACAAAAACGAACAAGAATACTGGAATCATGATATGAGATTTGATACTATGATGGACGAAATCATTATAAACTTACAAGATGATTCTGACTCAAGTTCAGAATCAAGTGATTCAGAGGATATGTCAGAGTAATTGAATATAAGTATATATTAATTAAATAATTTCATATATCATTAATATATGTCAGAATAATTTCATATACTTAGTTTGTTATTGGTTTATTTTACTATTAATTACAATATAATTAGATAGGTACAATATAAACTTGTAAGAGCAAGTGTTTTTATTTATTCTTTTCAATAATTGAACAATTATTCTTCATGATATCTCAAGATTGGTCATCACTGTCTAATCTCATGTGCATTGCGAGCAGTAGGCAACCCACCCCCTCACCCCTGTCGTCACCTAAGGCGCGGCCGACTAGTAAATTCTGTGGAGACAACATGCACAATAGGTATTGCATAACTATGTACTCACTTTCTTCTTCTGTCTGTGATACCCAGTATCCTCGGGAAGTTATAAGCTGGTCTTTCTGGGTCCTTTATTTTAGGCAACTTTTTCTGTTCACAATCAAATACATTAGCAGATAAGATAGCCTTTTTAATATTTTCATGAATGGCTGAGGGTGCTGGCATTTGTGCAAACTCTTCAATGTTCGGTGGTAGTTTATTCTCAGCTACTATTGTCTTAGTGAGCACTTGGGCTTGAGCCATTCCCTCCAGGAGTACATTTGTACTTCTCAAAGTGTAGCATGGCTGTTCTTTGTAGTCAGGATGATTTTGGTCCAATGGATTTGGACGTTCATATGGCCCTACTATATTAAGTCTGTAATTAAAGAAAGTGTCTTTTAAATTAGCTATGAATTACGAATAAATACAGATATTGTGTAGGAAGTATATTACCGTTCTCGTTTTTCAGGCTCCTCTTTAATGAATTCGAGAGCATCTTCAACTTTGATGCCTTTAGCTTTTAGTTGTTCCTCGACGCCAGTATCGATAGGTACGCGCTTTCCTTGGACCAACCAGTGCTTCTTGAACATAAAATCAATGTGTTGTCGATTTAACACTTGTGATAGTCGCATTGTTATGATTTTCTTTGTAGATTACTATAAAAATAATAAAATAACCTCGATCAATAACCTAACTTTTATCTGAGGTGTCAGCCTGACAGATGTTTTAAATGTCAAACAAAACAGTAATTATAGTGACAGTTCTTTGCTAGTGTTCTTTTAGTCGATTATCATAAATATTGTAATCAATAATTGAGACGCGACCACTGGAAAACCTAACTAGAATAATATGTTTTTCAGACAGCGGCAGTGGGGTTTTTTTATTGAACTGTTTAAATTGGGCGGCAAAATAACAATAATTATTGTCTTGACACACGAGCTTGGGAAATGTTTCCGTGCTTCCCACATTAGTTAATTAAGTTATAAAGATTAGAGAATTAAAATGATAATTTTATAAATATAAATTACTAGCTGTTGCCCGCGACTTCGTCTGCGATCCAGCATCAATCCCCTATACCCTATGTCCTTCTCCAGGGTCTACCCATGTGCCTAACATCCAAATGAGGAGCCACACTCAAAGCTGTGTGTAGATGTCGCTGTAGTCGACTATACCTTGTTTACCTTTTGCGTCAGTAGTGTGATTGCTATTTATGAGATTCTAAAGTGTAATTCGACTATAATATGTACGCGTTTATGACTGTTGACAACTAAAAGTTGAGCTCCGTAAAACGAACGCAGCAACTGCAGGCAAAAAAGCCCATTTGATTGAAAGGAAAATACTTAAAATAATTGAGGTTATGACTGTTTGTGAGCCTTTTTGTATAAGCCACGGACTAACATTCCTATTTTTTTTTATAGATTACATTCGTATGATCGAAACCAAAACTGGTGCTGACTGCGCCATCCAAGTCGACACCGCATTCTCATGCACACCTTGTGATACATTCAGAGACATAAATGCAGATACTCCTTTACCAATGATTACCAGACAGGCAATACAGGAATATTTTGAAAAATGAGTACTTATTGATTAAATCTTTAGGAGACTAATTTACTACATAGATTAGCTAATATTTACGTAATATACTTTATGACACATTTATTTTGATGACAATAATTTTATTTTATTAGATAATAATCTTGATACTTTTGTTTTATAGATATAGTACCCAGCCTGAAGGACAGCTTCTTTATTAATCTAAACTTCTTCTGTGAAATACGCAGCAGACAATCGTGACTTACCTTAAACTCTTTAATACGTAATGGCAATTCTCATTGTTTACTGCCCTTACTTTCTGTATTAAACAAATGTACTCCTCGGTTTTTACTAGGTAACGCACTACTTTGAGGCATTTTGACAAAATTATGGAAAATTGGAAATCTAAACTTAGTAGATTGCAAAAATCCATACGATTTGACAGCTAACAAGGTACAGCCGATTGTGCGCCATCTATCGTGATAAAAAAATAGTTTTCCTCCCCATTCGTTCAGCCCTTTTAGCGTGAAAGCGTAATCTACAAACACACTGTCGCATTTATAATATTCGTTAGAATATTTAGAAGGATGAAAAACCGGTCTATCGACACTCTAGACCCGCAAAATGTATTAGGTAAAAAGACGACCTATGTACTTAAATAAAAAAATAAAAAAAACTTAACACACTACTAAAGTTTCTATTTTCTTGATTCGAAAGACACGTGGCGCCATCTATTATCATAAGAATGTTATTGTTGTTTTCCTCGGGAGCAGTACTTTTTTTTGGGATGAAAGATACCCTATGTCCGTTTCTGTACACCTGACAACGTATACGAAAAATTTCAGGATGATCGGTTCAGTGGTTTAGGCGTGAAGAGGTAACAAACAAACTTACTTTCACATTTATAATATTAGTAAGGAAGGATTTAATAAATCGGTTTCACAAGGGCTTGCTCGACAGCTCACTGGTGTTGACTGATGGTGACAGGCCTGAGAGGTGATATTGCCTCAAGTATTTTTAGGGTTCCGTACCTCAAAAGGAAAAACGGAACCCTTACCCGTCACCTTGACGGAACCATGTCCGTCTGTCTGTCAAGACCTTTTTTCAGGAACGCGTGGAACAAATTGAATTGATATCAAATACATATAGAACTACAGTCCTTTTGGAGTTGTAAAATAATTCAAGATTCTAGTCAACACAATAAAAAAAAAATACGGCCAGATCGCGCTTCTGACGGAAGATGTGTCGCATATCGTGGACAAGAAGATAATAAAACATTCAACAGCTCAACGCACTAATGCATCGTTATTAGTACGTTGAGCGTACTATTTATTTGTTTAATGCACAATGTAGGTACATAACCATACTTACACGCTAGGCTACATACCTACTAGTGAGTAGGTACATGACCCTGTTAAGCTAAGAACTCACGGAGTGATTTTCACCCGCGCCCGCCGCGGTGGCGGAACAGCGGTTTTATTTCTATACTCACGAGACCGCTTGTTTGTGCGGTTATACACCCGTCGCGGTTGCGATCATCGCCCGCAAACTTGGCGGGAGATGATCGCAAGACGGGCGGTTAACGATTTTTCACAGATTTCTTCCCATGCTTTGAGCGTCAAGTTCTTGTACTTATATTCTTCTAGGCTCTTATCCCATAGAACTGGCCTTTCTTGCACCAAAGTAATTAGTAGATCGATTTCAATATCCATTTTGTAATGTTTGTTGACAAAGGTGCACTAACACGTCACGATGCCACGTGTCACAAGTCACTGGTGCAAAACGGTCGCCGACCGATCTCAGAGCGCGCGGGTGCAAACGGCCGGCGACGCTGCGGGTGACGGCAGCGCGCCATTCTACTAGTTGCCCGCCGGTACAGCGGGAGCCGCATACAACCGCGCACACCGCGGGCGTAAAACGCGTCGTGAAATGTGCTTTAATTTTTTACACATATATTTGCATTCTACAGAAGCTGCGGGCCCGCAAACGCGGCGGGCGCGGGTAAAATCACTTCGTGAGTTCTTAGCCTTAGGGCGCAGCAAGATAACTTAAAAACTAATAATATTGTAGTGAGTATACATTGGCGCTGATTCCCTTGTTCAAAAAGTAAACTAAATAGTTCAGTGCATCTTTTATTCCTTTTATTTCATTAAGAAAAGGACAGACAATAAATATTAGTTTAGTCCTGTCATATTAAATACTCCATAGACAAGTTTGGACGTTATTAAAAAATTGGTTAATAAAAATACGTCAAATTACGCCAGGCGCTGACTAATTTGACAGGACTAAACTAATATTTGTCTTCTGTCCTTTTCTTAATGAAATAGAAAGTAAAAGATGCACTGAACTTAAATTTAGTTTAGTTTGCGAACTAGGGAATCGGCACCATTATCTAATATCACGTGGATTAGGAACTTTTACAATTAAAATATTATATTAAGTAATTATACTTATATCTAGCTTTAAACATAAAATGTTATTATTATACATATAATTAACACACAGATGTAAGTATATTTAGACTCTATTTTAACATTCTATCTTCCATAAATTTGATGCTGTAGTAATTTTTTTTTAAGAGCAATTAACCTAGTTTTAAATACAAACAGTGTTTATGTGGACCGTATATTTTCAGGTAATTTATTGTAATTTTTTATACTTCGGTATTCTAATATAATAAAATAAAGGTAATACTAACTGGAAGTTAACAAAGTTACGCCTGACGCATCTTCCGTGGGATGTGCGACTACCCTTATGCCAAGCCTATGCCGCATATTTTGACACTCACAAAAATTGCTAACTTATAAATCAAAACAACTACACAACAATAAATAACAATAGGCTACTTCCTGTTGACCAAGAATCATGAAAGGCAGGAAGCAAGGTCTCACACTCACAGCACAAGTAAGACTCAAATCACTGGACTCAATCCGCTTAAAAAATCTTTTTAGCAAAAAAATAAAACCAACTTCCAAAACAAAACACTACAAAGTGAAAAATAACTTTAATTTTTGTAGTCAGTGTAGTTTGTATTTTCGTTTTTTGCCATCGACTTCCGAAATTAAAGTTATTTTTCACTTTGTAGTGTTTTGTTTTGAAAGTCGGTTTTATTTTTTGCTAAAAAGTTTTTATTTTTACCTTTTAGTTGTGGTAGGAATAAATACCTACCTATCCCACATAAATTCGAATACCACTACCTGCTATGTAAATTAATAACAGTGATAGGAAGTTATTCAAATATCATCCGCATAGATTAAAACATCATCCACATAGTAGGAATAAATCGCATTATTGAAGCTAACTCAAAAACTACCCAAGCAAAGTTAATAAAATTTATATGGGACCATCTAGGACCAACCCTTTCAAACAATTAAAAAAAAGATTCTTCCAAATAGGTCCATCCGTCTTTATCAATCACGCACGTAACAAACATACAAAAAAAAAACATATCTACAGACGAATCGAGAACCTCCTGCTTTTTGAAGTCGGATAAAAACATTTTTTGCAGAAATAAGTTTGTTTTCGATTACACGATACACCCACAGAACATATTATATACCCTAAACGGGATTACACTTGTCAATTGTTCATTGTTTGTTGATAATTATGTCAATAAATAAATCTACGGTGCTCTTCTACGGTTGTCTTATCATAATCAAGTCATTTAAGTATTCAAACTAGGCTGAGAATCAGCACTTTGCGAACTTCAAAATTACATAAGACAGTCGCCAAAATGCCTGCCCTTCACCACTCCTAGTTCTTTAGCTGGGAAGAAGTGGCGCAACAAACTCCCCAGCAGCACTGCTGTCTGTTCAGTTAAAAAAATATTTTTTAGGGTTCCGTACCTCAAAAGGAAAAATCGGAACCCTTATAGGATCACTCGTGTATCTGTCTGTCCGTCTATCACAACCAATTTGCTCCGAATCTAATGGAGCGATTAAGTTGAAGATTGGGACACGTAAGTATTTCTGAAACCCAAACACGAACGTGTAACGTGTAAATAAATGAATTTTTAATATGGGGGTCAATTTTGGGAGGCAAATAAGAAAATTAAAAAAATAAAGTTTTGCAAACTGTACCGTGATATATCAACTGTGAGGGGTCTCACATATACTTTTTTATAATTTTAAAATTATCTAATCAGTTTAAAGTTATTTAAGAAAATAGACGAAAATTGACCATTCCTGAGCCTAAAATTTTGAAAAAAAAGGTACAGAAAATATTCAATACGTACCTATAGATTACAGGAAACTTATAAGAAGTCTATGGTCTTAACATAGCAAATCTCTCAATATTGTGCGTATAAACTTACATTTGCAGTTGGAACGTATGGGAGAACATGTTTTTCAACTACAATGTTGTTTGTTCTTTGGATTCATCCCAACTATGGAACCCTTCATTGTGCGTAGACCGACACGCACTTGGCCGGTTTTTATTTAGTATATACAATAGTACACGCATTTAATTTTTAATTATTTGCCATAAGCCAGCTGAAAAAAGAAAACATCGAAAACTATACCTACTCAAGCAGAAATAAAAAATAAAAGCGAAAAACATAAACAGAACTTAGAAACAAAAGCCTCCAGGCGTAAAGGGCGTACCCACTTACTATGTAGCCGTAACTCGAAATCACAAATGATAAACTAGGACCCACGAAGTAAAACAAATAAACAATTATACATATAACTTAAATAACGTGTCAGTAGGTAAACTAATTCTAGAGAAAGAACAATGTCTTGAGTTAATCACAGCGATTACACAATTCTTATCGTATGTATGCCTTTGAAGAAAGGTTGGATTTTATTTTAGCTTTAAACGCATTGAAAGGCAAATCTAGCTAAGAAGATGGTAGCTTGTTCTACAAGGACCAAGCTCAACAATTGGGTTATGAACCTTATGAATCCGGTGAAGGAGCACGTAATTTGTACTTATTTCTGGTGTTAACATTGCTTTTAGTGTATAAATGTATATTTTGCCCAATATATAACACAGGTCCTCCTAGCACAGGTTATCTTTTACTTAAAAGAGGTCCCTAGTAAGATAAATAAACCTTTTTATTATTTTTTTATTTTATTATCATAGAAGATGTTGGCGAAGATGAATTGTGATGCCAACATCTCTCAGAGAAACTCTGGCACCTAGCTGCCGGTCTATTCTGTACAAAACTCACCGTGAAAACTTAGGTGAAGTGAGCTTGAAGAGAGCTGTCATTCCACCTGATGCTAGAGATTGACACTATTGACAGCTCACTCCACGCTCACCTCACCTAAGTTTTCACGGTGAGATTTGTACAGAATAGCACTGCAGCTAGGTGCCAGAGTACATACAATAACTGGTACACCTAACGTGCTCGAACAGATCGTTTTTGTAGATCAAATATATTATATTTTGAATGTCAGCGGCTGTGCCCCTCAGCAGAATACCGTAGGTCATAACGCTATGAACATAACTATAAATAAAATAGACTAACCGAGCTCTAACAACGTCAGTCTTATTTTCCTGAGGTGGCGTAGGCGGCTGAACAGCCTTCCCGCTAGGCTTGATACTATGTGTGTTATGTGTAAGATTGTGCAATTTGGTGGAAAAAAAAATTCAAAGCAAGAGACCACCTCGGATGTGGTAAGATTTTTCTTTTTAATCGACTTCAAAAAAAGGAGATTATCAATTATGTCATATTATTGGAACTGCAAAATATTCACATATGATTATCTATTAGGGATTCCAAACCAATATACAAAATTTTATAGATGTATGTATGTTTGTATGTATGTATGTTTGTCCACGCATTTCTCCGAAACTATTAATCGGATCGTAACTATTTTTTTTTGTTGGCTTACATTTACTTCAACATATAGCCATTGACTTCAAGTCAGGAACAGTGCAAGTTTCATCAAAATCGGTCCAATAGTTTTCATGATAATGAACGTGTAAGTGTGACGGCCTGGCTTATTGATTTGAGCTACGGGTGTGGTGTCAAAGGGAAAACATCTTAAAACATTGGTCAAATTCTAGTGCAATATTTATAACAAAACTATTAACTTATTACAAAGAAATATTCCAGTTTTAACTAAAAACTAAAAATTACGAAATAAAAAAATAATTACAAAAAATAAATCGACTTGAAAATACTCAAAATAAATTATGAAATAACTTTAATTTCGGAAGTCGGTGGCAAAAAAAACTAAAATACAGATCCCAAGACACCGACTCCCGAAATTAAAGTTATTTCATAATTTTGAGTTAATTTCTTTTTGAAGTCGATATAAATTTAAAAAAAAAATTAAGTATTATAAATGATAATTAAAAAATATAATTATAAATGTAATTTGAGAATACCCTCTTTAGTAAGCCCTATAGCAAATCTGAGCAACAATTAATAGAGCTCTTAAGAGTGTTACATCCGGTGTACCGGGGGGCTGAAAAGTTTTGAGCCTAGGGATGGGCCGCGGATGACTGAGACATGATGATGTTTACGCATTAATTGCTAAAATTACCTACCTATTAGGCGTACAAATATAAACAGTTCTGAGGTTTTTTTTTTCGTAATTTTGAAGCTTTATTCACAAAAATTAGTACACTGTATTTTATTCAAAGTTTTGCCCATCGCTTTCTACTACTTTTGACCATCTTTCAGACAGTTGTATACCGCGTTTAAAAAATTCCTCATCCTTTGAGGCGATTCAAGAACCGACCCAATTTTTGACTTCTTCGTAAGAAGTTAAGTGCTGCTCGGCCAGGTCATGAGCCATCGACCGGAACAAGTGGTAGTCAGAAGGAGCAATGTCTGGTGAATACGGCGGGTGGAGTAGGACATTCCGTTAAGTGCTTCCAAAGTTTCCTTGACGAATTTAGCAACATGTGGTCGAGCGTTGTCGTGCTGAAAGATCACTTTGTCATGTCTTTTGGCATACTGGGGGCGTTTGGCGTTTATGCTTCAATGCTCGGCTTAATTGTATCAATTGTTGTTGGTAACGTTCCCCAGTGATGGTTTCGTTAGGATGGAGTAGCTCATAGTAGATCACTCCGAGCTGATCCCACCAAATGCACAGCATTAGCTTCTTGCTATGAATATTCGGTTAGGCCGTTGAAGTTGATGCATAGCCGGGCTTACCCCACGATTTCCGGCGCTTTGGATTATCGTAGCAGACCCACTTTTCGTCCCCCATCACTATTCGATGCAAAAACCCCTTCCGCTTTTGCCTTTGGAGCAGTTGTTCGCACGTGAAAAAACGGCGCTCGACATCTCTTGGCTTGAGTTCATGCGGAACCCAATATCCTTGCTTTTGCACCATACCCATGGCCTTGAGACGGTTTGAAATCGCTTGTTGAGTCACTCCCAAGGTTTCAGCGAGTTCCTCTTGAGTTTGGCATGAATCTTGGTCCAATAATGCGTCCAACTCGGCGTCTTCAAATTTTACTGTAAAATTCTTTTGAAACGCCGGAACCAATACACACATGTTTTTATTGATGAAGCTCGTTCCCCATATGCTTCACATAGCAATCGATGTCCTTCAGCTGCACTTTTCTTCAAATTGAAGCAAAAAAAAAAGCAGCGCTTCCCGCAAATGTTGTTTTGTTGGCACAGAAGTTGAAATAGTCAGAGTACAAATAATGCAAGTTGTTTACACTTCAGCGAAATGACACATACTGATCATTAGAGCAAAATGGTGATCCTTTCTATCTATGTTCTATGTTATTGGGTTTGGTTTCCGCACTTAATCCTTCAAGTGGACCATTGTGCGTGACCCATAGCGGCCGTCGGGGTTTATTCCAACCAGCCCACCTCCCATCCAGAAGTTGGTCACGGCTTCCGGTCTGTTCAGAACATCTGTTAAAGATTTGGGTGTCCCGAGGGTTTCTGTTCTAATCTGGGCAACGCCTGTGCACTCGAAGAGCACATGCGGAACGGTTTCCTCAGCCTCCATGCAAGCTCTGCACAGAGGGCTGTCCGTTATGCCCATTGTGTAAAAGTGTTTGTTCAGCGAGCAGTGTCCTGTGATGGTCCCCGTCATCAGGCGCAGGCCATTCCTATCCAGGCGTAAGAGTCGCCTGGTTAGTTTGCCATCTAGGCTTGGCATAGCCTCCCTGGACTGCCTGCACCCTGGTGCCGAGGACCACCACTCCTCTGCTTTTGTTTGGGTGATCTCTTGCAGCCATCTGCGTATGGTGATCCTTTATTATGAGTACAAGATGGTCTGATGTGATTTCATAATATTTACGCCATCTTGTGTAAATCCCTCAAAACTTATTTGTAATCCTAGGCAACATTGTAAAAGCATTTTCAAAAGTGAGTTTCTTGCCGGCTTTTCCATAGGAAACGATCAATTGGAACCGTGCACTTTTGACATTTCTTAAGTGCCCATGTAGATTTGTGTGAAATAAAATATTTTTGTTTTGATTTTTATACCTATTCAAATTGATTTAACTACCTATTACCAGATAAAATCACTCGTCATATCTCAAAACTAGATGTCCTAGGTAAAAAATCCTGACATTTTCACAATCCCTCTATTGTAGAGACGCCAGTACATCAAGCTACTACAGTCTGTCAAATTTATTTAATATATTTTCAACTTTATCGCTATATATTTTTTTATTCCCAATCAACCTTGACCTAATGCTTTACATTAGGTCAAGGTTGATTGGGAAAATTTGACAGTTTTGGGTTGCTTGTTGTGCAGATTAATACTTTTTATTGACCTTGACCGTGACCTATAGTAAAAGTTGTTGGATCTACAGCTCGCGTCACGTAAGACTAACAATTTTTGACAAAGGTCTCGAGTTCTGGACTTACGTGATGCGAACTTAGTACTAATTTAAATAATTTTATATATACGATCATTACTGTCAGGAAATTGTATCGGTAGGTACGTGCGCGGAGTTAGAAACATTGCTTCGGGTCTTATTGAATAGCAGGTTCCAGAGTGGGCTTTAACGGCAAGCGATCTTCGTGGTCTATTTTCACTAAGCACCTAAGAATCACAACCTAAAAGAGTTCCGCAGGGCTCAATTCTAGGCCAAAAAACGTTTTAGAGACCACTGAACCGATCATCCTGAAATTTTGCATAATATGTTGTCAGGTGCACAGAAAACTTTCATCCCGAAAAAAAGTACTGTTCCCGATGAAAAACAACAATAACATTCTTATGATAATAGATGGCGCCACGTGTCTTTCGAATCATGATTTAATTATATTATCTAAAATGTCAATGGGGAGGAAAACTAACTTTTTATCACGATAGAGGGCGCACAATGGACTGTACCTTGTTTTTATATATTAGCTGTCAAATCGTATGGATTTTTGGAATTTGCTAAGTTTAGCTTTCCTATTTCCCGTAATTTTGTCCAAAATGCCTCAATGTTAACTTGTAAAACCAGAGGATTACATTTGTTTCCTAAAGAAAGTAAGGGCAGAAAACAATGGGAATTGGCATTAGGTACGTATTAAAAACTTTAAGGCAAGTAGTACTGCACGATTTTCTGCCGTGCATTTCACGGAAGAGGACTGGATTAGTAAAGAAGCTGCCCTATATATATAAAACAATAGAATCAAGACTATTAACTAATAAAATAAAATTAATGCCATCAAAATAAATGTGTCATAAAAAAATCTATATTAGCTAATCTTTGTAGTAAAAGAGTCTCCTAAAGATTTAAACAATCTATATAGGTACTTAGTTTTCAAAATATTCCTGTATTGCCTATCTGTTAATCATTGGTAAAGGAGTATCTGCATTTATGTCTCTGAAAATATCAGAAGGTGGACATAGATGTGCAGTGTCGTCTAGGATGTCGCAGTCAGCACCAAAGTTTTGGTTTAGATCATACGAATGTAATCTATAAACAAAAAATATAATGTTAGTCCGTGGCTTATAGAAAAAGGCTCACAAAAAATCATAACTTCAAATATTTTAAGTATTTTCCTTTCAATCAAATCGGCCTTTTTGTCGGCAGTTGCTGCGTTCCTTTTACGGAGCTCAACTTTTAGTTGAAGCACAGTCATAAACGCGTAAATATTATAATCAAATTACACTTTAAAATCTCATAAATAGCAGTCGCACTACTGTCACGAAAGTTAAACAAGGTACAGTCGACTACAGCGACATCTACACACAGCTCTGAGTGTGGCTCCTCATTGAAATTCATGGTGATATAACAACCGGTCATGTTTTAGATAAATTAAGATAAAATTTTAAGTTACTAACACACTACTAAAGTTTCGTGTGTTTAGTAGTGTGAATTGATTGTCAAATTCTAAATTAACGCGAGCAAAGGCGCGGGGCTAGTAATAATTCAATCATGATTCGAAAGACACGTGGCGCCATCTATTACCATAAGAACTTTATTGTTGTTTTCCTCGGGAATAGTCCTTTTTCGGGATGAAATGTACCCCATATCCGTTTCTTCCATACCTGACAACGTATATGCAAAATTTCAGGATGATCGTTTCAGTGGTTTAGACGTGAAAAGGTAACAAACAAACCTACTTTCGCATTTATAATATTAGCTAGGAATTGGATAGTTAGGATTATTAGATGTTAAGTGTTTTGAATAGAATTTTGTTAGTTCATGAGGAAAAAATATTGTATGAAAAAAAAACATATTTATAATTTCGTAAATATATATATTTAATTTTATATCTTCCATCAATACATACAACGACACTTATACATTCAAAATTTGGCCGTAACTACTATAGGTCTCACTTACAATGGCTTCGCTTACAAGTAAACGTGTAGAGATATCTATTAGCACATAAAACAGGAGCAAAATACAATACATTCAAATGTGAACTTTATTGATTAGGTAAAAGTGATAATTTTATAGTCTAAGATTAAAGTATCGTAAACAGTAAAAGAGTACCTATGTCAATCGGAGTCAGACCTATCAATTTGATAGTACGGGGAAGACATCGTTTTACAATTCTGTTATATTTAAAAATCGAGCGAACAGCACCGTGTGAAAGTACCAACATAAAAAGATTCACAATTTCTAACCTACCAACCGCATTGCACGAAACGTAAATCAAGTATCATATTGATGGAGGAGAGATATTTTACAAAATAAAACTTATCGACATATCTTCGGTGTACGCTAGGAGCTATAAAAATTGAAAATAATACAACTAATTTAATTTCATAACTAGTAAGACATTACAATCCCTTACCACGAGATCAGTGACAGTTGACGTCACCCGGTGTTGCAGCGTTCATTATGTATTGGATACTCAAGTATATTTACGTACCTACATCGGAGTTTCATGTCTAATGTATAAGTAGTTTATTGCATCAATTATTGAAAGATGTCATTTTTGGAAAGCACTGGTCGATAAAACAAGTTAAAATATCATAATCACTTCAAACCAGAAGAGCATGAGAAGTCCCTTTGGTAATTTTGTCATATCCTTACCAATTGGTGGGAATTTAGATTTAATAATCTTTGGACTAAAATCTCTGAATACAAAAATCGTTTTATGTCCGTCCTCATTCTGACTACTCATTATATTAATCGCATATTGCAACAATTTGCGAATTAAACATACAACACTTAACAACTACTATAATATAATACCTAATTATTTTATAAAGTAACAAAATTAACTTATATTTACAGTTATCATTAAAATTATAGTAAAATTTTACTATTTTAGCACTAAGTTTTGATTATCTCGCTGAATTCTGTTCCTTTGTGTTGTAGGAATTTAAATAAATTGATTTGTCGCAAAGTTTGTGGACGCATACCTATCACATTGACACAGTAGACAATAACAAAGGATGCTCCGTAATACTGCATTGAGTACAAACAGCGCGCTATGTGCGTCCAATACAATCAAAACGAATATTTGCAAACCCAAAATGAAATAACAAGTTTTCAATAAGGCACCATTGGTTACGTGGGTATATAGTGTATGCATGTAAAATATAAGGTAAACAATAATACCATAGGACCTTTCGGTGTTTGCCTTCATTAGTTGGTTAATATTAATTCCACTGGTGGCTGCGTATGAGATCAAATCCATTTTAATATTATGAAGTTCTAAAAATGAATACATAATCTGAATGATTGTTAGTTACAGGCACTGGGCCCACAGTGTTAGCAATTAGCTTTTGATAATACACTTAGTTAGGTAGGTAAGTCTGGGGTGGAAAGATACCAGATCTTTCTTGAGTCAGTACGATGTTCTTCGTACAACAGGTGACAGTCTGTAGAATGCTGGAGATGTGTAGCTAATAGTACGTTGGGTTGGAGGTGTTTTGCGAAGGGGAGCGATGTGGAGAGGGGCGGCGCGAGCGCAGGGCTCGCTCAGTCCTCGTCTTTCTTCTCCATTTTGGGTTCATACATGGCGTGCAGTTGTTCAGGTGATATACTGCAAAAAACGGGATTTTGTTAGATATTTGAAAACATTAATTGATCCTCTTATGAGTTTCATCAACATTATCTAATGACAAATAGCGGGATAACAATCAGCATAAAAGACCTCTTATCAGTCCAGTCCCATATGAATTTTGATATCCATTTAGAGGAGTTCCGAAGTATAAAAAACGATCATTCATCAAATCAGCTACAGTCGCGTTTCGCAGATCGATAGGCCTGCACGAGGGCTTCTCGACAACAGGGCAAGTATAACAGAACCATGTATAAGGAGTATGAGTGAATAAACTTTTGTCATAATAGCCCAGTAGTTAACGAATCACCTCTAATGCACGAGGTTGCGGGTTAAAATCTGGGCAAGTAGCAATGTGACTTTGAATGTGAAAAAACACTACCTACTGGTGGCTGTCATTCGTAGACCCTTCTGACGACAGAAGCCCGAAAGTCTGACAACCAGTTTACCCAGTAACTGGGCTGTGGAGGTCAGATAGGCAGTCGCTCCATGTAAAATACTGGTATTCAGCTGCACCCGGCTAGTCTGGGAGCCGACCCCAGCATAGTTGGGAGAAAGCTAGACAGATTGTTTACAAAACGCCGACTGATATACAAAGCTGAATCACGCTATTTCATATTCTTGATGACAGCTTAGTTCGCGGCAGGCCACCACAAATACCTCAGTCCTTTGTTGAACTACGACACATCTGTCCAAATGCAGTTAATGTTTGGCCCTACCACCGGCTATATCATGCATCAATCAACCCCTCAACCTATAGCGGTGCAATAATTCTGTCTCATTTATACATCTCTACCACCACAATCTTCCATCCTTCTCTGTCGCAACTCGTGTATAAGTGGAATTTACCCTAACAAGCTCTGCAGGTCGCAGACGAAGCGGTAGACGTAGCGCTTGCCGGCCGTCTTGTGGATGATGTTCTTGTCATAGTAGTAGCGCAGGCCGCGGGACAGCTTCTCATAGTTCATCTTGGGCTTGTTCTTGCGGATGCCCCAGCGCCGAGCCACCTGTAATGAAGGAATTTTTAGTATTTTGTTTGGAAGTAGTTGCACCTACCCCGTATAAGCGGTAGCCGCGGTAGGAGGTTGGGTTTGCAGGTCCAAGGAAAACCTATACAGAATATTGGTTAAACAAAACCATGTTATGTGAGCTGGCTGTAAATAATAAGTACTAATTCAGGAACGTGTCCACAAATCTTTTTTTAAGCAAAACCTCGAAGGACTCCTTACATATGGACAACGTGTTATTTATAGTTTCATATAAGGGGTGATTAATTTAGAGGTACTTACCTACTTTTTTCAAAAGTATCTTTATTATGTATGATATGGCAAAAGGACTATTGCCGATATTTATTTTTTAAAGATTCTTTCAAATGTTGGCCGTAACAGCGGTTAATATAGTCCATTATTCTGAAGTTCCAATTTTCTAGACGCGTACGAGCATTTCGAGTGGTATTTGGCGAATATCGCGAGTAATGTTGGCTTCTAATTCCTCAATCGTACCCGAATCGTAGACTTTACATAGCCCCGAAGCAAAAAGTCTAGAGGTGAGATATCACACGATCTAGCTAGGCATTTCAACTGTGTGGAATTCAACGGCCCGAAGCGAGAAATTAACTGTCCACCGAATTGTTCTCACAATTAGAATTTCAGAATGGACCATGTTAATCTCACTTACCGCCAAGATTTTAAAGAAATAATATTTAAAAAATAAATGTCATGAATTATATGATAATAAAGATAACCCGATAAAATTGGTGTTTTCACTTTTTTGACTTTTGGAAAAAGTATCTCTAAATGAATCACTCATTAAAAGCCGTCTGTACCACAGATATGGTCTATCTATATCTGTGGTCTGTACCAAGAAAGGACCGTTGTTGCTGCAGCGAAATTAAATACTACGTTACAAGATAAACTTTTAATTATGAACTTATTCAGTTTTACAGCTTTTTGCTATTAGATATCTATCAAGAAAACTGCAGAAAATTGAATAAAGAGAAAAAAAGATCTCTTACCTCATCAGGGTCAGTGAGTTTAAACTCCCATCCGTCGCCGGTCCACGAGATGAATCCCTGGCAACTCTTGTCAGTCAGCAGCTCCAGCAAGAACTGCCACAGTTGTATCGGCCCTGATCCTGAAAGCGTGCCACACAGTTGCTTTACGATATACGACTAATGAGGACTATTGAAGAGATGGACTGTAGAGAATGGCGAACTATCGGAAATGGTTTCTTGTTTTCTAGTTTACAAAGCAATTTATCTGAAAGTAGGAGAATTAAAACTAGGGGAATAGGGATATGAAAAACCGGTTGAACTGTTGACTATTTTAAAATCTTGACATAAATAGCATTTAAAAGTTCAGGGTCACGGACACGGCTGCCACATGTATGGTATGATGGCAACCATAAACCTCCATGTTTCCTCCATATTTCCTCCATGGTGATACATACCGGTAAAGCAGGGTCCTGTGGCGGGGTAGGCGAGCTTGTCCTGCGGGATCAGCGCGTGCTGGTCAGCAGGCCACTCGTTCCACTCAGCGCAAGCACCGCCGTACTCCTGTACGTAGCTCTCGCCGTAACCCTCGCCGCCGTACCGACCGCCACCGCCTGGACCATCGGAAAGAAAACATTTTGTTAAAACTGAAGTTAGGCACGAATGGTCGGTATATAAACTGGTATATATAAAATGGTGGGATAGCTATAAGCTACCCTAGCTGGTTCCTGGATTATCAACTTTGATTCTTGGGCCAAACATTGACTACTATTGGTGTTAAATTGGTGTCTTCTACTTAAGATTTGCAAAGCCATCAATTGTAGATGTGTATGCGAAAGTGGAAAAAAAAATTGCCTCTCAAATTTCTTGTAGGTCGTATAAGAATAAGAATCATTTATTTGCAGAAGATACAGGTGTTCCCAGTTGTATTGGTGGTTTGTAATTGGTGTTTTATGTACAGTCCATATTTTGCCTGTTTAGGGCATGCAAATTAATTTTACACTTGTACCTACCTCTAACAGGTAGGTACTATAATAGGTACTTACAAAAAAAAAAAAAATGCAAATACCTATGTTATAAGTTTTCAAAGATGAATTTTAAGTTATCTACAGTAAATGTACACACAGAACAAAACTTAAATCCTTAAAATAACACATTTTCTTTATGTAACATAAATTCTTGTAAATAATAAAAACAATTTTCTATCTACCATCTACGCAGTTTAATATTAAAATATTTAAATGGGAGCTCCCTTAGGTTCTAAGGTAATTTATTAAATATTGTAATGCACTTAAGATAAAAGTTGTGTTACAAATCCTAATCAAATTTTTGTTGCAACTCTTGGTTTCCGTTTAGTGTAATTGTCACATTTGAATCTAAAGAATTCACTATGCTTCCTAACAAAGATCGATAGGTACCTCATACAAATACAAGCCGGTCAAAGTTAATAGCTTCAGTTTCTTGAACAAAGGCCTATAGGACTCAAGTGGACCAACACCGCATATAGCTCTTACACATTTCTTTTGAACAATAAATGTCTTATCAATATCTGTTGAATTGCCCCATATTATAAGACAGTATCTTAAAATTGATTCGACCTATCCATTATATGCTATGCGGGCTGTTTTTTTGTCTGACACACGTAAATTATCTTTTGATGTTGATAAAAATTTGACAAGACCAGAAATAAACGAACCGTTTGAATAACACCAATTAATGCACTCCAGTGCCGATGACAAGTAAAAATACGAGAGTAACATGATCACCACTAAATAATAACCACATGAAAGATTCAATTCTGTTAACGACGTTGTTGAAACTGTACACCGCATCAATTAAAGTGACCAAGTCAGTTGTCTTCTGATCTCTCCTAATGAGAGAATGCCCAAGTTTGTCTTTAATTACTTACGATTTTGTAACTTGCAATGGGAATTTCCTACGGCTGTACGATTTCAAAAACTTTCAAATTGATTGATGAACAACAAAATTGATCTTTATGGACGAAAGAAAAACTGAAGGCACAGATTACGAACAAAATTAGCACCACTCTGTCCAAACGAAATAAAGATAATCGTGCGCGTGAGTTCTTACGCTTGTTACGAATCCTGCCACTGGGACTTGATACCCTGTCCCTGCAGCTTTCCCAGACAAGAATAAATGACTCACCTCTTGGGTAAGGCTTGGTGTAAGGATGAGGCTGGTACTTTTGCTCGTGTGTGAGCAGAGGTTGCGAGTGCGCGTGCGCGTGGTGGTAGTACTCGTCGATGTAGGGCTGCGCAGGGGGCGCGGAGGGCCCAGTTGGGTACTCGGGGGGGTAGTACTCGTCCAGGGGGGAAGATGCTGTCGGCGCCGGCGCAGACCCGCCGCTTGCCTCCGAGTAGCCGTAGGCGTTCGTCTCGCGAGGACCGCCAGTCGTGTAGCCGCCTGTAACAAGCATCTATAGTTTTAGCATATGAACAATGGTCAAGAAGAAGACATTAGAGGAGGTAAAGGTATACGTTGAGCTAGCCAGAACACCTGTAAACCAGTACTAACATTGCTGCGTCGCACCTAACCATCCGTTAAAAGTCCCTCCTCAACCCATAAAAGATCTTAGCACGGTTGTGGCATGGTACAGATCAGTGCAGTAGAACCTATCCCTAGAGGTCCTATTCCTTTGGTGTATCAATGCTGCGGTGGTTATGGGGAATGTGGAATTACAAAATTTAATCATGTAGGTAGGTACTGTGACTGTGATATCTCAGTCAGACAAAATTTCCATTTAAAAAATCAGTACGGCATGCATATCGAGGCGTGTTGGCGGGCGCGGGGTACCGAAGCGCGTCGGTCGCGGTTCACGGCTCGCCCTTTGTTCTGCGCGTGCGCCGACGGACCCACACATACCCTCCCCCGCCCCCTCTCACACCGCACACCGCTCCCCGACACCCTCGTGCCACGTTAGCCGCGATACAACACCGACCATCGAATTGAGGTTTGATTTAATTTGCAAATGGCCTGCGATTGAACTAGGAAATTGATTTCGAAGAGGAAACTTTGGGAGTGCTGGCTGTTACTCATGTTAGTTAGTAGACTTGAATGTGATGAAGATTACTGTTACTGACAGACGACGGTAGTTAACCATTTTGTAAGGAAATGTTATAATATATGGTCACTGTTGTATTAGGCTAATACCTCATGAAAATAAAGCACGACCTACGCATAGTAAGTAGCAGATTTGGTACCTAAATTAAGTTGGTGTTTAAAACAAAAAAAACTGGCCAAGTACTTGTCGGACCACATGAACAATGAAGGGTTCCGTAGTTGAAAAGAATTTATCCCAAAAACAAACTTAACATTGTAGTTGAAAAACATGTTCTCCCGTACATTGATATATGTTCCGGACAATTCTTCAACTGCAAATTTAAGTTTGTAATCCCAAAAAAAAACTGTTTATGTGACACAGTTACAAATTAGCAATTTTCGGACTTTTTCCTTTACGTTGTGCTGTGAAACCTTGCTCCTTGCCAAATTTCATGATTCTAGGTCAACGGTAAATACCCTATTGGTTTTGATTTACTTGCGAGTATCAAAATATGTCACATAAATGGCCGTGTTTTTTACGACTTACTCGTAGATGCTTGATTTTTTTAGTGCTCCAAGGGACCATGGACTTACGTATTTGATATTAATTTCAATTTGATACCTCCACGCGTTCTTGAGAAAAAGGGTCTTGACAGACTGAGAGACAGACGGACAACGAAGTGATCCTATAAGGGTTCCGTTTTTCATTTTGAGGTACGGAACCCTAAAAACAATATGTAAAGTAGGTATCTACTATAAGCCCGCAAAGGTTCTGGGCTAAGTCTAAACGGTTGCTTTTACATGAAAAATAAGGGTTTCTCGTTAAGCTAACGACACGATAATTTTCTCATAAAATTTTGAAATTAAATATCACCGTTCACGCACTTTGGCGGTGTGATTGAACAGTTTAACAATAGGATAAGTGCGTCGCTTTACATGTGTAATGTTCATATATTATTATGTCTCTCTGTAGATCCGTACCGCGGGGTCAGTAGTCTTTCATTGTCTGTGGTTTGACCGCCGATGTATCTCATCTCGTTATCATGAAGATTGAGTGGCATCATTGATGCTGTAATAGCTATATTATTGCCGTTGATTTTATTTCTTTAAGGCCCTAAGTCCGGAGCTGATATGCTCTGTGAGTCAGGAGTTGGCGTTGAAATAGGAAGTAAACCTATGGGGATACTACCTACATTCTTTAGGAGCTGCAGTTATTTTAGTAGTTTTCCTTATAAGTAGAAACAGTTTGTTTCCTTATAGTTTTGCATACGCGTTTCGCTTTGTTTGGATTCGTACATTTTGCAGTATTTTGAATTTATGGAACTTAGGTACAAAATGCTGTGTTTAGTTTTTAAAATATCTACTCGCTTAAAAATACACGCACGCACACGGCATAGGTGTGCTCTTTAAGGAGGAAGCGCCAGGTTAGCCCGTGAAATTCAAAATTTCTTACGTTTTATGCAATTTGCAAGTCAGTACTTGGTTGTATGTTGATCAAAATATGATTCGCGACTGTAACAAGTATGTATTTACATAATTTTAATAATTAAAGTCATCAATACAACTCTATAAGACCAGGTAATCCTATTGAATAAATATTTCATGAAATCTTGACATTTAGGATTATATAGGTATCTACTAATTTAAGAAGTTTATTACGTAGGTACTGATTGTAATGATTATAATTCTGTAAATATATATAATATAATCATACTTTAATCAACATACAACTTAGATAATAAGTACTGACTTGCAAATTGCAAAAAATGTAAGAAAATTTGAATTTCGCGGGCTACCTGGAGCTTCCAAAGATAAAATCACATAAATTAGGAACTAAATTGAAACAGCATTAAATTATATAACAATGTCAACATTGTTTATAATTGTATAATACAAGGAAAACTAAATGCCAGTCCATTCAGTAATTCCGTAAATAAGTAGATATAAATAAATACCTAACACGTGTTTGAATGAATTTTAGTGAAGCCGTGAATGTTGGCTTTGCCGTATGATGAACACGGACGTTCAATTGACGGACGATATGGTGGCTGGTCAGTGCCTCAATACCTATGTATATATTACCATGACCATGTATTGTTGCCATCTCGTAGATAGGTATGTTAGTAAGTTGCAGTAGGTACATATTTACAGTCACAAGCATAATTATCTTACATTTAAGCATGAACCTTATGCTATATATATATAGGGTGACTGGTAATTAGTGACCGATACTTGAACACATGATTGTACTTATGATAACAGACAACTTTTACTATGGGACAAAACCTGAATTCGCGAAAAAAACATCAGCTGTCCGTTCGCATAACTCGTCCAAATGTAGGGAGCAGCAGATTTTTAGTGCTTATGAATGAATCCAATCCCTTCAATCCTGCAAATGCGGTATCCCGCATTTGAGGCATAGGTATATGGTTACCACCTACTGTAGGTATGGTAACTACATATGTATGCAATGTATATTTCATATATCACTTCATAAATTCATGAACAGAACTACATGCAACAAAAAGTATGATTTTATTTGCAGACCCTCCTGTCCTTGCAGATTGATGACCTCGATCCCGCAGGCTTGCGGGATTGAGATTTTGATGCAGAATTGGATTCCCTACTCCTGGCTGTACAACTTGTCTAAGCTGAAAATTTAAGTAGGTACCTACCTAGAGGGGCGCGACATTTGAGCTTAGAGAGCTCTACCTACCTTGTGTAGGTACCTACGATAGAACTAGGTAGGTAAAGGTTTACCTAATCATGTAGGTAGGTACTGTAAAGGTTTCATATAATGGGTAACCTTATATTTTACTAGCTGACATTGTATCGCTCAAAGAAATATCGAACTACTTTTGAATAAAAAAAGTAGTTCTAGCTGGTGCTAAGCAAAAGTGAATTGAAGAGGTGTTCGGTTTAAGAAGTGCGCGTTTATCGTTAGAAAATATACGTATTTAATTTAAAATATTGGGATTGGGACCTGTGTTGAGTGTTGCCGTTTTGAAAATATTATACCTAATCAGTAGAATGAGAGCGGCATCAGCAGTTTTTAAAATCAGTTTAAAAAACTGAAAAAATTACAAAAATCCCTCGGAACTTTAAATAGGTATAGCTAGATGTTTTCTTACAAAGAAATTATTTACATACGGGTGAAAGTGTCAACTAAAAGTAGAATAGAAACGTTTTTTAACGAAACAAATGAAGCATCAGTAAGACAGTCGTGTTAACAAATCACGATGTGTCACTTTGGACAAATACAAGAATTTTAATGAAGCAATTGTTCCCTTGGCGAGTGAAGCCAAGGAATGGAACTATAAATCCTGTTGAGGAGGGAAATAGCTCCCTTAGGAGTGACCCGATGACCTCCGAGGAGTTTTGTTGGTTTTAGTTGTTAAAAGCATCTTTCGTGAGCAAATTGAAATGTTGATTACTTTTATTTTATCGATCGACTTTCAGATAAATAATAAGATCTGATTTTTTTTCCTTCAAAAAGTTGAACCTGTCCACAGTTCCTCAATCTAAAATAAGTTGATTATCAGTTTATGTCGTTAAAAATAATTATTTATTCTGTAATCATTATTTCATAATTAGACACCTGGTCAACGTAATAAGATTAGTCTAATATTTATTATCAATATCCGTCCGCTGCAACATCCGTATTTATTTTCAAGACTGCTTTGAGCAAAAAAATAATAAGAACAAGTCAAAGACGCTCGTCAATTCGTTTATAAAAATGTATGGTAAGAAAAGTACGTCAGTGACAGCATCACAGTTCGAGATCGAGTAGTGGGGCGTGGAGAGGGGCGGTTGCGGCGGCGCGGGGCGGGGCGAGCCAATCGGGCGCGGCCACGCCCCGTGCGCCAACGCTCGGGTCGAAAGGTCACCGCTACACCGCGCCATTGGCTCGACACACACATTTATTTCAGAGAGACACAAAAACGATCAAAATGTAAGATCTTTGCTGAAAATCCCGATCTGTAGGTAAAGATTTTTTGTGTCAGTTCGTATACCTACCTTCAATGTCTAGTGTCTATAATAGGCCAGGTATTGTGTTAGATGAAATGTATCGACGTTCCTATGGATAATATGGCTGGTTGGCTCATAGGACTTTAAAACCTTTTAAGGATAGATATCATAGCATATCTAATGAGGCCTACATTGTTTGATAAGGTATTTTTCACATACCTTTATCAGATCATATAGCTATAGACATTCCACTCACCGATATCATTAGCATACCGAAGCTATATAAAGGAGTTAATTAACTTAAACGAAACGTTCATTTATTTGCCTGCAAGAGTAGTTAAGGTAGGTAAATAGGGCAAAAATAATCAAGAAGAAATTAACTGCCAATACTATGACGATTGGGGAAAAGGGCTGGCTTCATGAGGAATTAGGATAACTAACAGGAAAACTTCGTTATTAATCAAAAAGGTACCTACAAATAACTACGCATAACGCACGCGACAAATTCATCTACGTAGGTAAGGGAATGTAGATCACGAAATGTATAAGGTCGAAATAAAGTTAAAAAGTCAAAATAATGAAAACTGCATACCTACCAAAACAAACAGATTGATGACATAATGCTCTGCCTCTAGATATGATAGATTTAGAATGTCTGTACATCATTAGACCTTAAACATATGACAATAACGTTCAAAGTTTGATTGTGGATGAATGGATAAGAAAAGAGGCAGACCGATGGAAAGATGATGACTAAGAAAGAAGTGAAGACTGAGATCACGGTTGATATGGTAAGGAATGCGAAAACGTAGGAACTGAACTCTCTGCACATCATTAGGCCTTAAACATATGACAATAACGTTCAAAGTTTGAATGTGGATGGAAGGATAAGAAAAAAGGCAAACTAAAAGAAAGATGATACTAAGAAAGAAGTGAACACTGAAATGACGGCTGATATGGTAAGGAATGCGAAAACTATAGGAACTGAACTCTCTTCACATCATTAGGCCTTAAACATATAACAATAACGTACAAAGTTTCAATGTGGATGGATGGATAAGAAAAGAGGCAAACCAAAGGAAATATGATGACTAAGAAAAAAGTGAACACTGAGATTACGGATGATATGATAAGGAATGTGAAGACGTAAGAATAGCACTAATTCTAACCTAATTGGTATACTTAAGGGCACGAGGATGATGATTTTTAGGTCGTACTGGTTCAGGTTCAGGTTTCAGGACAGGTTAAAGAAAAGTTGGATGAATTTTGTAAAATGTAATATGGCCGAGAAGGGTCATGAACACTAAGATAACTAACTAGCGTAGCAATGAATGGAAGAAAAAGACGGATAGTGCCAAGCAATAATAAATTGAAATTAGAGCAGTAAGATATTCATATCTTAATCATGAAATAAAGGTTACAAATAAGTAGGTAGGTACAGACGCCAGAAGGTTAAGCTACCCGAAACTGTCAAATTTTCCCAATCAACTTTGAACCTAACGCTTTGTGATAAAGTTGAAAATCTATTAAAGAAATTTGACAGATTGTAGTGGCTTGATGTGCTGGCGTCTGTACATAGCGTCCCCATATGAATTCACTTCAAAGGAACTGTAACAGAAGTTTAGTAGATATAATAAAGGGATAAAACATAATAGGATTGGCCTATTAAGTTATTAATTAAACAATGTTTGGAGAAACAACACATAGACCCAAAAGATGGATTATTCCGATCTGTCATCCTGTTTTGTCCCCTTAGAGGAACAGATCGGAAAAAAGCTTGATCTGTCCCACTGTTAGCAACTTTATTCACTCGTATCTGTCGCAGATAGGAGTGAATAAAGTTCGAACTGTCCTCTCGTTGCTAACATGGGAACAGATCATTTTTTTTTCCGATCTCTAAGAGGACAAAACAGGGTGACAGATCGGAATAATCCCAAAAGATGAGAACGCATAACCTAATGGTTTGGATGCTCGTTCTAAAAATTTGTCATTAATTTATGCGATTATCTACTACGGATTAAAAACTTCCGTGTTTCAGAAGTTAACAATCGGATAAGTTAATGAGACAATTAATTGAGAAAGGGCTACCGACCAAGTATTTATAATTTTATCAAGAAAGCGGCTATTTAAGTATCTTCTTAATGAATACTTAAGTACGTTAGTAATTAAAACACAGTTTAAGTACCTATACAAAGTAAAGTAATATTACGTCCTAAGACTTTCGCGATTAAGACAGTAACCTTAGACCTGGTGGCAGCTGCGACACGACTTGTCGCACTTTTTTACTTGTTATCTGCGACGAAATTCGAGCCGCGAAAACTTCAAGTCGTTGTTTTTGTCCTGGCAAGCACGCGCTAAGCTGCCATATGGTGTCCCGACAGACGAGCAATGACGATGTTTTTTGTAACCATATTTCGAAAGTTCATAACATACCTTTATTCTTATTAGAATCAACGAAACATTCTGGCTATTAAAATGTGACGACAGATGTATCTCTTCATGTAACGTAGGAAAGGTACGATTAAATTCTACTAGGTATTTATTTCGCTGTAGTCGATTACATAAGTCCAGCACAAAGTGATCTACATTCGAACGTATTTTATTATAACGTGGAGACGCATATCGCGCCAATTCCCATTTGGGAACGGAAGTCGAAATATGAATTTTTAAAATTAGAATCAAATGCGGTGCGCAGGTGAGCGCTGTGACAAGCCGCAGTCGACGACAGCTCGCCGCACAGTGGTGCAGGTAGTACGGGCATGCGGAAAATATTATTTTTAAATGAAAAGACGTTGCGTTTCTTCATAATACTTTATTAAAATGATATAATGGATGTACCAGTTTACAAAGAGAAAGATATAACACGTATTTTTTTTTATTAACATGAAAATATTCATCAAATTTTTTCACATGAATTTCATATAATTAAATCAGCATTTTTAAATAAATAAATATTAATAAACTAAATATTAAATAGAGAAGACATTGATTTAGAGATGGGTGCTATCCACTAATAAAGCTTTGGCATCATCGTGAAGAGGATAGTATTTTTTATTCGGTACTGCACGTAAACTGTTGATAAGGGGATCTGAGGTAGCTAAGAGCATATTCATAACATCTTCATTACATGATAGACGAGAACATTTTCTTGAATGACCTAACCTATAATTGCGGTAATCTTTATTTCGCGCTTCTTGAGCTTCCTCAGATAACATCCCAATAGGTAAGGCAGCAACACTTATTATTTCTTTGCCATGCAGCAAGATTTTATGCACAGTATTTGGCATATTATACCAGCTGTACATGCTTACGTATAGTTCAGCAGTTTCGTAACAATAACTACCAAACTTATCCGAATCAACTAATGCACTAGAATTAATTGTTTGCAATATTATACCAAACCGATGAATAAGTTCTTTATCGACTCTTGTGACTTCAGCTACAATGTCTGCATTATTGAAAAATCTTCTAGACGTATTTCCATCGTTAGATGTTCCCATTCCTTGCTTTACAAAATCCACTTTTAGACCTAAACGTTGAAACAGCTCACTTTGGATTCTTTTCTTCTCTTCATCTTTTTGTTGTTTGGTAGTTGCGTTCGTTCTCCAACTGGTAAATGACATATTGTACGCAATATGTAATATGCATTCCATAAATTTAATCCGTGCGTGAAGCGGGGATAAACCGACCTTGAGAGCCTCCGTATTCACAGTTTTATTTCGCACTTGGTCAAGGTTATTCATTTCTGATGGCTTTGACTTGCATATAAAACACACTGCACATGATGATGTGTCCGTAACTGTCTGCGCTATTTTGCCATCTATCATTGTGAACACAAGTTTATGGTAGACTTTGTAAGTCTTTTCCTTTAAACTAATAACAGTTTCATTTAAGTTTGCTATTTCAGACTCCATTCTAGCAATTTCATTTTTCGTAGATTCTGTAGTTTCTTTTTGAAATTGGAATTGTACCGGGCGACAACACCTTGTAGAAGAAGGAGTTGCATTTGTCCAATACACAACAGATTTATTTTCCTTTTCATGCAGACGCAGTGGAACTAATGATGTCAAAAACATATATGAATCTGACACATTTTCGTCGATAAATGACTGTTTGTACTCAGCATGACCTGATGATCCGTCACATCCCCACTTGTGTAAAAACGTTGAATTTACACTAATCTGTGTAAGGTCGTCTTCAGACATTACTTCAAATAATCTTCTGGTTGTGTGATCCAGTAATGACTGCAAACTTACACAAGCGTAGCTTTCCGTTACATCAATATCCGTGGGGTAGCATTGCCTTTTTACTTCAAGTACTTTATGATAATCGGGAAAAATATCACAACCAATACTTTTTGCTGCATTTCTCAGTACTTGATATTGATGTTTCGAAAGTGATGCATCAAGTAATAATGCCAACGCTTTTTCTGGAGTAAACTTGATAGTATCCGATGATTCTTCTTGTACGAGTACCTTAGAGGCAGCTTTCTTAATCATTTCTTCAGGAACGCTTTCACACAATCTTTTAACTTTATATCGCTTTGTTCGATCGCAACATTCATCAAATGATTTTTCTGGTCGTCCTCTATGAGAGCGTTTTGATGGCCCTGGAACATTACTGTCACAATTCACCACATCAGTCTGCACCGAAGATGTCTCAACGGTAAAAATATTTTTCAGCCACTGTTCATTTTTTGCCATAAAAGCATTTTTATTTCTCGCTGCAGTTTGCCACTTTTTTGTAAATACGGGTAGAAAATTACGGCTTAACTTTTCATAAACTTGATTCCAAACACTTTCTGTAAGCTGTGGATACATAAGTTTTAAATTTTCGAGGCATTTATGTATCTCACGATTACTTGATATTATGATTTCCACTAAATCGGCATAGACAATAGTAAAGCTATCCATCACTATAATAACACTGTTATCGTAAGAGAAAATAATTGTAAGTGAAGTTAAAACTACCATTCAATGCTATTTATACTTACACGATATGATAAAATGTTAATTACCCTCATTAGAAACACTTATTAATATAATGCACTTTTTCTTAATTACAGAGCGTCATTAGTTAAGTACCTGGTATTTCCAAGATCGCAGGTTATCGCAGCCAAAACTAATGTATTCTTAATCTATAGGGTCTAATTAATCTCCGAAAGTATATTATTACGTATCGGTCGATAACGGAGATTAGTTATGATCTCATGATTGAAAACAAAAGGTTCCAAATTACCTTCTTCACTAAAAATGTAATAGCAAGTAATTATTCATTATATTATAACATTATGTTTACTATTTTATTAATACACACAATAAACTTATGACTAAACTAAAAATGAAAGTTGATAATTATAGTATTTTGGTTCTATTCATACTTGAAATAACAATATTTTTTGCACGAAATTTGTAAATTCTCGATCACCCTACTTTGGCATCATATAATTAAATACTGTATAATTATTTATCCGTATTAATTTTAGGACTTGTTTCTACTCATTCTAGTATGTGTGTACCAAATTGTAGACATTTTAAACAAGGTTGAAACAAAGGACTTTTTTCCGCCCTTGAACCAATGTGCGCCGCCGCCCGGTGTTTTGACATAAATAATTTGGCCTCATTAATTAATTAAAAATGTAAATAGTCGCAATTAAGCAACTCTATAATGTTACTGTGATAAAGTTGTTGAAAATAGGTACTTTTAGGTAATAGAGGTTAAATGCATGAAAGTTGTTCCTTTTGTTCTTGGCTGAGAGAACTCGACCAATGCTTAGGCATCTTGTTCTTTCATTTTTCGGCGTGAATGAATGAAAATGTTATAGGTAAGTAGGTATGTCATATCGAACACAGTGCATTTTGACAAACTTCCCGTTTTACAAACTTTACTAGATCATCAGCAACCTACTATTTTAAAAGATTGTTCATACTTTTCAGAAATAGACAATCATTTAAAACAGGTGCACATTTGAAAATGACAATAATTTGTCAAATGAGGGACGGCTTGGAAAAATTGTGAACTGAAAATAATAGTGGGTAAAACTATATTATTCTTGGATAAGAGGAAATGACTGTCAACGAGTGGTGTTTAAATCAAATTCAAAATTGGAACATCTTTCGGCAGGAAGCGTGAAATATTTTAAAGTCGCGATGTGTGAGCAATGACATCGCGAACGAGATGTCCATTGTGTTTAATAAGTATTTTATTAAAACTGTCTATAGTTCTTAGACTGTAAAAAATATTATTTGAAAAATTACAATAGTATATAAGCGTGTAGATTGAAAAAAAACTCAGCATGAAGTGGAATTTCCTATTGGGTTTTGACCAATATTCATCAGGAGGGAAAAATGGTTAGGTACTGAAAATATGGCAAAAGAGGGGGAAAAAAAGTTGCCGCTTACAAAATGTTAACCTGATGTATATAGCGTGCGATACATAACAGCCCGAAAACGTGAGACGGTATAACAGTACATGACCTCAACTTGCGTTTAAAAATAAAGAGTCACAATCGGTTTTCCTGCGAGCGACCGACGCGAAAATCGACTAACACCAGATCCACCGATATTTATTACCAATAAAATAGCGTGTAGCGAGCCGATAATAATTACAAACACACTTTTTTACTTCACTATTTATACATCGATTTAAACAAAAAAATATCGGAGTTTAGTTTTTAGTTACAAAAATAATTTGGGTTTTACAATAATATCCGGTGGGATATTGATTTTTTTTTAAATTTATAATCTGTCGCAGCAGATGGCGACGTTGATTTTGACACTATTATAAAAGTTTGATCTCTTACATTAAGGGAATCTACTTTAAAATTCGACGCCCGTAGATATAAAATATAAATTGACTGACTAATAGGTCCACATGCCGATTGTGCTTAAAGACTCGTAAACGATTCTTGGGAATCCGATAGTGGTTCAATAAAACCTTCGCACCGCTCGGCAAATCGTTCAGCTATTACATTGTCTAGACTTAATAAAACGTAGAGTCACCAAGCGATACAACGGGCACACTGCACATCAGTAACCACTCTGTTGTTATCTTTAGAACTGGAAGATCCTTCTGAGGAGCTTGATAGCCAGATATGGGTGTTTTTACAAATTTTAACGTTTAATTTCATTTTTCTTTCAAATAAGTTTGAGTACCTATATCCTGTACCTAAAGCCTTATTTGCCAGGACCAATTTTTATCTCTGCCAATGTTTTGAATAGGTATTGAGCTCTTGTCATGTACAGTGTGTTGTAGGTACCTAGTGGGTTTTGTAATTCTATCCATCATTTAAGCAGCCACCTACAATGTCATTTTGCAATATTGTTGCTAATGTTAATATCAAAAATGTCAAAGCGCGTGCACTATGCCTTGTCTACGGTTGTCGGTAGTCGGTATGCGTGGCAGGTGCGCGGCCACCTGCGCACGCGCCGCCGGTCGTTACAAAAACCGTGCGCGAGCCACGAGGGGGGGTAGCACCACGTAAACACTCGCCGTCATACTTAGAACATAGCTGACATAAGGGAAGCCATTAAACCTGCCTCGCAGTATTAATAATATACGTTTAAAAGCCGATTTAGTTGAGTCGGCATTTGGAGTAAATAAATATCGAATTTCATTTATGAGTAATTCGGAGAGTTTTAATTTTTTTGCAACACTGTAAATTGCTAACGCCTATTTGACGCATGTTGTGATAATCCAGTAAAATCACAATAATGTAGATTATTTCAGCAGGGTAAAAAAAAACTGATCTTCATAAAGGCACAGCGCTTAACTAAAAATAGCCCGTATTTCATTGCACAAAAATAAAACCAATGACACACTTCTCAAAAAAACTGAAGTAATAGATTTAAAGCAAATAAATGTAGTGTGGTGTGGATAGTAGTGTGATAGACATAAAACTGCAGGCAGGATGTAGCGGCGCTACAGACGACGGAAGTGGCGGCGCGGGCGCATCAATGGCGGCGACGTGACTTGCTCTGACGTCACGCCCATTCAACTCTCAAACTTTGAAATAAATACATGCTGTATTTTGATTGCTAGATTCGCCAATCTATTTTGGAAACGTCATGTGTTACTGAAAATAGTTTAATGTGTTAATGAAACCTATCTAAGAAATAAAATAGATCAGAGGAAAACTAATTTTAAGTGCGACCGTGTCTTGGTACTAAAGGAGAATTAAAACCTTTTAAGTTTTATGAAAATCAACTAAAATTATATAGACTATTTGTATGTAAGCACAACACTATAGTCATATGTATTTCAGTAGTTTCAAGTCGGAGAAGGAAAATGGGAAATTATCGGTTATGAGCTATGGTAGTCAAGTCAAAATCGCTTGAACAGTGACGTGTTCCTGCTCATCAGCTTTTGTATAAAGATGAGGCAAGGAAGCGGATACGTATGATGTCATATTCGGATTTCCTTGTTTTGTTAATGGGCAAACATCCCTTGTCTTGAATATTGTATCAGTTTTGAATGACTAGCGTTTTGAATGGTATTTGAATATAACGATATTTCCTTAACAAATATTTGAATGAATTGAAGGTCTTATATTGCTAAGCTGAAGTGGAAAACAAAGTGTCTATTGAAACTTTTGTAAGAATACTGCTACAAGTTTTTAAGGAAATACCTGGATACTTCATGGTGAAATACAAAATGTGTAAATCTAAATGCTCATTCTAAGCTACATTGAATCCAATTTCGTAGAAAGTGTCGATTAGACTGAAAGCGTTTAAAAGTTGGTGTGGATTACGGCGGGCGGCGGCCGGAAGTGGCCATATTAATTTGTGAATGGACCGAGCTACGTGACGTCACTGACGGCAACTAACGTCATCCGTCGTGCACATTGTTCTAATCGTACCAGTATTCAGTTCGCGAAATGGAGGATTAAACTAGGAATGAATAAATTATCCGTAGGACAAAAGAGCTCCTTAAGGTCCACTATATGAATCTATTAATGCTGATTAAAATATAAAAAAAAAATAACAGAAAGCATTTAATATCTGATTTGTCAAAGTCTTTTTTGCGCACCATCGTCTTAATTAACTAGGTAGATATCGATATTTAAAATTTTGTTGTTTAATATAAAAATATGGTCTACAGAGTTAACGAAGTCGATCGGGTAGTTTTTTTTCTGTATCTGCTAATGAATAAAGGCGGTTTGTAGGTATTTGTATAGGTAAGTGATAAACTTTGGTATCGTGCACATGTTTCTTAGGTCACGGGGCAGCTGCGGGTGTTAGACAGGTGTTTCTAACGTGACAAGTTGTTTGTCGCCTTTGGACACAACACAAATGATAACATTATATCATCTATGTAGGTAGCTCTTACTGTGAATTAGTCATAAATTGAGACACTTCCAGCTGATAGTGCTGAAAGATGGAACAAAATTAAAAATTAATTATAGCAGATAGTTTTAGTTTTTATTTTGGCAATGACTTTACGTGCATATTAAATGAATTTGCATGATCGGCCTGGTTATAGCGATTTGGCAAAAGGTGAGCTTTGTATCTACTGAGCGATTGCTTACATCACCCAAGATAAGTGTGAAATGGCCTCTAAAATTCTACGTCAGTAGTGTGATTAGGTAATTTGAGTTGAAATATGATTTCTTTTTCATGTAAACCACTCAAAAAAGTAAAGTATAAAGTGTAAAGTATGTGATTAACACCCTCAGCGCCATGTGTATCATTATTGCACACACTGTGTATCAACACTTGTGTATCATTTTAGAAACACAGCCTTCTAGTTAGTTTCGACTTTGTGTATCGATCATACATACGCTTTCTATACATTTCACCGTTTTAAAATTCGCTTCAAACTTTTTTTATTTATTTCTAAAATGGATGGGACAGTCACCAGGCGCTTGGCGCTGAGAGTGTTAAAGTACAAACATTACTTTATATTCCTCCATTGCGTTGCATTCCGGAACCAAATCCAAAGTTGATGTTGAACTGACTTCTTATTCATTACTCCTTAGCTCTGGAGCTTATCTCCGGAGTTTTCAAGTTTCAAACATTTGTTTGAATATCCTAATAGGTGCCACAAGTCGTCCGTTATCCGTCGTCATGATTATGAAAATAGGACGTACCTACTTGAGATATTGCAAAAGTTTCCTCACCTTTAATTAAGTAAATCCTTAAATTTTAATCATGTTTCATCATATTGTGACATTTATGAAATAATGCAGCTATTTTTGATAAAAATCTGATTTACGATGGCAACGACCTTTAGAATCTTTGTTTTTCGAGATTGAGTCATAAATAACTATTAAACTGTCCGTCGGTTAGTTCAAATCGTGATTTCGATCACGTCAACTAAGAGATTTGCGACGACCTGTAAAAGGAAGGAAGCGATTACTGAAAGGTGAGTGACCTGGACCGTTACCTCTAGAATGGTCACCATTTATGACCGACCACCATTTGTGAGAGCCATGGATGACAGCCGACACGCCTCGACATCGATTACATCTGAAGCTATTGTATGAATATTCATACTCCATACGTGTTGTGGTTTAGAAAATGACTATCTGATTTTCAATTAACGTATACTCGTGGCGAATTAAGCTGTGAAATATATGATGGAGCTATAAATTATTGTTATAATATAATGTTTGCCAACATTAATGGTCGTGTGATCTCGTGTAGATTCATTTTATGAGATCAATAAAAATAATTATAAACTGGATTTTCCTGTATTTGAACCAACGGAGAACAAGGGCGTACACAAACTTTGGATACCATGTAATGTTACTTAACTAAGTTTAAATAATATAAGTTTTAATATTACTACTAGCCTAGCAATGGGTGACAATCTTTACATACCAAGACCCTTCCGTACCCCGGAAAGCACGTTAAGCCGTTGGTCCTGGCTGTCATTTGTGGATCTTTGACAGACTGACAACCAGTCTTACGAAGGGGTATCGTATTACCAAGTAACTGGGTTGTGGAGGTAATATAGGCAGTTGCTCCATGGAAAATGCTGCATTCAGTTAGACTGGAAACCGACCCCCACATAGTTGGGAACAGGCTAGGCAGATGATGTGCTAGGCTAGACATTGTGTGTAGCACTTGATCGGGGCTTTAACAATGCTTTCACGTAATCTATGTATGCAAATGTAAGATATGTGACAATACTGCAAAGCTTTTTATGCGCGTCACGCGGCGGAAGCGCGCGAGGTGCGCCCGCGCACCCCCGCCGCCGGATCCAACATGGCGGCGGCGAAAGTGCTTCCGCTCCCAACTTGAGAGTTCTCAATGAAGCTCTGCTTATTTATAACGTAAATGTGTTTATGATTTAAATAAACGTTACGCTTTTATAAAGATGAGATTTGTCAGCGTTCGTGTACTTAGCTCATTTCCCGTCCTCGGTGAAATAAGGGTGTGTTTATGGAATCAGAAACATAGATCAGAAATCTTGAATAATAACTATACGAATCATTATAATATCCTTTGTGGAAATTGGTATCTGTATATTTCTAATAACGTGGTTTTGTAAAATTGTTTAGTACCTACTCGTAGTTACTAAATGTTTAGAACAACTACTTATTTAGTATTTTCAAAAGTAGAAAACTGTAATGTAAATATAACAATGTATCGCATAAATTATTCTATTTCATTAAATGTACTAGCTATGTTTGGCGTTGTTGTATTAGTTACGACATTTATTAACATGTTTATTGTGTTTTCTAATAATTATCGTAACCGCAGACTTAATGAGTGCAGTTCATTGGTATTTAATTATAATAGGAATAAATTAACAGAATTATTATTAATTTGGCACAAAAATTAAGTCTATAAAATAAACCACTAACAATAAAGATAATGATTTATAGTATTTTTTTTTTCCAAAAAGAATAAACATTAAAATATCCATAGTATATGTAAGTACTTAGAAGCATTATTAATAGAATTAAAATAAAGACATGGCGTAGCTTTATTAATAATTTCTTTCATTTAAATATTTGAGAGAAAGCTATTTGAGATCAAGTGAATCGGGAAAAATCTACTTAACTACGAGGAAATTATTTACTTATTTGAGTTTACGCGTTTACGAACCTGTATTTAAAATGAATGAAGGATCTCCACACATTGAGTCCACTGTAGGATCATATGCCAGTCTGTTCTGCTCCGCATAGTGTAGCTTGCCTGTGTTGGGCACTGATTGTTCATAGCTCAGCCTAGCGACGCTCGCTAGAGCCTGTTCGTAATTCAGTCTCGTATTGTCCCTGTTCTCCGTTTCAGAGTAAGGTTTGTTCACTTTAGCACTGTAGTCTGTGAAGTTGAGTTTGGTAAGCGAGGACATGGGGATGTCGAGGGGCGCCGCGCACGGCGGCACGGCGGCTTCGCGCGGCGCCTCCACCAGCAGCATGGCGGCCCGGGCACCGGCCCCGGCGCACTCCACCACTGCTCACCAACACATTACACCCCAACACTGATTTAATAATTTTATAAATTTTTATTCGCATAAAAACTTTTTTTCGAAAATTAAAAAATAAATGTTATTGGTATTAAAGTTACTATTTAATATTAGGTATTTAAATATTTAAAAAACACTTCAAAAGAAAAAATCTTTTTTAAACAACGTTACTAACTATGAATGAATATGGACCGACGTAATATTATCGCGTTACTTGTGACGACTCCGAGCTTTTGTATGCGAGAGGCATTCGTAGCACCGTGTCGCGTCGCGCCTAATCTCCGACTGCGAGCTTTCGGGCGGGATCGAGAGGGCGGCCGTGGAAAATGCGGGCCGATTGTAGCCGACTGCGAGCCGAGCGCGCCCGAAGCGTTACGAACTAACACGAGCCGCGACCTGTCGCGTCACCTGCTACAAGACCAACTGTTGCGCGACCGTTGATTTTTTTGCTAACCCTCCTGATGAGTATCACGAAAATTAGCACGGGGCACCTTCTACCGAAATATATACGAACACAATACACAATCAGCTTTTGTGTGAGTCTTTGAACAATCTAAAAATGGCAGAGGTCAATTATCTACATACCCATGTGCAAAATGTATTTCCATTCTAATTAATCTAACCATGCAAATATAACAAATGAACGTTCAATAATAAATATTTCATTCTTATTATAAACGAGGAGTTATTTTCCTGTTGGTTATCATTTAAGGAAAATGAAATCTAAAGCCGCTGAGCGCTGAACGAATACAATGTAGAGTCCCGTTTGTGGAGCACGTGAAATTGTTAAGCTCGCTTTTCACTATGAGATATAATATATATGAGGTATATTATATCCTGAGATATAAATTATATCCCGCGATTGGCCTTCACACTGTGAGATATATCTTTTAACCAGTTTGCGTTCGTTATTCGATCACTCCGCACGCGTCGGACACAAACAAAATCGTCTTTCAAGCAAAATTGATTATTGTTTTGCTAGATAACCTCGATAGTTCTACAGAGGAAGATGGTAATAATTATAATTCGATTTACGTATAAATAGGGGGTATTTCCTTACACTTTCTGTAAAGTGTTCCATAAAACAATAGGTATGAGGTGTATGCGAATGAGCACACGCGAAAGATTACTCAGGTAATGACAGACACGAACTTGAGGGAGAAGCGCTGGCGCGGAACAGTGTGCGGGGGGACAGGAGGCGAAATATAATAATTATGAATATCGCTTGGTCGAACGAAAAAACATTTATAGTTTGAGATGTAATACTACATACAAACGGTTCCATTTAAAAGTACAGTGAGCGATATTAGTTTATCTCGAGATGTTATAATATAAATTACATTATATTCCATAGTGGAAAGCGAGCATTATCTTGAAGCACAGCAGTTTTACAAAGATCGGTGGATATGGTCGAACACTCGAAGTAACTGTGGTTAGGTAGGTACAAGGTTTTTATATTAGTGCGAACAATGTGTTGTAATTTGTATTCTACTTCACTTAAAAAATACTTTGCAGGTTCCTAGTGTGGCTGTAGTAGCATTGTTTCAAGAATATATAAAAACAAAACGATTAAATTGTCCGGGCGATACACTAGACAGATAATGAACTAGCATAATGGATAATGACGCATCTAATTGTATTTTTTTCACTGGCCACGTGAAAATGGAATAGGTACCGACTGCAAAACTATATAATTGTGGATTTAAATTAGGCTATAATGTACAGTAAGTTATGGAAATGAATTTGTAAGCATTATTAACGCGATATTGCAATCACTTTTTCCAAAGTTTTTTTTTTACGGTGCCTATAATAATTTTTATACTTTACATAGTTCTTGTGAATTCAAATGTTCACTAAATTAAGTCATATTCATTTCTTGGAAAATATAAATGTATAATTTTACCTTAAAACAATTAATTATTTAATTTTATTTATTTAATAATTTGGTAGACTTCTTCTGTTACTAAACAAACTATTAAAATAAAAATATAATAATCTAACCTAACTAAAACTATTAACAAACTAAAATGCTTAGCCTCTGGCCAAAGTAAAAGCCAGCCCTTGGGTCACGGGAAGTGTCAACCAGCTGTTCGGACATTTCATTGAACAAACCATGAGCACTCGGACCCCACGGCCCGAGGGTTTCAACCCCAAACTAAAGTTCGCGTGCCGCGCTAAGCCAGGCCGTGGTGTCCGAGGCTGAAAACTTCGCCACAGTGACAGCAATGAGGAGAACAACGAGGAGCTCTTAGTGGCAGGAAATGTATTAATTAAGAAAATAAAGAACAGATTAGACTGCTGAAATTTACCTTAAAACATTTTCAGCTAAGAAAATTCAAATCAACTTTGAAAATCGAATTTCCTTATTCGGAAACAAACGCGGCAGAGTGACGTGTTACAACAAAACAAAAGAGTAAAGATCACGTTAAACTTGAGAAAAAATAGTTGGATTGTTTCGCAAATTCAGTGTGTAAGGTAACGTCGTGTATCATAATTACGTTATAATAATGACCATGACGCGTACGGCCTTGACTATGATTCTCATTCTCATTGTTTGATAGTGGCACGCGAGACGCAACACACTTGAATTTTAAATTTAGAATACTTCCATTCGTGTCTATTGTAAGTCACTGTTACTATTGTTGTAATCTGTACGTAATAAGAACTTTAGCTTTGTAATTTATTTCTTTTTTTTTAAATCAAAGTTGATGACGTCCCTATTCGACGGCAAGAAATGGATCTAAGATAAGTATATAAAACTGACAATGGCGTCGCGAATGAAACAGCGAATGTCGAATGCAGGAAAAAAAAAAGACGTAGCAAATAAGTGAATTCTGCAGGATGTTGACAAAAGTTTCGCTTTACATGATCCTCGAAACAGATGCATTAACAGAAGATATGATAGAATACGATGCGATGGGAGGGCACGAGCTAGTGGGCTGGCCCAAAACTGGGTCAAGTTACAGGGGGTGGTACTAAGTTGGATCACAAAAGGTAGTTAAGGGGCGAGGATCGCCCGGGACATAATAGGCACCTGAGCACGTGTGCTACCGGATACGGGAGGCTATTGTCTGCCGGAGGAAGCGATTTCGACGCCGTCGCGTCGGAAGATCCGACGCCGATTTTTTGTTAGTATGCTATAACTAACAGCCACAAATATAATGGTTAGTGCGTGATAAGGGAGAAAAGTGACCATACAGTGTTGCTGCCTAATTTGACAACAGACCACACAGTGTTGCGACATTAATTGCGTCAAAGTTAGATTTAACGACGCTTGGAATCATCGATTATTTATGAAGGCACGCATATGATGTTCAATATCTGAAAATTGACTGACATGCTGCCCTGAAAACTGAAAATCACATAACTGCCGTGTACGTATTTTTAAACGAAACCCGTAGCAAAGCTCAAAGGGTCCTAATTTATTTACGTTGTCAAGTAACTAACTTACAAGTACATGTAGGTTGAGTGGAACTGAAAGAATAAGTCTGCGGAGCGCGCACAACGCAATTAGCGAGACGAGAGCACTTCGCGAGCGCTTTTCCACCGGGAAATAACGCGGGAAATGAGTTTCCAATATTTGAATAAATGCAAAGGAAATAAACACGCGGTGGATATTGTGAGCGACGAGCAATCTCCATCATGTAACACTGTGCATCAGGAAATGGAAAAGCGGAGAATTGTGTCGATGTGCGCAAGAACTACACGAGACATATAGTGGCTGTGTTACTGATATTTTAACACCGTTATATTTTGTATGTAGAATTTTTTTCGACAAACTGTATCCGTCGATAAGCTCGTTGAAGCGGTTGAAGTAACAGTTATCATTGCCTTTGTTTTTAATCTGGACATGCTAATGTACCTACACTCAAGGAGTCGGCAACAAAAGGAAAGAATTACGTATGGCACCGGCGTAATATCGATCGCAAAAGCCCAAACAGATATCGATACAAGCCGCTGGCGGCAATCGATATTCACAAAGTAAACTCCCCATTCCCATCGCCGCTTTAAATTTAAAAATAAAATTTACCGAGGAATTCCCTGCTTTGAATTACATTAAGTGTAAACAATAAAGCGTTAGCGAGCGTATCGGCCGCGGCAGGCGACGGAAGTGCCAGATAAACAATCTTTTTTAGATAAAAACATTGAAAACAGTCCATAAATCTGTACAGCGACACGGGAGCACTTCATCCAGAACTGTTAGAGACAGCGATGAGCTTCAACGACAACTAACGGTTGCATATAATTATACCGCTGCCGACGATTGACAACATAAAAAAGGTTTTTTCGGTAACGTTCCTAACCTTTGCACTAATTAAAAAGCAGCACATCCGGCCCTGTCTTGTCTGGGCCTGTCGATTATATAAACTGATTGAATTCTAATTTGAAATTCAATTTGTGTTCTCTATTAGTCCGAGTCTAAGGTTTTAAAATTTTTATTTCCGGTGAATTAAGGATACAATATATTATTATGTGACATTCATTAAGTATAATTTGTTTTTATTTTATATTTGTAATAGCGGCTATTACGTTTAAAAACAAATTTTACGAGATTGTGTTTGACGGCTATTATTTTGTAAGCTTGCATCGCCGCAGTTTTTGTCAACGATGAGCGGTACGACGTTAGACGATGTTTCGTGGGTTGTGTTTTAAATTGGAGCGAGCCCGTGACGTCACTTCCGGTACCAATAATTTATTTCTCTCGGCCTCCGTCATGTGTCGCGATGGCGCGTGATACGACATTTATCCACGTTTATATTTGGAACGATTTCTGAGAACATTATGATTGTGACATATTCTTGTTTGAGCTGCGACCTCGGAAACAACATAGCTGTCCACATGTATTGATGTGTTCATATTATAATAATAATAGCGCACATTTAATATAATAATCTGAAATAGCAAATCTGCGCAGTTCTACGTTCAGTAGCAGCTGTGGAATCCCAAAACCAGAATACTGATTCATCATGAGCATGATTTTACTGAAATTATTTGTTGTTTCAAAGATGACACTGTTATCATTGAAACAACAAATAAATTAATAAACTGACATGACAAGCCTAAATAAACATGGCAAAAAAGGGAGAAAAAAATATGTTATCGTGGGTTGAAAAGTACAACAAGCAATGAATGAACAGCGCGTGTTGGTGTGTGACAGCCATATCGCACTCAGGGGCAGTGTTGCGAAGGACAGTCGCCCACGTCGTCCGGCAGCCAGCGCACCCCGGCCCCGCACCGAGCCCTCACCCCCCGCGGTACCCCTGCTGTGCTGATAACGTATCGGGGACACGTAATACATTATCGCAGCGCAGTCCATGTTTTGTGTGGAGAAGAAGTTTGGCAAAGCATACATTTTTAACATCATTTTTGTCCTGCTTCTATGAAAAGCCCTGGCTTTTTAGGTTATCCCTTTATCCTGGGGGAAAACTCCATGCAGTAAGTTCAAAAGGAACTTAATGTATAGACAGACTTGTGTCTTCTTTACTCAAAGTATTCTGGAGGAGCAATCAAGTGAGTCTTTTTCTTTTAATTTAATAATTAAACTTCAAACATGTCAGTTTCGTTAATATCTTCGACAGGCATTTAGGTGTCATTAAAAGCGTCGAGAAAAATGAGTGATTTATGTGATTTTCTGCTCTCAGGGCGCAATCAAGGCAACCGAACGAGCCGGGGAGACAATTAAAATGCGCACCACCTAATAACGGATAATGAAGACTCAGTAAATATTTGTTTTTGCGGGGGATTCCTACAATGAGCGTACCACTGCCGCAAATAAGGCAATTAATTGAATTCGGCACATCAAAGGTACCGCCGGCGGGCTTTGTCGGCGCCTCGAGACGCGCGAACTGCAGTAACCCAACACTTGTACAGAAGCTTGTCTACCGACGCTATGGGAACAAGGAGGATTCGCGATACTCCTTCACTTGCCGATTAGGATCCCAGCACAAAGGCTAATGCCGAAAAAAACACCTGCAAATTGCTGAATTCGTAGACGTATCGATTTACAAGAAGAAAAAAAAATGAGCCAGCTTTAACATCAATTTTTATTAATTCAATATCCCGAACAACTCGACTCGTAATCAAAAATAATATAAAACTGTGTGTTAAATTGTTATCCGAGTAGGTACCTACGATTGTGTGAAAAACTCCATGACTTATTTAAATACACCCACACATTTATGTTTATAGGCATTTAAATGTTATCAAGAGAATAAAACGGAACATAAAAAAAATATCTAGGTATATAAACCTACATTCAATACCCAAACATCAGAAGTGGTCCCTATTGACTATCTGAAGATTAAACGCATTATTGTTAAGGATCGACGCATTTATAATGAAGCTGAAACTTTTACAACGCCATGAATGTTTATCAATGCGTTTCGACGATATTAAAATAGCAGTAAAATGAACGCGATAAGGGCAGCCTTTGAATATTAAAACCCTTTGTGACTGCACTGACCCCCCATTATATTACGCGCGTACAATAACATTGACAAGTAAATCAGATTTAGAATTTGAATCAAGGACACGTGGGATAGGTGAAGAAAAAAAGGCTTGATTGAAAGGGCACTTGGCAAGGGCTCTTATTACGGGCTTATTGGAGGACAAGGGGCCCTCAGGGTCGCAAGCACCCCATCAAAGAAGTACCCTTGCTCTTTTCGTGTGCCAACCTTAGAGGGCAACTTCTTACCTGTCTGCATTTGAATGGGTACTAAGGTGGGATTACATGTTTTTTATTGTTATACAATGAATAATGTTCTCTACGGTCTATTAGAGCCGGTTAAGTATCATTTTAAGTAAATACCGTTCGTGCAAGTACGTTTGATTGCTAAATAAAGTTATAAATAGAATATTGATGTGGTGTAATGACTGCTTTAGACGCTAACAGCGTTGTATTATTTAATTAGTTCAAATTACTATACTAACAGAGTTACTGCCACCGTCAACGGCACGTCAACGAGAAACGAGCGTGAGGTCCCGTTGACGGACGTGCGGTGCGGGCATAGAAAATGTATGTATCGTTACTTTGGCGCCGCCACGCCGCCGTCGTCATTTCATTCTCGTTGACGTCCCGTTGACGAGGTAGACAAACGGCCTTAGGATTTTGTAATTGTGATATCTTTACCTATCTGAATTTTTAAACGTTGCTAGAGATAGACTTTTGAAATCTTAATTTGTGTCATGAAAGGCTCTAATCGATTGAAACGAAGAATATAAATAGGTAGCAAAACAAATGTCATGCAATTACTTTTGATGTAGGTATATAACTGTCTTATTTTCTTCTATTTTTTATTACATCCCTTATTCCTCTATAACATCCATTGTACGAAATTTTCGTAGTTCGAAATTTGAAAAGCTTGCGCACGTGCGCAGGAGTGTGTATCGGGTTGCACCGGAAGTTCGCCAGTTGAAACACAATGGCGGCCGGATGTGGCTGCTCGAAACGACACGTATCTCTTTATTGATATCTTAGAAAGCTCAATATTTTTCTTGTCGACACTTCAGAACTATTGACAGTTATGAAGTGAATGTAAATGATATTGATTTCTGATTCTAATGTGTAATATAACAGGATCTATGAAAGCTGTGGTAGGTCATTGCGCAGTAACTTATTGTTTGTATTTTAATGTAACAAATATTGTTATACAACAGCAATGTAGGGCATAAAATAGCGATATAACATGTATCGGTCCCGTGCCAGCCATTTCAAACGACGCATGATACTCAGTTACCCAGTATCCATTACTCGTACTCCACCAGGGACATTCCACACTTATATTATATTATATCCTATATTATCTCTACAGCGTTTATTAACCCAATACAAATGTTTAAAAGTCAAGCCCGACTCGCTCAAAAAATCACCCTATTATTTGTTAAAAATGGTAATTAAGCGTCGTAAATAGCTGAATTTATATTTTAATTACGACTAACTGAGCCTATTACGTTAAAATCTGTGTTTGACATGATATTCGATAATGAATATTTGCTTTTATATTATACCAATTAACGTTTATTCAATAAAATGCTGAATGGTTGTAGGGTAAGGCTATCAGGTCGGGGCGGGGCTTGTCCGGCTGATAAATCAGCGCGAGTCGCTTGCGCAGGACACTGCCGGCCACCGGTAGTCGTCTGCCCATATCAGTTTATAGTAATAAATTATTATGATTGGCTGCCACGTAATACGCCCGATATATTGCTCTGGTAACTCATAAATGTAAGCTAATAAGGATGACTGTTCCCACTGCGGTTTATTGCCGACACGAGCAGTTGCACGATGCCGTATTATATTAGGACATGCTTTTTGATTTCTGTGTGTTGTATTTACTTGTAATTTATGTTCAACCGCATGTGTAATCAACAGTTATCGGTATGGAATAGATACAAGGATAAGTGTATGTGCACATCGGAGGAGATCGTTTCAGTCGAGCGCGTCGCATGTCGCAGCGACAACCGGCGCGTGCCCATGAATTTTTCAGAACATTAGACTTAGACATATTGTTTAAACTGTAAGCGATTTTGCAATGTTGTTCCGAGGCGTACGTCCGGCGATTAGTCGGCGAGTGCGCAACGCGAGGATGTGCCGGCGGCAAGCGATCGCTGGCGCTTGCGACAGCGCGGATGCCACGGAATTGCACCAGCTCAACATTAACCATATACACGGTTTATTAATACGAGTGCAGTTGCAAAATATTGAATATATACGATGTGTTTTTGTGCGCTAACCTTCAGCTTCGTCGGCCCACTTGCATTAGTTGGGCACGCTCGAGTTGACGCGAGGACGCGCGAAACTCACCCGGTGTCGGGCGCATGCGCGGGGTGACGACACCATGCAGCCTTCATGCACTCTACCTATAATTACTGATAACTTGCAATAGATACGTATTGAGTCTTTAAGAACAGCGAAACCGAAATAAGTAGGTACTGGTTGTACTCGTAGAAGGCGGAAAAACCAAGAAAATGCTGAAAACTTTCCTACGACTTTATCTTATAGACAACACAATTGCCAATCCAATTTATGAACAAGAAAACTTCAAGAACCTCAGAAATGACTCTCTTAAAGCCTTAACAAAATTGTTGAGTAACTATAAAGCTAAAGTAAAAGCCTAACCTAAGCTAACTAACTTAATTGAAAAAGAATAGATCAGGAGCTCTCAAAAGTTAAAACTCACCACGCCACACCATGCCAGGGTCCAGGTCTGTGGAGTCCCTAGACCGGGAGCTCGGGTGTAAAAACATTGCTTAACCAGAATCCAAGCTCTCCATACTGTGTCACATACACTCGAAACACTTAGCACTTATCCTACAGGATACAACGACTGAATCGACAAAGACTACAATTAAACTAAAAAAATAATAATAATCGTAAAGTTATTTATTAACTAAGAGAAAAATCGTTCCCGACACTGAACTTTTAGGTACTAAGTGCGTGCAAGAATAATGTGAGTGATGAGTAAGAGCGTAGCAACTGAAGACTGATGCGAGCCAACCTGCGCACGCGCTGCACTTCGTGGTAGGGGCGATTGGACAATCTACTCTTAGATGTACTTGCTATTATTTGACTTTTATTGATTATGAACTTTAATAAAATTATGTTAGGTATCAGATCGAAACTGCAATTTTAGTACTATTTTTTTTTTTTTGAGCTTGTATTTCTCTTAGTAGGTACTTACTTAGTACCTACTTAAGATTAGAGAAGTAAGTAAGATTAGTTTTACTTAAGTCATTTTATTTTTAGTTCATTGCGAAACTATACTACTACATTATAAACAATGAAATGTTGCGTGTATTTCATCAATTCTGTCTTAATAAAACAGACGCAACATTTCATTGTTTCAATAGCCGCGTCATCATCGCAATTTTAATGATCAAGTAATTTAGCTAACAGGGTGGGCCGTGATTTATGCTACACTAAATTAACGTAGGATTCCCTGTCTGGCCTTGTTTTTTAATCACTTTACCAGTCTCATTGTCCTACCTTGCGGTCCGACATTGCAAAAAATAATTCTAGGTTAAGTAGGTTCTTCTTCTTGCGTCATCAAAATTGCAATATCGTTTAGATTCATCAAAATAATGTATGTATGAAGATGACACGATTGAAATTGTGGTACAAGGTGCAGACGAGTTGTTAGACCTCGGTTCAGCTGAAAGAGAGCGGAAAAACAACGCCAAGGTCGGCATTGCGCCATACGCCCAGCCGACTGGAAACCGTATGTGTGCTGATACTTACACGTTACGGTAAAACGACGTTTTTTTATCAACGATAGTGTTTTTATAATTGAGTTAACAAGTCGAAACAGTATCGGAGTATGGTTCGCGATCGCAACAGTAAAAGTTATTGTGTTCGCTGGAGGGTTCATGTAATAGGTATATGATGGTTTTTCTTTCGATTGTTAAATTTTCATGGGATTGATATTGTAATTATAGGTCAAGTTTGTAAAGTAAAACCACATTGCGACATGTTGAAGAATCTAAACTTTAGTCATTGCTGAAGTACAATAGGTACTACGTAGCTCTAGATAGACCTACTTAAAAATCTAGCAAGGCGTGACGTCATACCACATTTTAACTCACTGTATCGCCGTAATCTTTTGATTACGTAAAAAAAGAAAAAATACGTGTCCAATATTTAATATTAATTTAAATGTCGGATTAAAAAAAAATACAATCAAAAGTCATCATCCTTATTGTACTTTAAGAATGACATTTGAATATTTATACAACTTATGTTGTGATAGAACTTAAAACAAATATGAGCACCAATGAGAAGCTCCTGACTAAGTAACAACAGCCGCACGGGTCGATCCATCAGGTTAAGCTACGCTTGCCGGGGTTAGTCCGTGGATGGTGGACATCTTTACATACCGAGACTCCTCCATGCCTCGGAAAGCACGTTAAGCCGTTGGTTCCGGCTTTCATTCGTGGATCTTTGTCAGTCGTTACGGGTCGTCAGAAGCCCGAAAGTCTGACAACCAGTTTTACCGACAGGTATCGTAACCAGTGACTGGGTTGTGTTGTGTCAGATAGGCAGTCGCTCCATGTAAGTAAAATACTGGTATTCAGCTGCATCCGGTTAGACTGGAAGACGACCCCAACATAGTTGGGAAAAGGCTAGGAAGATTGAATATGTAAAACTACATTCTTACAAATAAATAAAATCTGATTTTGATTCTGAAATTCATTAGTTAGTTATGCATGGTGATCTCTTTAACTTTTTCAACTACGTAAAAGATTTTCAGTTCGACCAAATGCATCTGAATACCGGTATACTTGATCCATCATCGCCTATTTCCAAACATGATAAAATATGCCGTACATCAATTAGTCGTGTAAATTAGTTGTCTAAATGTTTGAGGTGGTGACGAGACCACCCGTGCTAACGACGGCCAGAGGACATCTTGTCTCCTTAGTTAATTTATTATTTCAGTGGCCGAGCTCCGCGTTGCAGTCAAAACATCCCGCGTCGATGATTTACAACGCAATAAACACAACGTTTTATATTTAATGGAAATGAGCTTTTATCCGTGAGATTACGCAGCCACCCCCGATTGTAAAATTTGATTAATTATCATTTACCGACGTATACCTAAAGATTGGTACAGTTACATCATTCGACGTGAATGAGACGTTCGGTAAAACGACCTTATTGCTGCTGTAGACTTTTTGGTGACTACAAAACGTACGTAAAAATCCATATCGTGGAATAATATGTTTGAAATATACATATAGGACCAACAATAAGGTCTATTTTTCCATAAAACGTAGACATGCACCCATTTCGTACTAGAACAGAAAACAATTCGACGTGAAATATGTGACTGCGATCAGATTTATGTGCTGATTAACAGGTCGATGTGAAATGAGCCGAATTTACACAATATTGCGCGAAATTTACTGTTTTCATGAGTCAAAACAAATTAAATAATAGATCTAATCGTAATTCTGGTTGGTTTTATGGTTTACTATCTTAAAAATATATAATATATATATAATCGTGAAAAAAAAGAGTATAACTATTTGTACGAAATGAAGACTTTGAAAACTGTCTCTTTTTAACCTAGCCAACTACGCTAAAGGTAAACAAACAGATTTTTGACGTAAAGAACTAATTACTAGTCTTTAGGGCAGAAAACAGATTCTTTCATGTTAAATTATACAATATGGTACGGTTCGACAAGTCGACATAGGTGATAAGAAAAGCACAATTAGTGACAAAGACCTAAAGCCTATTTGGTGCTAAAAAGAATGAGAAAAATGTGCATTACTATATTGTAGCTCGTGGCTAAGTAATAACAGCCGCAAAGGTCGATCCATCAGGTAAAGCTACGCTTTCCGGAGTTGGTCCGTGGACGGGTGACCCTTATTACATACGTGACTCCCCCGTGCCTCGGAAAGCCCGTTAAGCCGTTGGTCCCGGCGGTCATTCGTGGATCTTTGAGACAGTCGTTACGGGTCGTCAGAAGCCCGAAAGTCTGACAACCGGTCTTACCACGGGGTATCGTATTAACGTGTAACTGGGTTGTGGAGGTCAGATAGGCAGTCGCTCCATGTAAGATACTGGTATTCAGCTGTATCCGGTTAGACTTGAAGCCAACCCCAACATAGTTGGGAATAGGCTAGGCAGATGATGACTACGTATATAGGTATATATTGAAGAATTTGCAGAATATCAAAAAAACATTACAAACAGTTTTCTACCATTACTCGTGAGTAAACGTACCGAGTAAATATACACTTGTCATAATCGTACGAGTATGACATTGCCAATAAACGCTGGCTGCGGAGTGCGGTTTGAGCTCACCTAATTGTCAGGCTATCAGCTACTTGTAACAACGCTCACTTCAGCGCGGTTAACACTGCACCCCCTTATCTTTACTAGGTACTTTATCGCCGCGTTTGTATTTCTACTTTTGAATTAAATAAAAATGAGCAAACATGAGCATTCAAGTATTTTATGATGCCCCCACGTGGCTTTTGGACTATCTTATAAGACAGTACCTATACAGAGTGTCCAGTAAAGAATTGATAATATTGATGGCCGTTCTAATAAAAATACAAAAAATACATATATTTATCCCAAGTAGTAACTAAGATACGATTTTTTTTAAATACTGTGCAATTTCTAGTTGCACTATTTACTGCCTCCTGCCGGCATAGTCAACGTATAATATTTTATATTATAACAATAAATAAATCGGTGGAATTCATTTGTAAAAAGTTACATTCTTTTTATAAAAAATCTTAGTACTAGGCCTAGGATATATATATTTTTTTGTATTTTTTTTAGAACGGCCATATATGCTATTTCAATGTTATCCATGTTATTGTACTCATCATTATGAACAACTTTCGAAGGGATCAAACATGAAATCGCGAAAAAAAATCAGATGTTCCCTACATTTATGTTCACAAAATGTAGGGATTAGCTTATTTTTTATTTCGCGATTTCAGGTTTGGTCGCATAGTAAAAGTTGTTCATAATGACGAGTACAATGACCCCTTAAGAGAATTCGTGTATGAATAGATAGATCTTATACAGGTTGTCCGGTAAAGAGTGGATAACATTGAAATAGCATATAATAGACCTTACGGCCGTTATACCTTATATTTAGATGGAAATGTAAGTTAAGTGTATGTTTTATTTGACTCAATTTAAAATTAATGAACGATGTGCCACAGTATACTCGTACCTACCCCTTTTGAAAAATATAGACGTGATGATATTAAGAAATATCTGCCTAAATATAAAAACAAAATGGCTGATATCATAAATAACTTTATTTAAGTGTGATAACTTGATAAGAAATCGATAGTTTCGATCTTCGTAGCTGCTACGAAATTGGCGTAGCAACCGTAGACCTCTCGTAGACAAGACATACCCAATGCTACGTTTCATTTTAAATTCGCCTTTCTCCTTCACTTATTCTGTTTCTGTTTTTTTTTTTCAAGTTGCATCGCAGATAAAAACTTACTGATAATGAAATATTTTTGTTATTCTTGGTTCGATATTTTACAGAATTACAAATTATATTTTTGTAGTGTTAAGTATGGGAACTAAAACTTGATTTAAGCATCAAAATATTTATGTTGCAAGAGTTATAATTTTAGGTAAAGATTAAGTGCTTAAGTTATGTTTTGCAGGTTCTCTTGCATTATCGTATAACACCGTGCGACAATATCAAAATATAGATCGAATTAGCATGTGACTTTAAATGGAGGCATGGTCTTTCTTTCATCATGTTCCACGTCGAATTATAACCTTACCTTGTCTACCCTATTTTCCTCTGTCTTTTCTATTACAATTTTGGAGGGAGTTTCCCATCCGCCACTTCTCAGGAGACAAAAGGATATTTTTTAAACTTCCTTAGTACTCACCTGCATTATATTAGAAACTCTTGTGCAAATACCATGCTTCTAGAACCTTTTTTTTTTTGGGTGGGAAATTATCAAATAACTGTCAGACTAAAACCCACCCGTGTTCCTTCAGTTGCCTGTGCCAGGGCCACGGTAACTCTTTCAAACAACCTGCAACCCTGGCAGGATGCTTCTAGACACAGCTGTTTAATTTAAGAATGTCATTAAGTAGATTCGTGCTAGGAACAGTTATTAAGGGAGAAGCATCAGGTAGTCCGCGAAATTCAAATGTTCGTTGAATTTTTGTATATGGCCAGCCATTATTAGGTTGTATGTTAATCAAAGTATGATTCGCGACCGTAACATATACTTAATATGTATTTACAAAATTATAATCATTAGAAACAGTAATACCACTCCTTAAGTTACGCAATCAATCAATCTGCCTAGCCTTTCCCAACTATGTTGGGGTCGGCTTCCAGTCTAACCGGATGCAGCTGAATACCAGTATTTTACATGGAGCGACTGCCTATCTGACTTCCACAACCCAGTTACTGGGTAATACGATACCCCTTGGTAAGACTGGTTGTCAGACTTTCGGGCTTCTGACGATTCGTAACTTTTGCCAAAGTTATTATAATCCTAAATATCAAGATGAAATAGTCATTCATTATGATTATATGAACTTAGAGAGTATTGATGTTTTAATTATAATTCTATAAATACAAATTTGTTACGGTCGCGAATCATATAATTGCAAAAAACGTAAGAAAATTTGATTTTCGCGGGCTACCTGGAGCTTTCGCTTTAAGGTAGTATTATAATGTTGTGACTTACCAGTGTTGTTGTTGTTGTTGTAGTGGTGCGCAGGCGGCGGTATGTACTCGGGCAGCTCGGGCAGGCACACGTTGCTCTCGTACATGTTCGGCGGCACGTTCGCCAGCAACGAGCGCTCCTTCTCCACATCTGCACAACATTCTGACTTTTGAGTCAAGCTGTCATTTGGAATACCAAGTCCTTTTGAAAATAAGCGTGTGAGACCGTGTCCTAACCGAAAGCGATTGTCGCGCCAATACGTAATTACGCGATCGTTTACATGAACTACTAGCTTCTGCTATTACTTCGTTTTTGCTTAGCATTCTTTCTGACTTTTTTTTTTCTTTTTGGCCCTAACGGTCCTAGCGTGATGTTAAACAGCCTATAGACTTTCTCAAAAATTGGACTATCAATTTTAAAAAAGGGTATAATAATAAAGCATGCCGTTAGCGCTATACAATACCTACCTTTCTGCAAGATTTCGAGATGTTCCCACAGAATATCGCCCATAAAGGCAGGTGCGCGAGCGACAAACTCCTCGCGACCCATGGCGCAGATGTCCTTGCCCTGGGTGCGGGCAAACTGCTGCAGGGCCACGCCTTCAAGAGAGAACTCCCGCGCAGCCCACCGCAGCCACGCCGCCACCGCCGCCTCGTTCCATTGGCGAGGGTCTGAGGGCAAAGTGCTGGCTATAGTAGGGAAGGAATGTGGATCCTAACGAATAAGATTTAATGTTATTTTAGTACAATGCTTGCCTGCAGTCTACTACAAGCACTAACACCCGTATTTATAAAAAAGTAAACGTGATTACTTCATTAAAATTACTCAAGTAACGATTTTTATTCTATAGTTTAGTATAGTATTTGCTTGAAGTTAGTACTGTCAAAGGATAGAATTCTTAGCCAAATATTAGTCACCATTTTCTTTACTTAAGAATTGAGAACTCGACCATTTTGCGTTTGATTTTGCAATAGAACGTTGATTCTTACTCAAGCATTTACACAAGTAAGTAACGTACATTACTCGACTATAGAATGAGATTTTATAATGAAGAATTATGTAAGTACGACTAAAAAATAAATTACTTAGCAGCAAGTAATTGTTTGTTTATAAATACGGGTGTTAGTCTTTGTGCTTATCTGAGGCCCAAGTTAAAGTACTAGTTTTCAATATGAAATTATTGTAGTATAAGCCTTAAATAATACCTACCTACATAATTTAAAACCATAAGTCTACCATAAAAATTTGTCAGCATAATTAACAAAGATTCTTCCAAGAAAAATCTATTCCTTAGTTAACAATACAACGATCAGAAAAAAACATATTATTCTGTACATTATTGTAGATAGGGCTCACATATGAAACCAGGCCGCCAGTGGCCGTGATTGGCGCTAGCTATCAAGTAGTAAAGTGCACAATTGTAGCCGGATGGCCGGCAGGGCTGCAACATCGACAATTAGCAGGGCAGCGAACCGCCTGGTTGCCCAACAGCGGAACTTGCGCAGGCGCCGGAAGCGGCCCGACCTTGAAGCCCCAATGTATGCACCCAGCCGATTGTCTTCATAGCGGTGATAGAGGATTTCTAATGTTACTCTACTGTCTATTTTTACTGTAATTTATTGTTTCTGAAGAAGATTTGGTTAATAGGAAATATTGAATTATTGAGAAATGACTTTATTTCTGTAAGTAGGTATGTTTGCACGGTACATACACTTTTACACGTCAATCAATTATTATTTTAAAAACTAGATGAGGTCGGCGTTTCCTATCTGACTACTCTGAGAAGAAAATCTGAAACATACTCAGTGGTCACAGTCTCTTTTAAAGTCCAGACATAATCTTGGTCAGTTCATGTGAAGACCATGTAGTGTCTGAAAAGGTCTTTTGAGGAATATTATTTTGAAAGGTTTAAAAAAATATGTTTTAAAATAAGACCTACATGGCATCACGGCTGTAATCCCCGATGGGGTTAGGCAGGAGTGTAACTATAGTACACACACATTTCGCCAGTTATGTTTAAATTACAACAATTACATAGGGCGCGAGCCAATTGTTATCAATCGGTTACAAACCCAGTCTTCGGGTTGCTGTCTACTAATGGAAAAACCAAATAACATTTTGCCCGACCTGGGAATCGAACCCAGGACCTCATGATCAGCTGTAGCCTTGCAACCACTAGACCAATGAGGCAGTAATGTAAAGGGAAAATACATGTACTGAACGCTATCACTGGAAATAAGTATTTCAAGCGAATAGGGTTTATCGCCTCAGAAGGAAGATCGATCAATTTAATCAGTGGTGGCCATTAAAGACTTTCTACTCGCTTCTAGCTAGGTTAACTACGAGAAAAAGTCAATCGATACAAATAGAGTTATGTGTTACGATGCTATAAATTGCTCTTACACTCGGAATTTAAGTTTTCCCTTGAAAGCGGGAGAGCTGTCTAATAATAAATAATTAGTTTAATTACAGCTTTTAGTCGGTGGCCGTCGGGACATGACGTTTAATGTTTAGGCCGCGGCTGTGTGGCCACGAGAACCGCGAAGACGACGCTGTCAGTTCATAACTTTACAGCGATTAAAAATGGCGACATCAAAGGGAAATCACAACGTATTCAGTAGTAGGACAGTAAAAATATGATTTACCGTTGATACTGTTGAAATATGTCACGTGAATACATGTAATGATATATTTCTTCATAAGAAGATTTTAGTTTTATTGCGAGTTCTGTCACTGATTCGCTTGTTTGTTTCCATTGACATGATCTTAGAAACGTGTGATCTAAGATTTGAAATGTGGTAGGTCTCATGCACGTATTTTTAATTTATACTTCTTCTGAAATCGAGCTAGTTTCAAGGATCGGCCCAAATGAATTTATACTAATATTATACAGAGTATCTGAGTAAGGGTCTCGCCAACTTAAGGGTGTGGTACAGAACATCAAACTGAACAACTTTTACCCGGGGGCCAACATCGTAATTGAGAAAAAAAAACAGTCGTCCCATACGTTTGGTCAAGTACGTATTGAAGTTTTGAATGGGACGAATGTTTTTTTTTTGACGATTACGATGAAGGTAAGTAAATTCTTTCACTGATGCCGATTGTGATAGGATATATTTTTATGTTATAACAAGAGAATTCACGCGGACGAAGTCGCGGGCAGAAGTTAGTAGTCTATAAACAAGTCGTGATGAAAAAATCAAATTCAATCGTCTACTTACATGCGAAACAAATCGTGATTGGCTTAGCACCGGTTTCCTGCTACCACAAGTTAAACAACAAGATGTCTGTTTAAAATTAACTAATAAATATAGTTGCGGAGCTCATGTGCATTAATTGAAGCCCAAGAACAAAGCCAGTCCTTATGTTAATAGAGCAATTTTATTAACAATCGATGGCAAGATAACGCTGCAAGCTGTCTCCTCGACTACAGGACGTCATTGTGGACGCTGGGATTCATTTTATTAAATGTAAAGATTTCAACACAGATAAAGTACTGGCTCTGCGACTATAAAACTACAACGAATGAACTTTGATTCTGTTGTACGTTCCATTGCGTGTTACGTTCAAGTGTTATAAAATTTTATAAGGAAATACTGCAGTGTATATTAAAAAGTTTTTTGGGTGTAATCTTTAGACACAAATGTTTGTTTAACACATGTTGGATTGGAAGGCTACTTCTTTACGATAATTACGTTATAGGTTTTTTTTTGCTAAGTAAGTGATGACAGCTTACGTGTGTATATTACCTACTTTTAGGGATCCGTACCTCAAAAGAAAAAAAACAGGAAATCGGAACCCTTATAGGATCACTCGTGTGTCTGTCTGTCCGTCTGTCACAGCAAATTCGCTCCAAAACGAATGGTCCGATTAAGTTAAAATTTGATACACGTATGAATTTCTGTATACCCAAACACGGACGTGTAACGTAAATAAATGAATTTTGAATATGGGGGTCAATTTTGGGTGCAATTAAGAAAAAAAATGTTTTATAATATTAACATAAATTGTTTTAAAGTTATAAGAAAATAGACGAAAATTTACCATTCCCTCCTCTTATCTCCGAAACTACTGAGCCTAAAATTTTGCAAAAAAAAATACAGAAAATAGATCTCTACATACAGATTACAGTCTATGGTCTTAAAATAACATGGTAAATCTCTCAATATAGTGCGTACAAACTTACATTTGCAGTAATTGGAATGTATGGGAGAACATGTTTTTCGACGCATCTCTATGGAAGACATCGTTGGACGCTGTCAATTCGTTAACCTATGATCACGTGACATTTCGATAGTTTATGTCAAACCCCGTACATTTCTGGCTTTTCTACTAGCGTCATCGCTAATCGAATGTTACTTTGTCTAGGCCCCTAGGTATGATAGCTCTTTTTGCTCAAATACATGTGCTTGTTTTATAAATCAGTTCTAAATCAAAATGTAAAAAAGTAGGAATTCAGAAACATCTCTTGTGTAAACGCACATTTAACTAACCATTCTCGTTCTTATTTCAAACAAGTTTAATTAAAATAAGAACGCTGAACGTTACTGCCAGTGTTACCTGTTCGCTACTTATCGTCCTCATGTGTTACTAGCTGTGATAAGATCTTACCGTTATCTAAACTGATATTACAAACAGGACTAAGGTGGTCCCCCACACACACGATGCTAAGCTATGACTGTAGGCTGAACTTTAGTAGAATGGTCCTTGTTACGATCGCTTTGTAACTCGGTATCGGTACAAGACAACAGACAAGACCAGACAAGTGGTAGGGCGAGGAGGAGGGGAAGAGGTAGGACAAGTAGCCAAGTAGTTTGTTTGACTTAAAAGGTTTCTCAGTTCTGTGTAAGGATCACCTAATTCCTGAATAATGACTTTAATTGATTATAAAGGTACTTACATTTAATATTCGACCTCCAACATTATAAAATGGTTATTTCCATTCAAAGTACTTTGAAATTTTATCAAAGTGGGTTTAATGACTGAATTTATTACGTTGAACAATTAAGGAATCAAGTCGATTTGACAACACGTGTACAGCTGACGCACACAGCACTGTAGTCCTTTGATAACGAGCTATGTACCCACTGTAATGGCAACGAAGAGTTATATTTGTTCCGTCATTATATCGCTTAAATTCATGTTCATTGAAACGGGCACTCTTGCAAAACATAAAACCTCGAACAATAAAAGATTGCCAGTTATTTTTACCCAATTTCATGAATAAAATTTCACTAAATACTTGTAATACTTTCACTAACTGAATTCATTGATAAAATGTAATAATCATAAAAGATTTAGCAAGTGTTATTCACATCCTGCGCGTGATTTCGTGTTAGATGCGCGGGCGCACCGGAAGCGCGAATAGACGCGGCGCAGACGCACGCACTTCCGCCGCGCTAGGGCATCGAACCCGCCACCTGTCCACAATATGATCCTAGGCAAATATCAATACGTTTTACACAAGGTACAATTTGCGCAACTAATTGATAATTAGCCATTATTTTTATATGGCAACTAAAAGGGTTTCTAGTATGCAAGGAAAATCTTTTCCAATGTGCTCTTTGATATTGATTTTTCATCAAAAAGGAGGAAGAATACATAAAGTCGAACACTAGTTCGGCTTTTTGTATGTTCACCGATTTCTCTGTCAATTTTGGACCGATTTTGAACATTCTTTTTTTGTTTGAAAGGGTATGCTCTCGAGGTGGTCGTTTTGTCACCAAGTTAGAATCTCATCCCATGGAAATCAAGGGAAACCATCAAATTTTATAGGCCAACCTATAGCGAATTGGGTATTTTTATAGTACCTAACTCGTACATTTATTCACAGTAAGCACCATTTAGTAAAGTGGAACTGACGATGAAGACCACAGATGGCCATGAGAACTACTCAATAATAGTATTTCACGGGTTGCGATTCAATTACTAAACAATTTATGCTCGTCACAATGGACTCCTCAACTCCTCAAAAATTAACGGCTGTGGATCGGGAAGTAATATTTTGTAAAAGGTGATGCGCAGTTGACATTAGACTATTGTAGTTTAGATCAATTACAAACTGAGCCACTAAAAAGAGAAAAATTAAAAAAATACTTTTTTACAAAAAAAAAAAACGACTTCCAAAACAACCACATTAAAGTAAAAATAACTTTAATTTCGGAAATCGGTGGCAAAAACTAAAACACAGATTCAAAGACACCGAGTTCTGAAATTAATGTTATTTTCAATGCATGTGCTCGAAAAGAGTAGCAACCAAACTGTACGGAAAGTGCCACTTTTTCGGACCAGTGCTTTTTACTTTTCAGTTTTTAGGGTTCCGTACGTCAAAGAGAAAAAACGGAAGCCTTATAGAATCACTCGTGTGTCTGTCTGTCCGTTTGCCACACCCCATTTGCTCCGAATCTAATGGACCGATTAAGTTGAATTTTGGTACACTTATGAATTTTTGTGACCCAAACACGAACATGTAACGTAAATAAATGAATTTTGAATATAAGGGTCAATTTTGGGGGGCAAATAAGAAAATTAAAGAAAATGTTTTGCAAACTGTACCGTGTGAATATGTCACACGGTACAGTTTGCAAAACATTTTCTTTCTAAATGAAAGGGCTACTATGAGGGTCTCAAATATATATTTTTTTTTATAATTTTAAAATACCACCACCATACCATTCCCCCCTTATCTCCGAAACTACTGAGCTTAAAATTAAAAAAAAAATAGAAAATAGTTCTATACAGGATTACAGGAAAACTTATAAGAAGTCTATGGTCTTAAAAAACACGGTAAATCTCTCAATATTGTGCATATAAACTTTCATTTGCAGTTGGAATGTACGGGAGAACATGTTTTTCAACTACAAACATTGTAGTTGAAAAACATGTTCTCCCGTACATACGTAAGTTTGTTCTTGTAAATTCATCCCAACTACGGAACCCTTCATTGTGCGTGGTCCGACACGCACTTGGCCGGTTTTTTTTTTACTTTTTTACTCCGTCGTCAACCCGACGCGAGTTTTTACTATTTGAGAAAAGTTTTACAAATTTGTCAAGTACCTACAGATTAATTTTCGTTCATATAAAAGGTACAGTGAAACTAATACTTCATTAAACGGGTTATTAATTACTATAGATTTAGATTTGATCAATAAATTAATTTAAATATTAATTAAATATGTTAGGCTGAACGTATATTTTACTCGTGCTTTTTTTCGATACGACGTGGCAGCTATTGGCACATGCGCAGTAGTGCTGTGTAGCTGTAGCAGTAATGCTTATTTAAAACTAGCTGTCCCGACAAACGTTGTCCTGTCAAAATTTCAATAATTCATACAAAATTCCCATAGAAATTGCACTTTCAGCTTTCTCGAATTTTCCAATTATCCCGGCAATTTTTACAAACATTTTCTTTCATACAAACCTTGTCCTGACATTACAAACACAACAAAAATAGAATTAGCCAAATAGGTCCAACCGTTCTGAAGTGATGCGCGTACATAATATATTCGGCAATTGATTTTTATTTATATAGAAGATAAGCCCGCCATTTTACTAATTTCTTGCTTAGTTTTGAGTCGATCTGTGTAAATCTGCTAAAAATATCGAGTTCAAGTGACGAATCAATTAATTTAACCCCGGAAAATATGATTCAAGAGCCTCTTACCGGCTAAATCAAAATAAAATTATTATTCAATATATATTTTTTTTTATTTCCTCGCACAATGCATAGTAAAACACAAGTGCATAAGATGATTTGTAGCATTAACATTTGTAGCAACAACATAATTTACTTTGTAGTTTTTTGTTGGAAGTCAGTTGTTTTTTTTTTTTTTTTTTTGTAAAAAAAGTTTTTACTAATACACTTTTAACATAATGTAAGTGAGGAAAACGCTGGTCGTCAGTAACCACCAACAAAGGTGGAGGTGTGTATCGGTGGCGGTCGCGACACGGCGACGCGTCCGTCACATTACCATATGCAAATGATACCTTGTATTTATACGCTTTGTCAACTGTACGCTAACAGTTTTTGCTTGTAACCAGTATACACTTAAATATTGAACAAGGGAAAAACAAGACGGCTATCACAACATTCTGACGCGCTAACGACTTCACTTTACCACCGCGCGGTGACAAAAAGTGTACCGATTATTTGTCGCGCTTGTACACAACTACAGACCACACCAGACGACCTTTTGCACTTTAATGATTTCAAGCTTGATCATCTGCTAAGCGATTGACTGGATTCCCACTGCAACTTTCGACTTAGTAACAGAAATTAATCATAATTTTATTAGCTTACTTAAAAACAGGTGCATCGTATTAAAATGAACTGATCGCATTAATAATAACATGCGATGATTTTTTTCCCTCCGTCTCTCAGATCTCGAGCGACTGAAGTCTTAAATTAATATTTATGTGGTTTTATTGCCTTTTCTTCCTGACCATAAAGTGCTATTGCAGAACGGTCCCAAATGAAATGTCGGCGTTTACCTTACTGTGAAATAAACCATTGCCTTGCTATTTTCTTATTCTTCCACGGCTGAACACGATGAAATGTCTGTATGAAATTATCTAAGCATTTACTGAACGTTAAACGGTAATTAGAGTGTATTTTATTGCTCAACCTCCATCCAATGCTTACTTTAATTGTCTATAAACAAAAGTTAATTATTAGAACATAATGGATTACGACATTAGCAGTAAAAATGTAAGTTATACTTGCCGAGTAGTATAGAAGTACCAGTATTGTAAGCATTGCACTTTATGTATTGAATCGTATCCATGGCAAACTTGTTGTAGCGGCCAAGTTGTGTAAAAACTTTTTTCAGGACTGTTTGGCAAAGTGACTTCCATGTTCAGGGAATTCAACTCGATTACAGAAACGTTTATAAAAACATTATACTCTTTTGGTCGTAATATTAATTTCACTGATTCTATCTCTATCGTTTTATTGAATTGTTTGTGCCATAAATGAAACATGTTTCTTTGAAAATACCTCTTTATCAGTTTATCTGAAGAAGAGAGTGTTACCTTTGGGTACGCCGAGGCGCAGTTGCTCCTTCTCCCAGGAGGCGAAGGTAGCCTTCAGCGCCTCGGCCATCTTCTTGTTGGTGCCCGGCGTGAGCGGCGGCACCTGCGACGGGATGTCTGCAACAAAACGTAAATAAATCTTTAAAACTCATGAACATTACGCTAGTACGGCACCTCCGAACGATTCATGTGATTGCAAAATGTTGAAATTGTTACTTTGGGCATATTATGAATATGAATATCAATTCCTGAAACACCTCCTTAGACAAAAACTTCTCTTTCCATCATACATCATATACGACAAGCACCCTTACGCTGATTTTCTTAAACAGCCTCATTTTTTGCAGTAATAGTAGTAATTAGTACATTATAGATGATCGGATGAAGTTCATTGTAGAAGTCATTTATTATTTTATGCTCCTTATACGAGTATTATAGGTTTGTTCATATGCATGGGTGCTAGATACGATCTGTTTGCAATGAGTTATTTATAAGCCTCAGGGTTATTTTAAACGATAATATATCCACATAGATAAACGCCATAGCTTCATCTTTTGTTAAACCAAACGGTGAAGATATGAAGTTTACCTTTTGTTGGAAGTTTTCGAACGTGGAAGCGAGTTCAATCTCTTGTCAACCAAGATCATTATCAATCGGATTAATTACTTTATCTACGGCATTTATACCGAGCACTGAAGAACAAATTAATAGCCAACTTTTTGAGACTTGATGCTTTCGAATAAAATAAATCAGAGATAAACAAGCAAGATTGAATTTGTTGCGCGTGTGTGCGTGAGCGTCCGTGTGTAGTTCTTGTGCAGGTTTGTAAGCTTCATTCATAAGTGCGCCTGGTTTGTGCTGTAGGTGTGCGTGTTGGTGTTGGTGTGCGTGTGCTGCGCGCGCGCACCTGCCGACCAGTTCTGAGATGCGGAGATTTGTGCACCTCTCCCACGGTCGGTGCCCGCTCGGCCTCTGATCTGCTCTAGCTGAACCTCGTTCTGATATAATTTAAATTTTTCTCTGTGTTCGTCGCTTTAGTTTCAGTTAGAGCCAAATAATTTTGTATTCCAATCATAATTAAGTAAAATAAGCTCGAGATACTGCTCGGCCCTTTGATGTTGTGTAAATGCGGTGTCTGTTTCAATAGTGTCATGTTTTGATGTCTCTAAATGATTTGAAAGAAATGTTCCGTATGAAGACTTCTCAGATCTATTATAAAACATGCAGTAAAACTTTTGATATGAAACGTGTTTTTATTGCTTCATTTTCTTGTGGCTGACATGAAGACTTTGTACTTATTTACATTTTGAACAACACCAGTTGACAAGATAAAAATCAAACCGCGCAGAAAATAACCTGAACAAAGTAACAATGGGGATTGCGGATTCTATTTTTGCCGTGGAACATAAAGAGGTATTCGACGGTGCAAGGTGGTCAAAGTCAGGCTGCGAATCACGCCTGCATTAATTGCACCACTCTCGCACAATGTGATTTACTCGCACTATATATCTCGCGCAGCTGCACTTGACTCACGATTATTGCGCACACGCATCTTTTTATACTAACGCAGTTACAATGAGATAGGAACTGCATGCTTTGATTGCGTTGTTAGGGAAATCTTTATCATATTAGCTATTTCGCAATTATTTGTTACAATTTTCATGAAGAATCCCATCGATTCAGTTCAAACTGCCAAGTTGTTTACGGATTCCTGAAAACAGCCTATGTTTGCCCATTCACATTAAAATTGTTAAGAATGTTTGTCGAACGATTCCACGTCGGCAATTTGTTCTTGCAACGACTTCAAAAAACTTCTCATTGCGTTTTGATTATTTTTTATTAGCCTCAACGGATATTAATGTCTCGTTTAATTGAAGTACCTAGGTATTTAAACTCATCTCTGTACATGCCATGTGCATTATACAATCCACTTTTTATGTTCATTGTAGTGATGATATTATATTACGAATGTGTATAGAATATTACATTTATCGGACACCTGCTCGTGGGATATATCCGCACCGATATATACGTGTAACTGATTGTGAGGCTCCTCGCTAACAAGCCTCCGGCCCTGAGTAATTGTAGAGAACTGATGGCTCTCTAATTCATTTTTCTCTCAATGAAAAACAAAAAAAAGCAAGTACCATATTTTTATATCATAAAGATCAAACCATTCCCAACTAATGAATGATACAACACATATTTCCACATCAAACAACTTAGTAAATAAAAAGTACATAATATTTAAGCTTATGTTCTTTAAAATTATTTTAAACTAGATGTTGCCCACGGATTCGCCCGCGTGGATGTCAAATTGTTCACAATTTCATGGGAACCCTAACTATTTTTCTAAAATAAAAGTAGCCTCAGTTACTCCTTATAACATCAGCTATCGGCCAGTAAGTCTGTCAAAATCGGTCAAGCCGTTTCGGAGATTAGCCGGAACAAACAGAATTTTTAAAATCTACATTACGTTATTTTGACATTACAAACAGACACTTCAATTTTATTTATTTGTATAGTTGTACCTACTTAATAGAAAAGACGTGTCATCAAAAAGTTTTAAACAGAAATATGATGCACCGCCTCCGTGGTCGTTAACTCGAGCGCGAGTGTTGGGTTGGTACCAATGATGTTTTTTTTTTTTAAGATGAAAAGAACATTAATTCTTTTTGACTGCTATAAAGTTTGCAGAATGTGAGTGTCATGTCATATGCGTCAGAAAAACTCGCTGTGGGACATTCTAAAGAAATAATTTGATAACACGTACTGACTAATTTGATGTTCTGATGAAAATAAACAGTTATTTCTTGTGAAATGTGTTTTTAACTTGTAGAAGTTTAAATCAGAAAGCTGTCATCGCTCTAAAGAAATGAATATTCAGGGGGACACTTGTTTATTTCTTGTATTTTATAATAACTTAAATAAAGCTAATTGTAATTATCTGCTGAGGATAATGCAAGAAGGTGGTGGCACGAATAACAGTCGCGGTTGACATTAAGATCTGGAATGGTATTTTTGGCTGCACAAAAACTACGATGGCAAGACTTCCGTTTCCGTAATTAAAGTAATTAATCCCGAATGATTTCGGTTTAATTGTCGCGTAGTTTCCGATGAGCCCCATCCGTTGTGGTATATTGTCACTGATAGCTTATTATAAGTACGATCGAAAAAGTGAATTACTGTGGAAGTTAGTTATTTAAAAAAAAAATTTTATATTCTTTTTTTGATATTACTGGGTTTTTGCACTGGGGCATTGTTACTAGTAGCCTGGAGTCTTGATTTCTGCCCGGTTAATGGGGAAAATAGGCAATACGTAGGGCAATAGGCTCAGGCAATAGGCAATAGGGGGCTAACAATTTAATTATTGGGGATTTAACTGCTACTAGCGAAACGAGGAAGTATGTACCTACTATGTTACACCTCCTAGCGTGTTTTGATTTTCAACATTTCAACGAAAAAAAAAATTTTTTTATTTGTCAATCCAACCTTATTTGCATAATAATTGCTATTATTGCCACTTAACAATCTAAGTACAAAGTCATCGAGGTCTCCACAACATGTCGAACGTTCTTGGTATAGTTGCGGTGAAGAGAATCGTGAATGGCGTAGATAAGTGCACAAAGCACCGGAGATGCGCCGCGTGGCTCAGCCGCTAGCCGTACTCGAGGACAGGCCGCAACCTTCGTACTTTCGGAGTTTAGGCCGTATTTACTAATACCTGCGTTGTTTTTGAATTAGGAACGTTTCGTGTTGGGTGTTGGTTTTTGAAAGTGGAAAAAGCTTGCTTTGCTGCATGGATACTGTAGTACCCCCCTATTTCGCCACATGGAAGCAAGTTTTCTATTTTCAAAAACCTGACCATGTTACTGGTCGTAACATAACATAACAACAAACCTGTATCCCAGAAGGGTTAGGCAGAGGGTAAGGGTTTGACGGGTTGCTAATATTATTCGAAAAAATACCGGCCAAGTGAGTGTTGGACCACGCGCAATGAAGGGTTCCGTAGTTCGGTAGTTGGGATGAATTTATCCCAAGAACAAACTTAACATTGTAGTTGAAAAACATGTTCTCCATTCCAATTGCAAATGTAAGTTTGTATCTAGTGATTTAGCATGTTATTTTAAGACCATAGACTCATAAGTTTTCCTGTAATCTATAGAAAAACAACTACATTCTGTATTTTTTTCTAAATTTTAGGCTCAGTAGATTCGGAGATAAGGGGGACGGTCAATTTTCGTCTATTTTCTTAAATAACTTTAAAAAATATATATTTTAAAATTATAAAAAATATATATTTGAGACCCTCACAGTAAGCCCTTTCATTTGACATGTCATACGGTACAGTTTGCCAAACTTTTTTTTTTCTTATTTGTCCCCCAAAATTGACCCCCATATTCAAAATTCTTTTATTAACGTTACACGTCCTTGTTTGAGTCACAAAAATTCATACGAGTAACAAATTTCAACTAAATCGGTCAATTAGATTCGAGGCAAATTGGCTGTGACAGAAGGACAGAAAGACTGAGAGACGCACGAGTGATCCTATAAGGATTCCGTTTTTTTTCCTTTTGAGGTACGGAACCCTAATGACCACAAAACACAGTGAACAGTTTTCAGCGATTTTCAGAAGTGTTTACATAGAATATCATTGTTATGTTTTATTTCTTTATCAAAGTTCAATTTCTACTCTGAAGTTAAAATTAAAACACGATCGAAACTATGCACATTTGGTAGAATTCTTTGAAAGTTTGAACTTCATTTTATATCGCAAAGCAATCAACAAATTCCAAGTAGGTACCGCAAAATAAGAATGTATACAAGAACAATGCACGCAACTGGCCGCATTTCTTTACAACTCCAACACATTTCACATTATGCTAATGTTCGGTGGTTTCACAGTAACAGGTGGCTGACAAGGGTTGTTCGAGGGGAACCTATTATAACCGACACTTGTTGCGTCGGCTTGTGTCCAGGCTATTCCAAACCAAGCACGTTGATAAACAAATGTAATGACTCCATTATGTCCCGTGTTTATCTAGACCGAGTGACTTGTAAGCGACAATTATTTCCAGGTAATTTTATGTTATAGGTAGCTTTGTATCTAAATTGTTTTGGGAATGAAGTGAAGGGAACAGCTGCTTCGGAATCGAGAGTCAATCGACGAATTATTTTCAAATTATGTGCTTTTGCAATCGTTGAATCTAATAATAGGTACCTATCTATTTTGTGGACTAAGGTCTTACGTGATTTTGGACTTTACCTTCTCTTGTAGGGGAAAATGAGGCGATGATACATGAATATGTTATGTGTATCTTCATAGTCAAGCAATCTCTACCGCGGCGGCCGCCACAATAGCGAGCCAGAACAAAAGCTCGCGCCATTTTTACCGAACCCATTGTTCACCGTTTGAACTTGGAACGTCGCGTGACGTAAACGGCGCGTGCGCTGTTTCGCATTCAAATCGCCTTCTTTTTGCTTATAATTATACTAAATATCATTGCAAAACGATCATTCTTGCTAAAAGCCGCGTTTAAAGTACTACCGTATCAGTAATAGCCGTATTTGTGAATGCAACTGTCAATTTAGACAGCTTTTTTAAAAAAGGAACTTTTAAACATTCTGAGTGCTTTATGAACCAGAGTTCGTATTAACTTAATGTCCCGTAATTACCTATACTGGCTAAACTCACACTCTGTGAGTAATCTTATTACCCTCATACCCTGCGAGTCTGCGACATATCGTTATCGTGTGAAGCCAATTATTGTCTGTAAGTATGCAATTTCAAAAATTGTTCATTTGCTTACCGATGTCACCCTTCCAGTCGTTGAAGCGTGTAGGAGGGTTATGCCATAGTGCGGTAAAATTGTTATTGTTCAAACGGTTCCCTGCTCACTGACGCAGAAAATGAACGTTTTGCGTATGAGTTGTACTTTTATTTAATACAATAAAATTCGTTACGCTGCCCAACCGTCGCTCTACTTTAATAAATTGTAAGATTCGTACAGGGTCCAGGTAATTTTAAATTAACCATGCAAAGCACAAGTAACATGAGTTGATGCTTATATTGTTTGAATGCACCTTTGTAAGTTATAACATTCCTAGTATGATATCAGAGGTCCTCATCGTTTTTACCTTCCGAGCTGGAGAATCTAACAATGCTCACTGAACTTATCTTTCAGTGATCTGTGGCTGCGTTGATCACGAACGTAGGCGACGGACCTTTGCTCAATGACAGAGGCGGTGCGGCCGACCGCTGCGCGCGCGCATCATCTCATTGAGCGCGCACCGGATGGGCCAATCAGCGGCGTGAATGGACGCCCCCGCGCTGCGCTGCTGCTGCTCCGCGTTATTAGCTCCCGTACTAGATGCCACTGTTTCTTTGTTATGCCCGTAAATTGTTATGACTTTTTATGGCCCAAAGAATGTGTTGAGTCGTAAATCCGTTGTTTGCCTCATTGATAGCGCTATTGTTCGTCGCATGAGAAAACGTGCGTCCTCAGCTACTGCATTTGGACCGGTCACATAGTTGAGCTTGTTAGCTCGGAGGTGACATGTCCGCTACTCGCTAGGACACCGGCGCAGACGCAGCCGCCGAGCGAGATGCTCATGCGCACGTTTACGTAATGTTTGGACGGAAGCGGGGTGGCTATTATTTTAGTTTATGGCGTTCAATTAAATAAATGTATTTTTGTATTCAATTAGCAGTTTGATTTGATGTTTTACGTTGTCGAAGGATGCTTACTTGGTGGTAAGAAACTCCAGAACATACTCCTAGGGCTTGACAGATCTTTTGTTAATTTTCCGTCGTGTTTGTTTTGTATCCTCCCACAGCCATCAACAGCATGTGATCAAACACGATCAATAGGCAGTACAAATAACCACAGAAATCGTATGTCGGGCTCGATTAAAAGCAGCCAGTTTGTATACAAACATTGTTTCCAGTTCTCAGGTTATGAGCACGCAAGGTCTTTACTTTCAAGATCAGCAGAGCATACGAGGAGTTAGTCATAATTGCGGTAATGGTTGGGCGAGTGTTGCTCAACAGAGCGGTTGCCTGTGCCCTAGCGAGTAGCGGAGCCGGACACGCTGTGTTTCAAAATACATATACTGATATTAAAGGAAATTAAGTTGCGATATGATGCGCTGTTGTATGTTCGGGCGTGTGGGTTATTGATTGCCAGTATTGTGGGCTATGTATCAGGTACCTAAGGTTTTTGGGCTTTGCTACTCAAAATGAGGACGTCTTAAGATATGTGCGGCTGTCGTTAGGAAGATTCAAGTGTTCCAAGGTCTTAATTCTTCTATCCTGCAACTGTTTTTTCCCAAGACGAGAAAAGTAACTTAAAGAGAGCAAGGTATTTGTAAACGGCTTATGTTTCACGCAAAATAATTTCGCAAATTCTACCACATTCTGTAAACTTAACAGAGCCATAGGTTATAATTTAGAAAATGAACGTTTTCATATTTTTCTTCGGTCACGGCGCGTTCACATTCGGGACAAGTGCACGCGAAACCGAGAGCGTTGCGCGGTTGCGTCACCAAAGCGAAGCGAGGATCATGCGACGCCATTTTTGTTACGATTCCTTCGACTACGATCCATATTTGAAATTCAAACGCTATTGTAGAACAGTTGGCTCTATGATTCGGTTGATAGAATATTTTAGTTCAGTTTTTTTTTTTGTATCATAGCGTATAAGGAAAATGTTACAGGTGTTTGGTTAACTTGGTTGGCAGTGATATCTTACCTTTTGGCTTATTGAAAGCTTTCATCATGACTTTGATTCCCATGCCTGCGATGGCCGCCGTCGCCTTGATAAGTGGTCTGCTGCGGGCTCTGGAAGTCCGAATCACAACCCGCTAGCAGGCTGATATTATCTACAGTCCTTTTCACTTATATTTATATTTACAACGACTTTTTTTTACACTATTTACTTAAAATTTAAATAAGATCAATAAATATCACACTGTTTCTGTTATTATTGTTTGTATCGTCAGTCTAAACACTCTTCGCTATTTTTCATTTTGTCGATGATACTATTGTCACGTGACGAAGGAAAAGTTCATTCTTATTTTATCACTGTTCATTGTTTTTTGTAGATATTCATTTAACAGCACCTGTTAATAAAGACATAATCTATGTAATTTTGTACTTGACTCCTATTTCTGCCGTTTGCAAGAGATGAATACGTTAACTGTTTGTAGAGGTAATAAATTAAAACAATGTTAGTTTTTATCTACAGCAATATAATCTACAGCAACTATAAATAATTGCTGAGTGGTAATTAAGAGATAAACGATAGCGCAGTTGTTTGATAATTGTTAAAAGTACTAGGCCTACAGAGTGGAGGAGGAGGTATAGAGGTAAAGTACACAAATAGTGGCAAACATTCCCACAGGTGTGCGGAACGATCCGATGCAGGCGCTTCCGGCCCGGTACCCCACTTACCCCGAGTGGTTCCCACCCTCGCACCACCCCTGCCGCGTGTAGCCCTGCTACAGCGGGGTTGTTCTCACGCAAACCACTAGCCCGAGACTGTCATTTTGCTAACTTAGTCTCGAACTGTCAAAGTCAATTTAGTAACAGTGTTAAGAAAGTTAGTATTCACTCTAGACAAATAGGCATAACTGTTTATTAACATCAGCTGCCTAGCCTTTTCCCAACTATGTTAGGGTCGGCTTCCAGTCTAACCGGATGCAGCTGAATACCAGTATTTTACATGGAGCGACTGCCTATCTGACTTTTGGGCTTCTAACTACCCGTAACGACTGTCAAAGATCTGTGAATGACAGCCGTGACCAACGGTTTAACGTGCTTTCCCAGGCACGGAGATGGTCACCCATCCACAGACGGACCTCGGCAGGCGTTGCTTAACCTTAAAGATCGACCCGTGCGACTGTTATTATTATTATGCCATAACTACTAGTAACGGTATTAATATGACGTTAGGTTCAAAACACAGTTTCGAAAATTTAATAAAATTCCGCCTAAGTTTTTATCTAAATTAAGGTAAAAAACTCAAAATATTATTTTTGGCTAAAACAAGAATCTTTTTTTATTTTTCAGTAGGTACCTAACTGTATTTTTCCATCCTTTTTAAAGTTACAAATAAAATGATCTACGTGTATGGTCAACATGTTGTGAACATTCGGTAGTTATAATGAGCCATAATTGTCCGTGCTTATTTTGTTGTGCGTGACCACGATAGGGTACAATTACAATAATGTTAACTATGAGAGCTGTAACGGAAAAACAAGAACAGGCTTTCAAACTACACTTTCTAACAACAAATACAATTTCAATATTAAATTGATGTTGTGTTGTTTGAATATTCAATACAACTGATATTCTATTTAACATCATGTGGGTATCGAACGTAATTTAATCATGATGCAGCCAGATAATAATCCAATGTTTATGTTCTTAATATTCATAGCCATAACACTTTCAAATTACATAACTGAGCGACACAAATTGATGAAATTGGTACTACAAACCCCATTGAAAGTCCAAGGGTTAAGTACCAGTAAACTTCTTCATTTCGCTTTAGCTTTATTAAAAAAATGTTCCATGAAAAGGGGTTCTAATGCTTGTTATTATTAGAAGAAAAAAACTGTATTGCCACAAGTGATTAATGATAATCTGTTAAGACACTTTTCAATGAATTTATTTTCGGTTCACACGGTTATAGAGCATATTTATTGTTTGGTTATTTCGAGTTTATCTTTGGTACTAATTTATTTTTTATTTATAGATTATGCAGATAAGAGCATCATTTTAGAATTTATGTTTTTTTTTTTGTTTTTGTTTTTGCAAAAATGTTTCTCACGCTTGTGTGTATGGCACTGATATACCAAAACCTATGTATGCTACTAGTATAATGCTTTAGGTTCGTAGGTTTCAATACAATTGACATAGTATTAGTCAATCAAACATACTTTAGTCACGATGGGGGCGACGAATTGTCTCTAATCAAAATCACATTTAGGAACATAACTGTCATGTTATTGGCCGAGGATTTTATTGGACAAATGACGCTGTATTAAATAATAATACTGAACGTGAGGTTTGAAGGGCATGCCATTAAAATGTTGAAATAATGGTCTTTTAAAATGTTAGAGTAACAACTATACTAAAGATTAATTAGCTATACATACCAATGTTAAATTCAATCAATCAAATCGTATTATATGCCTATTGTAAGCTACTGCAATCCAGATAAATAAGTCCAATACTGAATAAAGCGAGAGAATTTGTATTGATGCTTGAGACGACTCCTTTGTGTCCTAAGTAGTCGCATTCAATGAGTCTAGTTGCTCGACCAATATTGGAGGACAATAGTCAAATAACGTGCTGCTCACAACGCGACGGGCGTAAAGCGAAAATTATGTTTAATAGAGGTCAGTCCAGTTGTACGTCTGTTGACTCCGTGATCTTTGGAATGATTTTGAAGGATAATGATGACGCTATGCAAGGTTTGATGTGAATGGAGTTTTACAATCCAGTTATTATTTTGGACTAACTTACAAAATGTTATTCGTAGGGCGAAGTTCACCGACTTTAACACAACTGTTTAGATTTTTAATCAGTTCTTTCCTTAGGAAATTTGACATAAACCAACTGTTTAAATACCAAACCAGTGGTTTGAATGTTGGTGAACACAGGCCTTAATATAACTTGATCATGTAATTAATAAAAAAAAAAAACAAAAAATCAAACAGAATTATTTTTGAGTGGTGTCACACTGTGCGTTTGTTCAGCATAGGCCGCTACGCCACGTAGCTGACTACGCTGCGTAGGTGCCGCGTAGCAGCTGCGTTGACGCCGATTTATTTGAAATATGTATAGTTTCATTAAAATTATTAACAAGTTGGATTCCAACGAGGAATTACTACTATTGGCAATTCGGTATTACACTTTTTATTTCCTATATATTCCATACATAGGTATTGAATAAGCAAAACTCTTTAATTGACTATAACCCTTCTAATAATCTGTGCAGCATAATTGAGTGGGTCGGACAGCTTCGTATCTATTACAGGGCAGTTAGTGCGTGTGTCTGTGTGTCTATGTGTCTGTGTGTCTATGTGTCTGTGCGGTTAATCGTGTGGTGTGAGCACAGATTGGCCGGGGCTCGGGTCAACTAACTCGATTGTCGCGCCCAATTTGTCACCCCACGCCTCAATGACACCGACCGCATTACATTTGTCTCTTATTTGTTACTAGATTACATTTTGATCACGTTCTATGACATTAGACTCCCTTTGTTTGTTATTATTACGCCGCATCCAATTGAAATACTAAATCATTTGGCAATCATCAGGCTAAATCTAACACAAATGGAAGTAAGCGTCGATAATTAATATTTTCGCTAGTTCTAGAAAAAGATCACGTGTATAACTAGTGATAACAATGTTAAATAACAAAAGATGCAAAAGCGTAGGCGAGTAGGCGAGACCAATAACCTACATAAGTGCTAATGTACAATGTAACCGAATGTCGTGCGATACTAATTGATGGACTGTCGTCTAGCGGCATTCATGAAGCTTTGAAGTATTAGGTGTGCGGAATCAACCCGCGGTCAAATGGAGTCGCATCTTCGACCCCATCTTAAAGGGAAAGTGGACACCCGCATATCTGGACCGATGATGCAGACGGACACTAATTCGGTTGTAGATTTTAATATTTTAAATTAAGTGGATTTACGAAAACTGCGGGGGACCAATCTGTGAAATTAACGGTCATATCGAGCAGATACTTGATATTTGGTGAAGACTGAAGAGAAAATTTCCGTTATAAAATAAAAAGTAATATAAGTAGTCTTTATGGGTTTTTTGACAGAAATGAGGCAAGGAAATTCATTTATTCAGCCACTAGCTACATTGTGATGCGTTCGAGAACTGGTTTGTTCCCCTACCGCGTATCAATGCATGTTTTGATTTCGGCCAAAGTATTCGCGAGATTTTGCGCGGTTTTGCACGGATTGCGAGCGCATCAACAAACATGGCGACAATGGATGCTTCGGCGAATCGAGTGACGCGGGACGCACGATTCATATGTGGAACAATGCAGCGGGCTTGTATAACAAGAGCTAACAATTCGGCGGGTTGTTTATGTGAACAATAGCAATAGATTGTGCAGTTTGTGCGCAAGCTTTTATACTTTGTTTAGTGTTGCCACATAATAATGATCGTAACATTGTTAGCGTAAGCCAGAGTCAATATTAGCATGCGATCAGCGTAAATTCTTTCGGTTTATGTAATTTTGGTTTGTTGAATCTGTAAGTTGTTGTGTTAGGCTGCTCGTGTATTGGTTTGTTCTGGCTGGCGTGTCGAGCCCGGGTCACGCGGGGCGCAAGTGATTTGACCTCCGACCGTTCAATTAAAACGTTATTACGGACTGACTCGCTCAGCTCCGACTCATATTGTATCACTTTTGTTGGGACATACATATTTGTCTTAACTAGGAGCTAGGGTCAAATGGCTATGTATCCTCATCACCTAATGTTACTATTTCGTTTTGTAGAGATGGGTAAGTATGTCTACGTTGAACTTATTTGTTTTAGTAATTATTAGTTTTTTCAGCGTTAATATTTTTCTTTTTTGCTGATTCCTTTTTTGATACATGAAGAATGTTAATAGACGTGTGCAATCAAGATAAAATTCATTTGTAGGTAAATTGATAAATATAGAGTTGAAATTAGGTGTCTATTCCAAAAACTTTTAAGATATGTTACGCAGTTACGCAGTTATAGATCGATACTATGTGGACTCGAATGTAGGGACGTGATTAAAATTGCTTAATTTGATTTAAAAAGAAAAATACGTTGAACGACTTTTCCTAACTTGGCTAAGTCGAGAAAAACCTATAAGTAATATACATATGTAGGTATCTAAAACATGAAAAGGTTTTTGCTCATTTAGAAATCTCCATACTAATTAAGGTAAAATTCACTGTGAATGTATTTCGAACACACATTCAATTCAACAACTTACTGTGAATGTGTTTTGAAATATGAAATTAAAGTCCAGTCGCTAGGAAAAAGTTATCTGTCGACAAATTAACGTCACATTCCATAGACAAAAATGATTTCGAGCGTTGGAATTTGGCAGCGCAGCCTGTGTGAGACGCGAGATTTTCCGGCACCTCTCTAATTACCGAGAAAAAATATAATTGTAGAACGGCTGTCATAAAACAGCTATGGTTTGGGCGACATTCTGTGGTGTGGGTGTCTTGGAGATACGGCCGGGCGTGTGGATGCGAGGCGTGGGGCCGTGGGGCGGGCTCGGAGGCGATTGGCGAACGCCTCCCAACGCCTACGCACGCGCACTCTGTGCGAGAAAAATCTTCGCGAGGAAAACTCCGCGGGTTCCATATTCTTAATGTTTGTTTACAACACGTGGGCGGCATAATATAGTCGCTCGATGACTTGACTCGGCAAAATGGCGACGGCGGTTTGTGAATAGATTATTGGTCATTTTCTTTACGAAAAAAACAAAAATTGCAATGAAATGCGAATAACAGCTTAATGTCTTGAAGCACCGAATAAATTAAACTGCTGAGGCATTTAGATAACATTGTTTTTTGTCTACGACATAAAAAAACAAAAGTGTGTCATCGTGTATTCAGCCTAATTTAAAACACAAAACAACTTGAGTACAATTAACTTTTAGGTAATAAAAATTCAAATTACAATCGCAAAATGTTCGTTTAGGAGAATAAATACAAACGCGTTAATTAGACATTTAAATGGATGCATTTTCAGTACTTTTGTATGTTAATTCATTTGGTATAAGGTTAAGTTCAGTGTCGCAGCCGCCATTTTATGTAACACAATATCCTCATTTATGTTCATTTGGGGACAAACGCTTTCATGTTAAGTATTCCATAAATAAACATACTTTTACATATTGGATGTAGGCGTTTTATACTGTAATGTCTCACTGCTAGGACAAAGGCCTCCTCTCTGTGAGAGGGAGTGGGTCATAAACCACCACGCGAGCCCAGTGCCGGTTGGTAGATGTCACATGTGTTAGAATTTTTAGGTCTAGGACATGCCGGTTTCCTCACGATATTTTCCTTCACAGTTTTGAGAGTTAGTAGAGTTTTAGTTGGAGAATAATAAACGTACGATATCCACAAGAAATGAAACATAGTCACAATTGAAATTAAAATACTTTTCAGATGAAACAATAGTGAGGTAATTAAACCCTTTAATTTATGAAAATTGCCACAGTAATAAAAGTCATCACAAAAAATAAAGTCCGTTCACTTTTATGAACAATTGTTACACGGTGAATACAACACTATCATTTTAAATTTCGAAGGCATCCTTTTGTTGTTTTACAGCCAGCCAGTTTGATGGGCGCAGCTATTAAGCGACACTGTTACATACTTTTATTAAAGTTACTCTGTTTAGCAGCTGAAGAGTTACGATGCTCGTTAACTAATCTGTCACTAAAAGCAGGAATACGGAAGAATTAATTTTAATGCTGATACCGGTGAGCTTCGTTCAGATATCCATTTCGTCACTCGGAAAATTGGGTCGTCGCGGGCGCAGCGAAACGGGCGCTCTGTCTCTCACCAACATTAGTGACTATTAACATCGTGTTTACGTTCTGTTAAAAATATCAATCCTCATAAAACTACTGATTTATTTTGGATATTATAAAACTTAACTAATTGTATGTCATTAATGGGTTTGTTATTGTCCTTCATTAGTCAAAGCTTCTAAGTTTTTTTTATAGTGTGCGCGCCAGTGCTAGTCACCGCGCGAGGTGTGTGAGCGGTGAGACGGGAGAGGGCGCGATTGACAAGACGCACGTCGCACATGCTTGACATAGCTTGACGTTTGTCTACCTCCCCTGTCTCACCGCTCACATACATCAGGCGGTGACTAGCACTTGCGCGCACACTATACTTAACTCTGCCAAATAAATGTATTTTTCTATGAAGATCGATTTTGAAAATTGAGAAGCGATTCTCGTCCTACTTAACTACACTCTAAAGAACATTGTTCATTAAACACTCTGATTATTATAAACAAAGACAGTATTATTTTATTCATACAAAAGCTAGCAAAGTTCAATTGAAAAATGTTAGGTTTCTAGTATTATATTAATACTGTAATGTATTAAAAAAGTAAAAACCGACTTCAAAAATCTAAAACGAATAAAATAATTTTCATAAAAATCTTAACAGCTTCTGAAGTCGGTTCTTCAATTCTTCAATGCGACCTTAGCTTAGCACCAAGGAGTAAAAACAATTTATTATTCTATTTATAGTTGAATAAACAATTACATAAGCCCAAGGCGAACAACAAGAAGAATCCAAATCCGCTTAGAAATATCGGAGATACAGTATATTTCTGCATATGGCAGGCCAGTTGGCGTGGTTGATTAAGATACCACCTATCACCTATACCAGGTCGTGGGTTCGATTCCCATCCAGGACAAACATTTGTGTGCATGAACATGTCTGTTTGTTCTGAGTCTGGGTGTAATTATCTATATAATCATTTAATCGTATTTACAAAAAAAAGTAGTATATGTAGTATATCAGTTATCTGGTTTCCATAGTACAAGCTCTCTGCTTAGTTTAGGTTCAGGTGACCGTGTGTGAATAACGTCCCAGGTTATTATTATTATTACTTCGTACCAGGTTATTATTATTATACTTCGAATTACTCTATACTAAAACCTTCCTGAAAGTATGTAAATCATCAAAATTGGTTCATTAGTTTTTGAGAAAATCGCGAATGTACAAACATACATAAAACTAATACATACATAGGTACGGATCGAAAACAGAACCTCCTTTTTTGAAGTCGGTTAAAAAAAATCAAATACAGTTAAAATACCAAATACGATAACAACAGGACCTGCTTAGTTATAAGTACCTACCTATGCAATCAGTTGTGTAGAGCAAATGCCTCCCAATCAATTGCCATTCATCGCAAGGCCTAACATTGAGCTATCAATGAGGGATTAGGTATTGTTTCATTGTCAATATACTGACAAGAATAAAAAATTGTTTCAATCTGAACATGAGGAATGTTTTTGATGTTAGTATTTTCAAAATGATGAGCGTTATAATGTAAAAGTGTGCATATGCAGCGAAAAGTGATGAAAACGGCAAATTGGCAAAATCTCTTTGTAAAAAAATCTTTTGTTTTATTGCAGCGACTTTTCAAGAAATAAAATTAAAAAAATTATTTTCACGAAAAAAGGATTAGCAAAATATTACGTTTAAAAACGAATTTTTGGCTATATTTTTTTTTAGTATGAAACTACTATTTTATACTAAGAATTTGAGATATGTACCGTTTGCGCCGGGGCCTGGGTTTTTTTTGAGCATTATCCTTTGATAAGTTTCACATGAAATTTTTTTCAAAAACCAGCTTTGATTTTTCTTATTGAAACTTAGCTTTTGCAAATGGCAAAACAGCGACTTGAAGACCTTTCGCTGTACAAAGACGATATTATCAAACGATTTGCTCATTTCATTTTTAGAACAGCTAGTGAGGGGACCATTTGAATTTGAATGCTAACCGTTCAGTTTAACGCTCCTTTGTGAGTCAGAGGGCACGGTTCGCTGGCTGCGAAAATTCGACATGTAGTACATACACCTCGCGTTTCAGACGAGCGATGCGAAACATTTTATGCATTGATATTTTAGTTCTGAAATTGTAATTATTGAGAAATATTCGTAGTTGAGTAATCGATAAGTCGGCGTAATTGGGTAGCTCGTTATAAGTGTTGATACCTACTTACAAGGAAAATGTTGATTTTTTTGTGATTGTGCTACACGAATCTAGCATGTGCCTAAGGTAAAAGAAGTAATTTGGAACCTCTCCCACCGTAATACAGTTTATAACTAGTACGGGGGTCAAGGTGAATCCGTTTCGTACCAACCTGAATTTATTATTGTGAATTGTGTTACTAATAATAGGGTATCTAATCTTCTAGATTCATAGAAAATAAGTGCTAGTATAGAATCTGTTGTAAGTTTGTTTCTTCTGGCAAAAATAAAGATTATTATTAATATACCCTGGGGTCCCAGACCTTTAAAGGCGTACGAGGGGCCAAAGCCAACTCGCAGATGCCTCTTAGTCAATTTTAAATGATGAGGAGGAACCGACTGATGATTATCTCTGTATTCACTATGCAAGTGCACCTAAGGACAAACTCCAGTTGGTGCAGGACAATTGCAGAACATGGAAACAACATATAATTGGGCTTTGGTTACCTAGAACTATGGCAGGACTATGTCCCCTGCCTGATCAATGTTATGTGTCTATTAATAATTGGACCTAATTATGCAGAAAGCAGCTATATGACACTTTCTCCAAAAATGAGTTATAAACACAGTCATACTAATTTCGACAAACAAAATTTTTTGCAAAAAGAGCCATGTCGATATCTTTATTTATCACGGAGAAGAGATATGAGTCGTCAAATGCAGGCTTGTCCATACATCCATAATGCAACCATCGACAGAAAAATGCTTATAACTCTGTTTGTACTTTTCCCGACATGGCTGCTTTCTGCATAACACGGTCCAATTATAATAATCACCTAGTAGCAATTTTACACACAAAAGGCCTTTATCAAAATGGTTATTTGAATTCTAGGAGATATTTTAATCAAACTCTAATGCAAAACGTCTCATGTTTGACACGCATCAAATTATATTGAACACCTTATGAATGTTTGTTCTAAAAATTGGATCATATGACGTTGCACATGCGCCGGCGCAAGCTATTGTGTATACTAATAGTAAGTGTACAAGTTATTCTAAGGGTTTTGGCGCGTGACTGGAACGTTAAAATGTTTACTTCGAGATGACGTCGGTACTTCTCTGGAACTTGCCTAAAATAATAATAATAATAATATCCTGGAACATTATTCACACAAGGTCATCTGATCCCAAACCAAACAGAGCTCGTACTATGGAAACCAGATAGCTGCTATTACAACATACACTACTTTTTTTCTTGTAAATACATACTAATATAGATAATTACATCCAGACTCAGGACAAGCAGATATGTTCATGCACACAAATGTTTGTCCTGGATGGGAATCGAACCCACGACCTGCGACATGATAGGTGGTATCTTAACCAACCACGCCATCTGGCCTGTCAAAATAAACCATTATGATGTAATTTAATGTAATATCTATCGGAATTGGATTCCATAAACGAATAAGTTTTTGAAGATGTCATTGCTGCTTGCTACGACGTGCTACGAATTGCTCTACCGTTTCAGCAAAATTAAGTTGATAATTCTGTGTCCTGTGTACACACATAAGGGCGAGAATACACATGCCTGTAACTTGCACAAGAGTATGCAAGTAGCTTGTATGCCATGTGCCATAACAACTTCTGATTGGTGAATGTCACAATGGCATGCCAGCTACTTGCATAGTTTTGTACAAGCTACGGGCATGTGTATTCTCGCCCTGACACCACGCCTGTATGCCCCGAAAGGTCAGGGGTTGACTGGTAGAAAATGCCTCAGGCATTAAGTCCGCCTTTGTACGGTATTTGTTTTTACTTGTGCATAAAGTTTTAATAAATAAATAAACAGTTAAACTTCACATGGGGGAAGTTTAAGAAATAAGATATAGTAGAGCTATATAGGATTTATAATTATGAGAAATCAGTACAATCTTCGGACTATTGCGCACTTCCTCAAACGATCCTAACTAGTCGTCTCTAGGTGGCCGACTTCAGCCCTAAAACAAATACTTCTGGGACTACCTATTTTTATTCAAAAGGTAGTTCCATGTATGCTTGAACGATAGAATGTCAGTCAGTAAGATATGAGATTGGCCATTGCATAAAACCTTTACACCCATATTTCGCCAGTTATGTTTAAATTAGTGTTGTACTGTGTAATTGTAATCAATAATAATGTTTTATATAATCACAAGTAAACGGAACTATAAAGAAGTATCAAAAAGCATCTGTTAATGTGATATTAAGTTAGGTACAGACGCCAGCAGGACAACCTACCCGAAACTGTCAGATTTTCCCAATCAACCTTAAACCTAACGCTTTAGCAATAAAGTCGAAAATCTATTAAAGAAATCTGACAGATTGTAGTAGCTTGATGTGCTGGCGTTTGTACATAAACACTATTATATAAGTATATTAATTGTATAAATATGGTCCTTTAAATTAGGTACACTGAAGTTCAATTTGCATTACTGAAAAAATATGGTTCTAATCAAAATGTGCAAATGGCAAAAAGAAACAAAACTACCAGACATGTTGTTTTTCTGCCCATCTCGTATGAAAGCCTCATCGGAAAGGTTTCTTTACAATAAAAAAGTGTAAAAAACCACAAGTAGGGGATTGTAGGACGGCTACAAAATAAACACCTGTATCCGTTGCCGGAACACGGGGTTTTTGTGTTTCCCCCACAGTGTGCACAGATCCTTAGACCCGTGACGTATGCACCTTAGTCCCTGCCAAATCTTTGTTTATGAAGTCAAATATAATTAGGCCTAAAGATCGTCTCTTGTTTTATTTTTAGTTTGACAGGCCAGATGGCGTGGTTGGTTAAGATACCGCCTCTCATGTCGCAGGTCGTGGGTTCGATTCCCACCCAGGACAAACATTTGTGTGCATGAACATGTCTGTTTGTCCTATTTACAAAAAAAAAAGTATATGTAGTATATCAGTTATCTGGTTTCCATAGTACAAGCTCTGCTTAATTTGGGATTAGATGACCGTGTGTGAAAGACCCAGGATATTATTATTATTATTATTATAAATAGTTAAAATCTTTGACGACAAAAATAAATAATAAAAAAAACAACAAATAGGTAAACAATAACAAATAAAGTTCTATTTAAAAATATGTTGACGTGAGAATATGTTGAAACGAATGAAAAAGAAATATTAATAAAAGTTACTTGAAGTTCGAATTGACATTGTAACCAAACCGGAATGGTACAATTGACATAGCTACAAACCAAGTGATAAAAATTACAAGTATTTTGTAAACTGTTATTTAATATAATCTGATAAGACCTATTTGTAATCAAATTTACATTCATAGACACAATGAATCTTCACAGTATCTCTAATAAGTTTTTATTTAAATCAGGTAGACCCGATAAGAAGAACAAAGGAGCGAAGTTTTTTAGCCATGAATCGAGCGAGCGAGCGTTGCTGTACAATGTTAACCTTTCATTCGTTACTATCAATAGAACCAGCCAAAATATAACATTATTGCAACATTAACATAATCGCTGAAGCGTAGATCTTAACTCAGACTAATCCAAGTATGAATCACCGGGAATTTTCGATGCAAAACGAATTTAGTACGGAGCACGTAAATGAAAACACAACTAATTACTTAAAGGTACCCCAAATGGGTTCTGAGTTCTGACGATGTTCTTATCTGGCTGCTATTGTTTAACACGCCTCTTTCATTCCCACGGTCGCGCACAGGCGGCGCAGGCGCAGGCGACTGATAACGCGCCGTACCTGCGTCGTGGCGGCGGAGAAAACGCCTTATGGAATTCTTACTATGTGCGTTAGCGGGAAAACCGCTTGGAAATCAACTAATTGAAATCCCTACAGAATTTATTAGGAGCGCCGTAATAGCGCAGTTAATTGTTAACCTCTACCACTAGGAATGGTAGAAAGTCCTCCTTCACACAGAATGGCCTAAGTGATTTATGTTCAGCATTATATTACAATTATTTCTCAACCACTTAGGTGCTAGTAGCTACAACTGGTACTTGAAAGTAGCTAATTATATTGCAAATTTCATAGGTGGTAAACGTAGTGTGGAAATATTATTATTTCGTAGCATATTACACTGAAAGTTTTCGATTCAGCAGGTGCAATATCATCCAATTAGTGTTACAAATATTGTATGTTTACATCACAAATAATTAGAGCAAAACTAAGTTAATAAAACACTAAATAAATATAATTATTTGGCTTAGGTATACATGGAGAAACAGGTCTCTGGAAGTTTGTTATCGCGGTTACTTTGTGCTTGTAGTCAATTGATAGTGAACAATATAAACCGAATGTGGCTAACTATGTATTTAAACAATAAATACTACAAATATACAGTTTCGTATTCATCTCATGAGGTCAGAAATCGCATTGTTGAATTTAAATATTTAAATGGAACGGCATCAAACAAAGAGCGGGCCGGGAGTCAAGTGCAAAATTCACAGCGGCCCACGCTCCCCGTAAGGACGGATTATATGTACTAGGTATATGAGCCGAATCCATTATCCAATGACGTACACCAATTACCCATTTAATGCAATTTGGGCCATTGTAAAGTTGTCCAGGCCGAGTTCTCGTACATTCCCGGCGACACTCACTCAAAAGCACCAATTAGAGAAATCACTAGTGAGCTAACACCGTGTGGACACAGGTCGATCGTTCGCGGTGTGTTTGGAACCGGTCATGTCAGAATTGGAGTAGTATCCAGAGAGTGGAGTGGCAAGGTGTGCGCGCGCGTGCGTCGCTGTGGCCGGCGAGCGACTACTCGCGGCTGAATGGGCGCTCGGCGGAGGGGCGAAGCTCGCAACGTCTCACTCCCAGCGAGCTTACGAAAATCACCAATTGCGACTGTCCCCTCATTAAACGAGGTAATTTCACATTACAACGACACACTTGTAGTTTCGATACGCGTCGAGCCGGCGCCGCGGGTGCACTAGATACCCGCTGTCCCGGGATGTGACTCGACTCGAGGTGACGTGAAAGAGTACGAGGTTTTTTTTAAGAGCTTCCGATCGAAGCTCCGGTACAACATTAAGCATCCGGTGCCACCTGCTCGCACTCGAGAGGAGACTGCGCGTTAGAAGGAGATGAAGTGATCGATCAGAACGCGGACCGGATGGCGGACTCGGTTATGAATGAATCGGCCGTCCCGCTCTGGCCGGTATGCTTGCGTAACGCAGTCTCGCTCCAACGCAGGTTGTCGCCGTAGAGGAAGTGAAAGGGTCGGGGGGCGTAGTAAATATTGCGCTCCGAGTATCCGTCGGGAGTATTTTCTAAAGGGCCTCGGTTTTTGTGGTACCATAAAGTGCAGTTCACCGTCTTCATTCATAGATTTCCACACACGCAATACATAGAGTCGGTGTATTTTTCAATGAATAGTAACACTCATTACCATTAATCTGCTAAAGCTTACAATCTATAATAATGAACAATCCATGGTCTAGCAGGACGATGAAATAGTAATATCGGTGTACCTATTAAATAGCACAATAATGTTATTCAGCAGGCTACAGGTGAGCAGGAAGTGCTAGTACATACAAATTGGCAGTAACATAGAGTACCCCAATTGATTCTTGACTATGACAAATGAATGAAACTAAGACAGGATGTTATGCAGGAGGCCTGTAGAGGGGCTTAATGAAGAACGACAGAGGTCCTTCATTGTTGAGGCAAATACTTGAGAATAAGTCAAACTCATCAGTTTGAAGTGCGCTCAGTTTGTTGTTTGTAGGTGTGTCTTTGGCTCGCTGGGTCAGGCGGCGCACGGCGTGTTCATTGTTCGCGGTATTGTTATCTGCGGCGAGGTGCGCCCGCGCTGCGTCCCGTGTCAATGTTTGGTCGACATCGACACCACGTGGAGGCCCCTTTGATCACGGCAAATATTTTGACATCAGCTTATACTGGGGATTGGAGATCTTCTGTCAAAAGTAACAGGTAGAAGATAATAGATAAATCAAAGAGTAGAGATACATTCATACATTTTTGATCAAAGAAGATTACATGGACAAACGGACTTGAAATGTTCGAGCAGATAAACCGCTTGTATTTCTTTTTAATATTTATTTCCCAAGATCTTCGCAATGTAAAGAACTATTTCTTTAGTAAGTAATATATCAGTGTCTAGTCCACTTAATACAATAGATAAAGATCACTAATTTATACCGGTTCCAATACTACGCAATTAACATTTTTTTTTCTCACTCCACATTGATTGGATCGAATAAATGGAGATTTTAAAATACGAAGTTAATTTTTATTGAATTAAAGAACTGGCAACATACGCAACCATGAAGTAGGTAAAACATTAAAATCTTTTCTTCGATGGTAATGCTTGAAAAAACGCAACTTATTTCCAAAAGGTTTGCTCAAAACAAATAAAAGGCTTACAATTGCCTTTCACTTAAACAAATAGAGGATGTGGTCGGTATTGTCATCACCATGGCTCGAATACTGAATCACAGACTTGTTGAACGAATGGTTTGGACATCTTTACGGCTCTACATATTCTCCATAAATGGATACTGGAATATGTATTGTGTAGATGAGGAATATGTAGAAAATTAAAATATAAGTATAAAAATCTTTGGTCTGTTATTTAACTTTACACAGAGTATTTACAATGTTCGCAACATGTTTTACAAAAGTATTTCTTGTTCTCAGAATAACGCAGTCATCAACAAGTTCGGCTGAAAATAACTAAACTAATGTGGAAATTGACCGATAAATACCTACAGCAACATATTCACACCAGCATTCCCAGTCCGCAACAAAGATAGTCCAATCAACGAGGATATTTGTTGTATGGAAACTTCCGAAAAGTTTCTCCGCCTATGAAATTTGAAGAAGTAAACCATAAACAACGGGTAAATCAGATCAGAGCGTTAAGTTCAAGTGCTTCTCGCCACAAATCAATGGGATCCCGTCGATGCATGTAACCTCTGAGCGCCAGGTGCTACGCGGGAAGTCCTCCCCCGCCCGCCCCGCCAGCGCCCTTCCCCCCACACGATCATCCACACACACACAACACAAGAGGAAGTGCACACACACATACACAACACATAGGTAGTGACGTAGAGATCAATGCGGCTGTGTGTTTCTGTAATTTATTAATGGCTTGCATTTGCGTATGCGCTGCTCGTTGCGCATGAAAAATGGCGGATATAAATATGAATTGAGTGGACGCTAATTCAAAAGTAAGCGCTCGTTCTTGACGCCTGAAAAGAGCCGCCCTAAGAGCTTTTGACAACTTAGTTTAGTGGAGTATTTATTGCTAACAAATGAACATTCCGTGATTTTGGTTCACAATTAAATACTAAACATGATGTTGATGATGACACATCTTGTTAGTATCATATTTATTTTGTAATATGTACTGATAAAGTTATATACCGAATAAATATTAATCATTTTTTTTTGCTATTGCAAAATCGGTCATGAGTTTTGGTCGCATCCAAATGGTCAGTTTATTGTAGTATAGGAGCTCCTTTAGGGTTTACTTACCATCCCTTCTGAATATCTGACGCGCGCTTGAATACACCCCCCCCCCCCCCCAGATTAATATTCCTCCGTTATCAGAAACACGTGGGGCATAGGTACCCTATCAATATGTATCTGACCCGCCCGAGTAAATCTATGTGACAGATTTTTTTTCATTTTTAAAAACCTGTAGCCACCAATCTTCAAAATCCAATAGGTCCCCACGACGCTCGAGTAAATCATCATTTAGCATCGTGGGCTCCCCTACTATAAGTAACTTTTTGATAAGTGTTTTCTGCAGAATGGTACCCATTATTAAAATAAATATTGCAAATAGTGGTAAGGAGGAGAGAGATATAAGCTTATATATTATTTACTTACATTAAATAGAACACCTTTACTTAAACTTAAATATACCTACCTAAGTCTGCCGCCGTAAGGAAAAAAGGACGAATCTACAGAGATATTAAAATGGAGAAAAAAATAGCGGATGCGTCTTTTAATAGTAATAATTATTAGGTTTTAGTTAAGTTTACGCCAATTTCAATACTGGTAGATAGATGCCTTTTTTTTGCTGATTCCGAATATGTAAATAACTCTATTTCGAAAAAAAAAATCTCTCTTTTTATGACGGCAGAAGTAGTGTCGAAGGCTCGAGTTATTCATTGCAAAAGATAAAAGCTAAGTCCATGTCGGCTAAGTTTACCTGTGTTACTCATCGAAGGAATGCTTTTAAAAGTTCTTCTAACGTACTACAACAGAACACGAGCTCGATCACCACTCACAATAGAAATTATCAACAGGTAGCTAAGGCCTATACAATGTGTCCTTCCGGTATCCGATCTTAACACTCACTCCGCTAAAAGAAACGTTATTACCGCAGGATAGAGCTGAAATTGAAATGTTACACAAAAGTCAAATAGTTCTACGCTCAAAATGTTGGAGTTGGAGACACTTTAATTAAAGTATTTTGAAAGTTACTGTCCTCAATTTAAAGTTCAGGTTTACATAGCTGCGTTATTCAGTAAGGTAACTTGCACTGCAGGGTTACCTACCATCCGGTGTAAGGTGATACCGTGGGGAAGTGGACAGCATTTCGGGGAAAGATAACCCCTCTATCATATTAACATAATTGTCCATAGTTAAACGTGTTAATAAAACATTTGTATGAGTATTTAAGGTTAGCATACAGTTACAATAACTTTGATCAAATTAAGATTTGCGTTTATGTCTTTTCAACGACGTTTCCGGCCGTGATTGTAGTGACGATTTTGTTGAGTTTGTGAGTGAAGACAGATAAGATTTTTTAATGATGAAATGTTATAGGTTGGTTGGTACTTCAGATATCACTTTATGAGTTCCTGTTTTCACCATTCATCATCTAAGTTTATGTGTAATAAAATTATGATTAAGTAATTATTATTATCCAATAAATTCTCACAACGTAATCACTCTATCTATTTACACTTATATTTAATTTGTATGAAGTTTCTATTATAAAATAATTAGAAAACTTCAGATTAATGTGATAAAAAAAGTAGCTGTGACTCCAAATTTACATAAAGTACTTCTAAAAAAATCATTTAATAGACGCCAAGGTACAATCACGACGAGAAACTATAACCATAACTCAAACGAGAATAATAAAGTACTCCCAAATACCTACGTGGTAGTATTATGAGAAAAATTACACGCAACCGTATCTGCTACATAAATCGTCCTGTATTAATTAAATATAATGGTTCACTGATACGTTTCTCTTCCCAACTCGCCACTCATCGAGAACTGGTTCTTTCTCCGTCCATTAATTTATATTGCCCAAATTAAATTAACATGAAATCTAAACATTATCTATGGAATATTAAACGTGTGTTGTTATCTCACATTATTTGGTATTATCAACTTTTAGTAAAACAAAAATAAAATATACGACCAATTCACGTCACGCAACCCTATTATATATAAACATAAAGTTAGCTCAAACTGTTCGATTATCAATAACGCGAAGCTCTTACAATGAAGACCGACTGGTACTCTTTATACAGGCATCTCATTGTGGGATTACTCACGGCAAGGTCTAGACTTAAATAAAAATAATCACAAACAGTAAATGTCGAACGGAACCATAAAAAGTTGAGTAAAAGGCGTCGAAAGAAGGCAGCGAATTTTGAAGCAAACCAGTTTAATGAGGGTCGAATTTAAATACGAAAATAAAGCGGTTCCCACGGAGTCGGTCGCGGGAACGGAAGCCTCGCGATGTCGCGGCGACGACGCGACGCGGCGCGACTGCTCATATCGCGCGATCATCACTTGACGCCTGCGCTCCGCCCTAGAGCACTGCAGCTCGCAGCACCAAGGTTGCACAGAACAGTATGAGGGACAAACAATGGTTTTTGTAAATTGTAGTTTTATTTAGATAAACTTTTCTTACGAAACTCTTGTTTCTGCGATGTAACAAAAGGGTAATAAATATTGGGAAATAATGTTCAAAGATTTCCCAATATTTATTATATTACTTATTTGCAGTTTACCCCAACTGAGGACATTAGGTGCTACAACATGTTATGGATAAACCGAGTCGGAGGTCGACGTAATTGAGCATAGATATGCGATCACGGCTCCCGTGAAATTGGTTCGATTAATAATCGTATTTCTCGACTTTTTGTCGATATAATTTGTTACGGTAAGCGGTAATTTATATCGTATGGCGCTCTGCAAGCGGTAGCATTTTAGCCTCTGCTATTAGTTATCTATAGGTATCGATATAAAATAATTATAGGAACTTGAAAAAACTATTGGGTAAAAAATAATTCATCATAATTAAGGTGCCGCATGGGTTCTAAAAGCAAGTTTTAAAAGTCAATCAATCTGCCTAGTCTTTTCCCAACAATGTAGGGGTCGGCTTCCAGTCTAACTGGATGCAGCTGAGTACCAGTATTTTACATGGAGTGACTACCTATCTGACCTCCACAACCCACATACGGGGTAACACGGTACCCCTTGGTTAAGACTGGTTTTTATTTATTTTATTTTTTATAAGGTGGGTTTGCTCTGGACTCTAGTCTAGGTCGGAGGCGACAGAGACAGAGTCGACGATGCGATGGAGTGAGCTTACCCAGAAGAAGCCTGTTGACTCTCACTTTGAAGAGATTAGGGTTGTATACGCTCGGGAACACAGACGCAGGTAGTGAGTTCCACTCTTTTGCTGTGCGCATTATAAAAGACATTAATTTGGAAACGTTTAGTGCGGATTGGTGGAATAGCAACTAGGTAGGGATGGTAACTGGCAGTGCGTCTGGTTATCAAACTTTCGGGATTCTAACGACCCGTAACGACTGTCAACGATCCATGAATGACAACTGGAACAGTCACCCATCCACGGGTCGACCGCGACAAGCGTAGCTTAACTTGATCGATTGTCCCGTGCGGCTGTTATTACTTAGCCACGAGCCCCTCCCCAAGCAAGTTTTAAAAGTGTAAGACTAAAAAGTGCTACATCATTGTTTATTATTTAATTAATAACTAGTGCTAAATCTCTGATGAACAGAAGTTAATTGTATACAAGACAAGGATTACTTACCTATAATCAAATCTACATCTGTATAAACTACTTTTGATGTGCATCTGCTGTAAATGTTTGTAATAGTCATTCTATAGTTAAACATTCGTTTATCTCTTTAGCATTGACCTGTTCGTGGAAACATCGCAGAAAGACAATTTATTTATTTTTCGAAATATACAATGAGTAAACAAGGGCCGAGGTCCGATCGCTGTTTGAGCTTGCTTTCGATAATGTCAACATGCCTCAACGGAACTTGCTCCGGCCGAGTCGAGCCGCCTGGCGTTGACGTCGCCGCGTGCTTTACATAATCTACTTTTAAATCGTTTTCTACGTAGTTAACGACAAAGGATATCTGCCTTCCGTTCATTCAAGCTCTCAAATTAATTTTGCAACGATTTACCCGTGTAAATAACCGCGGTAACAAAAAACACATGTCTTATTAATTAAAATATAGGGTGACTGGTAATTAGTGACTGATACTTGAAGTCATGATTGTACTTATGATAACAAATAATTTTTACTATGGGACCAAACCTGAAATCGCGAAAAAAAAATCAGCTGCTCCCTACATTTTGACGAGTTATGCGAGCGTACTATATCGCACCTTGAAAACAAAAGTGGCGTTATACAAAAATTAACATTTTTCAGATGTCCATTTAAAGCTTTTTTTGACGCAGCATTTTGGTCAATATCTTAGCAAATAACTGAAATAAAAGACTGCAATTTGACTTTCTTACTCTAAGTTTTGTATACACTGAAAATATGCCAGTAAATTATGGAGTTATTTAGAAAACATAGTTTTGATAATGCCACTTTTGTTATCAAGGTGCGATATGTAGGGAGCAGCTGATTTTTTTTCGCGATTTCAGGTTTGGTCTCATAGTAAAATTTGTTTGTTATCATGAGTAAAATCACGTGTCTAATAACAACAAGTCACCCTATAATATAAATAACGTTAGTATCAATTCTTTATTTATTACATGTGCTAACATCTGCGCTGATATAGCAACATATAATATGTCCACACGAGTGATCTATGAGTGTTCGTACAACAATGTCGCAACATCGCGCCTCATTGAGCACGAGCGTTGTGAATGACATGCTTGCTGGCAAGATGGGCGAGGTTGTTTGTCTTCAAAACTATGAATGGACCGGACCCGTTCTACTTTACTACGGACTCGGACGTATGTACTCCGTCGCCTCAAGTTATCGTTGAAAAATAACTCGTCTTGCTTCGGAGTGAATGTTCGACGAATTCGAATATTGATTGGGAAGTTATTGTAATGCTCTCAAAATAGCGTTCTCAGAACTATATTAGTTTAAGCCGAAATCTGTCTTTGATTTTAACGGCCGTTGATGATTCTTTGCAAATACAATATGCTGCTGAGTCGATGGATTCGTAGATTTATTGAATTACGACAAAGTTCTCATTCACTCGGTACAATTTCTTTGATCAATTTTATTGGTAGTTGTTGCGTTGTATGCCTACACAACCGATCCTACTGAAATTAAGTTTTTTTCCCTAAAAGCTGCGTAATGGACGATCTTTGAGAACAAAAAACCTTAGTTGACCAATAGCCGTAACCCGTGTCCTTTTGTAACAATACAATATCGAAAAAAAGTATCGAAAAAAAAATAATATATATATCGAAATGAGAAAAACTATGCTTAATTTTATCGCCGGAAAGAATATTTAAAAAATAAATTAAATTATAGCTTTTTTTTAAATTCTTGTTCGCTGTTGTGACCTCTGCGTAAACAAAACGGTAAAACTTTTAAACTAAACAATCTACCACGATGAAAGAAACTCAGTTATTATTGGAAATAACAGGGCGTCCACATAAAAATTAAGGAAAAAATCCACTCTCAATTGAGAATTGAGGTGTTTTTTTTTTTACAATATTTGTAAAATTTCTCAATAAAACCCGCATTACCTACATTTTTTTATTACTTTAAACTATTCTACATCGTATTAGATTTCTAATAGTAAAAATACCAGTTTTATAACTCGATAATAACATTTCCTATCAACTGTTAAAGAAAGGCCTTGTATACAGCTACGTACAAAAATACTTTAGCAGGCAGAGACAATTAATTTTTTTCCATCGATAAAATTAAGAGTACGAGTAGTTGCCCTCATTTCGATATGTGCCCATTATAAAAACTTACACTTATATTGTTCTACGCAAGTGTAGAGTAAGGGCGTTTGTGCACTACAAGGAATTTTACTGTCCGATATGGCACGCCGTAAATGTATATATTAATATGTGCACTATACGTAGTTTTACCGTCCGACATTTTACTTTTCCCCATTCCGGACCGTACCTATCTTTCCTAGCGTAATTACGCGTGCGTCGCGTGTAGTTTCAAAGAGAGCTATCCTGAACTGCGCCGCACCGATCCGAGTAAAGACGGACAAGTGCACAAGCCAATCATCCGTTTTTTTCATGCCACATCAGACCAATCGGAAAAATCGGACTGCCGGACAGTAAAATTCCTTGTAGTGCACAAAAGCCCTCAGCCTGGGTCGTTCTTCTTTTCTACCAACAACACCTCCGTCACACTTTTGAATATTACGTCACAATTATTTTGTAAAAAGCAGTAATAATAAAAACGGAACTTTTTGAGATTATTTTAATGGTTGTAGGTATTTCCAAAAGAATTTATTGTGCAAAAAAAAAATATAGTGAAACTGAATATTTAGGAAGAAAAACGATCATTTTTCGGAGGGGACATGTCATTGTCGATGAAAAAGAAGAACGACCCACCTACTACGTTATGTTCTGTTTCCGTGAGTCATTCATAAGATGTAGTATATTTCTCAACACTAGCACATCGTTGTAGGTATAACACCATAAGTCCAGTGTTTGCTGTGACAACAAGTCGGAATCGCTAGAAAGCCTCAAAAAGCTCGTGACTCATAACAATATGTGCTTAATAATAAAGGGCCAACTAACTATTGTTGTGAATGGATATCTGTCTATCTGTGTAGTTGGACAATGATATCGGTTGTGAAATTCCAATTGATAACTAAGAAAGATAATGAGTAGTGTGTGAAATTGGAAATATGTAGAGTATTCTCAAAATTTTGGTTTGAGAACATCATTCATTCTTGAAATTGTTAAAGAAAAACGAAAGCATTAAAATACTAACTATACTGATAGAAAACAAAATTATAGCAAAATCAGCAGCATATCAGCTCGTCGCAAACATATCAATAGAAATAATTATTTACTACGTATAGACTTTTGAGCTGAAGTATAATAAATCACTAATAATAATGACTCTATAATTAATTAATTATACGGCTCTAATAATCCTTCCATATCCTCACAGCACGTCTTCCCTACCACCGCCCCCCCCCCCCAATCTACTCCTTGATATGCAATGGTCTCTGTAGCCCCATGAACATGAGGCAACAGGGGCTAGTGTAAATCTTTGGGTTCATTCAAGTAATCGAGTTTGATCAAACCACGCTGGGGTCGGTGCATTTCATTCATTCCTTCACTAATGTCAATACATTTTAGACAATGGACGATCATATCGTCAACTATTAAGAATGTAATACTATTACTATAAAGGTCTTATAATGACTTGTTGACCTATTAAACACATTCGCAATTTTTTTTTCACTGTCCATATGTAGATGAAGAAGAAGAAGAAGAAGAAAATACGTTTATTTGCGATCTCACTCAGTCATCACTAGTGTCGTAGTATCTAATAGTTTAGTTTATCGAGGTGAACAGCGGCGAGCTACTAGTCGAACTTGTACCACGTCGGAGCTGGGCATTAACAACGAGTAGCAGGCCGACCGCGCCATGGACATTCAGCTGCTGACAACTCATCAGAATGAAAAGAGTCGAGAAAGCAGTTTAACCCCGCCAAAACATTCACCGGTGAAGCTGAACCTGAGCCACCTCGGCGGCGCAACGTCGTTAAAAGATGCCCATCCATGGATAAAAGTCACTTGTCTCTCCACAATTCCATTGCCTACTTTAGGATGCATATCCGGTACGGGCTTACGGCTCTATTAATCCTTCCATATCCTCTTTTTTCCATATTCTAAGGGCACGTCTTCCCTACCATTACCGCACCCCCCGGTCTATTCCTTGATATGCAATGGTCACTGCAGCCCCGTGAAACATGAGGCTCCAGGGGCAAGTGCAGATCTTTGGGTTCCTTCGAGTAATCGAGTCTCGTCAAATTGCATTTCATTCATTCAGTTCCTATGCCAGTTTTATCTCAACATTATCTTATCAGTCTCTCTTTCTCTTGCCTTCAATCAATCTGCCTAGCATTTTCCCAACTATGTTGCGGTCGGCTTCCAGTCTAACCGGATGCAGCTGAATACGAGTATTTTACATGCCTATCTGACCGCCACAACCCAGTTACTGGGTAATACGGTATCCCTTGGTAAGACTGGTTGTCAGACTTTCGGCCTTCTGACGACCCGTAACGACTGTCAAAGATCCATGAATGACACCCGGGATCAACAGCTTAACGTGCTTTCCGAGACACGGAGGAGTCTCGGTAAGTAAAGATGGTCACCTATCCACAGAACAACCCTGGCAAGCGTAGCTTAACCTGTTGGATCGACCCGTGCGGCTTCTATTACTTAGCCACGAGCTCCTTATGCATCCGTCTTGCCTTGACTACAGTAAATTGGTAAAGCTAGTACCTACCTATAAATGACAGCATAGCTTCCAAACTACAATAAATTAGCCTCTTAATGCATCACGATATGTTGATATAGTCAGATGATATCTTTATCAACATGGTGATCGCTTACCATAACTTCGGCTAGTTATACCATCGGTTTGTTTTACATAAAATTGGTTATTATACTTCCGAAGTCCGTTTATTATTATTAATTATCCGTCTCTGAGAAAATAATTCTCATCGTTCCCTTGACATTACGAGAAACATTTGATACATCTATCAGAGATGAACAACATTTTATATTGTGTAACTTATTACCGTCTGCAGCGGTGGTATTTGAGCTTTTTTTTAATTAAACGGTGCTTCGTGAGGTAATATTTCTCAATGCGTCTTAATTTAGAGGGTACGTAATATAGTTGCGCTTAAGTAGTTATCGAGATCTGGAGATAGAGGCTGACGGCTGGACGGAGGCATCTTCGATAGTATCTTGAGTTAGGGCCGATAGCATCGGCCCTGTCTGCCGCCGATGCACTGCCACGCATTCAATTGATTACCAATTAGTGGTACATGCGTCTTCACAGAAGCATTTATAAGTGACGTGAGTAGTAGTCAGTTGGTTATCAAAGGTGACACAACAGTTAACATGTGCAATTAGCTCATATTAAGCACAGGTGACAAAGCTGATATCAAAAAGGTTGCGGCTGTATTCATAACGTTAAATTCATTGAGGTTTTTTGTTTCAATAATTTATTGCGTAATAAATCATAGATCCATAAAAATTATAACATTGGTAACAGAAATATACATAATATAGGTAATAAATTAAATATTTTCGTTTAAGAGATGTTTTCGTGGGAACGGACGAGTTCGCAGCTAATTAGTCAAAACCCGATCAGTCTCCTGATAAATTGATTGATCATAATTTTATGATCCTTCGAATATCTAGAGCATAATACAAGAGAACGTTAAAAGAACGCCATATTGATTGTATACGGACCTTAATATGGACACAAATCACAGGAACAAACGGGTTGATGGCCGCATAGAATCATAATTATGTTTTTCGACTAGCTACACATTTAAATAGGCATAATAATCGGAGCGATGTGATTTCTGATGACTATCAGATGCGTGATCTGTGCGAGTAGTTGGACGCACTCATTAACATACTCTTTCCATTAAATTCGATCGTTATTCTTTTCTAATCGCGGCCGGAGTGAGTTCGGTATCGCGGTCGACCGGTCTTCGGCGTTGCAACATTTTATATCTGATCTTGTCGAGCGTTTTAAGCGCCATCGTGAGAACATGTACGGTTACCATTTTATTTTGTTCTACGTCCAAATGATCAGTGCGCACGTTTGAGCACTCACGAACATAAAGAGAGTCGTAGTCGCCGGGGCGGTGGACCGGCACTGCGACTGCCGAGCGTCGCGTCGCACCCATCAAGCAGCTTCAGTAAAAACGCTCATTTGTGATAAACATAAATAAATAGGTGCGGTTGCTGTACGTACTGAATAAATTAGATTGATTAACCGAGTTTTATTTATCTCATATCGCGTGAGAAAAGATAATGAACTCAATTTAAACGAGAAAGTTTAAACAACTTTATCTTTCGACTTTGTCGTCGTTACAAAATATGAGGTTAAACTCCGAATTCAATGACAGGCGATTACCGACGATACGATCTCGTTATCAGGTGTTCGAAATCAGTTAGCGAGGAAAAAATGGCTTTTACAGATTTTAAGGGGGCAATGCGCAGTAAATTGCGCAATTTGGTAAAAGTTATACGTGCAATTAGCTGTGCGAGCAAAAACCGCAGACGTGAGCACACTCCCCGTTCCTGGCCGGCTCGGCGGCGGCTGCGATCCAATGAGGGCCGCAGTAATGCCGCCGATGCCCATCTATCGGCCGGCACCGCACAAGGGCAAATCGACACGGCAATATACTTTTTTTCAATACACTGATGAGCTTATTATTTGTTGTTATGTTCAATAAAGCGCGGAGGCATTTTATGAACGATTCCAGCGACAGCCAAAGAAATGAAATAAAGTGAATGGCGTTCATGTATTGAAAACGCATCACAAATAGATCAGATCAGATATAAATCAATGTGTGTATTGTAACGTAACAGATGGCAGATAGATAGTTACGTTACATGTTGAGTAGAAAATACAAAGATCTAGAAAACAAATAAATCTTCAGGTTTCGAGGCCAGAAACCAGGTCTGCAGCGCGAGACGCGCGAAGCAATACGATGTAACAGACCAGGAACGGTGGATCTTCAGCTCAGGACGCTTAGTATCACGACCGTGCCGCAGGAATCAGCAGGCAGCAGGGTAGGAGAATTCTCAGTCACCAGTGAAGGGACGAGGATGAGGCTGCAGCGCCTTACTCCAAGGAGGAGTATAGCGATGGCAGCATCCCTTGGCGATGGCCTACGTCACTCCGTTAGAGGGATTGTAGGGATCCGCCTGTCCAAGGAGGACATAGAGAAGACGACAATAACTTGAGCCATGTCACTAGAGGTTTATAGTGTAGCGGGGACTTGGACTGATGACCGGAGTCCACCGGATAATAATACTCGTGAAGACGTCACATCACATTTATTGTAGATAGTGTAGACTAGTTTGAAGGTAAAGATATACCTACCGCTTCGTAGTTGAAAATAGACTGATCTCTCGAAGCAATGACGGGTCCCTTTATAGGAGAGCGTCTCGTTCTAGAAATACAAATAAGTACTAAATATTTTAAAGCTACGTCAGATTAGATGAGTAACAAACATAGCCAGTGACAATTAACATGGGAACTCGGCCTTAACACATAGTTTACAGTGGAGACTTAGCTTTATAAAGGAAAAAGATCTGACAATTGACATTTGAGTTTTGAAAATTAAAATATAAAAATGAGAAAATAATGTAATATTTATCAATGAAATGGAGTGATTCCTATTGGAATTGGTGTTTAGTATGTAAAATGTAAGTATAGTGAAAGTATGAACTCCCCCAGCACGTTAAGCAAACAAAACATGTGGTTTTAAGAAACGAAATACCACAGTCTACACGTGTGACTTGAATCATAGACGTGCAAAAATAAGTCTAGATAGTCAGACGTAGGTATAAATTCTCTTCAAAACTACTTTCATTGTAGACAAGTTTGAATGGACGTTTATGATCAAGAGTTGTCTTACTCGAAGAAGACTCGACACTTTACGGTTAGCCGGACGTAGGAAACGTCCGGCGAAAAAACCTGATAGTCAGCATCTCCATAAGACACGGGAATCTTGCCTTCCGCTAATTATTTACGATATATTGCGTAACGGTGAAACGCCGGGAAGGAGACAGGAAAAAAACGTGTTCCACAGGATGCGAGACACACTCGCCACCAGATCAAGTTAATCCATATCTAACCGTAACATGTTATCATAAAGTTCATAACGCTCTGGCGATTAGGATCGCTTGGTCACTTTTAGAATATCTTTATTCATATTTCGAACGATCTCGATAAAGCAGAAATGGACTCCGATCGATCACTGGCCGCGGGAAAAACTGGACTCTACGTCTTGCACAACACGATTGCATTTGGTTAGTCGTGCGGTTGGTCCACCACCGGTCTGTTTATGCTGGCGGCGTAATTAAAGATACCATAGCAGGAACCAGGAAGAGTGTCGTACTATCTCAACAGTTAGCCGGAAATCGCTAGATCTGTGAGTTCATTCATAAATGAGAGGCCCGGCGCGACAATGTTGTATGACAGGTTGGCGCACCGAGCCATATTGACTTCTATTTATACCTTGTATAGACATACTTTACCGGAGCAGCGAGCCTTAAATAATTAAACATGAATGAAACGAAGCACTTAATTGAGTAGAAATGTGAACAAACATTATGTCAACTAGCCCACGCTGTTTTAGTTTCCACGGCTAGGTTTTGTTTGGACATCAAGTATGGGTATCGAAGAATAAATGTTTGAGGGAAAACTTATGGCAGCCGAAATGTACACGTCGCTATGTGATAGGTGTTGTGGACATTATCAGAACCAGTTGAGTAAACAGGACGTTCTAAATTTAATTACCTACCTACTGGAATGGTAATCGTGGTAGTCACAAAACTGCAAAAACGTTTATTGCTGTAATGACATTTACATAAATAAAAAGCGAATATAGGTATTTTCTGCTAAGCAAAATTACCGCAATTTTGGGCAATTTTGACTAAAACTACGAATCCCGAAAACTGACCTGAAAACCACATTCATTACTATAAATTACTAGACTACTCATAAAAAGCATTATGAAAACAAACGAAGCGCTATAATATTTGTTGTTGAATATAGACATAGAGTCATGACGAACAATTATCCCGAGCGAGACGTAGGGGCGTCGGGAGTACTCGGGAGCCGCCGGGGCAAAGGGCGAGGCTCTGATTGCTGTAATCGAGTTAAGACGAGTGGACATCTAAACAAAAAGAGTAGCACAATTAGCAGGCGTGGGCGCACATCCGCTAATAGGGCTGTGTAACGAACTTACTGAGATGGGTTTCATACAAAAAGTCAATTTATGAACTGCGATGGAGCGGTTTTAAAATGTTTTGTTTATCATCAGGGTGAAGTTGGGGGAAAATTTTGTGAAATTATTCAACTATAAAACATTGAGTATCGTTAAAGATGTAAGGAGGATGTCTATGATTTCTAACGAGTTTTTGTTAAAGATATATTTATTACGTGTAAGAAAGTCACTTATGACCCCGAGACAAAGGTGGAAGCTAGAAACTAGAAACCATAACTCAAGCTTATATCAGAGTTAAACATAGGATCCCATTCATAAAATATAATAAACAAAACATGATACGAAATAGAAAGATCAAAATGAGTTCTAAGAATATAGAGACAGAAATATGTAGGGTTAGTCATGAGTTGTGTTCCATTAACAACATTAACTGAAGGACATGGTACAGAGCAGCCAGCAAAGTAAATTACACATTACATTATAGTGGATGTGGGCGACGGAAGTGATGCTAAGCGGCGCCTGAGCACACGTGAGGAGACCATTCACGAAATTGTACGAATTCTGCCGAAGTTTTGAAGTAGGACGGATTGATGGTATAGTAAGGTAAGAATGGAGTTAAGAGAGGTTGAAGATACGACTGTCCTGACTAATATGACATGTTCTGGGATTGCTTTTAGTCAAGAGATTGTCGGTTTTGACAGTCGTGACCAAACCGACGAAAGATATTGGGATTTTGGTAGCCTCAGTCTCTTTTACGAAATGATTTTATTTTTAGCACTAGATTATGTAATGTTGTAACGTTTATTACTTTATCGACAGCGATTAATGTTTGCAGGACACTGGCACACTATTATTCCCGCGGCAGGAAGTGCTCTGCCGGACGCGCGTATCTAGCTACCTTATCTATCCCATTCTCTTTATAGATTTGTCATACTCCACCATCTCGCTCTCTCAGACCTACTTTTGTCTTTTTTCTGCTCATGTAACTTGAATTATACTATCCTGTTCTCTCCGGTACCATTCCACTCGCGTGTTACGTAATGAGGCGGTCAAATTTTACTTTGTATGTTGACCGTTATATTATTGCGGCGCGCATGGAACCGTGAGCCGACCACTCTCCGAACAGCTACTGTTTAATGATACGTCATTACAGAGCAACATCTCTACAGGTCATATTTTATAACAAAATATCCGATGTTGTCTAAATTTTTATTTATATGTTCCGTTCTAAAACATATAAATAATAACACAGTGGTACGGCTCGTGTAGCGGCCACGGAGCAGAAGCTGTGGCCGCTACAAGAGTGGCTAGAAATCATCTCCACGTCCGGCCATTCCGCCAGTAGCAGCGTTTTAATTATTAATGAAACCGGCCGCCGCGGGAAAGCCGCACTACGCCCGGCTCCGCTTCCGCTCACAACGTTGCGCTTCATTCATAAAACCAAACATCTCTTACTAATTGTACTAACTCACATTATCAACCATTAAAATATCAACTCTAGCTTTAAGCACAAAAAGTTCATTTTCCATCTTCGGCACGAGCACAAGCGACATTCATGCACTCCACAGCTTGCGCACAGAAATAGATATCGTAAAAAGTCGCAACTCAAAGCGAACGCACACGAAAGTGGTTTTACCATCGGTAGCAGAAAGTTGTTTTCCGCCTGAGGAAACGATACCAATTAGACCTTATAAGGTGTTAACGTTCTCGGTTGATTTACTCGCTTGTCGTGAATGGGATGCGTTCTGTGGTCGGCGAGGTGCGAAGATCTAGTAATCGGTGAATGGAGTCAGCACGGTCCCTTGGGCCGCTGGGCAGCCCGGGCGCTGCGTGTCCATATCGACGCACAGCTCGCCTAGCAACCGCCGGAAAAACACCATCACTTCGCATTTCTTACAACATTCAATCCGAGAATCTAATCATTACATTTATGGGAACTTGGTCGTAATGGAAACTGGAGATTGGTATGAGGTTGCCTTCAAGAGTCAAACTTATAAGGACATCCCTATGGACTAAAATTAAAAGAGAAATCGACATCCTGCGTTACTTTGATAGTTATGATCGCTTTTGCCACGTTTCACATATGTGCAAATGTTGTTAGTAAATCTTGTTTTTAAATAATTGATAATAATACGCAGACTCAAAATTAGACGTCGACTTCCGATTTCATAAATAGGATGTTTTGTAACAAACAGCGAAGGAAGTCTAGCAGACATAAAAAATGGTTGATCAATGTTTCGAAACTATGCTAGCTAGACTGCGTATACAAGTCTGCACCTATATCATTATATTGTATCAAATCTAGAGGGATATGTGTACTGTGTACAGACGTGAGGTACACTGGCTTGGTTTACTGGATAAAGGCATCAACAAAAAAGGAAGATGGAGCGCCGCGAACATCAAAAGTGAAGCCACAAAACAGTGCTCCTACAAGTAAAATACACGCTCACGCATACACATACACTAAAACTATGCTCACCGCTCTTAGTACGTGACGAGTCGGCGTCGTCTAGTTAACATAGTGAAAAAAAAAATAGAATTATGGCTTCCTGTGTAGTGAAAACTTGTAAAAACAATAGCAAATCACATGAAACGTCTCACGGAATGACTTTTCACTTATATGTACTTGAAATAATATATTTTTTTATTAAATAAACTAAGAGTTTTAGGTTACTTGGAACAAAAAAACTTAACAAACGAACGCAGTGACATAAAGTGCGAGGGTTGCCATAACACGATTTACAATTTTCCCATTCGATTAAACAAATTTCAGTATGATATCCTACCCATGCAATATTATCTGTTCCTCAAATTATAGGAAACAATTTAAGAAAAGGTAACTCTTCGACACATAGATAAAAAAGTGGCTTCACTTTTGAAGTTCGCGGCGCTCCATCTTACTTTTTTGTTGATCTGAGGTTATAGGGAAATGAATGATGCCGACCAGCCGTCTACACTGCATCCAAGTGATGAGAAATTGGTACGTAACGTAATAGAAAGTGTCGCTAGAGTTATATTTAGACATTATCTTAGCTTAGGTACCATATAGACTGTTATAGAATGAAAACTTTAGGGAACCATCACTTAAAGAATGAAAAAAGCTTCCGTCTGAAATCTCTTTATGTATTTTACTTGTTGTTTAACTATGTTTCAGAACGTCAATGATGTGATGGCACAACAAGTCGGCGTATTATTGTACTTGATGTTTAACTATGTTTCAGAACGTCAATGATGGTGATGGCACATCACGCCTGCGTATTATTTTACTTGTTGTTTAACTATGTTTCAGAACGTCAATGATGTGATGGCACAACACGCCTGCGTATTATTTTAATTGTTGTTTAACTATGTTTCAGAACGTCAATGATGTGATGGCACAACAAGTCGGCGTATTATTGTACTTGTTGTTTAACTATGTTTCAGAACGTCAATGATGTGATGGCACAACACGCCTGCGTATTATTTTACTTGTTGTTTAACTATGTTTCAGAACGTCAATGATGTGATGGCACAACAAGTCTGCGTATTATTACAGTGTTCACGAGCTGTAATTAACGAGTACTGGTATAGTATTACAGACAATTTGTCAGTCGCGGACTCGCGGACGGTCATCGCATCGTTTCTTGGAAATAATCGATGGATGAGCTCACATTCAAATATTGGACTATTTTGCAGGAACAAAAAGGTTTCGGTGCCACACAGTCTGCAGCCACAAAAGGGCGTCCTTTTTTACAAATTTAAGGTACCTTAGAAATGCAGCCTGCGGTTTTGCTATGCGAATTTCTGCTCTACAAAGACAGTTATTGAGTAGGATTTGGATTTTGGGCTTCTTTTTCGCTATAATGAGCAATGTTTTTGTGTTACCTGGCGTACAATATGGTGGCACCGCTCACCGGATATAGTGGGATCGTCCATGAATGGCGCGGGATAAAAAAATCGTATTTACGATTATGCACGAGCGATTTGTCGCCGTCACCCGATACGATGCGCGGACTCCGACCGGGCGGCGCGGCGCGGCGCGGTGCGGCGCGGGCGCACGGTGCGGCGTGATTATTGGATCACGTTACGCGGAAGATGTTGTTAGAGGAAGCTTCACATAATTGTACTATTTTGCCCTTTATTGCATATTAAATGTCAGTGCAATGATAATAGAGGATAGCATGTTTCTTTAATTTTTTATTAGTTTGTCTGACAAATCTTTTGTGACTGACTACTTAGCATTTATATGAAAAACTTTATGAGTACAAAAATTAAGATTCAGCCGAGCTTGCATACCTAATAGGCCCAACAGTAATTGTAAGAACTCATGCCGCCTGGGATACCAGTTAATCCTGGTACAGGCAACATACTTTGTAAGACCTAGGAACGTTATTTCTATGATTTACCTATTTTATTTTTGAATAAATATTTTATTAATTAAAAAATAAAATATTTAAGGAAAAAACGGAACCCTAATAGGATCACTCATGTGTCTGTCTGTCTGTCCGTCTGTCAATGCCAATTTGCTCCGAATCTAATGGACCAGTTAAGTTGAAATTTGGTTCACGTATGTATTTCTGTAACCCAAACACGGACGTAAATTTTGGGGGACAACGTCAATTTTGGGGGCAAATAAAAAAATTAAAAAAAAAATTGCGAACTGTACCGTGCTATTTATCAAATGAAAGGGCTTAGGTACTGTGAGGGTCTCAAATATATTTTTTTCATAATTGTAAAATAAACTGTTTTAAAGTTATTTAAGAAAATAGACGAAAATTGATACCCCTCCCCCCCTCCTTTTTATCTCCGAAACTACTGAGCTAAAAATTTTGAAAAAAATATGGAAAATAATTCTATAGCTATAGATTATAGGAAAACCTATAAGAAGTCTATGGTCTTAAAAAAACATGGTAAATCTCTCAATGTTGTGCGTACAAACTTACATTTGTCCATAGTTAAACGAAAACGATCCAACCCACATTAGGTGTAATGTGGGTTGGATCTTTTTCGTTTAACTATGAACATTTGTAGTTGCTATGTATGGGAGAACATGTTTTTCAACTACAATGTTAAGTTTGTTCTTGGGTTAAATTTATCCCAACTACGGAACCCTTCATTGTGCGTGATACGACACGCACTTGACCGGTTTTTTTTTTATTTTATACATTCATGTCATATTGGTATGGTCTGCTTTTGAATACTCACCACCGCATATTTCAAGCCTCAAATAAAATGATGTGTTGATTTAATAAATGCATAGCCGTGCATTCGGAATAATTCATCTCAGTTTCATGTAAAACACTCATTAGTGAGTGCAGCACGTCCATAAACAACGGTCATGTACCTGTCAATTACAATATTTTAAATTCAAATTTTGTCACATACAGCGCTTAATAAATGACATCGTACTGTCCAAAGAACAAATCGTATCTTTTTTTATTAGTGTCGTCTCAAGCAGACTCAAGTGCTAAAAGTAACAACACGTTTTTAAGCGTTTTATAGCATAGACAACAAAAATTAACATGGCTGCTTTATTTAATATTTAATTTGTTCACAATAAAAGTGTTATACAGATCGGATGTTTATTTATGAGATCGCTAACAAAATGCCTTGTCATATCATCACAATATCTCATTTGGGAGCTTTCAACAAATCAACACATTACGCTTTCAAAATATTATGTGTGTCGCGTCGGCGCGGGCGCAGCTTCTGAACGCTCTCCAGTTTCAAGAAATGATCAATCATAAAGCGCGAGGTGATTTTTCACGAGGACGTCCTCGACGCGTTTTGTTTTCCCAAAACACAAAATTAAGCTTCACTAAGTTTTAAATATAGTTTTTAAACGGCGAAAATAACTGACTGTTGAAATAACGCCTCCCTCACCTGCTGAGAGTTCCATATCTCTACTGTTTACGAAATGATTTGGCAAATACAACAGGATGTGTTTCGAAACTTATTTTTGAACTTTACTAATTAAATATTTATTCTGTAGCATTGAAACAAGAAAAATAATATGGATTTATGTGGGCTGCTGTGCTAATTTAAACAGATTTAATCTGAGTTTTGTGTACAAACACGTAGCGCTACGCACAGTGCTATGAAGTATGAAGAGTAGTGATTCTTTGACACTTCCCGTGACCCAAGGGCTGGCTTTTACCTTGGCCAGAGGCTAAGCATTGCCATACAACGTGGTAATGCCGCCAGTCTCTTGGGTACATTACCAGTAGACAGCGATGCGGAGGAATTTTCCAACGCCATATTTTAGTTTTTTAATAGTTTTAGTTAAGTTAGGAATTTAGGATATTATATTTTTAACTTAATTATTTATATTTTGAAGGTGTATTTACTTACAGAAAAAAAAAAAATAACATTGTCCTTCTTTGATAGATGTAGGTATTTTTTACACCTAACCAAATTGTGAAATAACCAAATTAGGTATCAATACCAACTTACAACAAAAAGTAACAATTTCAACAACTTAGCAACAAGAATCCTAACAGCCCATACAACGTTTTGTCTTTGTAAGATGGCAATTCAAACGGAAATCAACGATGTCAAACAATTGTTTAGTCAAACATCGTTCTCAAATAAGCCAGTTGTATCTAGGCGCGTCGTATTTTATCTTAGTGTGTTTCAATAAGACGGAAATCTTTACCCCGCTAATGGCAGCTGGACCGAACTGACTGAGTGAATGAACCTATGACCGGTTTCGCCGTTTTCAATCCAGTTCATAACTACTAGTCACAAGATTGGATTATCCAAAACCATTTAGTATGGCTGTAAAACTATGTAGCATTTTTATTGTTAGTCTGTGTTTCGCTTTTGTTTGTGTTAATTGAAATATATTATGTACCTCGACATCGTTGATTCCTGACGTCTCAGATGATTTAATGGCCTTTGATACATACCTGAAACAATAAAAGATAATTTATGATTTGGAACAGTATTGAGATGAGATGTTAATTCACACGTGAAAACCCACCTTTAACTCGTTCGCAATTTGAATAGGTACGGCTCTAAAGTTAGAAATACAAAATGAGCTATTCATAATTTTTCAACAAAAAATATAAAACATCTTATTTTGCAAACCAGTTAATAAAAACGATATTATTATACATAGTTAACTATTGTAAAGATCATTATGTATTCGATTATAAAAGAGATAATATATTTACGATTATAATAAAGGCATTGTCAGTATCACCCCTTTTTACCGTTGGATACGAGGGGTGATGATAACATAACTGTCATATTTTAGAGGAAGAGGCGTGGTCACCAAACTACTTCCATTGGGAACATCAGTTGTTGACATTTGATACCAATTCTTTATATAACTTTGGACATATGCTCCATCCAGATAAATAGGGAACAAAGTAGGGAACGTATGAACTCAAACAAGTTTCGGCGTTTATAAGCGATTTTTTGTACCCTTTTTATTATTGTTATTTTGTCCAAGGATACCTAAGGACTTTTGTGTGTCGTAGTAGGTAATTGGGTATGTCCAGGGCATGAGCAGCTGCGATGTCTTGTGTGGTAGGTATTGCATGATAATCAAATAAATTAGCCAACTGTCTGAACTGAAATTTATCTAAAATATTTAAACGTTATTCGGTCTGGAAACCCTAATGATTAAGCAATCATAATCCTAAATCCTTTAAATACAGGGTTGCAGGGAAATCAGGGTTGCGGGTTTTTCGAAAGAGTTACCGTGGCCCTGGCACAGGCAGTACCAATTTTGAATTTTTGCCGCTGCGTTGGAATTTCTCGTCGGTTATTAAAAAATTGCTGTTCCATACATTTTGACCGCGTAGGTGTTGCATTTTTCTATAAAACAGCACATTATTTTTTTTGATAACAGACGAAAACTACGCTAGGTGGTCTAGAATGATGTGCTGAATTGGGTTATTGTCGATTACGATGTCACAAAGTCGATTCGTCACAAAAAAATGCATGTGTAAATTCGTCACATTTGTTCTCTCTGCACAGACTGCAGAAAAATCAAATACTTGATAGGAATGAAATATTATATTATATAGTATTTCTAAAGTCATAGGTTTTCTTAAACAATTCAATTGAAGTCTTACAACTTAAGTTGAATTGTTTAAGAAAACCGATCCGACCGATTTAATATGAAATAGATATTTATTATTTTAGAAATAATAAATATCTATTTCATTCCTATCAAGTGTTTGAAACAAATGTGACGAATTTACACATGCATTTTTTTATGACGAATCGACTTTGTGACAAATCGACAGTAACCCGCTGAATGAGTGCTGAATTCATGGTTACAGTTTGCGCGTCTTTTTGCCACCCTGTATAGATGGTTTGGCTTTTACTCTATCCAGATATAATATAATAGTTCACATAACGTGTTATCCGCAAGCAGGAGCTACAGAACGCTACGATCCTACAGACTTTGTTAGCGTTTTCCACAATTACATGTGTTTTCTCACATTTCGTGCTCGTTTTCTATATTATTTTCTTTTGTGTTTTTTTATTTACCAACGGCGCGGCGGTTCGTTGGTGCTGTGTGTGGATGCATATATTGTCTATGGTATACCTACTACCGCACAGTCAAGGAAAGTACTTAGTTTGAAATCTTTAATTTTAATGGCGTCTAATTGAAAACAGTCAACAGTTGCGGTGTCAATATTAGCACAATAAAAAATAGCAAGAAAATTGAATTATAGACAGTAATGAGACAATCTGTATACCTAGGTACAGTAAAGGGCAATGGGCAAACTTATATATCACTGCCACATTTGGCTGACATACTTGCTTGAGCGATAGGCTTAAGCAAGTATAGAACTGCGTTTTTAAATAAATAAAAAAAGGTAGTTCGTGTTTTTGTTTTAGGGCTCAGTTCGGTCTGAGCTAGAGAATAGCCACTAGGCAGTGTAGATTAAAGAAGTGTGCGTTTTTCTCCGAATATCGTATCGTTTCAACCTATAATTATAAAACATATATTGCTCTACCAACTATTATTTCTAGTTATACCCCCCTGTGGAGTTAGAATCTCCATATTTGGTGGAGGCGCCGGGTAGGATTAGCTGAGTGATCGAATGTCATGTTGTGAATAAGTCTTATTAGGAAATAGGACTGCGTCAAAACCTTTTATTCATAGGCGGGCGTAGCTCATGTAAAGGTTCCATGCAATGGGCAACCTTTTATATTACTGGCTGACATTCTGTCGCTCAAGCAAGTATAGAACTGCATTTTTAAATAAATAAAAAAGGTAGTTCGTGTTTTTGTTTCAGGGTTCAGTCCGGTCTGAGCTAAAGGATAGGCAGTGTAGCGTTTTTCTCCGAATATCGTATTGTTTCAACCTATAATTATAAAACTTATATTGCTCTACCAACTATTATTTACAGCCCTGTGGAGTTAGAATCTCCACAGTACAAATGATGATAGTGTTTAATATTTAGGTACTGTGAGAGCGTGCGAGTATTAAGTTTCGAAACCGAACAGAAACTAGTTATGCGTATATTTATATGCTCTTCCGGCTATCAATTTCAACACCAATACAACTAACCATTTCTCACGCCAATCTGCTATTGGTTGACACGGTGACAACTCCGAAGCATCACTCACACAACATAAAAATTAAACTATTTCCTAATTAAAACTATTAAAACAGTATACTCAGCGATACAGTCGCCTACTTCCGCATCGAGTTATTTGTGTCGGTTAACCCTTCACCGGCTATTAAGGGACTGTCGGGGTTAAATGAGACATTTTTCAAAGCGGCCCCGACCGCTGACGGGCTTAATGAGATGTCGCCACGGGTTATTTTCAGTCGTACACCGTTTTGAACTAGAAAAAAGAACACGAAAATGCTAGAGATAACGAACCTTTCGGATCGGTAATTGAAAACAAAAAGCTGCTTTTGATGTGTGTGTGTTCGAGTGTGTTCGCTTACTGTGTAAGTGTGTGTTGTGTTTCTTGAATGATTCGTAAGTGGAGCGTAGACATTAGTCGGATGATCGGCTCTGGGTCCACGTGTACGGTTACGTGTCAGGCTCCATTGATTGCGCGATGACGATGTGTAACAGTCTGTGACGATTGCCACTGCAATACAGGATTATTTATTGCAGATGTTTTAGACATTGATTGATACAGTGAATGTATTATCCATACGTTTCAAAACGAGACGACTTCAATTGTCCATAGTTAAACGAAAAGAATCCAACCCACATTACACCTAATGGGGGTTGGATCCTTTTCGTTTAACTATAGACAATTTCGTAAAATATATTTCATGATACATTATACAAATATAGTCTATCTTGATCATCAGAGTAATCTAATAAACTGACGTCTCAATTTATGTTCCATCAATTTTATCTTTATTAATTTATCAAAATGAATGGAGCAGCGTGTTAATATAAAATATAAAAACAATATGAGTTATTAGTGCAATAGCGCTATCTCCTACAGTTGCAGATGTAATCTGATGATGTGTGGCTTCTCACGAAACGAGCAAGAACATGGCGGATAGCTAAGCTAATTAACTACAATATTATAAACAATCCATTAACGATTGGGCAATACGATCATTTTGTAACCGACGTACGTAAGACACGTTCAACATAATTTATGATTGGTAGCTCCATGGATTTGGCTGTTCGGTTTCAGCGTGGCGTATATAATTTTGTGTAAAGATATCGATGTAGGGATAAATATATGACAAAGAGGGCGAAAATACGTAGGTATTGTTGAAGCTACATCTAACCAGAAATACAGTGGCTTCATATTGGCAATAGGTATATACTTAGCAAAGAACTCAAGAGAAGGATCTACATCTCATCATCACAAGTCGTAAGTGGACAACGGAGACAAAATGATGGCATAATTTTGAATAGTCACGCCAATAAAATATGTGTATGTTAGCCCGTCCATATACGTAAAAAGTACCTAGGATATGAGTTTGTAAAACTATTGAGATTTGAACAAATGCCTCTTCAGTATTCAGTTATGGCTTATGCATATAATAGGAGCGCGTGGCTAAGTAATAACAACCGCACGGGTCGATCCATCAGGTTAAGCTACGCTTGCCGGGGTTGGTCCACGTATGGGTGACCATCTTTACATACCGAGACTCCTCCGTGTTAAGTCGTTGGTTCCGATTGTCATTTGTGGATTTTTGACAGTCGTTACGGGTCATCAGAAGCCTGAAAGTCTGACGACCAGTTTTATCGTATTACCCAGATACTGTAGATGTCAGATAGGCAGTCGCTCCATGTAAAATACTGGGTATTCAGCTGCATCCGGTTAGACTGGAATCCGACCCCAACATAGCTGGGAAAATGCTAGGCAGACATATTGAGTGCACAATCATAGTTATCACTATGATTGCGCAAAATAAAATATATCAACATCTTTCATTGTCACGAGTTGTGAAAGCTACAATTCATTTAAATAATAGGAAATTCAATAAGTACATCAAAAGTTGGTCTTTTGGACTATAGAAAACATGTAAAGGAGACAGGAAACTGTCACTGAGGTACTAATTTAGCCGGCCTCGTGGTAAGTTTCAGCTTATCTCCGGCGAAGAACTTGTTCTGCACGCCGTGGGAAACACGCTTACACGCGCAATAATCTACCTTGTTTTATTTATAGGGCTGTGCCGCCGCAATGAGTAAACTACCGACCGAGTAATTTACCAATCGCGGCTTTCACATTCTGATTAAGATCATTTATCTCCTGTCTCAATACAGCTAATTCAACCTCTGCCATTATCTACAATTAAGAGAGCCACTTAAGCTCTAAAAATATAACCTCTATCAAATTCAATCGCTCCGTTTTTAAATTAGTTGTGATTTTCGGTGACGATAAAATATTATTGTGTGGTGGTAGCCCTATCTATAATCGCCGGTGGCAGCATCCCATTCATTGCCGTATGCATGTGTGTGTGCTCATGTGCGTCCGTGTGCTCATACGCATATGTTCCGAGCTACCGTTACCGTATGGACTACGGATAAGTATCTACACCAAATTGTCTGTCGGCCGGCATGGACAAATGATGACCTCTTTTTATACTCTCGTTGTAACACGATTGTAATCAAAAAGCTTATTAATAATGTTGCGATCTCAATAAAGAGTGTACAATAATGAATGGCTGGCAATAAAAAATGAAGAAAATAACAGTAGCTTGTCGTTTGTATTACAATTCTATTTTTAAATTGTTTCGATGAATGAAGCTCTACAAAAGGTATTGTAAAAAGTTTGGAATGAAAAAGTTCTGTATGAGATATGTATGTTTTGGAGAGGACATTCGTTTTAATGCATTGCCGTGTCATCGGAGTAAAACGCAAATAAATTTTAAAAGCATTACGTATCCTGTGTGATAAATAACTTGGGTCGGTGAGCCGTCAGTAACCCCTTTCAATGCAACACTTTGCTTACGTGCCTCTAACATACACCGCTCCACTTCATATTAGATGTGGTGGCTCGGGAAACTGGACTGATTTTGATTGCTTCCATCAATATAAACCCGAGTTATTGAAATGAAACAACTTTTACTGTAGGTACGTATCGCGTTTCATTTATCTTGACAATTTATATTTCCTCAAGTTTTGTGCACTTTTCACGTATCATCGGAAATAAAATGTTAAAAATATAATGTTAGATAGTGTGCAAGTTGGTTTTTGGGTTGTATATCCTATACCATTAATGAGCAAAATTTGTATATACCTATACATATATATATATCGTTCGTTCCTATATCGTTCTCGAAAACGGCTCTAATAATTTCGATGAAATTTGCAATATAGGAGTTTACGGGGGCGAAAAACCAATCTAGTTAAAAAAAAAAAAATCGTTTATCTATTTTCACCCGAGCAGAGCTCGGTCGACCAGGTATTTTTAGATTAAATGACTGAAGTAATCAGGTATCTTCAATATTGAGTTGAAATACCCTTGTCTTTATACTACTACTATCAATTAATTTACTAAAAGCCTGTGATATCCCACTGCAGGGCAAAGGGCAAAGGCCTCCCTACTCTCTTTCCACTTCTCTCTGTCCAAAGCTGCTAAGGACCAGTTCTTGTTGAAGGAGTCCAGCTCATCCCGCCATCTCCGTCTGGGCCTGCCGCGATGTCGAGGGACCCATTGGGTCGTAAGTTTAGCCGTAGGTCGTCTGACATGCGGCAGATGTGTCCAGCTCAATTCCATTTTAGCGTGGCAGCTTTCCGAGTGACATCAGTTATCTTTGTGATGGAACGGATGGTCGTATTCCTAACCTGGTTTGATACGAAGAATATTCCGTTCCATAGCCCTCTGGCAAATCTCGAGCATTGACCTCTGCAAATCTTTCGAAGACCATGTTTGAGAACCAAATGTGATGATGGATGGGAAGTATGCACACGTCAATGAGTCTTGGAAGATCACCCTTCATTAGATCTTTCATGGCCCAATAGCTATGAAAAAAGGATTGACATAATTATAATTAGGCTAGGTTCTAAGGTCTATATTTATTATTATTTAATTTAAAAATATACCAAAACATTTCCAAAACAAAAAATACTTTTGCTGACTAAGATTTTTTACTATACAGCAAACAAAAACAATTTTCTCGGGCAACATAATTAATTTAAAGTGGGTTCTACAAGTAGATAATACAGCCTTAATGTACGGCGATCGTGGACGGTATCAATTTGTTTGCTCCCAATAGGAATAAACCGAAGTCTACACGAACTATATGAGCGGTCAACGACTCAACGAGTCGTAATCATATGTAATAACACCACAACTATGTGTTTTTACAAGCGAATTATGGACTGCAGTGTACAATGGGGCTTAGACGAGATTTTATTTGAATTGGACTTTTTATTTTTCGACGACGAGATTAATTTGGACACGATATTTGCCATGTTGTTTGTTCTTGGTGGTCAAAAATTCACGAGTTGTGGCAAAGGTATTTGGTACTTAATAGCTTTTCAGGATCGGCATAATTCTTTGGTTATCGATCGGTTTTATTTTACATACCTTAATTGATACCTACATGATGCAAACTTGCAAAGGTAAAGGGCGGCCGGGTTACTTTGACTCTAGGGTATAACTTTACGGTCGTTTACGGTAGGTATTACAAAATATTTGTTTTGATGTTTTATTGCAGCCAGTTCTCACATCCGTTATTTATAGGTAATATAAAAAAAATGTTTAATTGCTATTGAATTATATTAATTGAATGAATCACACCGGTTGTAACATCTAACTTGAAAATGGAAGTCGACAACAGATCAAGATAATATTTTGTCAAAATTATGAGAGCCATCATCTGGTGTTTTAATTCAAACCTTACGTCTATACAAATAAAGTTTAAAATGCCATGACAATTCAAGCATGCGTGTAAACCAGGTGTCTATTAACTACATGAGTTTTTAGTCATTTATGAATGCATCGACCGACAAAATCTAAATATCACTTGAAATAATATGAGTCATGCGGAAACCAGCTTCAGATTATACTTAGACAGATATGCATGCTAATTATTGTAGTTCCTTTTGCTAATTCACAAAAAATGACAGCTGTTTCTTATTAAAGCTTTATTTTTATAGTTTTTAATGAATGCAGGAAACATAATGTTTTATCGTCTATAATAGGTTAAATGCAATATTATTACATTAAAGTTTATACTAGTAGTTAACTAAACCAATGAATGATTAAATTAAAACAAACTCCTACTAATTTTATAATAATGAATTATTATTTTTGGTTAATTTTCATGGCATTTTTACACTCATATCGTAAAGTTCTGGTTATGAATTCAAAAATAATACCCTAATGACAGACTTTATGCATGTACAACTCAAACAAAATTAAAAAGTTTTTTTATGTTACAGGTTTCTTAACAACATAATGCTATAAAATATATTTTTTTCTATTAAAATACACTTCGGATCGACCAAGTCGTTTTCAATTCCATTTTTATCATATATGGGGATTGCGCTAGAGCGCATGCGCGGTTGACCGATGATAGTTCCGTAACCATAGTAACGTAATCCACGTTACTATGGTTTCGACCCATTATTGTTTTGTTTACTTTTTTTTTAACTTCGGTATTTTATTTAAACATGTAATTACCTATTGCATGAGTGTAGGTAAAGTAGTATATGAAACTGCACATAACTAGGTATTAATACACCTCATTATGCAACAGATTCATTTTTTTTTCAACAACGAAACATAACTGTTAATTAAAAAATCGAACTATGTACTTACATTTTTATCTTTATCCTTATTCTTTCTGCCAGTCAGAATTCCAAATAGTCTTCGAAATTCAAATTGAATCGAACAAACCTCGCTAATCGATGGCGTGTAGAGTTGCACTAACTAATTTAGTAACGCCACTTTACGAATCGATTCTCGCGATTTAATTGCCAGCCACAGATTTATCGGTATACCCATTATGTTTATCGAAGTCGGTAGCCGATCTAATCTTTTCACCATTTTGGGAAGTGTAAACGCACTTAGTTTTAATTGACCGTGAAGATTTTTGGTTACTCTGTTGATTATTTTTAGTTTAGCTACTGATCACGTTATAGATTTCTCGTAGACTATAATCACCACTTCCCAGCTGAAGCACTAGGAAGTGGTGAATGGTGGGCGTTTTGTTGGACTGTCTTATGTAATTTTGACGTTCGAAAATATTTGATTCTCAGCCTAATTTGAATAAATAACTTTTGATTTTGATTTTATCCTATATCTACTTAATCGTCAAGCGAGAAGTTTGGTAATTTCAAAATCACCAGTGGATGCTGCTCCTCATATCGCCACCCTAATGCCATAGTTTTCTCAAGTCTTAGACATACAGATACAGTTTTCATGACAGAGAGGATATACGCTTCTGTTATCTGAAATGAATTCCATGTCATTAGATATATAAGATTATTTATGTAAATATAAACAAATTAAATGGCGATGCAAACACCGCCTCCCTCACACCTAACGACCGACTTGGTATAACGCGCCATAAATTGACGTTTGTTTAAGGAGGAAGCGTCAGGATAGCCCGCGAAATTCAAATTTTCTTACGTTTTTTGCAATTTGCAAGTCAGTATTAAGTTGTATGTTAAATAAAGTATGATTTGCGGCCGTAACAAATATGTTTTTACAGAATTATAATCATTAGAATTAGTAATATCCTCAAATTTCAAGATTTCATGAAATAGACATTCATTAGGATTGCCTGGTCTTAAAGAGTTGTATTGATCACTTTAATGATTCTAATTATGTAAATAGATACTTGTTACGGCCGCAAATTATATTTTGATCAACGGACGATCTAATACCGACTTGTAAATTGCAAAAAACGTAAGAAAATTTGAATTTCGCGGGCTACCCTGACGCTTCCCCCTTAATAACATACACATAATTGGTTGGTTTTTATGTAAGCTTATTATGCACGTTTCTAACTCTGAATTAAACGTTTCCATACTTATAGCTACAGCCATACTGCCGCTAAAGTTCGTATACGTTAATATGGCACGTTTCGATGAGCGAGAAGCGAGTAGAGCTAGAAACTAGAGACGAATTGGCGTGCAGTGAGAAGCGAGTGTGCAATTCTGATAGTTTTGTCGCTGGCCTATAGGCGAGTGTGCGACTGCGACGGGCGATTACTCGCACCACTTGCTTGGGGCGGCACTCTAGATAGAAATGACTGCAGGTTGGTCTCTCGGTGTGAGTTCTGACTGACAATCGAGCATCGCTGAGCAAGTATCGCTGAACGAGTATTATCTTTGATAGTTCTTGTCGCTCTGCGACAAACTAGTGGAGCGAGTCCTCGCCGGCAGCGTAAACAGTCAGCGATCAAGTATTAATATATGCATCTCTTTTGTTTACACGGAATGTATGTATTATATCTATTGTACATTTCTTGAGCGAGAAAATAGCCGATAGTTAGTCGGTTCCTCGCCGGACTAGGCACAAGCTGTGGAACAATACAGTCTGTCGATTAAATGTATTGTTTATGCCAAAATACAGGAACTGTCAAAAATTCTTTGACATTAATTACCAATATACGAACGCTTTCAAAAACTCTTCAAAATTAATTAAAATTACGTTAGTCTTACTTGCCAAATCTATACCTGCGTGTTAGAGATTTTAACTCAATTATGTAATTATACATATATCCACATTTATTCCTCAGGCTGTAGGAGCCGACAAGCCTATCCCCTACGTATCAGCACCCTAATTACATAACATACTCAATCACATTCCGAAAGTTTTGAAGGATATTGCTAATCCATTGCTGCATAGGTTTGAAAAATTCGTCTGTTCAACAACTTAAATAACGCAATGAACGTGGCTGAACTGTAAAAAGGAAAACCATTGCGATTAATTGTCTCTTTATGAGTGTTACGTAATTATTCCACAGGTATTCAGCAGGATCGAAACTTTTTTATAAAATACTAGCTGACCCAACAAACGTTGTCCTGTCAAAATTTAAAAAATTCATACAAAATTCCCATCGAAAATGCACTTTCACTTTTCCCGAATTTTCCAATTTTCCCGGCAACTTTTCAAACATTTTCTTTCATACAAACCATGTCCTGACAATTACAAACACAATAAAAAAAGAATTAGCCAATTTAGTGCAGACGTTCGGAAGTTATGCGCGTACATACATACATTTCGGCGATTCATTTTTATACAGGGTTATTGGTAAAACACCAACAACCTCTTAAGGGGGCATTGTACTCATCATTATGAACAACTTTTACTATGGGGCCAAACCTGAAATCGCAAAAAAAAAATCTGCTGTTAGGTACTTTAACGAATTATGCGAACATAAATATACTGAACAGCTGATTTTTCGTTTTATAGGAATTTTAAAAACACAAAATATATTCATGTAGGTATCCCCTTAATAACCCTGTTTGACCTGAAATCAGGTTTGGCCGATAACATATATCTGCAAACCTCTTTACAATAGGGCAGTGCAGAAAAGACAAACTATATAGTACCCCACTGATAATCCTTTAAGAAATTCGATTTTTTCTATGACTCAGAGTGTTTTCTTCTTCTCTAAACACTTTTACTTTGTAATAATTATGTACGAGGCTATAATCAACAATCTATTGTCATTAGTTGATCAACAACCAACCATGCGATTTGACAGTAGAATTTACAGATCCGGGGTTTGAATAGGCTTTTAGAAATCAATAGTAAAGCTCATAAATATAGATGTCAAGCCCTCAGCACAACAAATAAATATAAATAAACCCTGCTTCTGACTGATTTTCTATTTTCAATTAAATTCATTTAAATCTAAGTGAAACCGGGCATTTAAACTAGTGTTTAAATCTCGAGTAGATCATTGATCTCTATTGATCGAGAGATCGGCGCCGGCAGTGGGAGGAGGCTGCCTCGGAACACCTGCCGCCCTAGTACTGTGGACCAGTGTCTCAGACACACAGCTTAAAACATCGCAACTCACACAACAGCTCATATGAAATTACACTCTATTTCAAAACATTTAAAGTCGAAATTGGTCTTGTGGTAAATAAATTTTGAGCTATTCTGGACCTAGTTTCGGCCGTATAGCCAACCTAGTCTGGGTACAAATCTTGTTCAGATAATCTCCAACTACTTTTACTATAGGCAATGAGTTACTGCCGCCGAGTTTAATAGAACCTTCACAATGCTGTGTGATTTTATAACGACTGAAACCTCGATGCAGCCGACTTTACCCGTTATATGGACATTCTAAGCTTCCTTAGTGGTTAGCAAGGAGTTATGTTGGATTCAGGTAATATTTGTGTGATTTTGTTCGAATAACTAGAGCTAGGGACTTCATCAGATAGAGCCTACGTGACAGCGGACACTACTTGCAAGAGACACTCTCCTTGGCTCTACATCCTTAATGGAATTGCTAAGAATATTTCATGAGTTCTGAAACCTCGATATGAATGCTTCCTATCGGTAAGGATATATTTAGCTAATGGCTAAATAATAACAGCCGTACGGGTCGATCGAAGGTTAAGCTACGCTTGCCGCGGTCGGTTCGTGGATGGGTGACCATCCATAACATATCGAGGCTCTTCCGTGGTAGTCAGAAACCCGAAAGTCTGACAACCAGTCTTACTAAGGGGTATCATATTACCTTTTAACTGGGTTGTAGAGGTCAGATAGGCATTCTGGTTAGACTGGAAGTCGACCCCAACATAGTTGGGAAAAGGCTAGGCAGATTGATTGAATTTGGTAAGGATGTGTGTAAAATGCAAAATATATTTAACTTGGCCGAGCCCAAAAGTCAAACAGACAAAGAATCACATAGAAAATAGAATCAAAATAACATTTTCAATGCGTGTTCTTTTGTTCATCAAAGAATTTGTTAACTGAAAAGAAATTTGGCAGGCAACAAAAGCTATTAGGAACTTTTACGTTCCGCAAATATTCAAGTCAGTGCGAACTCATTTGACCGTTTTTTTGTTTTTAGCACTCACTCAATGATATCAGCTAATTGATATCTGGTGCAGAATTAATACCATCAGTGTTAGTTTTTATTTTATTACTACCCTGAGCCAAAATCTGACAGAAATACATTAATTTTTAGGGGTCCGTACCTCAAAATGAAAAACTATTACAAATAATTTAAAACCGTAATTAGCCAAATCGGTCCAGCCCCTCTCAAGTTATGCGTGACCAAGGGAAACAGGGATTCATTTGTATTTAGTGAAGATAGAAATTATTAGAATCAGATTTGAACACAAATTCATTTAAGACAAATGTGAGACGACTACAAACTTTTTATGGATAGATATAGATTCAGATAAGTATATATAAATTGTAAGACGTATGTATGTAATTATGGACCGGAAGGCGCTAGATTATTTTGCAATTCACATTAGGGAAATAATTATAATATTAACAAGACGGTAGCCTGTTTCTTGATCGGGTAAGACTTTAACTTGGCTTTCTATCGCTTGAAGCTTGTGTTTTTTTCATATTTTATTTGTTTTAAAAATACATTTATCGTTTAGTTTAGGGGCCTGTGGCTAAGTAATAACAGCCGCACTGGTCGATCGATCAGGTTAAGCTACGCTTGCCGCGGTTGGTCCATGGATGGGTACATATTAAGACCCCTCCGTGCCTCGGAAAGCACGTTAAGCCGAGGATCCAGTTGTCTGACAACCAGTCTTACCAAGAGGTATCGTATTACCCAGTTACTGAATTTTGGAGATCAGATAGGCAGTCAATCCATGTAAAACACTGGTATTCAGCTGCATCAGGTGAGACTGGAAGCCGACCCCAACATAGTTGGGAAACGGCTAGGCAGATTTTGTTTTATTTTTTACGGGAAACCATAAGTCATTTGTTCCTTTGAACATAACGTAGCGTAACATCACGCTTGTAATCCCGGAAGGGTTAGGTTTGTACTTATATATGGACCCATTTTTGCAAACAAGAACCAACCCACAGTATAAGTGCTGTGGGTTGGTTCTTGTTTGCAAAAATGGGTCCATATTACCTACTAGCTGCTGCACGCAGCTTCGCCCACGTAGATGTCAATGTCAATACTTCCCTATCTGAATCGGATATTTCATTTTTTTTGCGCGGAACGCTAATTATTTTTCTAAAATAAACTAGCCTAAGTTACTCCTTATATCATCAGCTATCTGCCAGTGAAGTTCAAAATCGGTCCAGCCGTTTCGGAGATTAGCCGGAACAAACAGACAGATAGACAGACAAAAATTCTAAAGTTGTTCCTTTGTTATAAGTAACGTATATACTTTCATATGCATTTAGTAAAAAGCTGTTATTTTGACATTGGAAACAGACCGAGCTGCTACTGCGAAATTCCTGATAGTAAAACCCAATAACACTCCCGACCCGCTCCCTAAATGCATAACACACTATCTATCGAAATCTGAAACATTTTGAAGCAAACTGCTAAACCATTGCTTCATATGTTCTAAAAACTTATCTGCTCAGCAACATAAAAAACGCAATGAATGTTGTTGAACTGTAAAAGAAGCCAATTCCGATTGATAGTGTGTTTATAATTAGGGTGTGCAGGGAATCAAACCAAGGACCTCCTGCTCAGCAGTAGTGCTTGCAATCACTAGACCATCCAGGCTGCAGTCATAATCATTCTTTCTTTTAATGTATAAATTCCATTACTTTCTCCATTGACAAACCTATGCTATGCTAACAATATTTTTACAAGAAATATAATATAAATGCAGTTTAAGAGCAATCAGGGTTTTTTTAAAAGAAAAAATATTAATGAGCTTATGTTATAATATGTGTAAATATTGCTACTAAGGTTGCATACCATAAAATATATTCAATTAAACACATTATTTTTTTTATAGTTTGTATAGTTTGTAAATGTATGTAAACTGTTTTTTTATTTAATAAATAAAAAAACAGTTTACATACATTTGTTAAACCTTAAAACATACCACACAAACCATCGCGGGTTTAACAACAGTTTTAATTAAAAACCTTTTCCTTTAAGTTGGTTAAGAACAAGCAGAAGGAAATGAATAGTTTCAGCACGCACATATTCAGTAAGCAGCGGATCAATATTTATGCACTATTCACTTTATAAACCTGCCATATTATTACCGCACGAGACTGCAGCAATATCAATACACATCCTATTGACATCGCTTCTTATTTGATTTATCTCAGAGGGAGAAGGTACGTGAGAAATAATTATATAGTCAAAGGACTGCCTCATTGGCCTAGTGGTCGCTAGCGTTACTGCTGAGCACGGGGTCCTGGGACCTGGGAGGTCGGGCAAAGTATTTTCTTCTTTCAAAATTTCTCAGTAGCAGCTTGGAGTCTGGATTTGTGTCCGGTTGATGACAATAGGCTCACCCCCTGTTACATAACTGGCAAAATGAGGGTGTACTATGGTTACAGCGCTGCCGAACCCTTCGGGATTGTTTCACAGGTGTGATCTATATACCTAGTCTTGGCATACATATTGTCACGAAGAAAAACAAAAAAAAAATATTGCAAATAATATTTATTACTTTTACAGTGTGTTAGTTTAATACATAAGTATAAAACAATTTAAAATATAAAAAGCTTATTCGAAGTGGTCTCCATTGGCTGCAAGTCCTCTAAACGTTGAGGCCAGTTATCAATAGAAGCACGCACTCTTTCCATGGGAAAATTCTACACTGCCAATCGTATGGATTGTTTTAGGGACTCCAAATTATCATGGCGTTTAGAGCAAGCCGTACTCTCTAAAACTGACCATAAATCATAATCCAGCGGATTAAGATCGGGACTAGACGACGGCCAGTCTTCAGCTCTGATGAATTCCGAAACGTTCACTTCCAACCAAGACTGCGTGGACCGAGCTTTATGACCCGGCCGGCGCCGAGTCTTGTTGGAAGGACTTTACTTGGTTATTGAACATGGTGTTATTAAGGGGCTTAACTAACTTCTTAAGAATGGTATCTTGATACACTTGTGCCGATGTTTTGATACCTTTTTCACAAAAATATGGCTCAGTCACTCCTTCATTGCTAACACCCCACCAAACCATCACTGAAGTCGGATAATGCCCACGTAGCACTCTGTCGACTAATTGGGAAGCTTCCTAAATATGAAATACGGTCATTTTGTTTGTTAAAATGTTGCTCAATTGTAAAGATTTTCTCAACCGTAAACAAAATTTTGCTGTGGCCTCCCTTTGCGTACCGCTTCAGTAGTTGTTTCGATTTTACCACCCTATTCTTTTTTAAATTATCTGTTAAAAAATGACCAGTGCGTCTCTTATAGGCTGCCAGTCCTAAGTCATCTTTTAAAATACGCGACATGGTTCTGGGTGTTATCTTCATCTCCCGAGATAAAATCTTTTGCTTTCGGACAGGATTTCTTCGAATTCTTTCACCTACTGCTTTGACCACCTTTATCGTACGAACACTACGTGGACGGCCAGATCTTTTTCTGTCACAAACAGAGGAGGTCTCATTGTACCTACTAATAGCCCGGTACACAAACATTTGACTAATACCAAGCGTATGGGGAGTTTTAAATATTTCATTTGGTTCCATACCAACTTTGTGTAATGCAATCACAGCGGTTCGGTTCTCTTTATCACCCCACTCCATTTTAATATCGCAAAATATTGTACATTGTATTGGCGCCAAAATTAGAAAACTCAATGAACGATCGTATAAAAATGAAAGATTCCAAATTCAAATGTAATATCTTTCTTTTTTATCTGTGTATATTCAAGTCTATGTATAGTCAAAGGTCTCTAGTGTATCTTAATATTTCATGGGCGATAATTAAACCCTACTTGCTAAAGATTGCAATATTCCCAATTGAGTTTAAGCAAAAAGTAAAGTAAAAATCGTTTACTTCAACATTAAAATTACAATATGGAGATAGCGTTGATACCAAACTAAGCACAGCTTGTATCTTCGGCACTATAGGTTACCTATTCAGTTCTTTGAGCCTGTATATTCAACTTCTGAAAACTGTATGACCTCCGGATAGGCTCATTCCAAAAGATCAATTAGAAACTGGTACATAATATTATATGTTATGTAGGAATTTATCCGTCGGATAATTTAACCAAAACTTTTCCGAAAGAAGTGCAACAAGCCTCTAAGTTCCTAATTTCTACCAACCACGTAGCAAAAGTATATTTTGCTGCGTGGTGGAAATTGCATAGTCTGTATTTAAAATGCGTGTGTAAAAATAACTGTAAGAAATATGCACCTCTGGGTAAAATACGGTATGCAAATAAATGCTTAAAACTGGTCGCGCGGATAATTATGAATAAACAGTGTTATTAGCTTATAACAGAGCAATAAATTTAATATTTATTACTTAAAATGAGGTGTGTCCTGAGAGCCTTTGTGACTCATGCAGTAGTATATTGCAGAATATACCCACATAAACTTAAGGATATAATTATTAAGATGTACGTATATATAAAGTCTTCAAGATGTATGACATTTTATTTTTACATAAGTTATTACATGATTGGTCAATAAATCATATTTGATTCTACTGCAGACCTTGGTAGGTTAGGTTGATTTACTTATGTACTTAGATTACAAAATATGCAATATTTCTTATAAAGTCTAATAGGAAAATAATAAAGCTTTCCATATACAGGGTGTCTCAAACGTAATGTCCAAAGGCAAATGGTAAAGTGGAGGGAGCCACCTATAATTTAAAAAAATTACAGTTGGAATATATTCTAATTTTTTTTTATCTGTGGTTATAAAGTTTCGTTAAAGTTAAAGAAAAGACAAGTAAAATATAATATGAAGTCTTGCAGAGCCGTACTGAACGTAAATAGGAACATCATCTTGTACCTACACTATCAAGGCGAAATTTAAACTTGCTACGTCGAAAATTTTGTTCACAGGTTCGAAAAATCCAAGTGAAAGGGTAAAATTTCTTAAAAATGGTTAAATTAGCGAAATTTTCTGAACTGTTCAGATTATCCCAACTTTTAAATGTTGAGGAGCACGTCGCTAAGTAATAACAGCCGCACGGGTCGATCCATCAGGTTAAGCTACGCTTGCCGGGGTTGGTCTGTGGATGGGTGAAGATCTTTACATACCGAGACTCCTCCGTGCCTCGGAAAGCACGTTAAGCCGTTGGTCCCGGCTGTCATTCGTGGATCTTTGACAGTCCTTACAGGTCGTCAGAAGCCAGAAAGTCTGACAACCAGTCTTACCAAGTTACTGGGTTGTGGTGGTCAGATAGGCAGTCACTTCGTGTAAAATACTGGTATTCAGCTGCATCCGTTTAGACTGCAGGCCTACCCCAATATACCTGGGAAAAGGCTAGGCAGATTGCAGATTGATTGAGGTGGCCACGTCCGCTTTGCCCCATTTGTCTTTGGATCACTACGTTTGAGACAACCTGTATAAAGTTTATTTAAAGATTTACATGTAGTCAGTAGAAAATTGCCTCAAATCGACAAAAGCTTTCCAGTACTTCATAGCTGATCTATTTTCCTTCAAATCCTGATACCAAAAGAGACTTATGTTCGTGGTATGTACCAATATTCATTAGAACTACTTTCTATCAAGCCTAGCTTACAATTCAAAAATCACAACTCATCCTAAACAAAAGGTACAAATGAAATGGTAGCAATTTGTCGAGAGCGGCGCGGCTCGTGTCGATGGGCCCCGAGATAACGATCATAATGACCAATGAGGCCACCACTCAAAACTTGCCACCGAAACGCTACCATACTACCATTGGTGACCACCATTGGAATATTATTTGAATGGCGTTTTAGATTATAAAGCGGGTTCGAAAATGTTTGTATGGGACCTGGCATACCATACACTAACTACCGCCCGCCACTGGTGATGGAGGCCAGCGGTGAAATTAAAAAAAAAATATACTTTATTTTTCCACGTTTTTGAACTCAAATATAATATCTGAAAGTATATCACTTACGAGATTTATCACTAAATGTTTTTGTTTGCAATCGCTTACTCTATCGATGGACACATGTTTCATCGCTGGCGGCAGATTTTTTTTTTGTATTTATAGGTAATGCCAATGCCAACGAGGTGAGATGTTCTTTAAGAGGCCGCCAGAGCATGCGTAGTTCATACAAACGAAATACCAAAATAATTTGTAAATCAAACATATTCATAAGGTATTGTGTATTTATTCCGATTGGATTGCAGAATATCTAGGTTCGTAAATATACAGGGTTATTTGTAAAACACCAACAACCTCTCAAGGGGTCATTGTACTCATCATTATGAATAACTTTTACTATGGGACCAAACCTGAAATCGCGAAAAAAAATCAGCTGTTCAGTACATTTATGTTCCCATAATTCGTCAAAATGTACTGAACAGTTGATTTTTTTTGCCATTTCAGGTTTGGTTCCATAGTAAAAGTTGTTCATAATGATGAATACAATTACCCCTTAAGAGGTAGCTGGTGCTTTACAAATAACCCTGTATATTAAGTAAGAACACTGATTTAAACATAAAATATGAGAAAAATAAGTTTTCTATAGAAATTTGAAATTCCTCATATCTTGTTTTTAAATCAGTGTCCTTTCAGAATATATATTTATGAACCTAGATATTCTGTAATCCAATCAGAATAAATACACACTACCTTAAGAACATGTTTGATTTACAAATTATTTTGGTTTGAACTGCGCATGCTCTGGGGGCCTCTTAAGCCTGCTTGCTCCACAAATTACTAAATAAGTTCAGCGCTTAACATCATTCTGTCTCTGTTATTTTCAAACGATTGACTTAAAAATGATTTTAACACGTTTAGCGCTAAACGCATTTAGTGATTTGTAAGTTTTGCGCGCTCTAACTTAGTTTTTGCTAATATCTTTGTATATCAAATGATTTGTCTTTGAAAAGACGAAGCACTAATACAAAGGCACGTGTGGAAGCTTGAAATTATGGAAATTTATTTAGGTGCTACGTAGGAGAATTTTTCGTAGCAAATGGCTACGAAGCTAGCATTTGAATAACAAGAGGACAATTTCATTAACTTTAAGTACTGTTAGTTTTGGTTTTCTTCATAGACACGGAATACATAATGGTACAAGTTCACACACTCATTTAAGGGTCCAAAATACATAATAGTACAAGTTCACAGACTCATGCAAAGGTTCAAAATACATAATGGTACAAGTTCACAGACTTATGCAAAGGTTCAAAATACTTTTCGTCTCAGGTAAAAAAGTAGAAATTATTTACATAAATATCATTCTAAATAAGATTGTACTTAGTTGCGCAAATTGTCACTTTTATTTTTGTCGCATTTTCCAAGAACAACATCGGTTAAACGCGACGTATCGGTGGCTGATTAGCCAGGGCCAGGCTCGAACCCCGGACCTCTCGTTCTCCGAACGAGTCTGTGTGAGACGCGTGCGCGGCGTTTGAAATGTGCCGACAAACGCGCCGCGCTCTTATCTCGCGAGAGACCGATTTTTGTTCTAACAAAGTGACAATAATGGTCTTTGTGGTTGATAAATATAGATTTTTGTGCACTTCCTGAAAATGTATCGCTTAGGAGGTCGTGAGTCGTGAGGTACTCGGAGGAATGCTGTTCCCTCGCTTATAGTTACAGCAACGACATTGCACTTCTTTTGAGGTTATTACGATCTTTTTTTGTTCTAGTAAAGTTTTGGTAATATTTGGTCCAGTTATCACGATAACATGAAAGTTTTGTTCGTAAAAGACAAACCAACTTAAGAATTGCAATAGAACAATTGCATTTAAGGAAATTCTATAAAATGCTGTAAGAAAATGGCTGACTTGATAACGCGAATGACTTTCTTTTCTAACCGATACTTGACGGAAAACAATTGTTTCTATTTTAATTTAATAATAATCATATTAACTAAATTCGCTAATAATATAATGACCATTGTTGAACCAGATTCATACGACATATGCTCAAACATTCAGCAAACAATCTCAAAAAAGGTCGAGCCTCAAATCTAAACACTTCATGCATTTCAATGGAAAAAAGACCAGTTTACATTTACACAGAAGTGGCTACTGTTGACAGGGAAGTTCTATTTTGACAGTAACCACAAGATGGCGGCCACGGGAGCTTGGAGCTTGTTATTTAATTAGAGCCACATTAATTTCGTAACAGTTACTTCCGCCCGCGGGGCGCATCTAAAATATTGTGACTAAGGCTTGTACTTACTACTTTTGAATTTGGAATTTTTAATTGTCATCTGTGAGCAGTTTTTTTATTATTTAAATGATGTCTGGACACTTGGGACTTATAGTTAATTTAGGTCAGGTTGAGTAAGCGCGGTAATCAATACTCGTGCCTTCTCTCTATGAGAAATGGCTGATATTATTAAGATAAGTCTCATGTCTGTCTAGAAGTCTACATTGATCGTAGTGACGAATATGACGGTATTCCTCGGATAGAAAAGAGAAGCATATCCGTCGTAGTAGGTTACAAATGCAATGAAGATTATTTTAATATTTCCTGCATAGCCTTTTCCAACGATGTTGGGGTCAGCTTCCAGTCTAACCGGATGCAACTGAATAACAACCTGTTAGTTAATAAAATAAAAGCAAAAATATTTTTTAGCTTCGTTGTTTTATTTGAATCTTGAAACTCAAATTGGGACGAACCTTTTTCGTTGTTGAGTCTGAATAGAAACTTCTACCTTATAAATGATCTTAAATCTTAAGTCGTATAAAATTAAATGAGCAGTTTTGTCGTAATTAAATATAATAAAGTTGAAGAAATAGAAAAGGAATTACGCTACTGAAATGTTGTAAAAACAAACTCATTATCAGTCTTAAAGTTAACGCGATAAAAACGGTAATTATTTGTTTCCCAACATTATGTTCAATACACCTATGTTTTATATTGGTTCATATCGTTTGATCGACGCACATAGACCTTACTATTTCAGCACAACGCTATCCATGTCTAGATGTATGTATGTAGAATTGTTGAAAGAATTGATTTAGTGCTCGTACTAATTTATACGCATTTGAAATCGTTGGAGCTTGGTTTATGAAATATGGTGATAAGGTAGGGCAGCCTAACATAACTCATGTATTTTAGCTACCTACTGGTCAAAACTTGGTGTTTGTCGAATGTGTGAGTTAACTAATCCGCGAACAATGCAACATTCACGATATACGCTTGGGAATGCCCGACTGTCCTCATCATATGCAAGGCGATCGCAAACTTTCAGCCCGGTTAGGACCAGAAACCAGGGATCGGACTAATGCTCGGTTCATATAAACAAAAACGGGTCGTTTTGCTTACCAATGGTAGCGTTTTTATTGCCAAACTGGACATATAAATATATTCGTAAACTAATTTTACCTGTGATGCAAAGCTATGAGGTATTTGCTTCATTATTAGTAAAGATACAAGAGTCTTAATTTTAACCAATAACGGTCCGTAAATTATAGGACCCGAAGGCTAATCACTGCTGATTCTCTGGTAAGTTTTGAAGCTTTCACGTCTTTATTTAATGTTTATGTGTAATATACGGTGTCTAGCAGACAAACAGTCAAAGTCAAACATATGGATTTTCAATGCAATTCCTAATGCAATATTAGGAATTTCTTTGAAAATCATAAGTTTGAAAAATTCATCTCCAAAAAAAAATCCGAAGTCGGATCGTGAAAAAAAGTAGCTGGTCGCTATTAAGTGTATAATTTAACATACATATATGATGTAGTAGGTGTGTGCTCACCCCATTATATACATTAAAAAAACCCGGCCAAGTGCGTGTTGGAACACGCACAATGAAGGGTTCTGTAGTTGGGATGAATTTATCCTAAGAACAAACTAAACATGTTCTCCCATACATTTCAACTGCAAATGTAAGTTTGTACGCACAATATTGAGAGACCTGCCATGTTATTTTAAGACCATAGACTTCTTATAGGTTTTCCTGTAATCTACATATAAGTATAGAACGATTTTCTGTATTTTTTCAAAATTTTAGGCTTATTAGTTTCGGAGCCAAGAGGGTACCTAATGGTCAATTTTCGTCTATTTTCTTAAATAAATTTAAAACCATTTATTTGAGATCCTCACAGAAAACACTTTCATTTGATATATCGCACGGTAGTTTGTAAAACTTTTTTTTTATTTTCTTATTTGGGGCAAATTGACTTCCATATTCAAAATTCATTTATTTACGTGTTTGGGTCACAGAAATTCATACGTGTACCAAATTTCAAATTAATCGGTCCATATTCGGAGCAAATTGCTTGACAGGCGAACAGACAGACAGACGCACAAGTGATCCTATAAGGGTTTCGTTTTTCCTTTTTAGGTACGGAACCCTAAAAACAACGCAAAATACATTTAAAAGAATTCTCGTCACATCGATCAGGCAAAGGGACATCAGTGTTTAATGACGTAACATTATTATGCACTAAAATACTATTTATATCTTATTATTTGATAGAGGACATAAAACACGCCCGACTACCGGTGTTACATTTTAATTACAGGTCGGTAACGCTAGCCTTATTTGGAGGAAAAAAATATATAAAACGCCTCGAGGACAGAATTTAATAGTTGAAAAAAAAAGTTTAATCAACTCGTGTGGAAAGACTGTTGAAACATATTAGTCTGTAAGAAACTTTATTTGTTAGCATAATCAGCCTAATAATGAAATAAAATGAAATCTTTTATTTTCCAGATATAAATCCACATACAATTTAAATAAAAACACACATAGATAACGTAATGTTCCCATTCTCACAGCTGGGACTCAGGCATCCTCTCGATGAGAGGAAACGGGCTGTAATCAACCACGCGGGCCCAGTGCGGGTTGGAAGATGTCACACGTCTTGGAATTTTTGGTTCTAGGGGCTGCTCAACCAATTTTGATGGCGGGCCATAATTTTGATTCCGTGTCAGCCGGCGGGCCTTCTAATAAATAAAACTTGCCTTGGCCCGCCAATTCAAATGCGTTGGCGGGCCAGTTGGGGGCTCGCGGGCCTGAGCTTCAGTCTCGACATAGATAGCGATCGCTATACGACCGAATTCCGTCGCAAAGTCCTAGTGGGGTATCTAGACAGTCAAAATTGCTTGACAAGCATGTGATTTTTTCGTGTTTGTCATGCAATTTTGACCGTCTAAGGACGCCACTAGGACTTTGCTAGGAACTAGGACTAGGAATTCGGTCGTAAAGCGATCGCTATCCATGTCGAGACTGCAGGCCCTGGGGTTGAGCAGCCTTGTTCTAGGACATACCGGTTACCTCACGATGTTTTCGTTCAACGTTTTGAGAGCAGTGGTGATGAAATAATTTACATGGAGTAAAGCGCCTGTCTGGGTTCAAACCTACGACCTCCTACTCGTAAGTCGCGGCTGTTACCACTGGGACACCACTGCTCTCAAGAAGAGAAAAAAAATAGAATATGCTTCAAGTTTAATTTATATGAAACCAGACAGGATTTTTTTTAAACCGTTTGAAATCAAAGATAATAAAAAATCTGGTCTACCTACAGTTTTAGTTTTACTCTCTGTGCAAAACCAACCATCTAAAACTCCTTTTGATAACAACGTTACAAACATATCACAATAATAAAGGCCAACTTATCAAAAGACTAGAAGTAGGTACAGTAGAACACTGGAGGCCTTTTGAGGGACTCTGGTTTCGATTGCCTTTCATATAATTATCCAGATGTTAGTGTCTAGGTCACGTCGCGAGTTGCTACAGTGATGGCAAGGTCAACGGGGCATTCGATCAGTCTGAAATGGTCCTTTATGAAAGTACCTACCGGGATTTGAGCGTTTCCAATCCTATTGAAAAAAAGGACCGACTTTGTCTTTGTCACCTCCGACCTAGACTAGAGTCAAGAGCAAACCCATCTCAAATTAAAAAAATAAAAAAGAAAAAAGCCGGGAGATGTCGTGGGACATCTGGTTGGAACGAAGTTCTTTGTATATCGTAGTTGTCAAACCAAAATCTGCTATGTGCAAAAATTATACTATTGAAATATTAAAAAAAAAAGTTCTGAAGGTGTTTTTTAAATAACTATATCAAATGAAAGCCATAGATATTATCGTCGATCATAGGCACATAGCAGTTTTTTTATACGGTACCTATATAGGGCAGTGAAGTATACGCAAAGTTCATAAAGTAGAAATCTCAAAAAAGTGCACATAGCAGATTTTAGTTTGACAACGACGATATAATGTATTAATACAGATAAATACAGAGCCATCTAGTATGGTCTCAAGTTTCATTTAAGTGACGGCATAAAACTTTTTCGTTACGTCACATTTTCTGCCAGTTTACTCCTACCATAAGCCGCGATAGGGTGACTACATGATCTAAACGCAACTAAACGCAAGTTTTATAATGCCTAAAAGTATAAGATCCACTGCAGTTAACAAAATCAGAGAAATATATGATATTCTTCAGGATATATGCTAGTTAGAAAGTGTGTTCAAAACATGATACAACTAATTTGATGCGATAGAAAAAAAACACGATGACACCTTTAAAATGTATTTTAACCATTAAAAACCAATATACATGCACTCGTTCTGATTTTTTGTCAGATTATTCTACAAGCAACATGTTAACGTCATAGTGTTTTAATTTTTTTGTCCAATCAATAGATTTTTTGTAAATAGATAATTGCTTAATATTTTGCAATAAATTACCAGTATTGTGTCATAGTTCTCTTTCTTTTCAATGCAGTCGGACAGTGACAGCGTTTTAGATCCTGTAGTTCCCTTAAAGAACTTCGTTCCAAAACTAAATATACATATATTTGTAGACGTAGAAAATCATGAGATTTTGAGCCACTTTTTAACTTGAATATTTTTAAGCAACACCAGAAATAGCCAAATTATTTTGCCTGTAAGTTGATTTAAAAAAACTTTATGCACAAGTAAAATATACTGTAGATACGAGTACAAAGGCGGGTTTAATGCCTGAAATTAATGTTTCTGGTCTATTAGAAGGCACAAAACATTTTTCCAAAACAGTGATTTGCTCTTCAGCACTGCAATGCTTTCAAGCCACTTTTGTTCAGGACTCATGAAATGCGTCCTTTGATGCAAGATCCAGATGTTTTGTAGGTCGCGCCCACGCAGCACGTCGTTGCAAGGTCACGTCGTGTGGCCACTGCGTCCCTTTCCGCTCCAAAAAGCAGCCAAGTTATGCAAACCTCTTATAATGTACACATACGCGACTATAGGTACTTTGCACAGCCTGTGTGTTTTTCTATTGTTTTTCATTTCATATATGAAAAAACCGTGCTAATGGTTGAGCAAGTAATATTTATATATTGGATGCTTTTGAGAATGCCCTGAATAATGTGACTACTGTCGACTGTGCATATATGTTCAGTAGGTACATTATAGGGAACGTTTAAGGCGCTTCCCCGACCAAACGATCTCTGCGCACGCCCCTTTATCATAGAACTCACAAAATTGATGATAATATTTTAATTTAAAAAAAAATAGCGATATTTTTAAATAAAATAAAATGTTAATAATTTAGATTTCTAAAGTACTATGTGTTAGTGTAATCGTCAAATGATTAGAAAGTCAACTATAACAAAAGATGCATGCAATCAATAATTTTAGTCACTTTTTACAAGGATTTTAAATGTATTTATAACACATAAAAATAAATAAGAACGTGCAATGTGATGATAGGATATCGAACATTAATACTGTAATTTCAGATGTAGTTTATCACTTTTAATTAATGAGTTAATAGTCTTTGAATAGCGCACTATCGCAGGTTTTGCTCGGGGTAGCGCCTTAACTCTACTTTTCTGTCATGAGTTCATGACTGCAAATTCAGGCATTGCCTTTGACTGATTTATGAGTAATGCAAAAATCACAACCTCTTAAGCGAAATGAAGTTACTTTTCAAGCTTATAATAATGACTACGAGCATAAGGCCTAATAATGTATACTAACAATAAAGTTTGTTTTTAGGGTTCCGTACCTCAAAAGGAAAAAAACGGAGCCCTTATAGAATCACTCGTGTGTCTGTCTGTCCGTCAGTCAGTCTGTCACAGCCAATTTGCTCCGAATCTAATGGACCGATTAAGTTGAAATTTGATGAATTTCTATGACCCAAACACGGACGTGTAACGTAAATAAATGAATTTTGAATATGGGGTCACTTTTAGAGGGCAAATAAGGAAATTAAAAAAAGAGTTTTGCAAACTGTACCGTGTGACATATCAAATGAAAGGAATCAAATAGGTGCCAAATATATATTTTTTTTTATAATAATACAATATTTTTATTTAAAGTTAAAATAAAGATATCTCCGAGACTAGCGAGCCTAAAATTTTCGTCGGGGGAACAAGAAATTTCACGCAGACGAAGTCGCGGGCAGAAGCTGTCTTGATAAGTTTTAATTGTGGTTGAAGATAAATTGTTTGTTATCAGTGAATCGTTATGTTACTTCAAAAGGAACAACAATAAGTAATGATTACTCACATGGCCGTTTGTATCTATTTAAGTAATTTACTGTACTCTTTCTAAGAAGTCTGAAAAACATTCCAAGAAGCGAAATAATAATGAACAACACAACTGATTTTAGGAACATAAAAAGTTGACGAGAATCTAGCTCAAACACATGAACACGCGTTCTCCTCTGTTTACTTTTATAACTTTAGCCGATAGTTATGTCCGTTTCATCATGATATGTATTCAACATTGGAAGCTGTCCTAATATAAAATAACTAGGCATTTCATTATAAATGTATAAATAACATGTCAACCTACAAAACGAAGGTATAACAAGTTCGAACAAAAACCACAAGGAAACATTCACTGTGCGATATAATTAGTTTCTCCATGTTTCATTATGACAGGCAGATTGAAAAAATCATAAGCCATAAAAAATTACAAGTGAACCGGAAATGCAGATCGTAGACGGAGCGCCCGCGGGCCGGACGTGCGCCCGCGCAACTGGGTCAGTTTATTTCTGTTTTGGCGGGAACCTGGCCGGAAGGGACGCCATTGTGGATGCACCGGGAAGCCCGGAAAACACAGCCGGATTTCTAGCTAGTGAAATTTTACACGGCGTCTTCTGTAAACTGTAGCCAAATCATTGTGTCGAAGATACATCGCGTCTCGGATTCGGCTTTTTTCTTTGGAAGTAAATGTAGCCGAACGGTTTTAAGAGCTAATTCTGTTGCGATTCTTAGATCTCCATTCATGAAAATGTAACATTTCAGTCCATTAATGTGTTCTGAAAACAGGACGGAAACCAGTACACCCGTTTGTTTTTTCTCTAATTAAACCTGCAGAATCAAATTATTCGATCCGTGAAGCTGGTTTTCGTGTGAATTCGTAAGTATGGGGGTCATATTTACCCCAGTCCCCACATGATGTCGATGCGGGCGTTCGCAATAACATTCCTCGCAAAGACTCGTAAGGACTCTCAATTAAAATTAATTAAAGACAATTTAGCAATCCCTGAAAATAAATGGTCGCTTGACAATAAACGAGATTTATTAATTGGTCAAAGTTGTACGCTTCGCCAAATGCCCCATAAATATAGCTCGGAGTTCAGAATTGATCGTTGAACTCCTTTAGAGGTTGACAAATCAGTGTCCTTTCAGGTTAGTTTGTGGTTTATAATGGTGGAATAGCATGATTGTTAGCGTTGCGTCGCGTAACGATGCATGACAGCAGGTGCGTGCCTCAGTTCCCACATTATCGGCTCCTCGGGATCCGATAGCATCAGTGCGATAATTTTATGCTTTTCATACTTCGTAATTTGATGCTACACCATCTCTTTGAGGAGAATTTTTCCCATATATGAGGTACATTGCATATATTTATGGAGTGCCGCTATAGCACAAGATTTGAATAGCTTGGGTATAATTTTCTGATATTTGAGATCTGCAAGCAATATTTACCAAGATATGTTTTTATTTGATTTTCTTCCAAGGTCTGGGATGTCTCGTATTTAGAGCTACAATCGTGACTTGTGTCGTGATGGCCCAGTATTAAAGGCCTCGCCTCTCATGTAGGAACGAGGTTGTGGATTCAAATACGGGCAAGTACCAATGTGACTTTTTCAACACATAATGTATTTTCTGAGTCTATCTTATAGAAAAACATCGTGAGGCAACCTGGACTTTAGCAAGCGTGGTGATCAATGCTCGTGCCTTCTCTAATTGAGAAGAGGCGTTTGCCCAGCAATGGGACAATTTAATAGGCTGGTATTAGAAAAAAATAAATGAAAGACTGTCATTCGTGGATCTTTGACAGTCGTTACGGGTCGTCAGAAGCCCGAAAGTCTGACAACCAGTCTTACCAAGGGGTATAGTATTACCTAGTAACTGGGTTGTGGAGGTCAGATAGGCAGTCGCTCCATGTAAAATACTGATATTCAGCTGCATCCGGTTAGACTGGAAGCCGACCCCAACATAGTTGGGAAAAGGCTAGGTAGAATGATTGATTGACCTTATTGCATAACTTACACTTTTTCATCTATTATACAGGCTGTAAGTGTAAACAGTGGCAACCTTTTAAGGGGTCATTGTACTCAACATTATGAACAACTTTTACTATGGTACCAAACCAGAAAACGCAAATAAAAAGCAGCTGCAAAAGCATGTTCGCATAATTCGTCAAAATGTAGGGACCAGCTGATTTTTTTTTTTGCGATTTCAGGTTTGGTCCCACAGTAAAGGTTGTTAATAATGATGAGGGCAATGACCCCTTAAAAGGTTGACACTGTTGACACTTACACCCTGTATATTATTCGTGTCATTCCTATGAATTTTTCGAGTAGCCTATCGACCTTAAGCTGCCAATACCTCCTAAATGCTTTGAGGACAAGTTTGAGTGTCGATACGAGCTAAAAGATGGCGCAAAAAACAATATTTCGGTAAAATGTTAGTTAGAATGTATTGTAAGCATACGGTCGCTATGACGTTTAGCAAGTTAACAACAAAAATGTTACCGTTAATCGTTTCTCAAACAGAGGAAAGCATTTGCGAAATGTTCCCTTGGGCATAATGAGTGAATATTTACTAACACTGATCACAATGCGATACGAGCCACAATATTGGCGGGCGCTGACGGCGATGTTCCGCGAACCGCTCGGAGGAAACGTTACATGCGTCACTCCGGCGCATACGCATCATGCGCACCACTGACGATGTGCTGCTTTGACTTATAGTGAAATGTGTAGCTAATGTGGTTGACATGGACAATGGGCAAATAGTGTTATAATGACATTGAATTGGTAACATTTTACTTTTCTAGGGCGCAGTTTAGTCCGACTGGGCTAATTTTTCAATCGTCAGATAACTTTTATTTATGGAATAAATATTGCTTTTTGACAGCTTTTGTATAGAAAAAATGTCAAACTGTCATATTTATTCTTCAGATAAAACCTATCAGGCTATTGAAAAATCTGCCCTTAGATAAATTGCTCAAAAACTTTTTCAGTCAAGTCATCTCGTCTCGCACTAATGCCTCAGACGAGATGACTTGATCTACGTATAATGATGAAGATAATGGTACCTAAATTGAAAATACTGAAAGATGTTTTCAGTAGATAATGCACGTAGTATTACGAAATGCCTTGGTCTACCAAAGCATAGCTAGAGCCCTAAGTTAAGTACCATGTATAAAGTTTTAGGAAATGCTGCTTTTATTTTGCCAACATGTCATCATTCTACTGCCCTTGTCCTAATTTATTTGGTGTCGGCGCAACATGTCTTTTTCTTCCATACTTCTCTATTAGTCGTCATCTCGGTAGTCACTCCCCTTCTAGCCATAATTATCATTTCACACAGTCCATCACATCGTTTCTTTGGTCTTCCCCTACTCGTATAGCCATTCACATTCATACTCAAAACTTTCCTGACGACATTTTCCTCATTCCTCCGCATCATTTGCACATACCATGACAACCGATTTCCACACAACTTTTCAGTCACCGCCCACCGGCATCACTTTCAGACTTCCTCTTATATACTCATTACTTATTCTATCCATTCGCGTAACACCACACGTCCCTCTTAGCGGTCTTTGGCCAATAACTAATGAGCAATTACAAAAATAAATCTTCATAGATTTTTAATATATCTACTAGTTCATTGGCATCGCACCTACTGAGTTAGCTAGTGTAAAATAGAGTTGAAAGGCATATGATATCCATATACTTCAGGTCTTATAACGGGACCTTTATTGTGCCAGCTGTAAGCAACAAAAGCTAAGCCGAGTTGAATGACAACGTCAATATTGATAATCTTGGTATACCTAGATGAGTGACCAGCTTACAAACAGACATTTTAATATCTACTTATTGATAAAGTACTTACACATATGTTTGGACTTGTTTAATGAGTTGCCACATGCAATAACAGCACATAATTACGAAGCTTAATGAGAGCTTTTAGCGGGCAACACATTACTCTGATAGAGTGCACGCGATTTTCACTAACAAGAAAAGGTTAGTCGAGTATAGATACCTACTGGACGTACTGGTATCATAATTAGGTCTTTTTTTTAAGAAATAATGGACTAGGACTAAAAGTCAACGGCTCCGCATGTTTTTCGTGATGATGAAGTCGTTTTTAGGGTTCCGTACCTCTCAAGGAAAAAACGGTTCTCCTTATAGGATCACTCGTGAGTCTGTCTGTCTGTCACAGCCTATTTGCTCCGAATCTAATGTACCGATTACGTTGAAATTTGGTAAACGTATGAATTTCTGTGCCCCAAACACGAAGGTGTAACGTAAATAAATGAATTTTGAATTTCGGAGTCAATTTTAGGGGCAAATATTATTTTTTAAAAAGTTTTGGAAATTGTACTGTGTGACATATAAAATGAAAGGGCTTACTGTAAAGGGTCTCAAATATATATATATATATATTATAATTTAAAAATAAATTGTTTTAATGTTATTTAAGAAAATAGACGAAATTTGACCATTTTGAGTTTTGGGCCTAAAATTTTGAAAAAAAATATCCAGAAAATAGTTCTATAGGTAACTATAGATTAAAGGATAACTTATTAGAAGTCTATTGTCTTAAAATAACATGGTAAATCTTTCAATATTGTGCGTACAAACTTACATTTACAGTTGGAATGTATGGGAGAACATGGTTTTCAACAACAATGTAAAGTTTGTTCTTGGGATAAACTCATCGCAACTACGGAACCCTTCATTGTGCGTGACTTAGTCGGGTTTTTTTATAAGTTATGTTTTTGACCACAACCTCACCTGTAAGCGGTTAATGAGGCACACTTGCGTAGCAGGAATGTATTGGCTCACAACTTGAAGACATTCATTAATAAATAATTATAGACCTACATAAATTATTATGCATTCAATCTCTGCACCAAATGCCTGAACCAATATGTTTATGGTTTTTAATCAAAATTGATGACTCAGTCTTGTCCTAGAATACGGATTTCAGTTTTTCCTTACGTCCAATTCGAATGAAAATTATATTCTAGGGTTTTTAGACATTTCCAACATTTCCGACTTATCTACAAGAACAATAATCATGCAAATGGGTGGAAATTAAGACGTATCCATTACAATCATATCGAAGTGTTATCCAATCGGCTCTAGTTCTCGTATACACTGCTATACATCGTAACAGGAATCAATTGTATTTGTAACGGAGCGTTTATTGTTCCGTAAAGTTTACGAGGCGTCGTTCGTCGCCCAGAGAAAGCCATAGTGTTACAACAAACTAGATTTCGGCATTACAAGGCTTGCCACAATGGTAAATGGTCAAAATCGTGTCGAATCCTGAATGCGTTATTGTCTTAAGTTTTTAGTTTGTTTCTGCAACCTGGTTTCCTGTCTTTGTTGGATAATTTACACTGTATCTTTGCATTTGACTGGATTTCAAGTTAGTTTTTTTTTTTTAGTTCAGCTACATTTTTTTTTTGGTATTAAAAAGAGCATACGGTATTAATCATTGGTGGTATTTGAAATTTGGATTGCGTCACTGTTTAGTCAAAATCTTACTTTTCTTCTTCAGCTAAGTACTTGAAAAGAAACAAGACTTACGCTTTGAAATCAAGTTCAAGACCAATTACTTGGATTGCACTTACTGCTTAAGACAAATGGTATACCCAGTCTTAAACAACAATTAAAACTACAGTTAGTCCTCAAACGTGGAGGTACCAGTAATTGGTGGTAGTACCATCGTTAGTTAACTCAACCGCGGCGTTTAGCAGGCAACTCATTAACAATAAATTAATCAATGCTAGGTTTGCCCCGCCCCGGGGTCCGCTTTGACGCCTCTCAGAATCCCCTGTTACTGTAGAATTATGGGTGAAATTATTTATGATCATAAATTTGTGATTTTGATTAATTCGCGCAATGGTAGTTGTTGGCTTAAGGATTTCTTTCTGGAATTAATTATGCGCCTTTATTTCTTCTCGCCTTTAGAGAATTGACAAAACTATGTGTCATGTATGATTAGAATTCGTATTAAAGTATCAAAGTAGGTAGGTACTATTTCCGTCTCACTTGAATGTAGATTAGGTAGTTAATACTTTTTGTAACACAATATCTTAATATCTTGGTTGACTGGTAGAGATGCTCGGTTCCTATAAACAAAAACGAATCGTTTTGCTTACTAATAGTAGCATTTTTTTATGGTAAAACTGGGCATATAAATAGATTCGTAAGCTAATTTTACCTGTGATAGATACTTCCATGTGGGAGGGTAAGCTATGACGTCTTTGCTTCATTGTTGGTAAAGATACAAAAATAACGGTCCGTAAATTATAGGAGTTGGCCATAAGGCGTTAAGTCCGCCTTTGTACCTTTTTTGAGTGCGAAAATTTTAAATAAATAAATAATTATCCTTGGGTGTATTGTGTTACAAAAATTCGACCTGTTTTTGAAAAAGGCATTGCAGTCTACCAAGGCTTATCTGTATCCTGGTATGACTAATTATTTCTCCATGAATAGGAATAGAAAACTATACCTATAATATCATTAATTAAAATTTTCTAGTAGATATTCTCAAATTGTTCTTTTTATTGAGATATTAGAGTCGTATTTTACTCGTAATTTTATATCGATTTCCATTGGCTATAACCTATGATAATAATTACTTTAGCGTTCCTGAGAATTGCCATGATCTTGATATACGTAGGCACTAAGAAGAAATTAGAGCCATACTATTTAAAGAACATTATTTATCGGTTTGTGTTTTTGCTATCTGTAGGTATAATGGAATAAATATTTAAAAATAAAGAATGATAACAGCCGCACGGGTCGATCAAAGCTTAAGCTACGCATGCCACGGTCGGTTCGTAGATGGGGCACCATTCATTACAATCATATTGAGACCCCTTCGTGCCTCGGAAAGCACGTTAAGCCGTTGGTCAAGGCTCATTCATTCGCAGATCTTTGACAGTCGTTACGGGGAGTTAGAAGCCCAAAAGTCTGATAATCAGTCTTACCAAGGGGTATCGTGTTACCCAGTAACTGGGTTAGGCAGTCACTCCATCTAAAATACTGGTATTCAGCTGCAACTGATTAGACTGGAAGCCGACCTGAACATGTTGGGAAAAGGCTAAGCAGATTGATTGATGTAAATATAAAGATTTATTTTTCTTAAAGACAACGCAAATTATGAAGCTCAGCGTACCTACTTACCACCTACTATAATTCTATTTGGACACGATTGTAGAAATAGAAAAAGAAAAATAGCGCAACGGAAGAACAGAATTAAATAAAAAATAAATCACATCACCGTTGGCATGAAAGATGCGATTAAAACTAATAGCTAGCTTTTACACAAACTAGAGTTACTGACCCGTTCGTCAGAAAGAGATGCGACTTTGTGTGCTGACATCAAAGGGAGAAGCCTCCCTAGCGAAGGCCCCGAAGGCCCCTCGTTTAATTTAATTTTTGCTCCACTTTTATTGAACCCCGCTCGGTCAGTAGTAACTCACTTACTGTTAATTACTGTAAGGTTTTTAAAACTTGCTCAAACAGCGCAGTTCAAGAGCGTCGTGCTTTTAAAATTAATTGCTCCTTTATTGCCTTACGAAAGTGGGGTTACTCTAGTAACGTGCTTGTGTCTTTTTGTGCTTTTAACGTAAAAGTTTATTCAATGGCTACATCCATTTATGGTTACATCCATGGACTACTACTACCTAGAAAGTTGTAGATGCTTACCTATCTACTCACTCTTTCAGAACTAAGTTCGAACAGTAGGTAATCTATTAGGTATATATCAAGCTACACATTTCCGTACAATGAGAGGTCAGCTTATACTGGAAATGTTTAGCTTGATGTAGCCGTGTGTACAAAGAAATAATTTTGTGCTAAATTGATAAAGTTTCATAATAGAACTCCGAACAAGATCGATTGGAACTTAATCAATACGGTCAAGGCGAAAGCTCCAGGTAGCCCGCGAAATTCAAATTTTCTTACGCTTTTTTTGCAATTTGCAAGTCAGCATTAGGTTGTATGTTGATTAAAGTATGATTCGCGACCGTAACATATAACTATGTAATGACAAAATTATAATCATTAGAATCAGTAATACAACTCCATAAGTTAGTATAATCCTAAATGTCAAGATTTCAACGTAAGAAAATTTTAATTTCGCGGGCTACCTGGAACTGCCCCCTTAACGAGTTCTTGTCTCTCTAAAGTCTGACATGATTTTATGCAATAAAATAAATCGAATAAACATTACCACATGATTATTAATATAATTTATTATATAATATAACATTACGACCGTCGGAAATAATGATCCTCTTCCTTCCTCCTTTTTAATAACAGCCATAAACACTTTTACTAATCTTTATTTTTAAATTATCAATGCCAAGTGCCAATACTAACGCAGAGAAAATTCAAAATTCATTCAGCACTCGGTATCTTGCTAAAATTATTTTATTACTATTCTTTTATTGGTATTCTTTTTTTTAATTGGTTCAGTCGTCAGGCGCCGGAGCAAGGTCACAAATCCTAGAGCCTTTTTTTTATTGGAAAAGCGGAACTTTCTTAATAACGGACTCTACGGAGAGCAGTATCCGTGTGTGCATTTTGAGTGTTTATAGTAAAACATGTAGAGGTGTGTGTGTGTTCAGGATCAGTGGCCGGCGCGCGCGCACCTGCCGCGCGGTTCCCACGCCTCGCCCCCCGCGCCGCACCCCCGCACTCGCCCGCACGTCACATCCACATAAACAACGGTCCGCAAACCCGAGCTTGTTTTGTTTTTTGACGACAACATTCACCAATATTGTAGAATATAATTTTATTATTAGGCACCTCATTTAAATTTCAGATTAATTAATTGATAGAACTCTTTGAATATTCTAAGTCTTTATTTCTAAAATATATGGGCAAATAAAATTGATAACCACAATGAGAACGGTGCGATGAAATCAATTATACTTACTTAATGTGAACTAACGCAATAAATGATTAAAAATATCCGGTTGATTAGAGTTTTATTTATGTCGCGATTATATTTTTAGTTTTTATCTGTGTGTTCACGCATTTCCGTTCCAATAGGTTTTATCTACCTTAAAGTTAAATAAGTATGTGTTTATCGAGAAAAAATCTCACGAAGCGGAATTATTGGCTAAGTTTACCTATATAAATTAAACCTTCTTTTAGTACCCATCTCAGCAATTAGCTACCAATCAATATTTTAAGTTTTAAGAGTTTAATTTTCTTGTAAGTAGGTAGTTAATACAAACGTCCTACTTATTTTTTGTACTAGTTTGGCTTGTGGCTAAGTAATAACAGCCGCATGGGTCGATCCATCAGGTTAAGCTACGCTTGCTGCGGTTGGTCCGTAGATGGGTGACCATCTTTACATACCAAGACCCTTCGGAAAGCACGTTAAGCCGTTGGTCCCGGCTGTCATTCGTGGCTCTTTGGCAGTCTTACGGGCCGTCAGAAGCCCGAAAGTCTGACAACCAGTTTTACCATTGTATCGTATTACCCAGTAACTGAGTTGTGCAGGACAGATAGGCAGTCGCTCCATGTAAAATACTGGTATTCAGCTGCATCCGGGTAGACTTGAAGCCGACCCTATTGTAGTTGGGAAAAGGCTAGGCAGATGATGAGTAGTAGATAAGTTGATCTAGGTATCCTATCACTCCTATCTCCTGCGACTTGCAAGTAAGGATAAAAGAATAGAGAAGCATGAGTAGTAAGCATGATGCAATAATTGTAGATGACTGCGGGTTCTACAGCAATCGTTGCGGGTTCCATTCCGGCACGAATCAATTAATAGATATTTATGTTATTTTTATTCATATAATTATACTCCTAACATTTTTTTCTTTTAAGTATCTATTATATTTGTAAGAGAATGTTTTGTCTTTAAATCTCCACAACGCTGGAGATTGTTTTATGACGAATGAAACATGCACAAAAAAGTAGTGTTATGAAGTATGTATTAGATTAGCCACACCTCTGCCTAACCCTTCGGGGAATAAAGGCGTGATGTTATGTTATTAGACTAGTTAAATAATAACTGACTAAAAAAAAATATCATCACTATTCATTTTTGTACAGAAACTCTTACTGCACTGCCCTCTATCGCAAACCAATAACAACGTTTAAATTTGAACGCTACTGCCATCTAGCGGCATTGTTAAAAACTACGATGCAAACCAGTCACTTGATTATGTTACTTGCTTTTCCACGCGGCGATAGATGGCGCTGTAGGCAGAGCTTTTAAACATTCGATCGACGAAATCGTACCGCGTCGTAGCGTAGCTGCGTAGACGCGAGCTTTTTACCTTTGTTTAACGATTTTTATTTTTGCCAATTTTTGTGGAATTGCTAGTACGGCGTTTTACTGAAATAGATTGGCCGAATTGAATTGGAACTAATTAGTTAACGAGGAAATTAATAAGTAACAGAAAAATGCTCTACGGAGAAGAGTTTCAGGAAATATTTTTTTTTGTATTTATGGTTGTGGAACGGTTTACCGAAGCATTATTTTATTTTGTTAATACTTAAGTACCTACCTATTTATGTCGTTAGTCGATATGCCAAAGAATTGAGCAATGGTTAAAACTTAGGAATTCGTTTCGTAAACTTTGGAATAAGTGCATTAAAACGAAACTGCATATTCCTAGTTTTAGTTCTAAAAAGTCCCTTTACCTCTCGTTTCCGAGATAATTAGGGCTACACAGCATGTTTTCAACTGTGCTAAGTGTGTTGGTAGTCATTTGCAGCAACTTGGCAAGATTTCAAATGTCTTTGGTATATCATAAGGAGTCGGCAATGGATTTATAGCGGTATAAATCACATTTTAAGGCACAAACTCTGGAATGATGCAGAAAATTATACATACAATATAACAAGATTTGAAAGATGAAAATCTTGAGGCTATAATTAACAAAAATATTTTCAAGACTGAATCAATTCCGAACTTTTCACTATTTTCCTTTATATGGACATAATGCCTTTACGTAATTAAAAATTCAGAACATTTTAGATAAGATAGGAACTACATACAGGGTGTGTCGTAAATAGTGGTCCAAGGTTAATTAGCCGATACACCGTATATTCAGCTATCACATAGTTACCACAATTTGAACCATTTTTGCCCAGGTCTCCGAATACAATTTTATTTTTAAATTGACAACTTGCTTTAGTTCATTTTTTTTACATTTGCATGCATTTCAGATATATTATTTTTTATTATAATGTCATTTTATATAGAAAATACAGCCAAATTAGTAAAGCAAGGTGTCAATTTTGCAAATAATTATATAAAAATATTTTATTCTTAGGCGGGAAAGAATGGTTCAAATTGTGATATGAGTTAACTGAATAATACAGTGTATCGACCCCTTAACCTTGGACCAGTAATTACAGCACACCCTTATAATAAGATTTAGGTACTACCTAAAATTAATGCAGATGGATACCGCAGTGGATAATACGATGATAGGTAACAGTAATAATTTATATAGGTATGATATTATCTAATGATGTTATTCAAATCCGTTATTTTTGGATTCATTTTGATTATATTATTACAAGTAATAGATAAATAATAATAAACAATAACACCAGTCCGATAATAGATAGACTCTTATCTAAAGATTTATGTAAAAGTGGGATTTTGACCGCTTGTTTGTTTCAGCAGATTAACTATTATAGTTGTCATAGGTATATATATACCTATCATTATTATTAAGTACATAGTTACCTAAACATATACATAATATATTCACAAAGCTTCAATATCGGGTTGAAAACCTTCAATAGAGGGCTAAGTACCTACGTAATTTTTATTATTTAGTTGTTTAAAATATTATTTTATATGTGCGTACAGTGTGGAGATAGGAGATTAGTATGCAAAGTATACGATAGGCAGGCGTAGCGAGGTGACGAACAGGACATTAGGATGCGCGCTCGCATAGGAAGACGTGCCACGCATGCGCCACTGTTTTTAAACATAATAAAGTTTTACAAAAATTAATAAAAATAGCTCTTTACCTGGTGCTAGCGGTATTATGGGGAGCGGCAGCGGTATCAAACTACTCATAGCATTCACTACGATTTTATGAATGAATTTTATCAATATAAATACTTAATCATTTTCCATTAATCGTGAAAGAACTGATAAACACTACTTCCTTGGTGTAGAGACGCCAGCACATCAAGCTACTACAATCTGTCAAATTTCTTTAACAGATTTTCAACTTTATCGCTAAAGTATTAGGTTCAAGGTTGATTGGGAGAATTTGACAGTTTCGGGTAGCTGGACCTGCTGGCGTCTGTACATCAAATTTCATAATAAGACTTGACTAAATAATTATGCTTCTATGAATTTTGAAAAATTACCTACTCAATAGCTATGGTATCATATTCTTATTGATAGTTCCTCAAGGATGCAGCTATCTCGTACTTGTGACATTATTGGGTATTCAAAGATTGACTTTTTGGCGTCTATCATGCTTGACTTAAAAGGTCTCTAGATTAATATTAAAAGAGTCATTCCTTGAGACGTTATATCCGTCGCTCTTCGGCAACAGCGAACAAATTACTAAAGATCGATCCAGCGCTCTAACTATTGAAGGACAAGCAACTCTGAGCGAACGGTCAGCGTTGGCGGACAAATAAAACAACATGTCTGCCGACTGGTCCGCTTGCGGTACCAGGCGCGCATAAGTCTTTCAGAGCTTTCGCTGCCACCCGCGCCCATTCACCAGCCACTTTTATGAATGAAGCGCGTCTGTGTGCGCTGCGCACATAGCGATGCGCACTACAAGTGTGCGTCTACACGTGTTTATTTGAGCCAACATGGTAGGCATTCATGAGAATTTTCTTGTGTCAACATCGACTCGACTGTACAGAAATAGTTCGTAGCTTTGTGCTCGCGAAGTTGCAAAGTGCGCTTGCCATTCGTTTAATAATACGCCACAAGGTGGTCTGCTAAATCTTGCGTGCAAGTGCAAAACGTACAATGCAAAATGTAGTCTCTATTTCAGGTGTTAATTACAAAGCTTTGTGCGGTCACTACGACTATTCATTGCACGTTGCCTCGCCTGAAAGCTGTCCGTATTACCGTATTACTAATGCCCGCTTTCTGAAGAATTCGGAGTTTACAATCTTGACTGTTAAGTTATTGATTCGCAAAATCATCTATTTAAGCGATCCTTCCTGATGCTTCGTTTTTGAGGTCCTCAGATATAAACCCTCGATAGTAATTCACTCGACTTTTAAACTAAATTCTTTCCGACCGAAGTGCTCCTCATTCGTTGAGACATCACATCCTACTAATATTATACCTAAACACGTAAGTTTATGAAAATGGATGGATGGATTCATTGCACGTTTGTAAAGCTCTTAAAAGATTTTAAGAAATTTTAAAGCCTCTCACGTCAGTCACGTCAACAAATGTATGCCTACTCTTTATAATAAATGTTATTTCAGTCACCATGTCGACTATCTCAAACATCCGTTACCTTGATATAATTTTCCCATAATTACACCCATCAAATAATAAATCAAATTAATTTGAACTTGTCACCATTGATTACGCTGCCACCATATGACACGCAAGTGTACCAAGACGACAATCCACATGTGTCATGGCTATGTGAAAATATTACTAAATGACCATCTGCAAACCAAACTAGACTTTAACGAAGAATAAATAAAGATGAAAGTAACATGTTTCTATACAAACCAGGTGACACTCGAAACTTGGTTTCAACTTGATCGAGCATAAAAAACAGCTTAGCAGCCCATAATATAAAGTTACATTTTAATGACCATTTTTTATTATCACTATACATCTACGATAAATGGCTATAAAGATTAAATATGTAGTTATTCATTAAATAAAAAAAAACTGTTTAGAATTTCTTTCCTATGTCTTAGTGCTTAGAGAACAAAGTTGCGTTTGTTGAAAAAAAGCTGAAGTAAAAATTTGTAACGTTCAAAAAATTCCATCGGGACATAAACACTCAGTCTTCAATGCCAAACAACTAACAAGTTTATTTCAAAACAGACAAACTAAGCGCAAACTAGTGAATGAAATGACAGCCAACAATGTAAACTCGCCTAAAACTTAGCACTATATTTGTAAACAAAATGTTAAATAATAATTGTTTTCCACGTAACCAAATGTAACTTTAGTAGTTATGCGAGTAAAGTATACACAGTTGCGTCGTAGTTTTGGCAACATCCTGTATATGGAACAACATGCGAGGGAAATGGACACCGCAACATCCGATCTTGAGGTGACCAAGACCCGACTGGTTTTTCGCATTTTTTACTGCAATTTTATGGATTATTTCTATTAAAACTAAACGTTATTTTATATTTAATTTGACAGTACGTCCTACTCATGAAAGCACCATTGTTTCTTTTTGTCATTTATAATATCGTTTACAAAATAGATTTTGAAGGTTGACATTTAAAATGAAGAAGGAATTAGCATAATAGTCTTTAAATAAAATAATGTCGCTGCTACGAATTTTACGCTTTATCCTAACTAATATTATAAATGCGAAAGTGAGTTTGTTTGTTTTTTGGTTTGTTTGTTTGTTACGCTTTGACGCTGAAACGGCTCAACGGATTTGGATGAAAGATTAACGGTAGACCATGACCTGGAAAAGGAAATATGCTACTTTTTATCTACATACCACTCGGGCGAAGTTAGTTTTATCATAAAGTAAGAACAAATCACTTTTACTGCTAGAACAGACAACTAAATAGTGCCAAAAATACAGATGTTACTAGGAAACTAAGCATTTCATACGCGGGTTACTTATTTGTAGATAATATTTTGAGCAATTTCCAAAAATGTCCCAAAAATCGTAGCAAAAAGATTACTAAATACCATAGATACATACAAAATTCAAACAAGAAAGGCCTTGTTACACCCACTTCTACTCCACTAGATAGGTTCTGTGTACACACTGTTTAATATTGCATAATAATTAGTACATTATATTAATACATAATGTACTGTAGCGCGTCAGGCATGTTTGCTGAACCGGCTACCGAAAGTTTTTCAGCAATTATGCGAAAAAGAACGGCATCGTTTTTACGCAGGATTCGGGAGAGTGCCAATGGCATCCTGACGGTGTTTGGGGATAGGCCAGGCGCCGTTTTCCTGGAGTAATGGCCCCGTATGCTTAAGTGCGGGTCTGATGCTGCAGGGAAATATATGAATTAGAAAATTATAATTAATTATAAGTATATTAAGTACTAACAAAGATCTATGGAACAAGTGTCTGACTTAAATTATTTATTAGGTATTATTATAATAATTAGGACATTATAATAAGTGCCTGCATTATTGCATTTCGCGGTAGTGTGAATCACATCGGACGGCCAGTCTGATAATGTCATACAAATTGCTCTCATTGTAGTTACCATTCTATGGTTAGTTGGAACTCTGATAATAAAATAATGATAACGAACCACCGACAATTTGTAAGTAATTTCATTATTATCATGGCCTCAACGTTTTCACAACGATATGTTTTATTTATAGGTATTTTGCTTCGGTACGGAATAATTTTAATATTTCTTTAGACAGATGGTTATTTCTACATTTACATTTTGACAGGCCAGCTGGCGTGGTTGGTTAAGATACCACCTATCATGCCGCTGGTCGTGGGTTCGATTCCCATCCAGGACAAACATTTGTGTGCATGAACATGTCTGTTTGTCCTGAGTCTTGGTGTAATTATCTATATAAGTATGTATTTACAAAAAAAAAGTAGTATATGTAGTATATCAGTTATCTGGTGTCCATAGTGCAAGCTCTGCTTAGTTTGGGATCAGATGACCGTGTGTGAATAATATCCCGTGAGCTACGTTGGCTCTTGTCTTGTTACTAATTGTATTGCGTAGCGTAGGTATATACTCGTATTTAATGCTTGAAAGAAATAAAAAAACACGTTCAAAAGTTCCATTATTTAACTCTGGAAAAACTTGCCGAATTAAATGTGACTGGTCTAATAAGAGAGTGATGGAATTAGTGCGTCAATCTGTAATTAATTTAGGTGGGAATATAAAACAATTTCTATTGGTCGAGAGTCACATTTTATTCGCTACATCGACGGTGAAATGCCAAGAGGTACCTACCTCCTAACTGACATTTTTCGAGAAATTCACTTTTTTATCGTTTTGAATTTAAAGGCGTTATTCGCATGTTTTAGTGCAATCTCCTAAGTGCAAACTTGCAACAGCACTAAATCAAACAAAATACAGTAAAATTCAAAGAGATAATAAAGTGAATTACTCGAAAAATGTCAGGAAGTATTGGCACTTCACTGTCGATATTTCGCTTTTTCCGACTATGGAACCTTTGAACCTTGTCGCACTCTATTAAGGTAACCTACCTATCAGTTTTATCAGATCCTTTTTATTCTATACGTTTTCTCACTCCATATGTGCGAGTTTTGATCCACTATGGTAATGTGAGGCTATAGGCCTAGAACCTACCTATAGTCTTTTAAATTTTAAGTATCTTTTATAAAACCCTGTCATTTTATTGAAATAAGTTGTACTGAAGTACACATTTTCGTTGGTCGTTGCAGATGTAATGACATCGACAAAAAAAAAAAAACAATCTGCCTAGCCTTTTCCCAACCATGTTGGGGTCGGCTTCCAGTCTAACCGGATACAGCTGAATACCAGTATTTTACATGGAGCGACTGCCTATCTGACCTCCACAATCCAGTTATTGGGTAATACGATACCCTTTGGTAAGACTGCAGGTTGTCAGACTTTCGGGCTTCTGACGACCCGTAACAACTGCCAAAGATCTTAACGTGCTTTCCGAGGCACGGAGGAATCTTGGTATGTACAGATGGTCACCCATCTACGGACCAACCCCGGCAAGCGTAGCTTAACCTGATGGATCGACCGTTGCGGCTGTTATTATTTTGCCACGAGCTCCTGACATCGACATCAATCGTAAAAAAAAAAAACTGTAGAATCAATTTACTTACATATTTTGTTTTGACTTTTGTTTTCCAAAGAAAGGTCATTCCCAACAACGTCGAGGGTGGCGATACTAATAATGATCGGCTAATAAGTTTGAAACAGTAATCATCTCGAGCAGTCGCCGCGACGCAACCAAACCGCTCGAAACGATCAAGTTGCATTACTTGCATTCATTCATTCAACCAATCACCATTCGCCGCTCATTCATACAGCTTCAAAGCTTACTGAAGGAAATCCTGTCCTAAATAATAATTATTAATTAATATCAATAATATTAATATGTGTGACCGATTTTCCCGGATTTATATTTCCGTTTTTAATTAAAAATATATACAAAATACCTAATTTTATTGTTTTTTTTTTTTAAATTATATAGGTACGAGTATGTTACAAATGATAAACTCCGTTTCCATTCATACGGTTTCGTTATGCGTAAGGAAAATCCGGTTTTACGTGAGGTTTATCAATGAAACGCTCCATTGAAACGAAGGGGTAATTAGGTCTACTGCGCCTGATACTATAGTAATAATTGTTGTTTATTTTTAATTGCTGCTAAGGTCATGTACTCAAGCTACACAGTTTCAGTATAAGCTGATCTCGCAATGTATATGATTTCCGTACAATGAGAGGTCTGGGAATGTGTAGTCGTGTGTACCTATTGGTACATACTATTCCAAGAGAATGTTGTGTTAATTACTTAATTTTTTTTGTTGGAAATTAACATAATATCACGCCGTTAATCCCTAAAGGGTAAGAAATTGAAATTGTTAGAAATTCCCATGTATTTAAAAGTACCTAAGTACCTACTTATAAGGGTACTTTCTCATTCTAGTACATAATGTTTATGATACATAATATTATTATGTGCATGAGTGAGATACTGTTTATGTTTAGGTATATGTTTGAACAAATATTATCTATTACTTGGAGCTTTGCTAAGCTTTTTCAGAATTTCTTGGAATGATTCTCCTTTGCCTACAGAATTATGAAATTACACAGTTTATTTTTTTCATGTAAGTACCTAAAGGCTTACCTACTTCTTTATTCAAGACTTAATCACAAACAAACACATTAGTTACCCAATATTTATGCATCGAAGACAATTTGAATACATCGATTTACCTCACGTGTTCAGATATGTGATGTTCCCACGTTACAAACACAACACAGACGAACATACACGGAGAAACAATGGGCCCGTATGCGGCCCACCCTGGAGGCACGGGCACGGCGCTATACCGGGGTCAATGCACTCACGCACATAATTACGTGCAAATATGAAAGACCTTCTGATTGAGCACTTAATTGGGTCAAAGACATCTGTTAAGAAGTTCAGTCAATGACCAGGTTACAAACAGGTTTCTTGCTGATAATTTTCGCATTTTTTTTGTAAGACTAATGAGTAAGCCTATATTTTACGCTTGAATTAGAAAAATTGCTCCTGTTTATTGGAAAAATAAATTGGGACAATATCCTTCTAGTGGTGAAAATGTGAGTGTACTCGTGTGCATCTGTTCTCTTTTAACGCCACCAAAAACACAGGCGTGTCTTTTCACCGCTAAAAGGAGTTGTTTCGACCAAACTCCTACTTGTACATCTGTTCCTGTAACTGATCGGCTCGAGCTCCTAGGCATGGAGTTGACATCCAGTCTCAACTTCGGCGCCACCATCGAGTACAAAGCCCAAACTGTGGCCAAAAAACTGGGCATCCTAAACAGAGTGAAGCGATACTTTACGCCTGGACAGCTTTTGACCCTTTATAAAGCGCAAGTCCGATCCTGCATGGAGTATTGCAGCCACCTTTGGGATGGCTCAGCTAAATCAATCGCAGCAAGTTGGTTGCTGCGTTTGATTGACCTGCTATGTACATACAAACTCCAGCATATCAAGCTACCCGAAACTTACAAATTTTCCCAATCAACATTGAACCTAATACTTTAGCGATAAAGTTGAAAATCTATTAAAGAAATTTGTCAGATAAAGAAAGAAATTTGACAGACGTACAACTCTGCCTAACCCTTCGGGGAAAACAGACGTGATGTTATCTGTTTACCCGACTGCGGCGAAGCCCAAAAGGAGGGTTATGTGTTTGACCTGTATGTATGTATGTCCGTTTCTTTGTTACCTCGTAACTCCTAAACGAATTAACGGATTTGGATTATTTATACGTCTTTAGATATGTCTTGGTAGCGCGAATGTCACTGGCTACTTTAAAATAAAAAAATAAAAAAACAAAATAAAATGGCAGATTTGGAGTGCCATTTTGTGGAGTTTGAATTTTTTTTTTCTTCTAATACCATCACGTGGGGTATCAAAATGAAGGGTTTTAAAAGGTAATTACAAAAATATATACAACTTTTATGGTTAAAAGTAATTCGAAGTGACAAATCGTAAAAAAGCTTTTAAGTAACCCTCATGACCAAAACTCCTTGCAAGAACTAAATCATCTGCGAAATCTTTCACATTTGTTAAATAAAAAGCTGGAAGTAAAACAAAAACGCTGGAAGTAAAAAAGTAATTGAAGAAACTAAAAAACCCAGCTGCGGTAAAACTGACTTTTAACGACTTCAAAAAAAGGAGTTATCAATTCGATACGTATGTATGTAATATTATTGGAACTGCGAGATATTCAATTCACATATGATAATCTATTAGGGCTTCCAAACAAATATACAAAATTTTATAGATGTATGTATGTTTGTATGTATGTATGTTTGTCCACGCATTTCTACGAAACTATTGTAGCGCCACGGACATTTAATCGGATCGTAACCATTCTTTTTGTTGGCTTACATTTACTTCAACTTAGGGCATGAAGGTTTCATCAAAATCGGTTCAGTAGTTTTCAAGATAATGGACGTGTAAGTGTGACGGCCTGGCTTATTGATACGAGCTACGGGTGTGGTGTCAAAGGGAAAACATCTGAAAACGTGGGTCAAATTCTAGTGCAATATTTATAACAATACTTATAAATACTTATTACAAACAAATAATCCAGTTTATACTAAAAACTAAAAATAACGAAATAAAAAATAATTAAAAAAAATTAAATCGAATTCAAAAAGAAACGAACTCCAAATTATGAAATAACTTTAATTTTGGAAGTCGGTGGTAAAAATCTAAAATACAGATCCCAAGACCCTGACTTCCGAAATTAAAGTTTTTTCATAATTTTGAATTCGTTTCTTTTTGAAATCGATTTAATTTTTTTTTTATTATTTTTTAGCTTTTCAGTTTTACCGCAGCCGGGTATTTTAGTTTTCTTAATTACTTTGTTTTATTATTTCAAACAAACCAATCACAGGCACTTTTGAATTGTCAAGGAGTCGGTCAGTCAGAATTTCAGAAATATGAAGCTAGTTGCCCATTCCTAAGAGTAGTAGGTATCTATGGAGAAGAACGGGCAAGAAACTCCAAGGACACTCTTTCAAATCAAAATATGGTAACAAAATATTGGTTACATCATTCATGTTGAAATTATACACGTGAGAACGATGCAGAACGTTAAAAGTGTCCGAAATAAAAAGATTGAAAACAAAAACAATTTAAAAATTAAATTAAATCCAAATAAGCCGTGGCAGGTGGCAGCTAGGAGATGGCCAGTCTCATCTGACGGCGCACGTTCACGAACATGACGCATGGATAGCACTATTCAGCTCAACCATTTTGAAACACGATAATCAAACCTCTTTATCGTAGCTTATCGCTACGGTAATGTTTTCATGACACATGACTTTAAATTTCCAATTTTTCGGTTTTTTTTCCGGCTGACAACTTGAACCGGATTTTATCCATAAACTATAGAACTTAACCCCCTTATAAAACATGACATAAGTGTTTATTTTTTGTAAACTTAGGTGATTTAATTTACATTGTAAAGCAAAGAACTAAGAGCTTAACACCATCTTGTTTTGGATCTATTCTCAACTAATTCAACTCCCAAAAACCAGAATCTACAGTGACAACCAACCCGCACCCTAATTGCGTAACACTCGGCGGCATTTTGAATAATTTCGAAGCAAATTGATAATCTATTGCTTCATATGTTCGAAAAATTTGTCTGCTCGACCACGTAAATAGCGCAATGAATGTTGTTGAACTGTCAAAATGAAACCATAGATAGTGTGTTACGCAATTGCTCCGCAGGAAAAATAAAGAATCCCGGAGAAATGATCCAACTGTCTTGCAGTCTTGGACCATTTCAGTTTGCACAACATTTGCACCACATCTACAAACAACAAGGCTAAGAATATGCGGAAGTTTCACCAATGATTTACGAACGGTTCCATATGTCCTGCAGTTTATCTCGACTAGACATTATAATGCAGGAGGTTATATGGACGTGGACTAAACTGAAAGTGCACTGAGGTAACGAGGATGCGGCGTATTATCCTATTCGGGCTTCACCTATTTATTAATACGTGGTACAGTCAGCCTCAAAAAGATGTATATGTCGCAAAAATCCTCCTTCATCACTTTCAAAGATTTTCTATGAACTGGCGCACTCTACAGGCAGGCCACACCGCACTTTTTTGTAGGAAAATGCGTTGCACTGCGGCCCGTTGCGGCTGTTATGTGCACTTCGCTTTAACATGAACTCAGATAGATGTATATGTCGCAGTAAGATGGTTGTAGCCTTGATATAGTTATATCCCTAGGGATATAACTATATCAAGTAAAAAAAAAAACTAATCTACAGTATTTGTTTCATAATATTGTAACAATAAGTACCTAGCCACAAAACATATGACAGACTTGCTATTGCCTGCGGCTTGGCCCGCGTGGATGTCATACAGTTTCCCTATTTGAATCGGTTTTTGTTCACAATTTCATGGGTTTTAATTTTGTTGCGCGGAATCCTAATTATCTTTGTAAAATAAAAATAGTATAAGTTACTCCTTATAACATTAGCTATCTACCAGTGAAAGTTCCGTCAAAATCGGTCTAGCCATTTCGGAGATTAGCCGGAACAGACAGACAAAAATAAAAAATAAAATGTTTTTTGTTTTAAGTAGGTATCTACCGTATATTTTGATATTACAAACAGACACTTCAATTTTATTTATTTGTATAGATTGGGAACTTAATTGCAGCTAATACACATTGAAACAATATTTTAAGGAACAAAGATGGAAGACAATAATTTAAAGTAATGTGTATACATCTCGTTGAGCCTGATTGTACATAAACTATACCTCCCGAGCTACGTAACAAATGAATCAATTACTTTTGCTTTATATGGCCCCTTTATAAAACAGAAAAAAAAATGGAAGATAATATAGAAAATAGAATATTCCCAAACGCACCGAAAACGACAAAAAGTTTATAAGATTTTAATTCAGATCATAAGCTATGATTGGTTTTTTTAAATTAGTTAACTTGTTTGCGTTCATCTGTGTGTTTGCATAATACAATCATGTTTATTCATAAATGTTATCTAAATCAATTGGCTAATGGCCGATTCCTATAATTTACTGACCATTATTGGTTAAAATTAAGACTCTTTGCATAGTAGACCCTCCCTCATGGAAGTATCTATCACAGGTAAAATTAGCTTACGAGTCTATTTATATGCCCAGTTTGGAAATAAAAAATGCTACTATTGGTAAGCAAAACGATCCGTTTTCGTTTATAGGAACCGAGCATAAGCAGGTTGACAGCCCAACCACTTATAAAGTGAATTAATTAAAAACCTGGAATTAGCTGCGAAATCAAGCCTTCCATTTAAAAATGTAACGTAAGTATATAAATAATATCCGACAACGGCGTAGCTTCCTATTAGTGAAAGAATTTTCGGATTAGGATCATTAGTTCCGCAGATTACCCCTAAATACAAACTCACAATCAATCAATCAATCTGTCTAGCCTTTTCCCAACTATGTTGGGGTCGGCTTTCAGTCTAACCGGATGCAGCTGAATACCAGTATTGTACATGGAGCGACTACCTATCTGACCTCCACAACCCAGTTACTGGGTAAATACAAACTCACAAATTTTATAATACCTAGGTACTACTAGCTGACCCGACAAACAAAAATCCCATAGAAATGCACTTTTAGTTTTCCCGAATTTCCAATTTTCCCGGCAACTTTTCAAACACTTTCTTTCATACAAACCTTGTCCTGATCATTACCAACACAATAAGAAATGATTAACGAAATAGGTGCACCCATTCTGAAGTGATGCGCTTACATACATTTGGCAATTGATTTTTATTTAAGTTTTTTTATTTTTTTTTTTATTTGTGATGGGTTTGCTCTTGACTCTAGTCTAGGTCAGAGGTGACAGAGACAAAGTCGACGATGGAGTGAGCTTACCCAGAAGAAGCCTGTTCACTCTCACTTTGAAGAGATTAGGGTTGTATACGTTCGGAAACACAGACGCAGGTAGTGAGTTCCACTCTTTTGCTGTGCGCATTATAAAAGACATTTGGAAGCGCTTAGTGCGAATTGGTGGAATAGCAACCAGGTAGGGATGGTAACTGGCAGTGCGTCTAGATGTCCGGTGGTAGAAGGGGGCCGGTGGAATGAGGTCGTGGAGTTCTCGGGCACACTCTCCGAAGTACAATCTGTAGAAGACCGACAAGCAGGCAACCTTGCGGCGATGAGCCAAGCAATGAAGCTTGGCATCCACCAGTTTTACGTCGCCAATGAGCCTCTTAGCTCTGCGTTCCACCGAGTCAAGCGAGTTTGTCTTGTCTTTTACAACCACCAAATAAAACATCTGCCTGTGTTTTTAAGATCTGTGATATCTGCCTAACCTTTTCCCAACTATGTTGGGGTCGGCTTCCAATCTAACCGGATGCAGATGAATACCAGTATATTATATGGAGCGACTGCCTGTCTGACCCCTACAACCCAGTTACTAGGCAATACCTCTTGGTAAGACTGGTTGTCAGACTTTTGGGCTTCTCTACCCGTAACGACTGTCAAAGAAATACCAATCTATAAATATTAGGTTATTGATACCCACTTTTCCCTAATGTATTGAGTGCAACTGCGGAAGCGTTGCTGCCCTTTGACCATTTACTTACACCGTAACCTGTTTTGTTTCGATATGGCAACATTGAACATGCAATGAACTTAGTGTAAATAGTGAAATCTTGCTATGTGTTACAAGATTATTAATGTGCAGGGTACCTATACTTTACAACTTAGGTGTAGCAAGAGTCAATTCAGAAATACCTAAGTAAGTACATAATATATTATTTCGGCGACAACTAACCTTTTAAGTTTCTTAGTAAAAACTATGGCAATACAAATTTGTTGGGTTATATGATGATATTATACGGATAGGTTATACACGCTCCGCAAGTGGCACGTCAAAATGTGGCTAATTAGCCACATTTTCGTCGCCTTGTCTCTTTTTCGCTCCCGATAATTACGGCATGCTGTCCAACTTACACGTGCCATCTAATATTTCGACATTGTGCTGTTTTGAACATCGAATGTTAGGTAGGTAACCTATCTACGTCTTTTTACTTATTATTATAACATAGTTGGGTTCAGCCGGAGATTTTATTTCCGGAAAAGTCTCGACCTTTTAAATCGTTTGTTATGGAGCTGAACAATTAACTCATGTAATAACCCTACACTACCTACCTATAATAAGGAACTGGTTTCAAGAACTTTAATCTGAGATTGATAGCCCACCTAAAGTCAATAAATCAACTTTTCCTTTTCCATGGTCACTGGTATGATCTGTGTAATTTATAATCTTTTTTTTTTGACATGGGTTTGCTCTTGACTAGGTTAGAGGTGGCAGAGACAATGTCTACGATGCAGTGAACTTATCCAGAAGAAGCCTGTTCACTCTAACTTTGAAGAGATTCGGGTTGTACCTATGTGTTCGGGAACACAGACGCAGGTAGTAAGTTCCCACTCTTTTGCCGTGCGCATTATGAATGATGTTTGGAAGCGCTTAGTGCGAATTGGTGGAATAGCGACTAGGTATGGATGGTAACTTGCAGTGCGTCTAGATGTTCGATGGTAGAAGGGGGCCGGTCGGATGAGGTTGTGGAGTTTCTGAGCACACTCATCGTAGTACAGTCTATAGAGTTCTATAGAAAAAGGTGATTGTGTACATCTTTAAGGTAGTTAAAGATGTACACAAACACCTTTTAACCAACCACATTATCCACTTATAATAGTCAAATAGGTAGGCCTATATCGCACACGTAGATAAAGGCTATTTGGCTCAAATACCTCTTTTTTAGGAACAGCAAAAAACGTTTTACCTACTTGTTTTCTATTTGACCGATTTAAAATATTGTTGTCTTTGGAGTCAATGTAGTTTTCGACGCAGATTCCGATATAATCGCAATAACTCGCTTTTGGATTATTTTGATTTGTGCCACCCTTTATCTAGGTGTGCGATATATCGAATGGATGACTATTTATAAGAGAGTACCCTACGGCCAAAATATCTCGGCAAGTCTGAACATATATAGGCACTAAAAACTTCCACGCATGTTTTCTCACTCACACTTGTCTCATCTCACCATTTCGTTCCTAAAAAATGTTACTGCGCAGTGTTCTGCACAAAGTTCGGACGCGTCAAGATATTTCGGCCGTAGTGTAAGATAAAACACGTAACATCTAAGCAAGACACAAGAATCCGTCAATTCCGGCGGAGGTAAGGAAGTTAGCAACAAAGTGATCACAGGATGCTGCGCCGGAGACTGCAGACGTCGCCGACCCAGTTCCGCTCCTCAGTGATTTACCGGAGGGAGGAGATCGCCCCATCAAGCCAACTTCCACTGGATGCCGTTGTTACTCAGTTAGGCTAAACGATCGGCACGTCAACGACGCGACGCGACGCCTCAACAAGATTGGCTGTAGATTGTTGTGTAAGTTTTCTGCGTGGGTGTCTGATTATTGTGACTTAGATTGGATGTTTTTGTCGTTCATAAGTGTAGGAAGAGTGTCTTTAAAAAAAATGGGAACAGTACGAGGTGTAATCTGGCAGTGGACCTGAAAAGGGATATTTATACCCACTCATAATTATGAACAACTACGTATTTGGTACTACGGAATCATACCACGTATCGCGAAAAAAAAACAGCTGCTCCATTATTGTATTTAAGCCATCAGCAATATAAAATATTTTTTTTTTGTTTTTGAGATGGGTTTGCTTTTGACTCTAGTCTAGGTCGGAGGTGACAGAGACAAAACTTATAATAAAAGCTCAATCATTTTACATACAATACTAAAAAAAGGGAATGTAAAGACTAAAGTCAAGCTGCTCTATGAAGGTAATTCAGAGAATGTATCAATGTAAAATATCAATTCTATAACTTAATTATAAAACCAGCGGGACCGAAGTTCGTTCCTTGAGAGAGGCCATGGTAGAGCGGACAGATTTGACCTTAAGCTTTGTCTCCCAGTGGGGTGATGATAATCTGGTCTCTTTTAACGCCACCAAAACGCAGGCGTGTCTTTTTACCGCTAAAAAGAGTCGTTTCGCCCAAACTCCTACTTTTCGGGGTACATCTGTTCCTGTAACTGATCGACTTGAGCTCCTAGGCATGGAGTTGACATCTGGTCTCAACTTCGGCGCCACCATCGAGTACAAGGCCCAAACTGCGGCCAAGAAACTGGACATCCTAAATAGGGTGAAGCGATACTTTACGCCTGGACAGCTTTTAACCCTTTACAAAGCGCAAGTCCGATCCTGCATGGAGTATTGCAGTCACCTTTGGGATGGATCAGCTAAGTACCAACTAGCCGCGCTTGACTCGGTGGAACGCAGAGCTCAGAGGCTCATTGGCGACGTAAAACTGGTGGATGCCAAGCTTCATAGCTTGGCTCATCGCCGCAAGGTTGCCTGCTTGTCGGTCTTCTACAGATTGTACTTCGGAGAGTGTGCCCGAGAACTCCACGACCTCATTCCACCGGCCCCCTTCTACCACCGGACATCTAGACGCACTGCCAGTTACCATCCCTACCTGGTTGCTATTCCACCAATTCGCACTAAGCGCTTCCAAATGTCTTTTATAATGCGCACAGCAAAAGAGTGGAACTCACTACCTGCGTCTGTGTTTCCGAACGTATACAACCCTAATCTCTTCAAAGTGAGAGTGAACAGGCTTCTTCTGGGTAAGCTCACTCCATCGTCGACTTTGTCTCTGTCACCTCTGACCTAGACTAGAGTCAAGAGCAAACCCATCACAAATGAAAAAAAAAAAAAAAAAAAACTTTCTTTCTGCCTAGCCTTTTCCCAATTATGTCAGGGTCGGCTTCCAGTCTAACCGGATGTAGTATTTTACATGGACGGACTGCCGATCTGACCTCCACAACTCAGTTACTGGGTAATACATTGGTAAGACTGGTTGTCAAACTTTCGGGCTTCTGACGACCCATAACGACTGTCAAAGATCCACGAATGACAACAGGAACCAACGGATTAACGTGCTTTCCGAGGCACGGACGGATCTTGGTATGTAAAGATGGTTACCCATCCACGTACCAACCCCAACATGCATAGCTTAACCTGATGGATCGACCCGTGCGGCTGTTATTACTTAGCCACGAGCATGTTACAGAAGTCCGTTAATAATAGACATGTTAAAATAACCGAACGATGACATAGAAATGAGTGAATAGCCTAAAATAATTGAAAAATATTCGCGGTAAACTTTTCTCATAAACAAAGTAATACAAACGATGACGGAATACTGACGGTTAGCCAAATTGGCGCAGAAACTGTAGCAGTTTATAATACAAGTTAATAATATTGCCAACCGCTCTGTTATTTTAATTAACGTTAGAATAAGCTCGTGGCTACTTACCTAATTGCTACGTAAACAATTAAATGTAAACGCAGACTAAATATTACATTGAACGAGAGATCAATAAATTGGAACTTTTTGGCTTTAGGCGGAATGGAGATGGGCCAAAATGGGCCAGGTCTGTGTACACTACCTCAAAAAATGAGAAAAATCCGTAGAATTCGGGAAAATACTGATAATGCATTTAAATGTATACTGTTGTGGTAGGGAATTGATATTTATCAATTATTTTTATCGACTTTCAACAGGGCGTCTCACCGATCTAGTTACTCTGTGCATAAAAACAATGACAGTAAACCATAGATCGACGTTTGATAATAGAAAGAGGACTGTCAGCTGTCACAATAATGTCAATTCAGTCCTCTTCATGAGTATTAAACATGTCATCAATCAAAATGACAGCATACCGCCATGACGGGTTTTTGTTGTGTGTTGCCATTTCAAGTGTAATTAATTGTGGTTTACCAGACAACAAAGCCATTTTAAAGTAATTGGACAGTTGAGAACTGTTTTAAATGTATTTTCCTATTTTTATGTATAGTCACGAGCACAAATATGTATACACATAACAAAATTCAAAATCGTTTTTCTCGTGTGATAACGATTGTAACTTTGAGACGTGATCTATTTCATAATAGTAAGGGTTCGAAAATGTTATGTTTGTGACAAAAGAAATAATATAAGCAATACAGTTGGAAAAAATCAATTTTAAAAGTTGCTCAGTGTATACATATTAGTGCTCATGACTGTACACGTACCTGGCCCAAGGTCCATACAATTTGTAACATCTCCTTTATTTCTCACGCCTTCTTCCTATGGGGGTAGGTAATTTCTATTTTTGGATCCGAAGAAAGCATGTGTATAACGAACACTACCTATTTATGTGGTAAGCTGCTGCTAACAAACTTGACAATTCGGAGTTTCCTTTATGTTTTAGCAAATTAGTAAGTAATCAGATGATTTACGTTTCAAGTTTCTAACGTTTTCATGAATTTCAAGGATACCGGCAGTCCTCAATGCGTTTTACTGAATTTATATCAACGCAAAATACCACTCCATCCAAATGACAATAGCGACCATTTTGCCACTACACAGGTTTCTGAACCTCGATGACTATCAAATAAGAACCTAATCTACTTCCGTTCCCAATTTTCAAAGTTGTCGTTATGTTCAAACAAAATTAAAGTAACTTAAATTAAGTCAATCAATGTGCCCAGCCTTTTCCCAACTATTTTGGGGTCGGCTTCCAGTCTAACCGTATAATAGTATTTTACATGGAGCGACTACCTATCTGACCTCCACAACCGAGTAACTGGGTAAAACGATACCCCTTGGTTGTCAGACTTTCGGGTTTTTGACGACCCGTACTGTTCACGAATGAAAGCCGGGACCAACTGCTTGAAGTGGTTTCCGAGGCACAGAGGAGACGCGGTATCCACCCACCACCCTCGGTCGCCCATCCATGGACCAACACCGGCAAGTGTAGCTTAACCTGATGTGGGTCGGGCTGTTATTACTTAGCCACGAGCTCCTAATTAAATTAAGTAATTTAAGTAATTAATTTTAAATTTAAGCTAAAATTAAAGACTATTCTAGAACAATTTAGACTTGCGACTTACCTAGAGAAGCCTCGGGGTCCGACAAGTCGGAGAGCGAAGGCACCTTCTGCATAGCGTGGGGCTCCTCGGCCTCCGGGGGCTCGGTCTTGATGCCGTCCGCGTTGCCGCCACCCTCATCGCACTGGAAATTTATACCACAGTTATTGACTGTCACTAAAAGACTCTTCCACTTAGTAAATAATTGTCACCATATCAGAAACATTTAGAGGAGGTTTGGCTTCGATCAATACAGCGGAATTGAGGTGCTCACTCTTGCTGGGAAAGATACTGTAGTTAGCGTGCTGATCGAAGAAGTTTGGTAGCTTTTTTATATGAGTCGAAAAAAGACTTAAGAGTTATGAAAAGAAGATTGTCAGAAGCGTTCTCCTAGTTGCTTAGAAGATAATGGCAAATTACAGGAGAGAACAGTGAGATTTGATTAAAGTTGCTGCCTACGGCTAGCTGACCCACTCAAAACTCAAAGCATTTTTTATAGGCACCTTTAAATTTTCAAGAAGTCGATCTGTTAGTCAGAAAGTTGAAGCAAGTTGCCCATTCCAAAACGTAGATCTCTGTGAAGAAGACGGGGCAAGAAACTTCAAAGAAGAACTAGCAAGAAGATTCTCCACCAGTGTTGTCAAGGCAGGTAGTTGTCAATGTCCAATGTAATTTTTACTTAATTATTATCACGTTAGCCTGGGCACAACTCCTATATGTACATATAACCAAAAATCGTTTAGCTTTTGTTATTTTTCATTGTTTTTCAGTATTAAGGCTTGTCCTCCCGTAAAATTGCGGTTAATGTCGGACTGTATAGAAAAGAAAGAGTAGCGCGATGACACAACGCTGGTAATTTATTACAAAATATGTATGAAATAATTATCTATTTAAAAAAAATCTATTTATTGGACTAAAAAAGTAATGACATGAAGTCATTCATTATTATTTTGTAGAGAACTGTATTTTAATAACACTTTTAATGTTATTTAGTTCTATAAACAAAAATATATTTAAGTACAAATGAAATCACTTCTTATGTATTGTAGATTACAGTGTATTTTTTCCTACCAAAAAGATGCTATATTTATGGTAAAAGATGGACACAAAGTTGCTTAGCTTCGCCGTATTTTATGGAGGACAAGCCTTAACTAAACTTTAATACGATTGACACCTTTCAAGTTCCACTGAGATGAAGGCGAATTCTATAAAAAAATTGACTTTTACGTCTCTCTAGTACCAATCAACAACGTCTTATCCTGTACGCTCATCATAATGAAGTCACACACTTAACTTCTCATCGCTAATCAACCTTATCACCAAAAGATAGTGAGATCTTACAGATATTACTCATATCAGCATAATTATTATACAAATCCTTTAAAACATTTTGATATGACCAAAATATTTTGTACCATATCTAACAAACTAGCTTTTGCCAGCGGCTTCGCCCGCGTGTATGTCGGAAATTATCCCACGGGAACCTTCTACCGGGATGAAAAAAGTATACTATGTCTTAATCCAGGTTATAAACTATCTGTATACCAAATTTCATCCAAATCTGTTATGCCGTTTTTGCGTGATTGAGTAACAAACATCCAAACAAACTTTCACATTTATAATATTAGTAGGATTGTTGCAAAACCCTTGTGAATTTTGTAAGTTTTATAGATTTTCATAGACCTTTCATACCATAAGCATACAAAAAACGACTTGGTTTGTTAATGCATAATAATTATATAGGGTGACTGGTAATTAGTGACCGATACTTAACACTTTCATTATGGGACCAAATTCAAATTCGCGAAAAAAAATCAGCTGTCCCATAGGTACATTCATGTTCGTTTATCTCGTCAAAATGTAAGCAACAACAAATTTTTTCTTTTGCGTAGTCCCATAGTAAAAGTTGATTGTTATTAAGAGTACAATCATGTGTTTAAGTATCGGTCAGTCATACGTAAGTTCAGGGAAAATCGACCAAGTCAGAAAATACTGAAGTGATTCTGTACAGTTCAGTATTGCCCGAATTAAACTTTAACAATTGCACTATTAGCTTCAGTAACTCCCAGGTTGATAATATTATCATCTTCATTCAAACTTACAGTCTAGCCGTCGACAGAATGTGTTCCTGACATCTATTCTGTCGTTTCATACTAACGAATGTGTGTTTTGCGAATATGAGTCTTATTACTACTAGAAATTGTCCAACTGAAAGGTGTCAGGAACGCATTCTCTCGAGGGCCGAACTGTAAGGACTGACTCATTGTATTGGCAAATCAAGTTTCACTCATCAACGAACGTTAGCAACAAGACACCCGAATCACCAAGTAGGCTTTTTAAAAACCTTCCAGTGTCCATCTAAAGAGGATATATTATTATTTCTTATTTTTATAATATGGTGGAGGAGCCGTGGTGATCACATTGCTCGCCACATTACACGAAAGCGTATGCTATCCACACAACAGTCACTTCCGTTCGCTGTTCGGACATGCGTCGCTTAAAAAAATATTCACAGCACAATGGTTGAAAAGATTCTTTGATCTATGTTCATTCTTATTCAAAAGAATAAAATCTATGCGATAAGAAATAAACTCTGAGCTAACGTCAAGGTTTCGAAACCAATGTATTTTTAAATGAGAATGTACGAGTATACCTACAGGGTTACTGGTAAATCAACGTATTCCTTGCAGAACGTCATAGTATGGTAAAAATGCAACAAATTAGCTACCAAATGTTCTACAGAAATTCAAAGATTTTTTGTTTTTTTTTTTTTTGTTTTTAATGTAAAATCCCAGATTAAATCATTTGAAGCAAACTTAAAAACTCAAAAACTACTGAACTTCTGTAGATCATTTGACGGCTTAATTTGTTGCATTTTAACCCTACCATGTCGTCCTGCAAGGAATACGTCGAATTACCTGTAACCCGGTATGGTTACTCGAACTATGACGTGGATACTGTGGATACTTAATTCTTACATTTACATATTCAGCCCTCATCTGAAACTTACTACAAGTCAGGGAAAATAACAAATTGACCCGTAACTTAAAACACAATTGGAAAATTGACGTATGGTGTCAATTTGGCAGGCCAGATGGCGTGGTTGGATACGATACCACCTATCATGCCGCTGGTCGTGAGTTCGATTCCCATCCAGGGCAAATATTTATGTGCATGAACATGTTTGTCCTGAATCTGGGTGTAATTATCTATATAAGTATGTATATACAAATAAAAAAGTAGTGTATGTAGTATATCAGTTATCTGGTTTCCATAGTACAAGCTCCGCTTAGTTTGGGATCAGATGACCGTGTGTGAAGAATGTCTCCCTGTTTCCTCATGTTACATGGTGCAACAAAGATCATTGCATACCAAGGAGTAGACCCGGGGGCGCGATAATGGTAGGGACGACCGGCCCTTAGGATATGGATAAGGATTAGAGCCTATCCAGTATGCACCGTAAAATAAGCAATGGAATTGTGGAGAGACGGGTGATATATTTGGATGGGCTCTTTTAACGACGTCGTCGCCAGGCTCCTTCAAGTTCAAACAACACTAAAAGGTTACTAGGTATACCTACAGCTCTGCCCAATCCTTCAAAGTGTATAGGCTTGATGATATGTTATGAATGTAGTTTGACAATGGAATAGCAGCCTGTCATTTGTATAATTTTATTAACAGCCTTTTACAACAACGTCTTCAACCGTCACACACCTTACAAGTAAAACATTGTTTCCAAAAGTTCTGTAATAAATTGTAAACCAAGCTTGACAACGTAATTTTGTTAGTAAACGGAGAACTTTTGCGTATCCCTCGCTGACCCTTCCCAATTGAATATCTCGTGGCCCATGACACATCTCCTAATCACAAAGTATATCAATATGCTCCAATAAAAACGTCAAAATCGAATCAGCGTGTCCCCTCGGGCCAATCAACCTACGCTCCATGCCGTTATGATGTGGCTCTATAGTCTATGAGACCCTAGTGTCATAATACTATGTATGTAAGTGTATAAACATCTTTTTATGCTACATAGTATTGTATTATAGCGAGAAGATTATTTTAACGATTCGATACGTATGTATGTAATATTATTGGAAGTGCAATATATTCACATAATTATGATATAGGACTTCCAAACAAATATACAAAATTTTATAGATGTAGGTACTCGTATGTAAGTTTGTATGTATGCATGTTTGTCCACGCATTTCTCCGAAACTATTAATCGGATCGTGACCATTCTTTTTTGTAGGCTTACATTTACTTCAACTTAGGGCACAGTGAAAGTTTCATCAAAATCGGTTCAGTAGTTTTCAAGATAATGGACTAATGTGTGTAAGTGTGATGGTCTGGCTTATTGATACGAGCTACGGATGTGGTGTCAAAGGGAAAACATCTCAAAACCTCGGTCAAGTTCTAGTGCAATATTTATAACAAAACGATTAACTACTTATTACAAAGAAATATTCCAGTTTTAACTAAAAACTAAAAATTACGAAATAAAAATAATTAAGAAATATTAAATCGTCTTCAAAAAGAAATTAACTCAAAATTATGAAATAGCTTTAATTTCGCAGGTCGGTGGCAAAAAAACTAAAATACAGATCCCAAGACAATTTCATAATTTTGAGTTAATTTCTTTTTGAAGACGATTTAATTTTCTAAAATTATTTTTATTCTAAAGTGAAATTGAAGTACGACTATATGTAGTCACCTAATTATTCTGAAATTTATTTTTTTTTTCTATCAGGGCTGTTCCCGGGACGTGATCGGGGCCATGGCAAACACAGGGCAGGAACCATAGAAATATATAAAAAAAAACACATCTTTCTTAGATCTATGGCAGAAACTGAAGCTCCATCGCCGCGCCGCCACCGCGGCCCGGACACGGTCGTGTGTGAATGAGTTCATATAAAATGTACAGACCGATATTTTTTTTGAGCCCCTAACGAAGAACTGACTGGTCTGACCGTCTACGGCCTGACAAAGCAAAAGTCGATATATAAAAAATGCAATAAATATAATAAAACACGAACTAGACGGGTGTTCCTTAGCGCTACGAGTACTTGCGTAGTGATCGAGTGCGAGTTTTTGAATGAGTTCTAATCAGCACTCAGTTGCAAATAAACTTGATCATAAAGTGGTCAAAGGAAAGACTTTTCAACCAGTTTTACAGACACAACGTCTATTTTAAAACATAATGTAGGTAACGTCTTCAGGAAATACGTAACTGAATTTTCGAACAGGAAGTTCAATTTTCAAAAGAATTTTCGAAATAACATACGACATTAATGTCAAAATAATCATTACTATAATTCAGAATGAAGCGCTTTAATTAGGTGGCATACAGGACAAAATCTTGACATCTTAACTGAATGCATATGGCAGAATAATGAATTCCTTGTCCATTGAGCCGTGTCTGTTGATTAACCCGTAAACATTCATGGGGTATTTTGGTTCGGTTCAAAGTGTGGGGTCGGGTCACCCCTATTTTGTCTTGGCACGTGATTACCGATATTGGAGGGCATGATCCCAATTCACTCGAACACCTCTTATTATGTGGTTGTCGATTAATGCGCGTCAGACTTGCTTTTTTGCTTTACTGAGGTTATTCAAAGAGATTTAGAAGAAAATTTATCAAATTTAAATATTGTTGGTGTTGTTTATGTGACTTAATTAATTTAGGTTACCAAAAAGCGAGAAAGTATTTTGTCGTTGGATACAAAACCATTTAAAAAGGCCTCGGTCAAATTGGAATTGCAAAAGCGCTCCGCGCTCGTATTCGTAACAAAGCTAGTAAGATCGTTTGCAGGAAAAGGGGACATTGAGTGCTAAATCACTGGAGCGTTCTAAGGGGACTGTATGACTACTTATAAGGTTTTCCAATGGGTGGCGTCCTTGTGTGGCACATAGCTGGGGTCAAACTGACCACAAGACTTGCCGGTAGCCGCAACGGTCGACGAAGCAGGTAGCGGTTAGGAGAACTGATGAATGGTAAGTATAGAAGGACCTACCTATATAAAAATGAAGTAAATTGCTGATGCCATCTAAATAATTGGCATTCTTTAAATGTAATACAAATAAGTAAGAGCTAACTGGGAGCAAAAAATAAAACTAATAATACACAAAAATCCCTAAATAACGATTACTTGAGCACAGTACAAAATATTTGTTACTCTCGTTTGTGAAAGATATAAACAGCCCATTGAAAAATCGAACGTAAAAAGTAAAATAGGGATGTGAATAACGTATGGTCGAGGTTAATTGTCAATTTGTCGCTCGTTTATCGTTATAGAACGTGTGCGGTGTCGAGATCTTGTCTCCTTACATCAAGAGACGCTACTTTTTAAACGTGCCCTGATTTATCTGGTGTTGTTGATCCCCCTTCTGATAAATTACCCTTCAAATGGCGTTAAAAAGTAAATTATTGGTAGATTAAATTGTGTTCCATTGTCAGTGAGAGTGAGTTATGAGGTTTTTGTTGTTTATTTTGGAACGGCGACGTTTGGTTCGAGTAGGTAAGTGTAGTAGTTATCGGTTTCTACTTTACGGAAAGTAGGGGCAATGCAGTTACACCTATCTTAATATAAAAAGAAATGTCAATTGTGTTCTACTCTCCAGTTTCTCTATTTAAGACCTCAACCTGTGCTTAGGCCTCATCTAAGAGCAGTTGAGAGACGTTTCTTAGATCTCTTTGTTTTTAAATTTTATATATATTTTTAACTATTTTAATTTATTAGCAGATGTCACATCAAATAATTTCACGATAATTAAATTCCAAATGCTCTAAAAACGTTGACTCTTAACAAACATTCATATCAAAACGTTATCTTATTCTTAATGAAAATTTGTAACAACCGGTTCGGAAGCCAATCGGTCTTGTATTCAAATTAGTCGCAAAACGCTAATAAAGCGGTCTCTGGCAAAAAGTAACCGATTAGAGCTGAGTAAAACGTGTACAGTTAGAACGTAATCGTTATTTACAAAACATTAACACATCAGGCTTTATCAACATTTTGCGTAGGTACTCGTGACGATTTTCAAGGGAAATAATGTAATGTCGCAATCGACTGGAAATTGTTACTTGCCTACTTTATTTATAATCCTAGGCATATTGGTTGAGAAAGTGTTGGATGCATGTGAATGAATCAATGACATGGCTTCAGAAAAAGACCGTTGGATTGAAGTAATTTGGAACAAGACATTTTTTTTTCAAAACTAAGTAATCGTTATCCCATAGTAGGATCTCACTGGAATTTCCATCAAATCTTGGTTACCTAATCAACTACCCTACATGCGCTTGCGATAGGCTATATAGAATGGTGTTACTGCCCAACTTTTTACCATCATTCCCTAATGGCTAGGCACGACATCTAAAAGAACATGTTTTTGTTTTCTATACCATAACTCTAGGGTATTAATGAGACCATCATTTTGAACAACTTTTACTATGGGACAAACCTGAAATCGCGAAACAAAAATCAGCACTTCACTACATTTTGACGAGTCTTGGGAACATAAATGTATGGGACAGCTGATTTTTCTTTTCGTGATTTCAGGTTTGGTTCTCATTAATACCCTAGATTTATGGTACATAAAAAAAACACGTATAGATATAGGGAAGCGAAAGCTCTAGGGAAAGTTGTATCTATTCTTTTCCTGAAAGCTTAAAACCCTGGTTGTTTTGTTTTACTACGGGTAATTTTCACCACACAGCACTAAGCGCGTTTAACGCTACACGAGTTTAAAACATCATTCTGTCTCTGTCATCTTCAAACTATTGAAAGAAACGGAGCGATGTTGTAAACTCGTTTAGCGTTAAACGCGTTTAGTGATGTGTAGTGAAATGAGTCTAAATAGGTATTCGATCTAACTTATCTTTTTTATGTGCACGTGTTTCTGTGTAATTTTTTTTATTTCATTGATTTATATTTCCTTGGAATATGACCCGATATTAATAACTTTACTTGCAACGAAAAAAGGTATAAATACACGTAATAATTACATGGAAAAATCACAACAAATATGTCATATCCTGCGAGGCGGACGTAACTAGCAACGTCCCTTTAATTAGTAGCCGGAAATCGCCTAGCTCTCCCTAATGAGACGCGCCCGGATAGGCCTGCTCAATTCTAATTATAATATTACATAAACAATTGTTTATCACTGCATTTTTGCGACTAATTGTCAAAAGAATGTTTGACCGATCATGTAGAATTGAAGAACTAAGCGTAGGTAACAGAAGAAAAACAAAACGTAACAACTGAGATAAGTTACGATTTCTGTTAGTTCCAATATAGGTAACATCACGCCCGTATTTCCCGAAGGGTTGGGCAGAAGTGTACTGTAGTAGGTACACCCACTTTTTGCCAGATAGGTTTGAGTCCCATGTAATAGGGGGCGAGCCTATTTCAAACAACCGGGCATAAATCCAGACTCCGGGCTGCTATTGAGAAATTCCAGATGGAAAAACCCAATAGGTAACACTGCCCAACCTGGGAATCGAACCCAGGACCTCATGGTCAACAGTAGCGCTTGCGACCACTAGACCAACGAGACAGTTAGTTCCAATATCTACTCGAGAATCAAGATATAAAATACAATCTCAGCCCCTTATCAAAAGCAATCAGGCTTCAAGTTTTCAGAGAATGTTGTACACCTAATGATAAAGATGGTTCTTTGAAAACTTGAACCGATACAAAGTCTGCTACGATAAGGTTCAGAATTCAAGGTGCTCGCGCAATGAAAAGAGAGTCCAATTCTGCCGCCAAGGATTGTATACGAATTACGGAAGGCACGTTTCGACTGTGTTGGACGAATTGGGGCCAAATCGGCATCCTACCCTTCGGGTAGCAAGGAGGTCTGGTCCCTGTCTAAATCGGCTTCTTCTGCCATCTTTCACTGCCTGCTATGCTGCAGTCTGACGGAATGCCAGCTCATACCGCGCAAGAGAAGGCAAACCTAGGTAGGTTTGCCTTCTCTTGCGCGGTATGAGCTGGCGTTCCTTCTTTGCTAAAAATTCAGGCCTTGATACGGGCTCTAACATACCACCGCTCCGCAATGCCGGAGATCTCGATTCACCTGAAAGAGATCCGTAAAGCTCTTTGCATTCTGGACGTGAATAAAGCCAGCGAACGGACGGAATACCAGCAAGAGTCCCGAAAAGCTGTGCTCCAGAGTGGTCTACTGTCTTGAAGCACTTATATCGGCTCTCTCTAAAAACTGGAGTGGTGCCGAAGTCCTGGAAGCTTGCTGATGTGTAGCCAGTGCCCAAAAAGGGTAATCGTGCCGATCCTGTCAACTATATACCAAACACCAATCGCCATAACCTCCATACTGTGTAATGTGATGGAAAGTGTACCTACTTAAAAATAAGCTGCTAGCTGTGTTAGCATACCTGGAAGACAATGATCTCCACAGTGACACTAGTATGGCTTCCGTAGTAGTCGTGGTATGTTACGCATTGCTGGGGCGAGGCTATCGAGAGAAACAGCGAAGCCCTTGCTGTGTCGCTTGATATCTCAAAGGCCTTTGACAGGGTCTGGCATGCTAGTCTATTGGGTAAACTTCCCGCAATAGGCATCCCTGTTGACTTTTGCAACTGGATTTTCGTCTTCCTGAGTGATCGATCGATCAGAGTGGTCATAGATGGCTGCTTATCGGATCATATGGCTATTGATCCTCATTGATGGCTAGTGTTCCTCAGCAGTCTGTTCTTTCTGCGACTCTGTTTCTGCTGCACAAGAATGACCTGCTACAGCTTGGTGCTATCGGGTACGCAGATGACAGCATACTGTCAGAAAGATACCTGTCCAGTGCGAGAGCCAGCAGAGAGGAAACATCTACCTACTCTTAGAGAGGCCATGGTGGAGCGAATATACCTTAAATCTCGTTTCCCAATTGGGCGACGACAATCTGGTCAAAATCAATTCTCTGAAACTACAGGCATGTCTTTTTACTGCCAAAACAGGCCAGCTGGCGTAGTTGGTTAAGATACCGCCTATCATGTCGCAGGTCGTGGGTTCGATTCCCATACAGACTCTAGCCAAAAAGCTGGGTATCCTAAACGAGATGAGGTGATACTTCACCTCTGTACAAGGCACAGGTCCGTTCCTGTATGGAGTATTACAGCCACATATTTATGGAATGGCTCAGCAAAATACCAGCTTGCTGCACTTGAATCAGTGGAACGCAGAGCAAAAAGACTTATAGGCGACGAGACGTTGGTGGCTAGGCTTCACATCGTGGCTCATCGGCGTGACGTTGCTTGCCTGTCGGTCTTCTACAGACTGTACTTCGGAGAGTGTACGCAAGAGCTCCACGACCTGATCCCACCATCGCCCTCTACCACCGGACTACCAGACGTACTGTAGGGTACCATCCGCATTTGGTTGATATCCCGACCAGTTGAACTCAGCGCTATTCCTCCACAATTATTATGCGCACAGCCAAAGTGCCACTCACTGCCAGCGTCTGTATTCCCTTCCACATATAACCTGTCTGCCTTCAAAGCAAGAGTGAACAGATATCTTCTGGGTACGTTCGTTCCACCATAGACTTCATCCATCGCTTTCATTCAGGCGTGATCGAGGTGAAGAGCAGGCCCAGTAAATAAAAATCTCCTAAATCACATTGGATTAATAAAATAATATTCCACCTTAATAAAAACTATTCGATTCGAAATTTGAATTTGAATTTTGTTTTGAATTCCTCAGTCATTTCAAAGCTGCGTGTCGACAAGAGCACACGTAAATCACGTCAGCGATTATTCTTTATGGTCGCACTCACTGAATGAAGGTGTTAACGTCATAACACTTGACTGCCTCTTTATCGCACCCCTGTCGGTTATTAACGAGTCTTTCTTAATATGATTTAATGATTGCTTTAGTTTATGAGTACAGTTCGTAAATAAAAATATCTGGGGCGGCTGGGTGGTGTGCTCTCCAGTATTTTTTTTTTTTGTATGGTTAAATACATTGAAAATGTTTCTGTTAAAAGAATAGGTACTTGATAAAATAACATAAAGTAAACGTATGTCGCAACACTAGTAAAAATAATCGGAACTAAAATAATAATGGACCTTTATTTATAATTGATTAATTCCTCAACGACCAAGTGTCCAAAGTCCTTCCCGACTATCATAATCACGTTTCGTATAATTATTCCCAACCAATTCGTCACCCGAACCCTCTCGAATAATCATTAAAAATAATACAATACTCTGTAACCCATTCGTAAAAAGTTCCAACAGTTTTTCGTCGTAGTCAGCTAATGTCGAAACTCATTAGTGCAGCTTAGCGTCAGTGTCACGGGCAAGTTTAAAAATAAAAAAGTAAAAAAGCGCGGGATCTTTGAAATAAGAACTCGAGTTTGTTTTCAATACTCCTTTCTACTAGTTGTTGATTGATTTTTACCGTATGCATGAAATAAATTGCTTTATTGTTATTTTTGTTTGAGCTGAAAACTTGAATACTGGCAGACGTAGGTATGTTTTTATACGTCTGACAGTATTCAGGTTTTGTAATCGTCTTTGTAAATAGATACCTACCTACATTAATTATTTGCACGTTGTGTATGTCTAGCTATTTTTCTGTAGTCTACTTTTTGTTAATTATTCATTATAAGCAGACTGGGTTTCCTGAACACAAACGAATATTGCGCTTTGAGCAATTTTCATTTTAATTAGCAGTTTTCTTTTGGTTTTTCTTACTTTCTGTAAAATTGTGTTCATAAGTCATTAGTAATTTATTTATTAACAATAATTATCAATCAATCAATCAATCAATCATTTATTTTGTAAAACATAGGTATGGTTAATGGTTGTATATTGTCTAAAACATGTGCACTATGTTTTGCCAATATATGGCGTACAAAATAATCATAATAATAATAATAATAACCTGGGACATTGTTCACACACGGTAATCTGATCTGATCATAGACAAGCAATTGCAATTTAAGGTGGAATGTCAATAGATTACAAAAAAAAAATATATATATAATTTGAAGTATGTCAATTAGTAATAGGTCAATTAGGTATACAGGTCATTACAATTTTAGTTAATAAACACATTCATACTTAATCAATAAATAAAATCATAAGCGTTTAATTAGCAAGTCGGAATCGTCATACCTCTGTTTATCAGCAGTAAACTCAGTGATGGAGTAGTAACATCTATCTACAAGGAATTTAAACAAAGACCTCTTAAAAGATCCCAGACACTCTATATTTCTAATAGCTGCTGGTATACTGTTATATATTTTTGGAGCCATACCTAACACACTTTTGCCGAAATTGGAAATAACTGGAAAATAAAATGTTGATAGTGAATGAAAGTAAATGTCCCTACGAACAATATCCCATTAAAAATAAACGGCAGTGCAAGTTGATCAGGGCGGTCACGGTCCAGTGGTCCGAAGCGACACATCCGGGGATGTAAGGACACCATAGTTTTACCCTCGTGAGTCGTGAGTTCGTGACGAAAGTGACACATAAGTACAGATACTAAAATACTTATATTAAGGCTCAGACCAATATTAAGGCTTGTCCTCCGAAAAATACGGCAAAACTAAGTAACTGTGTCCATGTTTTACAGTAACTATAGCATCTATTTGATAGGAAAAAAAAAAAGAAGTGATTTCATTTGTCCTAAAACCGTTTTATAGGGTTCCGTACCTCAAAAGGAAAAAACGGAAACCTTATAGGATCACTCGTGTGTGTGTGTCTGTCAGCCTGTCTGTCCGTCGGTCACAGCCAATTTGCTCCGAATCTAATGGACCGATTAAGTTAAATTTGTTATTTCAGTGACCCAAACACGGACTTGTAACGTAAATAAATGAATTTTGAATATGGGGGTCAATTTTGGGGGGCAATTAAGAAAATAAAAAAGGAAAGTTTTGCACTGTACCGTGTGACATACCAAATGAAAGGACTTACTGTGAGGGTATCAAATATATTTTTATATAATTTTAAAATAAAATAAATCGTTTTAAAGTTATTTAAGAAAGTAGACGAAAATTTACCTTCCCCCCCTTATCTCCGAAAGTACTGAGCCTCAAATTTTGAAAAAAAGAATATAGATAATAATCCCTATAGATTACAGGAAAACTTATAAGAAGTCTATGGTCTTAAAACAACATAGTAAATCTCTCAATATTGTGCGCACAAACTTACATTTACAGTTGGAATGTATGGGAGAACATGTTTTTCAACTACAGTGTTAAGTTTGTTCTTGGGATTCATCTCAACTACGGAACCCTTCAGTGTGCGTAGTCCGACACGCACTTGGCCGGTTTTGTTTATAAAAGTAATGAGAAAAAAAAAAACTAAATCCAGGTGTATCTTTTCTAGTTTTTACCTTATGACTCCTACAATTATCAATACAGTTATCTACAAAATAATAAGGAATGATTTTATGTTATTACTTTTTAGTCCAATCAATAGATTTTATTGTAAATAGATAATTGCTTCATATTTTGTAATAAATTACCAGCGTTGTGTCATCGCGCTACTCTTTCTTTTCTATGCAGTCCGACAGTGACTGCCATTTTACAGCCGGACTAGCCATAAATTAGAATAAAAATATGTTTTAATGAAATCGCCAACAGGTTGAGAGCTTTTCTTCAGATGCGAGGTTTTATAACGATTATTTTCCAAGGTCTAGTGTTCTATCATGTCATTAGCATTATCAGCCTTTAATGTTCCTACTGCTGGTACACAGGCCTCCTCTTTGTGAGAGGGAGTGGGCTGTAATCCCCCACGCAGGCCCAGTGCGGGTTGATGTAGATGTCACATGTCTTAAAGTTTTTGGTTCTAGGACAAGCCGGTTTCCTCACGATGTTTTCCTTTACCGTTTTGAGAGCAGTGGTGATGAAATTCTTTATACAAAGTATACAGGGTTATTAGTAAAACAGCAACAACCTCTTAAGGGGTCATTGCACTCATCATTATGAACAACTTTTACTATGGGACCAAACCTGAAATCGCGAAAAAAAATCAGCTGTTCAGTACATTTTGACGAATGATGAGTACAGTGACCCCTTAAGAGGTTGTTGGTGTTTTACTAATAACCCTGTATAATACATAGTTATAGTGCCTGCCTCGGTTCGAACCCACGACCTACAACTTGTAAGTCGGGTCCGTTATCACTGGGCTACCCACTGCTCTCCTATAATGTCATTACCGTAGATTAAATTCTACCGTTTCAATAATTAAAAGAAATTCTTCTTCTGCTAGAATAAAAAAAAATACCTATGATAAATCCAAAATTAATTTAAGGCGAAAGCGCCAGTGTAGCCGGCTTAATTCAAATTTTCTTATGTTTTTTGCAATTTGCAGGTCAGTATTAGTTTGTATGTTGATCTGAATACGATTTTCGACCATAACAAATATGTATTTATAGAATTATAATCATTAAAATCATCAATACAACTCTCTCAAGTTCATATTAACCTTATGAATGACAATTTTATGAAATCTTGACATTTGAGGTATTTTCTAACTTACGGGTTGTAGTACTGATTCTAATGATTATAATTCTGTTAATACATGTTTGGTACGGTCGCGAATTATATATGAAACAACATAAAAACCAATACTGACCTGCAAATTGCAAAAAAGGTAAAAATATTTGAATTTCGCGGGCTACCTTAGCGCTTCCCCTTAAGCAAATCGACACCCTACGTCAATTTTAAACAATTGTCAAAAAAATACAGTTACGATCTATTTATACAGACAATTTAAGTTGTACTCCATTTGCTTATCAATTTATTCTCCTGCCTTCACATTCGATATCTTTGCAACCCTACTTAGAAAAGCAGAAACCAAACACACTCGAACATAAATATCAATTATTTCCATGCTACTCTCTTAATCATACACATAACAAATGAGTTCCAAGGCCCGGTATGCCGGTTTCTACGCCCAGCTAATTACAAAAACGCTACTGTTTTCATTTGAAAACAAAACCAGTATTTGCGGCTCAGAATAAGTTCTGCTGATTATAGTGTTCTTTAGAAACATGTATGGAAACTTGTTCGAGACATGGACAGTTGGACACGTTCATTAAGAAGAAAACCGACTGGAATGGTATGGTTTAGACGCCAGCACATCATGCTACTACAATCTGTCAAATTTCGTTAATAGATTTTCAACTTTATCGCTAAAGCATTAGGTTCAAGGTTGATTGGGAAAATTTGACAGTTTCGGGTAGCTTGACCTGCTGGCGTCTGTACATTTTTACTTTGTAAGCAACCCGTTTCACGTTCTAAGTTCTTAACCTGGTAGGGCTGTTTGTAAGCCCACAACTTACTACTGTCGTCGTGTCCATGACTTTTTCAAAACTATTTATTAAAATTTTGTTTTTGTAAGGGCGATTTCACCAATGAAATTGATCGCGATCAGTACATCTGAACTGTGTTCAAAAGCTGTCATCCTAACTAATATTAATGCGAAATTGCGTTGGTTTGTTTGTTACGCTTTCACGCTAAAATGGGTGAACGGATTTGGATAAAATTTGACAGATAGGTAGCATGGAATCTGAAAAAGGACAGGCTACATTTCATCCTGGATCGCAGACGAAGTCGCGGGTAACAGTTAGTTGTCAAAATTCCACAGCAATGATGGTACTGACAGCTCTTGAAAGCGGTTTAGATGTGCTGATCGCGATCAATTTCATTGAAGACATTCTCCCTTAAATTAGCCCAAATGTTAAATCTGGGCGTTTCCAAACTCAAATGTTGAACTATGACTTTATTTTCAGCAAAATTTGTGGAGTTTTCTCTAAAAATGTAGTAGATAGTTACTTAGTAGTTTCTTAGCATAATTTAAACTACTTGTGTGTGGTTCAGCTCAACTAGGTACTTTTGTGCAATTAGCTAAAGCTGCTACGGACTTTATGCGAGTGAGACATCGTGAGGGAATGGTCAGCAAGGTATCGTTTATTGTAACGGTTGCAGCCAATGAGGGCTGTTATACCTATCTAGGAACCAGGCAAATACGGTACTATGAACCGAAGTAAAGGCGTCCGCAGACTGACGCGATGTGACGGTGCGACGCGATTCTGGTGGAACAATTTCCATGAAGTTTTCATAGAAATTGTTCTTACACTGTCACGTCACGCCTGTCTGCGGGAGCCTTAACTCGTATGTGTGTTCACTTCTTAATAAAAACCAGAAATAAAGTTGTTACGCTTATTTGTCTTATTCATATTTGATATTTCCTTAAATGAAATGAGTTGATAGTTTTCAAATCTGCGAGTTTTAATTTAAAATCGGTGCCGTTGTCCTTAGAACGAACATTTTTTTTTGGTCAGGAACTATCCGTTACCTGATACTAAAGTACTAATTATTTTAACTACTTTAGCTAAGTAGAGATACAGGAGTTGAGAGTGACTAGAGAGAGACAGGAATGGAGAAACTTGGAGGAGGCACTCGCGACGGCAAACGCACAGCTACAGAATTTAAACAAACGCCGAATACGAGACGGAGCAATACACTTTATGTTGATCCGACCAAAACGCTAATAAATAAAATAGTAAGTAGATTAGATTATTTCCAGTTTTTAAAGGCCCAATCAAGAAATCCTGTTATAAGTAATAGTAACAATACCAAGACGCAAAAATTACATTACATTTTCATTCAGACTAATATCAACACTTTTTCTGGCACCTGTAGTTAAGTGAAACAGAAATAATATCGTGTTTGTAAACATTGTAAACGAAACCACGTCGATATGGGCCAGAGCCAACTCGAAACTTGCCGTGGCCAGTTTTCTAAAGAAAACCAATCGCTTAGCATAAACGCTACAGCTTTTTCAAGTCCATTCGGATTTCCTCTCATTTCTTAATCAGTTGGAAGGGATCATTGATAACTATAAGCGACTCTGCGTGTACTTTCTAAAGTGCTCTTGCTATAGTTGGTTGCACCTCAGTTCCGGTGCACAGAAGTGCTCGGTACTTTATGAGAGATAATTATTTTAGTGCCAACCACACGTTAGGCGAACGTGACACGCGTTTTACCAAGATGATGGGACTGTTACTCGTAGTGTCAGTCACTACTGATGACCGCGGCTTTTTAAGTTCCTAAAGCCCCATGGTCTTTTTAGGGTTCCGTACCTCAAAAGGAAATCAAAAGTCATTTATTCAAACTAGGCTACACGGCAGCACAGCACTCTGTTCAGTTGAAAAATATATTTTCTACAGCACTGCGCAAGATAATTTAAGTATTACGCAACAAAATATGAGATTAAAAAAGGGAACCCTTATAGGATCACTCGTGTGTCTGTCCGTCGCAGCCAATGTGCTCGAATCTAATGGACCGATTAAGTTGAAAGGTACATACTTACTTGTATGAATTTCTGTGAGCCAAACACACGGACATGTAACGTAAATAAATGAATTTTGAATATGGGGGTCAATTTTGAGGGCAAATAAGAAAATTAAAAAAAAAAAGTTTTGCAAACTGAACCGTGTAACTTATACTGTGGGGGTCTCACATACCTATACCTTTTTTTTTATAATTGTAAAATAAATTGTTTTACCGTTATTTAAGAAAATATACGAAAATTTACCATTACCCCCCTTAACTCCGAAATTTTAGGCTCAGTGGTTTACTGAGCCTAAAATTTTGAAAAAAATACAGAAAATAGTTCTATATCTATAGATTACAGGAAAACTTATAAGAAATCTAAGGACAAAATGACATGGCAAATCTCTCAGAATTGTGCGTACGAAGTTACATTTGCAGTTGGAATGTAGAGCGAACATGTTTTACAACTACATTGTTGTTTGTTCTTGGGATAAATTCACCCCAACTACAGAACCCTTCATTGTGCGTGGTCCGACACGCACTTGGCCGGTTTTCATTGTTTTCATTTGGTTGTATAATTCTACTTTCTTGGAGTTTCTTTCTAAAAACGTAGCTTAGGCAAGGTTTTGTCAAGTTTCAACCTAATTAGCAACTACACTTATGTATCTTTGAAAAAGCAACACTCTTCTAAACGAATCAATGGAACTAATTTAATAGTTCAGTAGGTGAGCCACCAAACAATGGATTTTCGCATACTTACCCCTTTTCCCTACAAATTAATTAAGTACACCATTCTACTTCTTCACACTTTGTCATACATACATACATTTTAAATTTTCTCATACAGTTTTAGCACTTTGGCGGGTGACATTGAAGGTCTGTGAACTTTGAATTTTTGACACAAGGCCGCCAAAACGAAACCTAAACGAATCAGAAACATATGTTTTTATGAATGAAACGCATCAATTATTGTTTATAGGCATTTCGTTGTTTCATGTGAATTCTGTTAAGGCAAGAATAATTCTGGGAACATGAATACATCAAAGAACATTTTGTTTAACGTTAATAGTGGTTTTGATAAGTTTTCAACTACTGGATCAATCCTAACGGGTTTCATAACTCTGCGAATGCAACCTTGTTGAGACAGGGATCATTAAATGGGAGTAAGTGGAAAAAAGTGGTTGCAGCAACGACATTATTTTATTTATAGGTATGCTTGCTTACAAATTAATGTACTAGAAATGCTCTTTTGAAGCTAAGACAAACTGGTTGCAGTGTGCTGTGGTCAAAGCTTATTAATGGTGACGTGCAAGCAAAATATTGTCGTTTGATTTTTCGTGTATTCTTTTGATATGCAGTAGTCTCTGTTGCATTATGAAACATGAGGTGTGAATAAAGATTCAGAATAAGGGTTCATTCGAGTAATCGAGTCTGACAAACCACGCTGGGGTCGATGAATTTCATTCATTCATAGATTTAGTTCTGATTCTTTGACACTCTTAATACTGAAAAGGACTGAGTTGGCTTCATGAAAGCTACCAGCATGTAGCTTTCTGTCCCCTAAGCGTATCTGTGTACCATACGAGTCTTAAGTCCTGGGGTGTAAATTTATGAGCTTATAGCAATGACATTCTTACCTATTTAAAATAATAACTGTCCAAATTCACATCACTGTAGGTCCTACTGCCCTGTTAGAAACGATAGGTTTCTTCCACTAAACCTAAGTTTTATCCTTGCTAGTAACTACAGCTAAGCTAAAACGAAGTTCAAGTATACATACCAGGTCAAGTCTCAAGCTGAACGACACGTGTTTGGTCGGCGGCGGCGCGACGACCGGCGGCCCCTCGTAGAAGGCAGTCTCTTCCAGACCGTAGTCTGACTCGCTCTCGGCCCACTCCAGCTTCATATTGCTGGGGCTGCAAAGAAAGAGGAAAAGGTTAGTAAATAATTCGTACACCTACTTAGGCCCACGTAAGCCTGACCAATGTTAATATGGTCTTCAGGAGAGAGACAAGTATTCCCGAGGTATTAAATAAGAGCGAGCTCTTAAAAGAGCTAGTTCCAGAAAATCTTCAAAATGATTTAGTTTGTCTGTGAACCAACCAGTGTTTCTGCTGCCATTGAACTGGTGAGTTCTGGTTTGTGGGTCATGGTGCTGGTGATATTGAGGGTATAATAAAATCATTTCAATTTTGTCACTATCAGCAAACGACAACAAGAAATCTTCTTGGCGTTGCAGGTGTCTTTACGCAGCCGTAACATTAACATATGCTCACTATTGAACTAAGTTTAGCACTACTCAATCTACATTAAACAGGCCTTCGCCCAGCAAGACCAATCGGTCCTATGTCTCCAATAACTAGTCGTAAATCGGTTGGCAAACGCTAAAGAAAACAAATAAATATTCAAAGTCCGATGAAGAAATAAATCCCCAAGAGCCATAAAACAAAATCGAAATAATATCCAAAGATTGCTACAAAAAGTAATGTTTATTATTTGCCTATAAAATATACCTCGCGTCTCGCTACCGTTCAACATCAACATTTATTTTTATGACTACCAGTTGATGCAATGTCGCTCCATCAAGCTCCCGTAATAAGGCTTCGGTAACCGCAAACAAGCCTACTATCGCCAATATTCGACTATTAATATCTTTCCGTCTTGCTCACTCGCTATAAAGTGGAAAGAAATAGAGTAGCCGTCAAATTAGTCGAAGCCTGGATAAGGTATTGAACCTGTTCCTTATATCGAGACACCAACTCGCTCTATCCGACTTTTGTTTTTTGTGTAAACCTGCGTAGGAATCGTGTACCTTTTCTTTTTTGATGTTGTAAGGATGCTCTGAGTAAAGTTTAGCTTTGTAACCATTGAAGGTTTTTTAGTGTACTGTCCAAGTGAATTAGGATGACTTGATTTTTTGATTGAATTAGATGAGTTTCGCCTTTCTTAATACTTAAGCTTTTTTTTTTAACTAAATAACGCTCTACAGTAATTAATTACGTAGCTCTGCGTGCTGCTAAGTCATAGTTAAGTCTGGTTTAAGGAATTTATTTCTCATAAGAACTTACAGTTCGCTTATATACAAGTTGATTCGTAAATGTCTTAAAATTCATTTCAAGTCTCAGCAAAAAAATGTTTCGTACGACGGCGACGAGGTTGAATTCGAAAATTAAAAACGACAAACAGCACTCCAAAAAGTTCCTTCATTTTATTTTTAGTCTATGCCTCGCTGTTCGTCGAATTGCCTGAACATTTTATACACTAAATGTGTCGTCAGATTTCGGCTCGTCTGAAGCCGGCAGCGGTGTCGTTACGGCTAATATCCGCCGGATACGGCAGGATCTGACACCACCCGACATTATTGTCTTGTAATTGAAGCGGCGTGTCGATTTGTTCATTTGAATGCAAGGGTGGAAAAGGGGAAGCCAATAGATAGCCCCCGAGCTCTAAATGTTCCCTCAAGTTACCAAAATTAGGACTCAATGATTGAAGAGGATGCATCTAGTCAATTGTTTGAAGTTTAAACTTAATTTATCAACTTGAATGGGGTGGAATGTTTTCTTGGATGTCTCCGTTTATCGGTTTTTGGTTACCCCAGGGTAGACTGGCTTCGGCGAATTTTCCTGCTTAATGAAAAATGTAACTAATCTTATACACGTCTTGTAGGTACTGCCCAAAAAGAACTATTTTCCCCCACATCATAAAAGCTAGGCTAATCATACTGATGAAGTCATAGTAACAACACCTGAATACCTACCAAGATTAATAACGTTTTGCAAAGCAAATACACAGCACAATATGAACGCACAACTCAACCTAACGGAGCAAATATAGACTTTATATTTTACACACTTTCTTCAAAGCAAATTAATGACATTGAATCGAAAGCACGGCGCGAAAAACTGGACAAACACTCTAATTACCGACTATTGTTACGGGAAAAACAAATTAACACCGAATATTACGCATCACAATACTGAATATTTCAAGCCAACTAACAAGGCTCCGCGAATATCGTTGACTGTTCAAAATGACAATGTACGCGCTATCTAATCACAACTGATAAAATTATCAGTACGTAATACCTAACATAAATAGCGCATAATATCTACATCTACAAGCGATGTTGATATCATAGGTCCTTCTAGTTCTTAGTAATCACACTCATTATAATTGCGTTACAAAAGTTCTCACTCCCCATACTTTTCCATTTATCTTTGTCTGCTGCCTTTTCCAGCCAATCAGTCAAGAACGAGTCTAGGTCGTCGCGCCAGCATTTCTTAGGCCTGATGACGAAGCCCATTTCAGTATCACAGTATAGCCCATGAATACCGCATCTTTCCTGATGCCTCCTGTAAGTTTGACCCGCCCAGTCCCATTTCAGTATCGACTTATAGCCAATATTGGCGATGCCTGTCTTCGAGCGTGTTATTGTAGATATTGTGTATTACAAAAAACTATTTTACAAAAAAAAAAAAAAACAACCCACTTCCAAAAAATAAACACTACGGAGTGAAAAATTACTTTAATTTCGGAAGTCGGTGTCTTTGGATCCGTATTTTAGTTTTTTGCTACCGACTTCCGAAATTAAAGTTATTTTTCACTTTTTTGTTTGGAAGTCGGTTGATTTTTTTTTTGAAAAATGTTTTTGTTTCACTTTTTAGACGGCCAGTTTGTAATTTATTTAAATTACAATAGCCTAGAGTTAACTGCTCATCACCTTTTCAAAAATATGGCTTTCCCCAATGCAGGGATGTTAATTGTTGAGGAGTTATCCTAGTAAGAACCAGGAGAACTGGAGCTAATTGTGAAGTCACCATCACCATAAAATATGCATTGTGACGAGCATATATTGCTTAGCAACCTTATTAAACTAATCGAATCGCAACCCGTGAAATACTTTGGTATAATTGTGTAGTTCCGATGGTCATCTGTGATCTTCATCATCAGTTCCACTTCACCAAATGGTGCTTTCCGAGAGCAAATCCACGAGTTACTATAAAAATACCCAAATCGCTATAGGTGTGCCTATAAAATTTGAGGGTTTCCCTCGATTTACATGGGATCCCCTCATTTGATTCTGATTTGGTGACAATGGGACCAACATCGAGAACATACCCTTTCAAACAAAAAGAAAATGAATTTTCAAATCGCTTAAACACACAAAAATAAAACAGTCGAATTGATAATCTCCATTTTGGAAGTCGTTTAAAAAGTTAGATGCGTCAAATTTCTTCATTCTTTAATCGATTCATTTTGACTCCAAGGCTGCCATATAAGTTGCACAAATGCAAAAGGAAATAACGGTAGCCAAACATTGTAAGTATACTCAAATAGTTAATTCTAATTGTTATGTTGATAGATACAGTACAATACAATAAAGTGGTTTACAAATAAATAACTATATCTAAAATCTGATATTATAGTCCTGGTACAGAAGTTTGGTGAAAACTAGAAGTTCTTAGCTACGGGCCCGTCCCAATCCCAATACATACACGAAGTCTCGAACTCGGAGTAGAAGTATCAGGGTCTCCGCCACAAGCGGCAGAGGAGGATACCGTGGAGTTTTAGTGGGTTGGAGTCTCACATAACTATCTACACTATCACTACTCCCCGTGGTAGTGCAGTATGCATGAGCATTTCTCCACGCAAAAAAAAGGGTCTCATAATAAAACAATGCTCTCCGACCTATGCAACCTGACTCCGTAGGCACGCAATTTAACATGAGGTTCTGAATTCTGACATCTTGAATCGCGTGACCGATAATCTGTTCATTTTCTACCTGATTTCATTGAAGAACGCCTTTCTTTAACAATTTATTCTTCATCATTTTATTTCACTTGTTGACAGACCTACACTGTCCTCCCATACCTATTAACACTGTGATTATATACACAGTCTGGCCATAAATACTGTTACAATTAAAAATAAGAAGGATATTACATTTGAATTTGGAATCTGTCATTTTTATACGATTGTTCATTGTGTTTTCTAATTTTGGCGCCAATACATTGTACAATATTTTGCGATATTAACACATTCTCTGCTGAATTCTTTATGCAAACGCTTCTTTATGCTACACCCTTACTGACCCTTTTTTTTACGATGTTTTCGAAACAATAGAGATGCACAACGAACACACATGTGCGCCGCGCCGCACTCGAAGAAAGTTATGAAAACGCGCATGTGTGTCTGCCGCACTGAATGTGTTAAAATGGAGTAGGGTGATAAAGAGAACCGAATCGCTGTGATTGCATTACACAAAGTTGGTATGGAGCCAAATGCAATTTTTAAAACTCTCCATACGCTTGGTATTAGTCAAATGTTTGTGTACCGGGCTATTAATAGGTACAATGAGACCTCTTCTGTTTGTGACCGAAAAAGATCTGGCCGTCCACGTAGTGTTCGTACGAAAAAGGTGGTCAAAGCAGTAAGGGAAAGAATTCGAAGAAATCCTGTCCGAAAGCAAAAGATTTTATCTCGGGAGATGAAGATAGCACCCAGAACCATGTCGCGTATTTTAAAAGATGACTTAGGACTTGCAGCCTATAAGAGATGCACTGGTCATTTTTTAACTGATAATTTAAAAAAGAATAGGGTGGTAAAATCGAAACAACCACTGAAGCGGTACGCAAAAGGAGGTCACAGAAAAATTTTGTTTACGGATGAGAAAATCTTTACAATTGAGCAACATTTTAACAAACAAAATGCCCGTGTTTATGCTCAAAGTTCTAAGGAAGCTTCCCAATTAGTCGACAGAGTGCAACGTGGGCATTATCCGACTTCAGTGATGGTTTGGTGGGGTGTTAGCTATGAAGGAGTGACTGAGCCATATTTTTGTGAAAAAGGTATCAAAATATCGGCACAAGTGTATCAAGATACCATTCTTGAGAAGGTAGTTAAGCCCCTTAACAACACCATGTTCAATAACCAAGTATTGTCGTTCCAACAAGACTCGGCGCCGGGTCATAAAGCTCGGTCCACGCAGTCTTGGTTGGACGCAGTCGTTTCGGACTTCATCAGAGGTGAAGACTGGCCGTCGTCTAGTCCCGATCTTAATCCGCTGGATTATGATTTATGGTCAGTTTTAGAGAGTACGGCTTGCTCTAAATGCCATGATAATTTGGAGTCCCTAAAACAATCCATACGATTGGCAGTGAAGAATTTTCCCATGGAAAGAGTGCGTGCTTCTATTGATAACTGGCCTCAGCGTTTAAAGGACTGTATTGCAGCCAATGGAGACCACTGCGAATAAGCTTCTTATATTTTAAATTGTTTTATATTTATGTATTAAACTAACACACCGTAAAAGTAATAAATATTACTTGCAATAAAAAAAAATTTTTTTCTTCGTGACAATATTTATGGCAAGACTAGGTAGAAAACATTGTAAAAGCTAATTATTTTTAAAAGAGTATAATCCGTGGAGTTTCTTGCCGGCTCATCTCCATAGGAAACGACCGTTTCATAAGTGTCCATGTAGGTTTATGTGAAATAAAATATTTTGATTTCTACTCATTATTATTTAAATATTTTGGGACATCTGGGGAATAATTTCATCGCTTGTTAATATTATGTGCTGAACACGTTTTGAACTCTCCAACCATTTGGTAGATCTTAGTTTTGGATTCAGAACTTAGAGCGTTATTCAGAATTACCATCTTGTTTTGTAGAAAAAGAGCTACCGTGGCTTCATAGATGAAGTAAAAAATAAATCGCCCATAGATTATTGTCATCTTGACACAAAGTCACAGTTATAATTTCAATTGAAATCTCAAAGATCATTTTAAAATATTATCCTAGTTAGATAATAAAATAAAATGGCAAAGAGGATAAAAGCTAGTACCATAAAATGGAAAGACCTTGAAAAGAGAGTGCCGCCCGAGGAACGAGGCAACTTTTATGCTTTTAAGGGGAAATCGGAGGGATATTTGCGTCGGTAATATATATTTTGGTTGTACCTACCTACTTTCGAGCTTAGTTTTATGAGATTAGATATTTATTTATTAAAACTTATGCACAAGTTAAAATAACCGTGCGATGGCGGACTTAATGCTTTAGGCATTTTCTACCAGCCTATATAAGCATGAAGCAGAAACAAAACATAGTAGGATGCACCACCAATGCATCTTGATGGAAAATTAAGTACCTACGTACCTAAATACGATAGATAACCCATTATTATAGTTTGACCGATACCGCTGTACCGCGCCTTAGGTATGGGTATGTACGCGGTGAGACAGGGGGAGAGTGCAGGCCGCTCATCACTCACGGCGCGGTACAGCGGTATCGGTGAAACTTTATAGCTGTGATCTTGACTGCACCAATAAATAAAAGCCTAACTGTACCAAGTTAGATTTATTATCTCTCTACAGTCGCTGCCTAGGGTTGTTGTAAAATTCTTCATTCATTCTTTGATGTCACTTATCACCAAGAGACTACTTTGAAGAAGATGGTAATCAGTACTGTGCCCGCTACTTCTGCTATTGCTGCAATCTATATTATAATACATCTCCTATCTATATTCTGGCTATTAACCTTTCTGTTATCAAAACACCCGTAGTCAACATTGGATGGGTACTAACTCATATAGTTGAAATTCTTTTGTAGCATGCTAGATAGCCCTCTGGAACCGCCAAAGATAGACTGGGAGCAATATAAGAAATTAGTTCCAGTACCGGGGCTTGTGGAAAAGTTTCAGTCCGAATATACATCTTTCAAGGTCCCATACCCTGAAGATAAGCTTACGGCTTTGATCGAAAAACAATGGACAGAATTGCAGCCGGTAATCGCAAAGTTTAGTGAGACCCATAAGCAGAATATAGCAGCGTGCGTACCAAATTTTATTCAACATTTTGTTTAAGGTTCTTCCAAGGCATGTTTTTACTTGTGGACAACAAGTAAAAACATGCCTTGTGGATAATGGATGGGTGGTCAAGGACAGACTTAAAAATCATCCAAATCAATTGGTAGACCTGGTTCATTAAAATGTCACCAAGCGCTTCAAAAGGCACCACAGCCTCGAGTTGAATAAATAATTACCACATGTGCGGTGGTGCAGCCGAAAGGCTGACTGCAGATACATATATGACTCCGTGCCTCGGAAAGAACGTTAAGCCGTTGGTGTCCCGGCTGTCATTCGTGGATCTTTGACAGTCGCTACGAGTCGTCAGAAGCCCGAAAGTCTAACAACCAGTCTTACCAAGGGGTATCATATTAAGGGGTTGTGGAGGTCAGATAGGCAGTCACTTCATATAAAACACTGGTATTCAGCTGCATCCGGTTAGACTGGAAAAGGCTAGGCAAATTGATTGTCAAAGAATAACAGGGGCCGTATTATGAACTATTAATGCCATCATATTACCAGTGCTAGAGAGAGACGGAGCCTATACATGACCAGCACCACCCCTTTTTCCCAACGGAATCATAATGGCATTAATAGTTCATAATACTCGTAAGGACCCTGTTCTGTTGCGATTTGAGTACCTATACCTAAGGACAATATTTAAGCCGGTAGTCAATTTACTTACCATGAATTTCAGTTTGTTATCTAGTAGCTAAAAATAAAGGAGTTTTAGTTTATAATTAAATCTTTCTTATACCTACATATCTACGTACTAATGTTCAATTAGAACATAGACATAGTTGCCAATCACAATAAAGTATCAAAAACAACAATTTCCATTTAAAAAACGCCTACTTTTTCCTACTACAGGGCGGAAAAGGAGATAGAAAAAATAAATTCTCTTCCAAAATACGAAGACACGACGATGGAAATGGTGTGTGACTTGTATCCCGAGTCTGCTCTGGATTTCGTGAAGAAACCTACGTTTTGGCCGCACACCGAAGATGAGCAACTGGGCTATGTCGACCCCACAACTAAGGCAACCTAGGCCGGGAACGGGAACGGAAGGCTTCCCTCACCTATGTCGTTTAGAATTCAAGGCAAGTCTTCTATCTACATCTTCATGCCTCGCTGATTCTTAAATACATTTTTTTACATACAAAATTGGTATTCATTGCTTCCATTTTGCTATGTTCATTCATATTCAGTTTATTCGAAGAAATATTTAACGAATTTACATACGGAATTTATAAAATGTTTCTGAATACCCTTTTCAAAGGTTTTAGGTCTGTTCACATGTGTGAATGCGAGGAGCAAAACGTTCTGACAGTGGACGGTCGCCTCGCCTTAGGCCAAGTGCAAACATCGCGTGACTTATTGTTTTTTATTATTAGGGTTACTGGTTAGTCGATAATCTGCCCAATTACGATCTCCACCAAAAACCACATCTGGCAAATTAGGGTTAACGGCCAATTATTTACATGAACTTTCATAAAAGTAGAAGCGCGAGCAATGCTCCGGAATGCGTTCAGTTTGCCATTTTATCTTTCTCGCTTCGGCAACCCTAGGTGTGTCGTATTAAAGGGCTGCTCTCCGTCTAAATATAGTGTCGTGTTCAGGGTCGCCGCGCATACAGCGGCCAACAAGTTGCGCGCGGCAAATTATGATTGATGATAGGTTTAGATTTCACCCAGAGTTGTTTCACTTTAATTAACATAGGTAGGATAATTTATTTTATCCGTAACACTATGCTAAGGCTAAGAACGATAGTTATTTTGAGCTTACGGTTATTAATCTTTTTGTGGAGCGGCTGAATCTGAATAAAGCTGTGTTCAGATAAGCTGAATGTATGGCTTTCCTTTCACTTTTAAACATGTTTTGTAGTGTTTTAAAGACCGAAGGTCTAAAGGATTTCGGTATAAAATCTTATTAAGATTATTTCTGCTCTTTGTAAAATTGACAAGTTCCGTACAAAAGCTAGTATTATTGAATGAAGCTGGCGCGCATGTGTGGGTGCGCAAGCGCAGTCGGTTACATTTGACGCGTACTAACTGTTCCAGCCAGACGCCCGCGCCTCTTCCGAGAAAACTCGCTTTATACGATTTCATTATAACCGGCGTTATTATACGTACAACGCCCATCTATATCGCAATTTGATAGCGAATCGCCGGAAAGAGATCTCGAATTTAATTAACACTAGGTATTGGTTCTTGAACCTCACCTTGATAATACTTTGTCTTGCACTACTACTTAAGCTCCGAACATATCATTGAATATTACACATACACATTGACAGACAGGATATGCAATCCCGTCAAACATCGTCTAATGTTTTACAAAGTCGCTCCCAGTCGCCCACTCAATAGTAGGAAACGAACTCTTTATTCTTGAAACAACAAACACTTCAGTTCCGTAAAATCGTTTAAAAAGTCCGTCGCGTGAGCATAGTTCTATAATTATAAACTGTAACATCCCTTTCCGTTTCCTCGATGTTTGAGGACCGTCACCGATAATCGCGGATCAATCGGCACCCTGGACGGATATCCGAGTATCCGACTGAACGCGACACTAAGAAAATTAATCACGCAAGGATCAATGGAAATCGTTCTTGACTAATAAAAATGTTAATATCGGGACACATTATATAATTATGCTGCACGATTCTGCAGTGTCCTCTTGTCACGAACAGTTCCATCTAACGCATAGCTAAGCTTGTTCTTAGATATGTGGAAGGTATGTTAATGCAAGCAAAAGCTCTCTCGCCGATCTTATCAGCAGCAGTAGGTATCATCACGGCGTCATCATAAAACGTGATTTGCTTAGAAACAGCAATAAAATAAAAACACACAGGTTGAGACCTACATTTCTAAGATAGACCAAGATTTTACGCGAAATATCCGGCTTAGAGTAGGTAATAAAATCTTTAGAACCGAGACTTTAGTTTGAATCGTAAAATAAACAATACAGATGAATGTAAATTAGCTGTAAAAATGTAATGAGGCTTTTCTTTACCGTAACTACTCGTTGGGAAATCTTTCATGATTTTCACCTTATTCTGTGTATTGCCACAGAATACATAATGGTACAAGTGTAGTGCACAATGAGCGAGTGTATCGGCCACATGCTGCGTGGGTGGATGTGGAAGGGTGAGGAACGACCACCTGTTACTGGCTCGCTATATTTAGCAGCTATTCCTCCCTCCCTCCCGCTACACACCCCTTCAGCCATTCATAACTCGGTGACTAATGTGTGAAACAGTATGTAAAATGCATTGCTTGCTTCTAACTCTAAAGCGCTAGGTACACTCGGTTCAATGTTTATCGGGAGCTTTTAGGGTTCTGTCATAACAGGAACTACTGTCACGTTGTGTTTCCGTATATCCGGCCCCTAATTGCTTGATCGTAAGTATTTGTAAGTGGATTAGTCGATGTTTAGGGAAATCAAGTGCATTTTCATAACTGGAACAGTTCCTACGTAATGCGTCCATCATCACGTTTATAATCGTAGATTGTGAACCGTTGTTCGCTGCGTTAAGATTATTCATATTAGCACGTGTGTGGCTGTAAGATTAAAATATTTAAACATGTGACTATCTCTGAGATTTCGAAACCGTGAACAGTGACGTTGTAGAGCATTTGACCCGAACGATTAGAATATAAAATGATAGTCTGTCTCCATGATTTTATAGAATATTTCTTTTATGTTTTTCTCTGGAAAACTCATTCTAAAGATCTCAGCACAGTAACTGGATTACTGAAGAGAATCTTTTTTTTTATAATATGAGAGCTTTATAGAAAATTGCATTACGTGATAATCTCAGGCTACTTTCTTCTCCAATTGATCAACTCCTGTAAAAGTGAATAATCAATACGAGTGACCGAAATGAGATGACGTTGCACTTTGACAGTTATTGATGGAGATGCTTTTGAAGATGAGATCATTTTTTTTTAAACTACCTCACAAATACAAATACCTAATATATTTCTGTTCGCTGATGTTTGTTATACGCAGATTCAAATCGGAAACCTTGGCCTACACCGTGGCGCGATGTGACACCCACTTGTAATGCAACACGCACTCACACAAAGGAATGCCGCTGAATAAACATTGTGAACAACTACTTAGCCTTAATTTATTTGATACACCGATCTTTAAAATATAGGTAAGTAAATAAGTACCATACCTCCAGCTCCGATGGGAGGAAGAGCTGACTTAAACCCTGAAGTGGCAATTTTTAAATACCTAAAATTTACTATCAAACAGTTCATTGCATCTGTAATATGACTATCATATATACCTAAGTATGTGAGTGAATACTTACATCGCAGGTCTAATAAAAAAATCTGAATCCGAATATTTTACATGAAGTAAGTAGGCATCTGAATCATTATAAAGGTAACGTAGCAGAAGCCACATATTTATAAAAAGCTCTAAAGAGCTGCCCTGTGCTTACAAGAAGCTCTTATGAAGTATAATTTTAAAAGCATAGACGAGTGCCTTTCATTCAGTTGATTCAAATAAACTTGAAACAAACGCCGACAAATAATATTGCTTTTGATCTGTTCTGTTGTTCTTATTTCAAGTTAGTTTTAAGAAACGAAGCTTTATAAACTAATCTGCGTGGGAGTTGAAAGAATGCGCGTAGTATGAATCCTAATATTAATTTAAGGCGAGAAGACTCTAGAGACAAAATGATAAGTGTCTGACTTTGTAACGATGTGTTACTATTTGCATGTCTTATCAAAATAGTCAAGGTTGGGTTTATTTTTAATTACTAATTAAGTAAGTCTTCTACACATGGCTAATTGTCTGTATTATGTACTGAGTCTTAAAATAGCCTTTGTAAGTACTTAAGTAGTCTGGCGGTGGGCGTTAATAAACTAGTCTAACTGACAGTGTTAATTTTATGGTGTCAACTCGAAATCAAATCGGAATCTTAAGAATTCACATCGTACTTGACAAATCCATGTACGCCTTAGATTGGTATAGATACCTACATCTTCTTTTAAAAGCAAAATATACACGTTACACGAGCCTTAGCTTAGTCTGTTATGGAATGTCCCAAAAGGTTGAAGAAAACAAAGATAGGACCCCGAGTTGTTAAGACTGAACAAATAATTAAGATTAGATAATTATGTCTTGACGTGTGTAGGTACATGAACGTTTTTGGCATCTATTAGTCACAAGATCACGCTTATGGTCACCTCATACAAGTCATACCTAAGTACTTCTACGTCTTCTACATTGTTTTATGAAGAAGGAAAAGTGAATGGGAACCGCTCCAATTTTTAGGGCCTGCTTCAGTGTCCGAATAGGCTCTACTAGGTACGAGTAGGTACTGTGAGGACTCGAACCTCACAGAGGAAAGCTAAACTAATAAATGATATCAGGTAAAACAATTAGGTATCATATTTTAAATTAAATACATATTTTCTTAAGATAAACGCGCACTTCTTAAACCGATCCTCCTCTTGAGCAGACTTTTCCTTTTCTTAACAAAAGCTAGACCTACTTTTTATTCATAAAAAACACTTCCAAAAAACACAACCGACTTCCAAAATAACACTTCAAAGTGAATAATAACTTTAATTTCGGAAGTCGGTGTCTTTGGATCTGTATTTTAGTTTTTTTGATACCGACTTCCGAAATTAAAGTTTTCACTTCGAAGTGTTATTTTGGAAGTCGGTTGTGTTTTTGGTAAAAGTTTTTTTATTTAAGATGGGTTTGCTCTTGACTCTAGTCTAGGTCGGAGGCGACAGAGACAGAGTCGACGATGGAGTGAGCTTACCCAGAAGAAGCCTGTTGACTCTCACTTTGAAGAAATCAGGGTTGTATGCGCTCGGAAACATTGACGCAGGTAGTCAGTTCCACTCTTGTGTTGTGCGCATTATAAAAGACATTTGGAAGCGCTTAGTGCGAATTGGTAGAATAGCAACTAGGTAGGGATGGTAACTGGCAGTGCGTCTAGATGTCCGATGGTAGAAGGGGGCCGGCGGAATGAGGTCGTGGAGTTCTTGAGCACACTCTCCGAAGTACAATCTAGAAGACCGACAAGCAGGCAACCTTGCGGCGATGAGCCAAGCTATGAAGCTTGGCATCCACCAGTTTTACGTCGCCAATGAGCCTCTTAGCTCTGCGTTCCACCGAGTCAAGCGTGGCTAGTTGGTACTTTGCTGATCCACCCCAAAGGTGGCTGCAATACTCCATGCAGGATCGAACTTGCTTTGTAAAGAGTTAAAAGTTGTCCAGCCGTAAAGTATCGCTTCACCCTATTTAGGATGCCCATTTTCTTGGCCGCAGTTTGGGCTTTGTACTCAATGGTGGCGCCAAAGTTGAGACCAGATGTCAACTCCATGACTAGGAGCTCAAGCCGATCAGTTACAGGAACAGATGTACCCTGAAAAGTAGGGGTTTGAGCGAAACGACTCCTTTTGGCAGTAAAAAGACGCCTGCGTTTTGGTGGCGTTAAAAGAGACCATATTATCATCACCCCACTGGGAGACAAGGCTTAAGGTCAAATCTGTCCGCTCTACCATGGCCTCTCCAAAAACGAACTTCGGCCCCGCTGGTTTTTGCGCTGAACAAGTATCTCTCTGATACTGTACTGTCATCTGCGTACCCAACAATACCAGGCTGAAGCAGGTCATTGATGTGCAGCAAGAAAAGAGTTGCAGAGAGAAGTGACCCCTGAGGAACTCCGGCATCAATAGCCGTATAAGGTCAGAGGAGCAGCCATCAACGACTGCTCTGATCGACCGTTCACTAAGGAAATCTGATATCCAGCTACAAAAATCAGCCGGGATGCCATAAGCAGGAAGCTTGCTGAGCAAAGCAGCGTGCCAGACCCTGTCAAAGGCCTTCGAGATGTCAAGCGACACAGCAAGTGCTTCGCCGTGTTTCTCGATGGCTTCGCCACAGCAGTGCGTGACATACACAAGAAGATCGCCAGTTGACCGTCCCCGGCGAAAGCCATATTGACGGTCACTGAGGAGATCTTTGCCTTCAAGATAGGTCAGCAACTTATTGTTCAGTACCCTTTCCATAACCTTGCACAGAATGGAGGTAATGGCGATCGGACGGTAATGGGCAGGGTCTGCACGGTCGCCCTTTTTGAGCACTGGTTGTACATTTGCAAGCTTCCAGGATTTCGGCACCGTTCTTTTTTTAAGAGAGAGGCGGAACAAACGTGTCAACGCAGGAGACAGTTCAGGCGCGCAAGTTTTTTATTTTTAACTTTTTAGTCGGTCATTTTGTAATTTATCTAAGTTACAATATTCTAAAGTTAACTGCACGTCACCTTTACAAAATATTGCTTTTCCCGATACAGGGACGTTAATTGTTGAGGAATTCTCCTGGTAAGTAGGTACCAGCAGAACTCCAGATCACCATAAGCATTGTGACGAGCATAAATTACTTAACAACCATTATTAAAGTACCTAATCGAATCGCAACCCGTGATATACTTATTATTGAGTATGTCCTGTGGCCATCTGTGATCTTCATCAGTTCCACTTGACCAAATGGTACTTTCCAAGAACAAATGCACGAGTTACCAAATCGCAATATAGGTGTGCCTATAATATTTGAAGAGTTTCGTCGATTTCTCCAGGATCCCAACATCAGATCCTGACCTGATGACAATGGGACCAACTAGAAAGTATACCCTTTCAAACAAAAAAAGAATTTTCCAAATCAGTCCAGCCGTCTTCGAGTAACATCGGGAAACATAGGTACATAAAAAAAATAATGAAAGATTCCGACGAACTGAGAACCTCCTCCTTTTTTGAAGTCGGTTAAAAAGTAGTTCGATATTTGCTTGAGCGATATAATGTCGGTCAGTAAAAGATACTAGAAAAAAATAATAGAATGAGTATAAAAATATGCTTACATAGGGCAACATTCTTCAAAAATACAAACAAGGCCAGATTGATGAATTCGTAATAGTAAAGACTTGATGGAAATAGGAATTTCATGAAAGTATTCATTATCTGTGCAAGAGTTGTATGTGTATTGCATTGTCGTAGATAGATGGAGTTGGATATCTACAGCGATATATTTAATAATATTTATAACAGAGAGTCGTCGACCCCAACATATGAGTGTGTGTGCGCATATTATTAATTGTAACAACTTATCAGCTAATTATAAGGTTCAATCTATTTTACATGCGGTGGCTGCCTAAATACAACACATTTTTCAGCAGTGTGACGAAGTAGAGTGCCAGACAGACGGGTCTTTTTAACGACTCAATTGGTCAAGCAGTCAAAATATACAATGATACCTTCATGATCATAGTCATACAACTATGTATGTCCGCTGTCGAGACATAAACGGCATGAAAATGAGTAATCGGGATTAGGCGCGTTTGTTGTTGATCGTTACTAATTAATTCATAATTAAAAATTCTGTGCGCCCGCGCAGACGGCCGCGTCAACCAATTACGTTGCCCACGCGCATCATGTGAATGTGGACACTACAGCCACGTACATTGGGTTCATTTATGATGTGATAAGGGTTGTGAATGAAGGGCAAGAGACAGTTGTTTTATTTTGTGCTATATTTAGTACAGCGACTGAATTGTTACTGTGCCAGCGGCCGTACAGAGCGATATGTGGCGAGTGGCATACTTGCACGTCATTTTTACATATAAATAGATGCTTAATTATGTATTAAATTGATGTAAAAGTATGCATACCTAATTAGGTTTTTGTAATGATACGTAGATTCTAATATCGATGTTATAAGTATTAGTCATAATTATCGTCTTACGCCATCGTGCATCGTACTAGAAATGACAAAGATGTAATATTTGTGACAGTGTGTATTTCGTGTACCTATACAGTTGGGCTAAGGGTGTGTGTGTGTGTGTCTGTGTGTGCAAATAGTAAACGAGTGTGGTGAACACTGCTGAACATCTGTTATTATTATCGGTTTCACAATCACAAAAATGTTTTCAATATTTATTTCTCGCTAGTTTAGATTTCTGCCAGATAAACGGATTTAAGGTATTTTTATGGCGGATTCTGTTTCTGTTTATAAACGGAATCAGATAATGGTAATGTAGGTTTTATGTTTTTATGCTAGCGTAGTTTTTCTCTGTGGTGGCATTGTGTTGACTGCATTTAGTAAACATTTAGTATAATTACTTATTGTACAGACGCCAGCACATCAAGCTACTACAATCTGTCAGATTTCTTTAATAGATTTTCGACTTTATTGCTAAGGCATTAGGTTCAAGGTTGATTGGGAAAATCTGACAGTTTCGGGTAGGTTGACCTGCTGGCGTCTGTACCTTAAACTTTAGGTAGATATTTTTTATGTTTCTATTTCATCAACATATTAATTATTACCAGTGGTTATTTATGTAGGTAGGCTTATGCCTATCAGCATTATCAATCTCTCAAAAAGTCTATTAAATCATCTATCGCCGATCGTTATTATTTATAACTGCGTGTTTCAAAACCATATTCGCCATCGAGAAAGTGAGATCCGTTCCAAATTATGTCAGGCGGGCGAGCGACGCGTTTACCTACCTGCTCGAGGGTTCGGTCCCGTTGCGTGCAAGGTGTACTGCACCCTACACGCACACACTTGAATGGCCACGCACACAAGCACAGTGTCTGCCCCTGCGCAGATGTCGCCCCCACGCCGCCCCTACCCCGCCGACGCCTGATAGTACACCGAACCTCAGCTGCGCTAGCTCGTCAGAATAATAATGTTGATCGACAGATTTTTTGTTTACTGTGGGATAAAATGAGCGCCCGAGGCAGAGGAATTAGGTAGGGGTAGATCATTTGCACATCTTTGACTAGTTCTGGATACTGGTTTTTCAAGTTGCTGGTGGCATTTTAACTGGCCTACGTGCAGCTACAGATCAAGTGGATTAACGAGACGAACTGCTTTTTGATGGTTTCTTGAATTATCTCTATCAAGTCTTAAAACAGGATTATCTTGAGATCTGTTGCCGGATTAAGCTATTCAGTTTTGTAACTTTCCAAAAAGTTGAGAATACCTAGGTACTTACTCAACATATTGTGATTTGGCGATGACCTTGTATTTGTGACTTCAACGAACTGACTTTATCCCTGTAACCTCTACTTTGCGTAAAAGCAAAATATCGAAGATAAAATGACAATAGTCACTTGTCGGGAGTCAGGAGCATTTGACCTTCAGGCGACTAGATAACGCGCGGGTGGTGTGTGATAAAACGATAATGGCGCATTGCAGAGCCTGATTCCTCGAGGCACAGATAACTAGAACATGGCTAATAGAATAGATAGACGATCACATAACAATGTGATATAAATTCCATAATAAGATATCTTACATAGTTAGTATGTTTCAAGCGAGGCGCGATGGTGAAGGACGCGTTCTCAAAACAGATAGGTATCGAATCGCATCACTATACTGACACAGCTCAAACACACACACATACGCAAAGTTAACTGCGGGATTAATGAGAACTAAACTGATTTTGATACTTTAGCAAGTTTTTATATTTTATTAGATTTTTGTTCATGTTTTTATTTGGACCAACGTAAATATCCAGACAGTGACAAAATAAAATAATCCTTAATACCACACGTGAAGATTCATGTGTAACAGCAAAATATGTGAAAATTAGACGGTTCGTTTTTATTTTTTTTCTGAGATTATTTGTAACATTTTTGTGAATACTTTTCCCATATTTTTGAAAATATTAAATCTGCTTATCTGGGGTATTTTTTAAGAAACAAAATGATGTACATAATAGCCGAAAAATGATCCCGAACTAAGCCTCATATCGTCAATTTTGTGTGAAGAGGTAACGGAAAATCGTTTTTACGATATCAAATACCAAAATTTCATTCCAAAAAATGGCCATTATGTGGAGATAAAGAAGTAATATATTTGTTGCAATTATTAGTTATGTTTGATTTAGTTGAATTACATCGCAAAATCTACTGAAAAATAGCTTATTTTTGTCGGATTTGCAAACGCGTCCTTAAGTTCTTGACTTACGTCCACGTCGATTCTTGAGTTAATATATAACTGATATCATAGATCATTTTAAATCTTATCAAACAATCTCATAGTCACTATGTATTCAAGTACCTACCTAGGACATCATTTTTGCTGTTATTAGAGGTCGAGGCGAAGAACAAAACCACAGTTCGCACATTCCTATTTAGAATGCAATGAACACAACATCCACCGAATTCATACATACACCATCCTGTACATGTTTCCCGTTCTGAAAATGTCAAACACTTGGCTATTTTGAAAACAGCAACCACATTTTTGAGGGTGACTAGTTATTTGATAGCACAGAGAAGAATGTTGCAAACAAACATCATCAGTAGCCTATTGCAGTCTATTGCTGGAACCAGTTTTCTCCTCGTGTATTAGAAGATACCTAAGGCAGAAAAGAAAGGAGGCTACCCAGTACCAAGCCTAACACAGTAGAGGGTGATTTCGGGCTGAAACGATGTTGATGATTATAATACATCTCTCCAATCACCACCACATCTAGATCCTCGTTAACTCTCAAACAGCTTTTACCACTCCACTTAGTCTGAGGGCATCTTCCACTACGTTTTTTAGGGTTCCGTACCTCAAAAGGAAAATACGGAACTCAAACGATCACTCGTGTCTCTGTTTGTCCGTCTGTCACAGCCAATTTGTTCCGAATCTAATGGACCGATTAAGTTGAAATTTAGTACACGTATGTATTTCTGTGACCCAACACGGACGTGTAACGTAAATAAATGAATTTAGAATATGGCGGTCAATTTTGGGGAGCAAATAAAAAAATTTAAAAAAAGTTTTGCAAACTGTACCCTGTGACATATCAAATGAAAGGGCTTACTTTAGGCTTCAAATATTTTTTTTTTATAATTTTAAAATAAATCATTTTAATGTTATTTATGAAAATAGACGAAAATTGAGCATTCCTCCCCTTAGCTCCGAAAGTACTGAGCCTAAAATTTTGAAAAAAATGTAGAAAATAGTTCAATACTTTTATATTACAGGAAAACTTATATGAAGTATACGGTCTTAAAATAACAGGGTAAATCTCAATATTGTGCGTACAAACTTACATTTGCAGTTGGAAGGTATCGGAGAACATGTTTTTTAACTATGAATGTTAAGTTTGTTCTTGGGATTTCAAGCTCATCCCAACTACGGAACCCTTCATTGTGCGTAGTCCAACACGCACTTGGCCGGTTTTTTGATTCTTGGTTTTCACGAACGCCTTCCACAGTCGTTTTTGCCACGCGCATTTATCAGTCACGTTGTCTGAACTCTGGTACGTGAAAATAACAAAATGTGGGTGCAGCTTAGAGTGGCCATAACTTCATCGAACAACCTTCACGGTTAGCTGAGGCATCACGTGTAAGATATTTCATTTCACCAATAACCATTACGGGATTTATGGCGATGGAACAGTAATCGATAACTGCCGCACTCCGTTGAAACACAAACAATGTGCCCAATGTATTGGCGATTACATACCGTTATTGTATGTACTAACCCTATTACAAAATGTTACTATTGTCGATTATTATGGCAAAATTTTAAACCAAATTGTTGAATGGATATTGGATAAGTTTTAGCTGGTATTCCAGGCTGTGAAAGGGGACTTATAAAAAGGTATCTTAACAACAATTAAAATTGTATGGGGAACAGCACCATCTCACCTACTGACTACAACGCAGTAGTTAGACGGGTATTTTCAGTTCCTTCCAAGAAACCCTAGTTCCTAAAATAGTGGAGGCTATAAGCTAATGGCTCCACATATAGTCGAACTGTGCCATGGAAAGCTGAAACAGCTAGGTAAATTGAATGTGAAAATGCTTTTTAGGATCCAAAATTTTCATCTTGCGTTCAGCTTGCGTGTTATGTGCTGAGCTCACGCAACGCGTCGTACGTCCAGCCAGTAATAGGACTCGCCCATCAAAGAGCGCTGTTTCAAATTAGACACATTATTAATTTATTATACATAAAACAAAGGTAGGTATTATATTGAAACATGTATAATAAAAGATAAATAATTAAATTATCTTTAAAATGGTGAGTTTCATAAAATAGGTATATAGGCATATCGATGAAAGGTTTTGCGTGATTCTCAGTTTTTTTTATCCGCGTTAGACATAACTTTGCAAATTAATTATAATATTATTATTATTATATTACATTATTATAAACATAATTATTACAAAAATGCTCTAATTTAACATATATTTTTTTCCAAATCATCAACTACTCGTTTAGACGTTATCTTCAGTATAAAATCATTAAAAGTCGGTTATCGTCGCCTTAAATACTGGTGGCCCAGTGGTAACGACCTCCGACTTACGAGCCCAGACCAGACAACGAGTGGATGAGTGGGTTCGAACCCAGACAGGCGCTTTACTCTGTGTAAATAATTTCATCATCACTGCTCTCAAAACGGTGAAGGAAAAGATCGTGAGGAAACCAGCACGTCCTAGAACCAAAAATTCGAAAACATGCGACATCTCTACCAACCCGCACTGGAACTGCGATTACAGCCCTCTCGAAGAGTTCCTACTCTGGCAAGTAGTGGAGAAGACTGCTCCACTTTGACTATTCTTAGATTTATCAGGCTTTGAATCATTTCTACAGGAAGTTAGGAAAAAGGGCGCAGTCTTTTTTTGTTCCGGAAATCGTGAAGGAGAAATGGTCAAGAAATGCTCAATGCCGATGGAGGTAGGCAGTAGTCACAAAAGCGTAAGGTGTGCAAAAAAATTAATAAATGAAGAAAAATTATACTCCGTTCAATGTGAAATTGCGCAGAAGTTCATTAGCACGATCTTTTTCATTGTCAAAGTACTTGTGCACATTAAAAACGATTTATCATGCTCTACGATGGAGCACCGCCCCTCTCTTCTTACTCATATTGAGTTGAAAGTTCACTCTACCGCACAAACTTAACAAAAATATGAAGAAACAAAGTCAACTATGATAACAAAAAATGCAAAATGGTGAAATATTAGGGTGACCAGTAGCATTTCGTGAAGTTAACTAGGTATATATTGGTTCATGTTTTTATTGAATACTGTTTCCATATATTATTAATTTATCCAAAATTATCTATTTGTAAACTTCAAGAAATAACATTTTATAAAAATTAATTTTTAAATAATATTGAAATGTATGAAAAAAAATAAGTATATCATTTTTTTTGTTCACAGGTTTTTTTTGCTGGCAGTACTAATTTGACATCTATCGTGTGAAGTTGGCAGCAAACGCGATCCTATTCTTATTTGGCACGCATAGTATATTCTTGCGAACTGTATTATACCAAAGTCAAATCAATCTGCGTAGCCTTTTCCCAACTATGTTGGATATTTTGCTTTATTATTATTATTTCTTTGACAGAGATGCAAAACGTGAGTCATGTTCAATCAATCAACTCAATTTAACAGTCAATTCAGGTCATAGGTGTCTCCCTAATTGCGCCACAACACTTGATATAAACTATCATCATCTAGCCTTTTCCCATCATTTTGGGATAGGCTTCCAAGTCTAACCGGATACAACTGAATACCAGCATTTTACATGGGGCGACTGCCTATCTTATCTCCATAACCCAGTTAGTTACTGGGTAATACGATACCCCTTGGTAAGACTGTTTGGTGGACCCGTAACGACTGTCAAAGTTCCACGTATGACAGCCGAGGTCTCCGAATGTAAAGATGGTCACGGACCGACCGCAGCAAGCGTAGCTTACTTAGCTTACCTGATCGATAGACCCGTGCGGCTGTTTTAGTCACGAGCCCCTCTATAATAAAACCTATCACGATAATAGCCAATCACCACAAGCAGTGGCGTGCACAGAGATTTCAGACAGGGTATGCACAGCTAAAAAAAAAACTTACCAGTTTCAGCTTGTTGCTGTCGGTGCCCCAACGACTAGGACTACCTACCCTACCTGAGTTTTACCACAGGAGCCTTTGGCTTCTCATGATGTTTGTTTGCGACCACTATGAATATGGAGTGGCCACTTGATATAAACTATCATCATCTAGCCTTTTCCCATCATTTTGGGATAGGCTTCCAGTCTAACCGGATGCAGCTGAATACCAGTATTTTACATAGAGCGACTGCCTATCTGACCTCCACAACCCAGTTATTGGGTAATACGATACCTCTTGGTAAGACTGGTTGTCAGACTTTCGGGCTTCTGACGACCCGTAACGACTGCCAAAGATCCACGAATGACAGCCGGGACCAACGGCTTGACGTGCTTTCCGAGGCACGGAGGAGTCTCGGTATGTAAAGATGGTCACCCATCTACGGACCAACCCCGGCAAGCGCAGCTCAAAGTATTAAAATTTAAACAATGATGAGAATGTTATGATTAATATTTAATTCATATAAATTGTTTGAGAGAGAGAAATTGCTTCATGATCTGTTGGTGGTCTACAGTCCACAAAAGAAATGATGGAAGGATTGTGTGAAAGAGGATATGGCTAGAAAGGGGTGAATACTGAGATGACGGCTAATAGAGATGAACACCCATCTACGGACCAACCCCGGCAAGCGTAGTATCAAAGTATTAAAATTTAAACAATGATGAGAATGTTATGATTAATATTTAATTCATTTAAATTGTTTGAGAGAGAGAGAGATTGCTTCATGATCTGTTGGTGGTGTACAGTCCACAAAATAAACGATGGATGGATTGTGTGAAAGAGGATATGGCTAGAAAGGGGGTGACTACTAAGATGACGGCTAATAGAGATGAATGGAAGACGAGACTTGTTGCGCCGACCTCAAATAATTCGGATATGAGGATGTGGTCTACATTCTACCCGACAAAAATGGGATTATGTGTGGACTTGTCGTTACAGAGCCAATTGGTACTTGTTCAAACAAGCAAGCGCAATAATTTGATTGAACTTGACACTAGTTGTTAATAAGTTTAATAAGGAGTTAGAATTTTATAGTATTTATTGCCTATGCCACAGCTCTGAGAACGAAAATTTAAACTAATGTCCTAAAGTAGGTCATTACAAACACTCTTGGTGAGAATTTTCATGAGAATATTATAGGTATGTTTAAAAGGTACCGACCTTTTCCGATCCGGCAGATTATTGGTACCTATCCACTATCTAAACCAGAAATAATTCTAAAAACTGGTGATATTATTGTTCTAATCAGAATCTAGATAGGTAACAAAATAGTCTGCGGGATGTTCCTGCTTTCCTTTTGATAGGGAAGTTACCTGATTTAGTGTGTAAGTTTATCAATAAACTATCAGATTATATTAAAGACAGGCGACTATAGGTACTTACCTATGCTGGAAAATTCTTGATTCCAAAGGGATTTGCATTGACAAACCACAGCCCACGTGGTATCTAAAATAAGTAAATAGTACGTTTTCTATCAAATTTGTTTCTGCCGACGACTTTTACCTTTAAATTTGCTTCTATATTTATTTTCCTGTGATTAAATTTTAGTTGCTGTATGCATAGAGCATTTGCTTTGTTATTAGTTTTCAGTGCTGCTACGTATCAAGCAGTTTCACTGAGCCAAGGTTCGTAAAATATTAATTGTTGTATCAAACTCTGAAGATATACCTACCCATGAATGTAAAATATTATGCAATGTGGTGGGTTCGTGTTTAAATTAGGAGCATTTTGTATCTGGTTTAATTAATTTGGTTTGCATACCTCATTCATCTCTCTGCTCATATTCGAACAATTGCAATTAGCAGTAGTTTTTCGACGTAATTTATTTCTCTATCAAATATGGTCGCGTGGTTTTGGTATGATGCACCACGTTTATACGAACTTATCTTGATTTCTTCATAATAACCGAGTGTTCCACCTCGTGATATTAATTTTTACAGTGACGTCATTGTTTCTTTGCAATAGCTAGTCGTTAGATTAGGTTTGTTTTACTCTACGCGCGTAGGTATAACATGCATAATGAAATTATTGATTATATTGAAGCGACGTCTCACTGCCCAGCCGGCTAGGTACCTAACCATGATCGTAAACTTTATGATTTATTGTTCTCTATCTTTTCGTCACCTTGTCACTGATAACGAATAATGATCCATATTAATTATTACGAAATTAAATGAAACATCGAGCAAGTGTGTGTTGGTACAGAATTCCTAAACAGTTGTCTATAAATAGTGTGGCTATCGGCGCGATTGCAGACAAAAAGCTACCTTACAGAATCGCAAGTTGCACGAAGGTGTGGTCTGCGGTATCTGTCGATGCCATTAGCGGGATCGACTCGCGGCAAGACGAGTCCAATCGTCTCGATACTCAGGTAGCGCCGGGATAAAAACGCCACTTGAAATGGAGCGGACGCGGCCCGGTCTCACCTAGATAACGCTCACGATCGCTCGACAAAAAGAACAGTCGCGCCATAGCCAGCGATACACGGAGATACTTAGAAATTCTCAAAAAGACCTCTTTGCGATGTAGGTAAAGTGCGCGCCGTCATATCGCCGTGAATCAGTCATCAGCTCGATCTCCGTCTGCTCACATGAGTCGCCCTAATCACCCATTCATACGGCACGCACGTTGATAATAATATAAATAGGGCCAAACGTCCAATGAATGAACTTATAACATGTAAATTCGTCGCTCACAAATCGCGACACAGCTCGGCGCGTAGGCGTCGGGGCTTGAATGAAAATAAACATATTCGGTGTAATGCTTACCTCTCGATTTTAATGATTTTATCCAGATTAGCGGTATCGTCACAGCACTTGGTAAAAACGTTATCAATGTGTTGTTACACTGAACTTATGGGCATGTCACTGTTATGAACGAGGGGTGTATTCGCGACGCGTCGAGGGGCAGTACAGCGCGGCCGGCCGGTTGGATCGACACTGCGTGTGAACACAGGCGTAGGTGCGCCCGCGTCGCACGCACACAAGTGCGTTCATTCAAATAACGTCGTTCCGAGGGGAGGGGAGAACTTATGAATGGACGTAGTGAAGCTATGTCGTATAGATACCGCTGATAAGGCGCTATGCAAGCATTATACAACATGATACGAGCGAGCGGATCGCCTCGCTGTGTTACTGACACCTAATCATCTAATCGTTACATCCTACTTGTCAGCGTAATACAATATGTACTTACTACATTTCATATTTCGACATTATAGAACAGATCTTACAAAATAAACCTAGATTCTTAGCTAACTAGAATAACAGCATTATTAGCTATATAATGTTTGAACATATTATAAACAAACAAAGATAGATACGAGAGTAAGTAAATGAAAAAGATGAAAATTACAATTTAAATAATTTTTAATACTTTACAAACTTATAATGTTCTCTTACTAATATACAAAGCAACAATATGGATATGTAATACAAGTATATATACTTCAATAAGCGATTGTCTATGATGTTACATCGTTCTGTCAATCAGTAGGCTATACGTTCTGGTACAAAAGCCTTCAGTCAATCGAGTATACAACATCTCCCGCAATTAACGCACAATCTCTTAGGGGGTCATTGTACTCATCATCAAGAACTACTTTTACTATAGGACCAAACCTAAAATCGCGAAAAAAAGAAAACAGTTGTTCCCTACATTATGTTCGCATAACTCGTCAAAATGTAGGGAACATCTGTTTTTTTCGCGATTTCAGGTTTGGCCCCATAGTAAAAGCTGTTCATAATTCCGCGACATGTTGTATTATACATTCCTATTCTTACCAATTTTTAGTTCTATCGTTAGACAAAAATATCTATAATAAGGTCTTACATACAGTAAAATATTACTCATGAACTTGCAACAATTCTAATTGCAGACCAACTCAAGAAAAAGCGTAAAAAAACCTGTTTCATACATTTTTGATTGGGTAGGTATTTTTTGTATGAAATCGTAGTTCTCGTCTCGCTATTTCACACTTCACCCTCAGCAAAAGTTGTTCAAGTTCATGCCGGAGTAGGCATGAACATACTTTTGAAACAGATATAATCATTAGAATCAATAATACAACATAATTCTCAAATATCAAGTTTTCATGAAATAGTCATTCAATAGGGTAATATGAAATTAGAGAGTTGTATTGATGATATTAATGATTATAATTGATAAATACAGATTTGTTACGTTCCCGAATCATATTCAGATCAACATACAACCTGATACTGACCTGCAAAATGCAAAAACTTGAGAAAATTTTAATTTCATGGCCTACCCTGGCGCTTTCGCCTTAACATAGCTTACAGTGCTATTGTAAGACGAAAAAGCTATAGTTATTTTTACGACAGCCCTTTGAGGAAGCCGGATAGCTTGTGAGTCTTGTAGTCCGCTCTCAGTTGTATGAAGTTGTGTAGTATGGAATGATCCAGTTCAGCCTGTGGTAAAGAAAAATTGCTATTAATTGATATCATGATGGCCCAGCGGTGAAGGCCTCGTCTCTCATAGACGAGGTTGTGGCTTCAAATCCGGGCTAGACCCAATATGTCTTTTTCAATTCATTTGTTTCTGATTTTATCTTAGACATTACTGACGTCGGTGCAGGAAAACATCGTGAGGCAACCTGGACTTTAGCAAGCGTGGTGATCAATGCTCGTGCCTTCTCTGTATGAGAAGAGGCGTTTGCCCAGCAATGGGACAATAATAGGCTGGTATAATAATGATAAGATACGGTGACTATGTTTATTGGTAACTAGCTACTATCCGCGACTTCGTCCGCATGAAATTTCGGCTCCCGACCCACCACGTCGCAACCCATCTTCCTCCTCCGCTATTACTTCGTTTTCGCTTAGCATTCTTTCTGACTTTTGTTTTTTTTTTTACTCGGCTCCTAAGGGTCCTAGCGTGATGTTAAATAGTCTATAAGCTTTCTCAAGAATTGGGTTATCCAATCATCATTCCCCTGCCCTTGTCCCAATTTATTTGGTCCCTTTCTGGCCATATCATCTTTCACACAGTCCATCCATCGTTTCTTTGGTCTTCTCTTACTCGTATAGTCCTCCATGTTCATACTCAACACTTTCCTGACAACATTTTCCTCATTCCTCCGCATCACATGCCCATACCATGACAACCGATTTCCACACAACTTTTCAGGCACCGGTGTCACTTTCAGACTTCTTACATACACATTTCTTATTCTATCCATTCGCGTAATACCACACATCCCTCTTAGCATTCTCATCTCGGCTGGATGCAATTGCCTTTCATTCATTCTTTTTATGGCCCAACATTCTGATCCATACAAGACAGCAGGTCTAACCATTGTTGTATAAATCTTCCCCTTGAGTTTAAGGGGAATGCGGTAGTCGCAGATTGTTCCCGTGACCTGCCGCCATTTCATCCATCCAGTGTTAATTCTGTGCTTAACAGTCCGGACTACTTCGCCATCGCTTTGCACAACTGAACTAAGATACCGGAAGTCGGAGCAGACCGGGAGAAGCGCGCCATCAAGCGCTATGGCTCCAGCACTGGAGAGACCTCCGAAATCGCAGAACATATACTCGGTCTTGGTTCTGCTGATTTTCAAGCCGACATTCTCCAGTCTCCGTTGCCATTTCTTCAATCTGCTCTGGATCTCAGGTCCATCTTCACCGACAAGAACGATGTCGTCGGCAAATAGCATGCACCAGGGTGCCTCTTCCTGTATGTCCGCCGTCAGAGCGTCCATAATCATCAGGAAGATGTAAGGACTTAAAGCCGACCCCTGGAGCAAGCCTACCGCCACACTGAACTCGTCGGTGTTGCCAGCAGCCGACCGGACATAGGTACAAGATTGACTGTACATAGCACGAATTAACTCTACATACTTCCCGGGCAAACCTTTCTCTTTCAAGGCCCACCACAAGACATCCCGAGGTACCCTATCATACGCTTTTTTGGGTTATCCAATGCAAAAATATTTTTTCAAATCCAACTGGTAGTTCCAGAGTTTGATACCATGGGTTACATTATTTAATTTTCATAGGGATCTTTAATTTTTTTTTTCAAGAATAAAGTACAGTCCATGTTACTCACTGATAATGTAGCTTTCTATAAAAGAAAGAATTTTTACAATCGTTTAAGTATTTTTTGGGTTTATCCATTACAAACAAACATACAAAAAGTCTTTTCTCTTTATTAGTTTAGATTTAGACGATGCTAATTTGGTTCCAACGGGCATGTGTCAAGGTGAATTTGAACTTCATTGCTGCGGTTTTTATTTATTTTTTAAATATCGCAGCTTTATGCTGAGACAAGAGCGTTTTTTTTTGGCCTCGCACCGGTCTTTTTTAATATGTTGATTTTGTATTTAATATTATTTCTTTTAGTTTTATATGCTCCTTTTTTTTACAAGCTTTTATTTAGTTTCACCTGTCCCGATATTTGTATGTAATCGAATCTTGCAAGTTAAATTTGACCCACTTCCCGGTTTCCGATTGAACTGCAATTTTACATGCATTTGTAATGGATGAAAATGTAATATTATTATGACATTGAGCTGATCTGATGATGGAGCCGGAAGGTGGTCATGGGCACTCAGTAATAAAACGACGTAACCCGATCGAGTTTGGGCTCGTTTGATTTATCTTGACAAGGACTCTGGTATCCAGACGATATCCAGACTAATAAAAGCTTGATTTAAAAAAAATAATAATACACATGTGACTGTTTGTATTTCCTGTGCGTGTCCTAAATAAAATATGTTTCTTTCTTTCTTTCATTTCCGTAATACATACACTCTAGATACTCTAATACCTACTAGTGTATCCCGTGACATACATCAGCGTCATCTGCCTAGCCTTTTCCCGACTATGTTGGGGTCGGCTTCCAGTCTAACCGGATGCAGCTGAATACTAGTATTTTACATGGAGCGACTGCCTATCTGACCTCCAGAACCCAGTAACTGGGTAATATGATACTCCTTGGTAAGACTGGTTGTCAGACATTCGAGCTTCTGATGGCCCGTAACGACTCACTTCAACACGATAAAATTTTTATCGACACACACTTCAAGTAACAACACTATCAGCAATCATTGACCCCAAAAAAATCATCAAATCATTTTTATTTTGTCGTTTAGATATCGATACGCATTACGTCTGCGGAGTTTCGCTAGTTAATTTTTGTGCGTATGCACTGACATGTTGCCCGTTATTAGGGGGGCGAGCTTATTACTATCATGCGTGCACAAATCCAGACTCCGTACAGCTATTAAGAAATTCTTTATCTTCCTTCCTTTAGCCTATTTTTTGGGGTAGGTCCAGCACGATTTCTTCTTTACTACCAGGCCCTGATCTAGGTTTTCGCTTAAGGGGGGCAAATGTTTCTCTTTGAGGGAGGAGGGATTTATCAAGCCAAGAAAGACTTAAAAAAAATACCTTTACGATAAACTAGAGAATGTGCTCCCCTTTTAGAGGATGACTACGACTTATCTATGTACTCATATCGTCACCCTCCCCGTTAACTGTCCTATCTCACAAACTGACGTATCTGCACTGACATTACCTACGTGTTCATAACTTTATTTCGAAAAAGATCTCTCTAGTCGTTTAGAAGATAATCAAGTATTTTGTTTTGCGTATGTGCAAAAGGAGGAAAAAAATATTCTCACTACTTGTCGTATGAACATACTACAGTTAGCAAGATTCTATTTTTTTCGTCACGATGCAAAATTACTGATGTATGTACATAGGGCACTTAGCTAGAATTTTTTTCTACAGTGTTTACACATCGACAACTGTCCATAGTTAAACAAAAAAGATTCAACCCACGTTAGGTGTAATGTGGGTTGGATCCTTTTCGTTTAACTATGGATCTATGCATATTATAAAAGAACTTGAAATCTATGACTTGCTATCAGGAACACAAACGCAAAACCAACTCTGCGAAGCTGCTGGGTGCAAAAAAGAGGTTAATAGTTCCTGTTTTAGGTGCAGAATTCTTGTGTGCTGTTAATTGTGAACACCATCGTCAGTTACATTTGCCTAGTATATTACAACCAATAGATGGGTCTGTTATTTTCAGCAAAACTCAGGTTTTTCTCGAAGATTTTGAAGTGGCGACCCCGCCACGAGATGTTGAAAGAACCAAAACAAAAAAAAAAGTAGGTAACAAAAATTCAACTAATTTAAAACACGGGCAAACACTCAAGTAGATACATAAAAACATTGTAGATACCGAAATGGAAATTTGGTCATTTTGTCAAATCATTAACTGTAAATGCAGGTGTTATTGTTTCACAGATGAGATTCGTGAAAATATATTCCAAAGTTATTGGGACCAAGGAAATCTTCAGTCACAGCGTGACTTTATTGTGAGGCATGTGAAAAAGAATCTGTTATACGGCGAACTGCTAGATCGGAATCTAGGAGGCAAGCCACTCTTCAATATTTTTTTCCTCTTCAATTCAATTCAATTCAATTCAAAATCGTTTATTGCAATCCATAATGTACACATACAGGTGGTAGTTAAAAATATATATTTAGAAACAATTATGGACCCTGTCGGGCACAGCAAAATTTTAAATAAGAGGAGAGAGGAATGAGCGCTTTAATAATTCTCTTGTTACCATGTTACATTTATTTTATATTTCCATTTATCTAAAAATTTTTGAATTCGAAGTAATTATTTATATACTTATATTAAATATTTATATATATATTCATGAATTATTTATTTAATTAATTATAATATTATTATAATTCAGAATCAGTATCTCCAAGTTTGAGTTTTTTTTAAAGACTTTTGATATAAGATTTCGTACCGTTAGAACATACTTGAAAATGTTACAGACGTGTACCGTCGAAAAAGTTACAGACGTGTACCGTCGAAAAAGTTACAGACGTGTACAGTCGGAAAAAGTTACAGACATGACCCGTCGAAAAAGTTACAGACGTGTACCGACGAAAAAGTTAGAGACGTGTACCGTCGAAAAAATTACAGACGTGTACCGTCGAAAAAGTAACAGACGTGTACCGTCAAAGAACAAAGACGAGGAGGCCGTAGAGAATGCTTCTTGAAAATGATGCCACAATTCAAAAATGATCGACAGCATCTTTGGAGATTTCCGAAGGTAGAATCTCATTAAACTGCAGGGAAAACCTAGAGAATACGTACATTGTGAGCTGACTCTACCCAACATGTTTAATAAAGAAGAGAATAAAAATAGTTCCGTGAAGCGCAGCTTTTCGTCATACAGAAGGGTTTTTAAATCCAAAAAAAAATCTTACTACCGCGACCGCCCAAAAAAGATCAGTGTAGTTTGTGCATGACATATTTAAAAGGTTCTGAAGAAGAGAAATTAAAGATTTGCGAAAAATATAGGAAGCACCGACAGGAAACGGCTTTGTTTAGATAAAAAAGAAATAAATGTAAACTAGCATCACCAATGAGCATCACAGCAGAACCCAACCACGATACAATGTGCTACATTTTACCTCCAACAAGTCATAAGCTTGCCTATTAGTAATGAAAAGGCTGTTTTTTTATAAGCGTCGTCTTTCGGCGTACAATTTCACAATATACAATATGATAAGACTTCTGGAGCCTTTTCGTGTTATACATGGCATGAGGGACAAGCAAAAGAGGGTCGTCAGAAATTTCGACTTCATTGTATAGCCTGCACTACACAACTCGCGAAGATGGTCGACGGTACTTCTTCATCCGACACCGCCCAAAACTTCGATGGAAAAATATAAAATAAAAATATTTGAAAGAAGATTAAGTCTCAATAAATTCATCTCATTATTTATGGTTTAATACATAAAGTACACAGCTAAATTGCCAAAAATGTTAAAACATTATTTTTTGTAACTTCCTGAATGTAACTTGTAACTTTTTAAGCTTATGATCGATTTTTTTATTTCTTTTAATAAATTTATAAGATATTAATAGAGTTTTATTTATACTTTTATACCAAATAATCACGTCGTAACAGACATAAGTTGTAAAACAAAGTTCTCACAGAGTGACGTATTTGCTTCAAGTGAATAGAAATAAATAAATAGATAACTTAGGGCTTTAGGGCAACTACTAACATAAGTAAGCCGAGAGCAACATAGAAAAGTTATTAAATCATGAATAAAGCCACGGCTAACGCAACTACAGTAACATGGTTGTAGCGTCCGAAAAATAAAAAATATAATATCCTGGGACATTATTCACACACGGTCATCTGATCCCAAACTAAGCAGAGCTTGTACTATGGAAACCAGATAACTAATATACTACATACACTACTTTTTTTTGGTAAATACATACTTATATAGATAATTACACCCAGACTCAGGACAAACAAACATATTGATGCACACAAATGTTTGTCCTGGATGGGAATCGAACCCACAACCAGCGGCATGATAGGTGGTATCTTATCCAACCACGCCATCTGGCCTGAAAGAAAAACTGTTGCCCTGAAAAATGATCAATTGCTAGTTATAACAGCTAGCGCGGTGGGTGATGATATATCTTAGTAATATATACGTACTGTATACAAAAATTTTGAGTTTTAGTGTGGTCGAAGCCTAGGTTGCTCCCCCCCCCCCCCTGTATTCGCGCCTGACTAAGACAGTCCTAATGGAAAATCACAGTAACACTTGGGGATCGAACACAACTCTGTGCTCAGAATTGCGCTAGAACCACTAGAACTAAACGAGGCAAATTGCTGTTCAGTCGTGTGACGATGTAGGTTAACCTTGAACTTTATTTCGGTATTAGGTACTACTGGTATTTGTGGTGATTGACTATTATCGTGATAGGTTTTATTATAGAGGGGCTCGTGACTAAAACAGCCGCACGGGTCTATCGATCAGGTAAGCTAAGTAAGCTACGCTTGCTGCGGTCGGTCCGTGACCATCTTTACATTCAGAGACCTCTCCGTGCCTCGGGCAGCACGTTAAGCCGTTGGTCCCGGCTGTCATACGTGGAACTTTGACAGTCGTTACGGGTCCACCAAGCAGTCTTACCAAGGGGTATCGTATTACCCAGTAACTAACTGGGTTATGGAGATAAGATAGGCAGTCGCCCCATGTAAAATGCTGGTATTCAGCTGTATCCGGTTAGACTTGGAAGCCTATCCCAAAATGATGGGAAAAGGCTAGATGATGATAGTTTATATCAAGTGGAGTGGCGCAATTAGGGAGACACCTATGACCTGAATTGACTGTTAAATTGAGTTGATTGATTGAACATTACTCACGTTTTTGCATCTCTGTCAAAGAAATAATAATAAAGCAAAATATCTGCTTTTTATTTCCAAATTTAATTAATTGGTTTAGTTTAAAAAATAAGTTATATTTCCCAAGACATCTTCGATATTATTTCTCATTGATTCTTATAGAATGAGATCATTTAGGGGCGAATTCAGTTAACATATTAGTACTACTATTTTGTAAATACTTTCAGAGACAATAGTAAGTAGGTGACTGACAATAGTTAACTAGTAACATATGTACGGATATATACGGAGTGGAGACCGCGTATCGGCAAGCCTAGCGTGGGACGTCCCTCAGCTGGATGGACTGACGACCTTAAGGCGATATGTAAAAAGCTAACTGAGCGGTAACAAGAAAGTGACAGAGTCAATTACATCCACATGCGAAAAAAAGAGAGCGCAACAATGCGCCGGAACTAAAATAAAAGCGCCAAACCATTGAAAAATAAGTTAAGCTATCTATCGAAAATATGTTCAGCCAGAGTTTTCAATTACCTAATACGCACATTTTGAATGCAATTTTGCAATGAAATTACTTAGGATTTTAGAATTACAGAAAAAAAAATATAAAAAAAGTATTTTCGGAATTAAATTGTATCGAGGAAATTAAACCCAATAGTGTTTTCCTTCAGTCAGAGTATTGATCAAATAGTCAATAAACATATATCCAAAAATTAAATCCATACATTCTGTAATAGTGAAATAAATGGTTACGAAAAAGCCCCCAACTTATTTTGGTATCGCTTTAAGAAGGTGGCTGGGACATGCTGGATGCGTAAGGCAGAGGTCAGGGTGTTGTGGCGCAGCCTGGGAGAGGGTGGCTGGAACATGCTGGATGCGTAAGGCAGAGGTCAGGGTGTTGTGGCGCAGCCTGGGAGAGGACAATGTCCGGCAGGGGACTGCGATAGGCTGAGTTGGTTGATTGGTGCATGCAGAGTAAAGTCAGGGAAATTGATTGCTAAGCAAGTTGACTACCAACTTAATTGTCCGAATATTTAAATCACTACTTTCATTATTCGACAGTTATATGAAATGACTATAATATAACACGGCAAATCGACGTACTCGTAGTGTGTCAATTTAACTTTAACTAACTGTCGCATTAGGGCAACCTGTAATTTATGATAGATTATTAATTACCCTGACTGTACATACAAGTTTCGATAAATGTGTGCGTGTGTGTGTACGTGCATAAGTGATCATTTACTTATCACCCTTTAGGGTAAAAGTGGGATAGGAAAGGCGCCCCATAATTCTTGTGCGAGTAAACGTACTATCATCGCAGTTAATATTAATACTTATAAGCAAAGAACACGCCCCACCCTTAGTACCACCCTTAACTGCGATGATATCGTTTTTTTCAGTTACTAGTTCTTTATTTCGATGTAAAATTACATTCTCTGTACGCAGCACTCAGGTAAATAAAACAGCTAAAATAAAAAAAAATCTGCAAAGAATGTTGAACTACTGTAACGAACGACGCGTAAAATCAGCTGTTCACTTTTAGCCCAGCTACAGAGTTCATCGAACTCACCACATACCTAGTAATACCTACCCCTCCCAACCAGTAACAAATGCTCCGATTTGTGCACAAAAACACAAACAAATCAAGTTTATTGGATTCCCATAACGATCCTGAAATAATTTCATGTACCGGCCATCTTAGTATGAAATACTGAATTCACCGTATCAGTCAACGAAGGGCTGTCCAGGGCCTGCCTGTATTTGCACTAAGTGAAAATGGGGGGGGTGGGGGGAATAAAAACTGCCATATGCAGAACTAGTTTACTATTTTATGAACACTACTCTCGGAAATTACGTTAGCACTCCACCTGTCACATTTTAATCTTATTTTAATCGTTATATATTATTGATATCGTTCACATAATACAGCAACACATAATTTACAGTTATGTACAGGAAATTATGCGTACCAAGGCGAGGTCAGGAGGTTTTTGACAGCAATCCGCGCGATAGAGATCTTATTTCTTATTTTGAGGACTTCTTTTTAATGGATCTTCACAAAATTAATTACATTGGCAAAAGTGGAAAGTCTTTGCCCTGCAGTGGGATATCAATGACATCTTTCGACTTAAAATATATTCTAGTCAACAAGTGCCTTTTAAGTCAAAACTTTTTCTAATTCCGTGTCCGTTTTGGGCGTATTTTCAACCCTCTGGGAAAATTATAAATATTGGTCCTACAGTTCCGGGAGTCCGGACTTTTCTTTGGGAAAATTCCTTATCTTATTGAATATTTTTTTAAATTTGAAAAATTTTAAATAGTTTTTGAGATATTTGCGAAAAGCCAAATCCCCTTTTTTCACTTAATTGTTTATAACTTTTGCAAAATTTTGCGAACGGCCCTTCAATTTTCTCAAAAAATATCTACATGCCATTCCTAATCGAATGACAATTCAATCATAATTTTAGGATAGTTAGAAAAAGTTTTAACCTAAAAGGCACTTGATGACTCGACTTATAGGTGTGTACTTCAATACGAACGGTTTGGGTAACAGTTCTAACCAATGCGATTTCAAACCCCTACCCTTTGTTCTACGTGGGCGATTCAACACGAACGCGATCGCGAAGCGAAGCGGCGCGAATGGAACAAACTATTGATACTCTATTGCGGTGTCCTGCGTGAGGAATCAATTGGGGGGTTTAAAATCGCATTCTCGCGATCGTAATCGGGTGGCAATAGGGATGATGCCTGGGTAAAAAAAAAGAAATTCTATTTAGTCCGTCAGTCAGATAATAAAAAAAATATTAGATACGTATTTTTTGCTTTATCATATTAATAAAAAATGACTTAGATAACTCGCATTAAAGTTCGGGAGTGGGGGCTTGCTACGTCACTTCTACGTATAAAATCTACCTAGACGTGACGTCATGCCACATTTTAACTCAATGTATCGCCGTAATCTTTTGATTACGTAGAAAAAGAAAAAATACGTGTCCAGTATATTTTAATAATCTACATGACGGACAAAAAATCATTTTTTAGTCATCATCCCTATTACTGGCAGAATATTATGTAGATTCCACCACCCAAGTTGGCACACATTTAAGAGAGGTACAGTACGACAACGCTCAAAGGTTCCATTGTTTATTTTCGCAAAAACCGAACTTTGCCGAATTAGATGTGACCCGTCCAATAAGGGAGTGACGGAATTACAGTACATTCAGAGTTATTTTACCTCTGACAACAGCAATCCAACATCAACCTTAATGTAATGAAGATAAAGATCACTCGTCATTTTGATCGTGATGAAAGACGTGAACGGTCTGTAGTACGTCAATCTAAAATAATTTAGATGGGAATATAAATCGCTATATTTCGGTATTTCCGAAGGTAAACGATGGAACCTTCGAACATTGTCGTACTGTAGGGAGTATACGTACGTAGCAAGCATGTCTGTCTGTCTTTGGATGAACGTAACTTCTAAACGTCTGATTAGTCCTTTTTTAGGGTTCTATACCTCAAAAAGAAAAAACGGAAGCCTTATAGGATCACTCGTGTGTCTGTCTATCTGTCTGTCTGTCCGTCTGTCACAGCCAATTTGCTCCGAATCTAATGGACCGATTAGGTTGAAATTTGGTACACATATGTATTTCTGTGACCCAAACACGGAAGTGTAACGTAAATAAATAAATTTTGAATATGGGGGTTAACTTTGGGGGGCAAATAAGAAAATTAAAAAAAAGTTTTGCAAACTGTACCGTGTGACATATTAAATGAACGGGCTTACTGTGAGTCTCAAATTTATTTTTTTATAATTTTAAAATATTTTTTTTTTAAAGTTATGTAAGAAAATAGACGAAAATTGACCATTGCCGCCACTCCGAAAGTACTGAGCCTAAAATTTTAAGAAAAATATAGAAAATAGTTCAATACCTATAGATTACAGGAAAACCTATAAGAAGTCGATGGTCTTAAAACAAAATGGTTAATCTCTCAATATTGTGCGTACAAAATTACTTTTGTCCATAGTTAAACAAAAAGGATCCAACCCACATTAGGTATAATTTGGGTTGGATCCTTTTTGTTTTGATTTGTAGTTGGAATGTATGGGAGAACATGTTTTTCAACTACAATGTTAAGTTTGTTCTTGGGATAAATTCATCCCAACTACGGAACCCATCATTGTGCGTGGTACCCGACACGCTCTTGACCGGTTTTTTTTTACTTGGACCTATGATATTTTAGTAAATGTTCACTCCATAGTAAAAGGGTAACTGATGTTTGGTGGGGCCGTGAGGTTGAACCGACTTGAATTAGGCACATTCCATAAAATTATTTCTCAATCAAATAGTGATGATGCGAAGAGTCTTCAAGTTTATAGCCCAAACAAAATACATAGCAGTGTGTATTTATGGTATGATAGGACTGTCATACGCTTTACGATTATAAAAGTCCTCAATTAAATAAAGAATTTAAAAAAGCTGCCAACGCATTTAGTCTCTAGCGCGCCACAAACGAACAAATATACATACATAATATAGGCTGATAAACACATTACCCTCTTTTGCGTGGCGCAGTCGGGTAAAAAGGGTAACTCACGAGCGTCTCTCCCTCGCAGACTTGATGCAGGTTCTCGGGCTTGACGAGCAGTAGGTTGCAGAGCGCGTGCAGTGCGTCGAACAGCGCATGCGCGGGCGCCGGAGCAGCGCGCGCGCCGCGCCCGCACGCTGCGCTGCGGTACTCTTTGACGTCGCAGATAGCTATCATGGCACCTGTACATAATGTGAGGAGTTAGTAAAGTGCCATCGGAAAAAATTGCCTGTGTGTATTTTATTATCCACCTTAGAAAAGATGAGAGGAAATGACCATTTCAGACACTAATCTAAACAATATTATGTCTAGACTTTTTCGTTGTTTTTTCTCAGAGTAGTCGGATAGGAAAAAACAACCTCATCTAGTTTTTATAATATTATTAACGTGTAAGTGGTTGTACTAACCTTAACTTTAATGACTTTTGGATGTAAAGAGGAATCACAGTTTTTAGACAGAAGATAACTGCTAACATGATTGTCGAAAAGAAGTTTGAATCTCTGCATGTGGCTAATCCGAACTTTCCGCATTTCGTCAGGACTTTACTCATTTTCGGTCATCTTATGCCGCTAGGCACGCAACACAATATATCGATGTTTAAAACATCGATATTTTACTCCAACACTGAATGAAAGCCCCATATCGTTCGTGATAAAAATATACCTAAAAAAAATACAACTCACCGGCGGAATTAAACTGGTAGTTGTGTAGATGCTCGTATATGACCCTGTGCAGTCTGACGGCCAGCTCTAATGTGACCGCGTGCAGGTTGTCGCCGTCCAGGCCGCCGTGGATTTTGTCCATCACGTCGTTGAGGAACGACACCACTGCTAGACACGCCTGATGAACAAACATGGGACTAAGTAACCAATAAAGAGACAGTGTAAAAAACGGACGGAAGAAGACACCTTAAAGGCGAACGTTCACTGGTTCGCACTGGCCGCAACGCACGAACGGCACGCAACGGAATTTGGTTTTGTTTGTATGAAGAAATGAACCGAGCGCTCGGTGCGGGCGGTACCGATAGTGGACGCAGTGCTATATGGATTCAGACAAAGCAAACCAAAACCCGTTGCGTGCCGTGCATGCGTTGCGTCCGGTGCGGACCAGTGGACGTTCATCTTTAAGGTCCACTTACACCACAAATCACTAAATGCGTTTAGCGCTAAACATATTTAAAGCATCATTCTGTCTTTGTCATCTTCAAACGATTAACAGAAATCGATTGATGTTTTAAATTCGTTTAGCGATAAACATATTTAGTGATTTGTGGTGCAAGCTGGCCTGGTGTAACCGGGTATACCATTCACTAGCTATCCGGTTATCCCATCACAAAGTGCGGTTACATTATTTTCACAATTTATTCAAGAGTCGACTCAGTGACGATGACCTAAAATACATTTTGTAAAACCACTTACCGATGAAGCGAGTGTATCGATATCTCCTTCCGGTTTGAAGTCAGTCTTCTTCTGCTCGGTCTGCAGATGCAGCTTGACCCAGCTTACAATAGCTACAATAGCTCGCTCCAGTCCAGCATCCAGCTTGCTTTCAAGCTGCTCCATTATTGCCGTCTTCCTATGCATGCACTCATTTTGTCTTGATGAAGAACTGAAATTACGTTGGAATATTAGAAACGGGGAGATTTCGAGGCGCAACGCAGACAACCAATTTAAGGATATCACCAATTTGTATAGCCGACTATTATGCAATTAATTCTTTAGAAATCTGTGTTCATTTTTCTAGCGACTCAACGCAAACTACATTGTAAGGTTGTCTTGCATTAACGGGATGAACTTTTCTTAAGTAGTTGGCTTTTATACACCATAACAGGTCCAAACTGTGGCCGAGTCAAGGAATGATCGGGTCACGAATCCCCACTCTTTTTGACCGGGCTGAAGTGAGCACGACCGCCATCTTGCGCCATCTGCGCATGGTATTTTTATTTTCCCAACAGATACATTAATTTTGCATTCTACTGTACCTCAATTTGGGCCCGATACTGGATGATGAAAGGAAAATGAGAGGATTTCGTTGCTTTTTGTGGGAGAATTTAGGGGGAAGACGATTGATGGTAGTCGGTCAGACTCTTAAAATGTTTTTCACGGATAATAGGCGTCTGCGCGCTTATGCATTAAGGTTGCTACTCTTACTACTTTTACCTTCTTCGCTGTCTGGCGGAATTAATCCCAGTTGTTGCCAAAGGCCGGCTTCAAAATACAGGTAATTATTTTAAAAGCAATAATATTACGCTATTATTATTAAAAAAAAAATAAGGAACCTTTTTATACGTAAAATCGTGAACACATCGCCTTAAATGGAGTTTTGTTCATACTTTACAGTTTAGAAACAATACTTACGTCATACAAGTAAGGACAGATTCTTGATAGTGTTCTTCAAACATTCTTACAATTTTGTTAGCCTGCTTCACAGTATCGAAGAAATAAATCTGAGAAATATCCAAATATTATTATTTCCTATTCATATTGTTGTTGTGTAATATGTATATAGTTTATGGCACTTTTATTTTCTAACTTCAAGTAACAGTTACTTATGACATTTCGAATTGATTTTTTTCGAACACATGTGTTTCAAACTTTTAAGTACTTTTGTATGTAATTTGCTTTATATTATTGGGAGTTAGTAATTGGATAAAGGTTCAGCTATTGCTTTTAAAGGGATTTAAATTTTTTTATTCCCTTTTATTGAGCAAAGATAAATTCACTGTAGGTATATCAAAGCAGTAAGGTTTCTTATTTAGTTGCTACAACTTATATTGATCGCATAGGATAGTCAGCCTCAATAAAATGTACATGTCGCAGATAGATTGTAGAATCCGCTGTTTTACAAAACCGCTAGTTGGTTTACATAACAACGCCGTTATGTAAAACCGCTGAACAGTTTTACAATAATGCTACCCACTTTTAGACGTATTGCAAAATGGCTTATCAGCAGTCGCAATAAGCGTTTGGTGTGACTTCTAATGCCAAATCGGTCGCAATAACTAAGTTAGGGCACCTTGACCAATGGGCATTGTTTATATTTTTTATATGTTGTAATTGTTAAACCATTTCGAGGAATAGCGTTACTGATCATTACGGACTAATTAATCATGAAAAATATTCATATAATATTGATATTTTCGATAAAATACGATTGACCTTGTTTGCCCTTCAAATTGCGTTAGCTTCGGCCGTACAGTTTTGTATCGTTGCCTCAGAAAATAAAAAAGTAAGTGGCAAGTATTGTCTACAATCTGTCAAGTGTCAAATTATAATATAAATGTCAAAAATATAAATATATTAATTACAGTATAAAATGTTTGCAATATTATTATTCTTGCGACTTGCCTCATAATCTAATATTATCTCAACACTCGACAATATTGAATACATTGGAAGAGTTATGGAATACAGGAAGTGCTTTGTTCCAACTTGCATCAATAATAGTAATAATAATCTAAACAAAATGTTTGTTCGTATTGAGAAGGCTTGCGAGAAAAGTGGTGTCAATGTATTGTTGCGAAGATTTACATCTTCAAAAACTACTTTCCGTTTAAAATTTGCTACCGTTTCGGTCAAAATTTCGAAAAATAAGTTTTTATTTGTAAATAAGATGAGACAGATTCGATTATGTATGACGTCTATTGACACTTTGACAGATGTGAGATGGATGACATTGTGTTGATAGTTTAAAGTTTTAATTATGTACTAGCGAGACAACGGCACAATCTTTTGTGCCACTGATAACGCCACCTTTTTTAAATATTAAAAAAAAAAAACTATTGAGCCAATCATAAAAATATTCACAAAATGCTCTAAATTTTCAAAAAATAAAATAAAATCTAATGGTTAAAAATTTTAGACAATCCCCATTGGTTTAGGTTAGGTTAGAACTGTGATTTGCGAGCGCTACTTCCAAGTTGGTCGCAGTTACTTGGCTATTTAGAATTCTTGGACTGACTTTCATAAAACTCTGAAAACTTTATAGATAAGGATTAAAATTGTTCAATCACTAGAGTTAGGGTCATTTTCAATCATATTACTCGTTTTATTTATTTCTGTTTCGGATGTCATTATTGTTGTCATGACACACAGAGCCACGAGCGTCAACATTTAGAACTAAAATCTACAATCTGACGTTTCATTTCACTCTGTTTTACATAACATCTATTCGTTGACCCACTGCATTGATAAACGCAAAACGTTTAAACAATCCTGCGTGTTAAAGTTCATTAATCATGTAAAACCGCTAAACGTCGTTCAGTTGTTTTACATAACGGAGCTGTTTTGTAAAACAACTAGCGGTTTTGTAAATCAGCGGATTCTACAATCCATCTGCGACATATACACGGACGAGGATTCATTTAATTGTCTACAAGCATTCTTCCAAAATTTTTAACAGAGCTTGTAGTCAGTAAAATTAATCCTTATCCGCGTATGCATCTTATTGAGGCTGAGTGTACCTACCAAAGTTCTATTACCTGGGGTGGGGACTTGCTTTCGGGAATGGGAATGGACTGGAGGCCCAAATCTAGCGCGTAGTCCACGTGTTCAATCAATAGATGCTGGATCAACACTTCTAGAAGAGCTATGGTCGTACCCGACAACTCGTTTGCAGTGCACAGCTGAAAGTACAAAGTTATTATCAGTGATAGCGCCAGGGTAGGCAGCGAAATTCAAATTTTCAAAGTTTTTTTTTCCATTTGCAGGTCAGTATTAGGTTTTATGTTGGATCAAAATATGATTCGCGACCGTCACAATTATGTAAGTTTTGTATTTTTTATAATTCTGTACATAACAGAATTATAATCAGCAAAATACAAAACTTTGAATTACCAAATTGAATGACTATTTCATTAAATCATGATATTTGAGGCCAATTCTAACTTAGATAATCGTGTTGATGATTCTAATAATTATAATTCTGTCAATACATACATATTTGTTACAGTCGAGAATTATATTTGTATCAACCTAAAACTTGACACGGAACTGCAAATGTTCTTACGTTTTTTCCAATTTGAAAGAAAGAAAGAAACATGTTTATTCGGCACATGCCATAAGTGCACACAACAACCAAAGAGAAAAATAATAATAATAATAAAATTTAAAAAAAAAACAGAAAAAATAACTTAACTCTATACAATAAAAGGCTCAAAACTAGACAGCGGAAAAAAAAGTGACAATAATGTGTGTCTCACGGCTGTATGTTAAATAAAAAAATATTTGCGGCCGTAACAAATATGTATTTACAGAATTATAATCATTACAATCAGTAATACAACTCCTGAAGTTAGTATAAATGATAAATGATTTTTATTTCTGTAAGTAGGTTTGTACAAACACTTTTACAAGTCAATCATTTTTTTTTTCTAGATGAGGTTGGCGTTTCCTATCTGACTATTCTGAGAAGAAAGGCCGAAACAAACTCAGAGGTCACAGTCTCTTATAAAGTCCAGACATAATCTTGGTCACTTCATGTGAAGACCATGTACTTTGATGTACTTTGATGTACTTTGATGTACTTTGATTTCAAGAAAGCCTTCGATCTTGTAGATAATGATGTGCTTTAGGATTCTCAACTTCTCTCTTAAAATTCATGGCCCACTACTTGAAAGATCGTAAACAGTTTGTTAAGCTAGAAGGATATAAGTCGGAAGAGTATTTTACTAGATCAGGGGTAAGTCAAGGTAGCACCATTGGTCCTACACAATTTATAATAGTGATCAATGATTTACCTTCTGTTATCTCTAACGCAAAATGTCTTATGATGATTTAAAATTGTACCTCTCTGTATCCAACACTAAGGATTGTGAGGCGCTACAACATGATATTGACGCTGTGGTTGAATGGAGTATAAAAAACAAATTGTCATTTAATAACTCTAAGTGTAAAACAATAACTTTTTCCCGATCCTGTAATCCGATTAAAAATCATTATAATCTTGCTGGCGCGTCAATGGAACGTGTCTGCTCGATCCGGGATTTGGGAGTAATAATGGATAACAAATTAAGTTTTCACGAGCATATTCTTAAAACTTGCAAAGACGCTAATAAATGTCTTGGTTTCATCGTCAGATTATCATCTCAGTTTAAGGACACTCAAGCTATAAAACAAATATACAATGCCTATGTCCGTAGTAAATTAGAATATAATGCAATAGTTTGGAGTCCTCAAGAGTCATTGTACACTATCATGATAGAAAAAAATCAACGTAAATTAATACAAACGTCAATATGGATACTACCCCTTTCTATATCCTTCTTTGTTCGTGTCAGGAATGGTGGGTTTAGACACACTCAAATTCAGGCGGGAATCCACACATATTTAATTATTATTTAATATTAGTAGATAAGATAGATAGTCCCGTTCTACGAGAGTCAATCAATTTTTATGTTCCTGACCAGTATATGCGTGGCGTTGTAAGACGACAACATAGACTCCTCTGCTACCCGCCTACATGGCGTGCTCCCCGAACCAACAACACTCCCACTGCTAGAGCAATTAAGTTAATAAATGACTTTCTAAAATATATTCCTGAGGCGGATTTATTTTTTGACTCTCAACGGAAAATCGCTAAACATGTGTATATTTATTTAAATATGAAGAAATAATTGTTTAGTTTCAAAGTTGTTTTTTGTTTACAAATTTTTATGTTACTCCGTTTTGTTTTTGTATTTATTAGTTGTGTGTATGTTTTTGTATTAATTATTTAGTCGAAGAAGTTTTAATTAAAATGTTTAATTTAATTTTGAAGAATTAGCATAGATATAAGCGATTTGGTGTAAACTGTTAAGCTTATATTTCATGAACAAATGAATATGAATATGTAGATTGGTGTCTGAAATGATCTTTTCAGGAAAGAACCACACAGATTGAGAGGACCTGTCCAGTCAGTGCACGCATTTGTCAGTAATCGCGCAGCTCAACTCAGAACTTAAGGAGCTCAACGTTTCGACGAACAATACCAAAGATAGGACATTGGGGTAGGCCGCATAAACAACTCAAACTGCCAGACTATGATTAAAAATAACTGAGAGAAAAAATAAAACAAACAAAAAAAAGCAATGACCTACATAGTCTTCACATTCACAATAAATTAAAATAATATAATACTTTACAAAGTAAATATTCATGTTAACATTCAGTATGCAAAAAAAAATATTTAAAAAATGGAGCAGTTCAATCCCAAGCCTTTTTGTCCTCAATATAATCTTTAACGATATAAAAAGCTTTCTGACACAACTTGCGTTTAATGAATGATTTGAATTTATTAACCTCTTGAATGTCGGAGACTAAATTGACTTGACTGAAATTGTCAAGCTTGTCAAGCTGTATTAGGATTACATTATCATAAAGGTCATTTTAATATTTTCACTTGTCAATTTAGTGTAACTGTCCGACTTAAGACACTTGGAGCATTTTTTCTTATGTCGAACTGTGTAACATAAGACATTCGAGAGGTTAAGGCTCAAAATTTGAACGTGGCTTGGAAGTTTATTATAAAAGCGTATACATTGACACCTGAATGAGCTACCTATTTTCTTGAGCCTTGTTGGAGGTACAACAAATTTGTGTTTGTTCCTAGAATTTATATTGTGGATATCACTGTATTTTTTAAACAATTTAATGTTTTTATGGGCATATAAAAGATTTTCAAAAATGTACTGAGAAGGCAAAGTCATTATATTAATGTCCTTAAATTTCTCTCTGAGAGATTGTCTCGGACTTAATTTGTAAATGCATCGAACAGCTCTTTTCTGCAAAACAAAGATAGTCTGAATGTCGGCTGCATTTCCCCACAACAGAATACCGTACGACATTACACTATGAAAATAGCTAAAGTACACTAAACGGGCTGTCTCTATGTTGGTTAAATTACGAATTTTCCTAACAGCGTATGCTGCGGAGCTTAGCTTTTTTGACAATTTATCTATATGTGGGCCCCACTGAAGCTTAGCATCCAAAGTTAAGCCCAAGAATACTGTGCTATCTTCAGGATTCAATTCTTCGCCCTTTATCAACACGTTAGTTTTCACCTGCCTAATGTGAGGTAGCGTAAACTTAATGCATTTGGTTTTTTTTTTTCATTAAGGAGTAAATTATTAACATTGAACCAGTGAAATACTTTTGAGATCGCTCTGTTTACATCGTCAGTAACCAGCTGCTGACGTTTAAGTTTAAACAAAAGTGAAGTATCATCCGCAAACAAAACTATATCATGATTATCCTTTATGAGGTAGGGCAAATCGTTAATATAAATAAGAAACAAGAAAGGACCAAGAATCGAGCCCTGTGGGACCCCCATTGTTACTATAGACCCGGGCGATCTTTTTCCATTAACGTCAACGTTCTGAATCCTATTACTCAAGTATGAAGTAAGAAGAACCAGAGCGGTGTTCCGGATCCCGTAATGCCGGAGTTTCCTGATTAACGTTTCATGAAGAACGCAATCGAATGCGTTGGACAAATCACAAAAGATGCCCAAGGCATCGCATTTGTCTTCCCATGCATTATAAATATGTCCTAAAAGTTCAGTAGTTTAAGTAACGACCCTTTGTAAAAACCGAACTGCTTGTTATGTAATAATTTATGTTTATTAAAAAATCTTTGCAATTGGTCTAAAATTAATTTCTCAAAAATTTTACTAAACGTAGGTAGTACTGAAATAGGTCTATAATTTGTGGGGTCTGATGTACTACCTGATTTAAACAAAGGTATTATTTTACTATATTTCATAAGGTCAGGAAACTCCCCACAGTCGATACAGTTATTAAAAATAAGAGCTAAAGTAGGTGCTACAATGTCAATAATAGACTTAGCAACTTCTACGGAATTACCCCACAGATCTGCTATCTAAATTTCATTTAAAGTGTGAAAGGTTTTAATTATATCTCTACACGTAATATGTTCAAAATTAAATTCCGAATCGCAAGCATTAACATTTTCCCTAAGCAAAGACTCAGCAACAGAAGTTGATGAGTTTAGGGATTTAGTAGATTAAACGGGAATATCTGAAAAGAAATTTTCAAAGGCCGCGGCGACTTGTATATAAACCGGAAGTCAAGATTTCATGAAATAGTCATTCATTAGGATTACCTGCAGGGCTAACATGACACACGCGACAATTACTCACTCTCGCGTGATTAATTTTCTGACAGCGCAACACTTTTCTCGTATTCTGAGAGCGCTCCTATACAAAATACTCGACTCGTTCTGTCAAAGTTGATGTTTTCTCGAGAAAACCTAACATGACACCTAAGTTATCTCGAGTTTTGACAGCTAAACACGAGATAATCTGCGATTCTTCTGTCATTTAGTCGTCCTCGATTTTGACGACGAGATGAGTAGACAAAATTATGATACAAAAAAAAATACAATGGTAGTTTCATAATTGTACATACTTGTTTTAGTTATATTTTTATTTTACAATGTATTAATAATGAAAATACTTAGTTCTAATCTACTATTTATATTGGAACGAAGTTCCTTCCGGCGGCCGCGGGAGAAACTGTGGCACAGGGGAGCAACGTAGATGAGTAACACTTTCAGTAATAACCAGTGACTTTGCCAATTATGGTGATTAACGAAATCTAGGGATTATGGCTGTATGGCAATATCTAATACAATCGCCAGTTCATTTCCTAAGGGTGGTAATTAACAACGTTTAGTGATTTATGGTTATAATAGCGAAATCAACCCCAGCTGCATATTTATCTGAAAACCAGTCATTTTGGTAAGTGTGGTGATTAATACAATTTGCAATATCATGTGTTTTATGGTGATTGTTACTATAACAATCTTCGCTTTGTCAAATTGTGGTTATTATCTAGTGAGTATATTCATCATTTGCCAAGCCTTTTCCCAAATACGTTGGGGTCGGCTTCCAGTCTAACCAGATGCAGCTGAATATATTTTACATAGAGCGACTGCCTATCTGACCTCCACAACCCGGTAACTGGGAAATAGAATCGTATTTCTGAAAAGTCTGATAACCAGTCTTACCAAGGGGTGTCACCCTTGGTAAGACTGGTTATCAGACTTTCGGACTTCTGACGACCCGTAAAGACTGTCAAAGATCCACGAATAACAGCCGGGACCAACGGCTTAACGTGCTTTCGAGGCACGAAGGGATCTTGGTATATCTTGTGAGTATATTATGTGCCACTAATTTTCATTTCCGTCATTTTGTATTTTAACTTCGGCATGCAAAAGAAAAACATTAAATTTTAATCAAAAAAGTCAGTTACACAAAGAACTTAACATAAATTAAAAGAGGTGGCCGTAAAATAAATATAGTACATACTAATTCCAGGGGTAAAATCGAATGAATGAGACGGAACCTCAAGCCGATGTTGCTATGATAAAAATGATTTGTTTTTAATAACTTGCTACATCGGTTTCTCGTCACGAGTTAAAGAAGTGTCAAAGTGAATTTTTCAAGTTTTCTCGAGCCTAACGGTCATGTTAGGCATTATAATAACGTCAGAATCGTAGACAAATTTCGACAAATCGAGAAAAAGAGCGATCTCGCGCTTGTCATGTTAGAACTCCTTGTCTTAAAGAGTTGTAATGATAACTTTAATGATTCTAATTATGTAAATAGAAACTTGTTACGGCCGCAAATTATATTTTGATCAACGTACAATCTAATACCGACTTGTAAATTGCAAAAAACAACAGAAAATTTGAACTTCGCGGGCTACGTTGACGCTTTCGCCTTAAGGTGTTTCCTTCAATATAGGCGGCGAAATACAAAATTCCTTGCTTTTTTGCCAATGACGGCGCTGTTTTACGCTGTATGTTGATCAAAATTCAATGAGTATTCATGACTTAATGATGAATACGCGGCAATAGGGATGATAACTAAAATTTGAAATATTTCAACAAATAATATAATTTCAAAGAAGGCATAGTAAAATGAGATATTCGAAAAAATCTGAAATATCGATGGAAATATGGAGAAGCTTTTGGAAGGGATTATTCCCATCCTTGTCACGCGGTACGGACAACGCATGGCGCTAGTATGAAATTGTGACGTCACTTCTATGATATGTCGTCTTTGTCTAGCAGTTCATAGAGTAAATAGGATTTTAAATATCTATTCACTTACCTCACGGGAGTGTAGAGCGCTCACGGACAAATGGCTCCAAAGCCTGACGTATGAGGAGTTAGAAAATCTGGTGACACACACTACCTATGATTTAAATATATCCTGACATATTCCTCTCGTAATAACCTTGCTAAGTATACAATCAAACACAGACACAAACATATACACACTGCACACATACATAAATACATACATACATGCTTTAGTATAATGATTTTGTTTATTTATAATAAATGTTGGAACGCCAACGTCTCCCCTCTCGGAGGTGGGCGCTAATGGCTGCAACACAGTTTTTAAAACTAGTAGCTGTTAACGAACACTAAAAATTGTAAACCTGTTTTTTGTTCCAATAAAATATTTGTATTTGTATAGTTATTTTATAACGTTTATAACTTAACATTTTAAATTTTTAGCTACACTTTTTATAATACTGTTTGCACTATTTGCTAACAAATAATTTTTAAAATTTTAAAAATTGTCATCATAAAATATAATTTCGAGAACTGAATTAATTTTTTAAATGATTATTATTGAGTACTTAATTATTTTATCATAATTGCCGAGTATTGAATTTTGCTCAACATACAACGTAAAAGAACGTGCAATGTTGCACCATTTGTATGCCATAAACTATCATCTGCCTATATTTTTCCCAACTTGTTGGGGTCGGCTTCCAGTCTAACCAGCATTCAGCTGAATACCAGTATTTTACATGGAGCGACTGCCTATCTAACCTCCACAACCCCTTGATAAGGCTGATTGTCAGACTCGGGCTTCTGACGACCCGTAATAACCATCAAAGATCCGCGAATGACAGCCGGGACCAACGTGCTTTCCGAAGCACGGAGGCGTCTTGGCATGCGTAAAGTTGTGAAGATGGTCACCCATCCACGGATCAACCGCGGCAAGCGTATCTTAACCTGATCGATCGACCCGTGCGGCTGTTATAAGTTAGCCACGAGCCCTGTGTGCCATAAATACGGATATTTAAACTTAATGACGTATTATTTTTATTTATTTATTAAAACTTTATGCACAAGTAAAAAAACAAATACCGTACAAAGGCGGACTTAATGCCTGAGGCATTTTCTACCAGTCAACGTATATGCTCACGTAACTTCACTTTAACAGACAACCGATTGGTTGCCGTCCTGATGTTCAGAGGGAGCGCATTCCAAAGAAAGGCCGCCTGGACAAAGAAAGAATAGTGAATGAAACCACAGCGGTGAGAAAGACATCGTAGAAGACGATTGTTGGTAGAACGAAGATTTTTACTATGAGCAGAGCATAAGTATTGAACATGGGAAGTCAGGTATGAAGGAGAAGTGGGTTGGTCGAGAATAGAAAACAACATAGACAGAGCTGTCACCTCTCGGCACTGACGAATGGGTAACCATTTTAAAAGCAATCGGTGCCCGGATACATGGTCATACTTACGAAGATTGAAAACGAATCGAATGCAGTTATTGAGAAGGCGGTCAAGTTTATGGAGGAGATCTGCATTCAGGTCATAGTAACATACATCACCATAGTCAATTATGGGAAAGATTAGGGACTGTACAAGCATTGCTTTTATGTGTGATGGAAGAAGGTTTTTCAACCGATAGAGCGACCGCAACGTTCCGGTGACTGTTACTAACAGTCGTGACCTGCTTTCGCCAGTCAAGATAAGTGTCGACATACAGACCAAGATCCTTAACATCGGAGCTAAACGGAATGACGGAGCTGTCAAAGATTACAGGTGGTACGGTTAAGCCTTCAGTTCAGAAAACTGAATGGCCTGATTATGATAGCCTGACACTTGGTAGGGTTAACCGCCACCCCAAATCGATCAGCTGAACCGGTAGGTTCAGCTCATCAATCGCATCAGAAATGTTATCAACACTTGCCTGGCTGTAAAGCTGCAAATCGTCGGCATAAAGATGATACGTAGAGCGAAGCACGGTGGTAATGAGATTAATAAAAATTTATATTAATGTTGGTCATCACCCGGTTCAAGGTCAAATAACATCGTAATAAATTCCTTTTGATTAGAAGATTGGTGATCTTGTTTAAAATTCTCAAGCAGTCATTAGGTCAAGTTAAATGTAATTAATAAAAATGTTTTTTCTCTATTTAATTAAATATAATATCTTAATTAATAAATATAAAACACTTCAACAGATAACACAGCAGACGGACCGGCGTTTCCTAATCAGTTATGCCTACAATGCTCCATTGACTAGTAATTTTATTAAGAGTCCACTAGTAGATAGGTACGTCACTTTTCTTGGAACATACAGATAGCAATTGTGTTTTCTAAGTATAAGAGGAGAATTTCGAATATCGCTATAAACTTATCAAGAGTAAAAAATGTAAAGCATTTGTTGTCCGTGCAAACAACATAATATTACGCTTGAATTGACCCAAAGGGCCTATAGTTTGACCAAGACCGCTGTCCCGCACCTTAGGAATGCGCGGCGAGGCGGGATGCAGCGCTGGCGAATGAGCGGTGGGACGCCGTGAGCGTTGACAAATGAGCGGCCTGCACTGCCCCCGTCTCGCCGCGCACATACCTACGCCGCGGTATAGCGGTCTTGGTCAAACTATACCCCTTTATACAACTGTTGTACATACGGGGTATTTAAACAAGAATGTGGGTTGATAATAGTATCACATGAGTGTTTTAATACCTAATTATGTAAGTTGCATACAAGACTTTTTCTACTCACATGATATGAATCCTGTATAAAAGGTTCTGAAACCATAGGGTTGTACAGTGTTATAAGAACTCTATGTAAATTCATGGAAAGTTTAATTGCTTAGTAATACAAACAAATTATGTTTGGGTAATAATAGAATTATTATTATTATTTTTTTATTACGGCGTTTTGGTAGTGAAACGCGTGTGCATGAGAATGTGGCTGATTGATGAGTAAGGAAGGGATCGAAAAAGCGAAGGAGTTGCATAATGAAATTTGATACTACATTATAACACTCGTTTGGATGATATTATGGTTATTATGTTACTGGTTGTTTTAATGTTGGCAATAAGCTACCTGTTTCAAAAACTTTTATAGACGATTTATAGCATGGGTGTAGATAAAGGCATGTAGTACATCCACAATAAGTACGTTATATTTAGGGATCGCATCATCTGCCTAGCCTATTTCCAACTATCTAGGGGTCGGCTTCCAGTCAAACTGGATGCAGTTGAATACCAGTATTTTACATGGAGCATCTGCTAATTTGACCTCTACAACCCAGTTACTGTTTAATACCTCTTGGTAATACTGGTTGTCAGACTCTTTCCGGGTTCCAAAAACCCGTAACGACCGTCAATGATCCACGAAATACAGCCGGGACTAAAGGCGTAACGTGCTTTCCGAGGCATGGGGAGGTCTTGGTAAGTAAAGATGGTCACCCATCCACGGACCAACCACGGCAAGCGCAGCTTAACCTGATCGATCGACCCGTGCGGCTGTTATTACTTGACCACAAGCCCCTAGTGCCAGAATTGGCAATCCAGATGCTGCAATTGAGAAATTCCCTATGGTATAAACCTAGCAACACAGTTCGACTAGAGATAGAGCCGATTACAGGACACCACGTTCAGCCGAGTTTGCAGTCACCATACCAAGGAAGCAGTAAATTATAATTATCATTTCAGCCGAAAGACGTACACTGTTGGTCACAGGGCTCCCCGCGCGCGGCGCCACATTGACCGGTCCAGGTGCTTCAGGCACCCAGCACATTCCCGCGACCGTCACTAGGGCCCTATTTAAAATAACTGACAATGCGACATGTCTGTTAAAAAAAACCGGCCAAGTGCATGTCGGACCACGCACAATGTTAACAACCTTAACAAACTTAACATTGTAGTTGAAAAACATGTTCTCCCATACATTCCAATTGTATTTTTTTTTTTCAAAATTTTAGGCTCAGTAGTTTCGGAGATAAAGGGGGAATGGTCAATTTACGTCTATTTTCTTAAATAACTTCAAAACAATTTATTTTAAAATTATAAAAAATATATATTTGAGACCCCCACACAAAAAAACACCTGTATGTGCTATCTTCTGCGATATGACTCAAGCATTTGACTACGTAAATCATGACATTTTGATAAAAAAACTTGACGCATATGGTATAAGAGGTAATGTTCTTAATTTAATTAAATCTTATTTAGACAATAGAAAGCAAAAGACAGAAATCACTAGAATTAATGTAATCACAAAAAAGGAAGAGATATACTTATCAGATGAACGTCAAACTACTTTTGGTGTTCCTCAAGGTAGTGTATTAGGACCTCCACTCTTTACACTATACATTAATGACTTGCCAAAATCAATTTCACACCCTATGACTTTATTTGCAGATGATAGCACGGTGACAATTTGTAGTAAAAACAATGACATGATCCAATATAAACTTGACATTCACAATACCTTGACATCTATAATAAATTGGTTAAATAATAATAATTTAAAGATTAATTTAGATAAAACTAAAATCATACATTTTAGCCAACGACTGGCTACAGAAAATATGGACATAAATATAGATAATAAAAATGTTGAACGCGTAAATACGACTAAATTCCTTGGACTAATAATTGATAAAAGACTTGACTGGAAATCACAAATCGAAAACCTTTGCAAAAAGATTTGTAGTTCTGCATTTGCATTGCACTCTCTAGCTGCAGTAGTGAATGTAGAAACCTTGATCACGGCCTACTATGGCTTAGCTGCGTCTCACCTAAGATACGGTATCATATTTTGGGGAAATTCTACCGACGCTAACACAGTTTTCAAGGCACAAAAGAGATGCATTAGATCTATGTTTGGGCTAAAAACGGTTGATACATGTAAACCATATTTTAAAAGGTACAAGATATTAACTGTTCCCTGTCTGTACATCCTCGAAACCGCAATGTTTGTTAAAACAAACCCCAATCTGTTTCCACGTCTACAGGACGTTGTACAGCGGAACAGACGGGATATGACCATTCTTCGTGTCTATCCAGCAAAAACAGCACTCATGCGCAAAAGTATTGTCTGCATGGCGCCTACTATATTTAACATATTGCCTAAACGTTGGAAGGAGCTAAGTAGTAGTGCATTCAAGCGTCAATTAAAAATGTTCCTTTCTCAAAAAGCATATTATAGTGTCTCCGAATTTCTAGCCGAAAAAGTTTTTGATTAAATAATGTTATCTTTTTCCTGACACTAATAATTAAGTTATATGTAATTTTTGACATAAATGGTGTAAATTTTGACATTAATCTTGTAATTTTGACATCAATTTTGTAAATTTAATCTAACTAATTTAATTTTGACATACATGTAGTAACTTTGACACTTTTCTAGTATTTGATTGACATTATAGTTTTTAACTTATTTTGATTTTTTGACAATATAACAATAATAATCTCTAATACATAATATTTCTAAATTATAAAAAAAAAAAAAAATGCGTAGTCTTGGTAATTTTTCGATTTTCTTATTGTTAATTTTTTTCAATGTTATGGAAATATTTGTACGCCGATTAAGTATCGGCTAAACATGATTGGTTTCAAACGATATAATATCTTGCATGCTCTTGTATGTATACCATGTTTAAACAAATAAATAAATCTTATCTTATCTTATCTTATCTTAAGCCCTTTCATTTGATATGTCACATGGTACAGTTTGCAAAACTTTTTTCTTTAGTTTTCTTATTTGCCCCCCAAAATTGACCAAATCCAAAATTCATTTATTTACGTTACACGTCTGTGCTTGGGTCAGAAATTCATAAGTGTACCAAATTTCAACTTAATCGGTCCATTAAATTCGGAGCAATTTGGCTGTGACAGACGGACAGACAGACAGACACACGAGTGATCCTATATGGGTTCCGTTTTTTTCCTTTTGAGGTGCGGAACCCTAAAAAATACATTATTGTCATATTTTCACGACAGGTGCTGTTTAATGAAGCAGAGAATGTAGGAAAAAAACTTGAACATTTTTTGGACTGTCACCTGTCACCTGTTGTCTAAAGAATTCGAAGACCATGTGACATCTACCAACCCGCACTGGGCCCGCGTGGTGAATTACGGCCCTCTCCCTCTCACCGAGCGGAGGCCTGTGTACCAGCAGTGGGAACACATAGGCTGATTATCCTATGTACCTGACGTCTGTCAGTTTTAACACATTCGGTGCGGCAGACACACATGCGCGTTTTCATAACTTTCTTCGAGTGCGGCGCGGCGCACATGTGTGTCCGTTGTGCATCTCTATTGTTTCGAAAACATCGTAAAAAAAAGGGTCGGTAAGGGTGTAGCATAAAGAAGCGTTTGCATAAAAAATTCAGCAGAGAATGTGTTAAACTTGGCCCCTGGGGCCGTATTATGAAGTATTAAAACCATCAGGTTAAATACATTGCCAAAAAGGGACGGTGCTATCGGCCTTCTATAGCTCCGTCTCACTCTCACTCTGGCATTAATACGTCATAATTCGGCTCCTGGTCGTCGCTCTAACGTGTAGTAAGCAGAAAATAAAAAGTTACGTCATCACTAGAGATCGGATAATCGGATGCATGTTTACCTAAAGTTATTTTGCTAAGAAACTATGGAAGCGCCTTTTTTTTTCTTAATATAAATCCCGGGGTTTTAGAAAATCCGAGAATGCACAACTAATCGGATACATGGTATGGAAACGACTTCTTAAATTATGTGGTATTATTTATTTAAAAACTACCTGGACATCGGGATCACTGAACAATTTGTAAGTATACTTGTTTACTTGTTTATTATTTAACATTACTCGACCAATGGTTAAATATAGTAACTAATGGTCATGGTACTTTCACATTTTAAAATTCGACCATTAATTACTATGTTTAACCATTGGTTGAGTTAACTACGGATCAAAAAACCGGTCCTTATCCTGATGTTTACTATGCCAGTTTGGCAATCTACGTTACAACATTAGCTAGCATTCGATTCCAAAGTCAAAAAGTATTAATTTATCAATTCCGGAATCGCGCGATTTTTACTATATAAAAGTGCATTCCTTATTAGCCAACACCTGAACGTAAGTAAATATACATTCGATTCTATAATCAGAACTCAATTGTCGATCCTGGAATCCGGGATTTTTTCGATTCAAAAGTGAAATCCATATTAGCCAACACCTCAAATTTAGGCAAATATGCATCCAATTATCCGATCTTTAGTCATCACTTACAGTCTTGCACCTCGTAAAAGACGTCTTGGCATCGTTTATCATCCTTTGAACGAGTTGTTCGCTCAGAAACGTCTCCCCGCCGTAGTTCTCAATCTGCGCTATGTTGATATTCGCGCGGGTACCGATCACCGCTTGTATGTCGCGTCTGAACTCTTGAAAACTGTTAGGAAGGAATACGGATTTTATTTTCGTACATACGAGTGCGATTATTGTCTATCATTAAAAAAAATAACTAGTGTGGCGAAATGTGTGCTAAGAACGAAAGCTTTCATTAATTGGTTATCCCGTTATCATTATGGTTAGACTTGCTGTCTTGTATGGATCAGAATGTTGGGTCACAAAAAGAACGAATTCAAGGCAATTGCATACAGCTGAGTTGAGAATGCTAAAAGCGAAGTGTGTTATTACGCGAATGGATAGAATAAGAAATGTGTATGTAAGAAGTCTAAAAGTGACACCGGTACCTGAAAAGTTTTGTGTGGAAATCGGTTGTCATGGTATGGGCATGTGATGCGGAGGAATGAGGAAAATGTCATCAGGGTGTGGATGACTATACGAGTAGGGGAAGACCAAAGAAACGATGGATGGACTGTGTGAAAGATGATATGGCCAGAAAGGGAGTGACTACCGAGATGACGACTAATAGAGAAGTATGGAAGAAAAAGACATGTTGCGCCGACCACAAGTAAATTGGGACAAGGACAGGAGAATGATGAATTGGTTATCAATCTGCCTAGCCTTTTCCCAACTATGTTGGGGTGGGCTTCCAGTCTAACCGGATGCAGCTGAATACCAGTTTTTTACATGGAGCGACTGCCTATCTGACCTCCACAACCCAGTTACTGGGTAATTCGATACCCCTTGGTAAGACTGGTTGTCAGACTTTTGGGCTTCTGACGACCCGTAACGACTGTCAAAGATCCTCGATTGACAGCCGGGACCAACGGCTTAACGTGGTTTCCGAGGCACGAGGTAATGATGAATTGGTTATCCCCGAATTAATGCGGACGTCCGTACACAATAATGGGAATTTGAAAATACGAGTACAGTCACGAACCGGGACTGTTGAGCCACTAGCTTATCATCTTAACTTGGTTGTGTTACACGAATTCCGCCCGTGAAGTTTGACATGTGACATTTCAATAACGAAAAACGGACGGCATTCGTGTAACACAACCAAGTTAAAATGATAAGCTAGTGGCTCAACAATCTCGGTTCGTGACTATACATAGCTACTTGTATTATACGAACTTACAACTGAATCTTAAAAATGACGTTATTAGCCTACAGTTCAGCTCGTGAGATCGTACCTATACGCTTTGAATGCATTAAGTATCGCCTAAGCCTATAGTTTCAGGAGTATTTTACGCCCAGTCCATCTAAATCAGTGGTTCCTAACCTTTTAGTGATGAGGGACCATTTGACATTTTTTTTTTTGTCTTGCCATGGACCGCTTACTGTTTGGGAGTAAAATACAGTAAATGAAAATTGATTGTTATATCTATAAATAATAAAAAAAACCGGCCAAGTGCCTGTCGGACTACGCACAATGACAGGTTCCGCAGTTGGGATGAATCCTAAGAACAAGATTAACATTGTAGTTGAAAAACGTGTTCTCCCATACATTCCAACTGCAAATGTAAGTTAGTACGCACAATATTAAGATATTATCATTAGAACTTAAAACGGGATATTTACCATGTATATTAATTGATTTGAGTTTCCGATATTTCAGTCAGATTGACTCGCCCACGTACCACCTGGCGAAGCATGTGGCTGGTGTGCTTCAACCATTGGTTGGACAGTCAACATCATATGTAAAAGACTCTCGGCATTTCATTGACATCCTGCAGTCCATCAAACTCCAAACAAAGGACGTAATGGTCAGTTTCGATGTCGAGTCCTTGTTTACAAATGTACCAGTGGCGGACTGCATGGAAGTAGTTAAGGTGAAATTGCAAGCAAATAACATCCCTGTATAATACGTGAAATTACTACATCACTGTTTATCCACCAGTTACTTCATATACCAAGGTCAGTATTACCTACAGATTGATGGTGTAGCAATGGGCAGTCCTGTGGCTCCTGTAGTAGCCAACATTTGGATGGAGCATTTTGAAGAGTTGGCTATTTCCACTGCATCTACATCAATAAAACTGTGGAGGAGGTATGTTGATGACGTGTTTGGGATTATTGAAGGAGATGAACAAGAGGTAAAGGTATGCTTGGCACATCTAAACAGTATACATAGAAAAATTAATTTTACCTACGAGATGGAGAATGAGAGGACCATACCATTCTTGGACGTGAAAATTCTAGTTCGTGCTGACGGCTCTCTAGGCCACTCAGTCTACCGGAAATCAACTCACACGGATCGATATCTACATGCCGACTCGCACCACCATCCCAGACAGCTGAACTCTGTAGTGACTTCGCTCACCAATCGCGCATATGACTTATGCGACGAGGAACATTTACAGGATGAGTTAACACACGTGCAGAATGTCCTACGGAGGAATTGATATATAAGGAAGATCGCACAGCGTAGACTAAAACCTATTTCCAAACATCGGAAGTGCGAGGTTGAGAGGCAACCGGCATTTTTGCCGTATGTGAAGGGAGTGACAGACAAGGTTGCAAATATTCTTCGGAAATATGCCGTAAAAACTGTTTTCACTCCGTTCAAGAAAGTATGTCAGATGCTGCCTTCGCCGAAAGACAACTTCCCCCTGGAAAAACCCGGTGTTTATAAGGTAGACTGCAGCTGTGGAAGGTCGTATATTGGCCAGACAAAGCGTACTGTGGCGTGTAGAATATCGGAACATATAAGGGCGGTGAGAAACAACGATACACAGAAATCGGCCATAGCTCAACATCTTATAGAATCCGGATCGAACCACTGGATTGAGTTACATAACCCTCAGGTCATCTCGACAGAAAGTCACTACATACCTAGACTGGTGAGAGAAGCGATTGAGATTACTAAATATAAGAACTTCAACCGTGAGGATGGGTTTCAATTGTCGAGAGCCTGGAATCCAGTGGTCCAATTGTGTAAAGACCGCAAGAGTACCGAAAAAAGTTCGCGAGCGGACACAGTGAGTTTTGTGTGTCGAGAACAGAATCGAGTTGTGAGTGTAACCAGTGACAATGGTAGCGGTGTCAATCGCACTAAACGAACAAGAAAGAGGGTAGACCGTTTTGTCTGCTCGTAAACATCCACCCGCAATAACTTCAGTTTATCCGTGATCATGGCACTTGCAACAGTGCCGAAATATCGGAAACTCAAATCAATTAATATACATGGTAAATATCCCGTTTTAAGTTCTAATGATAATGTCAGTGACCATGTCAGTTTAAAAACTAATATTAAGATATTTTCCATGTTGTTTTAAGACCATACACTTCTTGTAGGTTTTCCTGTAATCTATAGGTATTGAACTATTTTCTGTATTTTTTTCAAAATTTTACGCTCAGTAGTTTCGGGGATATGGGGGGAATGGTCAATTTTCGTCTATTTTCTTAAATAAATTTAAAATTATTTATTTTAAAATTGTAAAAAATATATATTTGAGACCGTCACAGTAAGTCCTTTCATTTGATTTGTCACACGGTACAGATTGCAATTTTTTTTTTTAATTTTCTTATTACCCCCCAAAATTGACCTCCATATTCAAAATTAATTTGTTTACGTTACACATCCATGTTTGGGTCACAGAAATAGGTACATACGTGTACCAAATTTCAACTTAATCGGTCAATTAGATTCGCAGCGAATCGGCTGTGACAGACGGACGGACAGACAGACACACATGTGATCTTAGAAAGATTCCGTTTTTTCCTTTTGAGGTACGGAACCCTAAAACATGCAAATAACTGTTCAAAGCCAACAACGTTTTAATTTTTTGACGGAAATTTAACATTGCAAAGATCTAAGATAAAAATAATATTTTAATATTTTTGTGATTGCATTCTCTTTACTAACTCTCTGAATCCTTTGTTCAGTGCTACCCAAAGCCAAACACACGACACTAGCATCCAACCGATTTCGGTGCTTGTTTTTAATTATTAGAAGCTCCGAGAATCCCTGTTCGCATAAATATGTCGATGAAAACAAAGTTAGGTAACGCTTAGCAATTAAAAAGAAGAAAAGAGTGGCCGCCATTTCCCGTTTTAAGGATTACAATAAAACTTAACAATATAAAACTACTGTTTATAATAATAATAACGTATTGTCTTGTGGAGCACAACTTAACGTGCTCATTTTCTGCATTTTCATTCTAAAATAAAAGAAATAACCAAACAAACTATGAGGGCGCCACTGTGCGCTCGGTAGCGTCTTAAGGGTAAACAAAAACAAGGCTTGTTAATGCGAAACTCACCCGCCACCCTGTATCTGTTTCTTAACATGCTGCTTCTCAGTATAATACGCGTTCAGTGCATTAGACATGACAGCTTTCAATCTTCGGGTCTCCATGGCCGCATAGCCGTCGTTGGCGCCGGCCATCGCTCCGTTGACCAGCGCGTCTCGGCGGAGATCGCCGGTTGTCGTGTTCCCTTCTGCGGATACTAGCCCCGCGAGAACTAACTCGTCACATACTCGTTGGGTACTGGAAGTAAAAATCAATAACTATAGTTTGACCGATACCGCTGTACCGCGCCTTAGGTATGTGCGCGGCGAGACGGGGGACAGTGCAGTGCACTCACGGTGTCCCGCCCCCGCGGTACAGCGGTATCGGTTAAACTATAGTACCTATACAACAAAGTCACTTATATTTTCGTGTCTATGTGTTTGTCCGGTTACTTCTTATAAATACTCAATTAATTTTGATGCGGTTTTCACCATCATTGTGACTAGAGAATTTACTCCGGAAAGTTTATGTGTATAAAACATCAACATTTAACTTATAGCACAGAAATCTCGATATTTTGACATCTCGATATTTTAATCGCACCCGTGTGAATCGGCAGGTCGTTATCGAAATTGTAAGTAAATAAATTCAAATTTTAGCGTGAAACATTTATTGGCGCGCCTTGGGGTTAAGATCGACTCGTAAGCCGTGAAGGTAAACGGAATGACTCTCTCTTATGCCGTCATTCCCCCTTCTCGCCATGTTTCACATCTGCCGGGCCTCGCGTCCCGTGACGGCCACGTTTGTTTTTTTTTCTATGAATTCATAATCTTATTTCAAAATCAACTCTAAATTGATGGTTTATGACACAGACATCAATCACTATGGAGTAGTCTTAAGTGTAGCGAAAAAAAAAACTGTTTAAAAACCTACCTAGTATACATCTCGTACAAATTCTTCAAGTACTTCTCAACATCATTCTTATCAGCCAGCTTAGTCTGTATGTACTTTTGCAGCTTCAGATGGAAGATGTTCAGCACAAACTTAGACATCACCTGGTCGGGGTTCGGGAACACGTTGCTTATGATCGTGTAGTTCTTCTTGCAAAGAGGTAACACTGCTGAGAATATGTCCTTGCCTAGCAATGTGTTCTGAAAATTGTGTTAAAAATATTAATTGATAAGCCGTACCCGGTGGGATTTTTCATTACAATTTGCAAAAATCCTTCCTTAGTGCTGACTTTCGTTATGTAAAGACCCTGCGGCTGAGGCTGTTTGTTGTCTGACAGTGATTTTTTTCTATGTTAATCAAGTACCTAGATATGTATACTTTGAACTTGTTGGCTATCAATACTAATAAAAAAAAAACGGTCAAGAGCGAGTCGGATTCGCGCACCGAGGATTCCGTACCATCATATATAAAAAAGTGTGCTATTTAGAGACATCATTTTATTTTTCCTGTAATCTTTATCATAAACTTCTATCACTTATAATTATTTCAGATTTTTTTCTATGCAAACTTCGGAGATAAAGGAGGAGGGGAAACGGTATTTTTTTATATTTTTCATCAAAAGCCGAAAACTATGTGGCCTAAAAAAAAAGAAAAAATGTTTGAGAATATACAAACCACGCGTTTTATGTCCCTCATGCCCCACAGGCCCTACTAGCCCCACTTCGAATTTTTAAGTCCCTGTTACAAAAAAAATAAATATAATATATATTTTTATTTCTTTCTTATTTGCAAAATAGTTGGGCAAACGTCATCTAAAACTATTCCAAAATTCAAGTTGATAGCATTAGTAGTTCTTGAGATATCCAGCCGTGATAGACGGACAGACAGACTGAGTCGCACCATAAGGGTTCCTTTTTACCATTTTGGTAGGGAACCCTAAAAAGCTGAAAGATTTGTTTGTTTGTTCGAACGCGTTAATATTTTTGTTTTTATTTGTGATGGCTTGACTCTAGTCTAGGTCAGAGGTGACAGAGACAAAGTCGACGATGGAGTGAGCTTACCCAGAAGAAGCCTGTTCACTCTCACTTTGAAGAGATTAGGGTTGTATGCGTTCGGAAACACAGACGCAGGCAGTGAGTTCCACTCCTTTGCTGTGCGCATTATAAAAGACACTTGGAAGCGCTTAGTGCGAATTGGTGGAATGGTAACTGGCAGTGCGTGTAGATGTCCGTCGGTAGAAGGGGGCCGGTGGAATGAGGTCGTGGAGTTCTCGGGCACACTCTCCGAAGTACAATCTGTAGAAGACCAACAAGCAGGCAACCTTCCGGCGATGAGCCAAGCTATGAAGCTTGGCATCCACCAGTTTTACGTCGTCAATGAGCCACTTAGCTCAGCGTTCCACCGAGTCAAGCGCGGCTAGTTGGTACTTGGCTGATCCATCCCAAAGGTGACTGCAATACTCAATGCAGGATCGGACTTGCGCTTTGTAAAGGGTTAAAAGCTGACCAGGCGTAAAGTATCGCTTCACCCTATTTAGGATGCCCAGTTTCTTGGCCGCAGTTTGGGCCTTGTACTCTATGGTGGCGCCGAAGTTGAGACCAGATGTCAACTCCATGCCTAGTAGCTCAAGTCGATCAGGTACAGGAACAGATGTACCCCGAAAAGTAGGAGTTTGGGAGAAAAGACTCTTTTTATCGGTAAAACGACACGCCTGTGTTTTAGTAGCGTTAAAAGAGACCAGATTATCATCACCCCACTGGAAGACAAGGCTTAAGGTCAAATCTGTCCGCTCTACCATGGCCTCTCTCAAGGAACGACCTTCGGCCCCGCTGGTTTTTGCGCTGGACAAGTATCTCTCTGAAACTGTACTGTCATCTGCGTACCCAACAATACCAGGCTGAAGCAGGTCATTGATGTGCAGCAGGAAAAGAGTTGCAGAGAGAACAGACCCCTGAGGAACTCCGGCATCAATAGCCATAAGGTCAGAAGAGCAGCCGTCAACAACTACTCTGATCGACCGTTCACTAAGGAAATCTGATATCCAGCTACAAAAATCAGCTGGGATGCCATAAGCAGGAAGCTTGCTGAGCAGAGCAGCGATATCTGATACTACCAGTCGGATTTGAAAAAATCTTTTTGCATTTGATAACCCAATTCTTGAAGAATCACGCTAGGCCCTTAGAAACAGAGTAAAAATAAAAATAAAACCGGCCAAGTGCGAGTCGGGACTCTCGAACGAAGGGTTTCGTACCATTATCAATAAAAACGGCAAAAAAAATCATGTCTGTTGTATGGGAGCCTCCTTAAATATTTATTTTATTCTGTTTTTTTTACTATTTGTTGTTATAGCAGCAACAGAAATACATCATCTGTGAAAATTCCAACTGTCTAACTATCACGGTTCATGAGATGGAGGCCTGGTGACAGACGGACAGCGGAGTCTTAGTAATAGGGTCCCGTTTTACCCTTTGAGTACGGAACCCTAAAAACGTTAGAAAAGACGTTAAGCGAAAACGAAGTAACGCACGGGCGGGCGATGGCATGCGAGGCGGTGGGTCGGGGGCCGAAATATTAAGTGCTTTCTGTCTGCGATTTCGTCCGCTAATTATGTTGTGTGTAATATTTCGATCTACTCACCATTTGACTGGTCTCAATGAAAGCATCAACACACTGCGAGTATCCCTTAAAGTTCGTCATGATATTCGCTAATTCCTTCATCTTGGCCATGTTGCCCTGGTTCTGGGCTTTCACAAACTCCTCAATGAGGTTCCTTTCAATCTCGTCATATTTAGCTTCTATTTTCTTCTTGGCTACCTCGAATTTGTCAGGTGGCAACTCTTGCGCGATTGTGTGGAGCTTCTGTATGACGTCTGCTGCCTCATTCAACTGGAATATTAGTTTGGATGGTAAGTAGACAAATATAAAAACCGGCCAAATGCGTGCCGAAGCATACACAGTGACAGTGAAAGGTGCCGTAGGTAGTAGAACTCTAAAAAGCAGACCTTTTACATCAATTTTGAATTATAAGTGGCAGAATGTTTCATATCAATAAAATATGTCACTCAGGTTGGCTGGACAAATCTTTAAAATAGCTTGCATTTAACTAGGTCAATAGGTCACTTTATGTGACGGCTAAACACCCTTATTTCAGAATTTGTGACGCTACAGAATCTTAGATAATCGATCGAAAACGTGTCCAGCCATCTTGAAAAACTACTTTTCGCTGGTCTCTCAATCTCGGTAACGGAAGTGATTTTGACGACTTTTTGCATATCAACGGGCGTCACATAAATTTGTGACGGGCACCGAGCTAAAAGTTTTGTGATAAGTACAGTGGTTTAGTAGAAAAATGCAAAAATCTGTGTCCAGCCATCTTGAATTTACGTATAAAACTTATGGCTGGCACTTCCGAATCTCAATAACGGGGGCGTTTTCGAATATGGTTCCTTTACTAATACTTGGTGACGCAATGTGTGACAGTAATAACATTTGATTTATGGCGTCACATGTAAGGGTTTACGAGAAATCAATAAAAACTTAATGTCCAGCCAACCTGAGTTCAAGATGGCTGGACACATGTATCTCCACTGCCTGATGATCTACGACCTTCGAAATGTGTTCAAAATGTTGTGACGGGGACGATAATGATAACCTGAAATTGTGACGGAGAAACTTTGCGTAGTTTCAAAGATATTGACCATTTAAATTTTTCCATACAAACATCCATTAATATTGTGAGGTGACCATAATTTTACATAGGTACATAAAGGATTTCTTTTTAATCGATTAATTGGCCGGTAGCATCCACGCCTGCTTTGTATTTGATTTCCCCGTGGGAATAAAAGGTTTTCCTGCAGTGAAAAGAGTAAGTATGTGTTAATTCAAAATAATAATTGACCACCAGCGCTGCAAGAGAGAGCCCACTTGTATTTCGCGTTTAGTTCATTATCTTATGTAACTGAAAATGAGAACTAAACTCGACAGCCGGCAGTGTATGTACTTTCCGAAGTGTTATCACTAATCAGAGTACTAGTAACTATTCATTAATCTTGTAATAATTAATTATGAGTTAAGATTCGACCAGTTGTCCTAGTAGTACCAACTTTAAGCAATAGATGGCGACACCAACATCAGCTATCATGGCAGTACAGTTTGTCTTGTCCTCCGACGTTTTCGTGGTAGCCCGCGAAATTCAATTTTCCTTGAGTTTTTTGCAGTTATTTTTGCGTCCGCGGAAACAAATAACATAGATATGTATGATGATTCTTATGGTTATAATTATGTAAATACATACTTGTTATTGTCGCGAATCATATTTTGATTTCTTTTAACGAACGAACGCAAGAAAAATTGAAATTCGCGGGCTACCACGAAGGAATCACATTAAATACATTTTTTACGCAATTTGTTGATTTCAAATTTTGAAATCGATATTGTTTATTTAATTATTATTCTGATAATTAAATAAACAATACCTAGCTGCAACTTCATAACATTCAATCACTACTGACTCATTTCTATGAATTAGCAGCATGAGCGATTTTAGTGCTCATGAGTGCGATCCGGAACGCGGCCATGATGATGAGATTTGCTTTGTGTGTAATCTGTGTGTGACTTATTTGTAACTGATCGTTACAAACTTTCAGTTATTTACTTCGTACAACTATTGTACTTTGTTGTGTTTTCATACAACTATTAATAAATAAATAAAATAAATAAATATCTTTATTTCCCGAAAATACAGATAATTGTACATTAAGTTTACAATTTTGAAAACACTGTAGAGTACATTACATAAAACATTTGGACGCTGCAGAAATCTGTACACTGTAGAATAAACTCTGTCTCTTAAACTAGGGGTATCCTGTATCTTAAGAGACAGTGCTTCGCAATGGCTTTCCAATTGAAATGTATGAGTGGACTGTGTCGATTTAACTTAAGTAGGGAAAAAAGTTATAAGTTATGAAAAAGAAAAATATAAGTTACTTTAGTTTTTAAATTATGCATGCATAGGTGAGTGCGATGGTGAAGGTGAGTGAATGTGATTATAGGTGTGTTTATGTTTGTGTGTGAGTGTGTATACGTAGGTGATGTGGTGATTGTGTGTAAGAGAGTGATAGAGTGATATGTGCGAGTGTGTATGGATCCGAGGATAAGTGTTTTTGGAAGCAAGGAGATGAGTGTGTGCTTATTAGGTGATGTAGGTAAGTAAAGTCTCCGTTTCGGCATAGTCCAGTGTAAGTAGCCATTCTGTCACTTTTAATTTTAGGTTGTGTTTGTTGAGGTCTAAGATATTCAGTTTTTTAGTAATCTTTTTGTAAATGTAAGCGCTAATTACATAAAACTGATGCCTTGCGAACGTGGTCCTATGTTGGGTGCCTGAAGGGAGGTTTGTGCGCTTTTTAGGGTTTGATGGGGGAATGCTGCTATGTTTCCTAAGAACGGATTGAAGCACAAAGAGCTGACGGACTGTAAGAACCTTACAGTCTGCGTACAGTTGAGTTGTTGGGTATCTTTGGGGCTTCCTAGTCATTACTTTTAGTACGGCTCTTTGTGCTCTCTCCGCCCTCAGGAGGCCACCTTTCGATGCAGCACCCCATACAGAGTTTGTTGTTTTGTTTTGTGTTTTGTTTAAAAACCAATGTGTCCTTGGTAAGTAACGTGAATTACAATGTTTTTTTTGCGAAAGTTGTTAGTTTTTACGATTTGTGTCGTCAGTCGGATGTATGCGCCCTGTTTTATTTATTTAAGTATTAGGGCCAAGCCACACGGGCGGCGCGGCGCCTAAGTGGCGCCGCTGCGGTTTTCTACATACAAAAATGCATTGTAGCCACATGGCGCCGTGCGGTGTGCTCCGGCGCCGCGCCGCGTGCGCATCGGAATCGAGACGAGGCGGGGAGGGGTGTAAGCAGAGCGGAGCCGGAGCGGCGCCGCTCGCAGTTGTTTGATCCATTGTTATTACAGACTGTCGTACGTAGCGATGGGCAACCCCTCATTTTGCCGCCGCTGCGGCTCCGTAGAACGTTGCGACGCCGCTCTGCCCGTGTGGTCGCCAGCGCGGCGTAATGGCTTGCGGTGCGGCGCCGCACCGCCCGTGTGGTTTGGCTCTTAGGTACACGGGGTACACCGGCAGAACATTTTATATCGAACGTTGATTAAAAACTTATTCTAAAGAGTAAAGACATGTGTTCCATTTGGGGTGACACAATAGGTACCTGGAGTTGATCCATACAACATAAGTACCTACATAAATTAGGTTTTGTTTTTTACTTTTAAGGGAATCTGACGGTATTTCTCCGTAGCTTCGTCGCTTTGACGCCTCACGCCACTGACTAGGGGTCGGTCGTCGCCGGGGCCGGTGGACTGTCATTGGACGTAATGGGAGCTCCACACTTTCATGCGCGGCGCGACATCCATCCATAATAATAATTAGGCGTGACAGCTGAAGACGCTGATTGGGAACGCCTCTATACCAGGTCAACCAACTCCATTGAAACCGTTTGATTATGCTACTGCTCGCGCCGAAGACGTTGCTGCCACGATTTTCGTCCATTAAAGAAAACACCTTAAAATATACTTGTCCTACAATATTGGTTGCCCTACTGCAGTGTTTGTATGGGGAAATTTAAATGATCAATATCTTTGAAACTACGCAAAGTTTCTCCGTCACAATTTCAGGTTATCATTATCGTCCCCGTCACAACATTTTGAACACATTTCGAAGGTCGTAGATCATCAGGCAGTGGAGATACATGTGTCCAGCCATCTTGAACTCAGGTTGGCTGGACATTAAGTTTTTATTGATTTCTCGTAAACCCTTACATGTGACGCCATAAATCAAATGTTATTACTGTCACACATTGCGTCACCAAGTATTAGTAAAGGAACCATATTCGAAAACGCCCCCGTTATTGAGATTCGGAAGTGCCAGCCATAAGTTTTATACGTAAATTCAAGATGGCTGGACACAGATTTTTGCATTTTTCTACTAAACCACTGTACCAAATTTATGTGACGCCCGTTGATATGCAAAAAGTCGTCAAAATCACTTCCGTTACCGAGATTGAGAGACCAGCGAAAAGTGGTTTTTCAAGATGGCTGGACACGTTTTCGATCGATTATCTAAGATTCTGTAGCGTCACAAATTCTGAAATAAGGGTGTTTAGCCGTCACATAAAGTGACCTATTGACCTAGTTAAATGCAAGCTATTTTGAAGATTTGTCCAGCCAACCTGAGTCACATCAATAAAATATGTATACACTACGGCCGAAATATCTTGGCAAGTCTGAACATAGGCTCTACAAAATTTTGCGCATGTTTTCTCACTCACACTTGTCTCATGTCACCATTTGGTTCCTAAAAAAATGTTATTGCGCAGCCTTCTGCGCGAAGTTCGGACTCGCCAAGTTCGGACTGGACGTAGTGTACTATTATCAAGTATTATCACAGGCAAATAATACTTAGTAACCTGGCTGTAGGCAATATTTCAATATACTAATGTAGTCTCAACCTGTAACTTGTGTACCTATTATTACCTAGAAAATAAACTATATTCTATTGTTAAATATGTTTTCATGAACACCCCGTTAATACATATGTTAATATACAGGGTGTTTGGTGCATCGTGTGCCAAATTGAAATGGTCGACTGGGGGGGTCACCTTCTATCCTTTCAGACCCCTAAACACTTCTCATGCCCTGTGGCTTTTTTTTCATCGACTTTTTATTTTTTTATAAAAAAAATACCCAAATTTTGCGTTCAATTACAAAATAAAAAAAATGTGTAAGTCGTAGACTCTGAATTTTAATTTTATTTAGATGTGTATTGTATTACAGTACTTTTAAATTAAAAATTAGTGACATTAGCCATCTAGTTTTTTTTTAATTTACTCGCAAAGTTTCGGATTTCAATTAAAGCTGTCCATGTTACAGCTATTTACATGGCTATAAAAAAAAAACCAAAAGCGACCGGGATCTTCCAACTCTCTCAAAAATTCTCTAGTCTATCTTCTTGCTAGTGATGTGCCACATGTCATAAAAATCTTTTTACAACTTTGTAAATTAGCTAGAATAATTGTGAATCGAGTCACAAAATATTAAATTCCAAATTCAAAAGAAAAAAGTCTTTTTGCGTAATTGTTACTTAAGTAACAGGTAAAATTTGTTTTCTCTCTCTCGCGAAGTAAAATCTATCTTCTATCTCTATCTTTCTTGCATAGCGTACCTAAACTAGTTTGAACAAACGACGAACTGCCACCGACGCGGCGACGCCGTCAATCCGTCATTCGTCAGTCAGTCGAGACATCACTGCCTCTGCTACCTGACGTGTGTGTTAGTTCACCGTACTCCGCGATTTTTTCATTTTGTTACTTTGTTTTGTTGAGTTTTGTTGGTTTTTGTTACGTTTTAACTTTTGGTGTTATTGTTAAACTTTGTTGATTTTTTGTTGTTGCAATGGCGACGTTCTCTAACGAGGAATATGCTGACATCATGATGGCTTATGGAGCCGCCAATGGTGTCGCTCGTGCAGCGCAACGAATTTACCAGGAACGTTTTCCTGGTAGACGACTACCTGGCCGCAGAGTCTTCCAAGACACATACCGACGCATACGCGAGACTGGCAGTGTCACTTTTCATGAACCAAGGGGCCATATTGTGCGACATAATGTTGAAGTGGACGAGAGAATACTGGCACTTTTTGAGGAAGACCCTACAAGAAGCATCAGAAATGTGGCAGCACATCTTGATATTTCAATATGGAAAGTGTGGAAAGTTCTTCAGCAAAACGAAAAACATCCATTCCACTACACTCCGGTGCAAGGTACGTAATTTTGAACTAACTTTAAACCCGTACACACTTTGTTTGACGATGCCTTTGTTTAGCAGGTAATGGGTATGACGTCACTACTTCCAGGTAGTGAACCAGCCCATACAAACGGTCCGACGCCGCCGGTCATTAAAAATCTCATTGTGCAATTATTTACTGCTCAACAGGAATTTAAAAGAGTTCTTTGTTTGTAGGTCTTGAGGGTGGCGACTTTGACAGACGAGTGGCATTCTGTCGGTTTATGTTACACACGGATGTGGATGATCCTAATTTCTTAAAAAGAATATTGTGGACGGATGAATCCAAATTTACCAAAGAAGGGATCCTCAATCTTCACAATCTGCATCACTGGACAAACAAAACGGAAAACCCACATGTTAAAAGGCAGAAATCTTTTCAAAGGAGGTTTAGTGTAAACGTTTGGGCAGGAGTGATTGGGAATCAGGTAGTTGGACCGCATTACCTGCCCGATAACCTCAATGGCGATAACTATTTGGAGTTCCTTCAAAATGACCTGCCCGAATTAGTGTCCGAGGTGCCCGTATTTAATGAAAATGTTCCCAAAGTATTCCAGCATGACGGCTGTCCCGCGCATTGGCGTTTGACTGTGAGGGAATATCTTGACGATGTGTTCCCCAATGCGTGGATTGGTCGCGATGGCCCTATTGCATGGCCGGCACGTTCCCCAGACCTAACTCCGCTAGATTTTTATGTCTGGGGACGTGCCAAAGAGCTGGTATACGCCACGGAGGTTCCGACTAGGGAGGTACTACTTCAACGCATTGAAACGGCGTTTAATCAAATTAAGGAGGAAATACGACTTCGTACAACAACTGTGGAAATACGAAATAGATGTCGGGCCTGCATTCGCAATAGCGGCCAACAATTTGAGCAGAATATGTAAAAAATGATTAAATAAATGTTAAAAATGCAATTATTTTTTATTTCTAGTAACCGTCCCCCCCAAAAAAGAGAGATACGAGACAGATTTTACCTTACAAGAGTGAGATAACAGATTAAATGAGTTCTTGAGGTATAATTTAAGTAAAAATATTTTTTTAAATCATAATTTCAAATTTAGTATTTTGTGACTCGATTCACAATTCTAGCGAATTCACAAAGTTGTAAAAAGATTTTTATGGCATGTGGCACATCACTAGCAAGAGGATAGACTAGAGAGTTTTTGAGGGAGTTGGAAGATCCCGGTCGCTTTTGGTTATTTTTTTATAGCCATGTAAATAGCTGTAACATGGACAGCTTTAATTGAAGTCCGAAACTTTGCGAGTAAATTAAAAAAAAACTGGATGGCTAATGTCACTAATTTTGAATTTAAAAGTACTGTAATACAATACACGTCTAAATAAAATTAAAATTCAGAGTCTACGACTTACACTTTTTTTTTATTTTGAAATTGAATGCAAAATTTGGGTATTTTTTTTATAAAAAAATAAAAAGTCGATGAAAAAAAAGCCACAGGGCATGAGAAGTGTTTAGGGGTCTGAAAGGATAGAAGGTGACCCCCCCAGTCGACCATTTCAATTTGGCACACGATGCACCAAACACCCTGTATAATGCCCCAAGCTCAGGCTTACCTCTGACATACAGGGTGATAAACTGACATACAACTTAAAAGATAAACGCTATGAATCAAGATTAATAAATATGCGTGGGTCATGTAGCTCCAACTGTACTTCAGAATCCGAAGGATTATGAAAGAAATTCCTAATAAATTTCTTGTTTGAAAAATTGGTCTGCTCGACAAAGTAAATGACACAATGAATGTTTCAATTATGGTGTGGTACACAATTACCCCGCTGCTAGTGATAGCAAATTCGTCAAGATTCCAAAAGAAAAGTTGTGTATTCAAATCGCAAAATTGTCGAACAAACCTTGCTAGCATCATTGAACAAGTCAATAAGCACAGGCCCAGGGCTCAGGAAGTGCGACAGATGCGACAGCAAGTCCCGAGCCGCCGCAGCCCTAGCCCGCGGAGCCCGCGCCGCTCCCAACTTCTCTCCCACGTCTAATGCACGTCCTCCGCAACGTGACATGCGCTCATCTAAAGCGCTGAAAACACCTACACAATGCTGGAAAAAAATAAAATTCTGTATTTTTTTTTTCTGAAACTTATAAAAAACAGTTGTTATAATAAATATTACTTGGATATGATTTTTATATTATCAATGGTTGACTGTTCGAATATGGGCAAGGACAGTCAGTGACCTGCATAACCTTACCCGTCTTCTCCTCTTCTTCTTTGTAAGACAAGTCAGGTAATGCAGAGCACTGGCCACATTAATGTGCCTTTTTCAATTCATATTATGTACTTTTTAAATGACATCAGCGAAGGTGAACAGTATGAGGAAACCTGAACTTATGATGAATATAAGTCTAAATTTCTGAAATCACCAATCCGCCTCGAGCAAGCGAGGTGAATGATGCTCATGCCTTCTCTGTATGAGAAGAAGCTGTACATGCCAGTGAGACAACAATAGGCTGGTATTAATATATTATTACAATTGTGGCTAGCTCGTACTCCCATCTGCGAAGCAAAAGCCTACCTCCATGTTTTTATTGGTCATGATTCTGCGCTACTTTTTGCCAATTAAAAACAAAGCCTAATGGGATTTCTTGTCAGCAAAGATGACAAACTTCCATATAAATCATCCCTTATTTAAAACTTTGGAGAACAGTAAACGTAAATAGAAGTTTTATTGTTATAACTGCTTTAGCCATATAGCATCCTTCAACATATTAACACATTCTCTGCTGAATTCTTTATGCAAACGCTTCTTTATGCTACACCCTTACCGACCCTTTTTTTTACGATGTTTTCGAAACAATAGAGATGCACAACGAACACACATGTGCGCCGCGCCGCACTCGAAGAAAGTTATGAAAACGCGCATGTGTGTCTGCCGCACCGAATGTGTTAATTAACCCTTTGAGTGGATGAATTATGAAAGATCCTTCCTTAGTGCTCACATCTGTTGTGCAACTTTTGTAAATAACTTCATGCTTCTTTAACCAGCTGTTTATTTAGGCTTGTGTGGTCTGTCAGTCAATAAATGAATGAATTTAAGATTTTTTTTTTATGTAGAATATAATAATGCCTAGACAAAAAATGAAAACTTTTAGATAGTGTAAGTAGATCACTTTCTTTTTGCAACTTCCCTGTCCCCATACAACGCATGTTGTGAATACCCCACGGTTTGTTGTTATGATGAGATATATAACATTCTTATATACCATAAAACCTTACGTTTAGATTAATTATATTTGGTTATTTTATTTTGTGACTCATGGACGTAAAATCAAGAATTATTGGCTAGAAAAGAAAAGCAAGCACTTTCTTGCTTCGCTTTTCTAGCCTTCGCTTTTTTACACAAACAACAATACACAAATGTGTAAAAAGTATTCTGTTTAGATTGCTACAACGAGAAACACTGTTGATTTTGTAATATTTTTCTACAAATAAAAACCTTATCTTTCTTGAGTTTTACATATTGCATTGTTCTTTCTACTGACTAACAGACAACTTTCAGCCAAAAATCGCGAAGTTTTTTTTATTTCCTTGAAGGTTAGATATATTGCTATACATCCACCTATCATTAAAAAAATATCATACCGCGTTCATGACAAAAAATCTGGCACAAACGGAACGGAACAGAACATAACAACACAATAGCTTCTTAATAAGACAACAACACAATAGCTTTTTAATTGTTTCTGAAATCGGCTACGAAAGGTTAATAATATTTTCATAGAATGTTACTTACAGTGTGTTGATCCATGATTTCAGCCAATTTAGCACCATATAGCTTTTCTTCCTCTTGAACAGATTGTTCGAGTCTAGCACATTTTCTTTCCTGTCTCTCTTGTAAAACCTGACAATTATAAAAAAATATATTTTATTCCACTAAATATGCTCAATGTTGGTTTTGAGCTTAAGGCTAAATTACTTAATAAATGCTTTGCAGTTAGATTACTAAAACACAAAAAATATAAGTAATAAAAAAAAAAATGTAATACTTTTCTCTGTACTTACAGTAAGTGGTCAATACAACTCACCACAGTAAAACATGCATACAAACCTTCAGATCTTGTATGGCTTGCGTAAAAATGTCATGTATCATTTCAGGATCAAATTGGTCATCCTTCAAACGGGACTCCTGCATACTCCTTCTCACCATTCTTTCCACAAATTCATCAGGATCGAATGGATCCTAGAAAACCACAATATATTAAATATAATATATGTATTTCATTGCCAGAAAGCTATTATTATCATAGCAAAAAAGTCAACAAATTAATAGAAACTAGTACTTACTTGTTCTAACTCTTTTATATATTGGTTCATCATCTTGGCAGATTTATGTTTACTATTCTATATAATATTCTTGTTTACTACAGTGGAAGATCAATTCGCTATTCTTTCATATTACTTCATAAGTTTATATACACAAAACGCCTACTTTTGAATAAAAAATCTTCCTCCTCAACAATGACAAAAATGACAAACCACCATAACATTGACAGTGACAGGCACAGAACATTTTTTTTTTTCCTTTTGGCTTCGCACGGTTTGTGCATTTAGCCAATGTCAAGTTTATAATAAATTATTAGGTTGGGGAAAAAGTATAACAAAAAGGACGCGTCCGCCAAGTTTGGAGTTTCCCGCGCTTTTTCCACAGAACATTTAAATACTCATAACGATAACGAGGTACACTCCTACCAACTTATCTGTGAAATGGCGAAAATTGGAACTACGACCGTAATGTTGAAATGTCATTCGATTGTCAGTGTCTACCACATTCGGGTTCTTTGGTTGTTTTGTCGTGATATTGCTGAATTTATAAAGTTAAATATGCCGAAAGCTATTAAAAGTGAAGCTCGGGCGGGGTCTCCGATTATTCCATTTAATCAAATATACAAACAAATTTTGGCAGCGACAGGTTAGTGTTGTCAATTTTCTTGTTATAAATTACCCGATACTTAACTAATTATTTAAGTCCACGAAATATTAGTTTCTATTCTTGCGTTAGTTAGCGTAGCGGGATTTACGAGAGCCATCCATAATTGTGATGGATAATGCTCCTTATCACCGTATTTGTGTGAATAAAGTCCCAAATACGAATTCCTTAAAAAAAGATATGCAATTATGGTTGACCCAAAATAAAATTGACTACGGAAAGAATTTGACTAAACCTCAGCTTTTAGAAATAATTAAGAAAAACAAGCCTGAACCTGTATATGAGATTGAAAAAAAAAATAGAAGACAATAGACACAAATGCTTATATTTACCACCTCACTGTGATCTCAATCCCATTGAACTCATATGGAGCACAATAATAAGGAAAAGTTGCTGATGTAAATATTGAGCACAAAAATGCTGAAATTCCCCGCCTAGTTAGAGAAGCTTTTGACGCTATTACAGTTCATGAGTGGGCACAGCATTGTAAACACGTTCGCAGCTTAGAAGGAGAATACTTAAAACATGATTTGAATTTAGGTAAACCTTTTATTATAGAAGTGGTAAGTGACACTAAAACCGAAAGCGATAGTGATAATGATAATGATGATAGTGGTACGGAAATAAGCGGAGTATGACCTCACACTCAAGATGAAGTTGTGTATGTAGGTTCATCTAAAGGATCACAATTACTGTAAACCTGGTTTTCAATAAATAATAATAATAATATAAAACGTTTATTTTCTCGACACAAGTTATGTTACATACATAGTGCTAATTGTTACAATAGCGCACGAATAATGAGCTAACATTGTGAGAGACTGGTGCCTGAAGTAGGTTTATATAAAAACCTGTATTACAGGTCACCAGGGCCCTCCCGCGGCTTGATGCCTGTGATTTGGGCCATCATATCAATGCCGTACTTAACCAAGGTTGAATTGAGAAACAAAATATAAAAATGAAAAATACAAAAAGTTAATGGAAATACCAGTGGGTGTGAGTATCTTAGCGTGGGTAGCTTGCTTGAGTGAGTGTGGTGCGGGTATGCTTGATGGTATGTAGAAGCAGCAGAGGGGATGAATAGTAAGTAGAGATAGTCTATCTGAGAGGGATCAACAAATTCTCAGTTCCCTGATAGTCTAGAGTTTTCAAATATGAAGTGACTGAAATTTTACATTTGTGTTTAGTTTGAGGATTTATTTATGTTATTATACAGGAATGGTCCCAAGAAGAAGAAATTACGCGAGTGTGCAGAACTAAAAGGCTGTGTCTGGCACACTCTACCCATTCGTCGCTTATCCCTATACAGATTCGGATCGTAATGCAACAAGAAGTGTCCTTTAAGCAACGTACGCATTATGAAGGTTTGCCTGACAGTGAGCAAATCCCAGTTCCTAAAAAGATCTACGGTTGGGTATAGGAAGGGGAGACCAGCGCCAACTTTGAGAATGGCACGCTGTGCCCTCTCAACATCAATAAGGTGGGTCTTGGAGGCACCTCCCCTCTATTAAGGACTGGCATAAAGCATCGTAAACCACCTTAATAATCCTCCGTTCCGCTGCGTGCCTTAGGGTTTTAAAGATGTAGATAAGTTTACGGAGCCGAGTTACAAGGACTACTATAAGCGGCTTGAAGGTCAGGTCTTGAAGGTCATAAATCATTGTAAAGCAATTTGTTTTTTTTTATTACACTACACTACCACTAGGTACCACTGCTAATTATAATTAGTCAAATCTGGTGTTAGGAGTTAGGTATGGTCATAACTAAATGCAAGACATTCAGGTACCTCTTGCAGGGTAGGTACCTACTTAACTTCGCATTAAATGAAAGTTGTATCCCCCCCGTGGAACATTTTATCTGCTGAATTTCCACTTCATTGGATTACTTTTTAGGTAAAGCCATTGTTTATTGCTGAGAGACTAAACTGTTAGCGTTCCTACGTAACTGTAAAATATCAAATTCTTTTTATTTATTTTATTATTTTTATATAGGTATCATTGTTTTGAATTTGTAAAAACTGTAATTCTTATTAAACGATTATGTCTAATGTGAAATTTCCTTCTTGAAAACTTACTCAACTTTGGGCACCTTATATTAATTAGCAACACTGAATCCACGGTGCCGTCCTCTTTCAGTTCACATATTAGTTGGTAGGACTGTACAAAGTACAGTAGTGCAGTAGTGTGACTAGATAGTGATGCACGATCTGATCCAAATAGTTTTTATATATGCAAGCTATAGAGCAAGCGAGTAAGAACAGTAAGCACGGTTGGTATGCTCTAAGATATGAACAGTCTCGAAATCGTACAGTTTTTTTTTCACCCTAAAAATCAGACATGCCCTTTTTATTCCAACAATAGATGTTGTAACATGGTTGGAATGCGAGAGTAGAACACCCAGAGTTCAATTATATTTAAAACCAATTATAATAACAAAAAAAAAACAAATTTCTTTACAATGATTTATTGAAAATTGGTTTACAGTAATTGAGATCTTTAGATGAACCTGCATACACAACTTCATCTTGATTGTGAGGCCATACTCCGCTTATTTACGTACCACTATCATCATTATCACTATCGCTTTCGGTTTCAGTGTCACTTACCACTTCTATAATAAAAGGTTTATCTAAATACAAATCATGTTTTAAGTATTCTCCTTCTAATCTGCGAACGTGTTTACAATTCTGTGCCCACTCATGAACTGTAATAGCGTCAAAAACTTCTGTAACTAGGCGGGGAATTTCAGCATTTTTGTGTTCAATATTTACATCAGCAACTTTTCTTTTCATTGTGCTCCATGCGTGTTCAATGGGATTGAGATCACAGTGATAAGGTGGTAAATATAAGCATTTGTGTCTTATGTCTTCTAATTTTTTTTCAATCTCATATACAGGTTCAGGATTGTTTCTCTTAATTATTTCTAAAAGCTGAGGTTTAGTCCAATTCTCTCCGTAGTCAATTTTATTTTGGGTCAACCATAATTGCATATCTTTTTTAATGAATTCGTATTTGGGACTTTATTCACGCAAATACGGTGATAAGGAGCATTATCCATCACTATTATGGATGCCTCTCGTAAATTAGGCACAAGTTTCTCAATAACCCACTTTTTAAAATTGGTACTGTTCATCTCGTCATGATAATCACCACTTTTTGTCTTTGATTTTTTGACACAAGTAGTGCATTTGTAACAAATCCAGTATCTCCTTCCGCATGAACAATAATATATATTTGCCCTTTCGATACAGGTTGCAATACTCTGTCTTCACCCTCTCCTTGCCAAAATTTACCCGATGTATGCGAAGAGTGAATATAGGTCTCATCTAAATAAATTATGGGCCGGGGCTGGGGAGATTTATTATTTTTATCCACTGCATGCAAGTACTTAGCTCTCCAAGCTGATATTTCATTACGCTCCATAAGAAGATTCCGATTGGATTGAGATTTTTTAAAACGAAATCCCACCTTGTGAAGCAGCTTTTGCAGACTCTCTCGCTGTCCTGTGTAATTTATTTATGTCTTTAAGACCTCTAGAAGCTTTTTAACAGTAGGCACCTCTTTTTTAGCAGAATAAAATTCATGTACTTTCCTCCGTATAACTCCCATGTCAAAATCATCAACATGCACAAATCCACTTTTACATTTTCTCTCCTCGCCTGGTGTCTGAATTTTTGTACCAGTTTCTTCTGCTGCGTGCCCTTCCTTAACTATTTTTGAAATTAGTCCTTGACTCACACCTGAAATATAAGATAATAAAATAAATGTTAGTAGAAATTTGAAATCAGGCAGGTTAGTTTGCTGACTCACCAGCAGGTTACCTATTAGATGTACGTTACCGTTACGCTAACCTGCAGCAAGAATAGAAACGAATATTTCGTGGACTTAAATAATTAGTTAAGTATCGGGTAATTTATAACAAGAAAATTGACAACACTAACCTGTCGCTGCCGAAATTCGTTTGTATATTTGATTAAATGGAATAATCGGAGACCCCGCCTGAGCTTCACTTTTGATAGCTTTCGGCATAACTAACTTTATAAATTCAGCAATATCACGACAAAACAACCAGAGAACCCGAATGTGGTAGACACTGACAATCGAAATGATATTTCAACATGACGGCCGTAGTTCCAATTTTCGCCATTTCACAGATAAGTTGGTAGGAGGATAACCTGTCATCTTCATCTCATATTAATATACATCAGCTAATCACGTAGCTCATGTAATAAATGTCCACAAAAGAAATGGTGGCTGTAATAGCTGGTGGAAATTAAATCAAATTTTAAATAAGATTTTTTCTGAATTATTTTGAAGTAAATTGCTAATCCATTGATTCATATGTTAGAAAAATGTGTCTGCTCGACAACGTCAAAATGAAACCGATTCCGATTGATAGTATGTTACGCAATGAGGAGCCACACTTAAAGCTGTGTGTAGATGTCGCTGTAGTCGACCGTACCTTGTTTACCTTTCGTGACAGTAGTGTGACTGCTATTTATGAGATTTTAAAATGTAATTCCACTATAATATATACACGTTTATGACTGTGCGTCAACTAAAAGTTGAGCTCCGTAAAAGGAACGCTGCAACTGCGGACAAAAAGGCCGATTTGATTGAAAGGAAAACACTTAAAATATTTAAGGTTATGATTGTTTGTAAGCCTTTTTCCTATGCCTATTTTTTAAATTTTTAAACCGACATGGTCACTGACATTATCATTAGAACTTAAAACGGGATATTTACCATGTATATTAATTGATTTGAGTTTCCGATATTTCGGCACTGTTGCAAGTGCTTTGTGAGGATGGGTTTCAATTGTCGAGAGCCTGGAATCCAGTGGTCCAATTGTGTAAAGACCGCAAGAGTACCGAAAAAAGTTCGCGAGCGGACACAGTGAGTTTTGTGTGTCGAGAACAGAATCGAGTTGTGAGTGTAACAAGTGACAATGGTAGCGGTGTCAATCGCACTAAACGAACAAGAAAGAGGGTAGACCGTTTTGTCTGCTCGTAAACATCCACCCGCAATAACTTCAGTTTATCCGTGATCATGGCACTTGCAACAGTGCCGAAATATCGGAAACTCAAATCAATTAATATACATGGTAAATATCCCGTTTTAAGTTCTAATGATAATTCCTATTTTTTGTTTTATAAATTACTTTTGTATGTCGAAACCAAAACTTTGGTGCTGACTGCGACATCCAAGACGACACCGCATACCTATGTCCACCTTCTGATACATTCAGAGACATAAATGCAGATACTGCTTTACCAATGATTAACAGACAGGTAATACTGGAATATTTTGAAAACTAAGTACCTACCTATATTGGTTGATTAAATCTTTAGAAGAAATCTTTACTACATAGATTAGTTAATATAGTATATTTTATGACACTTTTATTTTGATGACAATAATTTTATTTTATTAGATAAATATCTTGATTCTTTTGTTTTATAGATATAGTACCCAGCCTAAAGGACGGGTCCTCTTCTGTAAAATGCGCAGCAGATAATGGTGCAGTACTACTTGCCTTAAAGTTTTTAATACGTAACGCCAATTCCCATTGCACAGTATTGTTTTTGCCTCGAAAAACGGACATCCCCATTTTATTAACTTATCCGATAGAACAGGTTATTTTAAAAGTAAGAGTAAAATACCCGTGTGCCAATTTTGTTCCAATCTGGAGATATATTTTTTTTTTTAATTTTCTATGGTTTCCATAAAAACCATAGAAATCGCAATAACTTTAGATCCAATCCGATTGTGTTATATCTTTGATTGCAATCACTTGATGCTTAATATTAAGTAAATTATCAAGCAAACGCAAAATTTTTATCGTTAACTGGTGGTGAATAACATCGAATTTTACATATTTTCGATTTTATTTTTTTATGGGCTTATTTCATGGCATTTGGATTCAATATCGAGACAAGCTGTTGCTTTGGCACTAAAAAGTACCAATTTATAATATCATATCCAAATCTTATGGTATCTAGGATTTACAGGATTCTGAAATTTAGACGCTAGGGTTGGCACAAGTCGTATTTTTTTTTAATGTTTTTTTATTGAAAATAATAATAATAGAAGCCTGTTCCCGATACCGGTGGGCTACTATTTAATATATTTAAAAATGTTTATTAAATATTTATTTTGAAAAAATAATTTTAAAATGTAAGATAATATGTGTAAAAATAAATAAAGGACATAATAACATGGTTATCTAAAAGAAGTTACAATATCATTGTTGAATTTCACATTGTTAATGATAAATCCAACTATTTTCATATTATTTTATAAATAATTAAAAAGTAAATTAAATTAAAATGAATAAACGGAATTATAATAACCCTAGCTGTTAACCCTACTAGTTTTATAAATGTACATTTTTTTTGCCGTTTAGATATTTGTTTGGATATTTGTAAGTTTAATAATATCATACGACGTTTTATACGATGATGTACAGACGCCAGAACATTAAGCTACTAGAATCTGTCAAATTTCTTTAATAGATTTTCAACTTTATCGCTAAAGCATAAGGTTCAAAGTTGATTGGAAAAGTTTGACAGTTTCGGTTAGCTTGATGTGCTGGCGTCTGTACAATAAACGGATTGAATTTCGTTTATCCAATGAAGGGTAATTTGTGGTACGGGGAAGGGGTCCGCCCTCGTTAGGCTTAAGTCAAAACCCTGTATTTATACATATTATCTGGAGGAACGGGGGTGAGGCACCATGGAGCCGCAAAAGACCCATGGCGCCACTTTGCCTCAACAGGACTTGACCCGACCTGTTGAGGGATGTCTGTCCGGGCTCCGACCGGCTGACTTATTGCGAGGAGGGCGTGAGGGCGCCAACCCTCATGCTGGTCCACGAGTGGCAGTTTATGAAGCTGTGGATAACGCCACAGCCGGTGCTCTTCAGTCTCCAGGAGTATCCACAAAAACACAAGGAGAATTCACCAGATTAGAAGCATTTAATTTACTGACGAAACTAGCCAAGGATGAAAATAGTAAATTTCGCCCTATTGACGTAGATTTTACCAAAAGAACTGTTGCTATTTTAATAGCGCTGAATATACCACTTTCATATAAAGACAATAAACAAGTCAAAATTGTGATTTCTAATTTTACTGCCAAGTGTGAAAAACTGTACAAAAAATGTAAATATTCCATGAAATTTTTCACCAAAAAACATCATAAATGGTTGAAGGAAAACTTTAAAAACGATTTTCCCAAAAATATCGAATCAGAAATGGAACAGGTCGATCCAAGTACTCCTCGAAATGTACCTGGACTTTTTGCTGAACGTAGTTTACCTCCAGATTCCGACTCCAGTATTGAAACTTCTAAATATATCACTACAATCTCTATTTCAGAACCTATTCGTGCAGCCGAACCTATTCTGAAACAAAAGCTAACTAACCCGGAGCCTATTCCCGAACCTGACCTGGTTTTTGAACCTGGGTTCATTCCCGAAACTAAGCCTATTTCCGAACCTGAAACTATTCTCAAACCTGACCTTGTTTCTGAATTAGAGGCTTTTCCCGAAACTGAGCCTTATTTTGGACGCAACTCTATTCCTGAGCCTAATTTTATTTCCGAATCTGAGCCTATTCCCGAACTTGAGCCTATTTGCGAACCTAACCCTAATCCCGAACTTGACCTTATTTCAATATCTGAGCCTATTACCGAACTTGTACCTATTTCAGAACCTGGGTTTATTAAAGAGCCAGAATATATTATCGAATCTGAACGTATACCTATATCTGAGCCTGGTCCCAGTTCAAAGTACAATACTGTGTGTGAAAGACAAAAGCGTAGATTGCGAAGATCTCTTCAAGACTCCCTTGATATAGAGCCACAACCAAAACTAGTCAAAGTTTTTTCTAGTACAGTAACAGCAGGTGGGCATAAATTGCAGACTAGTGCATCAAAAAACCTTCAATTTGTGATTAACACTTGTTTAAAAAGTCCAACAAAGTCGACCAAGATAGCCACTCAAATACGGAACCATAAGCCTCAGCCATATACCCCTGAAGAAGCATTAGCAATTTATATTGACCGAAAATTTACAGTTGAAACATATAACTTTCTTCAACAAGATTTAAAATCAAGGGGGTACCCCGCGTTTCCACCATATAGGCAAGTACATATAGCAAAAAAATTATGTTACCCAACACCTCCAGTACAAGTGTCTGAAAGAGAGGCTTTTGTAACGTTATATGGTCTGCTCTCCCACACTTTTTCAAGGCTCGTTCTTTCTTGTGAAGATATTATTTCTTTACACTGTTCCCAAAAAAATACACAAACATTGAACTGTATTTTTGAAGGATCTTGGGGATTTGATGGGAGTACAGGTCAATCATTTTACAAACAAAGCTTCTCCGAAGATCAAGAAGACGAAAACAGCCTATTTGCCACCACATTTATTCCTTTACGAATAACTACAGATACCGGTCAGATTTTGTGGATGAACCCTACACCACAGTCTTACAGATTTTGTCGCCCATTACATGTCCAGTATCGTAAAGAGAGCAAAAATTTAGTACTTGCCGAACAAAAATGAGTAGAAGACCAAATAAAAGAAATAGACAGCATTTGCGTGAAATCATCAACAAACCTAACATTAACAGCAAAAATTCAACTTTACTTGACCATTATAGACGGTAAAGTGCTCAATATAATCACTAACACTTCGTCACAACTAAGATGCCCATTTTGTAAGGCGACTTCCTCTCAATTTAATAAGTTAGACAAGGTGCTTCATCAAGCCTCAGATGAATCGCTTATGAAGTTCGGAATAAGTCCTTTGCACGCGTGGATACGTGTCTTAGAATTCTTGCTTCATCTAGGATACAAGATGCAAGTAAGAAAATGGAGAATACCTCACAATTCCCCGGAGCATATAATTGTGGAAGAAACTAAAAAAAAGATACAACAAGAAGTAAGAGAAAAAATGGGGCTTCTGGTTGATGTGGTGCGGCCCAATGCAGGCACCACCAACGATGGTAATACTGCTCGCATAGCATTGTCTAACAAAAACCGTGGAACGTTTGCAGACATATTAAACATTCCTCAATGGCTACTTGATGATTTATTTACAATATTAGTAGTTTTATCATGTGGGCTACCAGTTGATACCGAAAAATTTGGGGATTTTTGTATGTCACTGGCTATTAAGTATGTCCAAAATTTTGATTGGTATCCTATGACGGTTACCTTGCACAAAATTTTAATCCATGGTAAAGACATCATGCGAAATTCTGCAATGCCTGTGGGTTTACTCTCAGAACAAGCGGGAGAAGCAAGAAACAAGTTTTGGAGGTCTGACAGAGAGCATCATACTCGAAAGTTTGATAGAGTTACAACCATGACTGATTTGTTTAACCGGGCACTACTAACATCAGATCCGTTTATTTCAAATGTCAGACTAAAGCAAAGGCAAGCAAAATTAAGACGTATGCCATTACCACCCGCCGTTCTCCAATTATTAAAACCGTTCGAAATACCAAGGGAAGAGGTTTCGGTCCAAAATAGCGATAGCTTAAGTGACGAAGAAGATGTAATGCAAAATCTTATAGAAGGCTGGAATGACGATAATACTGAATTTTTACCTACGGAAAATGATAATTAAAGTAGGTACTTAAGCAAGTGAACCTTGTAAATACTTAATATTTTATTTTAAAAAATTCAAGTTTATCGATCAAGGGGTCAGGCTGTGTGATAATAAGTGCAAAATGAACTCAGTCCTACCAAAACATAAATGTAAAATAGGGGCCAAGTTCTATGGAGGGAAAAGATAATTTATTAGGTTCCTTGCTACTGATTAGTTGCATAATCAGTAGCAAGGAACCTAGTGTCAAAGTTAATTATTTGTTTGCAACAGTTGAGAGTTTTGCTTTAACGATCTTCGTAGGTCCAATAGAATTAGGTGGTCAAAAGTAGCTCGAAATGGTTCGTGTAAGGTGTGCTTTACCCTGTTCATCTCCGAACTTGGCTTGACATGCAGTAAAGCATGAAAAAATATTAGAATAAATAATCAACTTTAGTTGTATAATAATAATAATATTCCACAACTTTCACACAACGCCATCTAGTCCCAAACTAAGCTGCTCAGCTTAGTTAGGACTAGATGGCGTTTGTGCTATGAGTACTATACAACTGATAAACATACATATATATTTCTAAATACTAAATACATATTATAGATAAATTACACCCAGACAAAAAACAAATGATCGTGTTCATCACACAAACATTTGTCCTGGATGGGGATTGAACCCACGACCTTGCGTATTAAAAAATAACGTAACGTAACGTTATTTCGATGTAAAAATTATAAAAAATATAAGAATATTAATTGTAAAATTTATGAGAGTGGGTGTAAGCATGTACATACTTACTTATAAGTGTTATTCTATGATAAAATAAAATACATCGTAAAATTTAAACCTATAAACAAAACATATTATTTTTTGTGAAGTGATAACCCTAAAATCAAAATTATCAGAAAAAACTTTAGAAGTGAATAACTCCTAGATAACGCGAGATTTGGATGTGTTTTTTTTTTTAGTGATTTGTTGGGGTCTATATATGATTTGGTATAAATATTGAATCCAACTAAGCAAAGATACAACCAGGAAAAATAAAAATCTAAAAACACAAAAAAAGCATATTTCTTTATATCTGTACTAGTTAGTAATCTTTTGTATTTTTTTTCAAATATCTTTAATATAGTTTTATAACACATAATAAAGAAAAGGGTAAAATAATGCGTATTTTTTTGTAATTAATTAATTTAGAAAAGTAAAAAAAAAAAATTAAATATTTTTTTACTCATGTTTGGTGTAAAATTGGCACACGGGTATTTTACTCTTACTTTTAAAATAACCTGTTCTATCGGATAAATTAATAAAATGGGGATGTCCGTTTTTCGAGGCAAAAACAATACTGTGCATTGTTGTCTGCCTTTACTTTCTTTAGGAAACAAATGTACTCCTCTGTTTTTACAAGTTAACACACTACATTGTGGCATTTTGGATAAAATTACGGAAAATAGGAAAGCTAAACTTATTAGATTGCAATAATCCATACGATTTGACAGCTAATATATCAAAACAAGGTACAGTCGATTGTGCGCTATCTATCGTGATAAAAAGTTAGTTTTTCTCCCCATTAATACGCAGTGACTTCACTTGATTATCATGGAAACACTGTTTAATAATGTTTGAGCTCACTCTTCTCAGTATGGACATTTTTCTTGTGATTATGTACGGTGAGGGCAAATGTAGCGATTTAAATCTTTGTAGTTGAAAATGACAGATTTTCATGACAGCACCATGGCAGCCGCTTTCCAAGGAAACCAAAGCTACACCTGTGAGCTGCACTGTACCTACTATGTACACCCTAATTGCGTAACGCAATATCAATCGGAATCTGAATCATTTTGAAGCAAATTGCTAATCTATTGCTTCATTATGTTCGAAAAATGTGTCTTCTCAACACCGTAAATAAGCAATGAATGTGGTTGAACTGTCAAAATTAAACCGATTCCGATTGATAGTGTGTTACGCAATTAGGGTGCTGATTGACGGATCGACCTTTGCGTAGCGGTTGATTGCGTAGCCTACGTAACCCTACACAGCGTAGGGTAATTACGATTCTGTGGAAACAAATATATTTATGGGGTTTGCCTGTTTCATTGTTTTGACTTCAGATAGGGACCTCAATTTTTATGAGTTCGTGGGTAGCAGACGGCGACGAACTCATAATCGCGATGATCAGAAGAGTATTAGTGCGACGATTGCTTTCTAGTAGGACATCCAGTCATTCTCCTTCTTTTGTTGGGAAATCTTCCTTGTCTGGGGAGAACGGAGGGTTATGTCGGACTCCTACTGACTAAAAAACCCCATGATCCCTTCTACTACCTACCATGAGTCGAGAAACTCTCCTTATGGTACCCGGAGATCGTTAAGCATCTTTCGACGCCTGGCTGCTCTTCTGGTGCGGGTGGAGTGAGGGGTATGACCTTTCTCACCACTCCCTCCTCCTCATTGCAGCAAACTCGTGATCATACGAGTTTTCGCTTCCGACCAAGGACTGAACCACGGCCGAAAGCAGTGGCGTGTCTAGTCCTAAGGGGCCCTGAATCAACATTTGTTGAGGGCCCTTTTTACCCGATCTCGGCGATCCTCCAAAGGAGGCTATTGGTTATTACAAAAAACAAATAATAATATTATATACTGACTTGGAAGATCAAGCTGTTATAGTGAATATACTTGGAGGTTGCAACAGCGAGCGAAGCAAGCTAGAAGACTGGAGCACCCTGACTATATCTAAGAATTATATCGAACTTTCTGACTCTGATACTAGAACTAGATTAAGCTGCCATGTCATTTCACTAAGAGAATGCAAGAGCGAACGGAGCGAGTTTGAAAATTTGAGCACCATGACCTGATTTTCTATGTGCTTTTATCTACTACACGAGTAAAAGAGATATTTATGTCCGTATGGATTGAGGAGCCACTTCAGATTTTAAAAGAAAACTCACCCCCCTATTTAGTAGGAAAGCAAATAATTTTGTAGGTCAAATTCTGAAATTTGTAGTACAATAAAAGTTAAAAGTAAAAGTGAAACTATGGTCACCCTTAATAGCGAATTCTTAGGGAATATCAACAAGTAATATGTTTTTCAGATACCGAATATAATTACAATGTTGATATGTACCCATGTCTTTAGTAGAAATTTATAGTAAATGTTAGTGTCTCTGGTTTATTATTCCGTTGTGATCTCAGGTAGGTACAGTAACGTTGTGATCTCACAGTAACGTCAGGATTGAGGAGCCAAATAAAATGCGTTTATTTACTAAATTCACTCAGTTTTACTACTTTGTCCATATGCTACACACTACTAAATGTTTTTTGGAGTGGAATATAAATTGACCACTTACTTTCATGGAATTTCACGCTCTTATGTATAGATTGAGGAGCCACATTAAAAGTATTGTATATTCTTGAATATTAACAGTAGGTACTGGACTCAGGTTTTTAGTAGGCACTATACACAATTACTACTAAATGATACACAATTTTCAAAAATATTCATTAAATACTTTCTGTGTTCCAGGTGGCTCCTCAAGTCAGATGTTTAGATTGAGGAGCCACTTTAACATTGATATAACTTTGGATATATTTTACTACAAATTTCAGAATTTGGCCTACAAAATTTTTGGCTTTCCTACTAAATAAGGGGGCGAGTTTCCTTTTAAAATCTGAAGTGGCTCCTCAATCCATACGGACATAGGTACAAATTTTACGAATTTTTGCTTACACAGGTCACGTCGGGGGGTCTCTGTAGCTTGGCGGCCTCGTATCATGGACACGGCTGATACGGCGGTAGCTACTCTCCTGGCCGGAAGCAACCAAGTTATCCTCCGCCTAAATCCCAAACCCAATTAATTTGGAGTTGGTTGACAGACATCCAGTACGAAGTCGCCCTCTTTCTAGCCATGTTATCTTTAACACAGGTTAGTCATCCATCGTTTCTGGACTTCTCCTAAAAGTCCATCATTCATATCAACGGAACTTAACTAGGTAGTAAATTGTCAACTGAGTCGCTGATTCATGCACAACATAAAATAATCATTTAGATACAAGGCCTTCAAACTTATATAAGGTCTATCTATGCATACACGAAATCTCTTAAGGGGTCATTGTACTCATCATTATGAACAACTTTTACTATGGGACCAAAACTAAAATGGCGAAAAATCAGTTGTTCCCTACATTTATATTCGCATAACTAGTCAAAATGTTCCCTACATTTGTTTTTCTTTCGCGATTTCAACTTTATAACTCGATCGTAATAAATCTATCCATCCTCGTAAAACTAGCTTCCCCATCTTTTAACATTCTTGTCAAATAAAATCTTTTTGAAAATTATTTGATGTTGGCTTATCTGAAAAAATATCATTTTAATTTTAGAAACAAAGGAAAAAAATGTCATAAATGTAGCAATACGTCTTTTTTGAAGATTTCTTACTAGTGAAAGCGTTTTTTATATCCAAATTCTTTGTGATGTCGTAATATTTTAACAAAATTTTGTGCGTGCTATTAAACGATTTATTATTATTATATTGTTTTACTCTCTTTCATGAGAGTTGTGTTGGAAGCTAATACCAATCGAGAAGCTAACACTTGACAGGAGGATCACTGAAACCTTGGACATACGTGAGTAGTGAGATGTCCAATGTATCCTAAACGGGTTAGGATAAAGTCGATAGAGCTCAATGGCTGAGCGCCTCAGTCCTCGAAACTCCGAGGTGAATGCCTTGGAACAACGAGGCTATCTCATCGGCAAGAAAATCGGGCAAGGATCATACGCCACTGTCCACCTGGCTGAGTACTGCGATGCCTCCAGCCCCAAGAGGATGCACCTTGCGTGCAAAATATTCGATAAAGAAAAAGCACCTCGGGATTTTTTAGAAAAGTTTTTTCCTCGTGAACTTGATATACTAACTAAGATTGAGAATCCCCATATCATTCAAGTGCACAGTATTTTACAGCGTGGACCGAGAGTGTTTATTTTTATGCGTTATGCTGACAACGGTGATCTGTTAGATTTCATAAAACGGAATGGAGTTGTGGCAGAAAACCAGGCAAAACTCTGGTTCAGACAAATGGCTAGTGGCCTGCAATACCTGCACAGCAAGAATATAGCGCACCGCGATCTGAAATGCGAGAACATTTTGTTGTCAAGACGTTTTAACGTGAAGTTGGCGGATTTTGGATTCGCTAGATTCTGCACGGATGGCGACAATCGACGTGTACTCAGTCAGACGTACTGTGGGTCCGCTGCGTACGCCGCCCCTGAGGTGGTGAGTGGCACGCCCTACAATCCCAAACTAGCTGATGTGTGGTCTCTCGGAATTATCCTCTACATAATGCTGAACGCTTCCATGGCGTTCGATGATTCGAACCTGCGCAAACTACTGAAGGACCAAATGTCACGCAACTGGGTTTTTAGATCCAGGATCCGTGATACATTGTCGCCGGCGGCCAAGTCTATCGTGAGGCACATTCTGGAGCCCGACATCACGCTTCGTCTCACACTGGACCGGGTGCTTTCGCACGAATGGACCCGGCCGCGCAAGGACAAGAGCGCGAGTCTGATGGGGCGGTTGGTGCAGTCGGCCCCCTCGGCGCCGCACTCGCCCGGCAAGCGCGAGCGCGACGAGGCCGGCACGTCGGCAGGCGCGCGCGTGTCCGGTGACCACCGCGAGACCGAGCGCGAGAGACACGACGACATCAACATGCGCTCACACGACTAGCGACCCTATGCTTAATAATAATAGTACTTACTATGTAACGATAATGTTTACGCAAAAAGTGTTAATAATCTTAAAATATTTTTGACCTTCAAAAATTGAAAATTCACTTTATTATTTTGATTTTTTTTTACAATTGACGACTTGACTATTGTTGGTCGGCAATAGTGAAAATAAAGTTTTATATAAAATTACCATAATTCTGATTTCGATATTGATATTCATGTATTATGTATTTGCTAAATAAGTATGTAGGTACTATAGGAGAAACGAACATCTTTACACCACCGTAAGGACTAATCTTGCTTGTAGCGCTCCGCTGCTAAGTAGCGCTTGCAAACAGATGTGGTTCATCGTGTGCATGGGATTTTTTTCTCGGTGCATAGATGTTCGTTTCTCCTATGGTATCTATCTGAATATTAGCTACACTAACCGGAGAAGATGTCATTGAATATTTTAAATGCCTTTGAGATTTTCTGAATAATTTTCTCCATGAGCTGTACATACCCTCCTACGTCGAAGATTGGCAGAGTAACCAACAACTACAAAGGTATCATTACCTGCAACTGGATGACCTTATGAATGGACCTTATGAAAAACGACAAATTCGTAGTCACGTTAACAATTTCATTGTCCCAAGGTATCAAGGTACAAATAATAATATTGCGTTATGTTTTATAAGGTCATTTACTAATTCCAAGATAGCGAAAATTCGTCAGTCAACCTCAGATAAGTTTTTAAGTTTCAAGTGTCATTATTGTCTCGCGCTGCATATTACTAATTTGCGAATACCCGCCCTGGTATACAGAGTTTCATGTCATTAGCATCATCACGTTTTTAGTAAATTAATCCGTAAACATCATCGTGTCACAGTCATCCACGACCCATCAATAGGCTCAAAACTTTTCAGCCCCCCATACGCTAAGTTTTTTAAGCCCTCTAGCAAATCTAAGCAACTTAATAGAGCTCTTAGTGTTACATCCGGTGTACCGGGGGGCTGAAAAGTTGTGAGTCTAGGGATGGGCCGTGGGTGACTGTGACACGATGATGTTTACGGATTAATTACTAACAGCGTAATGATGCTAATGACATGAAACTCTGCCCACATGCATATGAACAACTTTCTCTATGGGACCAATAGAATTCTGAAATCACGAAATAAAAATCGGCTGTTTCATGCAAAAGTTCAATACCTACTTGACCAAAATGTATGAAACAGCAGATTTTTTTTTCGTGATTTCAGAGTTGGTCCCTTAATGAAAGTAGTTCATATTCATGGGTAGAACAACCTGTGAAAATTTGCGCACTGCTTAAAAACTTTCCTATATTTAAAATAATTATAAGTACCTCCACAGTTGACCAGGGCCCCAAGTCTGCTATTTTTTACTAATTCGTCATTCCAACACGATCCCATTGTCATTTTGCTAAAAGTTCGTAATCTGCTAAATTAATAATGGTCGATCATTGGTAGGTCAGTGGTCTCCTAATAGAATCGTGGTACTGATCAAAGGAACTGTCAAAATTTTAGCAGATTACCGCATACGTCAGTCTTTCATTTGTCATTATAGAATAGAATAGAATAGAATAAACTTTATTTCGAGCCAACTCATATATGGTTAGTACCTAACATTGTTTTTAACATTATGTAAGAGATTACCATTTTAAGCCATTTCTTTCAACGGAGTGTCAGTGGTTGACCATTGGAAAGTCATAATGACGCCATTATATTAGTAGAGTGCGTTTCATCAAATAGTTCCTATGCCGTAATGTTGGCTCCACTGTCTTATGGACCTACTGGACCTATCAGGTCCATGCTTTATCAACGGTAGCGTATCGTGTTCGTTCTACAACAGTGGAGCCAACATTACGGCATAGGAACGATTTGATGAAACGCACTCTAGATTACAAAACTTGTCAAAATCAACAATTATGAAATCAATGACAGACCATTCTGACACTATTGTAATAGCAGACTTGAGGTCCAGGGGCTGGTAAAAACACCTCCACTCTGAGAGAAGTGTACCTATCGTTTTTCCAAATCCGTTAGTTATGGCTAAAAAATAGTGTATTATGAATATATAAGCAGAATTCGGAATATGTACTTGCCGATATGTAAATAAGTGTAGCCTAGGTAAATAGTTATTACACTCTTTGATGGGGAGGTACCTATAATACATTCTCCTGACAGCCAGACCCATAAATCACGGGTAGGTACATACCTAATGGTCTACCTATCTAGGCGTAAGTAGATATGCTTGACTCTAGGATTCGAATTCATTCCTTGGTTAGAAATTAGTTATTATACACCTATAAATCTATATATCTGGTCTGGCTGGTCTCTTTTCCCTATTTTAAGAAGTTTGCAGCTCACAGAGCCGCTGTTAAATAGTCTACTAGCAGCTCCCCGCGGTTCCACACGCGTAATTCTCGAACCCTTAGGAAAATAAGTACAAAGACAAAAAGTATCCTATGTGCAATGACGTATTATATTATAAATAGACGCGTCATATACGAACATTAGTGCACTCAAAAACAGCGAAAGTAGATACCAGTACATTCAATCATACGGACATACATACGCACTGTATGATTGAATGTACTGGTACATTCAATCATACAGTGCGCGAAGAAAAGGGAAGACCTATACCTATCTATACCTGTTGTTAGAAAGAGATGAACATACATGATTAGTTACGTCACTAGCTGCTGCATGTTCATTGCGCACGCACGTGGATCACAGCTGTCAGGGGAATATGGGGCAAAGTGAACACTTTATTTTACTCGTGTTGACAAAGTTTAAACATTAGGAATTCTGAAGCAATAAAAAAATTGAGAACTGTAGTACTTACCTAATTAAAATATTAAAAAAAAATAATAAAAAAAGACAGTGTGACCATAAATTATAAATTATTGTACCCGCGCGAAGCCGGGGCGAATTTGTTAGTACATAGATAATATAAATGTGAAAGTAAGTATGTATGTTTGGATGTTTACTCAAATACGCTTTTAAAATCAAAATCGAAACAAAATATTGTTATTGTTAATTTCATTTCCTTCGTAAGTTACGTTGAGACGTTCGTTTCAGACACCATAATGATGTAATCGTCGAAAAAGCCGTCTATTTCATGAGGGGAATAAAATTATCAATAACAGTTTAATTCGTTTTTCCTTTTTATTAAAATAGAAAACATAAGTTGTCATATTCACTCCTTTGAGTCCTAATTATCCTTAGCCAATTTTCCCTCATCAGTCCGTCTTTAGGCAATCTAGAATAAAAGAAAAACGATAGGTAATATTAACATGTGTAATTAATACGAAGGATTAGATGACATGATTTTATATCAAACAATAATTAATATTTAAGAAAAAAGTCTGTATTAAAAATACCGCTGCCATAATTGCCCCAACCTCCCCTAGTCACGTGGCCGCTCGCGGAAAACGGCGGAAAAATGGCGGTATAAGTACAAAACAAAAAATATTTTTTTACAATAAAAAAAATACAGTAGGTACTTACGCATGAAATGAGACGTTTTTCTTTTCTTTCACAGTAATTGTATAATTTATACATCGTTAAACATAAGAAGGCATTTTCTTCACAAATAATTGCTGGAAATTGCGAGTGACAATGACGTGTGACCGCGACACTGGATGGTGCGTGACTATTTCTTACTTTGCCAATATTGAACGCGAGTAACGATCGATTTCGACCGCCTTCAAGTTTCTACTATGGCTAAATGCACAAACCGCGCGAAGCCAAAAGGAAAAAAAAGAAAAAAAAAGTTTCTACTACCTCGCCAGTCGCAAAGTCGTTGGTCGCCCTTTCATCATTTGCTGAGGAAATGATAACGGTCAGTAATTACCGTTATATTTATTGTATCATGGGATGTCATGTTCAATTAAAACATATTATACATAATCACTCACTGAATACAAAAGGGCCACAAATAAAAACATTCTGAAAATAATTTCGTTTCAAAAATTAGAACTTCTATAATCTAATAAGATACTTTTTAGAATATAACTGCATATTTCGAAGCAGATTTAATAAACCATATATTTTTACCCAACTACGGCAAAGCCAAAAGGAAGGGTAGGTTTATGATTTTAGCAGTCTATGTATGTATGTTTGTATTTACCGTAGCGCCTAAACTATTGAACCGATTGTGATGAATGAGGTATCAATAGATTCGTAATAATGGTCCGGGTGACATAGGCTATATAAATTCTTCCTCTTTATTATAAAATTGGGTTTTATTTTTGACATAATCTTTATGATAGTGATCGAAATTTTGAATACAAAAGGGACTTTTGTGCGTTTTTAGCTTCATGAGTAGCAGCTATTAAAATGTTCATATTTTTAATCGATAGAGCACGTAAAAACGCATCTAATTATATATTAACATGTTATATTATTAAATATAAATGCGGAAATATAAAACTAATCGGGGTCTAAATTTGGTTTTGGCCGTCGTATAAAATAGATGCATTTCGATTTGTGGCCCTTTTGTATTCAGTGAGCGATATATTAGGTTGGGGAAAAAGTCTTTTCGCATTATACACTTCTGGACACATCTATTGGCCCACCTTAGAGTTTAGGTTTCGATGGCCCCTACCGAAATATGTTTGCTAGATTGAACAAAAACTGTTGATGCAGTTTTAAACCTGATACATTTTACCATCTTTTTCGATCGTATTGTTTTAAATTTGAATTCAGAATACCATACGACATGGAGCTACGCCTAACAAGTCGGATATGCGCCTTGTTAAAGGCAATTGATTTTTGAATAAAAAACATGTTTTATCAAATAAAGGTTTAATTTAATAACGCGTGTTGCCTCCATGGGCATCTACCACAGCTCTCATACGATTAGGCATAGAGTTTATCAACCGCTCTATGAAATTTTGAGGGATCATCTCCCATTCCTCTTCTATGGCAGTTTTCAACTCCTGCATCGTCTGGGCAACTGGCTGACGAGCCCTAACACGTCTTTTTAGCTCGTCCCACATGTGCTCAATGGGGTTCATGTCTGGGCTTCTGGCTGGCCAGTCCATAACTGTGATGTTCACATCCCGAAGATATTCCCTGACGATGCCGGCTGCATGGGCTCTTGCATTATCATGCATAAAAAGGAAATTTGGGCCCACATAGTCCGCGTCACGTGAGGTTCTAAGCACTCACGAATGTACCTTTCAGCATTTAATGTTGGCAGCCGTGGTCCTGTAACAACCTCAAGTTGAGTTTTGCCGCTCGCGGATATACCGCCCCAGACAGTCCATGAGCCACCGCCATAAGCAACCCTCTCTTCAAAGCAGCATTGTGCGAAACGCTCTCCCTTACGTCGGTAGACCTTCTTCCTTCCATCATTGCCATGTAACACAATTTTAGACTCATCAGAAAAGAGTACACGGCTCCAATCTTGCTGTGTCCAATTTAAATGACTGCGTGCGAAATGAAGGCGCGCTGTTCGGTGGGCTCGCGTTAGTTTGGGCCCATTAGCTGGCTTGTGTGGTACCATATCGCGTTCTTTTAACCTTCTCTGAACAGTTCGATCGCTCACAGATACTCCGTGAAAGTCGCGAAGTTGGTTTTGTATCTCAATGGAGGTAAGGTGACGATTTCTCAAGCTGGTCGTCACGATGAATCGATCCTGCCTTTCAGTTGTGACACGAGATCGTGGCCTTCCTTGGCGACGAACAAAGCCGTCAGTCTCTAGGTACCTCCGATAAACATTTCGGACCGCAGATCGACTTAAATTAAGTTGAGCACTCACGTTTCTTTGGCTGTCCGGCCTGAATAAGTGCCACAGCTTGGGCGGCGACTTCAGGTGAAGTATCCATAGATTATTGATAGAACTTCACCTTAATGTTAAGAATAAGTAATGTTTGTTGCAAAACCAAAGATATCAATCACTTTTTCAAGAATTAAATCCAAGTAAACCAATAAAACCAAGTTTTCTTAGTATTCGATTGTTTCATATCAACAAACAGGCTCCAAATTGTCTTTTGTTTCTTTAAATTCTGTGTTCGAAATTCAAAAAAAGACTATTGAATGAAATTGTGAATGTGCCAGGTTCAAAACTGCATAAAAACTTTTTGCTCGACCTAATATAAAATTTTAGCTAGGACCAAACGAAACTGAAAATACAAGGTGGGCCAATAGATGTGTCCAGAAGTGTAGTATGTAAGAACTTGTAATAAAATCTCTTTGGCTATACTATTTGTATCTGGCTGGTTTTGGTATCATTGAAAGTTTAAATTTTAAAGAACATAATTCCAAATTCAAATTAGGAAAATGTGTGATTTTCATTTGTTTTTCGTACCGTCAAGATGAGCGAATCTAATGAAGAAATTCGATACATTTTAAAATTTTACTACAAAAAAGGTAAAAATGCAACGCAGCCACGAAAAAAAATTGCGATGTTTATGGACCTAGTGTAGTGTCTGTGAGAGTAGCACAAATTTGGTTTAAGCGTTTTCATTCCGAAAATTTTGATGTCGCGCCCTATTACGGATAAAATGGATGCCATTTTTGAAAAAGTGGAGCAAGATCGGCATATCAGTAGTTACGACGTAGCTGAAGAACTGGAAATTGACCACAAAACAGTTTTGGCGCATTTGAAAAAAACTGGGTACACAAAAAAGCTCGACATTTGGGTACCTCACGAGCTCACTGAAAGAAACCTAATGAACCGTGTACTCATTTGTGATTCTTTATTACGACGTAATGAAATCGAACCATTTTTGAAGAAGCTGATAACTGGTGATGAAAAGTGGATCACGTATGACAAGAACGTGCGAAAAAGGTCGTGGTCAAAGGCCGGTCAGGCTTCACAGACTGTGGCGAAACTCGGGTTAACTCGCAACAAGGTGATGCTGTGTGTGTGGTGGGATTGGAAGGGCATTATTCATTATGAGCTGTTACCACCAGGCAGGACCATCGATTCTGAACTCTACTGCGAACAACTGATGAGATTAAAGCAAGAAGTTGAGAGAAAGCGGCCGGAATTAATCAACAGAAGGGGTGTGGTTTTTCATCATGATAACGCTAGACCTCACACATCTTTAGCCACTCAGCAAAAATGAAGAGAGTTTGGCTGGGAGGTGTTAATGCATCCGCCGTATAGTCCTGACCTTGCACCTTCAGATTTCCACCTGTTTCGGTCTCTTCAGAATTCTTTAGGCAGTGTCAGGTTAACATCACGAGAGGACTGCCAAAACCACTTGTCGCGGTATTTTGACCAGAAGTCCCAAAATTTCTATAACAATGGGATCATGTCCCTACCTACAAGATGGCAAAAAGTTATCGAACAAAATGGTACCTACATAGTTTAGTTAAATGTAAATAAACTATATTAAAAATGTTTTGAATTTTCTTAAAAAATGCGAAGAAACTTTTTCCACAACCTATTATTTGGAATGATATTTCCTCGCCTTTAATATGCATAACTTATACAGGGTGAAAATGAATTCATGGGCATATTGTACTCATCATTATGAACAACTTTTACTATGGGACCAAACCTGAAATCACAAAAAGAAATCAGCTGTTCCCTAAAAGGCGGAGACTGACTTGCAACGTTTGATTGTAATGTATCGAGTTTTTGTAATAGTCATCGTAACAATAGTTATTGCAGCGAACCGAGCCGCTCGACGCGAGCGCCGTATTGAGGAATTAGTATTATATTAATATTAATGTATTATATAATATTTATTTGGTCCGTAGCCCCAAGCCAAAGGAAGGGTCAAAGGAGAGGTAACTCTGCATCACAGTGTCTTACAAGAATAATCATGTAGAATGAACACAAGATAAAACACAGTTATAATAATAGGTATAGATTCGTCGTAAGGACACTATGAGTACTCACCCAATTTCGGGGAACTAGGGAACTAGGTATACACGCTTCTGCTACTTATCGTAGAAAAGGGCCAGATTTCTCTTGTACGTTCTATTTATAAACAATTTGATCCAGAAGCTTCTACATAGAAAGGTGGAAGTGGTAATGTCGTAGACTATTTGACACTCCCACAGATAATACCTTTTTAGAAAATCGACTAAATATACTACGCTAAACTACAAATTGGACATTTAATATCGTTTGGTTTTATTCTTCTTCTTCCAATAACAATAACTAAATAAAATGAATGAAGCACACACAACCGCTGCCTGTACATCCGCCGCGCCATTCGAATAAAAATGGAGCGGTTCGGTCGCAAAGTCCTAATGGGGTCCACAGACCGTCAAAATTGTATGTATTTACAAAAAAAAGTAGTAGTATATGTAGTATATCAGTTATCTGGTGTCCATAGTACAAGCTCTGCTTAGTTTGGGATCAGATGACCGTGTGTGAATACCTAATGTTCCAGGTTATTATTATTATTAAAATTGCTTGACAAGCACGAAAAAATCACACGCTTTTCATGCAATTTTGACCGTCTAGGAGTTCGCGACTGAATTCGGCCCTAAAGCGATCGCTATCTATGTCGAAACTGCAGCCCCTGGAGCACGCTTTAGTATATCGTCGTTTTATAACAAGAAATGGAGCGCGCTTCCATGTGCACGAAGCGAGCGTTAGCCGCGTCTTGCGTATAGCCGTTGTGTAACCAAGCTCGCCTCAAATGATACATTATAAACAAACGTTGCAAGTCTGTCTCCGCCCTAAGAGGACACCCTGTATGTATAGGTAATTATTTATAAGGTTATGTGTGTCGAGGGTGGTCCGAAATCGCTGACGCTGAGCAATGCATGTCGCACACTGAGTAATGAGGATGCATAGCAAAGGATAGAAATACTTATATACCTACCTACTTATTATTTAGTTTGATTGGCATCGCCTCAACCCGAGCTGTACCCTATTTGCGTAACACGCTATGAATCGCAATCGGTTTCATTTTGACAGTTCAACAACATTCCTCGCGTTATTTACGATGTTGAGAAGACAAAGTTTTCGCACATATGAAGCAATAGATTGCAATTTGCTTCAAAATGATTCACATTCCGGTCGACAGTGCAAGTAAGGTGCAGCGGTGATATTCTGTACAAATCTCACCGTGAAAACTAAGGTGAGGTGAGCGTGGAGCAAGCTGTCAAAAGTATCAATCCCAAGCATCACGTGGAATAACAGTTCACTTCTAGCTCACTTCACCTAAGTTTTCACGGTGAGATTTTTACAGAATAGACCGGCTGCACCCTACTTGCGTAATATAGGTACTATCGATCGGAATCTGTTTATTTTAACAGTTCAACAACAACAACAACATTCATTGCGTTATATTAATGTATTGCACAAAAGGTACTGTTACTGATAATTCTAGTAATTCTTATTCTATAATATTTTTTTTTATTTATTTAGGCTTACCAGATGTGTGTGTGTGTGTGTGTGTGTGTGTGTGTGTGCAGCAGACAAATTTGTCTGCTCAACAAGTAAATTACGCAATAAATGTTGTTGAACTGTCAAAATGAAACCGATCTTAGAATTGATCATTTCATGAAGTGTTCGGTCTTTCATGAAATGGAAATGTTACGCAATTGTTCCACGACACCAACCAACTTTTTTTTGTTTGTTTTGATTCTTTTCGGCCTAGAACGATTGTTGTAATAACTATCTGCATGTTACTAAATCAAAAAAACATTTATTAATTAGTAGTTTAAACACAATAAAACTAAAAATAAGGAATTGGAGACCTAGCTAAAAAGCTAACATCGTTGTATTTGTAACTAGTAGACTTATTTTGGATGCTGTTCGATTTTCTCAATGATCTTCTCCATTCTTCTACTCTGCTACGGGGATGATGAAGAGAGTAACCAATAACTCCATAAGGTATTGTCATAAATGGAAACCTTATATAAAATGACAAAAGGAGCGTATCTGGATTGAAACTTATAACCACAATTGACCAGGGGCTGATATACTCCACTCTGAGATACGTGTATCGCTGTTCCAAATGTGGTATAATTGGCTAAAAAAATAATAATGAAGTAGTTAATATACAAGGTCGAATTAAATTAGCAAGCGAAACCCCGGAGACGTGATGGATATCGATATCTAAACACGGTAAAACAAAAATGAAATTGACTAAATGATTTCTTTTTTGGGGTCATCGACCGCAGTCAGTATAGTCACTTGACTTAACAGTTTAAGAAATCATTATTTTTGTATGCAAATTTCACAGGCGGGTATCGATCGATATTTGTATAGGACAAAACAAAAGAAAACAGATTTTCTCAACTCAAACTCCAGGTAACAACACTACCAGCGGTCGTTGACCCCCAAAAAACAAGTCTTTTTCATTTTTATTTTATCGTGTTTAAATATTGATAGCCATCACGTGAGTTTCGCTAGCTTTAATTTGACCCTCTGTAATCAGAACTCAGAAGTCGGAGTACACTACGGCTGCTTTATCTTGGCAGGTCCGAACATAGACACTAAGAAGTTTCGCGCATGTCCTCTCACTCACACTCGCCTCATGTCACCATTTGGTTCCAAAAAATCTTACTGCGCAGCCTTCTGCGCGAAGTTCGTACCTGCCAAGATAAATCGGCCGTACTGTAGGTACTTAGGTAGATAATTATTGCACACTCTTTGAGGGGCCATAGAACATATGGTTTATGGGTATACCTACCCTTAACAATGGTACCTATCTACATAGGTAAAAGGGCTAAATTCAAATAAACTAAAAATAAAAAATGGGGTTTTTATGTCCAGCAACATTCGAATAATTCGAATGAAGTATTTCAAAATTTTGATAGTTGAATGGAATTCATGTTTTGAATAAGGCCTAGCACACACTGCGTAATCTCACAGCCCGATTTTCATTCGCGCGGTTTATATTCAGTGTACGGAGTTGCAACTAACACGCATCGCGAATAAAATTCTTCGCAATTTTTTACAGTTCCATGCAGAACTCAGCAGAGAACCATGTCAACAAAGGACAACAGAACTAATAAAATATTTTTCTTTATTTCTTTCTACAATAATTACATCGTAGTATTTCACATCAAACTAGTCTCACAGAGGAGGTCTCCTACGTATAGCGGTGTACTACTGAGCGGTGAACGTTTTTATTTTATTATTATAAATGGCATCTCGTAGTTGGCCTGGAGAGGTCGTGACTACTTAACCGGTCAATCCTGTGGCTGCCTTAAGCGAACTCAAAGCCTCCAGCCAGGGCATAAGCGGTGAGCGCCCATTCGCGCGATTTTATTTCGCAATGCGTGTAGCGACTGTACAATCCCCTCCGCAAAATGTCCGCGTGATTTTTTTTTGGGGTGGGAATTTATCAAATAATGTCTCCCACTTTGGGGGAGCGGGAGGGCGTGTTCGCCCCCGCAACTGAACTGAACGACTGAACACTGGCAACTGAACAACTGAACACTGGCAACTGAAGGAACACGGGTGGGTTTTAAACCACCCGTGTTCCTTCAGTTGCCTGTGCCACGGCCACGGTAACTCTTTCAAACAACCCGCAACCCTGGCAGGTGGTGCGTGTAGCAGCTAAGGTTCGTTTTTATTCCCGGAGAGTAATTTGACAGATGCAAATGTCAAACTATGAAAATGATAGATGGAACAATTGAAATGTCAAATTACTATCTTTATGATTAAAAAAAATACTTGATAATGTGTTGAATTAAGCTAATAATTTCGCGCGACGCAGTGCAGGCTAGGCCTAAGTAGCAGAGGAATGCAGACGTGATCAAAGTGTTGACAAGTAAACATAGGTACGCTTATTATGTACCGTATTCTAACAGCAAAATTAATGGGACTTTTTATATTAAAATCGATTTGGACCTCCTTCAAGAGTCCTTCCTCGCCAAAAATCATCGCACTTTAACTTATTTGCTGAGGAAATAGTAAAGCTCACTTACCGTTACATTTAATGTATAATGTGGAGTGAGAGGTGGAATAAGGTCTATAACTGCGAATGATACTTCCTCGCCTTCGACATGTTCACCTTCAAAAATTAAACTATTACTTTAAAATGTATCTATCCTATATAATGTATAGTATCGTTCAAATTCTTGTGTGGTCTGGAATCGGTAGGTTTCGCAGAGCTGGGCGAGTCATACATAACAAGTCGAGGGGTGGGTCTACTATATTCGAAATTTTCGCTAGAGTTTTAGATCTAGCGAACTGCGTGCCACTCAAAACGTTTTTCGCACCAGAGCGGTGTCGCACGTAACTTCGTGAATATGAAATTCGAATTCATGATATCACGTGCGATAACGCTCTTATTCGAATTTCGAATATAGTAGACCCACCCCTCGACTTGTTATGTATGACTCGCCCAGCTCTGCGAAACCTAATCCACCGTATTGAATGATACACGACCGAATGATATTGTTGTGACCCACGGTGGAGCGAAAAACATTGTGAGTGGCAAATATTTAGCTAAAAGTCTTGGATTCCTATCTGAACACCTACATAAAAATTCTTTCAATTAAAAAATAAAAGTTAAAAACTAAAACCCAACTACGACGAAAACGCCAACTAAAAAGGTATAAACAAAACATCACAGACAGACAAATTAAAAATCTGGAGTAATCGTTCGATTTATGCGGCTAACATGACGTGTAGCACAGAGGTACCCTTTATAATCTAGACAAGGAATAAGGAAAGATTTTTAGAAATTCAACCCCTTAGGGAGTAAAATAGGGGATGAAAGTTTGTAAGGAAAAAAATGGTATTTAAAGTCTTTTGTTTAGAAATTACAAATGATGTGTTTTTTCGTTTTTGGAAAATCTTGCCCTAGGGGGTTAAAAATCCTTACTAACTCATCTATATAAATGAAAAGAAAAGTCCTGACTGACTGACTCATCAACGCCCAGCCCAAACCCTTGGACCTAGAAAGCTGAAATTTTGGAAGGATTTTTTGAAATTCATCCCCTAAGGGGTTAAAATATAGGAAGAGTTTTTATCCTGCCAGGGTCGCGGGTTGTTTGAAAGAGATACCTTGTCCTTGGTACAGGCAACTGAAGGATCACGGGTGGATTTTAGTCAGTAAAAGTCTGACACGCCCGCCCAGAGTGGGAGAAGTTATTTGATGGTTTCCCACCCAAAAAAAATAGGGGGAGAAAGTTTGCTTGGGAAATCGTCATGTTGCTTCTTGCCAAATTTTATGATTCTAGGTCAACGGGAAGTATCCTATAGGTTTTGATTTACTTGCCAATATCAAAGTATTATAGGTCGCATAACTGGCCATTTTTTCTGAGAAGCTTGATTTTTTTAGAGCTCTAAAGCTACGCGCGCGTTCCTGAGAAAAAGGGTCTAGATTGACAGACATACAGACAAACAGATGGACAACGAAGTGATCTTATAAGGGTTCCGTTTTTTTCTTTTGAGGTACGGTAGCCTAAAAATTGTAATATAAAATCTAAGGTATAATTACAATTATCAACAAACATTACGTAGCTATTTATTATAGTAATAACATCTAAGTGATTTTTAAAAATTTAGACTTTTATATTTTTGTCCATAATAGATACCTAATCAAATTAAGTTTCCACATAGGTCACAAACTTCATAAATGTAACAAATGCCACTATTTAACAAAGAATATTGATTTATGACGTCACAAATAATTAAGAGTTTGCGGGTGCATCATGTATGCACTAAGCTCACGCATGCGGGTGAGACAGTCACGCAGGCGCAAACCCGCGTAACGGGAAAAGTGCACTTCTACCTGGCGAAGGATAGAACTACACTCGCGAGCAATAAACTGGAATCACTTCAAGGCGCGTTGCTCTAAACTTACAATTTCTATGCAATGAAATATGGATTGTGGTATATCATTTGAAAGGTAATTTTGTTAGCTTTCAACCTCTTTCAATATCATAACCAAAGATTCATGGAAACTAAAAACAAAAGATATCAATTTTTAAAACAAAACACCATATTGTTTGGTAGTCCTGAGACCCTATAAAAAGTAGGCGTTTATAAAAATTAGTCATCAGTCCAATGTTACACGTCACTAGGAACACTGAAGCTAAAAGAAAATCCAAGCCACACCTTTAGAAGCCGCTCAAGTTGTCATCCTAATACAGCAGGGGTTGCATTAGCGTAATATCACTCGACAGCTTCATCTGAGCCAGTCTTGTGTCTCGAAGGTATACAAGAGATTAAGGGAGACTGGAAACTTAGTCAGCAGACCAGGATCTGGACGACAGCGATACACTTACAGACAGCCAGCTTCAGACAGCTATTTATCCACCAAACTATTCTTCGCAAACACAGCCAACTTACCTTTGATCCTAAATGCTCTTTTACACGCCGCTCGAATAGGGTTTGTAACACCGAGTCTCGTAGAACCCTGCAAGTCGTCATTACAAACATATAAGTTCAAAAATCTATAACAAAATAAACAAAAGCTTACACATCTACCTATTAACAAAGAACAAATTCAAAATGAAACTTGACTCCTGTTTAAAATCACAAATATATGTTGAAACAGAGAAACTCGTGGAAGTGTCAAATACTCATCACTCCCTCACACTCCCCAACAAAACTACACACACAACACACCTGTCAAAATCACCACAAACACCCCTCGCACACCTCATCCACACTCACCCACACACTCATTCACCCTACACTTACCACCTTAACTCAACGCCTAAATACATTCCAAATAATGTTTGTCCAGTACTGTTTATTTTTACCTTATATTTTTCTTTTTCTTTTTTTGATTGTTTGTTAGACAGTACCTAGAAGAATTCGGGATTCCCACACTAGACTGGCCAGCCCTCAGTCCTGACTTGAATCCAATTGAACATACGTGGGACGAGCTGAAAAGATGTCCAACTCCAGCGTCGATAGAAGACCTGAAAACTCGAAGAGTAACAGGAAATCCCGTTATCCCACAGGATTCCATCAGGCCACTCATTCGGTCAATGAAAAACCGTTTACGGGTAGTCATTAGGGCCAGGGCGGTAAGACATAATATTGAGGGGTAAATAACATAAATTGTCAATAACATTTTTATCTTTTCATATTACTCCCTATTCATTTAGCCCCCCACCTGCACCGCACGCCCGCGCATTGACGCAGCTTCGACTCTAGCTCGTGTGAGCGACGCGCCTTAGACGTCCACAACTTCAACCTATTACAATAATTCCCTAAATTTAGATAGAAAATTGAATTAATTTTAAATATTTTTGATATCACTTGACAGCGAACAAAATTACCGTTCAAATCATACACCACGATTCATTGCACAGAAATTGTAAAAAATTGTTTTGAGCACCGCACGATAAAGTGATTCCAGTTGCCAGTGCTCGCGAGTGTAGTTTTGCAGAGGTGATGAGTGTTAGAATGGCGCGCAAAAGAAAAAGAGATGCTTAAGCGTTTTCATCAATAAATGAGCATGAAAACGTCAGGCTTTTAATTTTATGAGCTGATTGCCTAGGCAAGTGCTAGATATGCACTAACATTGTCTATTATATACTTAACGTAGATATGTATTTATATGATACAGCGTTTATCAGAAATTCAGAAATGTGTGGTCATATTTAAGGGTACGTTTGAGTCGAGTAGGTATTGAAGTTTTGTATGGGACAGCTGATTATTTTTACGCGATTATGATGTTGGTCCCATGGAGAAAGTTGTTCAGCTTGATGGTCTGTACCACACCATTAAATACGATCACACCTTCCTGATACACACTGTATAGGTATCCACCCACCGTATTCTACAATCGATATGTGTTTAGTAAGGTCGACCTCAGGAGTACTACATATTACACTAACATTATCTACGAACAGTATATATCCCAGTGTGCAATACAATAAAATGCCACACATTGTGTCTACGCGCACGTTACACTAATACCGTTCCTACAGTGCACGATGCACGCAGAGATATCTAGTCATAGCAAGCTATCAATTACGATCCACGACTAGGGAATCATCGATTGAGACTATAAGAAATTGCAATGATATGCTGTCTATTGCTTTTGATAACGTTTGTATCATAATTCATAACATACCTAACAATAACTTCTGCTCGCGACATCGTGTGGTCCGCGTGGAATCCGAAAAGTCGCACGTTGGATCACGTCAGTATTTCACCGTGACATGATAACGTATATTTCCCAAAAACATTGCTTTACATTTCCTTAGTCTACCTTAATAGCTAGGTTTACATTCAAAATCAAACAGAAGACGCAAATCTGAAAGATCTAGTGTGGAGTCCATAAGCAAAGTGCTTCCCATTTTGCTTATGGACTCCACACTAGATCGAGCCTGTCTCGTGGAGTCCATATTAACAAATAGTGAAAATGCGCATTACATTAATACTGACGGATTGTTACAGTAGAAGCACATGAAAAAGTGTTAAATTATTAAATTAAAGAAGGTGATCCCAAAAATGAAAAATATCTGCCTAGCCTTTTCCCAATTATGTTGTGGTCGGCTTCCAGTCTAACTGGATGCAGCTGAATACCAGTATTTTACATGGAGCAACTGTCTATCTTACCTCCACAAGCCACTGGGTAATACGATACCCCTTGGTAAGACTGGTTGTCAGACTTTCGGGCTTCTGACGACCCGTAACGACTGTCAAAGATCCACGAATGGCAACAGGGACCATCGGCTCAACGTGCTTTCCGAGGCACGGAGGAGTCTCGTTATGAAAAGATGGTCATCCATCCACGGACCAACCTCGGCAAGCGTAGCTTAACCTGATGCATCGACCCGTGCGGCTGTTATTATTTAGAGCCGATTTTTTGATCCGTAATTAACTCAACCAATGGTTGAACACACATAGTTACTAATGGTTAAATTTTGGCTAAATGTGAAAATACCTTGTAAACTTTTCACACGACTCAATGTCACATCAGACTGGCCTTTTGCAAAAGTTTTTTTTACCTAAATATACAAAAGCCTTTTCCTCTGTTGTTTACTGTAATTTGTGAACAGTAACAGCCCAACTTTAAACGATAGGGAACGTTATTCTTTCAATATTGCCTGAAAAGTTAAACTCTGTGGCTGTATTGGAACCAATCCATTTTCATCTTTAAAGCTTCTACCAATCGACTTATCATCAAACTCGATAAATATAAGTTTCGGGACTTCGCACCAGAATACACCTGTATTCTCCTTATTCATAAACCAGGTATGTAACTATTGCAACTAAGATCAAAGATGATTTAGATGAAAAATTGTACTTATCATAACTTCTTTTGTAACTAAGTTTGAAAACTATAAAATAAAAATTAAAAAAAAAAACCCCAACGCAAAAAAGCGAACATTTGAAAAGTCAAAAATAATAGGTACCTATCGTTGAGCCATCAAATTCGATTAGGATTTTTGTTTGTTTGATTGATTGACCTATATATTATATTTGAATTATAGAAATTGATGGATGGTACGATAACAGATCTAATAGATTGTGTAAATAATAGGTCTTTACCTATGAAGTTGCCGTTCTACAATACTGGCCATTTGAATCGTAATTTATGTAATATTTAAAAGATATGGAATTCTATTTTCAAATTCAGTCATTTGTTTATTGATTAGTAGTGTTTTGTTTTATATGTAGTACTATCTTCTGCCCCCGTCTTCGCCTGCGTGAAACGGCCCCGACCGTCCGCGTCGTAGCATGATGTTGAATAGCCCATTACCTTCCACAAGAATTGGGCTATCAAATGCAAAAATAATTTTTCAAATCCGACTGAAAGTTCCAGAGATTCTAGCGCGAAATATCAAACTCTTCAGCTGTATTATTAGTAATGTGTTAATAATAGATAAACGATAGAAATATAGATAGATATTATAAGATAAGTTTTAGGGACAGTTTTCAAAGTAGGTACTGAGTAGGTAGTGAAAAAACTCATAGGTATATACAGCTATATTTTAGTAGATTAAAAAAAAACAGCAGCATATACAAAGTAGTCACCGATCTGCAAGCTACGATTGGTGTGATGATGACAGTATTGCCGAGGAAGTGGCTGTTGGGGTCCTGAACTCCTGACGAAGGTATTCTGAGAGGTGCATGCAGTACCAAGGTGAACTGGGCCTCAGGAGGTGCTGTCATACACTGCCGTCACCGCTTTGTTCACTTTAGGATGGTTGACGAAGAATAGCTGGAAATATTATAGGAATGTTAAACAACAAGCAAGCGGATCCTGAACAATGGGTTTTGAATTAAAATTGATGTAGATATGTCCTATCTTCTCAAATAGGCAGTATACAATACAGAGTCAAATTAGATTAGTAAGCGAAACTCCGCAGACGTAATCATGATAGGGTAATCACAGTGTGTAAAGTACCATGTATAATTAGATAGATATTATGTAGGGATACGTATAGGACGTATAAATTATACTTACTTGGTGATAGCCTCATGTTGTCCAGGTTGTATACAAACGGTTGGGTTTGCGTTTGTCAGAAGAAACTAGGTGACAAGATTGTCAAAGACGTCCTTGAATATTTTTATTGCATTTGGATTTTCTCCATGAGTTCCACTTTCTTCTACGTTGCACTTTGACAGAGTAGCCAACGATTCCAAAAGGTATTTGTGTAAATGGAAACGGTACGTAGAACTTAAGCGTGGCCGCGTCCGGGTTATACGTTATTTCCACTGATGACATAGGGCTGATATACTCCACTCTGAGATACGTGAATCTTTTTTCAAAGTCTGGTCGTGGTGGCTAAAAATACAAACAAATATAAAAGGAGGATATCATGATAAAAATATAACTCCGTGCCTACAACAACTAAGTACCTAATTAGATCCCAGTGCCTGCCTATCCCGTCGAGGAATACGGACGTGATCCAAGTTTTAACAGGTAGGTATCTTCTTCGTATTTTATAAATAACTAGCACTTCGCCCGGGACTTCATCCGCGCGGATTTCGTACTTCAACACCTACACCCCTGCACCGCATTTAAAGGGTAATTTTATTTGGAAAATATTAAATTATTTACCTAAAGAAGTATTACTGTATTGTAATCCCGCTATTCCCCTCGACACGGGTTAATTTTTCTTTTAACACGTTTCCATTATTTGCCTTTATGATTATTTATATCCATTGGAAAGTTTATCGAAGTAAGCAGTAAAATCCTTCCCTCAAAACTTTATTAGGTACCTCTTTTCACCGCGAGAGTCTCACGAACATACCCTGTTATTACAGGGTTACTGGAAACTCGACCACTTCCTTGCAGGAAGTGATAGGGGAGCTAAAATGTGACAAATTTTACCCCGCATATGTATGGCCGAAAATTAATACTTTTAGAGATATTTGAAAATTTTTAATTACTCCAAATTTACACACTAAACTTTTAATTAAAAAAAAAAAACAAATCATATTGATTGGGTCAATTTTTATTTTTATTTATAGCTAACATTCTAACAAATCAAATCATTAAAAAAATGAACTTTCAAAAAATCTAACTTTTATTTACATTTCTAGTCAAAAAAATGTACCCTAGCTCAAAAAAAAAAAATATGCAACGACTCGTACAAATAATTAGAAAAACTTCTTCATTTAATCACCTGTCTAAAAGTGTTAGTTATATAAAGGGTATGTTAGTACAAAGAGGTAAGGCTACATGGTGAAAATAATTTTTAACGAATGCACACAACAGATGAAGAAAAATGTCAAATCGTAAAAACATTTTTCTATACAACTTATCACTCTTGGTGAAAATGTTTGTTTCATCTGCTCAACAGAATTGACTGGAGTCTCGTAAACTAATTCTTACATAAGGCCCCAGACATAAAAGGGCGGCAGGTCTGAGCTTCGTGCAGGCCATGGAATTGGTCCACCTCTCCTTATCCATCGGTTTGGATACGTGTTTTCCAAAAATTGTCGAACGCTGATACGGTAGTGTGCTGGACAACCATCACGCTGGAATGTAGTCGTTGACAACTTCTTCGGGAACATCAGCTGCTGTCAGTAAATTTCCTGAAGAACAGCCGCTGGCAGGTAAAAAACCGTTCAACGAAAAACACAACAAGGTAGTCACCACCCTGCCTGAATTAAGTTAAAAAATATTTTCAATATGTAGATAATGGATTTGTACAAACATTAACATGCAAGGAAGTGGTCGAGTTGCCAGTAACCCTATATCATACTTAAGACTTACCTTAAAGTAGATAAACTTACCTAAGTGTACCTACAGCATATTCCTGATCTCATTTGTATGGACCAAAAGAACTCAATCGGATATTTTTTTCAATCGATTTGATGGAATAATAATAATAACCTTTATTTTTTGCAGAAGAAACAACTTTATAACAAATTCTATACTAGTACATATTTCTAGAAGATTAGATACCCAATCATTACTAACTCAATTTACAAAACATTACCTATTCAGGTTGTTACGAAACTGATTCACCATGAACCCCGTACTAGTTATAAAGTGTATTACGATGGGACAGTCTTCCTCGTTCTCTGTTTACAATATTGGATGATAATAAGCCGATTCGAGAGGGAATAATTAGTTAATATCAACTTTTAAATGCTACAAAGCAACACCGCAGGTGTATCACACATTCAAATAGTTGTTTACTTGATTTTTAACTTTGTAGGTAGTAGCGTAAGTTCACGAATTATAAGTAAAATTTTTAGATGTTATTTATTTGTTTACAAATATTTGCATCGTTTTGTTGTTACTTTATAAAAACCAAAAAACTGATTTAAGAAATTATAAGTGGATAATAAAGTTCACTTACCGTTACATTTACCGTATAAACTTGGGTTAGTTGTGGTATTTTACCGTCAATTGCGAATGATGGTTCCTCTTCTGCGTCATGGGTACCTTTAAATAAAACTTATATTTTAAGTCTAAAATGTGCGTCGTAATTAATAGCTATGATAGGAATATTCGAGAGCGATTTGGTTGGAGTCACTAACGTACCTACTCTAACAAAGAAAATCTCTTCGGGCCTTTTTCCTATCATACGGATTTGTGCCCGCGTGCGTGTCAGGGCCATAGACGAAGAGTAAAACGTCCGAAGTATTCGCGTCGTATTATTCGTGAAACATTATCGAATTAATTCGGTCAATTATCGAATAATATTCGGTATTAATAATAATTCTTCTCGGCTAAGTCATGTTCGGATAGAGTATGTGCGAAACGATAGGACTTCTAACATACACTACTTGTAACTTAAATAACGCATAACATTCTCATAGTCATTGTACTCATCATTATGAATAATTTTTACTATGGGACCAAACCTGAGATCGCGAAAAACAAAATTAGCTGCTCCCTACATTTTGTTGAGTTATGTGAAGATAAATGTAGCAATATTGATATTGTGCCAGAAATGTTGTCCGGATCAGCCGGGTCACCAATAAGGCATAATAACTAAGCCTACGCGAAACATGTTTCGATCACTATATGGTAAAATGCAACTAAAACTGGAAAACCGTTGTATGAACAACAAGTAACTGACCATTTACTTATCTTACTTTATGTTAGTAAATCTAAAATTATGAAAAAGAATACAGTATTTAATGAAATTAAAATATATTACTGAAACACCAAGGAGGAGCTTAATAACATATCATGGTCTGAGCCTTGTCTTCCAAATTGTCACAGGCCAATTACATCCTGGATTTCAAAAGGGTTAGTTAAATGTATTAGGTGATTAGGGGAACAGATAACCGTCACAAAATGGGCTGCTAGGTCAATACATGATGCACAAAAACAACAAAAATATTTGAAATATTGGAACCTCAGTAACTCTATTGTAAAATACAAAAAAAAAAAAAAATATTATCAGGAGCACAAAAGTGACGGTAATGTAAAAGAAACTTCGAAATAAGTTTATGATATGAAACTATAAAAGAGTACTAGGGATTAATGACACTCCAATAAAATCGCTTGAGAGGGTGAATATGTATTTTACATCAATTGGTACCTTAGCTTAGCTAATAATTTGTTAAATAGAATTAACACGTCATGTGAGCATGCCCTTGCACGTCGGGCTATAATTGATAAAGCACCTTTGCATTCAATTTCGTTGATACCAACGAGTCCGTCCGTATGAGGTGAGAGACGTTGTTTAAGGACTGAAATCGCACGGTGCACCCGGCTGGGACAGAATTTCTGCAGAAATCTTAAAACAAAATATTATATATATATATACAATTATTGCTACATAATTATTCAGATTCTCATCGATAGTATGTTACGCAATTAGGGTGCTGCAGTGCTATTCTGTAAAAACCGTGAAAAGTTAGGAGAGGTGAGCGTGGAGTGAGCTGTCCATAGTGTCAATCCCTAGCATCAGGTGGAATGACAGCTCACTACTTCACTAAACTAACTTCACTTCACCTAAGTTTTCACGGTGAGATTTTTACAGAATCGACCGGCTGGTCTTTGGTCTTATTCAATGGAACTGTGGTGTCCGACATTTAAATCTGAAGATATAACTGGTTCAGAGCGACCTACCGTCCTACCTCTCTTTTATCAACGTTATCCAAAATACTAGTAAAACTTGTCAATGTAAGAGTAATGAACTATCTAGAAAAAAATTACATGTTTAATAATAACCAATTTGGATTTAGATCAAAACAGTAGTCGACTGAAAATGCAGTCGTAATACTCACATCAAAATTGACGTGTTACCTATATAATGATGACAGGTGCTTGGGAGTCTTTTTAGTCTCCGAAAAGCTTTCGACACAGTGTCTGTCCCTATCCTTATAACTCGGTGGGAGAACGTTGGTATAAGAGATGTGGCTCTGAAATTGTTCAGGGATTATTTGTTGGACAGATCACAGACAGAGAGGCTGGGAGTGAAAGTATCAGGTTTGGCTGTTATTATGGCGTCCCTCAAGGTAGTACAATAGGTCCCACATTATTCCTCATCTATGTCAACTAGGTAATGTGGCTGCAATCTGTAGCCTTGACTTACTCATGTTCGCCGATGACACTGTCTTGGTTTTCATGGTAATATTTCGAAGGCTACTTTTGGGAAGGCCGAAAATGGGCTAGCAGATGTTACCACCTGGTTGGAGGACAGCCTTCTATCATTAAACACCAATAAAACCAAGTACATTTGTTTTACTAAGAGAGCGGTGAGCAAACCTACATCTGAGCTTAATCTTAAGATACATTCTTACCCCTGCAACCAAGCTTTAAATCGTCCTAACTGTGATTGTTGAGCACTTTCCAGAGTAGCTTCTATAAAATATCTTGGTGTCACAATAGATGACCAACTTACATACTCGTAGAAAGCGCACGTTGGAGCTACTGCAGCCAGAATCAGGAAAATGGTATATATTTCCAAAAAGCTGCGCAATCTTGCAGCAAAAGCCATTTTTTTGTTTCTTGTTCAATGTAATGTTCGTGCATTTTTGGGAATAATAAAGATTTATTATTATTATTATTACTCCTGGACACGGCACGCATAGTGTGAAGGTTCCTCTCTCTAGAACCCTGACTACAAGTAGCTTGGACCCTGTTCCCGATTCCGCTGGCCTACTATTTTTTATATTTCTAAATGTTTTTTATTTTATTTTATGTTTTCATAAAATATTTAAAAATGTAAATGATATGTGTATTTAAAAGACATACAGGATAATAATAATAATAGCCCTACTGCTGTATCTCTAAGTTGACGTCTGTGTGGGGCTTGCGCGCTCCTGAACTCTAAGGTCTGTGCCGGTAGAGTTTACTTTGCTGAAATAGGTCTAGGCTGAGGAGCCCGACCAAGAGAGATGCATAAACCCGCAGGGCAACATGTGGCGAGCTGTTAGGCAGTAGCGACTCCGCGGAGCCTATCTGCCGGGAGAAGTCTTCTTCTTCACCCCTGGCTTGCCTTTATTGGCCGACTGGAGTGAACACTGACGAGGAACAGAGCTCCCACCTCCTCAAGCACCTCAGGAAGTGTTGCCCCCTTGTCGCTACGTCACTATGTGCTAGCGACCGTTGCCGGGGGCCCATTGTTGAGTGTGTAAGTCACCCTCTGCCATTTTATCTGTGTATAATTATATAACATTGATCAGGCAGGGGACATAGTTCTTCCATAGTTCAAGTTACCCAATCCACTTTAGCCACCCAAACCCATAGCCCAATATGTTTGGTTTCCACGTTCTGAAATAGTCCTGCACCAACCGGGGGTTGTCCTTGGGTGCACTTGCATAGTGCATAAAGCAGGTATGGGCAACCTTTGACATGTTAATGGCCAAACTTTAGCGTGGAAATACGTTCGCGGGCCGCGTTTAAAAGTACTTAGTGCATTTTAAAGTAGTGATAATATTTTTTGCGATCGATATTAGACATGAAATAATACGACAGTGTTATTATAGTACAATTAAATAAAATAACAAAATGAAATTTAAAAAAAATGGTACATTATGATTAAATTGTTAAATTTGCAATTGTTACAAACTACGAAAGTTAAATACACCGAAATCAATGAGACACTTGAGCTTGAATTTGGGAAACTAATCCATCGATATTTGGATTAATTCCACTGATACAAAGACGTAAAGAATTTTCCAAATTATCGCCAGTCAGTCTTGTACGATGTGTTGATTTATTAACTTTCATCAATGAAAAGAACTGTTCGCATTTATAAGTACTGCCAAACGCACAAATCAATCTTCTTGCGAATTTTCTAAGCTGCGGAAAATTGTCTTCGTCTAGGTATTTTTTGTAAAAATCGCACAAATCTACGTCTTCAAATTTGGAGTTTAGGAGTTTTCTTGAATCTCGATCAACTCCATTTGTAAGTGTATTGGAGTATTTTGTACATTACATTTTGTAGGAGTAGCAAATAAACTGAAACAGTCTTCCATGTTTTTGAAGTCGCTAAATCTGTTCGAAAATTGTTCCGACAGTAACTTGAGTTCTTCAGCATATTGAGCATAAGCAATATTTTCATACGCAGAGAGCGTGTTGAAATGGTAACTGTTACCAGACAGCATCTGTGACTCCCACAAGCGTAGTTTGATCTGAAACGCTTTGAAATGGCTGTACAAATCATTTGCTAACTGTCCTTGTTTTTGAAGTTTCAAATTTAAATCATTCAAACAGCCTGTAAGATCGTCCAGAAATGCTAAGTCACATATCCATTTTGGGTCACTTAATTGAGATAGTGGTTTATCTTTTAATTTCATAAAGTCTGCTATCTCATTTCTAAGCTCGTAAAACCGTTTCAACATTTTCCCTTTGCTCAGTCATCTGACTTCACAATAATATGTTACGTCGTTATATTCAGCTGATATTTCATCCAAAAATGCCTTGAACTGACGATGGTTAAGCCCTCGGGATCGAATAAAGTTAATCGTTTTGACTACCACATTCATAACATTCTGGAGTCGAATGGACTTAGAACACAAGTTCTGTTGGTGGATAATGCAATGAAGGACTATTAAATCATCTTTTTGCACATTTAATTCTGTTGCTTTTTCATTCAAAATTCTTCATTCATTCAAAAAGCCGACCATAGAAGGTGCACCATCAGTGCATACTCCAATTAATTTTGACCATGGCAAGCCAAAACTTGTGAATACCTTTTGAACTTCAATAAAAATATCCTCTCCTGTATTGGTTCCTTTAAGCGGCTGTAAAGCAAGCAATTCCTCAGTAACAGTGAACTTTTTATCAACACCTCGAATAAATATAGCCAGTTGAGCTGTGTCAGACAGATCGGTGCTCTCGCCTAATGCTATGGAAAATGATTCAAAACCAGCCGTACGGTCAGTCAATGTTGTTTTTATATCATTAGCCATCATTTCTATACGTCGAACAACAGTTCGTCTTGACAAACTAATTTTTTCAAATTCTTTTCAGGACACAAAATACTGCAAACATACACTCCTTGATAAATTCTCTTTCGGCAAATGGTTTTAATGCCTTTGCCAATTTTGAGCTAACTATAAAACTAGCTTTCACAACATTATCAAGTTGTGTTCTTTGTTTATGAAACATTTGTTGCGGTTTTTCCGAATTTTTTCCAAATTCTTAATTGTCCTGTCAGTGAGTGCAGCGTAGCATGCTTAGTTGAGTAATGCCTCTTTATATTGGATTCTTTCATTACTGAAATGGAAACATTACACAGCAAACAAATAGGCTTACCATTGTGCAAGATAAAAAGAATTATTCAGTCCATTTTTCTTGAAACTGGCGACCCTCAGTATCTACTTTTCGTTTCTTTCCACCAGACATCATTTTTGTTTACTTTTCGTTCAATAAACATAATAACAAACTATAGTTAGTAACCACTCAAGATGCACACAAATTCACAAAGCAAGTTGACGGCTCAAGCAATTCGCTAGGATATCGCTTGTCCAAGTTATCACCTCGGTAGCTCAAATAGAACTGAACTAACGTTGCTGCGGGATGTCGCTACGCCCCCGTAAGGGGGCGTGGCGTGCGGTGTCGGGGCACAGCCCCCCGACCGCGGAAGCAGCATGGTGGCCCGTAGCCACGGGCCCCTCAATGTGGTCGCCACTGGCGAGTGGATGGTTGGGCGTGCTGCATACACGCCCATGTAGAGAGGTTTCTGTAATTTGTGTCTGTAGGCACGCCACGACGCGGCGGGTTCGCGGTGAGTGCTAACGCGTGCCCGTGTTCCCGCCACAAGCGGCAGAGGAGGACACCGTGGAGTTTTAGTTGGTTGGAGCCCCACATAACTGCACTATCTCCCCGTGGTAGTGCAGTATGCATGAGCATTTCTCCACGGAAAAAAAAAAGGCACGCCACGACGTTGATGCCCAACGCCACTAGTTTCACCGTAACTCGGCGTACAGCCCCTACCGGGTGAGACCCCACCTACATGGGGGAAGCTGAACTTACGTTCGGGCCATCCACCCGCTTATATAGGCAAAATGAAGGAATAATCTGGAATAAACTAGTTTAGAATAATTGAGAAGCAATAAATCTTTTGATGTGTCGCCCGTGAGGCGGCAAACCTCAAATAATTTGATCGAGCAAGCCGAGTGGCGGCGATTATCAAAGAGTGAGGCGGCAAACATCAAAGGATTTGATGTTTGCCGCCTCACTGTCACTCCCGTGAGTATAAGTACCTAATGTAATATTTTTTTAATTGGGTTTTTTCAAAATGTCTCGCGGGCCGGATCATATCTTACAGCGGGCCGGATCCGGCCCGCGGGCCGGTTGTTGCCCATATATGGCATAAAGGGATAATCGTCGATTGGTGCCACCTTATCATAATATCTAAATTACTTATTATAATATCTAAAGTTGATCTGAAACTACATATTTTCGATGTAACTACGGTTGATTCACATATGTTCATAACACATATTGGTCGACTGAACTACTGTTTTACTTACATAATTTTGATAAAACTAAAATCAATTGCACTAACGAACGATTAAACTAATGATTTTTTAATGTATGAAATACCTAATGGATGACTCGCCTACAGTTTATTAATAGGTACCTACTGCGCGCTCGTTTTATTACAAAAGTGGTGGGTAGGTAGTTACAATATCAATGTTTAACGCACTACGTGTACCTACACATATTGTATTAATTAAACTGAGTGCTACTTCTGGATGGTTTATAAATAAATAACCAACCTAACCTAACCTGTCCGAGTCGGGGTGCCCGGGTGCCCCAAGTCCCGAGCTCGCTTCGCTCGCTCTTGCATCATATTTTTTTTTTGTTTTTAATCAGAATTTTTATTAAAAACCAACAGTAGGTGAATGTTCCATTAGTTCAATCAACTTTAGGTTTATTAATTGTAGCTGAATAAATCGTAGTGAAATCTCCTTTATGTATTTCGTTCATTAGTTATTTCGAAAACAGTTAGAATAACTTTAGATATTATAATACGTAACCGTTTGTAGACGCTTCATTTAGTATGTTTTTATTACGTCTTTTTTTATTTGTGATTTGCTCTTGACTGTAGTCTAGGTCACAGGTGACAGAGACAAGTTGACGATGGAGTGAGTGAGTAAATAATTAAAAGGATAAAGTTGCTTAGGAATACTCCTACAATCAATCTGCCTAGCCTTTTCCCAACTATGTTGGGGTCAGCTTCTAGTCTAACCGGATGCAGCTGAATACCAGTATTTTACATGGAGCGACTGCCAATCTGACCTCCACAAAGTTACTGGGTAATACGATACCCCTTGGTAAGACTAGTTGTCTGTAAGAGGAGTCTCGGTATGTAAAGATGGTCGCCTATCCACGGACCAACCCCGGCAAGCGTAGCTTAACCTTATTACTTAGCCACGAGCTCTCTGGTACTATGGTACTCCTACGTATGACTTTATCCTTATAAATAGTTTGTTTTGTTATAGTATCCCAGTAATACTACCTACTGGGATACTATTTAACGTGTCTTTTTTTATGTACCATAACTCTGGGGTATTAATGAGACCATCATTTTGAACAACTTTTACTACAACTTTTACTTTAACATCAAAGGATTTGATGTTTGCCGCCTCACTGTCACGCCCGTGAGTATAAGTACCTAATGTAATATTTTTTTAATTGGGTTTTTTCAAAATGTCTCGCGGGCCGGATCATATCTTACAGCGGGCCGGATCCGGCCCGCGGGCCGGTTGTTGCCCATATATGGCATAAAGGGATAATCGTCGATTGGTGCCACCTTATCATTTAAAATTGTCTAAGGGGCCCCTGCGAGTTGGCCTCGGCCCCTCGTACGCCTTCCAAAGGTCCGGGACTCCAGTGTGGCGAACCAAACTATTTATTTATGGTTCCCACTGTTAGTACAAAACTGACAACTCTAGTTGGTGTAGCGAGTTGGTCGATGGTTCACGAGAGAAAACACGTGACAGGATTTTTGAATCTGATTATAAAAATCTAATGATTAAGTAAGTACTTATTTTAATAAGTACTTACTTAACTTACTACTTATTTTTACCCGACTGCCAAGGAAGGGTTATGTTTTTTGCGCGTATTTGTAAATTTCTTTATTACCTCATATCTACCAAACGACTGAAGGAATTTCGATTGTAAAGGTATCGTTTTATTCGTCTTGAAAACCCAAGTGTCCTTAGAAAGCTGTTTGAAAAAAAAAAACAAACGGCGGAGTTTTGGCGCGAAATAGTAATACGTGAATAAAAACAATTAACCAAACCTATTGAGTAAGGTATCAGAATAAAGGAAATTAAAAGGGGATTACAATATATATTTTATATGTTTAAATTTATTTAAACATATAAAATATATAGGAATAATAGATTGTTTATTAGGAATAATAAATTGGTTAATTAAATAATTGATAAATTAATATCCGTAGCCCAATCATATTTAAAACGAAACAAATAAATTTTATAGGTATGGCTACATATTATTTTTATTACTAAAAACAAAAAACCCGACTACACAAACACAACTGAAAAAAGAAAAACAAGCATTACCTATAATCTATTGAATTTTGGTTTCGCAGGCGGGGACAAACCAGTAACCTGAAATATGATGTTACTTTTGTTTGTCCTCGCCTGCGATACTAAAATTCAATAGCTGCTTGTTTTTCTCTTTTCAGTTGTGTTTGTGCAGTCAGGTATTTTGTATTTTTTTTTTGTATTTTTTTTTAAGTATAGTCTCTTTTCTTTCATTTTTTTTTTTGTTACAACAAACTTGTGTCTTTGTATTACGGGAGGATACTGGCTCTTTCCTGCAACACAGTTAAAACTAGCGCAGAAGTCAGAGAAATCTATAATTTATTGCCTACTGTTTGTGGTTGTAATACGAGTAGTATGTGACAGTTGAATTTTTTATCGCGATTACGATGTTGCTCCCATGGAGAAAGTTATTCAGTTTGATGGTCTGTACTACAGCTTAAATATGACCACGTAGTTCTAATACACACTGTATAGCTACCCACCATATTCAAAAACCGATATTTGATCGACCTCAGGAGCACTACATATACTAAAAATATTTACGAACAGTATTAATACTTGTGTGTAATACAATAAAATGCCACACATTGTGTCTACGCGCACGTTACACTAATACCGTTCCTACAGTGCACGATGCACGCAGAGATATCTAGTCATAGCAAGCTATCAATTACGATCCATGACCAGGGAATCATCGATTGAGACTATAAGAAATTGCAATGATATGCTGACTATTGCTTTTGATAACATTTGTGTCATAACATAACACTAGCTTCTGCTCACGACTTCGTCCGTGTGGAATTCGAAAAGTAGCACTTTGAATTACCATGTCAGTATTTCACCATGACATGAAGCTAAAATTCACGTAGGCACTTACTTAGGTACATAGACAAAGAGTAATAATAATAATAATTAATAATCCCGCAACCCAACTAGCAAAATTATGTCTTAAAAATTATAGAAAACTTTTGATATACTTTCAATCACAGAATAATGTTTAGTTAAGTATAATAGTGGTATTTACCTATATAACGTGTTTTTGTATATACCATTACTCTATAGTATTAAGTGAGACCATCATTTTGAACAACTTTTACTATGGGACCAAACCTGAAATCGCGAATAAAAAATCAGCACTTCCCTACATTTTGACGAGTTTTGCGAACATAAATGTATGTGACAGCTGATTTTTTTTCTCGATTTCAGGTTTGGTGCCATAGTAAAAGTTGTTCAAAATGATGGCCTCATTAATATCCCAGAGTTAAGGTACATAGAAAAAAAAAGTTAAATAGTATCCCAGTATTACCGGGATACTATAACAAAACAAACTCTTTATAAGGATAAAGTTATACGTAGGAGTACCATAGTACCAGAGAGCTCGTGGCTAAGTAATAAGAGCCGCACGGGTCGATCCTTCAGGTTAAGCTACGCTTGCCGGGGTTGGTCCGTGGATAGGCGACCATCTTTACATACCGAGACTCCTCTTACAGACAACTAGTCTTACCAAGGGGTATCGTATTACCCAGTAACTTTGTGGAGGTCAGATTGGCAGTCGCTCCATGTAAAATACTGGTATTCAGCTGCATCCGGTTAGACTAGAAGCTGACCCCAACATAGTTGGAAAAAGGCTAGGCAGATTGATTGTAGGAGTATTCCTAAGCAACTTTATCCTTTTAATTATTTACTCACTCACTCCATCGTCGACTTTGTCTCTGTCACCTGTGACCTAGACTAGAGTCAAGAGCAAATCACAAATTAAAAAAAAATTAAAAAAGACGTAATAAAACGTACTAAATGAAGCGTCTACAAACGGTTACGTATTATAATGCTATGTTATGCTGCTATGCCGGAGGTCGTGGGTTCGATTCCCACCCAGGACAAATGTTTGTGTGATGAGCATGATCATTTGTTCTGTGTCTGGGTGTAATTTATCTATATATGTATGTATTTAGAAATATATAAGTATGTTTATCAGTTGTCTAGTACTCATAACACAAGCTCTGCTTAGCTTGAGGCTAGACGGCGTTGTGTGATAGTTGTGGAATATTATTATTATTATTATTATAATATCTAAAGTTATTCTAACTGTTTTCGAAGTAACTAATGAACGAAATACATAAAGGAGATTTCACTACGATTTATTCAGCAACAATTAATAAACCTAAAGTTGATTGAACTAATGGAACATTCACCTACTGTTGGTTTTTAATAAAAATTCTGATTAAAAACAAAAAAAAAATATGATGCAAGAGCGAGCGAAGCGAGCTCGGGACTTGGGGCACCCGGGCACCCCGACTCGGACAGGTTAGGTTAGGTTGGTTATTTATTTATAAACCATCCAGAAGTAGCACTCAGTTTAATTAATACAATATGTGTAGGTACACGTAGTGCGTAAAATATTGATATTGTAACTACCTACCCACCACTTTTGTAATAAAACGAGCGCGCAGTACCAATTAATAAACTGTAGGCGAGTCATCCATTAGGTATTTCATACATTAAAAAATCATTAGTTTAATCGTTCGTTAGTGCAAATGATTTTAGTTTAATCAAAATTATGTAAGTAAAACAGTAGTTCAGTCGACCAATATGTGTTATGAACATATGTGAATCAACCGTAGTTACATCGAAAATATGTAGTTTCAGATCAACTTTAGATATTATAATAAGCAAATCTATAAACATTTGACAAAGCTGCAACTTAGACCATAAAACAATTTTGTCTTGAAATACTTCACAAAGTTAAGTCAAATATTTTAGGTAGCTACGAGTATATAAGGAAAGCCTATTGAAGGGGCAGAAGAGGGGCGGTGAGAGTTGATGATACAGGTAAGTAAGTAAGTAAGTAAGTAAGTAAGTAGATATTAGGTAAGTACAGGTACCTGGTATTAAATAAACAATGGTAAGTTAAAAGTTATGAAAAACCTTTATTTCCACCAACTAAAAGTCGATCAATTCCATTACAAAGCGGTGACGGTCACGGGGGTCCCGGGTCTGGTAACGGCTGACATGCTATGATTGCAGTACTGGTATGTGGTGATGACAGCATTGCCGAGGAAGCGGCCAGTGGGGTCCTGACGTACCACGTGCATGTACTCGTCACCCAAGGTGAACTGCACTTGAGGAGGTGCTGCCCAGTCACACACGGCCGTCACCCCTTTGTTCACTGTGGCTGGGCTCACGCAGAAGAGCTGAAAAAAAAATGTCTCTCTCAGGTAGGCACGCAGGTACATTATAGTGAAAGCCCCGCAACCAGATTAATCAATTAGGTAACTGAAGGAAGCAGATCTACGATACTTTATCGTAACTGGTTGCTTGAAAAGTAATAACTGTTCAGTGCCTCATTCTGATTTCATAACAAAGCGAGAGATGTCCAGAATTACTTTCGATACGCTTTAGTGCCGAATCAAACCTCAATCAATGTTATCGAAGGAGTCTTCAAAACTCTGTTCACAAACCCGAAACTCGAAAATGTAGGCAGTGTAAATCAAATACACGATCGCTATTTTTCCGACAGTTGCTGCTGAGGGCAAGGCAAATCAGGTAATCGAAAATCTGTAATTTTCGACACGCAGCTTGTCGAATGGTTGTGAATAGCTATGCTGATATGTATTCGAGATAGGCACTCGTCACTTCTACTACTTATTGCATTCCAGTGGGCCCGATGGGTTACATAACTGATAAACAAGTTTTTTATTTTTTTTATGCATAAAAATCGCTTACTTGTTGATAGGCCTCATGTTGGCCGGGTTGAATATAAGCAGTTGGATAATCGAACTTAAACCGAGACTGGTAGTCCGTATCTGGAAAAGATTATATTAGTGTGAGTAGGTAGGTACATACTCGTAGTTATACCTGTCGGTACGATAAATAAAAATACAAAAGCTCGTTCAAATGTTAATTATTAAGGGCTTCAAGTCGGGAAATAGATAGGTTATTGTAAGTTCTCACAATTAAAATCCAAAATCTATTATATTGCTGAAAAATTTAGTATCTACTTGTAAACTACAAAAATTGCATAAGATTAGCGCCCCAAAACTTTCGTCTTTCAATACTTCTTAGGTTTTTAACTACGAAGAAGTGGAACAATAAACTCCTCAGCCACTACGGCACCTACTGGAAATGGGTTATACGTACTTATATTAAAAATATTTGGATAGTAGATAGCTCAGAATAATGTAGTTAGTTTGTTATGAACCTACTCACCTTTTGTTACTTGCGTGCAATGAGGAGGCGTGCTCAGCTTTTTATCAGACCTTCGTAAATTATGGTGATGTCTAGTCCTTTTATACGAATCTACCAATACGCATAATAGTAAAACAAATAATATCGAATAACGATTCATCTTGCCGAAATGAAAGTCACAAGTGGAGGAATATTTAGGTACTTTATTAGCTTACATGGTACACTTATCGGGAGTTAATTAAAATGATTCATCGACCGTTAGAATTAGGGTTCACTGTGAAATTATAATTAGCCCGACACCCAAGCGGTGCGACATTGCAAGCCGCAGCGCAGGAACTTCGGACATCGTCGCCGATGTTTGCGATGCGACGTCGCAACGCTTTTGTATGTCGGCCTTATGAAACCTATTAAAATCTAATAAAAAAATACACCTAGGTATTAAACTGGCGATGGAGATGGATTGGTGGCCACACGCTCTGGAAGGATTCCGATCGCATACCCAAATATGCGATGGATTGGAATCCTCAAGAGAAAAGGAAGCGTGGCCGACCCCATCAAACCTGGCGTCGCTTCACACCGTATTGGCAGAAGTGACGAGCATCGGAATGACGTGGACTACGTGGAGTGAGGTGAAGCGTGAAGCTCAAGACTCACTGCCCCATCTATGGGATTTAGGCGGGTACACCTCCGCCGCGAAACCACGAAACCGCATGACTACTTGAATCGCGATTCGTGTAGTGGAACTTCATGCGAGTCAGTTGATTATTGTTGATATTGTCAGTATGATTTCGCGACGGAGGTGTGATATCCGCCTAAGCGCTCAGTTTTTCGATAGTTAAAAATCCAACCACGCGTTTTTATTTAGGTGTAGCCTAAGAAAGTCAGTACCTACGGTCAGTAAGGGCCGGTTTTTTGATCCGGTTAAACATAGTAACTAATGGTTGAATTTTGGCTAAATGTGAAAGGCTAAACATGAATGTACCTATTCATGTTAGATCATTCATATTAAAAAAATAGTAACTAATGGCATAACTCATTCATGTTTAGCCTTTTACATTTAGGCAAAATTCAAACATTAGTTTGTATGTTTAACCATTGTTTGAGTTAACTTCGAATCAAAAAACCGATTCAAGTGAAAACGGGCATAAGTCAAGTAAGTCAGTATCTACGGTCTACCTTCATTTTAATGTGGGCATATACACCTATCTATCTAAGCGTAGTTACCAAAAGTCCACGACACAAAAGCCCACACACAAAATCCCCCTAAACCCACCCACACAACACAAGAGACCTATCACAAAATTGCGTTTTGACAGATTAGGACCTTATTTTTAAGCATGGCGACGCAATTCATTTGAAACACAATTTGGCAGTTGTAATTACGTTTATTTTGAGTCTTATAATATATATTTTTTTAAGTAAGTACGAAATTTTAATTTCTTATGAACAAACGTTTATTCGTTCAGAAACGAGCTGTTCGAGCAATTTACCAGCTCGGTGCCAGAGTTTCTTTGAGAGATTTTTTTAAACAGATTGGTATTCTCACGGTGGCATCACAATTCATCTTCGCCAACATCTTATATATTAGACAAAATATACATTTATACACTAAAAACAGTGATATTCACAATGTTAACACCAGAAATAAGGACAAATTACGTGCTCCATTTCACCGGCTTCATAAGGTTCATAACTCATTTGTTGGGCTTGGTATATCTTTTTATAACAAGCTACCCTCTTCTTTGCTAGATTGCCCTTTAATGCGTTCAAAGCTAAAGTAAAATCTAACCTTTGTTCAAAGGCATACTATTCTATCAACGATTACTTAAACGATAAGAATAGTTGGTCGATGTGTTTAACTTAAGACAATGTCTATGTTCTTTCTCCAGAATTAGCATACCTACTGACAGGTTATATGAGTTCATATAATTATTTATTTTGTTTGACTCTCACGGTCAATTTATTTTAATTTTATTTATTATTGACATAATCTACTCATTTCAATGTTTATTTATTTTTTATGAGTAGTATTGCAATATGTGGTTAGCTAGTGACCTCGACAATTGATCATAGTTTTTCTTGCCCGAGCAACCGGCAGCAAGTTCGTCATGCTCCCTTAGATGTCACTGCTTGCGGTAGCGTCGGGGGTCGGGTTGTCTCCTTCCCTCAAATATGGCGAGGGGGGTAATGGCTGATCTTTGCGTTATACTCGTGAACGGGTGCTGCTTGTGGTGACAGGTCGTCTTGCTGACCTTGGTTTTGTTTTGTTATTAGTAACTTAACTCGTTGTTGATTTTACTTCGATGGTCCTAGTTTATCATCTGTGACTTTGAGTTACGACTACATGTACGGCTATATGTAAGTGGGCACGCCTTTTATTACTGGAGGCTTTTATTTGGGTATAAAGTTCTGCTTACGTTTTTAGTTTTGTATTTTGTTTCTGCTTGAGTATAGTTTTCGATTTTTTTTTTTTTTTTTTTGTATATTGGCGTGTGCTAGCTTACTTATAGCAAATAATTTAATTTAATGTTTTGTATTGCGTAATGTAGGTACCTAAATTATTATGCGCAGTGTTATATAGAATCATTTTTTTTTTTTAACTGAACAGACAGCTGTGCTGCTGGGGAGTTTGTTGCGCCACTTCTTCTCCCCAGCTAAAGCACTAGGAAGTGGTGAAGGGCGGGCGTTTTGGGGGACTGTCTTATGTAATTTTGACGTTCAAAAAGTGCTGATTCTCAGCCTAGTTTCAATAAATGACTTTTGATTTTGATTGATTTTGATTTTATGGTATAAATTTTACGTAAGTAATAATATTAATGTAGTAAGGAGAAAACAGTAAATTATGCGCGTTTTTAGTAATTTTATGGTTTTAAATGGATTTTTTTATCGATATTCCATACATATTTCAAAATTCTGAGGCCGCTATGAACTAAACCACTAGGTATTTAAGAGATATTATTATATATTTTTCATAATTATGTAAGTACCTAGAGTCTATCCACGAGGTCAAAAAAATGCAGTCGCGCATTTTATGAAAAACTTGCTTCGGAATTTTGGCTTTATATTAAGAGATAAGAAGAAATTGCGAAAAGCGAGGCCGCTCTGAGCTGTTATTAATAACTATTCTCCATCACTCAATAAGTTACAGTTGTCGTCGGTTTCTCAGAATAAGAACGCCAAAGTTGGCCATTTAACACAAATCTCGGTCGAGATGTAATAGGGCCTTTAATATGGAGGAAACAAAGTAGCTATTTGTGTGAAATCACGCACTTTTGTCATCATAACTACGTACATAAGGAACCACTTCAGTTCGGTCTTGTTCAAGATTGACTAGAGGAAAATCGTGTTGTTATCAGAACACACCATGGTGGCAACACGTTAGGTATTAATTAATTTTGTCCTCATGTTGGTATTTATTTTCAAGGTCACATTTATAACCGTAAATAACACTACCTATTTGTATTATTCATTATTATTTAGGAGGTTTACAAATATCCAGCTGTACGGGGTCTATTATCCGAAGATCCCGATCTGAACCTAAAATGTCATGTGGGCTTTTATGGTACCATCGCGGATATATGCGGTGAACCACTTTTCTACCTTATTACTAAGGTAATAAGGTTCAAAAGTGGTTCAACGCAAACGTTCGCGATGGAACCTACAAGTAAATTTTTAACCGACTTCAAAAAAAGGAGGTTATCAATTCGACACGTATGTATGTAATATTATTGGAACTGCAATATATTCACATATCTATTAGGGCTTCCAAACAAATATACAAAATTTTATATATGTATATAAGTGTGTTTCTCCCAAACTATTTATCGGACTACGACCATTTTATTTTTGAGCAATGCAAGTTTCCTCAAAATCGGTTAGGTAAGTAGTTTTCAAGATAATGGACTAATACGTGTAAGTGTGGCGGCCTGGCATAATGATATGAGCTACGGGTGTGTGGTGTCAAAGGGAAAACATCCCAAACCTTGGTCAAAACTAGTTCAATATTTATAACAAAACTATTAACTACTTATTACAAACAAATATTCTAGTTTTTACTAAAAACTAAAAATTACGAAATACAAAAATTATAAAAAAAAAACATCGACTACAAAAAGAAATTAACTCAAAATTATGAAATAACTTAAGTTCGGAAGTCGGTGGCAAAAAACTAAAATAAAGATCCCAAGACACGGACTTCTGAAATTAAAGTTATTTCATTTTGAAGTCGTTTTTTTTTGCGTTGATATTTTACGGCGAGAACTGAAACTGAATATGATCTAGGGGACCTACGGCAAATTATACAACCTTTATGTTAGTTAGGTAGGTAAGTACTTAGTTATTATGACACACCAGCTTACCCAACAGACGTTGTCCAGTCCGAATCGTGACTTATGGTCTTGAGTTCATACAAAAATCTCATAAGTAGATTTAAAAATGACGTTCAGCTTTTTTAATTTTTCTTTCCATAAAAACCTTATTTTAGTCTGTTACGTCCATTTTAAAACAAACAATAGCCAAATCGGTCCAGCCGTTCTCAAGTGATGCGCTTACCAACGAACAATATTTGGATTTTTATTTATACAAAGAGTAACTTAAATAACGCACAACCTCTTAAGGGGTCATTGTACTCATCATTATGAACAACTTTTATTATGGGACCAAACCTGAAAATGCGAAAAAAATCAGCTGTTTTAGTGAACAGCTGATTTTTAACATAATGTAGGCATTATGTTCGCATAACTCGTCAAAATGTTATAGGGAACAGCTGAATTTTTTTTCGCGATTTCATGTTTGGTTCCATAGTAAAAGTTGTTCATAATGATGAGTACAATGGCCCCTTAAGAGGTTGAGCGTTATTTAAGTTACAGCTTGTAGGTATATATACAGATGTCAGGTAAAATATACACATAGATAGGTAAGTAAAATAATATACAAGTTTACTATAATATTCTTTTGTCTTATATTCAATGTCTTCGTATTTACTTTAAAATAGATATTTAGCTTCTCCCTGTATTCGCCTCCGTTTCTTCATGTTCTCCGTCTCCAGAATTTTCATGTGAATCGTTGTGAATTGCCAGTACATCGTAAAAGAGCTCAGCGTGAAACAAGGCTGCTGTTTCTACTTCTATTTCAGCAGCTTTCACTAAAAAATAAAAAAAAACGTGTTGGCCAAACTTCACAGCCGGGGTATCCATAACTAATCACATATAAGTAATAATAGCCGCACGGGTCGATCCATCAGTTTAGCTACGCTTGTCGGGGTTAGTCCCAAAGAGTATAATAATAATACGGGAGGTTAGTCCGTGATGATCTTTACCGAGACTCCTCCGTGCCTCGGAAAACACGTTAGGCCTTTGGTCCCGGCTGTCATTCGTGGATCTTTGACAGTGATTACGGGATGTCAGAAGCCCGAAAGTCTGACAACAGACTTACCAAGGGATAACTTATTACCCAGTTACTGGGTTGTGTAGGTCAAATAGGCAGTCACTCCATGTAAAATCATCCTGCTAGACTGCATCCGGTTAGACTGGAAGCCGACCCCAACATAGTTGGGAAAAGGCTAGGCAGATTGATTGATTGATTGACAATAATTGTAAAAAAAAACTGAGTATGAGTAAAGTTTTGAAAATCGAAACATTTTTTTTTTTGTTACAAATTTTATTTTGATATAATAAACATACAACACTAATAAACTATAACACTATAAATCCATTCCTATTAAAATTATTTCTGAAGAAACATTGTGTTCAAAGCATGGACCTAATGTTCAAAGACGCCCGAGGCGTGCCCAGCCTGAAATCTCTTTCGAACGAGATTTCAAGAACGAGATTAAATCTCGAAAAACGGCTCGAGATTGCATTAATTAAGTTTTGGTGTTTTCTCTATTGTGTTACAGTCCACTGCCAGTCTAACCAGGTGTTAAATGCAGCCAGATATCAGTATTTAACGACTGCTTATTTGACCTATTATTGTCATTGATTACAACCTTTTATCCTTTTCACTTTGCCGTAGTCGGGTAAAAATATAATAAGCAAATACATCCTTGAGACAGATATATAACTAATAGGTATGTACAACTAATGAACTCGCGTGCCAATGCGAATGGTACAATGTGGTTCAAACTTACTGCGTAAGTTCAATACAACTTCATCACTTTTCTTCATTCGGGCCATGTCAGATTCTATTTCATTTTGAACTTTTTCGTAGAACTCTGGGCTGTTGACATCAATATCTTCGTTATTTGGTTGTTCATCCATGTCTTTGGAATATTTTAATAAATTTATAATGATTGGAAACGTTTTTTTATTTTATCTTTACCGCCAATTTTTTTTTTTTTTAATATTTTTATTCATGACCATAGATACAAGTCTTTTAGTCGTATACATAAATGAGTTTTAACAAATGTAATAGTACAAATAGGGCACGTTTTTCACTTTAGTAAATAATAATATCGTCAATGTTTTTACATCCATGTTTTGTTCATTACCAACTTGCCACCCTTTCGGGTTGCCCGCCAATTATTAAAAAAGATGGGTTGCCAGATGTAATTTCTCAAATTTCCCCATTTAAAATTATTTTTTCCCAAAATGATACCTTTTCAAAATAAACCCCCCATTTTAATTTGGCGGAATTATTAAAGAAATTCACAATACATACAATATTTTATATTATTTATTAAAAGTTTTCAGTTCTTAAACTGGACCAAACGAATGTAGGTAATAATTGTACATCTTCGTCTCCCGCAGAGTAGAAGTTTTTGGAATTGAACCAGTTTATCGTTTTAGCAGTCGGCTCAAATTTTGAACATCCGCCACGGGCTGCTAGTCCGTTACTCACCCGTATGTCATCTGTTGCCGTTTCGGTAAGCAGTCGGATTCATAGCTGCTTTTTGACCACGTTCATGATCGAAAAAGCTTTTTCCACACTCGCATTGGCGAAGGGCAAGCTAGATGTAGCTTATTTGACTAAGTGAAACGCTATTTCCCCAGCAGCATTTTTATAATGATATCAGTAACTTCAACCCAAAATTCAGCCTTATTATTTTACAAAAAAACTGGGGTTCGTAGTTTATGGTCTCGACTCGCTCGACTACAGAACGTATACAGGGTAAAATTAAACTACCTAGCGAAACTCCACAGACGTGATGGCTATCGATATCTAAACGCGAGAAAATAAAAAAGGTTTAATGATTATTTGGGGTCGATTACAGCTGGTAGTGTTGTTACTTGAAGTGTGAGTTGATAAAATCGTTTTATCGTCATGAAATATCGAGACCCATCACGTTTGTGAAGTTAACTAAAGAAAAACTGATTATAAACTGTTATTTTAAGTGACTACACGACCGATGGTAGAAGACCTCAAAAACAAAACCATCTAGGTACATCCATCACGTCTACGGAGTTTCACCAGATAATTTACCTTGTATACGCGGGCTACCTGCAAGTTGAAAAAAAAACGCAAGAAAATTTGGCGCTTCACTAGTTACGGCGAGTGCACCAGGGTAGCCCACAAAATTAAAATTTTTTTACGTTCTTTTTTCAATTCGCAAGTCAGTCTAAGTTGTATGTTCATCAAAACATGATTCGCGACCGTAACAAGTATACATTTACATAATTATAATCATTAAAGTCATCAATACAACTCTTTAAGACCTGAATCCTATTGAATGACTGTTCCATGAAATCTTGATTACTGATTCTAATGATTACAATTCTGATTATAATTCTGTAAATACATATTTGTTACGGTCGCGAGTCATACTTTCATCAACATACAACCTGTACTGACTTGAAAATTGCCAAAAACGTAAGAAAATTTTAATTTCACGAGCTACGTGCTCGACCTCGACCATTCGACCGACTAAAAGAGTGTTTCTAGAGTCAGTGTTGCCGCTTAGGAAAAAATAAACTCACCAAACTTTTAAGGAAGTAGATGGCGCAGTTTTCTTATTTATGTTTTTAACGGTTTTCGTCATTTGGGACAAGATTTCACTAGGTAAAACATAAGTTTAGAGGGTTTCCTTTAAATTGTTTAGCAACCAGTTAAATAATATATAACTGCTGTGTTGATCATGAAAAAGTCGCTAAAAGTCACCAGACATTTTTTGTCACTAAATCATAAAAAGTCACCATAAACAGCAAAAACTCACTAGATCTGGTGACATTGTCACTAAAACGGACACACTGACTAGAGTGCGTTTCATCAAATAGCTCCTATGCCGTAATGTTGTCTCCACTGTTAAACTTTACACATGAACCTATTAGGTCCATGGCCATCAACGGTAGCGTATCGTGTTCGTCCTACAACATTAGAGCCAACATTACAGCATACGAACTATTTGATGAAACGCACTCTAATAGGTAACCGTAGACAGTCTACGTAGGTAACTAATTTCAGTATAGTATAAAGTACTGTGTGGTGGTAACTAATAAATAGGGAGCGACCGACTGCCAAACCGACCGTTCTTTTTTTCTTCGTCGATTTTACGGCACTGAAATGACATCTTTTAGACCTCATCTTAAATTTTGTTATTACCTAGGATCTTTCATTCATAGTCAACCACAAACCATAATAACGTGCGCGCAAGATAAGTATGCGCGCGGCTGAAATTGGAACTCGTATGCCGCCGTCTTAAAGTATGTCAGGACAATATGGTTTAATAAATTCAGGTCTACAGTACATTTATGTTCGCATAATTCCTCAAAATGTACTGAACACCTGATATTTTTTTTGCGATTTCAGGTTTGGTCCCATAGTAAAAGTTGTTCATAATGATGAGTACAATGACCCCTTAAAAGGTTATTGGTGTTTTACCAATACCCTGTATAAATCGTCATATTCGTCATACTTACTTTTGTTTTTGTAACGCACAACGTTCGTTCGTCTATAATTGCCGTTTTCTTATCTCAACTTAGAACACCCTATTTTAAAATCTTTCTAGTAACACAAAAATCCTTCTATAGTTAATTAATCCACTTTATCTGAATGAAATGTATTGTATGATTTATAATGGTCTGCCTTGAGTTACATAAGTAGGAAGGTACCTTTAAGTATTATTTTTGGTGGTCCATTTTGAGGTTATGTATAAATCCAAATCTAATTACATATTTTGTTATACTCTATTGTAGCATTCAAATCCATATATTCATTCTATGAAACGGTAAACCTGTATGTGATACTAAAAATACATGGGTGTCTGCCATAGAGCAACACGGGCTCCGGCGGCCCGTGTTGCTCTATTGTTTCTGCCAATCTCCTTTTAATGTCACACAACCAAGGATCTTTTATAAGTTCAAGTCATAAGTGCAAGGAACTTTTATAAGTTCCTTGCACACAACTGACGCTCGCTGTCGTAGACAGTCTCTGTCTACGCTCGCGCCAGCTCACTGCAAACTGGGAGGAGGGGAGCGGGGCTGTTTTGACATCTAAATTGCGCGGTAGCACGAAATATTGACGTCACGTTTGCCAAATATGGGCGTGGTTGATTGTGTACGAGTGGTTAACTGTTGAACAGGTCACCCTTTCTAACTAAGACCACGTTTCCACGAGCTAAAAATCTTGATAAACATGTCAAAGTATAGGTTACAGGCATCATTACGCACGCCATCAATCGCACGCAGACTTATCTTGCGCGCACTTTACCAATTTTTTTTTCCCCAACCCCAAAGATGACATTTCCCGAAATAAAAAGAATCGCTAAAAAAAAACCCCAATCTGGCAACGCTCCTACAGATAAACCAAACAAGATTTAAAAAATATTGTTTCTATATCTTTTTTTAATTTGAGTAAACAATTATTTTAGTAATGTGGGTAATATTCACAACAATTAGGTAACTTTATAAAAATCATAGCTTATTTTCTTAGAGCATTTAATTTAGGTTAAATGCTCTAAGTTTATTTTGCTAGATATTGTCTATAGCAACATTTACTAAAATGGCTTTCGCTGAATAGCCTAGTTTCTTAAACACTTCCATGGAATATTAAAAAGTGAAGATCTTGAATATACGACTAAATTAAATTGTCAAGGAATATTATTTCTGTTTCACTCCTCATACGTAAAACTTTCTAGTGGTGTCGCACTCTATGTAAACGACGCGTTATTGAGTATAGGTTGCATTACCATAGATCTGTCATTGTCACGCCTGTTCAACTCTACTACTCACTTTGGATTCTTTTGTGCAAATTAAAACGAATAAATAACGCTTGTTTTGGATAATTTTGTACTACTCATGATTGTTTACTAATACTTGTGACCGTGCAGTTGATAAGAAATCATTAAAGATGATGAGTGACGACGATCGCGACATCGACATTGAAAGTGATGTAGGTGTTTTCCCGATTTGACAGTTCACTGGGTTCGTGCTGCATGTTTATTTTGCTACTGATAATATTTTTGCACAATTCCAGGCTGAAAATGACTCGGACTCACGTTCCCATGCCAGGAACAGTGTTGGTGGCAGCGGATACTACTCGCAGGTAAATTGTGTTCGTATCCATTTCAAAAGTACTTCTGTTTGTCAGATATTTAAGCAAACCAAACCTTGCATGTACAATAATATGTATGTGTATATATATATATAACTATTATTAATGATAACAAAATCAAATTGATTCGTACACATAGTTTTTAGCAGAGATGTTGATTGCAATGTGTACTATCAACGAAACTGCTGAACCGTGACACTCAGGGGAATCTTTAATGTTACAGGCAGAAAAAAGAGCACATCACAATGCATTGGAGAGAAAGAGAAGAGACCACATAAAGGACAGTTTTACATCACTAAGGGAATCAGTACCAGCTCTCCAGAATGAGAAAGTGGTATGTTCAAAAATTGTAAGCATTCACATTTTACATGTGGCATTGACCTTTATTTTTATAGTTTTTAAGTTTTTCATTACGAAATGGATGAATGGTGTAGATAATATTTGTTGTTAGGTACCAAGACTTGACTGAAAGTTCAAGGTTAGCTACAGGTTATCTAATGGTAACTTTATCTAGTGAGCCTATAACAATGATGCTATATCTGGTGAATCTGTGATTAAATCAATTTATTTATAAAATCAATTAGCTTAGTTTTCAGTACCTATTACAAATTTACAAGCTCCTGCTATTTGTTACTAGTAGCTAAGACTTATTAACACCATTCCATCCACAAATGAGAGATGCTTATTTCATAATTATTGCACTTGTGATGGATTTTGATAACACACTCTTTTTAGTGCTTGTCATTTTAGTGATTATTATACTTTTACCAAATAGTATCCATAAAGAAGGTTGCAAAATCAATAAAATGAAATATGATTAAAGCTGACTTTACACTGCATGCTTGCATAAAACTTTTTTACTCAGAACTATTTTAAAACATTTAATAATTCAGTAAGTTATAGATACATTTTCTATAAAATTATTAAATTTTAACTCCTTATTTGACTTCAAAGAAGTATTGATTGTTACAGGCAAGTCGAGCACAAATATTAAAAAAGGCTGCTGAGTACATACAATTTATGAGAAGAAAAAACAATTCACACCAACAAGACATTGAGGACTTGAGGAGACAGAATAATATCCTTGAAACACAAAGTAAGTAACAGTTATGATTTTTGTGCCCCTTTTTCCCATCTGGATTGGTTGAAATGAAATGCCTATCCAAAGACTAAAATTGTCTATATAAATTTTTGAAAAAAGAATAGAAAAGATGGATGGATTGTGTGAGGAATGATATGAAGAAGAAGGGAGTGAATGATAGTGGTTGACAGGGGAGTACTGAAGGAAACATAGTGCACCAACTCCCAAGTAACATGAGACAAGGGCAGGAAGTTGATGATGATTAATTTTAAAGAACTTTGTATGTACTTTCTGTAACCATTTTGCTCACCTAGTATATACAATATCTACTTTTTTCACATTTTATTATTTTAGATTATGCATGTTTAAACAAGTATGCGAATGGGTTTATATTAGAGATGGTCCGACTATGACTTTGACCGACTAGCCGATTAGTCGGCCAAGCCGAACATTATTTTTGCTTGTTATGTTAGATAGAAGTTTATTTTATTTTATTTGATTTCTGAATCTAAGTCCAATTAAGTAATTAAAGAAAGAGTTTCTATCCTATTTATAAACTGTTTGCTCAATAATTTAGTTTTTTTTTTGTTAGATAGAAGTATGATATTCCTTTAGTTCTTTTAAATACATATTATTTACATTTTTTAATATTTTTATAAAAACATAAAATAAAAAAAATAAAAAACATTTAAAAATATAAAAAAATAGTAGCCCACTGATATCGAGAACGGGGTCCAAGCAACCAGAGCTCCAGAGAGTGGAACCTCCTCACTATGCGTGCCGTGTCCAGGGTACTGCTTTCTGAATCAAGCCCTTGAACCAGCTGCGCAATGAGAGCCTTCTGAGGTGTTGGTCGAGGCACTCCGCTATTAGGCCATTAATCGTAACGATTACCGGTACAATGATTGCAGAGTCTACGTCCCACATGTCGACAACCTCGTGAGCTAAGTCAAGATACTTGATTTTTTTATCTTTCTCAGCTTTCACGAGATTCTCGTCATGGGGGATAGCGATATCAACAATCATTGCACGGCGCTCTTGTCGATCTGTCACCTCAATATCAGGCTTATTAGCTACAATAGTCCTGTCAGTGATGATAGATCAATCCCAGTAGTATTAATAAGAGTAAAAATTAGGCTGACTAGTCGGCGGTTTTAGCCGACTAGTCGCCGGCTACAAATATGGCCGACTAGTCGGCTTTCCCGACTAGTCGGTACATCACTAGTTTATATGAAACCCAATTTTGCATTTTTACACCAGAATTACACCACCACATTACTAGGTAAGCGATTTGGTTGTGTGATGTACAGGCAATTAGACAAATAAAAAACAAAGACCTTCAATTTATTTTATGTTTTACAAATATCTTTTATTATGCTATTTAGTTCTCAAGTGCCCTTGTCTTGAATACAAGGTTAAATTTCAATGACAGACCAAAATTTGTATGGCTATCCAAACAGATCTGATTGGACCGTGTTATGCAGAAGGCAGCCATGTCGGGAAAAGTACAAACAGACTAATTATAAGCATTTTTCTGTCGCTGGTTGCATCATGGATGCATGGACATGGCTGCATTTGATGGCTCATATCTACGTGATAAAAAAAAATAATACATAAATAGAGATAATGACATGGCTGTTTTTGCAAAAAATCTTGTATGTCGAAATTAGTAGGTATGACTGTGTTTATAAAACATTTTTGGAAAAAGTGCCATATGGCTGCTTCTGCGTAATTAGGTCCAATTTGACCTTTAAGGTAGCAATCCCAAAAATTCTTGCATCATCATCATCATCTGCCTAGCTTCCCCCCCCCCCCCCCCCAAATACCAGAATATATCAAAGCCGGAAAGCAATTTGGTCGTATCTCGAAAAATGGCATTTTTTTGCATCATCGAAATCAGAAAAATTACTGCGTCGGACGGTCTGAGCATTGTTTTCCTACAATGTTTATTTTTATGATACGAAGTTGACTTTTCTAAACTTGTAACAAAACATACTTCAAAATGCTGTAAATACCATAAAATCAACTACTTTTAAATGTTATATAGATACTGCAAAATCGTACCAAGATACAGCAATATTGCTGCTTGATACCAATTCCTGTGACTATTACCAAACGCATGTTAGACTAACTTCAGAATCTATCGTTAGTGGCATATGATAAATTTCATTATAAGAAATACGTGTTCCAAAAATGACTACTCCGATTCAGCTAGTTTACGAGTTTGGATTTTTTAAAATAGTTTTTTGGCTCTGGTGTAAAGTTGAACTTTTCGAGATACTACTTATAAATAATAGATCTGTTATTTTGCATACAAGAATGATTGTACCTATTGTAATGACCTAACTTAAACCTTATTAACAGTATTTATAGGGTTATCGCGCCCCCCGGTCTACTCCTTGATATACAATGGTCTCTGTTGCACCATGTAACATGAGGCAGCAGGGGCTAGTGTGAATCTTTGGGTTCATTCGAGTAATCGAGTCTGGTTAAACCATGCTGGGGGTCTTGGTGCATTTCATTCATTCATTCATTCTAGACATGCGCAAAACAGTGCATCAAGAAGTGATGTGATATGTCATTACATTTCGCGCCGAGTAATATTACATTTTACCATCACTTTAAACATCACGCGTAATGCCGCGCGATGTGCCCGCTATAAGTATTACAGCGATATTGTAATGCAATGTTTGGGTATAATAGAAGTTAGAACATAACCGACATATACCGATTCCGAACATTGCCGAAGTACGTCGTTCGCCGTGCCAACCGCCCAGTCAGTACTGTCATGTTGGTGAGATACGTGATGCTATGCGTGATGCTTAATTTTGTCGAGTAATGTGTGATGCTACAGTACGCGGTCGGGTGATATTACGTGTAATACATCACTCGCATTACTTACACATGTCTAATTCATTCATTATCACCGCCAGGTGAACTGCACACATACCTTCCCAGTTTTAAAACAAATTCTTCCTTTCATACCGTCCTTTTTCGCAACCCAAACTACAATAACCAGCACCCTAATTGCGTAACACACTATCGATTGGAGTTTGAATCAATTTGAAGCAAATTGCTAATCCATCGTTTCATATGTTCGAAAGTTTTGTTTGGCCAACAGCGTAAAGAACGCAATGAATGTTGTTGAACTGTCAAAATGAAACCGATTCCGATTGATGGTGTGTTACGTAATTAGGGTACAGGATCCATTATTCTTAATATTTATTTTCAAACAGAATAAGTACATACATAATGAATGTCACAGGTGACACAGATATTTAATACGGTTTTTAGATGATGATATAGATGGTATAAATGGGGGTTTTCTCATTTATACAATTTCAACCTAATTCTTGTCTCACCATTACTGTAATGCGCAATTTAATTATGAACAAAGTAATTCTTTCCCACTGTAGAACGCGATTGGATTTCGCTTCCCAAGAATGCGTCTCATTTCACAGATTTTTTCATGCATTAGCAAATCGTGTGTATGCACTTGGGGGGTAGTTGGCACTACTGTTCGTTTTTTAATCCCAGATACTAAATTGACATTTCAAATGTTCCATGTCTCATTTTTTCATTTCATACTTTGACATTTGCACCTGTCAAATTAGTCTCTGAGATTATAAACAGACCGTAACAATGCCTTTCATTTTGACTGTTCAACAACATTCATTGCGTTATTTACGTCGTTGACCAGACGAATTTTTCAAACATGTTTACAGGATGGGTAAAAAATCGTGGATCAAACGAAACAGGGCGATAATTGTGGTGATTTTCAGTAAAAAATACCTCTGTGGTAGAGCCCTACCATGATCTCCTTAAAAGTTATGACAATTTGAGTGTTTTTAAGAAAATACCACAATTTGTAATAAATAGGCAATCAATCTGCCTAGCCTATTCGCAACTATGTTGGGGTCGGCTTCCAGTCTAACCGGATGCAGCTGAATACCAGTATTTTACATGGAACGACTGCCTATCTGACCTCCACAACCCAGTTACTGGGTAATACGATACCCCTTGGTAAGACTGGTTGTCAGACTTTCGGGCTTCTGACGACCCGTAACGACTATAATATAATAATTTTTCGTGAGACTTAAAAGATATTGAAAAAGTGCCAATACTCAAAAATCATGGTACCCACTGTCATAAAAGCAGTTTTTTAGCGATGATATATTTCTTAGAAGCAAATAAACACAATTTATTGTTTTAAAATAGGTACCTATTTTACTCTTAATTGCCTAGTTATTACAGGAGTTCGTGGCTAAGTAATAACAGCCGCACGGGTCGATCCATCAGGTTAAGCTACGCTTACCGGGGTTGGTCCGGGGATGGGTAACCATCTTTTCATACCGAGATTCCTCCGTGCCTCGGAAAGCACGTTAAGCCGTTGGTCCCGGCTGTCATTCGTGGATCATTGACAGTCGTTACGGGTCGTCAGAAGCCCGAAAGTCTGACAACCAGTCTTACCAAGGGGTATCGTTTTACTCAGTAACTAGGTTGTGGAGGTCAGATAGGCAGTCGCTCCATGTGAAATACTGGTATTCAGCTGCATCCGGTTAGACTGGAAGCCGACCCCAACATAGTTGGGAAAAGGCTAGGCAGATTGATCAGCTCCTCGTAAAACATTATTCGAACTTCGAAAAGAAAGAGACTATCTGTGTCCTTTTCACACTTAGGATCATAGCTCACGCGCTTGCTGCGTGGACGCCTTTTGTTTGAGTGCGGCCAGAAAAGCACTCAAATAGTCATAACTTTTAAGGAGAACTATCGCCCTGTTTCGTTTGATCCACGATTTTTTACCCACCCTGTGTGTGGATATATTGGATATTCGGATGCATACTTCCCTAAATGGAATGGATATGCAATGCACTTTTGTATCGATCGAAAAAATCTTGGGATTCCGCAATTGATAAATTTGGTTCATTTTGAATCGAATGCAAGCTAATGTTATAAAGTAGGTTTCAAACTGGCATAGCAAAAGTCAGGATAAGTAATGTAAAAAAATAATTTCAAGTAAAAGACATACAAATGATTGTGTGATCCCGGTTTTTTTTTTTAAATAAATAATACCACATATTTAAGAAGTCGTTTCCATCCATGTATCCAATTAGTTGTACATTCCCGGATTTACTGGAATCCCGGGACTTGCAATAAAAAAAATATGTAATAAATCTATAAGAAGCCGCTTCCACAATAGTTTTTTTTAGTCAAAAATAACTTTAGGTAAATATGCATCCGATTATCCGATCTCTTATGTAGCAATGGGTTACCTTCAAAATCTTTTGGATTGTAATTGAATGTGTTATGCAATTATACACTGTCCACTAGGTTATTCACTTTTTGACACCTGTCAGTTTCATACTAACTAATATGTGTTTTGCGAATTTGATCCTTATTACAGCTAGAAATTGTCCAACTGACGGGTGTCAAAAAGTGAATAACCTAGTGAACAGAGTATTGGTGGGGTACTGATTACTGATCAACTTTTCAAAACTTAATTATTACCTTTACAGTAAGAGCATTGGAAAAGGCTCGACAATCGGGCAACTATTCTGATGCCCACGAATTGGGGCTCGGCATCAAATCGGAAGGCGATTCACATGACACTGACAGTTCCGACGGAGAGGCGACCACGCGCAGGGTTAAGAAACTTAAGATCAACGGAGTCATGTCTAGTAATTAAGCAGGTTGTGAGATGAATAGTTCGTCTTAGCGAATGATGACACAGACTTCACACAAATTGTTAACCAATAAGGCTGGAATTATAATCGTCCGCGAGGCCAGGCGGGTTGGCCGCTCTGGTGCGGTTCACGACGAATCATGTGAGCTTCGGTCCTGCAAACTTGTGATATCGTGGCACAGAGGCTGTTCCGCCCAGTCTCGCGGTTAGTATAATTCAAGTCTCGCAAATTACTTTGTTCCAATACATAATTATATTTTTGATACAGATGAAATGAAATTAGGTAACTTTAATGTGTAGTGTGATAGGCCGGATTCTCACTACGCCGGGCCGGTGGTTTTGCCGGATTCCGTCACCCAGATCTAGGTGTTCACATTATATCGGATCAAGTCATTCGTCTGACCTACAGAATGAGATACTGGTGCAAACTCGTTCATATAACCGGGCGTTTGATCCGCAGTGACAAAACATCCGACAAAAATACAGGACTCGGAATTTATACAGGATCTGGTTAAATGTGAACAGCTTCGTATAATTTGTACAGTCAATGGACCTTCCGTGCAGTGTTATGGGCTCGGCAAAACGCTGGTCTGGCATAGAGGGAACCCGGGCTTAGTGTTTTGTCTATATTGTAATAGTTTATATGTATACACTGACTAGTTTTACATAGCATTACATAGTTTTGTTATGTGTTGTTTTCTGTACATAATAAATTAGGAATTTGGAAATGTATGTATTTATACCGCCTGATAAGTTCTAACAATATTTATGTACTCTACTAAATGCTAAATGTAATGACAGAATAAATTATAATCAGTTATCATTAGACGTTTTTATTCAGTCGGTTAATTTGAAATTCTAAATAGTCTAATGTTAAAGTATACAGTACACATTCTTAGGAGTTATTTTTATGTGATTATTAATAATAATTATACAATTAAATTGGTTTATTTCTGTTGTAATAATGGCAATTATTGCTGATTGATTTATCTTTCTAACACTTTAAGTACGTTCTTTGATAAATAATTGAATTTTCTTATTGATCTGTTTTTAATTATTTTTGTTATGAAAGATTATTTTTAAGTGAGAAACAATTCATTTGTAATTTTAACCTATCATTGATCGATGATTAAATATTTTTAATTTAATGTTTTATAAAACCATTTAACTTCTGTAAAATCGTTTTCCACTCCTAATGATAAATGCCAATTTATGCGATTACCACCTGCATGTCTTGCAGTTCTATTTTTTTTAAATAACATTATTGTTATGTGTGTATTTTTACAATTTTTATAGAATATTTTATTATATTACTTACTGATTATAACCCGCATTGAGGCATGGAGTACCATAAAATGAGGACACCAACATTAATTTACCAACTATAAAATGTACCGAGTTAATCTGAGACACATTTTCGTCTTCGAGAGTACAATAAATTCATAAAAGTATACTCTTTGAATCCTGGCCAATCTGCCTTTATAAAAATGCTCATTTGCGAAACTTGCAATTTAATTTCCCGGTGAACGCAATAAGAAGAAGCAATAATACAATTTTTAGCGTCTAAACAATGCTTATAAGGTAGGTAGAGTTTACTGGGCAATTAAATGACTTCGTGTAAATCAGCCTTATCCTAAGGGCGAGAATACACATGGCTGCATCTTGCACAAATGTATGCAAGTAACTTGCTTGCCGTGTGCCATAACTTCTGATTGGTGCATGTCTATCGTTGTAAAACAGCGGTTGACAACGGATATTTATCCGAAATAACCGGAAACAACCTATTAACAACGGGGGACTCCCGATCGTTTATCCGACTGCACGCTAAAAAGTTTGGTTATGTGTTGAGCCCAAATGATTTTATTTATAACGTTAAAATGGTTTTTTACGATAAAGGAAATGTTGTTTGTTGCCCTTGAAAACCCGTTAAAAGTTTTGTATCTCTTCACCCTTGGGTCTCTATTTACCCCGTTTTACCGGTGTATTCTCTTTCGTCCCCTTGCCGTCGTCCCCCTAGTGGCACGTACGGGAATTTAATAAATAATATTAAATTCAATCCATAATTTATTCCCGTTCGTCTAACTGATTTTGTCAGTGGGACGAACGGGAATAAATTAGAATAAAGATACCGCCTATCATGTCGCAGGTCGTGGGATCGATTCCCATCCAGGATAAACATTTGTGTGCATGAACATGTCTGTTTGTCCTGAGTCTGGGTGTAATTATCTATATAAGTATGTATTTACAAAAAAAAAGTAGTGTATGTAGTATATCAGTTATCTGGTTTCCATAGTACAAGCTCTGCTGAGTGTGGGATCAGATGACCATGTGTGAATAATGTCCCAGAATATTATTATATTATATTAATATAATTTTTAAATTCCTGCTCGTGCCACCAGGGGGACGACGGGAATACACCGTTTTACCCGGTAGTACCTACCTTCCTACGTTAATAATACGAAACTCGTAAATAATTAGGTACAAACTATTACTGTCGTGCATCGTGCTTCCGATGCCATTTCAATGTATCCATTTCTAGCCGTCAAAAATGGTATGCAACGGTTGTTATCAAAAAAAAAAAAAAAAAAAACGTTTTCAATCGTGCGGTTGCAGATCCACTCCACATCTATTTGAATGTCACAATGGCATGCATGCCAGCTACTACATAGTTTTGTACAATTTAGGCGTGTGTATTCTCGCTCTAATGTATGTACTTACCTACTGTCGAAAGACGCTCATAAGTACCTCTAGAATTAAATAAAAAAACAGAAGTTGATCGATAAAATTTGATTATGTTCGATGCTAGTTTACTTTAATAAATTCATCGTGAATGTACCAAAATTAATTTTTAATAGAATCGATGAAATGATCCATGATTGTAAGATAATTCAATATGAAGTGATAGATGTAAGTTTTAGTCTTCTTGAACAATTAATTCGTATAAGATCACGGTACAAAAATGATGCACGTAACTAACAATGTACGTACATTTATACATGATGGATCGCTTAAGTCGATCCGTACAGTTGATGCATTTCACGAGCGCGCGTCTATTTAAACCTTAAGGAGGAAGCTCCAGGTAGCCCGCGAAATTAAAATTTTCTTAGGTTTTTTGCAACTTGCAAGTCAGTACTAAGTTGTATGTTGATTTAAGTATGATTCGCGACCGTAACATATTTGTATTTACAAAATTATAATCATTAGAATCAGTAATACGACTCCTTAAGTTAGTATAATCCTAAATGTCAAGATTTCATGAAATAATCTTTCATTAGGATTATATGAACTTAGGGCCGGTTTTTTGATCTGTAGTTAACTCAACTTGATGAATTTTGGCTAAATCTGAAAGGCTAAACATGAATGAGTTACGGCATTAGTTACTATTTTTTAACAAGAATGGGCTAACATGAATACATTCATGTTTAGCCTTTCACATTTAGCCAAAATTCAACCATTAGTTACTATGTTTGACCATTGGTTGAGTTAACTACGGATCAAAATAGCGGCCCTTAAGCAAAATTCAACCATTCGTTACTATGTGTAACCATTAGTTGAGTTAATTACGGATCAAAAACCGGTCCGTAGAGAGTTTTATTGATGATTTTAATCGCGAATCATATATCATCATCATCACCTGCAAATGGCAAAAAAAACTTTTAATATCCCGGGCTACCTGGAGCTTTTGCCTTAATGACAATTACCTAAAAATGGTCAACAAACGCGCGTTTTCGATTTGCAACGACAATTACAAAATTAAGTGCAATATTTCGTGTGCTTATTTATCTTGTACGATAATATTATTTTTATATTTTGTCATTGCAAGAAAATGTTAGATAATAATATTTAATAAGTATAGAAAGTTATTTGTAAAGCTACGAAAATGTGTTTGTTCTTGAAGACTAAATAGTTTTAACGTAAAAAATATACATAAATACTCTGTTAAAATTTTGTTTCATTTTTCACACTATTGGACTCCGATTTAAATATCAGAAGACATGCAGCTGGTCGATTCTGTAAAAATCTCACCGTAAAAACTTGCGTGGAGTGAGCTGTTTTTGTTATCCCTCTGATGCTAGGGATTGACCAAGTATTACGTAGATTTACAATCATAATCGAGATTTTAATAATATTTTTATGCTAATTCTATTGAATTTTAAATTATTTCAAAGAAAACAGAAATGCAGTTAGACACTCAGTTTAGTTTTTTTTTTCTATATTTTTTTTTAGACACCACGAACAATAAATAAATAAAATAAAACTAGCTACTATTTAAGCTAGCTACTAAAGAAAATGCGCATGGAAATTGTTGTTTATATTATGAACCCATTGGCTGAATAAATAAACGCAATCGCGATGAGTTTTGAAGAAGCGATTATTATCGATCAATTCGAGTAAAGACTGCGCGACGTTGTACAGTTTTGTTATTAACCAAACAAATCTACTCAATAAGAGACTGAGCGTGTCAAGTAATCGAGTGCTACTAAAAGTGGCTTTACCATATAATTTAACCCCACACAAACTATGTAGAAACTAAACGATGTTTGTGTTTTTGCAGTCATTTAAATAAAAAGACGTGCAGATACTACAGTAGGTACTAATTACCCAATATTCTGAACGTCTTGAGATTTAACTTTATTTTTCAGTTTTTCAAAATAATTGCCACCACAATTAATACACTTCTGCATCCTTTTTTTAATCTTTCTTAGTTTATAGAGGGTTTGATTAGTATGACCATGCCACTAGACGTACAATTTCGTATAATTTTTTAGCTGTCTTGGACAAAGGAGCAGCCAAGGTATTGTTATACATGCCAACATTAATATAATTAAAACTGTTTTCTATGAAATAGTAGTTACTTCTCTCGACCTCGTTCCGGACACATTCCGCTAAAATATGAGTGGTATCCTCTACTTTATCACACTCGGAAAAATTGGGCGAATCACTCTTTCTCCTTAGAAAGGCGAAGCTATTCAACGGAATATGTCCCGAACGTAATCTGAAAGCAGTTAAAATCCAAGGAAGGCGGGAAAGGCTATGTTGAATGGTTCTATACCAAATTCCCTTACTTAGTGACCTCTCATCAAAATATTATTTCCATAATTCTAAACACTGGTCGCGAACTCGATACAAGTCACTATGTAGGGGACAACATTTAACAGGTAAGTACTCCATCTGTGATAGCCTCTTTTGCTAAACGATCCACTTCCTCATTTCTATACAAGCCAATATAGGATATAGGAATATCCATGGAAGAACAATTCTTTTGTCTTGGACCTTGCCAATGGAGTCTAAAATTTTATAGGCTACCTCGACAATTCGAGGTGCATCGAGCACTCTTAGAAGTGTTGCAGAGCACTCGTGGAATCGGTCAATATTAAATAGTTACCTGATTCGAATGACTTAATGTATGAAATAGCTTCAGAGATCGCTAGTAGTTCAACGTGCATTATTGAAATTTTAGCACTTATCTAAACTTTATACGTATAGATGCCTTCGTTTGCGGATCAAAAACAGCCCATCCCGACTCGTTACCTTCCTGTGACCCATCAGTACCTATAGAGTGTGTAAAAATGTAAATAATTTGCATTTAGATACTAATCACAAATTTCATGTAATTTCACCTACTCATGTTTCGGTTTGTCTCATACACGGTTTTAGTAAAACCGTTTTACTACATTGGATAGGTCCACTTTGCTCACCCACGTATTCAAAGAAAATCTTTCCAATTGCTGCGATGAAAGTACCTATAGGGTAGTCATTAAGAAACTCATGTACAGTCACGAGCATTAGTATGTATACACTTAGCCAATTTTAGAACTGTATTTCTTCTATTGTATTGATTATAATCGTATGTTGTTACAAACATAGCGTTTTGGATAACATAGAATTATGAAACAGGTAGGGATCTCTAAATTGCTATCGCTGTTTCACGAGAAAATCGCTTTTGAATTTCCCTAAGTGTATACATATTCGTGCTCGTGACTGTACCGTCACTAATAGTGTTTTTTTTTACGTCTCCAATAACCATGACTCGGCAAGACTGTTGTCAAGATGAATATTTTACTGCCCCGGAACGAATTCACCTTCAACCAATATTTGCCGGCTAAGAAGTTAGTACCTGCGTAAACGTAAAGGTTGAATGTGAAGCTCACACTCCATCACGTGTATTAAACCAATAACCAATAACAAACAACTTCTGCATCCTTATAAACCAATCACTAAAAATGTCTTTCCATGTTTGTTCAGGAATTTCCGCACATATATTGTCCCAGGCCGAAAATAAAGCTTCTTCTTTACCATTTCAATTTACTTTTCACGAAAGGAAACAGTCCAAAGTTACATGGTGCCAAGTCTGGGCTGTAAGAAAGTTCGTTCAAGAAGTTTCAAGCCGGCATTGCAAGATGAAACATTGGCATGTAACGTCGGCACGATGTGCCAGAGCATTATCATGATGAAGATACCAGGTGCAGCAGAGTTGTAACTTTGGACGAAGCTTCTTGAATTCCTGAATAAGTTGAGGAAGGCAGACAGTGGTGTACCAAGCAGCGATTACAGTCTACTGCTCACGGAGAACTACTTGTTCAATAATTCCCCGAATACCGAAAAAAAACCACGACCATTTTCTTTTTTATCGACTTAGATTTTTTTACTTCAGTCGGAGTTTCTTCGCCTTCTATCACCCATATTTTATTTGCTGCTTTGTGGGCATGTTGTAATAATAAAGCCACGTTTCATTGCCCGTGACGATTGAAATGATGCCTATAGATTTTCCGTTTTCAAACATTGCAATCATGCAATCATTTTTAGGGTTCCGTACCTCAAAAGGAAAAACCGGAACCCTTATAGGATCACTCCTGTGTCTGTCTGTCTGTCCGTCTGTCACAGCCAATTAGCTCCGAATCTAATGGACCGATTACGTTGTTTGGTACACTTATGAGTTTCTGTGACCCAAACACGGACGTGTAACGTAAATAAATGAATTTTGAATATGGGGTCAATTTTGGGGGTAAATAAGAAAATTTAAAAAAAAGTTTTGCAAACTGTAGGTACTTACTTACCGTGTGATAATATACCTATATCAAATGAAAGGGCTTACTCTGAGGGTCTCAAATATAAACATAATATTTAAAAATTAATTGGTATTAAAGTTATTTAAGAAAATTGACCATTCCCCCGCCATTATTTCCGAAACGAATGCCTAAAATTTTGAAAAAAATACAGATTATAGTTCTATACCTATAGATTACACGAAAGCCTATAAGAAGTCTATGGCCTTAAAATAACATGGTAAATCTCTCAGTATTGTTTTATTTTATTTTACTTTATTTGGAAAAAAGAAAACGATATTACATTACAAATAACACTTACCAGTAAGGTATATAAAACAAAATCAATGTAATAACCACAACATTTTTTATTGTGCGTACTTACATTTGCAATTGGAAAGTATGGGAGAACATGTTTTTCAACTACAATGTTAAGTTTGTACTTGTTCTTGGGATTAATTGGCCGGTTTTTTTACACCATTTAACTCGCCGTTCTTTTTGTTCATCGGTAAGTTTATGTGGAATCCAAAGAGTACCTACAAACTTTTCTATAACCTAAATGAAGGTGAATAATGAAATGTAACGCTGCTGAGCCAATCTGCAGTAAGGAATTTATTTGCCGGTAGGTTATTCGTCGGTCAGATTTTAACTGCAGAAATATTTTCTGCAGTAACTGGTCCTGAACGGGGGTCGTCTTCTAGGTTAGAACAGCCATGCTCAAACTGTTTGTATCATCTGTACACGGTTGCACGAGAGGGACAGTCATTACACCAAGAGTAGGCTTAATTTCTTCTAAACAGTTTTCTGGACGCAATCCACGTATAAAGTTATAACGCAAGATTGCGCGATATTCGATAGTCGTCCACGAAGCCTTATTGAACTTGTTCGAATACGGATCTGCGGCAATACCACAGAGTACTTTAATTTAGAGGAGCAATACTGAATGCAATCAAATGACAACTGACATTAACGTAGGTATATCAAATCAAACTACGTGCCGCTTTAGTATTATTAAGTATCTCAAGACTTTCATAACACCCTACGTAGCTTATACAACAACTTTTATTTATGTTCACAATGTTCACAAAACGTAGGGAGTACCTACCTAGCTGATTTTTTTTTTCGCGATTTCAGTTTTGGTCCCATAGTAAAAGTTGTTCATAATGATGAGTATAAAGTATACCCCTTAAAGTAAATCCCTCGTTTAACCTAACACTGTGTATATTCAGTCAGGTCTATTAGAAAATAAATCAGAATTTATATTTTCTTCATTATCGTTGATATCACATGAGCCTCTATGTTGAATGTAAAAAGTTATAAAGTTTTTTTTTTAATTTATCTCCATTCTTATTTTTTTTATTTATTCCCTTATCCCAATTGGTGGTTCAATTGGTAGTGTAATTAACTGTGTACGTCTTTTAAACTGTTTTAGCTCTTTAAATTTAATCTGCCTTCTTAAATAGATCTGCTGATAATTTCCAAATAGCCCACGGTTATGTAGTTTGAAAATTGTTTAGTGCTAGGTTATTGTTTTACCATCTTTAAATTAAAATCCAAGATGGCGGCTGCGAAAATTTTAAATTTTTCATCACAGGTGTCGTTTTCATGGTTTTTGAGGGTGCTAAATCCGATAGTCAGGTCAAAATGAAAATCCAAAATGGCTGCGAAATAAATTAAAATTTCCACATTATTCGTCATGAGTGTCGGTCATGGTTTCTGAGGGTACTAAAGCAAATGAGGTCAAAATGAAAATTCAAGATGGTGGCTGCGAAAATTTTGAAATTATTCGAGATGGGTGTCGTTTTCATGGTTTTTAAGGGTTCTAAAGCCAGGTCAGGTAAAGCTGAAAATCCAAAATGCCAGCTGCGAAAACAACGAAAATTTTCTAATTATTTGTCATGGGTGTCGTTTTCATGGTTTTTGAGAGTGCTAAAGCCGACAGTCAGGTGAAAATGAAAATCCAAGATGACGGCTGTGGAATTTTTCAAATTATTCGTCATGGGTGTCGTTTTCATGGTTTTAGAGGGTGCTAAAGCCGATAGTGAGGTCAAAATAATAATCCAAAATGGCGACTGCGTAATTTTTTATAAGCAGAGCTGTCTTCGAACAAATCGTCATTCACTAACTAGAGGTTCTGAGCCCGGTAGCCACGCAGCCAGCTCTGATCCTTAGTACGACTAGTTCCTGCTTCGATAGCCTAGCAGTCCTCAGGAACTAGCCAGCTAGGGGAGGTCTGAAGGGTGATAGCCACGCAGTCCCTTTCATCCCTCCACTCAGGGTTGTCACAAGACATTAATTATTGTAACGTGTACCGTAATATCAGTTAAGTTGCCAATAAACTATCATCAAGTTCAACGGGGCTTTAATTTCACAAACAGCAACCCTACATTTCTAATTATTTTAGAGAACTTTGGATCCCATATATTGCACTGGCCTTTCATTTAGTAAATTCTTTGTTTTCCACGGCTGCTAGACAATCTCGAAGTCTCTTGTGAATAGATTTTATTTACGTGTCATATTTTTTATATTTTTTTTTTTACAGATATCATGCTCTGGGTACATTGAAAATGCACTTCGACAGGCTTTTAATTTTGTACGATGTCTAATCTAATAGATTTAGACCTAATAGATTTTGTATCGTCTTTGAAGTAATAGAGCTCAAATTCACGAATAAAAAATCTGTAAGGTAAAATTTACGCCATGCATTTTGACAGACTTGCCAGTAGCAGCAACCCAACAGCAACCTTATTGTAAGGAGAGTAAAGATCACAGTGATTTTGACAGACTTGTCAGTAGCAGCATCCCAACAGCAACCTTATTGTAAGGAGAATAAAGATCACTGTGATTTTGATAGACTTGTCAGTAACAACAATCCTACAGCAACCTTATTGTAAGGAGAATAATGATCATTATGATTTTGACAGACTTGTCAGTAGCAGCAACCCAACAGCAACCTTATTGTAAGGAGAATAAAGATCACTATGATTTTGACAGACTTGTCAGTTGCAGCAACCCAACAGCAACCTTATTGTAAGGGGAATAAATACCACAGTAATATTGACAGACTTGTCAGTAGCAGCAACCTTATTGTAAGGAGAATAAAGATCACAGTGATTTTGACAGACTTGTCAGTAGCAGCAACCCAACAGCAACCTTATTGTAAGGAGAATAAAGATCACAGTTATTTTGACAGACTTGTCAGTAGCAGCAACCCAACAACAACCCTATTGTAAGGAGATCAAAGATCACAGTGATTTTGACAGACTTGTCAGTAGCAGCAACCCAACAGCAACCTTACTGTAAGGAGAATAAAGATCACAGTGATATTGACAACAACCTTATTGTAAGGGGAATAAAGGTCACAGTGATATTGACAGACATGTCAGTAGCAGCAACCCAACAGCAACCTTATTGTTAGGGGAATAAATACCACAGTAATATTGACAGACTTGTCAGTAGCAGCAACCTTATTGTAAGGAGAATAAAGATCACAGTGATTTTGACAGACTTGTCAGTAGCAGCAACCCAACAGCAACCTTATTGTAAGGAGAATAAAGATCACAGTTATTTTCACAGACTTGTCAGTAGCAGCAACCCAACAACAACCCTATTATAAGGAGATCAAAGATCACAGTGATTTTGACAGACTTGTCAGTAGCAGCAACCCAACAGCAACCTTATTGTAAGAAGAATAAAGATCACAGTGATACTGACAGACTTGTCAGTAGCAGCAACCCAACAGCAACCTTATTGTAAGGGGAATAAAGATCATAGTGATATTGACAGACTTGTCTGTAGCAGCAATCCAACAGCAACCTTATTGTAAGGGCAATAAAGATCACAGTGATTGTGACAGACTTGTCAGTAGCAGCAACCCAACAGCAACCTTATTGTAAGGAGAATAAAGATCACAGTGATATTGACAGCAACCTTATTGTAAGGGGAATAAAGATCACAGTGATATTGACAGACATGTCAGTAGCAGCAACCCAACAGCAACCTTATTGTAAGGGGAATAAATACCACAGTAATATTGACAGACTTGTCAGTAGCAGCAACCCAACAGCAACCTTATTGTAAGGAGAATAAAGATCACAGTGATATTGACAGCAACCTTATTGTAAGGGGAATAAAGATCACAGTGATATTGACAGACATGTCAGTAGCAGCAACCCAACAGCAACCTTATTGTAAGGGGAATAAATACCACAGTAATATTGACAGACTTGTCAGTAGCAGCAACCCACCAGCCACCTTATTGTAAGGAGAATAAAGATCACAGTGATTTTGACAGACTTGTCAGTAACAGCAACCCAAGGGTATTTAGTCTGAACGGCCCAAAGCGAATGGACCGCGGGCCATTCGATTGTAAACAAAAATCGTTTACGTTCCAAAAGACCAGTGATAAAATGATTATGGTTCGAGTCGTGCGGCTTTTAATACTTAGCCAAGAGCTACTTAGGTAGGGATGTGTAGATACGCATAAGCGTATCTAACATGTTGATCACTTTGTTGGGAGAGTTGTTGGCAATTTGGCATGTTTGTTACTAGTGGGGACGCAGCTAAAGCCAAACAGTTCCTGGCAAACCCTATGAAGACAGGTAACACGAAGACCCATCAAAATAATATCAACAACGTTTCAATAATTTTAAATCATAAACGGCACTGAGCACCTATATTCTGTGTATTGATTGCTTATTGGGCCGCCTGCACTGCAAACGCAGCGATTCTTTTGTTCATTTTCGTTTAGTTCATCGTCGTTCGGACATTTTCCCTGCTATCTCAATATTTTCCCGCTCGTTTTGCTGTGTTGTTTGCTCAGTCAGCTGTTTTCGATAGTTCGTTGATTTACTGCCCTAATTAAGCGCGGGTTGTTTTTGTTATGCCCAACGATAGGTATCTATTAATATGTCGATGGTTACTATGCGTTAAGTAGTTGGGCACGGCTGTCATTTGTAAACCTTTGACAGTCGTTACAGGCAGTCAGAAGCCCGAAAGTCTGAGAACCAGTACCAAGACCCAAGGGGTATCGTGTTACCCAGTAACTGGGCTGTGGAGGTCAGATAGGCAGTTGCTCCATGTAAAATACTGGTTTAGCTGCATCTGGTTAGACGGGAAGCCGACCCCAACATAATTGGAAAAAAGGCTGGGCAGATGATGATGAGGATTATGGTTACTATACAGGATGGTAATTTGAGATGGGGCAGTAAGGGCAGCTAACTTAACCGTTGCAGCTACAGGAAAACGTTGTTAGAAGACCAATAGTTCAGTCAGCTAGATTAGTGAGTCAAAAGTCATTCTTATGATGTCAATCGTAGATACTATAGTAGCTACGCGGCCGATAATATAGGTATAGCGCTCGAATAAATTTCTTTTTTTTCCCATTGTCAACCCCTGCGTACGGCCACCCCCACCATGCAAACCGGCAGATTAATATTCCTCCGTTATCAGAAATACGTGGGGCATATACACTATCAATATCTGACGCGCTCGAGTAAATCCATGAGATAGTTTCTTTTGCATTTTTGAAAACCTGTAGCCGCCACCGGTGAAGGGTATATATACAGTATGTTAACCAACAGAGGGCGTTCCCGTTAACCCGCAATAGTATAGCATCCATACATGCTAAAAAAAATATTACCATTCGAAAACAAAATGGTTTTTATTTTTTTTTTTAATATTAAAATATTCACTAAAAATGCTAAAAATATTCAAAAAAATATAAAAATATTCACTAAAAATAAAAACTAAATTGCGATGTTTCCGTCCTTCAAGTACGCGTGTACAGAGTGTTTCTTTTACGTATCAATTTAACATTTTTAGTGAATATTTTAATATTAAAAAAAAATAAAAACCATTTTGTTTTCGAATGGTAATATTTTTTTTAGCATGTATGGATACTATACTATTGCAGGTTAACGGGAACGCCCTCTGTTGGTTAACATACTGTATAATACAATAATTACTTTAAAAGACGTCCGAACTCTCTCAATCCTTGTGTGCATAATGATTACTTACGTAATAATAAATGAAATCTATGCAGGAACTATGCAGGTCGCACCTTGTCGACAAGGAGTCGAGAACCATCCGTGTATACCACGTTCGACGTTGAATGCGGCGGAACAGCGCTGAACGCGGCAAAACAGTGCTGAACGCGGCAAAGCAGTGCTGAAATCTATCAATAGCACTCGCATGATAATAAAACATTTGTCCTCATTTTATACTTGTTTGCCACGAAAGCTGAATAGACGTGGAAAGATGAACGCGTCTCCATACAAAATCGTTATTTCCTATGAAGCTAAATAGAGCTGAATAAGTGAGAGTAGTCCTTTAATGTCCCTGATTTTCCTGAACACCTAGAGATACAGGGTGGCAGCGAAATCGACGCACAACCTTTTAGCATGGATTCAGTAAAAAATCTGCTGTTTACTAAAAAAGTGCAATGCCTACGCAGTCAAAATGTATGGAACAGCATTTCATTTCAAGCAATCCGTACTTATACAGGCTAAATTTTTATAAAACTAAAACTGCATTATTGGATTTTTGAAAAATCAATATCAAGGTAGGTAACATCAGAAAAATAAAAAAGTATTTTGTTAAAAATAAGCTCTTTCCTTTAGTTTGCCGTATCTTCCCAGAATTCTATCCTTATTAGCGACACTATCGAATAGTGTAATAGTGTGTGTGTGTGTGTGTGTTTCTTTTTTCAAAATCAACAGGTTCGATTCCTGGCTAGAAATATTGATTTTTCAAAAATCCAATGATGCTGTTTTAGTTTTCAGCAAAATCAAGCCCGAGACTCCTTTGAGTACTTTTCGCTATTCCTCATAGTTTCGAATTTGGCCATCCACGCCCAATTGAATAAAAACTTTATAGAAAAAAATAAAACCGACTTCTAAAACAAAACACTACAAAGTGAAAAATAACTTTAATTTCGGTAGTCGGTGTCTTTGGTATTGTATTTTCGTATTTTGCCACCGACTTCCGAAATTAAAGTTATTTTTCACTTTGTAGTGTTTTGTTTTAGAATTCAGTTTTATTTTTTGCTAAAAAGTTTTATTTTTCACTTTTTAGTTGTGGAACACATAACTGACCCCACACAAATTGGAACACATAACTGACCACAATAATTGTAGATATAGCCATGTAAATAACAGTGATAGGAAGTTATTAAAACACCATCAAATCATCCACATAAAATAAGTGGGAAATATACGCATTATTGAAGCTAACTCAAAAACTCCCCAAGCAAAGCTAATAAAATGTATATGGGACCACCTCAGAAGTATACCCTTTCAAACAAAAAAAAGAATTTTCCAAATCGGTCCATCCGTCTTTGAGTAATCGCGTAACAAACATACAAAAAAAAAAAAAAAACATACAGACGAATTGAGAACCTCCTCCTTTTTGAAGTCGGTTGAAAATTCATCCTGTTTAATCTACCTTAAACCATTTCAGCCGAACCGAAGCTTTTTCGCAACAACTTAAATCCTAATCCTGGAACTGTTTCTATTGTTTTCATTATTTTTACGATCATTTCACGTTACACAAGTACAAGGTCACACAAGTACCGTGAACTGTTGTAAAAATAAATCTTTTAACACCCGCGTCGGCTGTTCAAATGTAAGTAGGTACCTTATCCCTTTATCTTTTAATTCTATCGCTGTTTTTTTCTTTTCTTTGAAGAGGCATCGTTGGTCTAGGGCAGGGTTCCTCAAACTTATGGCCCCACGTTCCCTTGTTAAAGTTCCCAGACGATAGCGAACCCCCTAAACCCCCTCCTCCCCCTGTAAAGAATATCTAGCAGTAGGTAGTAGAAAATACGGTTTTTATTTTAATAAAAGTTATCAAAAGTGTCAAAAAGAAAATTAAAGTGATGGGTGGGCTTGTTTCTTGTCACAAATTGAGTCGATTTTAGGAGTAATTTTGTTCAATTCTGACTCGGCTCGCTTGCCAGCTAACCAGCCGCCATTACGTAAACCTTGGCGCGAACCCCCCACTGTCAAATGGCGAACCCCTAAGGGTTCGCGTACCCCACTTTGAGTAACCCTGGTCTAGGGTAGCAAACGCTATGCAGTGGCGAGCATGAGGTCCTGGGTCGGGCAGTGTTATTCACTTTTTCCAATAGCAGCTCGGAGTCTGGATTTGTGCCCGGTTGATGGCCACATATTTAAAGGGTATCTGTGACGTTGTACTGTTTGCAGATGACACCTCTCTTATTTTTAAAGTAGACAGGAATAGACAAAATTTTGACGACGTAAACAGTGCACTCTCAATGGTTACAGATTGGTTTACGATAAATAACTTAGTTCTCAATGCTAAGAAAACGAAATGTATAAAGTTTGCCTTACCGAATGTTAGAAATCTAGGACCCAACATCGTTTTAGATAAAGAAGTGCTTAAAACTGTAGACTCGGCAGTTTTTCTGGGTATAACAGTAGATGCCAAACTTCAGTGGGGCCCACATATATCAAGCCTAGCGGGAAGGCTCAGTTCAGCCGCCTACGCCGTCAGGAAAGTAAGACAATACACTGACGTTGATACAGCTCGGTTAGTCTATTTTAGTTATTTTCATAGCGTTATGTCATACGGTATTCTGCTCTGGGGCAAAGCCGCTGATATTCAAAATATATTTGTTCTTCAGAAACGAGCTGTTCGAGCAATTTACCAGCTCGGTGCCAGAATTTCTCTGAGAGATTTTTTTAAACATATTGGTATTCTCACGGTGGCATCACAATTCATCTTCGCCAACATCTTATATATTAGACAAAATATACATGTATACACTAAAAACAGTGATATTCACAATGTTAACACCAGAAATAAGGACAAATTACGTGCTCCATTTCACCGGCTTCATAAGGTTCATAACTCATTTGTTGGGCTTGGTATATCCTTTTATAACAAGCTACCCTCTTCTTTGCTAGATTTACCTTACAATGCATTTAAAGCCAAAGTAAAATCTAACCTTTGTTCAAAGGCATACTATTCTATCAACGACTACTTAAACGATAAGAATAGTTGGTCGCTGTGTTTAACTTAAGACAATGTTTATGTTCTTTCTCCAGAATTAGCTTACCTACTGACAGGTTATATGAGTTCATATAATTATTTATTTTCTTTGACTGTAAAGATCAATTTATTTTTATTTTATTTTTATTTATCATTGACATAATCTACTCATTACAATGTTTTTTTTTATGAGTGGTATTGCAATATGTGGTTAGCTAGTGACCTCGACAATTGATCATAATTATTCTTGTCTGAGCAACCGGCAGCAGGTTCGTCATGCTCCCTTAGATGTCACTGTTTGCGGTAGCGTCGGGGGTCGGGTTGCCTCCTTCCCTCAAATATGGCGAGGGGGGTAATGGCTGATCTTTGCGTTATGCTCGTGAACGGGTGCTGCTTGTGGTGACTGGTCGTCTTGCTGACCTTGGTTTTGTTTTGTTATTAATAATTTAACTCGTTTATTTTACTTCGATGGTCCTAGTTTATCATCTGTGACTTCGAGTTACGGCTATATGTAAGTGGGCACGCCCTTTATTACTGGAGGCTTTCAATATAGGTATAAAGTTCTGCTTACGTTTTTAGTTTGTATTTTGATTCTGCTTGAGTATAGTTTTCGAATTTTCGATTTTTTTTTCTTCTTTTTTTTAAGTATATTGGCGTGTGCTAGCTGACTTATAGCAAATAATTAAATTTAATTTGATGTTTGTGTTGCGTAATGTACTTGCATGTATTTTGCACAGTGTTGTATAGAATATTATATATATTTTTATTTTTTTATTTAACTGAACAGACAGCTGTGCTGCTGAGGAGTTTGTTGCGCCACTTCTTCTCCTCAGCTAAAGCACTAGGAAGTGGTGAAGGGCGGGCGTTTTGGGGGACTGTCTTATGTAATTTTGACGTTCGAAAAGTGCTGATTCTCAGCCTAGTTTGAATAAATGAGTTTTGATTTTGATTTTGATTTTGATAGGCTCACGCTCTATGGCGAAGTGTTTTGTTATGTTTATGGTATGTTCTCTATTACTGTTTTATTTACATTTGGGAAGCACTTTATTTTATACCAGTTTCTGTCCGCGACTTCGCGTCAAAGTGGTAAGACACCACAATATAATAAAATAATATTTTTTTCGGAATATTTTTGGTAATTCATTTTAATACAGCTTAGTTAATATTATAGGTACAGTCGACCACAGATCGTTGGAAGTTAATTTGTTTTTGGAAGCTTTATTATTTCCCCTAAAATAACAGACACATTTTTTATAAAACTTTCTAGTTTTGGTCTCAGCAGCCAAAATACAGGACAATTTTTTAAGCCGTGCGCAAATTTTCACAGGTTGTTCTACCCATGACTATGAACAACTTTCACTATGGGACCAACCCTGAAATCACGAAAAAAAAATCTGCTGTTATACATCTTGGTCGAGTAGGCATTGAACTTTTATATGAAACAGCAGATTTTTTTTTCGTGATTTCATGGTTTGTCCCATAGTGAAAGTTGTTCATATTCATGAGTAGAACACCCTCTGAAAATTAGCGCACTGTTTAAGGAATTGTCCTGTATAAAGAGAGTCAGGAGTCAGGACTGGTGACTCGGAGCAAGCGACGTACAGTTGTCCATATGAGAAGCGGCTCGTCCTGCGGTCGACACCTGCCCGCTCCCTTCAATTTGCGATTTTTTTCGTTTTTAGCGAATTAATGAACTCCTGCGTTCCTGCATATACTACCTAATGGCACAACACTGATGTACTGACTGATGCATTCTGACAGATTATTCTTGACGCTGTTCACAAAATAATATAACAATAGATTATGTAAATACACATAATTAATTTATTGTGAATGTGAAGACTATGTAGGTCATTGCTTTTTTTGTTTGTTTTATTTTTTCTCTCATTTATTTTTAATCATCGTCTGGCAGTTTGAGTAATTTATGCGGCCTACCCCAATGTCCTTTCTTTGGACGTTCGTCGAATCGTTGAGCTCCTTAAGTTCTGGGTTGAGCTGCGCGATTACTGACAAATGCGTGCACTGACTGGACAGGTCCTCTCAATCTGTGTGGTTCTTTCCTCAAAAGACCATTTCAGACACCAATCTACATGGTCTTCACATGAAGTGACCAAGATTATGTCTGGACTTTATAAGAGACTGTGACCTCTGAGTTTGTTTCGGCCTTTCTTCTCAGAGTAGTCAGATAGGAAACGGCGACCTCATCTAGTTTTTAAAAAAAAAAAAAACATGATTGACTTGTAAAAGTGTTTGTACAAACCTACTTACAGAAATAAAAATCATTTATCATTTATCATCACGGGATTTCTTATTAACACTCACCTAGCCAGGATGACAAAAGAGGCCTAAACTTAATGTTTTTTCTGTGTACGTTCAATGAACTATCATAATTATCGTAACAGTATAACAAAATGTTGAATAATTAGTCACAGACATTATCAGTAGTTGGGAATCGAAATTACAACCACAGATTTGCTTTTATGAAGGTTGAATAAAATAAAATAACCGTTCTTATAATTATGTCTAGCACTTTACCCGCTACTTAGACCGTGGATTTCGTACTTCCCTCTAAAAATGTTAAATTAACACCCCCTCCAACCCCTTTGAAAGGTGATTTTAGAAAATTGATTTGTATCTATCATTTATTTAGATAAATAAGTATTCGGGCCATTTTTTAAGTTTATAGATCAAAGGAATAAGATTTTTCAAATAAACTGTGTCCTCCCTTTCATCACGACGCCGGGGCTTGTTCTTAAAAAAGCGTTTGGTACAGACGCCAGCAGGTCAACCTACCCGAAACTGTCAGATTTTCCCAATCAACCTTGAACCTAATGCCTTAGCAATAAAGTCGAAAATCTATTAAACAAATCTGACAGATTGTAGTAGCTTGATGTGCTGGCGTCTGTACCATTCCATGTATGACTTTAACATTATTTATACCCATTTGCGAGTTATCCACCCGTTAAACTTTATTAGACTTTTCCACCCCGTTAGGGCTTGATTTTTGAAAAACCCTGAAGCAAATACTTTTTTATTTTTTATGTACCTATTCTACCGAGTAGATATGGAGTCAAGCCGACAGCGCCTTATTATTTTCGTTTTGTAACTTTGACACTAAACGTCGTTTAAAAAAACTAAAAGTGACAAACTTTATTATTTACTGAGGCGAATATTGCAAAGTTTCAAATTTAGGAACCAAAGGAATAAGATTTTTCCTATAAACTGTATAATTATCCTCTTTTCTCCCCAAAAGGGGTGGAATTTTGAAAAATCGTTTCAGATGTTGGCATAGCTTGACTCAAAGATGATTTAAACCAATTTTTGAGTTAAGTAATCAAGCCACTCAGTAAAATCCTCCCTTTGACAATTTGCGGACACTATACGGCCATAGACGTCGTAACAATAAAACATATATGGTGTTTCGTCCACTACAGTAAAGTTTCTCATTATTACTTTTTCAAAACTACCCCTCAAAAATTGCTTACTTAGGCAGATGGGTGAATATTTGACCTTTTAACCGCCGTCATTACCTTCCGCCAAAAGTTGATGAAGGAGAATATCGTTAATGAAATATTTCATCAATTCCCAGAATCTGCTTAAGGACCAGAATCAGGAATTGCTGAAAATATTTCATTAAATATATTCTCTTTCATCAACTTTTGGCGGAAGGTAATGACGGCGGTTAAAAGGTCAAATATTCACCCAGATATTGATGCAAAGTTTCAAGTTTAGTGATAGTGAGTTTCGAGTCAATCGTACCACGCGTTAAAATTCCTCCATACAAACTGACACCCTTCAACCCACTTTAGGGGGTAGTTTAGGAAAACAAAAAATGACTCTGATTCTCTTGTTCACAAACTAAACTACATTTAAGTTCAGTGCATCTTTTTCTTTCTATTTCGTTAAGGAAAGGACTAAAGATAAATATAAGTTTAGTCTTGTCAAATTAGTCAGCGCCTGACGTAAATTGACGTATTTTTAGTAGCCAGTTTTTTAATCACGTCTAAACTAATATTTATCATCTAGCTTTTTTTTAATGAAATAGAGAGAAAAAGATGCACTGAACTTAAGTTTAGTTTGCGCCATTGTCAAACGTTATAATCTACTTAGGTAAGAATTCGTGTCAAGTTTCAAGTCTATTAACTCAAGGAATAAGATTTTTCATACAAACAATTATCCCCCTTTTCACCCCCCTTTAAGGTCGAATTTCCAAAAATCCCTTCTTAGCGCATGCTTACGTCATGTTAACTATCTGTGTGCCAAATTTCAGCCCAATCAGTTTAGTGGTTTGAGCTGTGTATTGATAGATCTGTCAGTCAGTCACGCTTTCCTTTTAAATATATGGAGTGACTGGTAATTAAACACATGATTGTACTCATGATAACAAACAACTTTTACTATGGGGCCAAACCTGAAATCGCGAAAAAAAAATCAGCTGCTCCCTACATTTTGACGAGATATGCGAACATGAATGTATGGGACAGCAGATTTTTTTTTTCGCGAATTCAGGTTTGGTCCGATAGTAAAAGTTGTTTGTTATCATGACTACAATCATGTGTTTCGGTACGATCGAGTATCGGTCACTAATTATCAGTCACCCTATATAGTAGATGTGGGTCCGCGTAGTTAGTCCAAGCGGCGCTTACTCAAATGCCTAAATTATGTTGATTTGTTTTAGTTATTAAAGCCCGGTTTCCACCGCGAAATAGTAATGAGCCGGAAATGGTTAAGCGGAGCGGACTTCGTTTTTATGAAATAGGTTTGTGTTTCCATCAAGAAAGAGTTTAGTCGTCTGATTCCCACCGCAAACCACCGCGAGCTCATTTTTACTCTTTTTGCCCGCTGAGTCATTTTCGCTCGACTCTTTGTTGGTGGAAACACATGTATGCAGTATTCTTTTGCGGGTTAAACTGAGTCCTTAATGGGTCCGCTCCGCCCGCGGTGGAAACCGGGCTTTAAAGGTGTCGGGGAAAGTGTGGATCGACGACTTGGACGAAATGCTTTGTATTTTATTTAATAATATCCTAGGACATTGTTCACACACGGTCATCTGATCCCAAACTAAGCAGAGCTTGTACTATGGAAACCAGATAACTGATATACTACATACACTACTTTTTTTTTTGTAAATACATACTTATATAGATAATTACACCCAGACTCAGGACAAACAGACATGTTCATGCACACAAATGTTTGTCCTGGATGGGAATCGAACCCACGACCAGCGGCATGGCAGGTGGTATCTTAACCAACCACGCCATCTGGCCTGTCGCCTAATGTCGTTTAATAGGTAGGGAATTATAATTTAATAATTTGTAATAATTTATTCGTCAAATTAAGAATACGTATGTGTGTGTGTGTGTGTGTGTGTATGAGGGTGTGTGCGTGCGTGTGAGTGAGTATGTGTGTGTGTGATGTGAATTGGATGATTGTTCAATATGAGTGAGTAAAGTGGTAGCTTGTCTTTGGAAATGTTCTTATTATTCTCGAAATAGGTAGATATTTGCTAACTACAAAATCTAGGGAGCGCTTCGGCCAAGAACATGGCCGAAATCAGGGCTTTTGCGGGTAGAGGTACCTCCTTACGTACCTTCAGTACATATGTACGTAGGTACCTAAAGGTAGGTAAGTGGAATCAATTAAAAGAAATCGTACGTCATATTGCTAGTTAGTTTACTGATAAGAAACAGTTTACATATCACAATTATTATATTAGTAGTTTAAAATGAAAACGGATACAATTCAAAATTGATAAAATTGTGCTAAAATTAAGTTTAAGTTAATTCCTTAATCAACAAATTAATTGGAAAATAAATCAAGTTAATTGTTTAGTATAAACCAATAAAAATTAATTGTGAATTTTCATAACATTTTCAGTCTAAATGCTTCATAATACCTAAAGTATACTTTCAACAATAATCGAGGACTTTCTAGTTACATTATAATAACGTACATACATATAAAAACAAAGAAATTTTATGCATAGTTCGGTACCATTACAAACAGATTTCAGGTACAACGAAAATTTATTCTAACAAAGAGCGAAATTCACAAAACAATCAATGTTAGTTCATACAGTCACGTTTGATTTCATTACACTGGTCTTCAGTGGTCGTCGCATTTAGGTCATCATCAATAACCAGATAACATGTCGTCAATAAGATAACTTCTTACTTGCATCTATGAGTCTGCATCTATCCAATCCGACAGAATTTTTTTTTCAGCATCGGCTGAAAAGAAAACAAACGTTTGTTATACTTCAACACAATTTCCCGACATGGATTGGAAATCAAATAAGAAACGGGAAGATTATATTATTATAAACAGCTAATAAGGTACCTACACACTCATTCATACAAGAGTACCAAGAGTGCGATGGCAAAAGGCCCTCTCATACAGAAGTATGGAGAACTTTTGTCCAACAGTTGGACATTAATGATAAACAAACATACTCACTCAAAAAATCCAGGGTCGGTTCTTGATCGTCGTTTTGTTGAACAACTTCACAACGTTCGTTCGTCAAGTTGAAATCGCCAGGAAGCTCAACATTTTGTAGGCTTGTCAGATCCGACTGCGAATGTTCTTGGCTGTCCGGTGGTACTTGCTGAGGTGGTACGATGGATGGCACCACGATCAGCGAACGAGCCAGTGTCTCTATGGCAGGAAAAGCTTGCGACTCTGCCGACAAAGTTGCTATGAAGGCGGTAATCGCCTCAGCGGTGCGTTGGGATTCAGAATTATAGATCTGGTTGCACAATTCTGTTTGTAGTTCCATGCGTGCTTGAGATTCCCCGTGATCCTGTTCTTCAGTTATTTCCACTGGTTGTTTGGTCTGAATATTGTTTTGATCTTGCTCACACACGGCGGGTGGTGATACGATGTGACCTTTCATCTCGATGCCTGAGTCCACAGAGTATGCTTCTGACTGGGTTTTAGTTCGTTTAGCTAGTTTGGTACTTTTAGAAACTAGCAGCTCGGAACGTTTGCGTTGTTTTCTCTGTAACAAGTAACACGTTTAATTACGAAAAAAATGAAAGTAATAATAAAACCGCTTCGGTATATTAGCTGATGTAGGTACCTATAATCAAAGAACATCAAGTCGTAGGTACATGCAAAATTGCATGGATACCTTAGTGTCTATTTTCCAGTGAACATTGGAGTTCAAGTTTTCAAAAATACAACTAGATGGCGTTAGTTTCTTCACAACTATTTACGAAACGTATTAACTTCAAATCCCAGTGTCACTTGTAGGTGTCAGAAGTTTATTGGTTTGTTTCTACGACAAGGCAATTTTGCTTTTGATTTCTACCTAAGGAATAATAAAAATCGCACGCGCAATGACAATACTCAGTGTCACCTGTAGGCGATCCCAACGGAAATGAAAAGGGTGTAGTTTTTTTATATTTTTGTCCTAACTATATGTAAGCTATTCTGTTGAAAGCCATAGAAAAATATGATGGACTTCGACATGGGAATTGAAGAGTTAAGTAAGGAGTTAGGAAGAAACATATTTACTAGGATTAAGTAAGGAGTTACACATCTCTAACACATATCTAATTATCTATGTAAGCTTTAGTGCAGCATTACATATACTAGCATACGTAGCTTAAATTATAAATATAACAAAAGAAACCGACAGGAATATATCAATTAAGCTAACGAGTGCCTTTTTTGCCTTGATTATGCAAAGCAATTATTGGAGCTCTTGTAATGAAATCAATATTACAACGCGTACTCATTTCGGTAAAATAAGCAGGTAATTCACCTGATTAAAATACAAACTGAACAAAAGTTACTTGAACGAGGTAATCGAAATGAACTTAGCGAACGATCAATTGAGCTTAGTCATAACTCTTCGATCTAAGTATTACATATACTACCTACTAATTATTTATAAATCCATATTCAACCTACCCTCTAAGTTTGAAAACTAAAACTTATAAAATCAGTTACTTATAAATTTGATATTCAATTTTAACATAGTAGGTTAACAGTATTCAAAAGAAACTATTCATTATAAATTATTTGAATATTTGAAGACACAAAAAGAAACTAGAAAAATATTTTATCATTTAAAGCAAAACAACGCCATATAGTAACATCATAATTAAAATTTGTTAGGCGATAACAGGTTTTACGCTAGATGGCGTCATTTCTCACTTCACACGATTTTATTTTAGTATTGTCCATGGATTTTTGCAGCCCATTGTACAGACGCCAGCACATCAAGCTACTACAATCTGTCAAATTTCTTTAATAGATTTTCAACTTTATCGCTAAAGCATTAGGTTCAAGGTTGATTGGGAAAATTTTACAGTTTTGGATAGCTTGATGTGCTGGCGTCTGTACCTAATAGGTAAGAAACGCACCTGTTTCCTCAAGTTATCATTTTCGCTGTTGCAATTTTCAGAGTTGTTTAAACTTTTAGAACTGGGCCCTGCTGTTTCCGTGTTCTGTATAACAAAAAAATAGAATACGTAAATAAGACAGAAATTGAACAAATAAACAACAAAAGGGTTAATGTAACTGGAACTTACTGTATCTTCAGCGTCTAAAAGTTCCAAGGCAGCATCATCGAGCCCCAAGCGATCTTGCAAGGTTACTACTGAAAAGAAAAAAAAAGTTAGGAACAAATAACTAACAATTACTACAAAAAAATTGTTGACACTTTTATAAAAATCATACTTTGTGCTTCCAATTTTGCATTGATGCGTTCCAATTCAGTGATGCTCTCAGATTTCTTTCTGGTCGATCTCTGAATTCGATTGATCACAGTGGCTAGCAGTTCTGCGTTCGAGATCTGTAAAGTAAAATAAAAGTTAGATTGGTTTGTACACCGTAAATAAATTAAAATTTCTAAATTATTTATTTTGGGACAACTAGATCCAAAAGGTATACAAAAACTTAGAAATTATTGTTAGTACTTAAATACAATTAAACATACCTATACATCTAATTCTATATAAAGTAATGATAAATAGGTCAGTGATGATTAGGTACTTACGCGTAAGTTAGGATCACAATTAGCAGCTTCAATTAATTCCGTCATGGCTTCTGTTGTTTCATTGCGACGTTCTCTTTCGTAATGAGCATTGCGTGCGCGTCGTTCTTCCTAAAAACAACAACAAATATATAAAAAATAATTAAATAAATATATTGATTATTTAATGATTTTATTCTAGAGTGTAAAATATAAGGAATTAATACGAACTTGTGAAAGAGGAACGCGGTTCTTGCCTGGCGGTCTGCCGCGACGCCTATGTGGGACGTCTGATTCTGCGAATGTTTGTTTCTGCAATAAAAATATATTATATATAAAGAAAAAAAAAACATAATTTTAAAATAAACAAGTTGAGTGAAAGTTGCAGTATTTATACACAATTCCTATTTATTTCCATTTCGCTATACATACCTGTTCGTTCACCATTTTTGCTAAGTAACAATAATTCTTGATTTGAATAAATATTTTATTTGATTTTTATTTCAGAACTCTATTACTCCATCAGTTGAACCAATTAGCCACAAACGTAGTACAATGAGTCAAACATTTTTTGGACCCGAGTTTATATACTTACCTGCGCGTACGCAGGGATACAACAAAACGGGGCGGAGTCAACCTGTGGAAGCTCTGCTATTGGTCGGCAGGGGATTATCCATTGTTCTAGGATTCCGTCTTTATCGTTATTAGTTTCTGGTTAAGCGTTAAAACTGGCTAGTTTGGGGTTCCGTTCCTCAAAAGTAAAACACAGAACCCTTATAGGATCACTTTGCTGTCTGTCTGTCTGTCAGTCTGTCAAGACACTTTTACTCAGGAATACGTGGAGGTATCAAGTTGAAATTGATATCAAATACGTAGCTATGTGGTCCCTTGCAGCTTTAATAAATCAAGCTTCTAAGTCAACCCAATAAAAAAAAGGCTATGTATGCGACATATTTTGATACTCGCAAATAAATGAAAACCTGTAGGGTACTTCCCGTTGACCTAGAATCATGAAATTTTGCAAGAAGCAAGGTCTCACAGCAGAAGTAAAGGAAAAAGTCCGAAAATCGTTAATTTGTAGTTTTATCACACATTTTTTTTGCGATTAAAAACTTACATTTGCTGTTGGAGAATTGACCGTGACGTATGTACGATGTTTATTTTTAGGATAAATTCATCTCAACTACGGAACCCATCATTGTGCGTGGTCCGACTTGCAGTTGGCCGGTTTTTTCTTCCTATTACTTATAAGTTTACAACTTGAAAAATTAAGTCGTTAGTGCTTATACGAGTAGTAATATCATAATTCCTGGCAGGTTTTAAAAACTTTGAGGGCTCGTATCGTTAGTTAATTAATTATAATTATTACGAACACATAGTTCGTAATAATCATAATTTATTAACTCAATACGAGTATCAATCAATTATATAATTCACGAATCTTTCAAAAAATATTATAAAACAAATCGTAGCGAGTCTGCTACGCCACGCTACGAGAGCCTACGCCGTGCTACGCGAACAGCGCCTACCGACGACGTTGGTTCATAGTTAAGTATGATGAAGTTTCAAAATGTCGCTTATTCCTGGCTTATGAAGTTATGACGTAGGCATAAGGATAACTATAAAAAAAAACTATAAAGACTATAATGACTGCTACGTGACAAATACATATCTCCTAATCCTCTGTCGGCTAATTCCTATGATCGTTTTAGTGTAACAATAGGACACTAATCTGTTTTAATGACGTTAGAAAGTAAGTTACTTATTGCCTTAGTAATAGTAATTAGCAAATATATGGTTTAACACCCGTTTCACAGCTTGGTAATTAGAAAAATGCTGTTATCTGAATTTTACCTGCGGTACCCTTTAATGGGTGTTATTTACATTTTTGAGATTCTTGTGCCTACTTGGACTGTTGAGTTTAGAACTAGTTATAGGTCCGATTCGAAGTATATTGGGTTCCTATTCGGTCTGAGAGAAGGCGTTTGTCCTACAGTGGGGCAATAATAAGCTATTATTATTTACTACTACAAACAAATCATTTTTATTTCTATCTAGCTCTTGCTCTTCGCCCGCATGGAAGTCGGAAATTAACCCAGGGAAACTTACTACCGGAATAAAAGGTATCCTATGTGTTAATACAGGTTATGAACTATCTGTGTGCTACATCCAAATCATATTAGAAGTACTAGAGATACTAGATTGAAATACTATCGTGAATTCATGCAAGCCTAGTACATTTTGTTTGGATTACTGCTCATAAATTGTGCACGTGTCGTGTCGTGATAACAGAATACCTTCTTGCATGCATGCAGTGTAATACCGGGATAAAAATATAGGATGTAACTAAAAAAAAAATATATCTTGTGATTTTGGTGCAATCGATTTTGATGAAATCACAATAAAGATTCTTATCTTTAAGTAATTCTATTTTGAATCCAATGAGTGGATTTTACGTGATACGCCCACAAACGAAGAAACAAACCGACAAACAGACAAAAATTTCAATAAAAATGTTTTTTTTTACGTTCTATTACTTATTTCTCGCGTCTTCCAGTACATTCTTTTTTCTTGCAAAAATCTATAATGTACAGACACGGAAAATTTACGATTCTATTATTCTTCAGGATTGTAATGAAAATGTGCTTTTACTATGATTGATTGATTTTTAGCCTTTTTGTTATTGCTGTTCTGTGTAATACTTACGACTAAACAAATAAAACTCACAGCGCAGCTGCGCAGGAGCAAAAAAAACCGGACAAGTGCGAGTCAGACTCGCCCATCGAGGGTTCTATTATATTTAGGTATAGTTAGTATATAGTTCCGGAATCGCGTCTCGCATTTTTTCCGAGCTTTCCCGAAATTCAGTTTCCAAATAGTTTTCAGATTTTTCTTCTACTTGTAGTATATTACTTGCCATTTCATAGTTAAATATAAAAAGTACCCTATAAATTTGATTTGATTCCCTTGAGAATGTCGAAATATACGTTTTTTGCGACATAAACGGCCGTACCTATATTTTTTTTTTAAGTTAACTTAGAAGTTTGATTTTTTCACAGCTTCAAGGGACTTGAGTAGGTATATGATTTAATTTCAACTCGATATTTCCACGCGTTCCCAAGAAAAAGGGTCTTGACAGACACTCGGACAACAAAGTGATCCTACAAGGGTTCCGTTTTTTCTTTTTGAAGTGCGGAACCCTAATAAAATCACAACTTTAACTTTACCTTGAATCTTCTTAACCATAATTTTTGTATCTTCTTGAAGATTTTCCTGTAGTACTCGATATGCTGTTAGGTAACGACCGCTCTCTGTTTTTTAATACCTTGTAGGTCCTTCCCGGTGGACTATCTTTCGCTTCTGTTGATTTAATTATTACTATGTCATATACATAATATATCTTACCTAAATAATTACTTGTCCTGACCGACTGACTCACTGATTCAGCAACGCAGAACCTAAACCCCAGGAATAGGAATATGAAATTTTGCACAAGACTTCCTTTTATAATGTAGGGGAGCACTAATAAGGGGTTTCTGGAAATTTGACCTTGGAGGTGAAAAGGGGCGCATTTGTTTGTATGAAAAATATTATTAAACTTGAAACTTGGCACGAATATTTTATTTAAGTAAATTATAAAGTTTGTCATTTTTTTGTTTTTCTAAAGTACCACGGGGGTCAATGTTTTGTGTGGAAGAATTTTAACGCGCGGTCCGATTACCTCGAAACTCAGTATTTATGTGTCAGGGATTTTAGAACAAAATAGTTTTTTGGATTGGGTTTTTAAAAAAGTAAGGGAAAGTACGAAATCCACGCGGATTTCGTACTGTCCCTTATTTTTTACACTTTTATTTTATTTTTATAAATGGCATTTCGTAGTTGGCCTAGAGAGGCCGTGACTACTTAACCGGACTATCCTGTGGCTGCCTTAAGCGAACTCAAAGCCTCCAGCCAGGGGCATAAACTTACAGACTAAGCTACTACACGCTAAGGGCTCCCCCTGTGGGGAACGAACCTCGGCTTAGGGCGTCGCTGGGGGGAGGACAGCAAGATGGGACAGGCTGGATCAAATTGATAGCCGGTGGAACTTCGTGCAGCATTTTCGACGTTTGACTGGAGCGGGCCGGGGCTGCCTTGAAGTGGCTCCTGCCGAATCTAGGGGGTCCAAACGCCTCCTGCCGGAGGCTCTACGCGGGGGTCGTGCGGTCCATGGCCCTTTACGGGGCACCAGTGTGGGCGCGTTCCTTGGGGTGGCGACCAACCCGCCGGTTGAACGCGTCCCAAAGAGTCATGGCCATCCGGCTAGTTCGGGGATACCGCACAGTCTCTGGTGAGGCGGCGAGCCTCCTTGCCGGATTGCCGCCGTGGGATCTGGAGGCAAAAGTCCTCGCATACACATGGGAGTGGCGCGAGGAGGCAAAACGCCGGGGCGTAACTCCGCTGCCGCGAGAAATCATGGCACAGCGGACAGAGCTCCGGCGGGATCTCATGGCGACATGGAGAGTGCGACTGTCGCAACCCAGTGCCGGGCACGCCACAGTTGCGGCGATAAATCCCCTCTTTGAGGAGTGGTTGGAGAGGCGTCACGGCATCCTCACCTTCCGCCTGACGCAGCTCCTCACCGGACACGGTTGCTTCGGGAGGTTCCTGTTCCGGATAGGGCGGGAGGAAACGCCCGGGTGTTACCATTGTGTGGATCGCCCGGAGGACACGGTGGAGCATATGGTGGAGGTCTGCCCGGCTTGGGCAGAGCGCCGCCGCGTCCTCGCGGAGGCGATCGGCGGCGGCGATCTCTCGCGTCCGGCCCTGGTACAGGCCATGGTATGGAGCAAGAGTGCATAGGAAGCCGTCACCTCCTTCTGCGAAGCAGTAATGCTCGCGAAGGAGGAGGCTGAACGCGTGAGGGAGAGGCAATCTATGCGCCCTCACGCCCCTAGTCGCCGCAGGAGACGCCCTGGGCAAAACGCCCTTTGTATGGACAGATTTTTTTACAACAGATTTTTTTTTCGTGATTTCAGAGTTGGTCCCATAGTAAAAGTTGTTCATATTTATGGGTAGAATTTGATATATCGCACAGTACAGTTTGCAAATATATATTTTTTTATTTTCTTATTTGCCCCCCAAAATTGACCCACATATTCAAAATTCATTAATTTACGTTACACATTCGTATTTGGGTCACAGAAATGCATAAGTGTACCAAATTTCAACTTAATCAGCCCATTAGATTCTGAGCAAATTGGCTGTGACAGACGGACAGAGAGACAGACAGACACATGAGTGATCCTATAAGAGTTCCGTATTGTCCTTTTGAGGTACGGAACCCTAAAAATGAAAGAAAATTTGAATTTTGCGGCTATATTGGATGTTCCCCCTTAATTTGACATTATTATTTATATGTATTTAGGAAGACCACACTATTCGTATCCCGTCCCTTAAAAAAATAAAGCGAAAATTGCAAAACTTAAAGTAACAAAATTACATTAATTTTATCGATATAAATAATCGACCTTTTGGTCGCCGTAACATGTATGAGAAATAAATTGCTTTTGCGTGTGTGTGAGTGTACGTCAAGCGCAGTGGTTGCGTTAGTGTGACAACCAATAGCAAAATCGCGATCTAAGTGCGTGTGGCATATTTGTGTGCGTAATGCGCGTACGTATTGGTCTCTTGCTTGTAGTGCAGTAAAAGAGTGGGAGACAACCGGCGACACGCGTTCTAATACAAATCAGGAACTATTTCCTTTCAAACCTTTTTTACCTGTTCTGTGATTATATATGCATTTTATTCTTAGCTTGTATATAGTATATTTCACACTAAATAGAAGTTCAGCCACTTAATTTCTACTATTTAGTTCTGAGGTTATAACTCCAAAAATAAAGCAGCAGTTTGAAGTGGGTGGTCAAATATTACCTACTTTTCTGAGAATCATTAATATTTCTTCAAAGATCCCTGATTTAGCCTTGCGGCCGGTGGAATCTGGTTAAAATTGATAAATTCCCCACAACCTAATTATGGTTTAATTTCCAAGAAATAATGATGGAGGGGTAGGTGTTATCCCAGAAAACAATAGTAATCCTTGAAGCTTGCTAAAAAGCAGCAAGGGTTATAACACCAGACGGCACCTTAATATTTATTAAGGACACAGTAGGTAAAGTCATTGAATCAATCTGACAGCCAACTTACATTGTCCGGATAATCTAATCACAACTGTCATATTTGACATTTTTATGAAATGCACAATTAGCCTGTAATGCTGGGACCCCAGTGCGGGTTGGTAAACATCACATGTCTTCGAATTATTATTATTATTTTTTTGGTTGTAGGACATGCCAGTTTCCTCACAATGTTTTTTTTTGTTTTCGGACCTACAACCTACAACTCGGTATCATAAGACGCAGCCGTTACCACTCGGCCACCAATGCTTTCAAATGGCTATAATACGGCTAAATTGACGTAGTGGGTCAATTAGATAACCAATGAATTCGTCTGACTGTAAAATAATACCTTCTAAAATAATTACAGGTTGATAGAATTAACACGAGTTAAAAATAAAGAAAGATAACTTTGGCTAATTATTTTCCAGGCGACTAAATATTTGCTATTAAAAAAATAACTTGGCAGCGAAAATATTTCCGTCGACATAGGATGCAAGAGCGAGCGACGGGCACCCCGAGGTTAGGTTAGGTCTATTAATTTTGCTACCGGCTTTAATTATTTTTTAATTCCAAATTCAGATTAGTTTGTCGCCGCGTTAAATACATGCTGATAACTGTTACGTAAACTCCATCCAGTTACTTTTTTTATCCAACATTTCGTTGTGTATCGGGTGCAGTCTTTGTTTGCTGTATAAATAAGCATCACAGTATCGAGTTACGTCGCCGGAGGCTTTAAGGAGCTTTTTCTTCGATCGTATATCGGTTCGTTAACGGAGGACGCGAGCTCGCGCCGCCACGTATTATGTACTGGGTGCAAGTTGTAACATGCAAGCGATTTTACGAGAATAGACTCATTTATAGTTGATTAGCTGATGCCCGCGACTTAGTCTGCGTTTTTACACTACGATAATATCCAGGGTCTTCCTCCTGGTCCCAGGCTACATACCCGTCTTTCATAACGATTAGTTTAGTGGTTTACGCGTGCAGGGGTCACAAACCAACAGACAGTGTTACTTAAGCATTTAAGTATATAATATTGGTATAAAAGTATGGATAGATATTAGAATGGAGATCGAAGAGTGAAAAGTAGAAAATGGGCATTCTTAAATTAAATAACGAGGTAAATATGAACAAGGTCACCAAACCTAATCTCGGGGTGCCCGTCGCTCGCTCTTGCATCCTATGTCGACGGAAATATTTTCGCTGCCAAGTTATTTTTTTAATAGCAAATATTTAGTCGCCCTCTAAGTTATTAGTCGCCTGGAAAATAATTAGCCAAAGTTATCTTTCTTTATTTTTAACTCGAGTTAATTCTACCAACCTGTAATTTTTTAGAAGGTATTATTTTACAGTCAGACCAATTCATTGGTTATCTAATAGACCCACTACGTCAATTTAGCCGTATTATAGCCATTTCAAAGCATTGGTGGCCGAGTGGTAACGGCTGCGTCTTATGATACCGAGTTGTAGGTCGTAGGTCCGAAAACAAAAAAAAACATTGTGAGGAAACTGGCATGTCCTACAACCAAAATAATAATAATAATAATTCGAAGACATGTGATGTCTACCAACCCGAACTGGGCCCTCGTGGTAGATTATAGCCCACTCCCTCTCACAGAGAGGAGGCCTTTTAGGTAAATATACTACATCTACCTATTCTGATCTCTGGTCATAACAACCTTTGTGAGAGCTTGAGTCTATATTAGTTTGAGCCCTTTACGACAGAGATAATAATCTATACTAATAATAAAGCTGGAGAGTTTGTTTGTTTGTATGTTTGAACGCGCTAATCTCTGGAACTGCTAGTTGAATTTGAAAAATTATTTTTGCATATTATAGCCCAATTCTTGAGGATGGTATATAAGCTAGTATGTAGTATAGCTACTCTGTATTGATATGCTTTGTGAATATCTGCAATGTACTATGAGATACAGCGTGTACAAATCGCTGTCACTCATGCCTTGATCACGTCTCAGGTGAGCGGGTATCTGTAGGTACGTATTGCTTTATCGCTACGGCGCGCACTGCAGTTGTCGTATCGCTAACAAGCGTTCCTACGAGGGCTCTTGTTCCAGTAAATACACTTATTTTGAGTACATTATGTACAATGTATACTGTACTTTCTAAAACTAACGTACATTTCTGTAGTCTTGCTTGGTCTGATAAAAATGAGGACGGGTTTGGTGTATTTTTGAAGTATTTTCCTTTGCAACTTTTCTGCAGGGAGGTACTTGGATTTGACTGCATTAGGAATAAATCTCACATGTATAATTTCAACACGAATGAAGAGGGTTCCCTCTATCTGCAAGAATCTTGATGCTCCCAAATTTATTTGGCATAACACATAATCTTCTTTAAACGCATATTTTTAAGGAATGTCCGAATGTGCCGTTTACAATGGCATACTTTTAAGATGGCAGAATTTTATTTGGCATAATTACTTTTGGCATAGTAAAACATTGTAACTATAAATATTCCGCATAATGTCGTTTAGCATAACGTTTATTTAGAGCGACAATTATTTAAAATTAAAATATTGTCTTAAAAAGTCAATATGTTGTGCCACAAAAGTTAGTGACAGAAACGACTTGCTGCAAAACCGACTCCACGCAGAGTCGGCCCTACCACTGGAGTGTTAGGCGAGGAGGGACGTTAAAACTATCTGCGACGATAAGCTCGCGTGGGACCGCTGCGCGCCGGAGCCCCGCAGCGCTGGAGCCGTGACAGAAACCATGCTGCATGTTACATATTCTCTTGCATGCTGCATGCTTGCTGCAAGCATGGTGTATTGCTGCATGCTTGTTTAAATGTTTGCATGCTTGTATGACAGTTCTGCCTTTTAATGATATATTTAATGATATGAAATGTATGCCAAAAGACGATTCTGACTGTGAACTTTCTGCGATATGATGATTCTACGTTTTAATTATTATGGATATGAAATTTATGCTTAAATATTATTCTGACTTACATAATTATGAGTTTTGAATGTATGATAAAGGAGTGTTTGCCAAAACGGTTTTAGAAGTTTATGCTATCCGCTGTTATGCAAAATAATATTATAAGATAAAAAGTTCTGCTATAAAGGTGATGTAACCAATATTTTGTAACAATATTTTGCTTTAAAAGAGTGTCCGTGCAGTTTCTTGCCCGTTCGTTTCCAAAGCACCTGCTACGCTTTGGAATGGGCCACTTGCTTCATATTTCTAGTCCAATTTCTAGACCGACCTCTTCGACAATATTCTAAAGTGATTTGGTTTATAGAAACTATTGCCGTCGGCTTCGCCCTGGATGATGAAATTATGATGAGATGGCGGAAATTATCCCACGGGAACCGTACAGTTTCCGGAATAAAAAGTAGCCTATGTGCTATTCCAGACTATAATCTATCTTTGTGCCAAATTTCGTCTAGATCCGTTCAGCCGTTCTGGCATCATTGAGTAACAAACATCCATCCAAACTTTCGCATTTATAATATTAGGCAGTTGTCCCACCGCCGGCGAGGAGGCGACTAACTATCAGCTATTTCCTCGCTCAAGAAACGTACAATAGATATACATTTCCGTGTAAACAAAAGAGATGTACATATTAATAGTTGATCGCTGACTGTTCACACCGCGCGCGAGTACTCGTTTGTCGCAGCGACAAGAGCTATCAAAGAGAGCACTCCCTGAGAGACTTACGCTTGGTTCATATGCATACCAGCGAGTAATAGCTTGTCGCCGTCGTAGACTCGCTGCTCGCTGCTCGCCAAATCGTTTCCAGTTGCTAGTTCTACTCACTACTCGTTCATCGCCGGCGGTGGGACTACTGCCTTAGTAGGATAAATGATTTGAGTTGAGTTGAAGTATAGAGGTGTTGAACTGTTGATGTTATTGTGTGAGATTGTGTGTGTGACATATTGTGACTGAGTTTCGTAAACTATGCGACATGCGTGGTTTGTATCAGTTTCTTTCTACGAATAGTAGGGGAGACCTGTACAAAACCGTATACCGGGGTAAAACAGTACAGCATGTCTATTCTTGTCAATAATTCAAAGTTCCCGCGCGCAAAGTGCTCAGCGGCGTCGACCAATGGGAGCTATTTGTCAACGAACACTTGTCGCTGCAGGCACACGCGTTATCAAAATATTCAATTTTATTGTTTTTCGGTGTACTTGATCTTATTTTTGTGAAAATTCAATCAACAACAGTGAAATTTACTTATATAACAGGTAAGTGTCCAATCAACTATGTTAAAGTGTGTGTATTTACTCGTAATTAACAAATATTTGAGTAGGCAAAATTGGTTTGCGTATGTGGTAGTGAGTGATGTATTTATACATTAAGCTTTGGGTCAAAACCGTACGGGGCAAAACCGGCCACTATACGATTTTAACCCGCATGAATGAATATAAACTTACTTCTTTATTTTTATTTTAGGTGCAGTTAAAATGCCGCGTAATTATAAAAGGACTAATTCTAGACAAGAATGGGATCGGATAACATGAAAAAAGCCGTTCAAGCCGTATTTGATGGCACCATGGGTTACTTGAAAGCTGCCAAAACTTTTGAGGTACCAAAATCAACATTACAAGATCGAGTAAACCGATTTAGACAGAACAACGATCTGGACTGTTCCACACGCAACTAACACTGCACCACCAGTTCCTACTACGTTGAATCTGAACCGTGTAACGGTGTCTCCAGCGGATATAATGCCAGTTCCTAAAATAAGCGTGGACCGAAAAAGAGCAACCGATCACCGAAGAGAAAAGACTGCTGTTATCACTTCCTCCCCCTATAAAAATAAGTTGATAACCATCTCACAAAATAAAACTCCTAAGCTTAATTTCAATCAACCGCCTAAGACCAAAAAACCGAAACAAAAAATAAAAAATGATAACATTTGCTTGTACTGCCTCGAAGAATACGGTTCAAGCCGCGTGGATGAAGGTTGGGTGCAATGTAGGGAGTGTAAAGGTTGGGCTCATGAAGGCTGTACAGGTTATGACTCAGAGGATTTAGATAATTTTGTATGTATGGGATGCGTTGCTTCTAGATAATTTCTGGGGCAGTATCGTATCTAATATACGGTTTTGCCCATGTGTCGGGGCAAAATCGTAATTAGAAGAAGTTTAATAATTTTTGGTTTTTATTGTTTAATATTTTAATTATTCCAAATATGTGTAAGTGATTATGTTCCTTAGGAGACTGACTAATTATAATTGTTGAGTAGATAAATTAGTGTTTTGAAATGAAAGACCTGCAACCCTAAACCCTTAGCTATACGATCCCGGTCTCCCCTATAAGTAATTTCTTTCCTAAAAGAAAAATTGACGCAGATTTCCAAAAACCCGTGGCTAGTTCCAAAAGGCCGCGTCCTAACCGAAACCACGCGTGAGCACGCGATCGTTACGCTCTTTTTGTGAATATGACGTACTCGCGCAATCAATCAAATCGCGTACGCACGTCATACTTCATACAAACAATCGCGTACGGGCGCAACGATAGCTTTCCGTTAGGACGCAGGGTATTATGACATTACGGGTTTCGAGAACAAGACAGCACTTAATCTGTAAAAGAGTTAATTATTTACACCAATTTTATGCCAACAATTTTATGCGCATGCGCCAGTATGGCTTTTATAGGAATTTTATGGACATCACAGGAGTCAGTTGGTAAATACAGTGTAAACTCTTTATATCGAAACTCAAGGGACCGAGCATTTTTTTCTTTATAGAGAGCTTATCATAGTACTTTTTAATATTTTATTATTTAATTATTGGTTTACGACTGATAATACGAGACGTGCCTAGTGTGTTTAGTAACTGGGGCCCACATTCCTGTAGACAATGCAATTCAAAAGTGTTTTAGGAAACACGTGTATTAGGGAAATAACAAAAACAAGGCGGCTGCTTACGACCTCGTGTTTTTCTTGGAAATTTCGGCACCTCAAAGGTTTAGGGCCGGTTTTTTGATCCGCAGTTAACTCAACCAATGGTTAAACATGGTAACTACTGGTTGAATTTTGGCTAAATGTGAAAGGCTAAACATGAATGGGTTAACATAAATGTATTCATGTTAACTCATTCATGTTAAAAAATAGTAACTAATGGCATTTTGGCAAACACATTTAGCCAAAAATCAAAAAAGTGGCCCTTGGTCTGAGCCTTTTGTAAACTGATAACTTAAACAGACGCTGATATTACTGACGTCTAAATATGAACGTATTTCATTGTAATAGAGAATGACTGTTGCTCTTTATAGAGTGTATCAATGTAAGGGCTTTCCGGTAAACCAACCAAATTGAAGTAATTTCTACGTTATAGGAAGTTTTACGATATATACGTATATCGAAAGAAGTTATAAAGAGTTTACACTGTGCTTTGATCTTTTAAAAAGAATGCTCGTGTTTACCTTAAGTTTCTTAGTTTATCGTTAAGCTGTAAAAGGATCAAAGGATTACCTTAGTATTCATATATTAAGGAGTGCTCCGTACGGCTTCTGTACCTACTTATTTAATTTTACAGCAACAAATTGAAAAGGTTAGAGAAACCTTTAGTGAAAGTTTCATGTTAAAATAAACTGTTATAAATGTACAACATAAATATTACATCACGGTAACACACATTCCCCGAAGGGGTAGGTGAAGGTGTACCTACAGTCCATCCACATTTCTACAGTTAAAATAAAATTTTAAAGTGATAAATACCAGGCATGCCTTTTAAGATCTGTCGTATACATATTTGCCGCCAATTTTGAATTAAGAACTGTTCAACTTTCAAATTGGTTGAAATTTAGAATATGAAAACAATTGAAAGTATTAGGATTAATGCAATTGTTTAGTCACAGCGTTGTTTTGAATCTATCAGGTCACGTATGAAAATGCATCTTACTAAGGGAAATGTCCGTGCAATAATTTTCTATAACTTCCGAAGAGGCCTAACACGGCTTCAGTGTTTCGAAGAGCTAACATCTGTGTTCCATGATGAAGCCCCATGTCTGTGGACTGTGAAACGCTGGTATTTAGAATTCCAGCGTGGGCATATCAGTCTTAGTGACAAATCTCGTTAAGGACGTCCGAAATCCGCCTTCACTGATGATAACATCGTTGCTGTGAGACAATTAATCCTCGACATATCGGGAGATAAAGGCGTTATTAGGTATCTCAGGGACAACCATTCAGAAGATCTTGCAAGAGGCGCTCGGTGTGAGAAAGCTAGTTTCCCGGTGAAAAACAAAAAAAAGTGCTATAGGTTTGTAGTTGTTTTTTTTTCTTCATACGACATAAAAGGCATGCCACGTATATTGACAGCTAATCGTTATATGCTCGGTTCCTAAAACGAATCGTTTTGCTTACCAATGGAGCATTTTTCAAAGCATTTTTTTATCTCCAAACTGGGCATATAAATAGACTCGTAAGCAAATTTTACCTGTGATAGCTACTTCCATATGGGAGGGTCTACTATGCAAAGCTATGAGGTCTTTGCTTCATTATTGGTAAAGAGACATGAGTCTTAATTTTAACCAATAACGGTCCGTAAATTATAGGAATCGGCCATTAGCGATTGGATTCTGCGCGTATGGGTTCGATTCCGCACGAAACTAGTGTTTGTATGAACTTGCAGATTTCTGCCTTTGTAAATAAACGTGCCACGTTGCTGAAATAATTGGGTATCAAGAAAGTATCATTGGGGTAGCCACAAAAGGGACTGCTAAGCTTGGTCCTGGAATCAATCCACGTGAAAAAGCGTAGTTAATTGTGCTTATAATTTAGGAAATTATCAGTAGTAAAAAAAACCTAAAAAAAAACACCTACCAAAATAAATAGGCAATCAATCTGCCTAGCCTTTTCCCAACTATGTTGGGTTTGGCTTCCAGTCTAACCAGATGCAACTGAATACCAGTATTTTACATGGAGCGACCGCCTATCTGACCTCCACGACCCAGTTACTGGGTAATACGATACCCCTTGGTAAGACTGGTTGTCAGACTTTCGGGCTCCAGACGACCCGTAATGACTCTCAAAGATCCTCGAATGACAGCCGGGACCAACGGCTTAACGTGCTTTCCGAGGCACGGAGGAGTGTCGGTATGTAAAGATGTTCACCCATCTAGGGACCAACCCCGGCAAGCCTATGATCGCCTGTGCGGCTGTTGTTACTTAGCCACGAGCTCCTCTATGGCTATAACAGTTTATGAGCCTGATTTTTAAGTACTTTAGATATTACTAGCTTTTGCTCGCGGCTTCGCTCGCGTTAATTTAGAATAGCGGTTTAGGTTGTCAAAAGGTATCAAGCTAACAAACTTACTTTCGCATTTATAATATTATAGTTACGAGGATGAAAAACCGGTCTATCGACACTCTACGACTCACAAAATGTATTAGGTACTTAAATTAAAAAAAAAAAAAACTCTTAACATACTACTAAAGATTCTATAATAATATAATTCAATCATGATTCTAAAGACACGTGGCTCCATCTATTATCATAAGAACGTTATTGTTGTTTTCCTCAGGAACAATACTTTTTTTCGGGATGTTAGGTACGCTATATTCGTTCCTGTACACCTGACAACGTATATGCAAAATTTCAGAATGATCGGTTCAGAGGTTTAGGCGTGAAAAGGTAACAAACAAACAAACAAACTTACTTTCGCATTTATAATATTAGTTAGGATAAAATAATTGGTGAAATGCACTTACTTAATTTATTTATTATTCAATATCAGGATAAAAAGTACATGCTTCTAATTTATTGCGATTTATTCGCTCTCAAAGTGTAGGTGACTAAACTAACTTCGTGGTATCAATACCAGCACTTCGCAGCCAGTCTATAAACTCAGTGTACTCATCGTAGTTACTCTCAATACAACGTTCTTCAATGGCTCCTAAAGCGTTAAGCAGAGATGTAGTGAACTTTGAGAGGGCTTCTGCTTGATTGGCGTTCTGTAACAATTTAATAGTAATAATTATGGAGTATTTTGGAAGGAAGGAAGGCTGGCGTGATATTATCAACATGTTGCTGATAACAGAAAATGTTTTAATCTACTTAATAACCATCTTAAATTCTCTGACATACAAGGTACAGTCTCAAACTTTTGTATGCTTCTAGATCCACTATCTAGAAGCATACAATCTATATATATATATATATATATATATATATATATATATATAGTATAAGTGCATTTTCTATGGGAATTTTGTATGAATTATTGAAATTTTGACAGAACAACGTTTGTCGAGTCAGCTAGTTTTACATAATAATATGAGTTCCTTACACAGGTTGCGTCAGAAAGCTGTGGACGAACTTAAGGGTGTGGTACAGAACATCAAACTGAACAACTTTTTCCATGGGACCAACATCTTAAGCGAGAAAAAATTATCTGTCGTCCCATACATTTTGGCGATTAGGTATGGAAGTTTGGTATGCAACAGCTGATAATTATTTCTCGATTACGATGTTGGTCCTACGGTGAAAGTTGTTTAGTTTGATGGTCTGTTACACACCCTCAAATTTGAAGACATCTTGCTGATACAACCTGTAAACGACAGTGAGCTCTAACGAAAGGTTTTTGAAGGTGTTAAATAGGAGATCAAAGTTTGTTCGGAAGTTCGTAATTTTTGGCAACGGAACGTATCGTGCGTACGTGGGGTCTTCGTATTTTATTTTTTTGGCAATTTTTGGATTTTTGGTTTTCTGGTGATCGAGCGTATGGCTTGTTATTCTAAAACTTATCTAAACACCTGAACATTATATGTTATCTGTGCAAAAAAAGTAAGCATTTTTCTTCAGACCATTAGTCAATAAAAATCACAATTTAAAACTAAAATGGTTTCGTAGCAGATCTTATTATCTACGACTGCGTAGCTAGCGTAGCGGTGACGTCAGGCTATGGCGTAGCAACTGCGCAATACTTTTTCTTCATAAGTGTTGTGGAGGTAAATATCAGTTTATCACTACTTGGCTTGTGTAAATAAAAAAGGGCGCCATTCGTTTTGAGTAAATACTGGAATTGAGTCACACTTGACTGAAGCCGATATCTTATACAGGTTTATCTACATTCTATGTTATTGGGTTTGATTTCCGCACTTAGTCCTTCAAGTGGACCATTGTACGTGAGCCATGGCGGTCGTAGGTGGTTGTTCCAACCACCCCATCTCTCGTTTAGATCACGGCTTCTGGTCTGTTCAGAATATCTGTGAAAGATCTGGGTGCCCCGAGGGTTTCTGTTCTAATCTGGGTAACGCCTGTACATTCAAAGAGCACAAAGCGCAACGGTTTCCTCGGCCTCCATGCAAACACAGAGGGCAGAGCTTGCATGGAGGCTGATATTTTCATATTAAATAATATGGATATTCTATACATGGTTATTTTAAATTGACTAGCTAAACTCCGCGTACGTGATGGGTATCAATATCTAAATACGACAAAATAAAAGATTTCGATTTTTTTGTAAATACGAACAGTATAAGAGACAGTAGCAGACGCAGCCAATCGGCGCAGCATCATGAGCTCGCAGCGCCGCACATGCGCACGCGCATTCTCAAGCAGCGCCTCCAGTGTGCGCGCCTCGCCCGGCGCCACCAGCACTAAAGATGTTTCGCTGATAGAGCAAGCGCCTAACGAGTCACATACTTCCACCCACACGAAAGTACCGCCTTCTGTAAAGTTAATTAATTTAACCTATGATACCAAAATACCCTTTGATATCAAATACATATTTTAAAACAGCGAAACTTGCACATGATTTTAAAATGCTTAATCGGCATAAACACAACTCACATAATATTTAGCTTATAATCTATATCTCATATCTTTGACTTGTAGCCTTTGCCCGCGCGGAGGTCGGCAATTATCCCATGGGAACGAACAGCCACGAACCGGGACTGTTGAGCCACTAGCTTATCATCTTAACTTGGTTGGGTTACACGAATGCCGCCCGTGAAATTTGACATGTGGCATTTCAATATCGAAAAACGGACGGCTTTCGTGTAAACACAACCAAGTTATGATGATAAGCTAGTAGCTCAACAATCACGGTTCGTGACTGTACTATCGGTATAAAAAGTATCCTATTCCAGGTCATTGTCTGTCTACCCATGTGCTAAACCAATTCAAATCCGTGCAGCCGTTTTAGCGTGAAAGCCTAATAAACAAACAAATAAACAAAACAAAAAAAAAAACTCAATTTCGCGTTTATTATTATTAGTTAGGATTTTTATCTACAAAGCAAATATTTTTGAGTACTACTTACAAATGCTAACGTTTAAGGGGTGGATTTTACTGCTTGCTTCAATTAACTCGAAAATAAGTAATGTTTAAGTCATATAGTCGACACGTACGAATCGCTTTTTTTTTAAAACAAGCCCTGTCGTGGTGAAGAGGGCACAGTTTATTTGAAAAACTTATTCCTGTGATAATATATACTTAAAAATTGGCCTGAATATTTATTAAACTAAGAATAAAGCTGAATATATTTTTTTTTTATATTTCTTGTATGTTTGAACGTGCTAATCTCTAGAAAAATTCTGTTTGCATTTGATACCCCAATTCTTAAGCAAGGCTATAGCCATATTTAACATCACGCAAGGACCCTTAGGTGCCAATCATAAAAGAAAAAAAGTCAGAAAGAACGCTAAGCGAAAACGAAGAAATAGCGCAGTCAGGCAATGCGATGCGACGGGGGGGGGGGGGGGGGGGACACACACAATAAATTTCATTTTCCGCGGACAAAGTCGCAGGCAGAAGCTAGTACTTACTAATATAAGGCAACAGCGTCTCAATCGCCATGTGCTCGAGATACGACCCCAGCAGTAAGGTGTCATTATTGGTCAGATCAACGAAAAATGAGTACCGCAGAGGTCTGTTAGTATCCACTACAGGAAACGTGCTGAGGCGAAATACTGTTTCCATAGCTGTGCCGCTTTCTGGTATTACCTTGAAAATATAATTATTTTATATATTGTTAAAGGGGAGTAAGTAAGGAGGCTTTTAATAAGTAACTTTGCAGTGATAATCCTTTGTGGATCGAAAACAAAGTCACGGTAATGTTATCTGACATTACCGTGACAAAGTCGTTGGAAGGATTACTAGAAGTCGTTAGCTTAATGTTTGCACAAATTAGATTAAATGGATTGAAAAAATGAGTGCATTGTCAATCAGGAAACTATGAGTGTTTTGACTCATCAGTAATCCGTATTGTAGCTAAGATCGCAAGGAATTTAGCTTTAAATTTCTATCGGAAGATAGGTGTAGTTTTATTATTTTTTGACAATTTTAAAACTCAAAGTAATTTAACTTTACCCTATTTTTAACTTTTATTTACCTTTAGTCTATAAGTCAGAGAAAGTTTTGTTCGTCTTTTCATTTTAAATGATCAATAATTTAAACAAAAAACTCACCAAAACAAACCGAGCATTAGGCTTTTCATTAAGCTGAAAAAAAACATCAGCGTATACTTCTCCGTTACTGGTACAGTTGTCCTCTTTCACACAGCGGCATTCCGCTACCACCCTTACTCGGCCCGCTCTGGCGTCCATATTGGCAGACACCGATATACAATTGGTCTCATTGTTGTAATCTATCAGCCCGCTTAGAAAGTTCTCTTCAAGGGAATAAAAGTTTATCGGCTCCGATATACGTGTTCCGTGCTGTTGAGAGTTACAATCGATCAGTTCCGAAATATAAACAATATTTGCTTTCTACAGATAGTATAGATATAGTCGACCTCGTAATACTTTACTTATTACTAGAACCATACAACAAAATTGACTTCACTAAAGCTACGGCCTCCTAGAAGAGCGGTGGCCGCCACATAACGGCCGCAGTGACGGCCGTCCGATAGACCAACTTATACTTGACGGTAAATAGCGGACGCTATGTGGCGGCTACCGCAGTCTTAGAAAACCCTAGCTTAACATTTTGAGGGACACTATACGGCTATAGCGGTAATAACAATAAAAAAATATTGTCTCGTTTAGTGACCTTCAAAGCGTTAAGAGGGCCTAGACAAATGGCATTCGCATCGGAACGATTCTATTTCTACAATCGCTGTTGCTGCAAAATGACATTGACATGATCACGTGACATTTCGATAGCTTATGTCAACCCCATACAAGTTTGGCTCATGTTACTTTGTTTACTTTTTACATTAAAGGTTAAAACTAGATATCTAATTGTCACATAGAAAAATACGAGTAGGTATGTGTTTTAGTAACACACGAATGTTTTATTACCTTGTTATGTGCAGTACTTTATTACCATGCAATACGTACCTATTTAAATAAAAACCCAAGTTAGCAAAAAGTAAACAAACAATAATGGCTCCGAAACCATAGTAACGTGGATTACGTAAATATGGTTACGGTCTATCAACGGTCAACCGCGCATGCATCCTAGCTCGGTCTTCATACACAATGATAAAAATCGAATTGAAAACTCCTTGGTTTTTCGTAAGTATACTGTAATAGAAAAAAAGGTTATTTTATAGCATTATTTTGCTAAGAAATCTGTATCATAATAAAACTTTTTAATTTTGTATGACTTCTACATGCATATTTATAGTCTGTGATTATGGTACTATTTTTGAATTCATAATCAGAACTTTGCGATATGAGTGTAAATAAAATTATTATTGGAATTACTATTGGAAGTAGTGCTCGCCGGCCGCTCCCGCGGCACGGCTCGCTGCGCTCGCTCCGCTCGCAGCGGTTGGTCACAGTTCTTACCTAACCCATTTGGTCGGGGTGCCCTGGCTTAGTTACTGCGACCATTTCGACTCTCCCATTGATGCCCATTCGATTGATACCCATCATGTCAAAAATCTATGAAAAGTGCATGTATCAAAGAATAGTCGACTACTGCGGAAAGTACAATATTATAAAAAAAGAACAATTTGGGTTTCAGAAACACAAGTCCACATCTCTTGCCATCTTTTCACTTCTGAAAGCGGTATTGACTAATATCAACAACAAACAGCTAACAACAGGGCTATTCTTTGATTTGTCCAAGGCATTTGACCTCGTTTCACATGAAAGACTATTAAAAAAACTTGAGGCTATTGGTATTAGAGGACTGCCACTACAATGGATATCGTCGTATTTAACTAGCAGACAACAGAAAGTAACTGTTACTATACTAAATGAAAGTAGGAACATGACAGAATATTCGTCTGAATATAGAAGTATAAAAAGGGGCGTCCCCCAGGGTAGCATATTGGGCCCTATCTTATTTCTACTCTATATAAATGACATAGTTAATGTAACTAATCATCAATGCTTCCTTTTTGCCGATGACATTTCCATAATCGTTACTACCGATAAAAAATATAAATCACTTACAGATCATGAAGCGGACATAAATAATACAATAGATAATCTAATTAACTGGCTAAATAATAATAATTTATCAATTAATCTAAATAAATCAGTATATATACAATTTAATCAATCTTATAATAATACATTTAATTTTAAAATGGATATTCCGAAAATTACACAAGTGACAAAAACTAAATTTCTAGGAGTAGTAATTGACGAACATTTAGACTGGAAAGCACAGGTAGATACTGTATGCAATAAAATAAATAAGTTTGTGTATGCTTTGAGACAAATAAAAAAAGTGACTAATATAAAAACGGCTGTGATGACATACCGCGCATATGTGGAGTCCTCACTACGATATGGACTAATTATGTGGGGAAATAGTACTGACCGCAATAGAGCATTTGTTGCCCAAAAGAAATGTCTAAGAGCTGTATACGAGATTCCATCGGACGAATCATGTCAACCAATATTTAAGGAACTTGGTTTGCTACCGTTACCTTCATTATATATATATGAAGCATGTATGTTTGTTCGAAAGCACTTAGAATTATTTAGAACAGCAGAAGAACTATTTAAAAGCTCTCGAAGTCGTCGTGACCAATATAGGCTTGTGCTGGAAGACCTACCTAGATCAGCAAAATATAATAAAAATTGTTTGGCTATGTGTATACGACTGTATAATAAATTACCAAGTATTTTTAAAACATTAAATTGTAAGCTATTCAAAATGCAACTGTATAAATGGCTCAATAATAATAATTATTATAGTATTAATGACTTTTTAAAATGAATTTTTAATAATTGTTATACTATTAATGACTTATAAAATGAATTTTTAATGTAATTAATTTCAAATTGACATAATATTTTAGTGTATAAGTTTGCACGCTTTAGTTTTAAGCAAAACATGTTTGATCAATGTATTTTCAATAACACCTTTTATACCATGTTTTAAGCAAATAAAATATCTTATAATCTTATAATCTTATAATCTTATAATCTTATAATCTTATAATCTTATAATCTCGCACTTCCAACCGAACCTACAATAATTGTTATTGTAGAGATATAATTTTAGAATGTCCAAATTGGGCATTGTTCATATTTTTTTTATATGTTGTAATTGAAAATCCATTTCGAGGAATAGCGTTACTGATCATTACGGACTAATTAATCATGAAAAATGTTCATATTTTATTGATATTTTCGATAAAATACGATTGACCTTGTTTGCCCTTCAAATTGCGTTATTGTATCGATCGTTGCCTCAGAAAATAAAAAAAGTAAGTGGCAAGTATTGTCTACAATCGGTCAAGTGACAATGTCAAAAATATAAACATATTAAGTATAAAATTTTTACAATATTATTATTCTTGCGACTTGCCTCATAATCTCGTATTATCTCATCACTCGACAATATTTAATATATTGGAAGAGTTATGGAATACAGGTAGTGCTTTGTTCCAACTTGCACCAATAATGCTATTATTAGCAATAATAGTTTTATTAGTAATAATAGTTTTATTAGTAATAATAGTTTTGTTTGGACTATTATTACTATTATTAGTAATATAGTTTAATAAAAACAAAATTTTTGTTCGTATTAGAGAAGACTTGCGAGAAAAGTGGTGTCGTGATGTAGTCGTGGAATATTACAAGGTTTATACAATGTATTGTTGCGAAGATTTGCATCTGCAAAAACCAGTTTCCGTTTAAAATTTGCTACTGTTTCGGTCGAAATTTCGAAAAATAAGATTGTATTTGTAAATAACATGAGATAGATTCGATTCTGTATGACGTCTATTGACACTTTGACAGATGTGAGATGGATGATGTAGTATTGATAGATTTAAATGTTTAATTATGTACTAGCGAGACAACGGCACCATATTATGTGCCATCAAAAAAAAAAAATGTAATGGTTAAAAATTTTACACAATCCCCATTGAACGAATTGCCAATTTGTCTTCGGCATATTTCATAACTGCGAGCGTTTGAGGAATCAGACAATCTGCCTGCGACATTACCTACAATACTTTTATAGGATACCTAATATTATTTTAATGATGAATTAATTTATGTCAGAACATAGTTCGTTAATAGCTAGTAGCTACACAATTAAAACTTTGTTTCAATACACAACCTCAAAAATAATCTTGACTTTATGATGTAACTTCATAAGCCAAGTCTTGTTCTCATTTACCACCTTTCAAGTTCTTTTGTGCCTATTTCATATCTAGAAACTTATCTTTTCTACCAAGAGTAGTCCGTCACACTACGACACTTACCACACTTAACACTTGGACGTACTTTTCTATCGACAACACCTCCGTCAGTCACACTTTTGAATATGAATTATGTCACAATTATTTTGTAAAAAGCAGTAATAATCAGTGATCGGATAATCGGGAACTAATATACTTAAACTTCACTTTTATTCCCACGAAAGAATAATACGGACATGCCTTTCAGCATCCCTTCTGTTCGTATAAAATACAATAAATTAGTCGATTCGATCACTAATCTGTTAGATAGATAAATCCATTTCCACTACTTGACCACATTGTGCACGTTATCATTTTTTATTAATATTCCATTTGTTTTGAATAAAATAAAGATACTAAATCAAAATAACCACTGCTATAATATCATTAAGTTTGTTATAGTCGTTTTTACAAATTTGTTCAATCACGGGAATCCGGGATTACTTATTTATTCAGAAAGGAATGTCCATATATTATTCTTTCGTGGGAAGAAGTTTAGTTATATAAGCGCCCGATTATCCGATCACTAGTATGTATATAAACGTAAGAGTTTAAGATTATTTTATGGTTGTATTGTCAAAAGAATTTTTGTAAAAAAAATTATTGTGAAACTGAATATTGAGGAAGAAAAGCGATTTTTTTTTCGGAGGGTGCATGAAAAAAAGAAGAACGACTCAAGTACCTACTTTCTTTAGCAATAACAATGTAAATGAACGTAAATTAAATATAGTAGCGCTTTTCACCTCTGACCGCTTTCCATAAAGGCGTCATTTCGGCACATAAATGAAATAAACATGATAAGGCTGACCGCTACGTACTTGTGACACGCGATGTAGCACCTTTTTAACACGCGGCCCAAGCCTCGCTAATAATAACAATATCTACATAATTCCAGTAATATCTTGATTGGTTTTTATAATACTTGCGATGTTTTTAATGTACCTAAAGGGGCGAACATCGATAATGGCACTGGGCGGGCCACACTTATACGTATGCATCAAGACAGATGGGCCAGGATCGTCACACAAATAGGCGTTGTCACCGAGGTAGGCCTAAGAAACGCTGGTCTGACCGATTGGCCGGAGAAGGCACAACACACAAAAAAAACTGGAAAATGATGGGGGAGACGTTTGCCCAGCAGTGGACAACAAGGTTAAATAACAAAAAAAAAAAAACGAGCGAGCCTTACTATCCCATATGATGTGTAACCTCTGACATCTGTTTGGGTTGGTAACATCTGACAGCCAACTCTAGCACCGCGCGCGCTCATTGGTCAAATCAAAATATGATGCGCTTCCCCGGCATTCTGTTACACATTTCCGTCCCTTTTTTCTAAATGACTCCCACAGATTGCAGGAAAGAGAGGGGAAGATGTTACGGAAAATCTATTGTTTTAAAACCTTCAGCGAGATAATATGTGGGTCTGTGAATAATACTTATTATTCTTTTGTCGGTTCAAGAAGTTAAACACACAGGCTGCTAAAATTAAATTACGTTCCTTTTGGCATTGCCGTAGTCGTGTAAAAAGTGGTTCAAAAATCGTGTTTTTGATAGACCATCTTCTTTCTTTACGATTTTAATCCAAAAACAGGGGTTTCGCAAATTTATTTTAAGTTTCTTTTTATTTCGGTTTAATTTTTATGAATAAGTATGTTAAATAGCAAAATCAGTCTATAATGTGCCCATAGCTGGGACACAAGTCTCCTCTCTGTGAGAGGGTGTGGGCCGTAATCCACCACAAGGGCCCAGTGCGGGTTGCTACAGACGCCAGCAGGTCAAGTTACGAGTACCCGAAACTGTCAATTTTTCCCAATCAACCTTGAACCTAATGCTTTAGCGATAAAGTTGAAAATCTATTAAAGAAATTTGAAAGATTGTGGTAGCTTGATGTACTGGCGTCTGTCACATGTCTTCGAATTTACATGCCGGTTTCCTCACGATGTTTTCCTTCACCGTTTTGAGAGCAGTGATGATGAAAGAATTTAACACAAAGTAAAGCGCCTGTCTGGGTTCGAACCTACTACCGACCACTCGTAAAGCTGGGTACAGATTTGCAACACAATATGTCAGGTACATTTTCCATACATTTTAATGTGTTCTGCACGCACCAGTGCGCTCACGAACACATTAAAATGGAAAATGTTGCATTGCATGTTACCTAACAACGCTACTGGAGCCAATCTCTAGGACTAACCTGAACAAGTTTGCCCCCTTATCACGCACCATAAAATTGTTAAATATTATTTCAAATGAGGTAGGTAGATATGTTTCCCTGCAGCCTGATGATGTTCACAGGAGTAGCACTGAAGTGCATTGAAAATGTTGAGAAGTGATTTTAATTGTATTTTTGGTGCCTAGTCAATGTAAGTTAGAAGTATGGTAGTAACATCGTATTAGCGTTATAGCGGTTAAGGTGTTATTTACACAATTTTGAATAAATAAATAAATCTTGTGTTGCAGATAATCTGTACACAGCTTAAGAGGATTGTGAAGCTGTAAATTTTCATACAAAAAGCGATAACGTTTTTCTAATTTTCATAATTTTCGGAAATGTTGTAGGTATAATGAAATACTAGGTACCTATTGTACGTTTTTATTATAAAGAAATATTGCATATACTATAAGTTATTGGCATCTAAATATCTATATTTTTGACATAAAAACTTCCTTGAGTGTTTTTATTTTTTTTAAGTTAAAAATGGAATTACTGAAAAACAAAAACGTACAGTCCTAGATTGTGGTGTACTGAATGTAATGAGAAGAGAAAACTGTCTCATTTTGTAAACGTTATCGCCCGCAATAATATTTATGTAAATAATTATATAAAATGTAGGTAATTGCCTCCAAGAGTCGCGCCGCGTATCGGCAGTTCACAATCCTCTTAAGTGGCGGCCGTCACCACTGGGCCTCCGCTGCTCTAGTATGCTAAACAATAGAACAATAACAGCATGAGTAGACTTACCTCGTTATCGGCACAGATGTCAAAGGACGAAGAGAACGCTGACACTAGACAGTGTTGGCTCCTAAAGTACCAAGTGATGGAGCACCCTGGTACCATGTAGCTTATGTTAGCTTTGAAGGTTGCTACACTGCCTTCATTCAGAATTCGGGACATTGGTAGCATCTGTAGAATGTTTTCATTTTATAAGAAACTAGCTGTGCCTCGCGGTTTCACCCCCATAAGTCTATCCCGTGGGAATATTGGGATAAACAATATTCTATACCCAAACCGAGGTTACGGTCTACCCATGTGCCTAATTTCATCCAAACCCAGCCGTTTTAGTTTGAAAGCGTAACAAAGATTACAAACAAACAAACAAACAAAATCACTTTCACATTTATAATATTATATAAGTAGTTATTAGCTTATAAGAAATTATCCCAGGATATTATTTTGCTATAAAACTGAAAGAAACAATTTAAAATATTAGTAAAGCCTGATTTACAGTGGCAAACCATAAGTTTAAACAAGAATAAAATTGTTTAATTGCTTCAGTTTTACACGCACGCATTGCCTGGACGATACTTGCCTGGTTAATATACATAATAATATCGATCTCATACAGCAAGCTATGCACAACGATTTTGACAATGTGGTTCAGTGGGCACATGATAATGGCATTATAATAAATACATGTAAAACTAAGTGCATGCTCATTCACTCGCCGTAGCATAAAAATAAAAATAATTTGTTAATCCAAGTAAAAAGTCATTCGTACAAATGTCTGCATAGCAACAAGCAATGTTGTCAATGTCTATGTTTAGAAACAGTTACCTCTTATAAGTACCTAGGACTAGTAATAGATAACACATTCACATGGAATCTGCATGTTAATTACGTTTGTAATAAGCTACGCTCCATTTTTGGTAAATTGAAAAATCTTAAGTATATGGTCAGCCGGAAAGTACTATATACCTTATATTACGCACTGGCTGACTCAACTATTGGTTACGGCTTGGGTGGATATGGTCTTACGTTCCCTACACATTTAAATAAAATTAAAATCTTGCAGATAAGGTTACTAAAATTACTTATAGATAAAAAAAAAAAACTAAGAAAACATTAAATAAAAATTATGAAGAACTGTTCAAAATCTGTAAAATATTCCCGATCCATCAAAAAAATAAGTTAAATATATTGGCTGAACAATTTAATAATCAATGCAAACAAAGTGGAACGTAACCATTATGTACCCAACTCGTTTATCTAATCTATGAAGAAGACATTGGCAGTTCCAAAAGTAACAAAATACTTTGGTAAGCGCACAAGAAGGTTCGCAGTGCCCACGTTGGTGAATGATCTGCCCCCGGAACTGATATCGCATGTCAGTTCTAAGGACCAACTTAAAAAAGTTCTACAAAAACATTATCCCTCATTGTGTCCATAGTTCTGTAGTTCTAATATATTTGTAACAAACCTTACGTAGGAAAAAATGCCTTTTTTTGATTGTAAGATTTCTGATCTGAATTGTAGGTAATGCTGAGTGAACTATAAAATAATATAGGTACCTGTATTGTTTTGTAGTTAACTTAGCATAATTAAGTACTTAATTAAGTTTTAGCTCAATATTTATTTTTTAAATGTATAAATTTGTAATACATTGCTAGACGAGACTACTGCCGACAAACTGCTGCGGTTTGGCAGACATTATGTTTTTTTTATTTGTTTTACAGATTTTGGAATGAATATAAAAATATATACGTATATATATAAAAATCCCAAGATACACACTCCGCGTCTCAAAACCGTCCGCAAAAAGAGTGCACAATTTAAGATTATGCACTCATTTTCAATAGTATCGCGTCGCTCGCGTTACTGCACGCTCGTTAAAAATGCCGACGTGTACAATGAAAATTGAAAATATATTGCGTCAAGGACGTTAAAAAAAGATGGGATATCTTACTTTCGGTAAGTAAAAGAGTTTATTAATTTGTTGTTGTTGTTTTTATGACTAAATATTTCAGCAATATGTGATTATGATTCAATTTGTCTTAAAGCTTCACTCCAAGTCCAAGTATAAATACGGCCAAAGGCCGCATTTTCAGCGAAAGGACAACAGCCTCGCTTTAATTTAGTCGAATAACACAAATTGACCTTGTTCTTATTCAATGGCGCCTCCATTGAATAAGAACAAGGTCAATTTTGTTTATTACGTATATTTTTTAAATTATTAAGTTGATTAACTTTTGTACTGTTTTGTATTTAGTTTTTAATTAGTATTTATTTACTATATATATTTATAGTTTTTAACCGACTTTCAAAAGGAGAAGCGGACATCAATTCGTCGATTTTTTTTTATGTTTGTTAATTGATTACTTATTTTATGGCCCAGATTGTTTTTTTTTTTTTTCTGTGTAAGAATATATAGTATTCGATTGTGCCTGTATGAACATAATCACGATCCGATGATGAACTTTGGAGATACTTTTAAAAGAACGATAGCGATTTACGATTAGTTAAAAGTATGAATATGTCTTTAGAACACAGATTCACATAATTTTTACAAACTGTTAAAATAGTAAGTCAATACATAAAAAAATAAAAGGTATAAAAAAGTATTCGACTCCAATTCATGCCTTGTCCTATCGGCAAACTTCAGTCGTTAATTTTGTATTGCTTTTATACATTGCTTTGTAAAAACAACTTTAAATCATGCGCGTAAAAGGCCTATTACATTACATGATTTTTCGGGCCCTGCCCGCAGGGACATGGTAGTTTAATAAGAAACAGGGAGTCAGGGTCCTTAAACAGGGCGACCGAGTGATAAGCGGCGGGGGAAAATAAAATCAGCTGTTCAGTACATTTTGACGAATTATGCGAAGATAAATGTACTGAACAGCAGATTTTTTTTCGCGATTTCAGGTTTGTTCCCATAGTAAAAGGTGTTCATAATGATGAGTACAATGACCCCTTAAGAGGTTGTTGGTGTTTTACTATTATTTGTACCCTATAATTTTGTTGTGCTTCAGGCAACAAGCTTGCGTCGTGTAAATGGGGCTTAAGACTTAACTAGATATTACACGATATTGTTGAAAGACTGGTCAGCATTGGCAGAGGTACAGTATCCTACCTACCTGTATGACGGGTAGTCTGTGCTTCTGAGCAGCCACTCGAGCTATGGCCTCAAATGTCTGGCGCAGCACATACACCGTCAAAGATATTAAGTACCTGGTAATAACAAAGATTTATTTTACAAAATCAAAGCATTAATTTATTTTAGAATATCATGGAAAACATGAAAAACATCAATGCGAATAGCACCAAAACAAATCTGAAAAACATTAACGTGAGTAGCATCTAGGACAAACGGTGAAGGAAATCAGCAGACCTAGAACCATGGATTTCCCGACCCGGACTGCTCACTGTCAAACCCTCACTGAGTCAAAACAGTGGGAATGTTGTTACAATTTTACACAAGCTTTTGCCCGCGGCTTCACTCACGTGATGTCAGAAAATATCCCACGGGAACGTAATACGGGGATTAAAAGTACCCTATGTGTTAATCAAGGTTATAAACTATCTGTGTGCCAAATTTCAGCCAAATTCGTTTAGCCGTTTTTGCGCCAATCCGGAACATACATCCAGACAAACAAACAAACGAAAGAAAATTCTTTGTTACCATTTTTTCATTATTATTTTATATTTACATCATCCATTATTTACCTAGTAAACGAATGTTTTCATGCTACATACTTATCTATCTGCCAAGTCTTTTCCCAACTACATATGTTGGCGTCGGCTTCCAGTCTAACCGGATGCAGCTGAATACCAGTATTTTACATGGAGCGACTGCCTATCTGACCTCCACAACCTAGTTACCGGCTAATATGATACCCCTTGTTAGACTGCTTGTCAGGCTTTTGGGCTTCTGACGACCCGTAACGACTGTCAACGATTCACGAATGGCAGTTGGGACCAACGGCTTAAGAGGAAATGCGGGCGGAAAGACTTTTGAAAATTAGGTATTTGAAGAAACTATCGCTGTCGCTCTGCGAGCGCTCGGCGTCCGGCCGCCCAATCCATGTGTGTGTAAGTTAACAGTGTGTGCGTGTCTCCGCCGCGACGCCCGCGCGCGGTTCTTGTAATCGCCTCAGTCACTCGTTGTATTTTTTGATGTTTGCATCGTTCGTTCGTTACCTACGCGAAGTGATTGATCTCTTATGATTTTGGCTTGTTTATTGGACTTTTTCTTCCTGTATACTCTTTTGATTCGGCTTATTTTTACTGGACTTCCTGATATACCTACTGTTTTGACTCTGCTATGTTTACTAGACTGTGCCTTTTATAAAACCCAAGAACTCGATACTAACGGTAAGGAGGTAGAAAAGGAAAAAAAAGCCGTTACGAAAAAAAACACCATTTTAGTATCAAACGACAAGTTCATTATTTGGCTCCCCAGTCAAACCTAGCGTCACATCGTCACGCGTGCGTGTAACTTCCAAGACTATCAAATGATTCATTTATAGAAGAAAACGCAAGCTCATCAGTCTCATCATCTTTAAAATCACCAACACTCGACAATTTGTATATAGAGCCAGAGAATGTTGTTGAAACTAATAAAGACGAAGTATTACAAGGACGTAGAATCGTGGGTATCAAATATTTATTTTCAGAGATCTCCAAAATAAAGCATGAACACACTAATTGTACTTTTGCTGACTTACAATTTGTGCGTGAACGACGAAGTGGTTTTCATAGCGAGTTTGTTTTTGAGTGCAGAATGTGCAAGAAAAAGGAAACTACACTCTGAAGAACCTCAATTAAAAATGTGCATAAATACTGCTGTCGTCGAAGGAATAGTATGCACAGGGAACGGATACGCTCAATTAAATGAAATGTGTGGTGTTATGAATATACCAAACATGGATCGATCGACTTACACACATATAGAACAAGATTTAGCACCAACAATTGAAGAATGCGCCTTAGAAAAAATGATCACAGCTGGCCAAGAAGAAAAAAGACTAGCTATTTTAAATGGGGACGTTGATGAAAATAGCTATCCTTTAGTAACAGTGATTGCAGATGGTTCTTGGGCAAAGAGATCATACAAAAGTGGATTTAGTTCTTCATCCGGTGCACGTTGCATAGTTGGACTGCGCGAACCATTATTAGAAACCTTTTACCACCAATGCCTTTTGCCAGAAATAATTGACGGTCGGATTCCAAGAAATAGACCAGTGAGAGAAAGAACGTCGTCATAAGTTTCGTTGATATAGGTTAGAGTGGTAGCCAATGAACCGCGTGTACCGTAAGAATAGTACATACAGTCAATACGCGATGTTGCCAGCTCGTGCAAAAATCGTGTCACGACTCGTTCGCCATGTCATACAGTTTGATATATTGGTTTGGCACAAAAGTAATGAGACACTACAAAACTCTACACATTTCCTTTTTGAAGTTAATTGTTTTCGATAATATTCTAGAATGTTGTAAAACATTCTAGGTACTTCTGATGTGGGGGTATATAAAGCCGCCCTCGGCCTCGCCTCGCGCGATCGGTTTAGCTCCCTCCCACCCGTTGAAGACCCTGATTATCCTCTGCCTCCCGTCACTCCAGACGAGGTGCAGGAGATAATCAAGGATCTGAAACCCCGTAAGGCCCCCGGTTCTGATGGAATCACCAATAGGCTGTTCCAGCTTCTCCCTGCCCTCCATCTTCAATGGTGCCCTGAGTAACAATATCTTCCCACAAGCGTGAAAAGAAGCTACCGTTATCGGTACCCTAAGCCCGGCAAGCATAAGAGCGAGCCCTCTAGCTCCGCCCCATCAGTCTGCTCAATGTGCTCGGCAAAATCATGAGAGGCTTATTTATAAGCGACTCAGAGATTACGCCGAGACAAGGGCCTCATCCCTAACGAGCAGTCCGGTTTTCGAAACCAATACTCTTGCGTACAACAGATCCACCGTATCACCCCACCCACCTTATTCCCCAGACCTCGCCCCATCAGACTATCATTTGTGAAGAGCCCTGAAACAACATTTGCGGCGTAAACAATTTAACGTTTTCTCTGATGTAGAGGCGGAGTTGAACTTTTGGTGGTTCATTGGCTACCATTCTACCCAACTTACCTCTACCTAGTATGAGATCTAGAGACTAGATAGGTACCTATCCTACATTTAATTTACTGTTTTATATTGAAATCGTTTTGTTATAAACCATTTTATAGACATGACATTAATTTTATTTTGTATCCATTACCTATTAAAAAAGTATTTGTATTTCCCACTAAAGAGGACGAGCAAAACATGTAAATGTGTTTATCGATAACTGTTTACAACACTAGTTTATCGTATCGTTTATTGCAACTACTTCGCATCACTTTTCCGCCTGTGTACGTATTATAGCAGACCCCCCCCCCGCCCCCGCCCTCTAATTCGTGCGATAAGGACAACTGCAGATCCGACTGAATAGCCTAAGTAAAAAGTCACATTTTCGAGGTTTGGCTCTCGCCTATTTTCTCCACCAATATTGAACCAATTTAAAAGATATTTCATAAACTGGATAAGAAGGATATATACTGTGTCGCCATGTTTTCCTTTTTTCATTAATAGTTTTCAAATTTGTACCCTAGGCCTCTGTTAACAGCGGTCTAAATAGGCAATTTTGAGCATTTTTTGAGGGTTCTAGTGCTTATAAAAATAATGTATTATCAAAAAGGAAAACATAGGGACATACAAGTAACTAACATTAATTATTCTGTAAAAAATCATAGCCATATGGTCATTAACCAGAAAGAAAACAGGCGAGAGCGTCTCTATAGAAAAAACACCACCCGCATTTCCTCTTAACGTGCTTTCCGAGGCACGGAGGGGTCTTGGTACGTAAAGATAGTCACCCATCCACGTACCAACCGCGGCAAGCGTAGCTTAACCTGATCGATCGACCCGTGCGACTGTTATTACCTAGCCACGAGCCCCTACCATTCATGGTACATACTAACTTATACATAACCATTATACGCAGAAAACAAAAATATTATATGAGTGTGACTGTATTATTTACATTATACCCTGAGTCTCTAATTCAGATAATTTTTGTAAACAAAGGTGATAACAGACCAAAAAATATCTTCTTAATGGAAATTCCCAAAAAATGATGGAAAAAAAAGGTTAGAATTTCTTTTAAGTACTGATTTTAGAAATAATAATTTGAAAATATTATCACACCATAATTATTTTTAGAAATTTTCAGTTTTAAATAAAGTTATTAATAAATGGAGATTTTCTGGTATGAAATATTCTATGATACTAGTAACACTGCAGGAGTTCCTAACATTTTCAAATTTCGTTTTACAGTAAGTCTAAGTTGCGTCTTTTCCTGTGGTATTTTCAATTCATTCGTTTTCTTTTCCCCGATCACGTTTTTCGCTGCGTGTTTGTTAATTGTGTTGTGTTGTTGTTTTTATCTACGTGTTACTTGTTTATCCTGTTGTTTCCTTGTTTTTGCTGTGTTAAATTTTATGATAAAATGTTTTGTACCACTGCCCTGTCATTTTGACAGTGACATTTCTTTGTTTACAAAAATTATCTGAATTAGACACTCAGGGTATAGATTATCTATTTTTAATGGTGGTCACTTACATACTGTATTAATAAGTATACGATAATGTGTGTTAGTGTACCTATAATTTAGTGGACTGTAAGAAATTAGTCTAGACAGGTGTAGACTAGTAAATAGTAAATTAAAAAATCAATTACTTAGTAAATTAGGTCGTAACTTACTCGCCGCCGTAAAACAGTCCCAATGGGAAATTCAATGCGCCCTCGGAATCGCTTTTGTAATGTGTAGCGACGGACTCACCGTCCAATGTACATTTCCAGGTAATCTAAAATGTTAATTATTTGGTTACTGACCGGTTTCTGAGGTTTTCAAACGGAGTTTATCCATTCGATAGTGATTAGTTATTGGTTCGATATCGTGTTGCTGAACATGTCATTATGGAAGAATTTAGCTTAAAAGTTGAGTGAATTACTATCGAGGGTTTATCTGAGGACCTCAAAAACCGAGCATAAGGAAGGAATTCGCTTAAATAGATCATTTTGTAGAATAGCTATTAAAAATTTGAACTCCGTTTAAGAATTCTTCAGAAACCGGGCATTAGTAGTGTTTACGCCCTGAGCGTAGGCGCTAGCACTGCGTAGACGCATACGCAATGCTAGCGTTGCGCAGACGTACTGCCGTACTGTCTACGCTACTTATACGTTCCAAGTCATCGCATACGCTCACCTTCAGTGTGGTTTGATAGAAGGTACTCGGGATACGGAAAAGGAGAAAGAAAAATATAAAGGCAAGAGATGTTTACACTTTTAAAGACGATGAACAAGTAAAGTGAACTAAGTGTGGATTTCATCAATGAAATTGAACGCGATAAGCACTAATTCTAAACCGCGTTAAAGAGCTATCAGTGTAACAATTTGGACACAGACAGCTCTTGAACACGGTTTGAATGTGCTGAACGCGTTCAGTTTCATTGGTGAATTTCACCCTTAATTATTAACCTACGAACTTTACTTTTAGTCAGAATTAGTTAAGCACAAATATACACAAATCTTATACATTAAACGATCATCCTCTGCCTAGCCTTTTCCCAACTATGTTGGGGTCGGATTCCAGTCTGACCGTATGCAGCTGAATACCCGTATTTTACATGGAGCGCCTGCCTATCTAACCTTGGTAAGACTGATTGTCAGACTTTCGGGCTTCTGACGGTACCCGTAACGACTGTCAAAGATCCACAAATGACAGTCGGGACCAACGGCTTAACGTGCTTTCCGAGGCACGGATGGGTCTTGGTATGTAAAGATGGTCACCCATCCACAGATCAACCGCGGCAAGCGTAGCTTAACCTGATCGATCGACTCGTGCGGCTGTTATTACTTAGCCACAAGCGTCTAACACTAAAATATATATAAGTATTATGTATTACAAGTGTATAAAGGAAAAAAAGGGGAAGAGCTCATTGGGCATCAAATAATCGTCTGCATCGCTGTCAATGGGAAGAGTGTTGGCAGTGTTGCCACGGTGGGTAGCGAAATAGATTAACAAAAATAGTCAAAGTAAGGTAGGCACACTCACTGTCATTCTCTTATTCTTAAACTCCCGTTTGTTCATATCACTATACAGTTTGAAAGGAGTCTTCATAGATACGACCAAAAAGTCGACGTTGAAGTTTACACTCAGATTTCGATGAAGCACACGGAATGGCAGACTATTCTGAAAAAGGACATTACGTATTAGTATTTTGACAAACAGTGTTATACCAGGCCTTTCCTTCAGCATTAATTAACACCATCAGTTTAAGGAACATGAAGAGCTACCTAAAAGGAAATGAATTGTTCTACAATTTAGAGGCCCTAGAGTAGGAACTAAAAAACTACTTGTAAAACATAAAATGCCACAGATTGATTTTATTTTATAAGAAAGATCATCAAGCGAGTCTTGCCAGTGTTGCTTGTTTAATTTCCTGATTTTTAGTTCATCTTACCTGTGTAATAAAATTCCCGTTAGAGTACTTATACACCTGACAGAGTACTTCATAAGACTGTCCCGGAGTCAGGGTGTTAGCCCGGACGACCAACCGGGAGCCTTTCACGTCCGACACGGCTATATTGTCTTCAGCACTGGTCACAGTCCACACAAACTATAGGATGAAAATGGAAAGAAAATATTAAGTTTCAAGGTTAATTAAAATAGAAAAGCCACTTGATCAAGTTTTTAGGAGACACTATTAAAAGCAATACGTAGTTTGAAAGCCCTTTCAAACTCAAAATAATTGTTACAGTACGACAACGTTCAAAGATTCTATGGTTTATATATATAGACCTTCTACATTTTTTTTCCAGTAGTCACTAAGTTAGGATTGTTTGATGGCATGCCATGGCTATATTAATATTTTTTTTGGATAAATGTCACGTAGATGTATTGAGGTTTGCCATCCCTGCCCTGGAGTCAAATAGTAACCCGCCGTGACGGTAAAGGGAAGTGAAGGGAAGGGTAGGATAGGTGTTTATATTATTGTATTACATCCAGTGAAACCATAGCATGGACTACGCCGTGAAAGGGAGACACTTGAGAGGTTTCACGGTATCCACCACCTGGTGCTACTACTCGTACCTACTGCTTCACCGTCACAGAAACTCAACCATGCTTGGGGTGGCATTGACGAAACGTAGGTACTCGTAACAACGAAAAACAAGTTTGTTTACGAATTCTTAATTTTCATGGTGCCGTACCTCAAATGGAAAAAAACGGTACCCTTATAAGATTACTTCGTTGTCCGTCTGTCTGCCTAACTGTCTATCAGTCTGTTAAGACTCTATTTCTCAAGAACGCGTTGAGGTTTCAAGTTGAAAATTAATATCAAATCCGAAGGACTACGGTTCCTTAAAGCTCTAAAAAAATCAGCTTCTAAGTTATCGCAATAAAAAATACGGCCATTTATGCTATATATTTTGATACTCGCCAATAAATCACAACCTGAGACAACCCGTCGACTTAGTAGAATACCGACATTTGGCAACAAGCAAGGTCTCACAGCACAAGTAAAGGAAAAAATCCGAAAATTGTCCATTTGTAGTTTTATCACATTTTTTTTCTTTTGTAGTCGCTCCACGTCAATCTATGTTTGAGGTTGACTTCCAGTCTAACCGGATGCAGCTGAATACCAGTATTTTACATGGAGCGACCGCCTATCTGACCTCCACAACGCGGGTGCGTCTCATATCATATAAAGTTATTTGGTTTGGTTATTTATACAGGGTCATTGGTAAAACACCAACAACCTCTTAAGGGGTCATTGTACTCATCATTATGAACAACTTTTACTATGGGACCAAACCTGAAATCGCAAAAAAAAAATCTGCTGTTCAGTATTGACCAAATAAGCGAACATAAATGTACTGAACAATGTATGTAAATATGGTTACCCATCCACGGACCGACCGCGGCAAGCGTAGTAACCTGATAAATAAACCGAAGCAACAATACTAACATAATAATCATGCGTTCCATAACACTCTGTGACTTGTGCCTCTATTATGAAGTCTATATCAGCATAGGTCAACTGTACACCAATCAGAACGATAGAGAACATTTCTGATTGGCCTTCAATGAGGAGCTCCGGGTCTCCTTTGCTGTTGTCGATTTGGAACACCTTCTCTGTGCCAACGTCATCGTTATAGGTGGTGGCTGTGACGTTGAAGATATAGTTCACTCCGGTTAGTAGCTGAAAAGGAAATATTGTTATAACCGTCTTGGGATCTCCAAAAGAAGAGGATCAAATAAAAGAGTTTCCAAAAGCGTTGTCATTCAGCGTCGTCGCTAGGATGCTTTATTATATCCACTCATACGACCAATTCAATATGGGTTCCGTCTATCTGGCAGAATCTTGATACTCCGAAATCGATTTGGCATAACACACTTGGCATAATCTTCTTTAAACGACTATTTTTAAGACATAAAAATTGTTTAATATAATTGTTGTTTGGTCGAATATGTCCGAATTTAAAATGGCATACATTTAAGATGGCAGAATTTTATTTGGCATAATTACCTTTGGCAAAGTTAAAGTTCCGCATAATTTCGTTTAGCATAACGTGTATTTAGAGCGACGATTATTTAAAGTTAAAATATTGTATTAAAAAGTCAATATGTTGTGCTACAAAACTTAGTGACAGAAACGAATCGCTGCAAAACCGACTCCACGTAGTCTTATCTGCCCTACCCCTAGAGTGTAATTTAAACCCGGGTAGGCGCGGAGGGGCGATGCGGCCCGCGTGATGGTTTTTTCGCCGGCCAGCCTCAGCCGCGGTGGTGAGCTGATAAGCTCGCATGGGACCGCCGGAGCACCGCTGCGCCGGAGCCAGGACAGAAACCATGCCTGCTGCATGTTGCATCCTCGATTGCATGCAGCATGCTTGCTTGCTTGCAAGGTGTATGCTTGTTTGCATGTTTGTATGCTGCATGCTTGCAGGTTTGCATACTTGTGTTATCATACAAGTATGCAAACCTAAATATTAAAAGGCCGAACTATCGTTCGGCCTTTTAATATCGATAAGAAATGTATGCCAAAAGACGATTCTGTCTGTGAACTTTCTGCAATATGATGGTTCTACTTTTTAATTATTATGGGTATGTTTATGCCTAAAGATGATTCTGACTTACATAATTATGAGTTTTGTGTATGTTGGGGAAAAAGTTTCTTCGCATTTTTTAAGAAAATTCAAAACATTTTTTAATATAGTTTATTTACATTTAACTAAAGTATGTAGGTACCATTTTGTTCGATAACTTTTTGCCATCTTGTAGGTAGGGACATGATCCCATTGCTATAGAAATTTTGGGACTTCTGGTCAAAATACCGCGACAAGTGGTTTTGGCAGTCCTCTCGTGATGTTAACCTGACACTGCCTAAAGAATTCTGAAGAGACCGAAACAGGTGGAAATCTGAAGGTGCAAGGTCAGGACTATACGGCGGATGCATTAACACCTCCCAGCCAAACTCTCTTCATTTTTGCTGAGTGGCTAAAGATGTGTGAGGTCTAACGTTATTATGATGACCACACCCCTTCTGTTGATTAATTCCGGCCGCTTTCTCTCAACTTCTTGCTTTAATCTCATCAGTTGTTCGCAGTAAAGTTCAGAATCGATGGTCCTGCCTGGTGGTAACAGCTCATAATGTATAATGCCCTTCCAATCCCACCACACACACAGCATCACCTTGTTGCGAGTTAACCCGGGTTTCGCCACAGTCTGTGAAGCCTGACCGGCCTTTGACCACGATTTTCATCACCAGTTATCAGCTTCTTCAAAAATGGTTCGGTTTCATTACGTCGTAATAAAGAATCACAAATGAGTACATGGTTCATTAGGTTTCTTTCAGTGAGCTCGTGAGGTACCCAAATGTCGAGCTTTTTTGTGTACCCAGTTTTTTTCAAATGCGCCAAAACTGTTTTGTGGTCAATTTCCAGTTCTTCAGCTACGTCTTACTACTGATATGCCGATCTTGCTCCACTTTTTCAAAAATGGCATCCATTTTATCCGTAATAGGGCGACCAGAGCGACGTGCATCTTTGACATCAAAATTTCCGGATTGAAAACGCTTAAACCAAATTTGTGCTACTCTCACAGACACTACACTAGGTCCATAAACATCGCAAATTTTTTTCGCGGCTTGCGTTGCATTTTTACCTTTTTTGTAGTAAAATTTTAAAATGTATCGAATTTCTTCATTAGATTCACTCATCTTGACGGTACGAAAACAAATGAAAATCACACATTTTCCTCATTTGAATTTGGAATTATGTTCTTTAAAATTTAAACTTTCAATGATACCAAAACCAGCCAGATACAAATAGTATAGCCAAAGAGATTTTATTACAAGTTCATACATACTATAATGCGAAAAGAATTTTTCCCCAACCTAATATGATAAATGAGTGTTTGCCAAACGATTTTCTGCGAAATGAAGTTTATGCTATCCGCTGTTATACAAAATAATATTATGACATAAAAAAGTTCTGCTATAAAAGGCAGACCCAACCAATATTGGATAAGAGTATTTTTGGTGGACAGCGCACTCTGTTTTATTTTAATTTTTAATTTTTTGAGTGCAGCTACAGCCGTCGTTTTTGTATTGTCAGAACAATGGTAAATATTATGATGTCATTTGATGTAAACTGAACTGAGCTATATTTTAGGTTACAAAAAAAGGGTTATCACTTTAGATTTTGAAATAATGCGAGTTTAGTTTTTATTGACGTAAGTATTCAAAAAATGGTCTTTAAAAAAATACAGTCATTTAAAGTTACAAAATAAATTGTGTAGTGTAGCCTGGTCTATCCACTTCAGGAAACAGTCATCATAAGTGTACTATCAGTTCATAGAAACTTTATGTTCCAGGCGAAAGCGTCAGGGTAGCCCACAAAATTCATTTCTTTTTACGTTTTCTGCAACTTGCAGGTCAGTCCTAGGTTGTATGTTGATTTGATGTGCGACCGTAACAAATCTGTATTTATTGAAATGTAGTCATTAAAATCATACTACTCTCATAAGTTAATATAATCCTAATGTATGACTATTTCACGAAACAAGGAGTTGTATTCTGTAAAGACAAAAGAGAGAGAGAGAGAGAATTCTGTAAAGACACATTTGTTACGGTCGCGAATCATACGTAATCTATAATCAACATACACCTAGACACTGAGCTGCAAATTGCAAAAATTGTTAGAAAATTTGAATTTCGCGGGCTATCTTAGCGCTTGTCCTTAAAAGCCGAGTTTAAGTGCCCCACTATAGTTCGCGTCACGTAAGTTTGCCGCTCTGACACCAGGCGCTCTGCTGTATTAATATTGACTACTGCGCAGGCATTTGTAGCCTACTTCAGAGCGGCAAACTTACATGACGCGCGGCGAATAAAATGTTCCGTAACAATTACCCCAGGGTCGCGCGCGGGGGGGACGGGGGACGGGACGCGTGAGTGGAAATAACAAAGCCTAGCGAGTGAGTATGCTACGACCTACCAGCTATTAACGAGATAAACAATATAGCTGATTTTGTTGTACAGACGCCAGCACATCAAGCTACTACAATCTGTCAAATTTCTTTAATAGATTTTCAACTTTATTGCATTAGGTTCAAGGTTCATTGGGAAAATTTGACAGTTTCGGGTAGCTTGATGTGCTGTTGTCTGTACGAGTACTTGGTAACGCTAGGTGCGCGCAATGTTACAATTGTTCATGTTCCTAAACATGAACAACTGTCAAATAACTCGCGCCAACATGAATGACGAAGCAACAGTATGTTGCTATTTCTTTGAAATACTGTGCAATATATTCAATCTTATTCCTGTTTGAGGAAAATATAAAGATTGTGAGCTGGCTTTTATCATATATTACCGTTTTTTGCATAGATAATATGAAGAGGTATATTTTTTTTCTTTGAGATGTGTTTGCTCTTGACTATAGTCTAGGTCAGAGGTGACAGATACAAAGTCTACGATGAAGTGAGCTTACCCAGAAGAAGCCTGTTCACTCTAACTTTGATGAGATTGGGGTTGTATGCGTTCAGAAACACAGACGCAGGGTGTGAGTTCCACTCATATGTCTTGCGCATTATGAAGGATGTTTGGAAGCGCTTAGTGCGAATTGGTGGCATGGCAACTAGGAATGGATCGTAACTTGCAATGCGTCTAGATGTTCGATGCGTCTAGTTAGAGGTACCTAAGAATCTCGATATAGTAATTAATAGTTTTCCAAACAACAAAAACATATTTATAAATACTTCAGTATTTTCGATAACGAAGACATTAGTTTCCAACTGGGGCCCATTGAGCATCAGTTCGAGCTCTCGCACGGTGTTCCAAAGGAGGTGGGTGAAGCGCTGCGTGGGCGCAACCAGCGGGTACCAGCGCACGGTCCAGTGGAAATCCACGTCAATACCGGGCTCGGTCTGCATACTGTAGGAGTAGAACATTGTCTTGTTAAAAGACTGAATGTTGGTACAGTCACGAGCATAAATACGTTAAATTACGCAAGAATCAAAAGCGATTTTCTCTTAAAATTCTGATATTTATTTATTTTTAAATCACGAAGCGACACGCGCTTTACTTTCACGCTTTAAGATCATGGCTAAGGTGTTGGACAGTATGCTTTACTCATGTTTGAAAAATATTTTAAATCTCCATGAAGCACAGTTTGGGTTTCAGCCTGGACTATCAACTGAAACTGCTATCTTACTCGTAAGCCTCAAGCATACTGTTCAATACTATACTGATCGTAAGACGCCGGTGTACGCCTGTTCCCTTGACCTCTCAAAAGCCTTCGATCTTGTTTCTTATGATGTGCTTTGGGACAAGTTGAGGGACAGGGGTGCGCCTGCTGAATTACTAAAAATCTTCCATTACTGGTATGCCAATCAAAAGAACCAAGTAAAGTGGTCTAACACTCTCTCTTCAGCATATAGATTGGAATGCGGTGTGATACAAGGGGGTTTGAAATCCCCTAGGCTTTTCAATCTGTATGTTGATGGCCTCATCACTGAGCTCAGTAGCATGACCATTGGATGTCGAGTGAATGGAGTGAGTGTCAATAACATCAACTACGCGGACGATATGGTGCTGCTGGGCCCAACTGCTGGGGCTATCAGAGAATTGCTCAAAGTGTGTGAGACATATGCTGCTTCACACGGACTGATTTATAATGTCACCAAGAGTCAATATATCATCTTTAAGGCTGGTGGTAGGTGTCCAGACTCTGTTCCGGAAATAATAAGGCTGAAAGGGCTCCCATTAAACAGAGTGTCAACATTTAAGTATCTTGGGCATTTCATCACCGAAGACCTTAGGGATGATATAGACATTGAGAGAGAGCGTAGGGCGCTAGCGGTCAGAGGTAACATGTTGGCCCGTAGATTTGCTCGGTGCTCTGACCAAGTAAAAATTACTCTTTTTAAGGCCTACTGTCAGAGCTTTTATACGACCAATCTATGGGACAGCTACGCCAAGAGATCGCTGGATGCCCTGCAGGTACAGTATAATAATGCTTTCAGGATGTTGTTGCAACTGCCCCGTTTCTGCAGCGCCTCGGAAATGTTTGCTGAGACCCACACAGATGGCTTTCAAGCCATAATACGCAAAAAAACCGTGTCGCTGCTGAGCAGAGTACGGGGTAGTCGCAACTATATCCTGAGAGCTGTGACGGAGAGCTATACTCCAAATATTAGGCATTTTATGCGGAGGTTGATTGGGTAGGAAACTTGATTTTCTTGTCTGGTCATCCTCTGCATGGAGTGTGCATTATTTTATTTTTAAAATTACTTATTTTATATCTGTAGTACTAACACTAGAATATAAGTCTTTGTAATACTAACACAACATGGATCAAAGTTGTCCGAAATAAATGAAATTTAATTTAATTTAATTTTAATTTACTTGCGATTACCAAGTGTACAAACACGCTGTGAATGTGTGCGTGAAGACGAGTAGCGTCAGCACATAACAACACACGCTTTCAGACTTCGCCATTGTCGACGACGGTGTGAGACACGGAACAACATTTTTTATAAAAAAAAAACACCGTCTACCAAAAAAACACTACAAAGTGAAAAATAACTTTAATTTCAGAAATCGTTGTCTTTGGATCTGTATTTTCGTTTTTTATTAGTCAGTTTGTAATTTATCTAAGTTACAATAGCGTAATGTCAACTGCTCATCATCTTTAACAAAATATTCCATCTCCCGATGTAGGGGCTTTAATTGTTGAGGAGTTCTCCTAGTAAGAACCAGGAGAACTGGAGCTGATGGTGAAACTCCATTAGCTCCACTTCACCATATGCATTGTGACGAGCATAAATTGCTTAGCATATTAAGTACTTAATCGAAACGCAACCCGTCAAATACTTATTATTGAGTAGTTCCTATGGCCATCTGTGGTCTTCAACATCAGTTCCACTCCACCAAATGGTGCATTCCCAGAGTAAATGCACGAGTTACTATAATAAATATCTAAATTTCTATAAGTGTGTCTATAAAAATTTGAGGGTCGATTTCCATGGGATCCCCATAACAGATTCTGACTAATTGTTGACAATGGAACCATCTCGAGCGAGCATACCCTTTCAAACAAAAAAAAAAAAGAATTTTCGAAATCGGTCCACAATTCACGGAGAAATCGATGTACAGACACCAGCAGGTCAAGCTACCCGAAACTGTAAAATTTTCCCAATCAACCTTGAACCTAATGCTTTAGCGATAAAGTTGAAAAACTATTAAATAAATTTGACAGATTGTAGTAGCTTGATGTGCTGGCGTCTGTACATACATAACAATATACGCGACGAATATTGAAACCTCCTCCTTTTGTAGAATATAGTACCTACTAAGACTTATTTATAAAGGAGATAATAACCTAACACAATTAGGTAAACATCAACAAAGACTATTCCAATCACGGAAACTAATAAGAAGTGTTTATTATATCCTTTGTTTGTCAGATTACTTGCTAATAACGCGATGTCACGCAACCCGTCCGAGATATCAGCGAAAGATTTCTCTTATTATGTTACAATAGGTAAGACTAGCTGTTCCCCCGGTTGAACCCGGTTAAATAATTCCGAAAGCGACCGCAATCGCAAACCACAGTGGCAACCCAATCGCAATGACAGATCACAGCGACACAACTGGCTTCTTTGTCTATTTAAAAAGGCCAATGTCGGACTAGTGTCAGACTAGTTTTTAACTAGTCTCGAATAGTGTCGGGCTAGTGTCAAACCAAGTGTTGGACTGGTTTTTGACCAGTCACGACTAGTGTCGAACTAGTTCGGACTAGTTTTTAACTAGTCCCGACTAATTTTTGACTACACACGACTAGAGCCAGGCTAGTGTCGAACTAAATTCGTACTAGTGTGACTAGTCACGACTAGTGTCAGCCTAATTTTTAAGTAGACACGACTAGTTTTAGCGTAGTTTTTGACTAGTCACGACTACTGTTGAGCTAGTGTTGACTTAGTGTCGGACTAGTTTTTGACTTGAATGGCGGACTGGACTACGGAAGCGTTTTCATAGAGTTGCATAGAATTGTAATATAGCTTCACAACGAACTTAGTTTCCATAGTACATATTTTGAGTCTCGTTGTTTGTACCTCTGACGGTTGATCATAGCGGTAAGATAATTAGATGTGGACTGTGATAACTAACGTAACAAAAATAAATACGATAGTAAAACATAATTAAATAGAGAAACCTAGCCTAGCTAGAGTAGTCCTATTATTAATTTTAAGAACCATGGACTGTTCCAAAAGTATTTAATGAAAAGCTAAACAAACCCTGTTCAGCACCCCAATTGCGTAACACACTATCGATCGGAATCTGAATCATTTTGAAGCAAATTGCTAATCCATTGCTTCATATGATCGAAAATTTTGTCGGCTCAACAACTTAAATAACACAATGAATGTTATTGATTTGTCACAATGAAACCGATTCCGATTGGTAGTGGTGATTTAAATTTAGAATTTCGGGTTTAAACATTCTAATAGTCAAACCAAAGCACACAATTTGTAAGTGGCACTACAAATTAGCTTTCACGAGTGACTGGTCCGTATGTTTACATTTTCATCACATATTTTTGGAACAAACTGGAGCTCTCAGGTTGTTTCTTAAGTTATAAGCGTACTAACGGACTGATGTCCGTGGTGGTTTATAATATGTACGGAAGGATAATAAGTACTCACGTGATGACAGTATTGTCCGGCTTGTCTATGACCGCGTTTTTGTCTTTGTGGCAGACGAAGGCTGGCGCTAAAATACGGAATTGCGGCGGTTTTCCTACCTGTGAATAAGAAAATGTGTCCGTGACGTCAAACAAAAGAATCTTATAGCTTTAGGTCTGGAGTTATTGTATATGAAAGATAAGTACCTACATAAGTTACATTGGTATAATACGTGTTGCTCTGGTAACCGGCGTACGTGTATGTCCGGCCTTATTTGAAACCGACAAGTGACAGCCTGATAGGTGACTATTCAGTTATTAATAATTTAGTTTTGATTTTTTGTTTTTATTTTTTTTTGTAATTTGACAATTTTACTAGTTTCTTTCATATTTTTTTGCTAGTTTCAAATATTACCGGTCGCGAAAAGTGTCAATTTCGACAGATATACATAAGCATATAACATATAAGCATTGTCAGTTACATTAAATAGGGTCCAAGCAAAGAGTATCCCACTTAATATTATAAATGTGAAAGTTTGTGAAGAACAAACATCCAATGTTTGTTACTAAATTGCGCCAGAACGGGTGAACGGATCTGGATGAAATTTAGCACAGAGATAATTTTATCCCGGGAAATGTATGGTTCCCGTGAGATAATTTCCAACCTCCACGCGGGCGAAGCCGCTGGCAAAAACTGGTACATGGCCCAAATATGAACGCGACATATTGACGTAAAAACGTCTTTACGCTCAATGTGCTGTGGTAAGTATAATATTTCTGACCGACACAAACATGTAATGCTAGAGTAATGTCATATTAATTTATAACAATTTTAAGGCCGGATATAATTTGCCTATGACGTCACACTGTGAGTGCACGAGTGCACGAGTATAGAAAAACAGGCTTCTTCTGGGTAAGCTCACTCCATCGACGACTCTGTCTCTGTCGCCTCCGACCTAGACTAGAGTTAAGAGCAAACCCATCTTAAATTAAAAAAAAAAACCTTCTTGGGAAAATGACGTGAGTATATATTTGCTACGTAACAATTCAGGCGTAAATTCAATCGTCTTGCATTGCACTGTATATAGTCATATTAACACAGAATACATACTGAGGATAATAATAGTAAGAAAAGTATTGCAGTAGTAAATGTCCATTATTATTAGCTACATACAATTACTACAGACTTCTTAGAATAGACTATTTCTATGGCGAGTGGTCACGTAACCCTTTATGACTGTGGCCATAGCACAGATTAATACAGATGGGACACTCCGCAGTTTAGGTATGAAGCTACAAGTACGCGGCGGGCTCGACTTGTCGGGCCAATTCAGTGCGGGCTGCCGCGCACCGGGCGACTCGCACGGTCAGTTCGATACTCAGTCACACGCCGCGTCGTAAAAGAAGACAACCCTAACGAGTCAGAAGGTATAAAAGTTACGCGATAGAAAGAGAGGCAACTTGTAGGTGAATATCACTGTAGGTAATAAGCGTTGTGCGACCTGAATTGCACTACTTTATTGTGCCGTAGCAAGAGTCACTTTTTATTTAAATGATTTTGCGGAGTGTCCCATCTGTATTAATCTGTGGCCATAGTAAACGTAGGGTAGTACTCTCTGCTACGCCGCGCAGTTGTATGGAATCTTGTAGAATGTCGTAGCCAACAGCTACGAGCGTAGCAAAGGTCTTAGACGGCTACGCGTTGCCGCCTACTCTAGTGTAGTCGCGTAGATATATGATTAAAAACTTATTTTTTTACTAAAATTGTGAGCAGAGGTGTATTCGACATCCATATATGTATTGTTCAATTCCCATGTAATAGGGGCGAGCCTATTGCCATGAACTGGCCGCAAATACAGACTTGGCCGTTACTGAGATATTAATTTAAAAACCCAATAATACTGCCCGAACTGGGAAGCGAAATCAGTGTCCTCTACTCAGCTGTCGTTTGTAATCACTAGGTACCATATTGGTAGTCAAAATTGTCTGATCTAATAGGTACTAATAATTATGATTACTACTAGATCTACAACTAGGCCCTACAATTTTACAGCGCTTTCCGTTCGCTCGAGACGCTGTAAACACGCCATATATTTAACTATTAAAACAGAAATCGATTGCGCTGTTTTAAACACGAAGGCTTACGAGTGTATACTGAAATACAGGAGTAACAAATCGCAAAGTATTATAATAAAATTCTGCAATTATTGATAATCAGATTGCCCCGTATGATTTAGTGATGGTCGCCTTGCGAGAACGTCTGATGAGGTCTGGGATTCGATGCACATTTTGGACATAGTCTCACTGGGTAATTTTTAGGGTTCAGTACCCAAAGGGTAAAACGGGACCCTATTACTAAGACTCCGCTGTTCGTCTGTCTGTCCATCTGTCACCAGGCTGTATCTCATAAACCGTGATAGTTAGACAGTTGAAATTTTCACACATGATGTATTTCTGTTGCCGCTATAACAAAAAATACTAAAAAACAGAATAAAATAAATATTTAAGGGGGCCCATACAACAGATATGATTTTTTGTCGTTTTTATAGAAATTGGTACGGGACCTTTCGTGCGCGAGTCCGACTCGTACTTGGCCGGTTTTTTTTAATTCGAAATCTAAGCAGCCCAGAGTTTGGATTTGTGCCAGATTTTTAGGCTATTAACCTCCTATTAAACAGGACATAAATACTTTTGGTGAAATATGGGGGATTTAAACATAACTGGAAAAATATGGGAGAAAATAATAATAAGCTAAATATCTCTGCCAACCTCTTCGATATAGGCGTGATGTTAGTAATTATATGAAATTACAACATAATATACCATCACGCCTGCAATCCCCGAAAGGTTTGGCAGAGGTGTACCCCTACATTTCGCCAGTTATGTTTAGGTCCCATGTTAACTAACACACCCACATACACTCCAAATCACCTTCCCTCTCTACACACACACGACTCACACACACACACACACACACACACACACACATACATAACGCACTCATACACACATCACACACTCATACACTTCCCCCATTACACCACATCACTCGCGCTTACTCACACACTATTGCTGCTGTTACACGTTTTAGCTTCCCGAATTTTGTAAAATAATCTTAAGGGACGAATGGATGACCCCTATAACACAGGATTTTCCTAGCACCGGGGTCATTATTCACCAAAATTGAGCACAAATGTAATACCATAATAATGTAACATGCATTGTATTTCTCCATTTTGCTAAGAATACATTATTATTATGTAATTGGGGCTTCTGAGAAATTCCAGATGGAAAAATCCAATAATACTTTGCCCAACCTGGACCCAGGACCTAATTCTCAGCAGCAGCGTTAGCGACCACTAGACCAACGAATGACGAGACGCCATCATGTGAAATACTGAGTATTATTACCAATTACTGAATAGTAGGCTTCACTTACATCAGTAAACAAGGCAAGGCAATAGTTACCAATAATATTCCTCTAGGGGCCTACACACTACACAGTGATAATGTGAATTTAGTGAGCTAATCTAATACGTAATACAGTTGTGTGTGTGTGTGTGTGTGTGTGTGTGTGTGTGTGTGCATTATTAGGTTCAAAGCTAGATTCGTGGAAAACATTGATAAAATTTGTAGTGTAATAAAAATTTCACTACGTTTTTGGTAATTATATAGGGGATCTGGTAATTAGAGACCGATACTTAAACACATGATAACAAACAACTTTTACTATGGGACCAAACCCAAAATCGCTAAAAAAAAAAAATCACCTGCTCCCTTAAAGTTGTTTGTTATCATGAGTACAATCATGTGTTTAAGTCAATCTGCTTAACCTTTTCCCAACTATGTTGGGGTCGGCTTCCAGTCTAACCAGTATTTTACTTGGAGCGACTGTCTATCTGACCTCCACAACCCAGTTACTGGTTAATAAGATACCCCTCGGTAAGACTCGTTGTCAGACTTTGATGACAGAATAATGATGGTCACCCATCCACGGACCAACCCCGTCAAGCGTAGCTTAACCTGAATGATCGACCCGTGCGGCTTTTATTACTTAGCCACGAGCTCCCAATGTGTTTAAGTATCGGTCACTAATTACCAGTCACCCTATATGCAGGGCTGACACTAATTAAATTATAAGACCTGTATCGTACGTAAAGTTATTAATTATTATACTGCGACTCATTAATAAGCTTGTGGGTATTACAAACTAATGCATAAGTAATAGGTTCTTACTCAAAAACCAGCTTTTGCAAGCGGCTTCGCCCGTGTGGATATTGGAAATTATCACAAGGGAACCGTACATTTTTCCGGCATAAAAAGTATTCTATGTTCTATTCCAGACTATATTCTATCTCTGTGCCAAATTTCCTCCAGATCCGTTCAGCTGTTGTGGCGTGATTGAGTAACAAACATCCATCCATCCATCCATCCAAACTTTCGAATTTACAAAGCTTTCGACAAACTAAACGTGAATTTTAAACATGCTATTCTAAAACAATACAAACATTCAAAGCAGAAACAAAACCAGTATTCAAATAAACCACTTAAACTCAGTTTTAAATAATTGCAGATTCAATTAAACTCGCCAACTTTTGAGCTGACAACCACAAAATACAAAAAAAAAAAAAAAAACTTACCACAATTTGAACTAAGAACGTTGACACACAAACCAGAACTATGTTATTCAAAATCATGGTGGCGAACGAATGATTACTGCATTCCCGTTGACACAACCGGCTTTTACACCACCTGAAGTGCAATGGTCGGCACGGCTAGCTGCGGCGCATACAGTCCGCGGGTCAAAGCGATCGATACACAATAGATAATTGAACGGGCTGTTTTACCTGTAGTCACGGACTATTACACAGGTTTAATTAAAGCTATAGGTGTGATAATAGGGATGATGACTAAAAAATGTTTTTTTGTCCGTCATGTAGATTATTAAAATATATTGGACACGTATTTTTTCTTTTTCTACGTAATCAAAAGATTACGGCGATACATTGAGCTAAAATGTAGCATGACGTCACGTCTTCGTAGATTTTATACGTAGAAGTGACGTAGCAAGCCCCCACTCCCGAACTTTAATGCGAGTTATCTAAGTCATTTTTTATTAAAGCAAATAAAGCAAAAAATACGTATCTAATATTTTTTTATTATCTGACTGACGGACTAAATAGAATTTCTTTTTTTTTACCCAGGCATCATCCCTATTTCATATTTACACCGGGAATCGTGTTACTCAGTAATTCGGTTGTGGAGGTCAGAGAGGCAGTCGCTTCATGTAAAATCCGCTTAGACTAGAAGCCGAAACCAACATAGTTGGGATGATAATAACATCGGTAATAGAACTGAGCTATCGGGAATTAGAATTTAAGCTTAATGGTGTACGAATTTTGCTATTGTGGGTTTCGACTAAAATAAAATATAAGTAAAAATCGTTTTAAAAACAAGCTTCTAATGAACGTCTACGTAAACATAGAATTTTAATATTTTCTTTAAAAACTTGGGGCTTATCTTTAAGTGTAATTAATTACTATTATCCTCTTAAGGGGTCTATGTCCTCATAATTATGAACAATTTTTACTATAGGACACCTACATTTACGCATAACTCATCAAACCCTGAACACCACTTAGTGTCAAAGCACTTGTCAATACAATCATAACCAAGAGTCCAAACACTATGGTGCTATATTCTTTGATTGAGGAGTTCCTATGGCCATCATCAGACGAGCTCCATTGTATCATATTTTGGCTTTGTCACCGTAGTTTTATAGTAGGTAAGCCTAGTTTCAGCTCTATCGGATAGCAGGAAGTGCTTGAAAAACATAGATGAGAATGCGACTAATGTGTTTCCAACACATATGAAAGAAGCAAGCTTGTAATAATATACTATACAACGTGTTTATTAATGAGACCACCATTTTGAATAACTTTTACTATGGGACCAAACTTGAAATCGCGAAAAAAAACCAGCAGTTCTCTACATTTTGACGAGTTTGCGAACATACTTAAGTACGGAACAGCTGCATTTTTTTTTTTGGTGACTTCAGTTTTGGTCCCATAGTAAAAGTTGTTCAAAATGATGGTCTCATGAATACCCTAGAGTTATGGGATATCAAAAGGAACACGACAAGACGTTATATATTTCAGCTACATAATTTTCCAAGACAGCTTATGGCGCACTATCACTACTTTGTTACCTTTTTAGGGTTCCTTAACTCAGAAGGAATATGGGGTATGTTCCACAACTAAAAAGTGGAAAATAAAAACTTTTTAGCAACAAATAAAACCGACTTCCAAAACAAAACACTACAAAGTGAAAAATAACTTTAATTTCGGAAGTCGGTGGCAAAAAGCGAAAATACAAATCCAAAGACACCGACTACCGAAATTAGAGTTATTTTTCACAATGTAGTGTTTTGTTTTGGAAGTCGGTTTTATTTTTTGCTAAAAAGTTTTATTTTTATTTTTCAAACTGTTACAATATTAAAATACATAATTAGCCAATACCCAAAAATAGTGGAAATTATTTAACGATAAAATCGAGGTAATATTTCAGTTTACAGGGTACTGATTCAATGGTAAAACAGGTGTACACAAACAATTCGGAACTTTCAAGGTTGTTATTACTACTGCGATTGCCCCTTATTTTATAGGGTAATTATCTCTAAAAGTATGTAGGTATATTATTTACAAACAAAAAAAAGTAGTAGGTATATTTAGTATATCAGTTATCTGGTTTCCATAGTACAAGCTCTGCTTAGTTTGGGATCAGATGACCGTGTGTGAATAATGTCCCAGGATATAAGTTTTTAAACCGACATGGTCACTGACATTATCATTAGAACTTAAAACGGGATATTTACCATGTATATTAATCAGTTTATCCGTGATCATGGCACTTGCAACAGTGCCGAAATATCGGAAACTCAAATCAATTAATATACATGGTAAATATCCCGTTTTAAGTTCTAATGATAATGTCCCAGGATATTATTATTATTTTACTACCGTGGATACAAGCTGCTACTCGTTTGTTATAAGGACTGTTTTTTAATAGTCAGATAAGTTTTATCCGAAGAATAAGTAAGTGCGACAGTTTGACATGTTTTCTATACAAAAGCTGACAAAACCGCCATATTTATTCTATAAATAAAATTTATCTGACGATTGAACAAAACCGGTCAAGTACGTGTCGGACCACGCACAATGAAGTGTTCCTTAGTTGGGATGAATAAAATTTATCCCAAGAACAAACTTAACATTGTTGTTGAAAAACATGTTCTCCCATAAAGTCCAACTGCAAATGTAAGTTTGTACGCACAATATTGATAGATTTACCATGTTATTTTAAGACCATATACTTTATAGGTTTTCCTGTAATCTTTAGGTATAGATCTATAGGTATTTTCTGTATTTTTTTTTTACAAAATTTTAAGCTTTTAATTTTTTAAGGTTGTTTCGGAGAATAATATGGTCAAAAAAAATATATATTTGAGACACCCACAATAAGAGACCCCACCTTTCATTTGATATATCGCACGGTACAGATTGCAAAACTTTTTTTTTTAATTTTCTTATTTGCCTCCCAAAATTAACCCCCATATTCAAAATTCATTATTTTACATGACACGTCCGTGTTTATGTCACAGAAATACATACTTGTACCAAATTTCAACTTAATCGGCCCATTAGGTTCCATTTTTTCCTTTTGAGGTACGGAACCCTAAAAATCAGCCCTTAATTGAGTTACTTTGTTGGTGTTTTACGAATGTCGTGTTAGTCACGATATTACACATGGGAAAATAATTCAATTTAATTGAGAACTTGTTGTACGAATAAAATTATTTTAATTTGGTAAATATAACATTTGAGTTTTAGTCTCTCTACTTTCAGGGATCTAAAGAAATGAACTATTTAAAGTGTCACTAGGCGAAAATAATGAATGATAGTGCTTTTATGGGGGGCCGTTAGGGGTGGCTTTTAGTTTTTGTAGTCGAGTGTAGGCTTGGTTAGGGTTAACTATGTGTCCCTGATACACTGCAGCGTCTAGGCAACCGAGACTTGCCTGAAACAAGTTTGTCTCAGCGAAGTAGGTTCGGTTCGACACGCGATATCGCCATCAGATTCATTATTCCATAATGGTTAGCTTCCACTCTGACCGAATGAAACTTATTCCCAACCGAGTAGCTTTCAACAAGAGTCTAAATAACACAAACAATCTTCTTACAATGCATTTCATAATTCCTGTCGTCGATACTCCGATAGTCATTAAACAGGGTGTCCTATAGCGCAATTAAGCTCATAAATTGCTTTAAAACCTAATAAACTGGGCGTAAAGTGTACGGGAGTGCTCCTGCCTCGCCTATAAAGGATTTTCGTTGTTATTAGCAATTTAACGGGACATTAGCCCCATCTAACGTATGATTATCTTGTTTTATGTTACCACGCGCATCATTTACACAATTAAATTGGATATCATTTGTTTTAGGGTGTTATGTTTCTTGCTATGTGAAGATAAGTGTCATATATGTAGCCATAAAAAGGATTTATTGCAGACAAAATCTGGATTTAAAGTCAGTGCTTTTGTTTCTGAGGAATATCAGAATATGTAGTCAGGAAGGCTAGTTTATCTTTTTACCACGCCCACGGGATAATTTCTGCTCTTTTAGCTCAACGCAAAAGCAAAATATAGTTACAGAATGCCTTATCTGATTAATCAGGGCAACAGATTATTATAGTTTTAAAGTAGGTAGTTCTAATTTTTTACATAAGAAGAATTAATATTATACTTACAAGGTAAACAAGAGACAAGAGTACAATCAAAACATACCAAAAAACCCCTAATAGGCAGATAAAACATTTTATTTCCACATCTTCGTATAATAAGTCGTATACCTGCGCTGAATAAAAGAAAACGCTAAAAAAATATTTGCAGGCGAGGAAATAAATTGTGGGGTTGATTGATAACGTACGTGAGCCGCCACCGAGCCTCCGAGCCTCCGTACACTAACGAACTCATTCACACTCACACACACTCACAAAGATTTTGTGTTTATTGCAGCATTTATACTAAACAAGGGCGTTATTAGATTTTTCTACAGCTCGTTGATACCATTTGTTATTTTGTTGTATAGGTTTTCACTTTAAATAAAGCTTAGTTTTCTTTGGATCTACGTTGCCTCCGAGTGTCTACAAGTATACACTAACTAACTTATTCAGACTCACATATGTAGATTTTGTGTTTACGGCAGCATTTATGTATAATATATAGGGTCAAATTAAATTAGCTAGCGAAACTCGGCAGAGTTGATGTGTATCGATATCTAAACATGATAAAACAAAAAGAAATTAATTTGATGATGTTTTTTGTGGGGTCATCGACCGCGTTTAGTGTAGTCATGAAATATCAGTTTAAAAATCAGTTTTTTTATGTGTTAACTTCACAGACGTGATGGACTTTTTCAACTCATACCCCACGAAAAAGAACATCTAATCTTTTTTGTTTTTATTTTATCGTGTTTAGCTAGCGATACCCATCACGTCTGCAGTGTTTCGACAGCTAATTTAATTTGACCTGTATACAAAAGAAGGGCATTATTAGATTCCTATTGGGTTTAGAGAAAGCGTATTATTGAACACCTTTTGTTATCTTGTTTTTTTTTACAAAGCTGAGGATTCTCTGAATCCAGGTCGGACAAGGAATGTGCTTTTAGAAAGTAAACGAACTCTATCGCTGAAAATATAAAACTAGGATTTTACCATATTTTTAAACACTTTTAATTCATTTCTGTATAAATCAAGTCTTTTTCAAATAATAATTTACATAGGCATTTGTGAATTTGTGTCTTTTTTGAGAATATCTTTAAAATAAAATAATCGTGTGAAGCCTGAAAGGTGCCTGTATAAAGTTACATCAACAACCCGTTCCTAGTAAGTAGGTACTTGCATTACTCATAGCTAGCTTTGTAGACTATTGTCACAGCTACTGTCTACAAAGCTAGCTATGAGTACTACTGTTCGATGACCCCCTCCCCCCACCCCGCCTCAGTGACGCGACATTTAATAATTTCCAGGTATTCCACTGTATATTAAATATTTACGCGCCCTGTATATGAAGTTGTTTTCGTTTTATTTATAAAGTAACGTGGCCTGTAAGAAAGAAAGATGTAACCACTCTTTCATTTTACTTGTAATTCGTTTACCAATATAAGACAAACATGTGTATTGTTAATTATGTATTTCGGAGTAGTCTAACTATATTGACGAGTTTATGCTTCGCCGTTTTCAACCCAATTACTATCATTTGTGTTGATAAAATTATAATCCTTATTAGTTTTTAATTCAAATGTTTATTAAGTCACTCACGCCTTCTTCCCATGGGGGTAGGCAGAAACTACAGAACGCCACCTGCTACGATCCTTACATAATCCTTTTGCCTCGTTTACTTTACATAAATCCGAAAACCATAGAGAAGCGTCTTGTCGACGGAAGAGTAGACAATAGTGACGTTACCGTGTAGACAGTACGACGGCAACAAAGTAGAAAGAGGCAACTGCACTTTTACGAAATTCACTTTTTAGGGTTCCGTACCTCAAAAGGAAAAAAACGGAACCCTTATAGGATCAATAGTGTGTCTGTCGGTCTGTCTGTCCATCTATCACAGCCAATTTGCTCCGAATCTAATGGACCGATTAAGTTGAAATTTGGTACACGTATGTATTTTTGTGACCCAAACACCGACGTGTAACGTAAATAAATAAATTTTGAATATGGGAGTCAACTTTGGGGGCAAATAAAAAAATTTAAAAAACAAGTTTTGCAAACTGTACCGTGTGACATATCAAATGAAAGGGCTTACTATACTCGTAAGAGTCTCAAACGTATTTTTTTTTAATTTTAAAATAAATAGTTCAACACCTATAAGAAGATAGATAGATTACAGGATAGATAGATTATAAGAAGTCGATGGTCTTGAAACAACAAGGTAAATCTCTCAATATTGTGCGTACATACTTACATTTGTCCATAGTTAAACAAAAAGAATCCAAACCACATTAGGTGTAACGTGGGTTGGATCCTTTTCGTTAAACTATGAACATTTGTAGTTGGAATGTATGGGAGAACATGTTTTTCAACTACAATGTTAAGTTTTTCTTGGGATAAATTCATCCCAACTACGGAACCCTTCATTGTTCGTGGTCCGACACGCTCTTGACCGGTTTTTTACATAATTCGACTCAGAATTCTTTGTTTTTTCTTAGGATTTTTTTCCTAGTTAATTCTCAATTTTTACAAATATTAAGCCACGCATATAAATACAACTTCGGAGGCGAGTCCGCCGGAAAAGTTGCGATTCTCGACGTGTTTTATATGGAATTTTTCACTTTTTGTATGGAAAATATGAAAAATTATTACCTACATGTAGAGTTTTACGGGGTTATTGGTCTCATAATCAGTCAGACATATCAGTTTGACAGTTGGGCTAGAAAACTTTCTTCCGAAATAGTCTACATAGAAAAGGACCTTGACAAAGACCGTTACAAACGTGTTAGAAACGAAAGACAAATAAAAAAAGTAAACAACAAATAGTAAAATATATTTGGTGTGCCTTATAATAATTGAATAAAAAAAATAAAGTGCGTGTCAGCTCCGACTCGCGACTGGAGTTTACTCCTTATGTACGATTGTCTTTGAATATATTGGATAGATTGACCGCTACAATGAGGACTGGCCGAAAATCAACAAAACACAAAAACGTGACAACGCTCCGCTTGTATTTCACTCCTCATATATTTTTCATAGCCTTGGGACTTTATATGAAAATCGATTTTTAAGGAGTACATTCCAAAAAGTACTATTTTCATTTTGGTTCATTACATATGACTTTCCTACAAATAAAAAAAAACTGCTAATGATGACAATTGGTCAACGAAGAGAAAATCAAGTAATCAGAGGATAACGGTACGTATACAAATATTCACATATCTAAGTCATAAAAACAATTTGATTTACATAACAAGCCATTAATATTAAAGGTGACGAGTGCTCACATAAGTACATACACAGATAACCGCTGCTGTATATTATGTATTATTTTGTGTAAATACATGACCCGCACGAATGTCAGCCGACTCGTTATCTTAGAGAGTGTTTGGCACGAGAGCACCGGCCTTTGAAAGATGTGTCGTGAACTTTCTTTGCTTTTATCTTTTGTGTATGTTTTTGGGTAACTGTGTTGTGGATTGAGTATACCTATAATTTCATTATATTTATCTACTTTTTTATATTTATATTATTTTTTTTTGTTTAATCCATTTATTTATTGTAACAGAAACAAATCTTAAATACAAATTATATTTACAATCTAACACTAAAATAAATATATTATGTACTAGAATATAAAGGAAAAAAAGGGAGAGCTCATTTGGCATCATAAAAATTCATCCGCATCGCTGTCAGTGGAAAAAGTGCCCAAAATGCCACGTTGCCACGTTGGATGGCTGATTCTTTGACCTGAAAATAAGTCAACTCTCTGGTCACGTGAAGAGTCGACCAACCGTTCGGCGATGTTCCGAAATACTCGATGAGCACTCGGACCCCACGGTCCTAATAGTGTTTCAACCTCAAACGGCTTAAACATATACCTAGCTCCCAATAAGGTTGTTATATTGACGCCGTTTGAGGTTTTCTGCTCCTGCAGCAGCCGCCCGCCCAGACACAGCCCGCCGTGCTAGGAAGATGGGATGGTGCTAGGGTGTTTACACAGGTTGAATCCCACACTAAAGGCCTACTCAACTTCCAAGGCATTGTGGTCATTCCGTCTGACCTCTTTCCATGCCGTGCCAACTGACCAGCGCTCTTGCTGCAGGAAAGGCCGTGGTGTTCGAGGCGGTCGACTGCTTCACCGCACTGACAACGGTGAGGAGGAACGCAAGGAGCGCACAGACGCAGACTTGTAGCGAGCCGGAAAGTGGTGTCACCCAGCATAGTAGCGCCCGCATTTCCCTGTCTCTGGGAAGACGGGTTCTCTGCTGAACCGTATCCGGACAAGAAACTCACTTTCGTTCTGTACGGGGTGTAAAAAGAGCCATCACGAAGCCATTATCTACGAATTCTGTACATCTAAGTAACTTTATGGAAAAATAATTGCTAGGAAACGACTTTTATTTTTGGTGTGAAAATTCCCTGTTTACAGTACCTAGTGCGCAATGTAACGCGCGCATAACGTGGGGCTTATGGGTGCATGCCACAGTACAGGTATCGTGGGAGTATTCATTAAAAACATTTTTCGTAAAAAAACGTCAAAAAAAGTTGAAACTTTGACCTTAAATATCTCCGTAACCAGAAGGTTCACAGGTAAGGTCCAGTACAAAAAAATCTCTTAAGGCATTTGTGCACTAAAAGGAATTTTACTGTCCGGCAGTCCGGTTTTTTACGGTCCGATGTGGCATGAAAAAAACGGATGATTGGCTTGTGCACTTGTCCGTCTTTACTCGGATCGATGTGGCGCAGTTCAGGGTAGCTCTCTTTGAAAATACACGCCACGTACGCGTTATTACGCTAGGAACGATGAGTTTCTTGGAACGTCGGCAGTTGCTTGCTTTATTACTCTACGTGCGAAGACGTAAAAGGCAAATATGATTTTGGGTTCATCCCCTCAAACCAAACAAACTCAAACCACAGCGTAGGTATTGCTATTATAGCAGTTAAAAGGTCTAACTTTATTCTGTTCCTCTGCTTGTTTTTTATTAGATTAGTACTGCTAAGTAGTCTCTCAAAAAGTGTGAAACTGAATTCTACTAAACCACTAGAAAAATCCACCAGCCACTAAAAGCAATATTTCGCCACTAAACGAGGGGTTGAAACATGGTTGAAACCACCAGTTTTAGTGGAAAATCCACTACGTTGGCAACACTGGCGCCATCCTGTGCGTGCGACACGCGCCCCTCTCCCCCGCACCCGCCTCGTCCGCTCATGAATAATACTGATCGCGGACGCAGTGCACAAGCATACACATTTTTCATTGCTGTCATCTCGGACTAGAAAAAAACGGCCAGAATGTGGAAAAGTAAAATGCCGGACGGTAAAATTACGTATAGTGCACAAACTAGTATATACATTTATGGCGTGCCATATCGGATCGTAAAAAATCGAACTGGCGACAGTAAAATTCCTTCTAGTGCACAAGCGCCCTCGGCTTTGGTAAGGGTTTTTGCACCAGTTGTTTTGAAAGTGGACTAGATACTAAACAATCCTTTCAAGGAAGCAAGGTTAATCAAAACATTTGAAATGAGCTTTGTTTTCAAGGTTAAGCAAGGTTAATCAAAACATTTGAAATGAGCTTTGTTTTCACGAAAAACAAAAATGTACTAAAAATATTGTAGGTACCGAACATCGACCTATTACAAATTTTACTCCTCTCAAAGAAAAACGGGAGTATCACGAACTCGTAGTGAACGAGCTGTTGCTTGTCCCATTTTTGTCCTGCAGTGAGACAACCAACATGGTTCAAAGCCAAAGTTATATCATTTCTTTCAAATAGGCACAAAAGGCACTTTTAAACGTCAAACACTACAAAAAAAAAAAAAAATAGAATTGAGTCACGCCTTCCAAAAGGTAGTTTCATATGGAGAAGAACGGGCAAGAAAGTCCTTTTTGAAATGTTTTATAATATTTTGTATACATTTTTTATATAAATATACATACATATGTGAAGACTATGCAACCTAGAATAAAATTACCATACTAGAATAGATAAAAATAATTAAAAATGGAACAATGACAGATAAATTAATTATGTGATAGATACATTGCAAAAGTATACGATTTTCCTAAAATTTTAATAAGTAAAAAGTCAGTGTGTGAGTTAAAGTAATCACAGCATGTAAAATCAATGTCATAAATATAACAAATCATACAATTAAATTAACAAACAGTTTGATTTTGTCTAGATTGACCTATGGAGCAGGACCAGCATGTTTCCAAGCATTATTATTGGCTTTGGATAAACTCACTTTACTCACTAGAGGTAAGGCGAGCTCGTGATCGCCTTACTACTATTGAGTAAAGTGCCAGCTGATCTCGATTTCGATTGATCTGAACATAGCCTGCTAGACATTACTGCCGCGGCAGAGAGCACAGGCAGTACATACACCTATGAATAATAACTATAAGAACAGAGCCATATACAACAATAGTATCCTGAAATTAGTGACAGAGTCCTACCCTGTTCTATGGCATTGGAGAGGATGGTCAACTAGGTAGCTAAACTCTTGCTTGATCGTTCTCTGAGCAACCTGCCTCGGAGACTGTTGCCGGTGTTGATTGTATGTTCTGTATTGCTAACATTAGTTACAAGGTATTTTTTTCACTTTCATGCTCTGTCGGTATCGGTCGAGTTACCCCACATTATTAGTCCATAGTTTAGTACAGATGACACATAGCCATGGTAAGCTGAAAGGGCAGCCTCTGCAGAAACATTCTGTCTTACCTTTTTTAACGCAAACACAAACCTATCAAGCTTCTGACAGATATATTCTATGTGGTTTTTCTAATTCAGATGTTTATCTACGTTAAGTCCCAAAAATTTCGGCTCATCTACTTGTTCTGCTTCCTCTTTATAAACTATATCTAAAGGCAACTGTTTGGTTTTGTAAGAGTTAAACTCAATAAGATTTATTTTACTAATGTTTATATTTAAGTTATTGTGACTATACCGCAACACAATCTAAATTCATTATTTCTGGTAAGTATGTAACTACAGCTAATTACCGAGCTTAGTTTTAGCTAGCTAATTTATTTGTTAGGATTCCGTACCTCAAAAGGAAAAAACGGAACCCTTACTTAGAGGATCACTCGTGTGTCGGTCTGTCTGTCACAGCCAATTTGCTCCGAATCTAATGGACCGATTAAGTTGAAATTTGGTACACATAATCATTTTTGTGACCCAAACAGACGTGTATCGTAAATAAATTTATTTTGAATATGGGGTCACTTTTGGGTAGCAAATAAGAAAAAAAAGAGAAAGTTTCGCAAGCTGTGCCGTGTGACATATCAAATGAAAGGGGTAAGCCCTTTCATTTGATATGTCACGCGGCATAAATAAAATATATATATATGTATATTTGAGACCCTCGTCTCAAATATACATATATATATATATATTTTATTTTTATTTTAAATCCTTCCCTTATCTCCGAAACTACTGAGTCTAAAATTTTGAAAAAAATACAGAAGTTCTAATCTATAGATTACAGGAAACATACCTATAAGAAGCCTATGATCTTAAAATAACATGGTAAATCTCTTAATAGTGTGCGTACAAACTTACATTTGCAGTTGGAATGTATGGGAGAACAAGTTTATCAACTGTAATGTTAAGTTTGTCCTTGGGATAAATAAGTTGCTTCACTGATGCATCGGACGCGGGTCCGTAACAATAGTATCCTGAAATTAGCGACGGAGAGAGGTAGCTGATCTCTTGCTTGATCGTTCTCTGAGCAACCTGCCTCGGAGACTTAATTCGTTATGTGTTGCCGGTGTTGATTGTTTGTTTGTATTACTAACATTAGTTACAAGGTATTATTTGACTAACAAGATGGATTATATTGTTGTCCGAAACTGAATAAATAAATAAATAAATTCATCCCAACTACGGAACCCTTCATTGTGCCTGGTCCGACACGCACTTGGCCGGCTTTTTTACCCTGTAGTAGGTAGTTATTATGTCAAATGGATAATGCTTACACAACTTAAAAATAGCCAATAATATCTTAGAAAGCTTTTCTTATAAAGTCAGCACATATGTAGGTAAGATAACGTTAAATCGAGCGCTTGCTCTATTTTCTTTTGCGGGAAAATAACAATGGACTGGAACAATTTCCCAAAGTAATCAGTTATAGTCTGCCGATGGGTACAAGACAGGTAATCGATACCGTTATGATATATACTTTCAATACCTATAGTATCTTACAGCGTAGGTACCTAATGATGCCAAAGGTCATACCTACTACAAGTAAGTGACCTACAAAGAGCTTCAAAAACCATAGAAGAAAAACCCAAGACGTTATTACAAAACTAAAGCATGGTATCGATCGACATGCATGCAAATTATTTTCAAAAGATAAGAGACGACTCTCATATCTGTTTTTGTTATCATTATTTAGGGCTGGTATTAATAACAATCAATGGTTTTACATAGTAACTAATGGTTGAATTTTGGCTAAATCTGTTTGCCAAGATGCTATTAGCTACTATTTTTTAACATACCCTAGCCATGTCCTTGCCTTGGCCTGTTTAGCCTTTCACATTTAACCCAAATTCAACCTTTAGCTAATATGTTTAACTATTGGTTGAGTTAACAACGGATCAAAAACAGCTACATGGAAAAAAATAGCTACATGGATAATATTATGATTGTTGACGAAGCAAAGAAAAAAAAGTCACAACACTAACTACAATCAAAAGGCGGGAAAATTCAAGCTTCAATTTATTTTGTTCAGCTTTTTCTATTTTATGCCCACCAACCTACTAATGTGGCTACCAGCATAAACAAGTAGGTACCTACCTAATATTAATTTTATGTTACTTGGTGAATAGCCTCAAAGTTTATTCATAGCGTTACTTTGACCCGTATTCAAAATATGTCAAGGTCTTCAAATACTTAATAACATCGTCTAGGTACTAGTAAACAGGTTGCCGTCCATTCGGGGTAATGACGAAATTCCCAACGGACTGAATAAATAGAAAACTTTGCACTCAAAATAATTAAGTTACACGAGCCTATAGTTAAATGATCGATTGTCATAGCAGTACAAGTAGGATGTCGGCAAACTAATAAACATAAAATAGCTTGAGAAAAATTCAATATCTGCGCATGTGCGGCGCGCCTGTACCGGAGTGAAGTGAGCCGCGTTCGAGGGAGTAGTAGACGCGAAAGCCGGCGGAAACAGCCGAGTAGTACCGAATCAACCTCGCGCTAGAACTCACGCTCGCCCGGTCAACGCATTATTGACCATTTCCTGCGATAATTCCAACAAAATAGCATAGTCTGTTCACAATACTGCCAGATAGTTTAAGATTTTAACGTAAATAGTGGTTATGCTGTGACTCAGTGACAAAATAAACATTTAGTTGATGTAAGACGGACATTGTGTTATTAGTATGCATGTAATAAGCACAGGATCGTTTAACAGTGACTAATGGAAAGCGCTAATTAAGAGAAGTGAAGAAGACCTGACACCTAGATAGACACCGGCAGGACGTCGATACGTAACAAGTAAACAAAGGGATTCACGTTGATGCAAGTACCGTTCGATTTTAACAAGAAGATGCCTACCCACGTACACGAGAACATTGCTCTACTCAATATGATGTCTTCAGACAATTTCGAAGACGAGTTGAAAAGCGTTCAATTACATTTCCCATCAAACAGACGATTACACAACGACGGCGCATGCGTGGAGGAGAGGGTGAGGACTTCCCGCGGGGACCTGCTGGTCGCCGTCCGCGGGGACCGCAGCAAGCGCGCCATCATCACCTACCATGACCTTGGACTCAACTATGCCGCTAACTTCCAGGCGTTCTTCAATTTCATTGACATGAGAGCGATATTAGATCAGTTTTGCGTCTATCACGTAACCGCGCCGGGACAGGAGGAGGGCGCCCCCACACTACCGGAAGATTACACTTATCCTAGCATGGATGCATTGGCTTCCCAAATAGATTTTATTTTGGGACATTTCGGGATCCGATCTTTTATTGGATTTGGAGTAGGTGCCGGAGCAAACATTTTAGCACGCTATGCTGTTGTTAGCCCCCAAAAAGTAGACGCCCTGGTCTTGATCAATTGTACATCCACTCAAGCCGGGTGGACTGAATGGCTATACCAGAAAATAAATACAAGACAGTTGAGATCGAGTGGCATGACGCAGGGAGCGCTGGATTACTTGATGTGGCATCACTTCGGGCGCAGTACTGACGACCGCAATCATGACTTAGCGCAGGTTTATAAAGAGAGTTTCTCGCACGTCAATCCGATCAATTTAGCGATGTTCATCGATTCATATTTGCGCAGGACGGACCTGAGTATTTCGAGGGACACGCATTCTATTAAGGTGCCTGTTCTGAACGTGACAGGTGGTTTGTCTCCTCATGTTGACGACACGGTGACGTTCAATGGTCGCCTGGATCCCTCCAAGACGTCTTGGCTGAGTATCTCCGACTGTGGCATGGTGCTGGAGGAGCAGCCGTGTAAGATAGCAGAAGCGTTCAGGTTATTCCTGCAGGGCGAGGGCTACTGCAGGTAGTCGCGTCGCCGACACCACGCCGAACGAACGCTGCGCTGCTAACTTAGAGTGCACTTGATGCTTTCACGCGAGCTTTAAACACTGTTGTAGACACGTTGACAATGTAGACGAAAAAAATGTTGTTCCTTGTTTTTAGATGTTTATGAAAATAAATTTATTTTGTGGCTTAATCAGGCTTTTTCTACACCTCTGTAAATAATGTGACAACATTTCACGAGAACAAGCAGTTATACTTTACTTCGAATATTGCAAATCACAACTACTTATATCACAAGCACAAAAGTTTGATGATTTATTGGCACTCACTTAATTTATATTTTTACAATACAATTAAAACAAATTATTGTAATTTGAATGATTGTTTCAATTGTGTAATCTGCATTTTAATTCTGCAATTCTTAAAGTTCTGCAAATATTTTAAGATTCCAAATTTAATTTAATTTTAAAGACAGCCGTATAATACAAATGAAATTAAGAGAGCGTAAAATTATGAGACGTTTTCAATTAGCGACAATTTGGGGGTTCATAAAATATCTTCTCTCCCCCTTTAGATCGTAATCTTGAGGAATGGGGACACTTTTACAAACCGTAATTTTGCTCGGTATTATATAAGGAAGCTTACGTTAGCTGGTTTAGGTTTTTATGAAGTGTATGTTTGTTTGTTTTGGTAGTAGGTAAAAGAATTGTTACTACCTAATACACAGTTTTTATGAAGCAAACGTAAAGTATCAGTTTTTTTTTAATGTAACGGATAATAAATCCAACGAAAATAACTTAGGTACTACTTAGTAACAATGGCAGTACATTTTGGGGTCTCTCTTTCAAAGCAACTGCATCATAATTTGGAGTCGCTTCCATCGTTCTAGCTGCAGCAATCGAAGTGTGTATGGGCTAATCAGTGGTTTACTGCCAAGGTTTTGAAGGGTGACAGTAGCACAAAAGAACCTCATATACTAAGGCATGACATCATCAAACAGTCACTGGGTCACTGGTAATAAAAAGCATTTATTTCAATTAAACCGTTTACAGGCATTTTTGAATTATCAAGGAGGTTGGTCAGTCAGAAATTTGAAGCTGTAAAAAGTTGCTCATTCCAAAGTGTAGTAGGTAACTATGGAGAAAGGGCCGCAGGGGAGGAGGAGTGTCGGTATATCGTTGGCCACGCTCCCTATCCTCTGCGGCCGAAAAGTGGTAGGCGGCCACTGACCTGACCGGTCGCAGGGGGACCAAGGGTGCCTAAATACGTAGTCGTCTAGCGCCCATGTGCTGGTTTGGTCCATGGGTGGACACGGCGCGCAATGTGTTCTTGTGCGCCGGTGATGGGGGGTGCTCCCCAGTGGAGGGTCCGGTGAAGGACAGCCGCGGCGGGTTCGCGGTGAGTGCTAAAGCGTGCCCGTGTCCCCGCCACAAGCGGCAGAGGAGGACACCGTGGAGTTTTAGTGGGTTGGAATCCCACATAACTGCACTATCTTTCCGTGGTAGTGCAGAATGCGAGAGCATTAATCCACGCAAAAAAAAAAAAAAAATGGTGATATTAACACTACCCGAACAGGGCATCGAACTCATTACAAACTCACAAGCGCCACCACCACTAGACTAACATGGCAGTCAATAATTAATCACTTTCTAATACAATGCCCCTTGTAAATGTTATTTCAGAGCCAAAAGCTCCTTGTGGCAGTGACCTAAGTATATTCTTTAGGCTCCTTCAAATTGTTTCTTTATGTACAGACGCCAACACATCAAGCTACTACATCTGTCAAATTTCTTTAATAGATTTTCAACTTTATAGCTAAAGCACTAGGTTCAAGGTTGATTGGGAAAATTTTACACTTTCGGGTAGCTTGATGTGCTGGCGTCTATACCTACTCAGAGTAAACAGCAATCATCACAAATTTGCATAATAGAGCCGAAAAATACTTTGGAAATGAGGTCACAAATAAAGGTTTAAAATAATGGTAGCAAAGGAGCTCTCTCATGAATATCCAATAGAATAACAATGAGATTCCAACTTAATATGATATGAATTCTATTATTACAAAATGAAAGTTTGCGGTACATCCAAGTCGTTACTTATGCAAAGCTTATAAGTTTGAGGACATAGATATGGTCTTTGTCTCTCCGACAACGTCTTGTGATAATTACTTCTTCCGGGAAAGTTTGACAACTGTGTGCAATGTCTGGGAATAGGAAAATTAAAATGTTGCACTGATGAGCAAGATATTCGTACTTTTCCAAACTACCTATAGTAATACCTATAGTATACCTATACCTATACCTTACCTAATACCTATAGTACCTAATAAATGTTCTCTTGTTATATTATTCACAAAAAAAACTGATTGTAAACAGTCTATAGTTGACCTTTTCACTATTTTGCAGCTTATTTGGTTGTGCAAACTTTTCACTTGGTAAAAAGTTCTGCCTAGCGGCAATAGATGGCGCTGGCTACCGGTTTTGTAAGTTATATTGGGAATTCACGCAAGCTTTCTGTTTGGACAAAACTTTAACATGAATTGTTTAATCTTTTAATATCCTTGGTTGGTCTAACCAATGGTCATTGGTTAATAATCAAATAAATAAATAAATAAAAATTATTGGGCAACATTAACGTAGAGTCGTAGAATCAACATAACATCACGACACCATTCCACGAAGGGGTAGTCAGAGGTGTAAACAGCCACATGTCGTCAGTTACATAAATGTTTAGGTTCCAAGTAATAGCGGGCACGCTTATTACCAATAGCCTACTAGTTGAGAATTAAACCGTTGAGCGTGTAACCCAACCAATTTAAAAACAAAATAATTTTTAACCGATTTCCAACAGGAGGAGGTTCTCAATTCAGATGTTTATATTTTTTTATGTATGTTCGGGCATAACTCCGTTATATATACACGGATTTGCAAAATTCGTTTTTTGTTTGAATACTCTTGAATCTGATGAGGGGATCCCATGGAAATCGAGGGAAACCCTCAAATTTTATAGGCACACCTATAGCGATTTGGGTATTTTTAATAGTAACTCGTGCATTTGTTTTTGGAAAGCACCATTTGGTGGAGTGGAACTGATGACGTAGACCACAGATGGCCATCGGAACTACTCAATTACAGGTACCTATTTCATGGGTTGCGAATCGATTACTTTAATATGGTTGCTAAGCAATTTATGCTCGTCAAATGCATGATGGTGATGGTGACTTCACCATCAGCTCCAATTCTCCTGGTTCTTACTAGGAGAACACAAAAAAAAAACACACACAAAACAGATAGGCTTCATTCTCCATCTCATGTCTAGATATCATCATGTTCTCCTGTAGCTGAGATCCTATCAGCAATTAATAGTGATTCCATCAAGGTTCAAAACAACTGTTTACACCAGTAATATGGCTAACATAATAATATATATGATTACTTACGTGTGCAAAAGAAGAAGTTATTTTTTATAATAATAATAAACCTCCAGCCTCCAGTGCTTCTTGGTCCTGAACACTAAAATCTCCCTTGATCAAACTCTCTATATTGACTACGCAGATGCTTTATTTGGATGCCACCGAGGAGCTTTTGAATAAACTTGAGCGCTTGCAAAATATCTGTATTCGTTTTATTTGTAACCTTAAAAAGTATGATCAGGTTTCTAACTTTCGCAAGACACTCAAGTGGCTCCCTATTCGACTTCGCAGGAACTCTCGCATATTGTGTCTGCTATTTAACATCCTTCACAACCCTATAACATCTTCCTATTTGCGGGAACGCTTTTCCTACGCCGTCCTTCTGATGTGCTGTGCAGGTCGCATCTTAGAAACCTCCTTAAATTTCCTTCCCATTCCACCGACTTTTACTCCTACTCTCTACTCACTGTGCACGTGATTTGGTTGTGGAATTCACTTCCGGCTGACATTAGGGACTGCCAAACTGTTGCAGTATTTAAAAGAAGAGTGAAAGAACACTATCGTTCCATTTCGTCATAGTTATTAGTTATTTTAGTGATATTTATTCTAGTAGTATGTATGTATATAAGTATTTATTATAGGTTTTATTTGCTAAGTTAATTGTTTTTTTTTTAGATTTTATGTATTTTATTTTCTCATCTATTCTTTTTTACACACGGTGTCTACATCTCTTTTTATCCTCTGTCCTATCGCCGGTATGCTGGAAGAGATTTCTTTAGAAATAAGCATCACCTTTGTACGTATTTTTCTGTTCCTTTATTCTTGTCTGTTTATTGGTGTGTGCATAAATGGTTAAATAAATAAATAAACAAAAATTGTAAGAGTTAGAGTGGGTGTGTCGTGGTAGGTGTGGTATGTGGTATATGTTCACACATATACCACATGTACACACACATACACTCATACACACTCCACACTTTCATGTCACTTTCGTGTATACTTGAATGAGGGGAGATCAGGCTTAGGCATGTGGGATGAGTAGTTTTCGATCTCGTCATTCGATTTCTCAATAAGCCACATTTTAACTGTGCTTTTGCATTGATGATAATTTAAACTGTGTATATGGAGAAGCTTATTGATTTTATTAGATAAAATATAGCTGATAATCCTGGATTCCTTAAAAAGTTCCAATGTAGGGTATAAAGGGCTTGCATAACATAACTTTGAGAACTGCTCTCTGAGCTCTCTCGAATTTCAGAAAGCATGATTTGCAGGCGCCACCCCCAGCTGGCAAACAATACAGGAGAAGAGACTGACAGAGTGAATAATAAACCATCATAAGCGTTTCCGAGTCAGCCGAACCAGGGAGTTTCTTAAATATGGAAATGAGTTTGCGCGTTCGGATGACAAGATTATCTAGATGACTATACCAGTTCAGATGATTGTCAATTTTCACGTCCAAGTGATGTCAAGATACAAGAAGTGGATGTCAGAGAGGGACAGGTACAGCAGGTGTTTCTAGAACAGGTATGAGCTTTAATAGTAGGTGTTATAATTGGTTGAGTCTTATTACTTAAAGAAAATGAAACAAGCCTCGTTTTTTCCGCATTCAAACTCAACAAAATTTTTGCCAAACCAATTCATGACTTTAACAATTAACGTCTCTGCATTGGGAAAAGCAATATTTTGTAAAAGGTGATAAGCAGTTGACATTAGGCTATTGTAAGTTAGATAAATTACAAAATGACCCACTAAAAAGTGAAAAATACAAACACTAAAAAAAAAACTACAAAGTGAAAAATAACTTAATTTCGGAAGTCGGTGGCAAAAAACTAAAATGCAGATCCAAAGCCACCGACTTTCGAAATTAAAGTTATTTTCACTTTGTGGTGTTTTGGAAGTCAGTTGTTTTTTTTTTTTTTTGTAAAAAGTTTTTATACGCCAATTGTGTTGTATCATGCAGTGACCGATACCTAGAATGATTTTAATACATTATGTTCTCTTAAAAGTGGCTCTTATGTCTTATTAAGAATAAAGTATTTAAACTTAACCTAACAACATTCTCCCAGACCCGTGGAGCCAACCCAGCAGGACCCAAGTTCAGTAGTAATCAATAAAATGTTACCTATAAGTATTAATAATACTGAAAGAGATACTCGTAATTTACACTGATAGGTTCGAACGCGACACGGTTGTGTTCGTCTTTTTAATGAAATATTCAGCGACCGCGCCGTTTTCATTTCGAATTAGGCCTATATTAATGGCTGTCAATATACCTCCCTATATACAATTCTTTGGAACTTCGTTTTATGAAATACTAGCCTATGCCTAATGCCAATACGCTGCAATACTCTTTTAATTTTTTTTTTTTGTTAGGAACCTTCTCAGGTCCGCACACAACACCTTACCATAGTTTCAACACAATCGGTTGAGCCATTTTCGAGTTTTTTGCGAGACTAACGCACGGCAATTGATTTTTATATACTGGTGACTTTTTTTTTACCACCTTGTAAATAATAATAGGTGAACGGAGTAGAAGCCTATGACATACCGAGTTATTTTTTTTTAATTATAAAAAAAAAATATAATGATAGAGCAATTTCTGTCTAAGCAATTGAAAAAAACAAAAACAAATCTATGTATGCTATGGCTTCTACTCCGTTCACCTATTGTACCCTATTTTTTTTTTCAAGACGGTAAAAATGTACATCCCGTATATAGACAGCGGACCTGACAGACATTGTCCGTTGCTCGATCAGCGGCAGCGTCACCTACCGGGTCCAATTGTAAATCTAAACCAGGGACTCATTCAAACACCCACAAAAAAACCTCATCAAAATCGGTCCAGCCGTTTAGGAAGAGTTCAGTGACTTACACACGTACGTACATAAGAATTATTTATATAAAGATATAGGTAGATAGATAATGTCCTTATCGATAGACATTGTTCGATCTCTTATAATATGTGATAGAAGACTAGTTTAACCTACTGAGAACGAAAAATCTTTGAGTTTCAGTAGCTTTTCTCGGCCCGGGATAGTACGTTGAACCCCACGATAGACTTCCGCGCTTGTAGGTATTCCTCGCAGCGATACGTTGGGGTGGTAATTAATTAATTGACGAAAAGCAACATTTTCAATAATAACAAACACGAACTCAAAGAGAGGTGTAAATATTTTCAACTGTTAATGTTCAAAGTGGCTTTCAAAGGCTTCATATCCAAAGCTTTGTATAACGGAACCGATACAAAAAACAGTCCGTAGCTGTAATTAATTTTCGATTCGCGCTGAACGCTCCATTCGTGTTTTTGTTTGAGAGCATTTTTCCGTTTTTTCCTGAACAAACGTGGACGTTGCCCACCCTGTGGGGGAGAAAAGTGGGAGGTAGGGGAGGCGGGGACTGGGCTAGTTAAATGGACTCGCGGCGATAGAGAGTGTGGGATTCCCCATTTCCCCCCTTTCACTGACCACTGGATGAACGGATTATGAAATATTTCATCGGAAAATAAAACTGAAAAAATATTACCGCCGGCGTCTGAGAGCGTATTCTTCAGGGAAGCTAGTTATAACTTGAAATTATCTACTCCGTGAATAACTTGATTAATACCAGAGAGAACAATGAACATTTTATACCTCTCCTGTGCATACTTTGAAACTATTAGAGTAACAAAGGTGGATTCTTTTGTTTATAGTAGTTATTCTGCGTAATTATAAACAATGTCTGGAGATAACAAAGAATATTGTAGTTTTATCTTAGTAACCTACTTTGCTATAAAGTGCAATTTCTCTAAAACTTCAACTAGTTTTTAACATACACTCGGGTGAACATTATTTCTAGAATGATCGCTGCTGGCTGGCAGCTAAACTATCATGGCGTCCTAAAAATGGTAGCAGTCTGATCCATGTCACGGTACCATTAGAATCATTTCTGCGCGGTTTACTACTGAACTGGTCGCCTACGAGGTCCCACGACTAAGCTACACCATAGCTCAATAAGAAATGAGGCAAATAAAACATGGCGATGACGGACAACAGTAAAACTTCCCTTTTATCGTGAACCCAATACAGGCACAAGCATTTTTCCGTTTTCGTTACTTTGTATATATAATATGCAACCTAGTACATTGCTAGCCATTTAAAAGCCTTGGTCCAGAGGTGCAGTAGGCTTTATTTGATTCAAATAATAAACTCTGTTCCTCGTATTTTCGGCACTATTTTGTTCACATTAATTGTAAAATTTATTTCCATAGTGAATACAAAAACAATTCGGCATTTAATGCGGACATTGAAAGGATAAGCTGCTTATCAACCCTCGCCAGATTTAAAAAGTAAATTCATTGAGGTGAACTTTAAAATTGATGAGCTATGGAGAAGAGATAAGCTCTGATTTTTAATTTGCTAGACCAAAATGACGTATGCGATCGATCTTTTTTTTATTTTGACGTTTTAGTCATGTACAGTAAACGCTCAAAAGTCCATAAGCATGCTAAGGATTACATTGCTATGAACTGTGCGAGCACGAACCAGTACTTGTGCGTCTATGAGCCAACATTCCGCAGATAACACACACTAATGAATTGTCGCATGTCGTCGTACTACGCGAAATAACATTATATTTCTATTGAATTTAGAATAATCGTCATAGTGGCGACTTGATCTTACCATTGCTGGTAGCTGTTTGGGCTAAGCAATGGTTTCACGATCAATGAAGTCTGAGTTCGAATCTTAATCACAATGTTGGACTGTTTTTTGTTTCTTTGGAACCATAATAATATATTCCTATTTTAAGCAAAAACTTGTTAGATGTTTGTTAAATATTAGTAATTGTATTATTATTTAACTATTTTTGTGATTTTTAATTTATCTTTTCGGTGTTGGAAGGTTTAAATAAAAAAGTCGTGCTGAATGGTAACAAAAATGTTTATTTGTTTTATTTAGTTATTTATAAAATTAACAAACTTAAGAGAATTGTGACGTTACATTCCTACTAGATAAAAGAACTTTTTTTTTAACCGTTCATAGGATTTTTTGTTGTATACCCACTTAGTCAATTCATAATAACATAACAAAGAAATGATATACTAATAACACATATATAATTGTCAATACATATTTAGTTTTCTATGATCTACCTTTCTAACTTTACGAAATGAGTGACCAAGCGAACAAGATAAAGAATATTATATTTCTGTCCCATTACTTCCAATCAAGTAAAAACTTACAAAAAGTACTGCGTGAGATTTGAACTCACGGCTCACTGATTCACGCATCTATATGCACGCGCTTAACCGCTAGGTCATCTTTACACATGTTATAACTTTGAAATTATGAACTACAATCAGTTGTTGACGACGCATGTTTATGTTCTTGGAAATAGAAGGTCTTAAGTCAAACTAAACGCCAAGCTATTGCTTTGTGAGTTTGCTTATCGACTTTTGGTCGCGACTGTACCTATGTTAGGTTATGTCAGTTTAGTACAGCAAATTAAAAATCAGAGATTTGATTATAACTTTTAATTTTTTTTTTATTCTCATGCACACTTGTTTTTCTAGCTCACTTTCAGAATAGTCGACATGGGCTTTACTTGCCATTGTAAAAGAAATATTGTCGATGCAATTTTGCCATTTTAATGAAAGTTTGTTAATGCCTCTGCTATAGATATCCTGGAGACGGGAATTGAAGAATCCTTTAAAGGCGTTTTTACCGCCTCATTAGATTTAAAATCCCCGGGGCTCATTTTTGAAAATGGCTCATACTGGTTTGTTTGTTTACGTTTACAAATAAATGAAGTCCGCTTTGTTTAATCTTTATTTTTATTCTGAAACGTTTTTCAATATGTGCCTACCGCTCAAATAGTATCGTAAGTAAAAAAAATCCATTTTTTTATTACCATTCGTTTCAGAAAACTTTGTGACTTACGACACTATTTGAGCGGAGGTGCGATACATAGAATCAAAATCTTTCTAAATTAGCATTATATCAGGTCAGTAGATGTAGGAGACTCGTCCAACTCGTTGAACGTCGCAGCGTTGAATAAAAACCGTTCAATGAAATTGGTTTACTTTGTAAGTTGACATTATTGCACGTTAGCTCGTTGACGAACTGAACTAGTTGATCAACTTGTTGACGAACGTAAATCAAAGTTGACGTTTCGTTAATGGAAAAACTGTCAACGACCCATCACTAGTTGAGTCTATTGCATCTGATCTACACTTTAATAACTTAATAAGCAGGTAGCTGTGTTTGTGGTTAGTGAAAGAAGCTGTAGATGATATATAGATAGAAGAATGGAAGAAGCTGTCTTGCACACACTGAAGACACTCGCAGGGCTAACTGTAAAAAATGTTCTAACTGAATGGCTTAAGACTTATTTATACCTTTACCTACTCTCATGTTGAGTCTATGATATGTACGCCCCAATAACCTAATTACTTATAATCGGATTGGTGCGTCCATGGTTAGAGGTAAAGTTGTATTTGAATTCTTGCGATATCTAGACACTGTTGCAGGGCTACATGTAAAAAAAAAATGTAACTGAATGGCATGACTAATATCTACGACGTTGTTGAGTCTATTGTACGCATCAACAATCTAAAAACTTAAATCGGATTTCTGTGTGCATGGTTATTGGAAGAAACTGTATTTGACTTTGTGGGAGCTGACGCGACAAAATGTTCAGTCGACAAGCGGAATCATTGTATGCGCGAGCAGTGTTGCGTTTTAGTGACAAAAAAATGTCTGGTGACTTTTAGCGACTTTTTTCTTGATCATCACAGCAGTTATATATTATTTAACTAGTTACTATTTTTTTTAAAAGAAACCTGCAAAACTTATGTTTTACCTAGTGAAGTCTTGTCCCAAATGACGAAAACCGTTAAAAACATAAATAAGAAAACTGCGCCATCTACTTCCTTAATACAACCACAAGCTTCGACTTCCACTGCAACTACAGAGCAACAGTCCACTTTCACCATGCTGGACGAATATGATACAGGTTATACATGATAACTTTGAAATGCTCTCCTGTAAAGTTCCAAAAATGTCGCTTAATACAAATAGCCCGCGAATCCTCGATATAGTTTTTTTTTACTATCGACAGATAACGTGTGATGGACAGTACCAAAAAGTAGGTTCTGATGCAAAATGAGAATTTTTAATATTTCCACAGGCCTTTAAACTATAAAAAACGTCAAATTCATTTTAGTTTCATGAAGCGTTACGTACATTTTCGCTTCATCTTCTCATAACGAGGGCTGATCCTACGGATATACTTTGATGTATTTAATCCTATTATGTGTACTTGTCAAAGGAATCTGCCCACAATATCAAGTGCACCGTATCTTGTAAGCCGGGAGGTAATATTGAAAGAGAACCGGGATTCCGGGCCGGGACCGCGTTCCCGGAATGTCTCATATTGGAATCTGTTTGGGACTCCGATGCTACAATGTTGAGTTTTTCCTCAGAGCGTCTTTGTCTAATAATATTAAAGTCTTGCTCAAATAACTCTGTTAAACTCCTTTGCAATGAATGTGAGGAATTTAGTCAATAACTGGTGGATTGGATACTATTGTATTGTATCCCGTAACGTTTTATTAGAAAAAACACAATAATTGTACAATTTAATTAAATAAATAACTGCATTCAAAAGCAATGCCTAGTCTTTTCCCGCCTAGTTTTTTCGTTAGGGTCGGCTTCCAGTCTAATCTGATGTAGCTGAATACCAGTATTTTACATGGAGCGACTGCCTATCTGACCTCACAATCAAGTTACTGGGTAATACGATACCTCTTGGTAAGACTGGTTGTCAGACTTTCGGGTTTTTGATGACCCGTAATGACTGTCAAAGATCCACGAATGACAGCCGGGACAAACGGCGTAACGTGCTTTCCGAAGCACGGAGGAAACTCGGTATGTAAAGACGGTCACCCATCTACGGAATAACCCTGGCATGCGTAGCTTAACCTGATGGATAGACCCGTGCGGCTGTTATACTTAGCCACGAGCTCCTCTCCGAGTAATAAAACACCAATGCAATCGTATTCGATAATATCCTGTAGGTAATAGGTTTTCAATGAAACAATTGAACGCGATAAATATATTTATTTTACATGAAACAGATTTTCACATAGATACTTAAGTATTTCGTTATTTACACAATACAATTATATTGTCATAAAAACATTTAATAAAAATTGACTAGAGTTCGTAATTTATCTACAAAATGTATTTACAAATGTAAGCTCCGAATTAAAGTAGATATAACACATCAGTCAGACTATAGTTTATTATGTACAGGTATTATGAGCTAATGTCTTCCACGTAGTTGGCTAGCTACTGTTAACAGCTGTAACGAGTCGTGTATTCATTAGGGGTTACCTGTGTTCGTAATTAGGCAATAATCGGAACAGGCCAAAACATTGTTGTACTCACAAAGATTGTGTTTGCACTTCGACGAATTGTGTTTTGTGTCGCCGTGGTATGTGGGAATTATGAGCTATCACGCTTGTTTCCCCGAAGGGTTGGGCAGAGCTGTACCTATAGTACACTCACATTTCGCCAGTAAGTCCCATTGTAATAAGGGGTGAGCCTATTGCCATCAACCGGGCACAAATCCAGACTCCAAGCTGCCACTGAGAAATTCAAGATTGAATTTTACCCGACCTCGGAATCGGACCCAGGACCTCATGCGCTTGTGACCTTTAGACCAACGAGGCAGTCTGGACTATTTAGTAAAGGCATGTGTTTAACGCGGCGACAAATTAATCTGAATTTGTGATTAAAAAAGTAATTAAAGCCGGTAGCAAATAGAAAATGGGCATTCTTAAATTATACTATGAGGTTTTATATAAATTTAACTGAGATGAAACTAAATATGAACAAGGTCATCAAACCTAACCTCGGGGTGCCTTTCTCTCCGCTCTTGCATCCTATGTCGACGGAAATATTTTCGCTGCCAAGTTATTTTTTTAATAGCAAATAGTTATTCGCCCTTTTTAATACAACTTAAAGTTGTTCGTCGCCTGGAAAATAATTAGCCTTTAGTAAATAGGTAATCATCGGAAAACTGTTTTTCGGAAGGTAAAATTTGGATGGCAATTTTCTTCGTGCGAAATTAGAAACGATATGTTGCCGTGGTTTCCTAATGAGTGTTAAACCGATTTATTCAGTGAAACGTTGGAAATAAGCACGAGGAAATGAGTTAGGAAGAAAATCATCGTAATTTACGAACGAGTCCCTAATTAATACACGAGTCGTCCCGACGAACCTTATCGATTGAAAACGACGAAATATTAACCATTGGTATACATTATATAATTATGAACTGTTTATTAATATTAAAATGGCCCAGTGGTGAAGGCCTCGCCTCTCATAGACGACGTTGTGGGATCAAATCCAGGCAAGTACCAATGTGACTTTTTCAATTCATATGTACTTTCTGAGTTTACCTTAGACATTACTGATGTCAGTGCAGGAAAACATCGTGAGGCAACCAGGAGCTAGACTAGACCACCACCTCTTAAAGCAGTATTATTTTAATCGTACTTGAGTGTGGGAAAGAGATGGAGCTAGACGTTCTGTATAGCTCCATCTCTTTCTCAGACTGAAGTAACCTTAAAATAATACTGCTTTAAGAGATGGTGGTTGACTCTTTATATAAGTCTGAAATCACCAACCCGTCTTGAGGAAGCGTGGTGATCAATGCTCGTGCCTTCTCTGAATGAGAAGAGGCCATTGGCCTTCCAGTGGGACAATAATAGGCTGCTATTATTATATTATTATTATAACAAACATTTTATATTATGCTTATAGGTAGGTATGTAAAATTATTCCAGTATTATATATGAAAGTGTAGGTAAATGCAAATCGGCAGTGTTTGAGCCGTGCTGTCTCATCCAGGGTTATTCAGAACAATGGTATTGGAATCATAATAATCAATCATCAGCCCGACATATAAACCCAGTATTAACCAGTTGTAACCCAGTATAGCCAGTATGGGAATACAGGGTGTAATGGACAGCCCTCCACAAACTAACAGGGTGCATTCAGCTCTTTGTTTTGAATCAGATTCCACTGGAAAATTCCTCAGGAAAATTTTATTTTTTTAATTTTTGTTTTTCAGTTACTATTCCTTTATTTCAATGTAAAATTACATTCTCTGTACGCAGCACTCAATTTATGTAAATAAAATAACTGTAATAAGAAAAAAAAAAACAGCAATGGATGTTGAACTACTCTAACGAACGACGCGTGAAATCAGCTGTTCCTTTCTGCGTAGCTGAGTTCGATGAACTCTGTAAGTTCATCGAACTCACCGCATACCTATTACCTACTCCTCCCAACCAGTAACAGACGCTCTGATTTGTGCACAAAACACAATTAAATCAGGTTTATTGGATTCCATGTACCGGTCATCTTAGTATGGTATAGTGAATTCACTCTACCAGTCTGCGGAGGGCTGTCCCTTTCTCCCTGTATAAACATTGAGAAATTTCCGTACGTCGTAAATAAAAAAGTTATAATTCCAAACAGGCCAATTCCGAGTTTGTATTGCGTGTAAACTAGGTATATAAATCCCAAACCTTTTATGTGAAACGTGTAAAAGTTTGGAAACATTACGTTTTTATTCACAACGTAATTGATAATGCTAATTTCACCCTGTTAATAAATAAGTTGAGCAGATACACAATTCTGTCAAAAACTTCATACATTTTGGGTATGGCATGACAACTTTTTTTCTAAGCCCTTGTGATTGTGAACCATGAATTAGAACGACACAAAATATTTAATCAATAGAGACAACACTTTAATCTTATAGTGTAAGTATACTCAGTTACAAAAACATACAACTACAATATCATTCGTTGTAAAACTAGGCTTCCAAATCGATGATATTAGTTCAGGCAGTGTTGATTATTGCAGTTTGGCACATACTTGGGGCGAGTGATTTGTAATGTATTTATACATAATTATGTGACATGATATTTGGGGTTTTTTTAAAGTAGAAATCTCTTTTGTTTAAACACAGAATAATAAAGTATATTTCACACTGAACAAATGTAGGTACAGGTATTTTTTAATTAAAGAAATCCATCAAAGCCAATCAAAAACAGGGCAGGTAATCTCTAGTTCTAAAGAAAACTAACTCATGTTACAGATGACGTTTACGATATACATGTGTGGCCTACAGTATACCTATGTATCGGTGAGGCGTACGATATGGTTGGTGTCGCCGAGCCCGGCAGCCTTGCGAGCGGTGCGCTAGCTGTGCTCGTGGTGCGTGCGCGGTGACAGCGAGCCGGGGCCCGACTCCGCGCTGGAGTCGCCCGCGTACACTTCGGACAGCCCGCCGCCGCTGCTGCATCCGCCCCCGCTACCGCTTCCGCCCCCGCTGCCACCTGCGCCGAGCATGCTGGCTGAGAGCGCGGCTTTGGCTACGGAAGAAATATTACCTTTATCAAAGAAAAATTACAATTATTAATTACACATTTACAATTAAGTATCAAAATCATCTCAGTCGGCGCCCAACCAAAAAATATCAAAGACTGCGAATTTGATTGTGAATACCATAGCCTGGGCAGGAGGGGCTGATTTGCGGTCAAGGAACAGCACCTTAAATGCGTAACACACTATCAATCGGAATCTGCATCATTTTGAAGCAAATCGTTAATGCATTGCTTCATATATTCGAAAAATTTGTCAGTTCGACAACGTAAATGACGCAATGAATGTTGTTGAACTGTCAAAATGAAATCGATTCCGATTGATAATGTGTTACGTAACTAGGGTGCAGGTTTGGCAAAATTTATGAGTTTAGATGTTTTATTTTTAGGAATCATCAATCGATAATGAGAGGTATAGATATGTAATGTAAACGGGGCATAGTGTTGTGATCTTTGTCGGTTCGCGTGAGTGTATGTGCTACAAGTACCGTGATGAGCTAGCGGCACGCAGTAAGACGTGGGCGCGCAGTGTCGCGGCCGCACCTTCTCGTAGCGGCTCAGCTGCTGCAGCTCGCACTCCGAGTGGTGTTTCTCCACTGTTACACATACCATACTATTCAACAAACAATATTTATACATTGTCATTTTATTGTCATCTACATCACACTAATGAATAAACACACACACACTGAAGAAGCTGAAGCGTGACGGTGATCTGGAAAAGGTATATTATGATGGCATGATGATAATTTATATAACCAACAATTTTAAAAGTTTGAAGTATTTGTCACTCAAAAAATGTATTTGAGATGATACTCTGAGACTGAAACCGAAACACTTTTCCATATTCGCATTGTTTCAGTTCTGACCTTCAAGTTCCATTTCAAATACTCGCTCTGTATATTTAATTGAGAAAAAATAAATAAATTAAAAAGTACAATGTTTTTACTCAAGGGTTTTTGTGAGTGTTTTATGTGCCACAGGCTTTTAGGAATTCTTTCGTTTGTAGATAGGTACAAATATTTTGTTTATTGAGACTAGCCCCGAACCCTTGTTAAAATTCTGACACATTCTGAAGTGAGGCTTCTCCTGCTTTTTACGGTTCCGTACCCGAAGGGTGCCAAACGTAACCCTATTACTAAGCCTCCGCTGTCCGTCCGTCTGTCTGTCAGCGGGCTGTATCTCTTGAACCGTAATAAGTAGACAGTTGAATTTTCATAGATTGTGTATTTCTATTGCCGCTTTAACAACAAATAAGTAATAAAAAAAATAAAGTTAAAGGGGACTCCTTTCATTTTACCCTACCCCATACAAGATAGGTGTTTTCTTTTTAATAAATATGTAGTGTTAAATATGGTACGGGTTTTATTTTATTGGCTGGCAAGCTAGCAGACAGGCCACTCGATGGTAAGTGGTCAAAATCGCATAGGGACATTTTTTTTTTTTGAGATAGGTTTGTTCTTGACTCTAGTCTAGGTCGGAGGTGACAGAGACAAAGTTTACGATGTAGGGAACTTAGGTACCCAAAAGAAGTCTGTTCACTCTCACTTTGAAGAGTTTAGGGTTGTATGCGTTCGGAAACACCGACGCAGGTAGAGAGTTCCACTTTTTTGCTGTGCGCATTATTTGATATAACAGAGGAATTTCAGGTGCGTCGCCATCTTTTGCCCCAGTCGCATGCTACTGATAGGGTCAGCACGATATGGTTTTTCTACTTTCCTACAGTTTATACTTTTGCACCTGGGTCGTTCTTCTTTTTCATCGACAATGACATGCCCCCTCCGAAAAACAATAGTTTTTCTTCCTAAATATTCAGTTTCACAATTATTTTTTTAAGTTCTTTTAACAATACAACCATTAAAATAATCTTAAACACTTCCGTTTTTATTATTATTGCTTTTTACGAAATAATTGTGACAGGCGACGGAGGTGTTGTCGGTAGAAAATAACGTCCAGTGCAAGGCTGCCCAACCAATTTATGTTAGTGGGCCATAATTTTGATTCCGTGTCAGCCGGCGGGCCAGCTAGTAAATTAAACTTGCCTACATTTTCCGTTATGCTAGGTATTAGCTATTAAAATTAAACAAAACTTTAAGTTACTCATAGTTTGAATAGCCTAAAAAAAACTTCATTGATACCATTGAAGACGTTTTTACGCTAATAACTTATCAATATTTGGCGAAAAATCTGAGGTCGATAGTATAATAAAGTCTAGAAATATATTTTTTAGTTGCTAATTGAGAACTCCTATGAACCAAAATATTTTTTAGACCTGCTTTGAAGTTCTCAAAAGACTATAGCCAGATGATAGCTTTTGACGTGCCAATTCAAATGCGTCGGCGGGCCAGATGATGGACCGCGGGCCTGGGGTTGAGCAGCCTTGGTCCAGTTAGAAAAGAAGAGCAAGGATCTTTTGGTACTTGAATGGCAATGACAGGGGGGAGGGGGATGTTGGTAAACATTTTGGAAATGGTTTTGTGTTAGTTTAAATTTAGCTACACTCCATTATCATGCACAGATGATTTATGATTTAAAGGAATTAATATTAAATCTCACCCTCAGCCCTCTCCCGATGTCGTTGCGGGTGCTTCCTGCAGGGTCGGTGTGGCGGTGCGTCGTTGTCTCGATGTCCAAAGGTGCGGAACTGTAGTGTATGGTCCAGTGTCGCAGCCGCCGCAGCCTCGCCACCAACAGCGAATGTCGCGTACGGACTTATCTCGTACACGTCTTATAAAATCATATCAAAAACCATCATTATCATCATTATAATCAGCTTGAGGATAATCACAGGTCACAATAAGCCATATTTTCTGTAGTCGTTGGTTGCAAGACAAATAGACAAAGATAAGATAGACTCGCAATGAACCCAAGGGACATGTAAAAATGATGGCGTTAATTGTTCATAATGCACTCCATGTCCTATACGTTAGATTCTACACGAGTCCACCCATGCCTATCCTGTTGAGGCAATAACGTTGCATTATGACAAAATTGATTAACCAACATTAAGAGGGCTGTCACATTTTGTCACCTCTCTCGCTGACACGGGACCAAATTTTTAAGATTATTAAATGAAAACGTGGCTTTTTGAAAAATGTAATCAATTAGCGCACTAGTAGATAATATCAATTTAATAGGTAATTATTAAAAATACATCTCTATTGTGTTATCTAATGAACTCAGCTGAAAAAGTTTTATGATCTGTTTTTGAAATAAATGGCACAATAAAAATGTGTTTTTAATCATTAACTATTAAATTAATATTATTTACTAGTTCGCTAATTGATTACGTTTTTCAATAAAAGCATCTTTTCATTTAACATTCTTAAAATTTTGGTCACGTGTGTGCGAGTGAGGTGAGCCCTCTTTTTTCTCGTGTATATAACACGAGAAAAAAGCGCAAGTAGAAAGGCTCTTGACTCAATGAGACGGTAGGAGAAGTCTGTTGTAGCTAGAGAAGGAATTTCTTCTATTGAACAAGCTTCGGTCAGGCAGGACAAACATAAAGGAAATCTATCTACATATTTCTATATAAATAAAAATTAAACGTTGATAAGCGCATCACTTGAGAATGTCAGGACCGATTTGGCTATTTTTGGTTTTAAAAGGTTTCGTAATATTCCAAAAAAGGTTTTTATGAAAAAAAAATATTTGCTAAAGGAATATTTGCTAGAAAATTTTCAAATTCAGAGAATCCTTTTTTTAGTGGGATTTTTGAATGAATTATTGGAATTTGGACAGGATAACTTATGTCGGCTCAGCTAGTTACGAATAAAATCCAAACTATCTTGTACCACAATTATCATAAAATATCATAATTCACGCTGCAACGACTTAAAATTAAGGTAATTGAACAAACTAGACAATACTCCAAGCCTGTGAGCTGTGAGATCTAAAAAATAACTAACGAAACGTACACTTAATTCACGAGAAGTGAAAGTTCGAGATTGTTCATCAACTAAGATTTTAATTGGCAGATATTTTATAAGAATTCTGTTCCATTTTTATTTATTTATTCGGTGAGTAGTGGCTATTTGGACATTGTGACACAGGCCTTTAATCTGCTAAGCCAATTACTGTGTTTGTAATATTTACTCACAAAGCATCAAACAGCTGATTGATTCATGCTCTCTACATTAATAATAATTATCGAAATGCTACTGTCGGAAATAATTTTACGTTCAATATTGCTCGGAGTTATTAGGTACTCACTGAGCGTTACTTTGATCGCAAATATCATTTTAAAATATAGACAAAATAGGAATGCAAAACAAAGAGGAGCTCCTGGCTAAGTAATAACAGTCGCACGGCTCGAGCCGCCGGGGTCGGTCCGCAGATGAGTGACCATCTTTACATACCGAGACTCCTCCGTGCCTCGGAAAGCACGTTATGCCGTTGGTCCCGGCTCGGTAATTAGTGGATCTTTTGGATCGTTACGAGTCGTCAGAAGCCTGAAAGTCTAACAACCAGTCTTACCAAGGTGTATCGTATTACCCAGTTACTGGGTTGTGGTGATCAGATAGGAAGTCGCTCCATGTAAAGTACTGGTATTCAGGGGCATCCGGTTAGACTGGAAGCCGACCCAACATAATTGATAGGAATGTAAAATAAAGCGAGGAAAGCAAAGGAATTAATAAATAGTAAATTAATTATTCTAAGGGCTCCCTATTTTTCATTTCTTAATTAAATATAAAGGTTGAACGGTAATAGGGCAAAAGAAATGGATTAAAACCTTCATTAGTCACAACTATGACTAATATTCTATCAAACAGCAAAAATGGTTACATATGCGCAAAGAACATTACACCTACAGGTCTAATGCCCGGTTTCTGAAGAATTGATAAATGGAGTCACTCTCTCACGAAGACACGAGTGACGGGTGACGGAGTCACGGAGGACTCTTAATAGCTATTGATTCGACAAAATTATCTATTTAAGCAAATTTCTTCTTTCGTCTTTGAGGTCTTCAGATAAACGCTCGATACTATCGTAATTCACTCGACTTTTAAGCTAAATTCTTCCCTAACGAAGTGCCTAACCAGTACCTAATCATTATCGAATGGATAAACTCCGTTTAAAAACCTCAGAAACCGGGTATGAGTAAATCAGAATTTAGGTAAACCTAAATAGGTACTACACAGCCGATGACGTAAGTAGACTTAAGTAAGCACAATTACCTTACCATTCAAAGACATGATAGAACCAATATTCAACTTCCATTCTTGATCATTTGTGAAAGAGCACAGAATATATATGAATGAGGCACCACAATTTTCCCACGGTCCGACTTTGAAGACCATCAAACGATAGAATGAAACCGAGATTATACTCGTAGTACAAGGATCTTTTGGAGCGTCGTCAAAATCGGAAATATATCGGGTTGGCTAAATAAGTAATGAGCGTTTTAGTTTATAATTTCTAGAATTTTCGGAAAGGTTCGAGAACGTTCTGTAGCAGAGGGTATATAAAGAGCGAGTAGAGCTCATGCGCGTTATTGATAGTTTGGCTGTTAGTGCATTAAAGTTCACAAAGAAATGAGTGATATTAAAACCCACGTACGACATTGTTTATTATATGAGTTTCAATCTGGGCATTTTGCTGCAGAAGCTACACGTAATATATGTCAAAGGATAGCTCACGATGCAGTCTCCGAAGCAACAGCAAAGCGCTGGTTCCAACGCTTCCGCAATAACGATTTTTCTTTAACCGAGCAACCAAGGTCTGGGCGCCCCGTGGAAATAGATATCGATAAATTAAAACTATTAATCGAAGAAGATCCTCGAAGAGCTACACGTGATTTGGCTCTTCAGCTCGAGTGCTCTCATGGCACCATAGAAAATCATTTACATGATTTGGGAAAGACTAACAAATATAGTGTTTGGGTACCCCATCAATTAAGTAAAGATCAGCTGACCTACCGAGCTGAGATTTGTGTACAACTTTTATCTTTCTGCCGCACATTTAATTGGTTAGATCATCTTGTCACTGGAGATGAAAAGTGGATTCTCTATGTTAATCACACACGCAAGCGCCAGTGGCTGGGATGTAAAGAACAGGGAAAACCAACGTTAAAAGGTGATCTTCATCCTCGCAAGATAATGCTTTCTGTCTGGTAGGATATACATGGAGGAATAAGCTGGAAATTGCTTCCTACTAATACTACGATTACAGTAACAGTATATTGTGATCAACTCGAAAAACTGAAGCTTGACATCCATAGCAAACGTCCACAACACGACAAAATATTTTTCCTGCACGACAATGCCTTGCTAAGAGTACCAGGCTAAAACTATTGGAGCTTAATTGGGAAATAATACCCCACCTTCCATATTCGCCGGACTTAGCACCAACTGATTTCAGCTTGTTCCGATCACTTAGTAATATTTTACGGGAAAAAAGCTTTGATGATGAACCACACTTGAAACAATACATAGATGACTTCTTCAATTCAAAACCAACGAAGTTCTATGCGGACGCCATTCACTCTTTGCCAGATCGATGGCGAATGGTAGTAGAAAACGACGGTGAATATATTATTAATGATTAACACTTATTCATTTAATAAATAAATACAAATAAAACAGTTGTATGTCGCTCATTACTTATTAGCCAACCCAATAGTACGGCCATCTTGTTTTTTCAATACATTTCACAAAGCAATAGGGAATATTCGTATTTTTTTTTCACTATATCAATAATATACAGGTATAGGCAATCTAAACCTAAGAAAAGTATTAAAAGTTAAATTCAACTACTACACGATGCTCAAAAAAATTACCTATGAAACTCCTACAATTTTCCACTAAAGTTCAATAGTCCGTTTCTGTCGCGGTCATGATGTGACGTCATCTACCACAATACTGCTTTGTTAACATATATGTTTTAGTCCCAAATCATACAAATAAAACTATTGTTTGTACTTTATTCAAGCAGAAATCGCACTTACATACTTGCCTTAGCACCTCGCAAAGAATAGATTTTTATTCACATAGTTTTTTACGTTACTTCCGGCATTGTCGAAGACAACGCGTTTTGAGTTTGCGTTCCGTTCCACCAAAAAAACGCAATATAAAATAATGAATTATAAAATAAATAATGCATAAAAAAATGTAAAATAAGAATAGGAATTTGTTTGTTGACCCATAAATAATGTATATTTAAATAATGAATAAGTTTTGAATTACGAGCATATTCCCTATTGCACAACTATTTACCAACAGAGCGTCCCTGTTAACGTCATTCGAGATCCAAAACATGCTTGTTTCAGTTTATCTAAAGTTAAAGTGTCACTTACCAGAAGCAGGTGACAATTTGTCGTGCTTGTAGTCGTGTTGGCAGTTTCTGATGTTCTGCTGTTCGGGACAGACGGACTTGTCGGTGCTGGCTACTGAATGGCTGCAGCGACGCGTCTCTTCTTCTGCAGCGCCACCGCAAGGCCACAGTGTGCTAGGAAGATAGGTTGTTGATGAAAAATGTGCACGAAACATTATCAAGTGCTAGACCTAAACCCCTTAATGCAGCAGCCTAAGGCTCTTGTAGTATAAACATAGTTATGGTTTATTCCTGTACTTTGAATTGCAGTAATGAAGAGACCAAAAGCTGTTAAAAGCTGTTCTTCAAGAGAGAGAGAGCTGAAGTATACTGCAGCTATTACGATGACGTAGATGACGACGTTATAGACGTAGATAAGTGCCAGCGGCCTTGAGTGGTTAGCTTGCGTGTTCTGAGCTGAGCGTAGTCGTACGTCCACCCAGTAACAGGACTCTCCCATCAAGGTACGCTGTCCCGAGTCAGACGAATTATGCATTTATTATTGTACACATAAACCAAAAGGAAAACACGTATACTAAAAGAAAAATAAACTTTAAAATGGTGAAGTTTTTATAAATACGCTAGATAGTTTTTGCGTGATTCTCAGTTTTTTTATCCGCGTTAGACATACCTTTACAAATTAATTACACTATGTAATATAAACATAATCTAAAATATTCACATATTAAGTTATTAAAAATATGCTCTAATTTAACATATATTTTTTCCAAGTCATTAACACTACTCGTTTAGACGTGATCTTTACTTTAAAATCATTAAAAGTCTCTTATCGTCGCCTTAAGTAATAGAAGAAGGACTGCGTCTTTTAATTGACGCCTTTTTCATTGCAATTGTGTGAGACGAGTTGACAATTAGATAGATTATAAACTTCATTGCTACTGCTAATCTTCATTATCTTCAAGAATTTTCTTCGTACAAAGAGATTATTGATTATCTCAAAAAAGATCTGGATAAAGACACCCAGAGATGTAAGATATGAACTTGGATACGAGTATATGCCGAGCTTTATTACAAGAAAACAGGTACGTAGGCAATGTAAGTAAGTAATTCCCAAGAAATACTAAAATTATTTTAACAGTTCGTGCCGATAGTGCCCATACCGCCTTCAATTGTAAGTAGGTCGCACTGAGTGATTTACACAGGCATCGTGCTCTCAATACGTCTACATTTATCTTATTTATTATTATGTATTTATACAGGCTTCCTTGAGAAATGGGGATTCCAATACAGGCGTTACTCACAATATTGTAAATGGGTATCGAGAATTTTCAATTATTCGGACGAAACAAAGTGAAACCTAATCGGTTTTTAACAATAATGGGATTTTTTTTGTAGGCGCTTTATTGAGAAGAAAGACGTTTGTGATAAAGGTGCTTGCTGTCATTTTTAGAAGAATATAGACAGTTTCAAAAATAAACCGTCATATTGCAATCTACAAAAGAAACTTTTCGTAAAAGTTGAATTTGTTATTCATATAAAACTAAGACTTATTACTACTGACGAAGGTTGTTATTATGTATTTTACATTTTTCCGCATAATAGCACACGCGCCGTATAGCTGCGTGGGCACTTCCACTTGTTTTTTCTACTCCGTGATCAGAACGATCATGAAGCTCATGATCGTTATCTGCCAAACATACGAGTACATGGACAGACCAAACTGATCTTACCAGCAGTATCAATTTGGCCTGATCGGTTCAGTCTCATCAGATTGAACGATATTATTGGCACTGGCCGCCTGCGCGTTGGACTTGACACAATAGGCACGCTAAGGCTTTTTAACAAGTGAGGAAAAACTGAATTAATAATTGACACCAAAAATACTAACATATTGCGTAAAAAAAATTGTAGGCTATAATGAAAATAATACAAGCTGAACTAGGCGGAAAACCTATAGGTATCTCGGCATACAGCGCCATACCAATATGCCAACTGTATCTCTGTCTTCAATATCCAAAGTTCATATATATCATAATATTATAATGTAGCCCGGAGTCTGGATTTGTACTCGGTTGATAGAAATCGCTCCCTCGCCCCCTAATTTTTTTTTTTAATTTTTTTTTTGGCATCAAACAGTCATATACTAATACCTATACTGGCGAAATGTGGGTGTACTATACTGCCGTCATAAGGAAAAAAGACGTATCTGACATTTTTTCCGAAATAGAGTCAGCAAAAAAAAGACGCTTCTACCACTATTTTTATATTGGCGTAAACTTAGCGAAAACCTAATAATTCTTACTATTAAAAGGCGCATCTGGCTTTATATTTTGTATTTTAAACAGGACAATTTTTTTTTCTCCATTTCAATATTTCTGTTGATACGTCCTTTTCCCTTACAACGGCAGTATAAGCCTATAACTCTGCCTAATCCTACGGGGAAAATAGGCGTTAAGTTATGTTATTTATAAGAAACATGAGATCAAGCAATCATATGTTTGGTAATACAATATTTTCACCGCCGCAGGTACACGGCAATTCGTGAAAATCTCGTGCCAGAAATTGGATACAAAAGGTCAAGGGAGCTGCGAGGGGTTCTCATATTGGCGATGCGTACATCAAATATACTGACGTCATAACCATTACGTTTCAGATTAATATTAACGGTAATATTTACGGTATTCATCACATAGTCGGTTTTCGCAGGTTTTATCCAGATATGAATTTATTAATGGACGAATCTTTTTATAATTTTGATAAATCAAGGCTAAGTCAAAGTCAAAAACATTTCAATAGGATTTACAAGTTTTTGTTGATACTCGATATCAATAGGTACTTATTCAAGGTTTGTAATCGACGTTACCAATGCAGCAGAATCTAATTTATTTTTTTTAACATGAAAAACCAACATTGTATTTCCAAATGATTCAATTACTAATACAAAAAAAAAAAGAATTGATTCTAGTCACCCCTCCCAAAAGGTAGTTTCGTATGGGGAAGAATGGGCAAGAAACTCCACCGTTATTTTTTAAAATGGAGCGTTCATCACATGCGGGCTGCAATGGCAGCGTCGCATTTCTAGAGGTTTTTCGTGATTATATTATATTAATACCAAAATACTAACTGTAAAAAAATAGTATACATAATACCAACGATCTAGTGATTGGCCAAAAACAATTGTACTTTGATTTAAATTAAAATAATCACGAAAAACCAGTAGAAATACAACGTTGCCAGCCCGCGTGAGGTGAACGCTCTTAAGGGGGGGCCATCATAACCATGAACAACCTATGTTCCCCTTAGGAACCCGTTACTATGGGACCAAACCTGAAGCCGCATAAAAAAAAAAAACTGAAAACTGTGGTTACATTTTATCAGAGCTATTCACCGTTATTAAATTCCGTACAAGGCGTGAATAAGTTGATAAGTCGACTTGCAAGTCATTTTTAATTGTATAAAAATGGCATGGAATGCATAATTTATATGGTGAATAAAAATGAGTAAGTCGATAAGTTCAAAATTCTCGGCAAACTGGACTTGTTTATGTTAATTTATAATTAGATTCCAGATGCCATTTTTATACAATTCAAAATTTCGTGCAAGTTGACTTATCAACTTATTCACGCCTTTTACGGAATTAAACTTCAACATACCTCCGTTTAGCCAGCAACACGAGCAACAGGGCAGTGACAGCAAGCGCAGCGAGGGCAGCGAATGCCAGAGACACAGCCCCGAGCACTCGCTCCGTGTCAGCGTTACCGCTCGATGTCGTTATCTGACCACCCTCGGATTGGAAGGCTACTGGGCGACGCAGACGCTCTGTGCGAAAAGAGCATCTCATTTGGTCAAAAAAGCACGCGCATATAAAAAACATGCAATATTTGTAGTCGGTTACTGTACTTACTTTGTTATACCCTTGAGGATAACAAAATAAAAACCGGCCAAATGCGTGTCGGACAACGCACAATGAAGGGTTCCGTGGTTGGAATGAATTTATCCCAAAAACAAACTTAACATTGTAGTTGAATACGTAATTTTTCAATGGAATGTGTACAAAATTTGTACTTATCCAAGTACCTACTTTTTATAAGTTGGTCGACTATTACTCGCAAACTTGTAAAGCCTACTTCGCTACGATAGTTTTCCTTTTAATTTCGTTATACGAGTATACTACTGCCCTGATTTTTTTTCATATATCCAAAAGCAACCATTAAACTGGCGGGGGATTGGACACTTAACTGTAACAAAAATTAGAAATTTAAACCTTAATTTTAGGTAAAGGGATCGAACGAATGGCCTATCCAGCGATACCCCACACCATGGGCTAGACGAGGATAAAACAGGCCAGTTGGCGTGGTTGGTTAAGATACCACCTATCACGTCGCAGGTCGTGGCTTCGATTCCCATCCAGGACAAACATTTGTGTGCATGAACATATCTGTTTGTCCTGAATCTGGGTGTAATTATCTATATAAGTATGAATTTACAAAAAAAAAAGTTATATATGTAGTATATCAGTTATCTGGTTTCCATAGTACAAGCTCTGCTTAGTTTGGGACCCGATGACCGTGTGTAAAAATGTCCCAGGATATTATTATTATTATAAAAAAAACATCCCCACTTTACGTGTACAGGAGGTACCTTATATATTTTTTTTTGTTTTGTTTTATTAATGTTGTAAATGTTACTCTAGTCATTAAATCAGAAATGTATATAGTGTAAACAATTGTTGGTTAACCTAAATAAATAAATGATGTTATTTTAGCACTTTGTCGGCGTGATTAAGTATCCATTCCAAATTACAGCTTTCTAGTAGTAAAAGTCACCGAGCTAAGCTGCGGACGGACGGACAGACGGACATGGCGAAAGTATAAGGGTTCCTTGTTGACTACGGAACCCTAAAAACCGTAGTCAGTCATGGGGACTGCCGACAGAAGCAAAAATTTGACAGCGTGAAGTAACGCGAACTCACAAGATTTTCCTTTACCAAAATTGCTCAATGCGCTTATTGAAGTTTTTACTTTAAAAACTCGAAGAGTCAAAACCAGGATTTAGGTACCTAATTTAAGGCATTAGAGGGGTGAATGGAAAGATCGTAGAATTGAGTATATTGGGTAAAACATAAAATCAAAGTTGCTTTGTATCGTTTTATTTTTCAGACTGTCCTACAAACGCTCAAAGTCATATTTATAAAACTTTGTTTTCTAAGAATGAATAAATACTCACAGTAGATGGATGTTTCAATAGCAATTCTAAGGCAGTTTGTTTCCTCGGCGGCCATAACTTACGAGGGTAATAACATAAAAGATCGCTAATAGTAAACAAGTCGTGATAGATGGTGGGGCCTTTGAGAAACCTACGTGGCTTCCAAAGTTGAAAGGTACAAATGAAAATCATGTCCAAAGAAATGTTTGTATAGGAAATGTGTGGCAAGAAAGATAAAAAATACCAACCGTGCGTGACGGACTTCGTACAATGAAGGGTTCCGTAGTTGGGATGATTTTATTCCAGAAAAAACTTAACATTGTAGTTGTTGTAAGCATGTACTCACATACCTACATTACAAATGTAAATTTGTATGCACAATATTAGGAGATTTACCTTATTTTAAGACCATAGACTTCTTACAGGTTTTCCTGTAATTTATAAGAATATAATTATTTTCCACACCTATTTCTTAAAATTTTAGACTCGGTGTTTTTGGATGATCAATTTTCATCAATTTTCTTGAACAACTTTAAAAATATTTATTTATTTTAAAATTATAGGCACTTGAGACCCTCACAGTAAGCTCTTTTATTATACATTTCACACGGTACAGTGTGCAAAACTTTTTCTTATTTGTCTCAAAACTAACCCAAAAGTGACGTAAAGCGTGTTTGGGTAACTGAAATTGATGAGTACCAAATTTCAACTTAATCGGTCCATTAGATTCGGAGCAAATTGGCTGTGACAGACAGACAGACAGACACACGAGTGATCCTATAAGGCTTTCGTTTTTTCATTCGGACATACGGAACCCTAAAAAATACTGTTTATATTCCACTAAATTATGGCTATAAAAAGTATTTTAACTGTTAGAATGAAATAAAAGATTTCAGACCTTTGAATCTTTTATCAGCACGCTAAAGAAAAGATTTTAATGGTTGAGTGTTTTGTAGGTACTAACTTTACAGCCAATCTTTTACCTACTTAATAAAAATCTTAAATTCATTCACTCACTGGCCAACAACGCGCAATCTAAATCGCTGGGTCTAGAGGCAAGAGCATGCATGCACTAGAGCTACTTATACAACATGTCCAAACACTCACTCTCTCACAATTGTTAATATTATGTCCAAGTGGTAATATGTTTTGTTATAGTCATAATCAGTGGTCGGAGTAGGTAGAGCTGTTTTTGCTACTTACGACATGCTATTACTACGAAATTACTACAAAAATAATAAAATTGAGCAAAAACATCATTGCATCGCCTTTGTGTTATATAATTAATCTATCATTTGAAACAGGAATATTCCCTACTAGGTTAAAACAATCAATAGTTAAACCGATATTCAAAAAAGGTAATACCACGGATGTGGGCAATTATAGGCCCATTACATTGATACCTATCATATCAAAGATTTTTGAAAAAGCAATGTACGAAAAATTAATCATTTTCTTAAATAAAAACAATATACTTGCAGATAATCAGTTTGGTTTTAGGAAAAATAGTTCGACCACCCTTGCTTGTTTTACCTTAGTTAAACTTATAACTGAAGCTCTCAATAACAGAATGTCTGTACAATCAATATTTTTAGATATGAGCAAAGCATTTGATTTTGTCCCACACAATCGCTTACTTTGTAAAATGGAGAAGTTCGGCATAAGAGGCAAAGCACATAACTGGTTCAAAAGTTATCAGTCTTGTCGACAGCAAAAGACAGTAATATCAAAAATTGACAACAATGTAAAAAGAGAATATTGTTCAGAAGTTAAAATTAATAGTTGCGGTGTTCCTCAGGGGAGTGTATTAGGGCCTCCATTATTTATTATATATATTAATGATCTTTGCATGAAACTAAAACAAGATTGTACACTATTTGCGGATGACACAACTCTAACCATAAAATCTCTGAATAGAAAAGACTTAGAAACTGACACAAACAACGAACTGCTATGTGCTATAAAATGGCTGGAATGTAACAATTTACAGGTTAACATTGAAAAAACAAAGTTGGTACAGTTTCAAACCAATAATTAAAACATGATAAAACCTGCCAATATACACTACTATAATACAAAATTGGAACCAGTACCATCAACTTTATTCTTAGGAATTGTAATTGATGACAAATTAAATTGGAAAGAGCACATGAAAAGAGTCTGTACACGACTGGACAAATTTGTGTTTGCTCTTAGAAAACTGAGACGCATAGCCAATACAGAAACAGCTCTTAATGCATATCACGGATATGTCTCATCAATGCTACGTTACGGACTGGTGATATGGGGTAACTCAGTAGACGTAAACAGAGCCTTCCTTGCACAAAAAAAATGTGTAAGAGCAGTTTATGGAGCTGATTATTTAGGGCATTGCAAACCTTAATTTAAATCCCTAAAAGTTCTTCCACTTCCTTGTCTATATATTTATGAAGTTTGTTTATTCGTAAAAAAATATTCTCACTTGTTCCCATTATATGAGCACGTTTCCAAAAGAGTACAGAACCGAAATCCAAACGAATTACTGGTACCTAGACAGAGACTACATTTATACAGCAGAAATTCTTATTGCATGGCAACCAAAATTTTTAATAATCTACCTGGATACATCAGAGTGTTGCCTACTAATAAATTCAAGAAAATAATTTTCGATTGGCTTTTGGGCAACTGTTTCTATTCAGTTAATGAATTTTTAAATCGAAAATATTGACATTGCACAAGGAAATTGACATTGTATTAGTAGTAGATATTGACATTGTATTAGTAGTAGATATTGACATTTTTAGTAGTAAGAAATATTGACATTTTATGAATATCTTTTGACATTATTATAATATTCTTCGATGACTTTTTATTGCATATTGACATTATATAAAATAGTTGACATTGAAAACATCAAATTTTTAATTATGTATGCATAAAAATAACGTAGTCCATAAAGTTGCAAATATTTATTTAAAAACTGTCACAATTAATTTAAATTTTTTGATCTTATTTAACATTGCATGAACTATAATTATGTGAATTTGTAAATTAGATACCTACTCACTTAATATTTCTACACCGGCGAAGGTAGTATATGTGATTCCTTCTAATATTAAGATCTTCGTGTACCATGTACTCAGAAATAAACGATTCTATTCGATTCTATTCTATTCTATTCTATTCTATGCCAAATATTTCCCGGTATCCCGGGAATTCTCGGAATTAAAAAATCATTGTTTAAGTAGTTTTTATAGGAGTAGGTAGAGTTTTACTTAATTAATTCATATTTCACGAAGCTGTGTGTGTATATAAGTAAGTATATACTGTTTGGGTGCTCACCTACTACCTGCTCATAACTGCCCACTTACCCATATTAACTCACTTAAATCAATCGAGAATTTCAAAATCCCGGGATTTCAGAGGCATATCCATGTTAACATCAATGTTTGCGGTCATTCACCCCAAACAGCTCTACCTACTCCAACCACTGGTCATAATATATACACTGAATTACTGTTATGTATAAAACATTGTTTATTTATTAAATTTGTTATACCGATTGTGGGATAGGGTGCACACTCGGTAAGCTGTATAATCCTTATCCATATCCTAAGGGTACGTCTTCCCTACTAATATCGCGCCCGCCGGTCTACTCCTTGATATGCTATGGTCTCTTACACCATGTAGCATGAGGCAGCAGGGGCTAGTGTGAATCTTCGGGTTCATTCTAGTAATCGAGTCTAGAAACTACGCTGGGGTCGGTGCATTACATTCATTCATAAATTAGTTATATTTATTGCGGGAGAAACTTGTGGTCACATTATAAATCTAGGAACGCACACAGTCGCACATGTATAATGGTCTAGCGTAGTGGGTACTTCGTCTATTTTGATTTGTTTTGACTGTACAGCGGAAGTGTGACTGTAATATACGTAGTTTTAAATTATTTTTGGGATAAAAAATACAGAAATCGATTCAGTAAACTGACTGATTCTGAACAAACTACTTTCAGTTAATTAATTACACATAATAATAATAATAATTCAGTTACACATGGCTTAACGAAAGTGAGGCACTAAGGAAGGATTTAAGAAAATTCAACCCCTAAAGGGGGGTTTAAGGGGTTAATTAGGGTATGGCATGACAATTATGGCAGTTTGACATTTTTGCCAATGGAAAATCCCATCGGGCAAACAGCGCGGCGGCGTGTTGCCATAGAAAAATTAAAACTAAATGATCACTGAGAAACACACACTGAAACTTGACCATCATTTTATTTATTTATTTGGGATCTTCAACAATGGATACACATATACAATATAAATTACAATAATAAATAGGTTCTTTTACGTGTGCTCCTTCAATTGCAGGTGACTATGAAACTAAAAATGTAAACAAGATAAAAATAAAAATAGAGAAATGAAAAAAAAAAAATGAAATAATTAAATTAACATATGTCAAGATTGAGCATTCATAGTATAATAATAATAATTTCACATTTATTGACTAATAAGGAAGGAACATAGTTAAATCAAATGAAAAAAAAAACTAACATGTCAAGATTGAGCATTCATTACAATTGAGTATTATTTTCACGAAAACTATGTAGGTATCTATATGAATAAAAATCGATGTGTATGTACTTGAAAAACGGCTGGAGCGATTTTGATGAAATTTGCAGGCAGTTTTTTTAGCGGGCTACCCGTGCACCGTGCGACAGTTTATAAATGAATCCGCAGATTCATCAATCACTTTTAATTATTTCACGATTTTACCTGAATTTAAAATTATGCAATTAAATATGTTTTATTGTCATAGCCTGTGTGCAAAAAACCATTTAAAAATAAAATGCCTGGTACGCTACGCGCTCGTTTAAAAAATTGCAACTGAACAAATGACTGCAAACTTTCCAGTGATAAATGGACATTGGAATGTATGTATTTTTTAGGGTTCCGTACCTCAAAAAGAAAAACGGGACTGTTATAAATAGGATCATTTCGTTGTCCGTCTATCAAGTTGAGATTAATATTAAATACGCAGGTCTACGATCTCTTGGAGCTCTAAAAAATCAAGCTTCTAAGTCAACGCAATACAAAATGGGCATTTTTGCGACATATTTTGATACTCGCAAATAAATCAAAACCTATATAGAGCATTTCCCGTTGACCTAGAATCATGGAATTTGGCAAGAAGCAATAACTATAAAGGAAACAGTCCGAAAATCGTAAATTTGTAGTTTTATCACATAAAAAATATTTGTATGCAATTACAAACTTACATTTGCAGTTGGAGAAATGACTATGGCGTATATCGATGTATGGGAGAACATGTTTTACAACTACAATGTTAAGTTTGTTTTGGGATAAATTCATTTCAACTACGGAACCCTTCATTGTGCGTAGTCCAACACGCACTTGGCCGGGTTTTTAGATGCAAACAGTTTTTACGACAACGGTAATGCGACACATACACACGAATGCCAGGCTTTCTGCATTGCATTTGCTGTGGGTTGTTTTTTTTTTGTCGTAGTCCATGTCCAAGTTTAGATACATATTCGGCCAAATCGAGGATTTTCAGTAATGCTGTAATAGAAATGAAGCGCTTGATGATTTCATTTATTTGCACATTGCGATGATCCCACAGATCTTAAAAACACAGGTTGATCTTAATTTTAACAATCCTTTTTTGCAATTGAAAGATATCCTAACTAATATTATAAATGTGAAAGTGAGTTTGTTTGTTACACTTTCACGCTAAAACGGCTGAACCGGTTTGGATAAAATTTGGCACGTGGGTAGATCATGACTTGAATAATTTTTATCCCGCTAGTATGTTTGTCTGGGAAAATTTCCGACATCCACGCAGGCAAAGCTGCGAGCAAACGCTTCTCTGCCATTAATATGTTTGTCTTCTAACACCGCAGATACTTCAAGTGACTCCATCACTTGAAGTATCAGTTTAAAAAATCTGTTTTTTTTTTTGTGAAAACTTCACAAACGTGATGGGTATCGATATCCAAACACAATAAACCATAAGAAAACCGTTATTCTCAATTCATACTTCAAGTAACAAAACTAACAGGGGTCGTTAACCTCCAAAACAAAAACAGTATTTTTATTTTTTATTTTATCGTGTTTAGTAATCGACACCCATCGCGTCTGCGGAGTTTAGTTTAGCTAGCCAATTTAAAATAACCCTGTATGGGTACATGGCAATTTTTTATCACTACCCAAATTTTCACAGGGTGTTCTTCTCACCCATGATTATGAACAACATTCACTATGGGACCAACTCTGAAATCACGAAAAAAAAGTCAGCTTTTTCGTACATTTTGGTCGAGTATTGAACTTTTGTATGAAACAGCTGATTTTTTTTTTGGGATTTCCAAGTCGGGTCCCATAGTGAAAGTTGTTCATATTCCTGAGTAAAACATCCTATTATTCGGGTAGTGATGAAAAATTGTCCTGCATATTGCAAATACCTACAGTAAGAGAAATTAGCTGTTTATCAAATTGACAAACTACGTCGATTGGCCGTGTTATAGTCATTTCATATAGCTAGAAAAACAGTTGTGATTTGAATATACGGACCATTTAAGTTTGTTGTCAATTTGATAAACCATTTACTTCCCTGACTTTACAATGGGTGCGTATAAATGTAGTGTTACCTCCAGAATGCGTGGTGGTAGCAGCATAAATAACGGCTTGGTGTCGCGCGGATTCCGTCGCAGTCCACAAGCGCAGTGCATACCACGCGCCAGCCGACAGCCCACCAATCACGACCTATGTACAGGAAAGTCAAAATCAAAGTCAGATCATTTATTTCAAAATAAATAGACACTTTGGCCGTCAAAATTTCCCAAAAAAATTTAATTGATTCTAGTCACCCCTTCCAAACGGTAGTTTCATATGGAGAAAAATGGGCAAGAAACTCCACCGTTACCCTTTTAAAATGTTTTGCATAATATTCATTTTAATACATAACCAGCTTAGAATGTTCCCACTGCTGGGACACAGGTCTCTTCTCTTCGAGAGGGAGTGAAGAATAAAATAAAAGCCACAGTTTACTAAATACTTAAAATTCCCTAAATAAATTTGGCGATACAATTGCGCCTGCCTGCATTGTGCAACATACCTACAAACTGTTCGGGGTTCGTCTATGTTCAATGTATTTGGGTTTGGTTTCCGCACTTAGTCCTTCAAGTGGACCATTGTACGTGATCAGGGTACGTCATTTGTATGTGCGTACTTCATGAAAGAAAACACACGCACAAACATATCGATTTATGTTAAATATCTAAACATATTCACTTGGTATGTTCTCATGTTAAGACCCTTTGGAACGGAAAACCATTATTACCAAATTGTTCAATTAAAATTCCGACCTACCAATATCAAACGTTTCGATACCTATTTATTTTTATCCGAAAAGTACGAATTCAGTATTTTATTAATGCTTTGAACGACACTATACGGCCATAGCAATAATAACAATAAATAGAAATCATTTATTTGCCAATGATGTAGGTATACAGATATGATGATTATTTTGATGAGAGTCTCGATACATTTTGCCTTACGGCATACAAAATTATTTAATCTATTACATTTACTAGACAAAAATATTAACGAACATAAAATAACTCCATTCATTCATATTATTCAAAAACATTCAGAATTAGGTACAATACCGATAATTTAAATTAAAAAAAAAAAAACAATAAATTAAACTACAAATGTCAACAAATTAAAATTCAAAGCGTTTAAAATGATCCTTCAAAGTGCATGAGGTATTTTTATTCTATAAGGTTTCTATCCAGCATTAATAAAAAAGTAATCCAGCATTGTTAAAAAAGTATCTTTAATAAAACACTCTAAATAGGCTATATTCATGATAAGATTTTCACTTTACAGCAGCAAGGTTCTAACCTGAGCAAGTGCTAAAGGAAAAGAAAATTTAAAAGGTAGGAGCTCCATTAAACTTTCACAAGTGGCTACATAAAGTGATGTCAGGGTTATTTTCCAACTTGTATTAATAACAGTCACGTTTACATAAATAAAGTGCGCTCAAACTCCTTTCATCCAATCTCAGGCTCTCGCTGTTATCATCCTTTAATCTTGGTACATCCATTTTATAAACTTATTTCCTCACAAACGCGAGTGAATAGCTCGTAATTCCGTGCCTGTTTTCCTTAATCAACGCGTAGCTACCTGAAGGAAATTTTCCTCGTACGTACAATAAAGTTGTTGATATTTGCACAGAAAGGTATTTTATCCGTCCCGGCGGGTCATAACCTACGAATTTGTATGAAGCCCGAGTCTCAATTTGCCCGGTTTCAATTGGCTCTTGTTTTGCGAAAAACAAAAAGGCGAAAATTGGGGGATCTCTGATCTTTAACGAGGGATATTTTGTTCAAACTCATTTTCAATTGTATTAATGAAACAAAAAAGGTTTACTAATTCGTTTTCCTGTGTACGTATAACATCAATGTCTGTCAATATATGAACAACCCAAATCAATCAGTTTGCTTGGCAACACACGAGCAAGTTATTTCTAATTTCATATATTATATATATAATCGAAAATTTTGATTAGGTACATAATTGAATTAGCTGTGTAGCTCCACTTCAAAGTAAACATTTAATTGGGATTATAACAATTCCAAGGGAAACTAATATTATTATGGAAACCTAAGTCCAATATCAAACCAATTAGAATGCAGTTTTGAACCAGCCATATTTCTAGGTAATGTTTGTGATATTCGAGTTATTTCACGCGAATACCTTTATTCCTCACTTTTAAACAAACAATGCTTGCGAATAGGGTTACCATTCGTCTGGATTTGTCCGGACGTGTCCGGAATTTCGGATTTTGTCCGGCCTTGTCAACTGTCCGGACATAAAGGGATTATAAAAAATAATTAACGCTTTGGACGTATAGTGTATACGGCCATTAGTAGTAATAACAATGGAACTTCTATTAAGTCTCGTTAGCGTCCTTCAAAGCGTTAAACTAGGTAATAAAAATGAGAACAGAAAAAGAATGTATCCTTGTTTTAAAAAATGTCCGCATTTTTTTGCAAAGCTTTTTATCAGAACTTCTCTAATTTCGAAATGGTAACCGTACTGGCGAACAACTTACAGTGAAATGGTTATCGTGCGTCTATTCTATTTCATTACGAGTAATGTTTGAGCAAGCTAACAAGATAGAAAATCTTGGGTGTTGGGTATTTCGCCTACTCCCAGCTGATGAAGGTACTTCACTTATACTAGTAATAATCCTGTATCACTAGTATAAGTGAAGTATAAGTGAAGTGACATCTACTTAGGTATACCTGATACTGCCCATTACTTAAGTTCGATGTATTGTGTAGGTATATCTTTTGTTGGAGATCCTAAATAAATATATGTACCGCAATTTGAGACACCCTGGCTTTTCGTGAAATACATGTATAAATGAAGGCATCTCACCTCGCGATGATGATGCAGCGAGGTAAGGTCAGCGTCTCTCCAGGCAGCAGCCCCGGCAGCGTCTGCCCTTCGCCACTGCAGCCGCACAAGCCTGGCTCCGCAGCGCACAGCCCTTCTTGCGTCTAACGCAAGAGCGCTGCTGTTGCTCCAGACAGCAGCCTCGGCCCCTTCTTCTAGCCTGTCTTCCCCTCCACCTTCCCATACCAGTACTGTAGGACAAGTAAATATTATTAAGAGAGGAATCAGACTGTAATGAGTCAGCATTTCAGTCTACTTCCTCGTCTCTTTGGTCCAGACATAGCAACCATCACTGCTGAGCTTGGGGTAGGTATTGTAGAGGTTTAATTCAAATCCCTGTCTAATGTATCAGACTGGCAGTATCTATGACATTCGTACGGTCACTTTTAAGAAAGGTTTTTAGAGTTTGATTAGGGAGACAAGCCCCCTGGGCCAAGATAGGTGCGTTGCTATTTAATTAGTAATGAAATATAAATATATACAGAAGTCTTGTACGCGATCAGTGTATTTATTTATCAGCCTAGATCCCAAGAAAGTAACGATCCCATCGGAGATCGTTACAGTACCTACTGAGTTCGATTCCGGGAGCAAAGTGGCATTTAGTTTCTTCCTAGAAGCAACCCGAACTCATAATGTGTGCACGGCTAATGGGTAAATATAGGCTCGCCCCCATTAAGTGCGACTAATGACATAACTGGCAAAATGTTGGTGCACTGTACATATATGCCTACCCATTCGTGGATTATACATATAATGAGACGAATCAGATTACTAAAAAAACTGGTAGTTGGGTATAACACAAACAAGCCAAGAAGCTGGGCATCCTAAATAAGGTGAGCTGGTGATACTTCACATCTGGACAGCTTTTAAATCTGTACAAAGCACAGGTCCATTCTTGTATGGAGTATTGCAGCCGCTTATGGGATGGCTTGGCAAAATACCAGCTTGCTGGAATTGACTCCGTGGAACGCAGAGCAAAAAGGTTTATACGCGACGAGACGTTAGAAGCTAGGCTTCACAGTCTGGCTCATCGGCGTAATTTTGCTTGCTGTACTTCAGAGAGTGTGCGCAGGAGCTACACGATCTAATCCCACCATCGCTCTTTTACTACCGGATTACCAGACGTACTGCAGGGTACCATCCACACTTGGTTGATATCTCGAGCAGTCGTCCTCAAAGTGCGGAACTCTCTGCCAGGGTCTGTGTTCCATTCCACATATAATCCGTCTGCCTTCAAAACAAGAGTGAACAGGCATCTTCTGGGCACGCTCGTTCCTTCATAGACCTCGTCCAAGGTTTTCCATCAGGCGTTATCGATGTCAAGAGCAGGCCCATTCAGCAATAAAAAAAAAAAAAACAAAAATTGCCCAGGGGTTCACGACACAAATCAAAAACTACATACAAATGATATTTTCAGTTTACCATAGAACAGTAAACACCTTGGAATACTATAGTAAATAATATATGAATAAATACTGATAGTCGATGTTACACATTACCAACACCGATTGGATACTAATACGGACGTCAATGAATGATCGAAGCGTAATCTTCATAGCTAAGGGCCGGTTTTTTGATCCGTACCACCAACCAATGGTTAAACATAGTAACTAATGGTTGAATTTTGGCTCAATGTGAAAGGCTAAACATGAATGAGTTAACATGAATGTACTCATGTTAAGTCATTCATGTTAAAAATAGTATGTAATAGTGGCATTTTGGCAAAGACATTAAGCCAAAATTCAACCATTACTTATTATGTTTATGATTGGTTAACTACGGATAAAAAACCGGCCCTAAAGTAACCCTTTGATCCTTTAACAACGTTTACAGCTGTCAATTTGCTTCCAGGATAATTTCAAAGGACCAGTTAGGCTAATGCAGATGACCTTACTGATTCGGTATTCGGTACCAATCTAATAGGATTGTAGGCAAAACAATCTGTAAGTCTTCTACGAGTTTTGTTCGCAGAGGCACGGACAGATGACTTTTACGCAATCATGCGAAAGCGTGTAGCCTCCCTGATGCGGCGGGTGCGGGACAGCGCCAACAGCCTCTTAGTCACTGTGGCCTATAGGGCGGAAGGTCGAATGCTCAGGCACTGGACCAAGACACAAGTATTGCCTTCAAGCCGTGCAATAATGTTTTTGATTATTATTATTTTTATTAATGAACCCTGACATTCGTATTAATTGCCGAATTTATGTACTAACACTAGGAATTAAGTTTTTTATGTAATTTTTAACTATTGGAATGTATTTTCTGTCAAATAAATGATTATTATTATTATTATTATTTGTATATGTCGTGGGATGATTTGATAATCCCAATTTTCGCGAAAACCCTAGGGATAATGCGAAAACACGGATTATCACAAATTTTATTTTATTTATCACAATGTTTATCACACATTTTATTTTATTTATCACGCTATTTATAACAAATTTTATTTAGAATCGTTATATTTTTATTAGAAAAAAAAAATCTCGAAGGATTGACATTTAAAACGTCATCCAATCAGAGGAGGTCTTGATTTGGGCGCTTCGACCGGCGAATCAGCGTTCTTATTTCATAGTAGCTAACGTTTTGTTTCGCAATGTTACTAGAGCGACTCGCGTTTTTGCAAAAACCCTATCTTTTTCCAGTAAGACTGAGAAATACTTTCACCATTGTCTAATTACCCGTGTTTTCGCAATATCCCTAGGGTGTTTGCGAAAATTCGAATTATAAAATCATCCTACAACATATACAACTCTTGAGAACTTGTTTTAAGTGTACCTAAATGATAAACGAAAACAGTAGACAACATGTAGAATACATGTTTTGTAACTTCATTTAAACGCGGGATTACAATACTCATCGTGGCACATCTAAACCATGGTTATAAACAGTTGTATGACTTTTAAATGAACCTACATAGTTTTATGAATGATTCTGGCATTACAACTTTTTACATTTCCTGACGTTTCGGACTCAATTTCCAGAGTTATTCACGAGGGATCGTCACAACTAGTTTTATTCCAATGTAAAACATTTCCGTGTAAACGAGAAATCCTTGTTTTTTTACAAATGTGATAGGAGGAAATTAGAACCCCAATGTATGGTCGTGCAAAACATAATTATGTAGAGTCTGTAATAATAGGTTGGGGAAAAAGTTTCTTCGCATTTTTTAAGAAAATTCAAAACATTTTTTAATAGAGTTTATTTACATTTAACTAAAGTATGTAGGTACCATTTTGTTCGATAACTTTTTGCCATCTTGTAGGTAGGGACATGATCCCATTGCTATAGAAATTTTGGGACTTCTGGTCAAAATACCGCGACAAGTGGTTTTGGCAGTCCTCTCGTGATGTTAACCTGACACTGCCTAAAGAATTCTGAAGAGACCGAAACAGGTGGAAATCTGAAGGTGCAAGGTCAGGACTATACGGCGGATGCATTAACACCTCCCAGCCAAACTCTCTTAATTTTTGCTGAGTGGCTAAAGATGTGTGAGGTCTAGCGTTATCATGATGAAACCACACCCCTTCTGTTGATTAATTCTGGCCGCTTTCTCTCAACTTCTTGCTTTAATCTCATCAGTTGTTCGCAGTAGAGTTCAGAATCGAAGGTCCTGCCTGGTGGTAACAGCTCATAATGAATAATGCCCTTCCAATCCCACCACACACAGCATCACCTTGTTGCGAGTTAACCCGGGTTTCGCCACAGTCTGTGAAGCCTGACCGGCCTTTGACCACGACCTTTTTCGCACGTTCTTGTCATACGTGATACACTTCTTCAAAAATGGTTTAACCAAATTTGTGCTACTCTCACAGACACTACACTAGGTCCATAAACATCGCAAATTTTTTTCGCGGCTTGCGTTGCATTTTTACCTTTTTTGTAGTAAAGTTTTAAAATGTATCGAATTTCTTCATTAGATTCACTCATCTTGACGGTACGAAAAACAAATGAAAATCACACATTTTCCTAATTTGAATTTGGAATTATGTTCTTTAAAATTTAAACTTTCAATGATAACAAAACCAGCCAGATACAAATAGTATAGCCAAAGAGATTTTATTACAAGTTCATACATACTATAATTCGAAAAGACTTTTTCCCCAACCTAATATTAACACACATTCGTGTAAACTTTCTGTTTAACTACCTACGTTTGGAGTTTAAAAAAGTGTGCCAGTTAACTTAAAAATATTCCAGAAACTGCTATAAACTTTGAGCACCTGCTTTAGCCTGATTTTGCCTTATTCCATGAGCGCAAAACTTTTGGTTTAAGAACCACTAGTAGTGTTACGCCAATCAGAGGCACTTTGACTCGATCCACGAAAACTTACATTTACAACTTCGTTGAAATTTACTTCCTGTGATATAAACGTTGACTTGTACGAAACCAACATTAGTTTAACGGAGACTTTAAATTCATGCCATCCCTTACATTTTGTATCATAAAGAAAGTGACAGTATCAATTTAAAGTCTCCGTTAAACCACAGATTAGTACAGATGGGACACCCTGCAAAATCATTTAAATTAAAAGTGACTCTTGCTAAGACACAATAAAGTGCAATTCAGGTCGCACAACGCTTATTACCTACAGATATATTCACCTACAACTTGTCTCTCTTTCTAACGCGTAATTCTTATTTATACCTTCTGACCGCGGCAGTCCTACGGAATTGGCCCAGTGAGATAGGCCCGCCGCGTACTTGTACTGTAGCTTCATACCTAAACTGCCAAGTGTCCCATCTGTATTAATCTGTGGTTAAACTACTGTTCGTTTCGTGCAACTCATCGTGAAGGTATTTCTTTTTAGAGGGGAGAACTTTAAATTGAAATAAACCACAGGAAAATGTTTTTAATATCCATGAAATGAGCTGTAAAGCCGCTGACTATCAGGCTGCCGCGGCTGACGCGTACAAGGCGTAATCTGGAGGTAAAATTTTCACACGCACGTATTTTGGCAATAGTGCATCGAATGTTGGCATCCAAGTGCTCAATTATTGTTACTGGTTTATCGGAGTAGACATGCGACTTTACGACTTAACGAGGTGGCCAGATTCCGTGAAATTATTCGTTTGTCAAATGTTTCCTTTAGTAAATTAAGCCAATAAAAAAGTTAAGTTTTCAATAAACTAGGTGTTGATGTCAGCCGCGGCAGCCACATGCCCAGAATCGTGTTCAAACATTAATTCTATAACATTAATTATCAAATAAAGCCAATTTCATGGATATTCAAAACATTTTTCTGTGTTTTATTTGAATTTAAAGTTCTCTCCTCTAAAAAAACACCCGATTCAAGGTGTAACTAAAATAACGCAGAAATTTTTAAGGGGTCATTGTACTCATCATTATGAACAACTTTTACAATGAGATCAAACCTGAAATCGCGAAAAAAATCAGCTGTTCCCTACATTTTGTCAGTTATGCGAACATAACAAACGTAGGGAACAGCTGATGCTTTTTTTTTCGCGATTTCAGGTTTGGTCCCATAGTAAAAGTTGTTCATAGTGATGAATACAATGACCCCTTAAGTGGTTGAGCATTATTTAAATTACATCTTTTATATATTCCTTCCAGTAGGTATATTAATTTCCAGTATTTGATCCTCAACTTTGCATTTTGCAACTGTTTCAAGAACGAAAGAATTTATTGTGATTTTTCCACTTCAAAAGATTCAATTAGTCTCTGAGTATTTTTCAATATTCTCAATTATGCAAATTGAAGTAACCCAGTTATTTCCATCTGCATAAAATAAATGATTTGAGTAGTGCACAAACTCTGTTAACAGGAACTTTGCCCCTTTCAAATATTATTAAGAAAATGTTTGGTAAGACAGAATCTATTCCTTTTAATCTATCTATCTAATTATGATATACCTATATATACGTATAATATAAAAATGAACCGCCGAAATGTATGTACGCGCATTACTTCCGAACGACTGCACCAAATTGGATAATTCATTTTTTGTTGTGTTTGTAATTGTCAGGACAAAGTTTGTATGAAAGAAAATGTTTGAAAAGTTGCCGGGAAAATTGGGAAATTCGGGAAAACCGAAAGTGCTTTTTCTATGGGAATTTTGTATGAATTGTTGAAATTTTGACAGGACAACGTTTGTCGGGTCAGCTAGTTATAAATAATAATAATAATAATATCCTGGGACATTTCACACGGTCATCTGATCCCAAACTAAGCAGAGCTTGTACTATGGAAACCAGATAACTGATATACTACATATCTACTTTCTCAAATAAAAATCAATTGCCGAATGTATGTACGCGCATCACTTCAGAACGGTTGTACCTATTTGGCTAATTATTTTTTTGTTGTGTTTGTAATTTAACAAGGTTTGTATGCAAGAAAATGTTTGAAAAATTGTACGGAAAAATAAATTTTGGTTAAAAAATCTCCATTAAAAAGTTAGTGACCGAGTAAGACAGAAGACAGTAGACCTTCAAAAATATTGACAGAGTTGACACATTGACGTTTAGTTGTTCATTTTATTACAATGTTATCTGTTACAACAGAAAAAAAATGTTTTATGAAAAAAGTAGTAAAAAAGTTGTAGAACGTTATACTTTCATTACATGGCCGTAATTTAAAGGGAAGATTTGGTGTCATTTTCTTCATTAATACCTATACCCGTGCGAAGCCGGGGCGGGCAACTAGTTTTCAATATTAATTACACAGGATGTTCTATGTTGTAGGGTTTAGTTTCCGCACTTTGTCCTTCAAGTAGACCCTTGTACGTGTTTACCCAGTATATTTTAACCTTGTAAAGACTTACGGCAACAGGTTGAGGCAGGCAAAGATTTATCAGCAATAAACAAAATACGAAAAGATTCATTTTCACGACAAAGATGAGCCGGTTAAAAGATTATAAGCTAAGCATCAGTAAGAATAACAAATAGCCTAGATGATGATCTATCAAATAAAAGAACTTCATTTCAACATTCCTTACCTGGTGGTTTGGTCTTCACCATGAGGGGCACGGAAGGCGGCGACGATCCCGCTCTTGAATGCGCCACAGCTCTCACCGAGTACGTGGCTCCACACGACAGAGCTCTCAGCACCACACTAGCTGCCTCTCCTCCTGTTTCTATCCTACGTTCCTCCTCAGAACGAGTGCTGATTGGTTCCAAACCATCGCCCGTATCATCACGGACTCGAACCCACAAGATTGTAAAACCTGTTTGATGAAACAGTTGGGTATATTAGGTATATTGGGCGTAACTGTGTCATGTCTCTCTAGGATTTAAATAAGCCAAATGACAGAGCTGTCCAGGCTACTACCATTCAATCAGTCTGCCTAGCCTCTCCTCAACTGTATTGGAGTCGGCTTCCAGTCTAACCGGATTCAGATTAATTAATACCAGTATTTTACATGGAGTGACCTATCTGACCTCCAAAACCCAGTTACTGGGTAATACGATACCCCTTGGTAAGACTGGTTGTCAGAGTTTCGGGCTTCTGACGAACCGTAACGACTGTCAAAGATCCACGAATGACTGAATGTGTGAAATGAATGAATGAATCCAGGTTACTACTATTAATTAAAGGTATATCCACAAACAATGTGTGGATAGACCTTTAATTAATGTGTAAAAAATTTCCTCGGTTAAAAGAAATTAGCTCTTCCATACATATTAACTGCCTAGTTATTGAACTTATGTATGATACAGCAAATGTTTTTTTTTTTTTAAATAACCTGCATATAGTTTCAACGCCCCATGCGTTGAAACTTTTCCAGAATTATGTACGTACTGAATCCATGGCAAAAGCAGTGTATTCTGTACAAATCTCAACGTGAAAACTTAGGTGAGGTGAGCTTGGATTGAGCTGTCAATAGTGTCAATTCCTAGCAACAGGTGGAATGACAGCTCTCTTCAAGCTCACTTCACCTATGTATTCACGGTGAGATCTTTACAGAATAGACCGGCGTTGTGGGTCGATATCCCTGCCACCCTGTATCTATAGCCGCGTAATGTAATTGATATATTGGATTGGTTTATACTCAAGGAGAGCGAAGACTGGTTAGGGAAAATTTTTGCCGTGGTAATATTTATCGTTTTTTTTTATAAAGACGAAAGCCTCATGTTTATTTAGCCTCGATCTTCAAAGGGAAAAAAGTCAAACAGTTTATTCAAATCAGTATTTTCTGATCACAAATAAAATTGACTTCGTTAACTTTGAAATACATAAGAAAATGAATAAATAATGATGTTGAGTACCTATGACTTTATTTTATCAATGTACTATAAAAATAATAATGTATTTTTGACTACGTACACACAAGAAATAGTATGAAAAATTACTAGAAAGTTTTTTTGTAACACTTTTGTTTTCCGCGAGAGTACTCTATTAAATTGCTTTCGGAATCACGAACTTACAAACTTTGGAGATTGTTTCCTACGTTCACAAATCGGAATCATGTAGAGAATACAAATAACTTTTGTCATTGTTTTGATAAGTTTTCTTCCATATTTGTTGCTATTTTTGCAATCAAACAGTGAGAATTAGGGTGTTTCTCCATTTTGGCGAAAAATACTTTCCGGTGGCATATGTTTTTTCTGGAAACAATTTAACACTGAGGCTGATTTGCTAAATAGCTCTCATGGGATGAACTTGAAGGCGCATTATTCAATATATATTTAATATGCATATACCTGTCGAAAACAAGGAAACTAACAAAACATCACGCAAATCGTCATTCACCTCCGTTTCCAAACACCACCACTTAAAGTCTTGGTGTCGTACTTTATACAAGTGACGGAATTAACAAAATATTGACGATAATTTTAAACTAATAACCGCCCAGATAGAATAAGTAAAAAAAATCAAATACATTTGTAAAAAAAAAACAATATTTTTGTTTAACCTAAAACTTTGTCACAAAAAAAAAACGTCATTAGTCGCATCAATGTTTGCAAATATGTAGCGAGGTATATCCATATATTGAATAGTGCACCTTCAAGTTCATCCTATCATAATTTTTAGCAAAACAGTCTGTGTTCCATTTATTGTGTTCAGAAAAAAAAAACATAGGTATGCCACTAATGATGTGTTTTTAGCAAAAACGGTGAAACACCCATTAAGCAGTCTTGATTGTAATCCTAAACAGCTATTCTTTTGCATTAAATGAATGTAACAATTAGTGTAATCTGAATAATTAAACGTTGACTTAAGGAAGACTATTGTCTCCTGATTTCAATACAAATCTAAATGATTCACGTACTGCACGGCCCGGCATACAAATGTAACGTGATTTGGGCAAGGAAGCCCGCCCCTTAGTACCTATTCCAAATCAAATAAGGTTATCGTCCAGCTACGATCCAGGAAAACGATGTGTCAGTAGTGTTTACTTCGAAATTCGACAGGTTTAAAAACAAATGGCTTCAGTTTCGAGTTGTTACTGCAACTTTTCAGAATATCTCAGCCTCTTGTTTGGGCCTCTGAATCCTACCGCACATTGTTTCAAACCGGCGTGGCCTCCTGCAGGCTTATTACGTATCTTGCAGAAGCCTAGCGATAGTAAAATTTGCGCAATAATTACTTTTCAATCGCTTGTCAATCGCAAATCAGTATTACGTATTGCTGATACGTAATACCGATTTGCAATTGAAAAGCAATTATTGCGTAAATTTTGCTATCGCTAGGCTTCTGCAAGACACGTAATACGGGTAAAGATTTCTATTGTAAACGCACAACAAGTAAAGCTGGTTGAGCGGAATGTGAAAAGGGATCAGAGGACACAACGCTAAAGAAATGTAGAATATCAAAGAGAATAACACAAATAAATAAAATTGAAGTGTCTGTTTGTAATGTCTAAATAACAGCTTTTTACTAAAAGCCGGTTTTTTGATCCGTAGTTAACTCAACCAATGGTTAAACATGTTAATGTCTAATGTTTGAATTTTGGCTAAATGTTTGCCAAAATGTGAAAAAATAGTAACTGTTGAATAAACAGTTTTTCTTTCTTTCTTTCTGGTTACTATTTTTTTACATTTAGTTTAACCAAAATATTATTTTATTTTTAGCTTTTTACATTTAGCCAAAATTCAACTATTAGTAATGTTTAACTATTGGTTGAGTTAACTACGGATTAAAAAATTGGCCCCAAATGCATATGAAAGTATATACGGTACTTATAACAACAAAAAACAATTTTTAAAATTTTTGTCTTTCTGTCGGTCTGTTTGTTCCGGATTTCCGAAACAGCTGGACTGATTTTGACGGGACTTTCACTGGCAGATAGCTGATATTATAATGAGTAACTTAGGCTACTTTTATTTTAGAAACAGAATTAGGGTTCCGCGCAAAACAATTAAAATCCATGAAATTGTGATCAAAAGCGCGGGCGGGCGATACAACGCGGCAGGACCTCTTCAGCCGTCGATGAACCGACGATCGGTCCGTATCAAAAAATTGGATCTGTTTATGGACCTACGGTCGGTTTTTGTTTATAGATATTATATATTACGGTATGGCTCTAATAATCCTTCCATATCCTAAGGGCACGCCTTCCCTACCATCATCGCGCCCTCCGGTCTACCCGTTGATATGCAATGGTCTCTGTTGCACCATGTAACATGAGGCAACAGGGGCTAGTGTGAATCTTTGGGTTCATTCGAGTAATCGAGTCTCGTCAAACCACGCTGGGGTCGGTGTATTTCATTCATTCATTAATTTATTCAAATTCTTAATTTTTTTTGTAATTTCACTCACCATGTGGTGGAGCAGAGGGGTGATGCGTAGTCCGCCACGTCAGTCTCGCGTCAGAGTGCGCGACGTGCTCCAAGCTGAGAGTGGGCGCAGCCGGGGGCGCCGCGCATTCCACGCGATACGTCACTTCTTCTGAACCGAAGGCATTGCGCGCTGAACACGTGTAGTTGCCGCTTGTTGATGCGTCCACTTCTATTGAAAGAATGTTAGTATCAAAACTTGTTATTTTTGTACTAAATACAAGATATTTTAAGCAGGCTTTGTAAGTCCAAAGTAATAGTTGTAACTATATTAAAGTTTATACTAAATTAAAGTTTAGATCAAAACAAAGATAACCTTTTACATTATAATAACTATACTGGAAAACATTTTGAATTGAAGATCGCTCGCTTAGAGTTGAGGACGAAAAGCATGTTGCCTGGAACAGTTGTTACAGGAATTTTACAACCTTCTAAACTTTGTGAGTTTGTTTGTTTGTAAAAGTCAATTTCTGGAAATACTGATCCGATTACAAAAACACATTTCGCTCATAGAAACACTATTACCGTGTAACATAGGATATTTATATTGCCAGAATCATACGGTACGGTGATCATATTATGGTGATTCATGCGGGCGAAAATGTGAAGCTAGTTCTATATAGGGGTTTTGGCCCCAATTTAGGGAAATTAATTTTACCATGTATAGCCAGATGTCCATGTGGCGTGAGATGCGTCCGAGGATCGTGTGTGACGGGGCGGTCGCCGCGGAGCCAGCGCGCGCGCGGCGCCGGCTCGCCCCGCCACGCGCACGCGAGCCGTAAGGAGTGACCGCATTGTACGCGGGCCCAGACGCCGAATGACAGGAGACGAGCTCGAGCTAACATGAAAGGAGACATGATAAAATGACGACAAAAATATAAAACAAAAAAGAAAGAATCTAAATGAATCAATTAATAAACCTTTTTCAAAACAATATTGATATCGTTCTAGGTCGAATTTTTATTTAGTCAATATTCTCTGAAAGTGACATTTACCACCAGCCACATATGAATTACCAGTAAAAAAAAGTAGTGTAAATAGTTCTTTACTATGAAACTTTTAAAACAAATTACCCAATGGCCTCAAGTAAAAACAGAAGATTAATCTTTAATGACATCCTTACTTACTCGTATCTAAAAACAAACAATTATGCTCAGCCTACGTACCCCTTGATGTAGTTGTAGCAGGTTGAGGTGGCGACGGCTCGCCCTCACCAGCCACTGAATGCGCGGCAACCCAGGCTTCATAAGTAGCTCCTTCAGACAACGATCTCAGTTCTGTAGACCCTCCGAGACCGACGAAAGGATCACTTTCCTCTACTTGGACTGTTGTAGTTATTGGTGGCCTGTCCCTAAAAAAAAACTAGAAATCAGTAAATCATTCGCATAAGTCAAAATCTTTTTGTTGTGTTGTACCGACCTGCCCAGTTCTCGATAAAATACAGTGTAGTATAGAAGAGGTCCGTTGGGTCGACTCGGTGGCAGCCAACTGACTGCTAGAGATGTAACTGAAGTTGGTACTACCTTCACTGCCGCTGGAGATCCCGGAACTACGTAAAAAAGAAACTTGAAAATAAATTATGCGTCGTTGCTACGGCGTAGCTATTGCTACGTCTGCTACGCTTTTGTAGCATTGCGTGTAATCGTTGCAGCATCTACTGGTATTTTATAGAAACGATTAGACTCATTTAACAACAAATAAAAGCTAAAATAGAAACCGTCCAACTGCGTGTCGGACCACGCACAATGAAGAGTTCCGTAGTTGGGATGAATTTATCCCAAGAACAAACACGAGTAAACAAAGGAGACGGATACGCTTTCATACAATCTTGGGCCTCAATGTAAAAAGATGATATTAGTGTCAATTGGTAGCTATTATATTATCGGACCATCACTGAAAATTTTGCGGATTTTAGCAATCTGAGAGCTGAGTTATAAGAGATTTTGTAAAAGTGAGGTTATGTATCAACCTACACTTAACAGCTGATTTTTGAAGTGAGAACGTCATTTGTTTCTTGTATTTAGGATGTTAATTATATTTGTAGAGTGGGAGGCAGATAGGAAAAACAAAGATTTAAAAATCAATAAAGGTAAGGAGGTGATACTAAAAAGTAAAAATTGTTTTTCATTAGAATATTTTTTTTAAATCTTCAATTATTATTAGAATGTTTTTAATATCAGATATCCTAGATAGCCAGCATGGTAGATGCTGGTGAGCTAAAAAACAGGAAATGAGTAAGTACTTACAGATTGTGGTGCACAACATTGACGAATCACTGCTAATATCATTTCGTCATCTAAAGCTCGATGACCTAGTGTATTACAGCGACTAGTCGCTATGCCACAATTTACACAACGAACCATGGTGTCAATATCCAATCGGTAGGCCGGTCGTTAAATCCAAAATAACAAGTCCAAGTCCAATGTATAAGCGGGGTTCTCCGTGTCCGGTATGGTAGCAAGGGTCGTACAAGAAGCAAGACCAGAGTCCGTAGAAAAAAGCAGAGGTCGAGGAAATTATTAACAAAACGTGGGAGGAAACACACTCAAAACGTACACTCACTAAACGATACGAAACGAGTGAGTGAGTGTCACAGCTGTCTGTCAATGTTATGGATGTCAGCACAGACTAAAAATACAATAATCGATTAACATACATGAATCGATTTTAAGTTTTATCTTTAGTATTATTTAATTTGTTTAAACTATATAATAAGTTAATTCTAATAGATTTAACTATTTTAATTTAATCAATCATCTGGTTAAAGCATTTTTTTTAAATATTATGAGCTTTGTCACGTTAATCAATTATAATTTAATCGATATTTCATTTTATTCGTCACCTTAAACTTAATTTTTGGATTTCTCAATTCCCAGATTGTAAATTCGGCTGATTTTTCATATTTTGAAATAGAAAAATATAACCCTTTTTTTAAACCATACCTCAACTTATTACAATCAGGCCCAGAAATCCCCTTCTCCTTTTAGTTTGTACGCACAATACTGGCACATTTACCATTGTATTTTAAGACCATAGACTTTTTATAAGTTTTCCTGTAATCTTTACGTATAGAACTAATTTCTATATTTTGTTCAAAATTTTAGGCTCAGTAGTTTCGGAGATAAGAGGGGGAATGGTAAATGTACGTGTATTTTCGTAAATAACTTTAAAAGAATTTATTATAAAATTATAAAAAAAAAATATATATTAGATATTTTATTTGCCTATTTATAGCCTATTTTATTTGATATGTCACACGGTACAGTTTGCAAATCTTTTTTAAATTTTGTTATTTGCCCCCATAATAGACCTCCATATTCAAGATTCATTTATATACGTTACACGTTCGTGTACTAATTTTCAACTTAATTAGTCCATTACATTCGGAGCAAATTGGCTGTGACAGACGCACAGACGAGTGATCCTATAAGGTTTCCGTTTTTTTCTTATGAGGTACGGAACCCTAAAAACAACACGCGTAAAACTTACCATCTTGTTGTGTGGTACAATGTATAGGATGAGCGGGCACTCCATCGCCAGCAGCGGTATACGCGAGCGCCTGAACAGTGTAGTTAGTATGAGGCCTCAACGCGAGCAGAAGTGTTTCAACCCCCGCTACCCGCTTCACCTCAGCACCCGCTCCCATATTGGACCCTCCGTTCCCTCGCACCTCCCACTCCAACCACTCAGTCGCTGCCGACAAACAACTGCCATCACTCAGCTTGGATTTAAAATAAAATCTGATTATTGGGCGTTACAGCGTAGTAATGTAATTGAACATTGTCAATATTTACTCACTATGTTCCGGACGGTAGAGCAATTTGTAACCAAGTAAAGCGCCGTGATGAGCGTGCGCAGGGGGCGGGGACCATTCGACTTTTATACTCTGTGGTGATACGGCGCGACATCTGACGGCGCGGGGGCCTTCTGATGGCACTGTTAGAGATGATCACGGTTATTTACTTGGTATTTCAATGAAGAGGGAAAATATCCGAAATAATATACTTGCCGCTTTCTTGTGTCAAAGTATTAACAGGCGCGGTGGCAGGTCCTGCGCCCGCGCTGTTGAAGGCTCTAACGCTAACAGAATATCTGCAAATGAAATCTGGTTAATACTCAAATCTCAAAGACCTAATCCTGCTCAAATTGCATGATTTTCTCACCGTGTGTAATGTTCTAGACCTTCAATTATGTATTTTGTAATTTGTCCCCTCACGGTAGCGAACTCCATGCCTACATTTGCTCCTCCCGCCAAAGTCCCATCGGCTGATGGCCACCACCATACTGTGTAACCTAGCAGTTCTCCGTTCCAAGATGATGATGGAGGTGCCTAGAGAAATACAAAAATGTTAAATAAGAAAAAAAAAATTGATGAATTATTTTTTTGTGGTTCGACTTCCAGATTGAGTACAGAAAGAAACTACTCAGTAGCAGTCCAGCGTCTGGATTTGTGCCCTGTTCATAGGTATCTTTTATAGGATGTTAGTGTATACAGTGGCAACCTAATAAAGCATATTATAATGATTATTTAAATGATAAATGTACCTAATTAAATTCTAAATTATACAATGTTAATAAAATTATATAATTAGTAAATTTAAATTCATATTGTAATGTTAATATTCGTTATAGATAATGTTAACGTAGGAAAATAAATATTTCTCGCAACCGGCGCGTGCATGTACCTGATGTATGAACGTAAGCGAGACCAAAGGAGTATGTAAGGATAGGAGCAGGTGGCACTCTGTAGTTTTTCTGCCTAAGCCCATGGGAAGAAGGTGTGAGTTTATGTATGTTTATATTTTTATTACAATAGAATTTTGCACACCTATTTCGATAGAATATGGTATAAAGAACGTTGTAATTACATATCGAGGGTTCACGGGCTATTTGAATTAAGCGACATGTTTGGAAGTTCACAGGAGAGCATTTCAAAGTTTCATTATTCGGAAAAAATAACATTGTAAAAAGTATCAATATTTTTTACGAAACATTGGCCTATCGACGGTTAAGAATCAATAGTGTCTATCTCCGTTTTTTACGTTTTTCACCTTTGAATGCAGGTAGATATGATTATAACGCAATGCCGGCCAGGATGTCGCTTAATACAAATAGCCCGTGAACCCTCGATATGTATCACGTCATGTACCAACCCATATTCAAGCAAATAAATGATTTAATTTGATTTGAACCTTTTAAGGGGTCATTGTACTCAGCAATATGAACAACTTTTAGAATGGGACCAAACCTGAAATTGGGGAAAAAAATCAGCCGTTCAGTACATTTATGTTCGCATAATTCGTCAAAATGTAGGGAACAGCTGTTTTTTTTTCGCGATATATGGTTTGGTCTTATAGTAAAAGTTGTTAATATGATAAGAACAATGACCCCTTAAAAGGTTGACACTACACTTACACCCTGTATACGACTTAAAATATAACTGGCGTAATGTGGGTGTTTTAGGTATATACTTCTACTTAACACTTCTGGGAATATAGGGTTGATAATCTGGAATAAAACACTTATTTAATCTACGTCATCATACCTGCCAAGCCAGTTCAATAGTCGAGGACCTCGGAGCTGATGCTCTCAAGCTGATTGGAGCCCTTGAAGGTGGCTCATGCAAGGTTAGCGCCAGCAAAGCCCTCGTGTGAGCTGACGCGAATTGGGCCGTCACCGTCCGAGCTCGCACTAAATACGCTGTAGCTGGCTCTAATCCTGTTATTGTTGCACTCTCTGTCCTGTTCCGGAAAGAAAAGTACTTTGAAATCTTGGTTTTAAGGAATTAAAATTTTGGCAAAGATTTTCTTTGTCGCTGCCCTCCTTAAATGAGTTTATGAGACCAAGGTCATTCTTGTCTTGTAAATATTTTAACGTTTTTTGGTATCCCTTCTTGGTCGCCTAAAACATTTTTGAAAAATGTCCCCAAGATATGAAATTGGTGAAATATGTTAGGTATATACAACTTTATTGTCCGCAAAGCAGATAATTAGGTACAACAGATAAGGATAATGGAAAATGTCAAACAATTTTAAGATTCGTGATTGACCTAGTTCTTCTTTTTGGAAGAATCTGCTGAAGTAAAAATATGTACACTCTCAGCCGACAAAATAAGAAAATAAACTAACAGAAAATGAAGAAACACTAAAATCATACCGAATGAAGCACATGTTCAATATTATAATTTTTTTAATAAACTTACAATTAGTATTAAAGGACTTACTCAGAATACGAGTCCGGCGCATGCGCGGATACTGACACATTATGAGTATCAGCATCTCTCCAAGAATCAGAGTTAGTTGAATCATGTTTACGATATTGCACCACATAGCCCAGAACTGGGGAATTTCCATCATATGGTCGCCGCCATTGGAGACGAACTGAACGCGACGTGGTCTCTAAGACCCTGAAGTTTGCTGGTGGTTCTGGAGGCTCTAAAAATAGAGAGACAGAGAGAATAATATATCATGTTGTTTCATCAGTCTATAGGGAAAGAGGGCTCATAAGGTAAAAAAGTTGTACCTTGAACAGCCAAATGCACGAAGTGATCAGATCTTCCATACGGATTGGACGCTTGACAACGATACACTCCTGAATCTCTTCTGTCAGCTCTTTCTATTACTAACTCACTTCTCAATCCTTCTGCACTTCTTGTTTCTGATATGCTCATTCTGAAACAAAATTACATTAAGATATTCAGCCGAAGAACGCATAAATTCATAATCGTCGAGGAAGCAGAAAAAATTCTAGGAATGCGACCCAATGTTGCCTGATTTTCCTGACGGATTTCATTTGTGAAATTGACCGATATGTAATAATAATATGTCAGTTTGCCCTACCTATAGTCAGAATTAGGTAGCGCTCGTCCCGAGTGACTCCAAGCGGTAGCGAGCGGAGAGTCGCCGCGAGCGACACAAGCCAATCTTACGGTATCTCCCAGCTTAGCAGTCACGTTTGCTGATTGTGTCTCAAATCGTGCTGGCTCTAAAGAAATACAATTTTATTTAAAAGAAATACATTTCTTCCTCTCACAGAAATTTCTAGAATTAATTTAAAATTTTAAACTAACGTACCGTTGATATGTATGGTAAGTGTCGTAGATAAAGGTGGTGATACCCCGTTGTCGGCTCTGCATCGATATTTACCAGAATGTTCTGCGCGCGCTGACTCTAGTCTTAATGAACCATTTGTAAGTACTACCGGGTCTGATACTCCACCGAGGGTTGTTTCTGTGCTGCCTTTAAAATAACACAATACAAGACTTAAATAGTAATTTAATTTGTAAGTGCTACAAAGCAGATATGGCTTGGAAAAAACGAACACTGAGATGACGGCTGACAGAGATGTATAGCAGAAAAGACCTAATGAGCCGGCCCCAAATAAGTTGGGATAAGGGCAAAAAAATGATGATTTGTATGTGGCCTTACCAGAAAACTTGGTCCAGTATATTGAAGGTGGAGGATGACCTCGTGCTTCACAACTAACTGTGAGGGATCCATTAAGAAGTACAGCCGTATCTGAAGGCTCGATTTGCCAATATGGTGGCACTGTAACAAAAGATTTAGTTATATCTTCTCTTTACTAAAGCTTCGTTCCCGGTGTGGCCTGCGCTTAAGGCTGGATACAGACAAAGACCAATGCAGCCTTTCAACGCGTTGTAGACTTCTGTAAAGTTAGCCGCCCAGACAATACCAGCACAGAATAATGAAAAGTACAAAGCCATAAGCGTTCATTGGTCTGGTCTATACTCAGCTTCACAAAAACAACATTTTTATATATTGTAGATAAGTTCCTTACCTTTTATAGCCAGTTCAGCCGACATATTCGCCTTTCCAGCTGTATTCGTTACAACACAGGTATAAATACCACTGTGTGCTGCAGTCAGACTCTTGAATAGGAGCATGCTGTAAAATTCTGCTCCTCTCTCATCCACCTGCAATTTCAAAAATCATCAACCACTCGAGATCCGTTAAAATATTTGGACTTATAATAAGTTAGTTTGAAATCGACAACAGGCAACGGGCAAGCGATGGATATCGTGGTCTTTCCTATATGAGAAAAGGCTTTTATCCAAAGTTTTTCAATATCAAACGGTATTATATATTATATTTCTGAAAAATTGGACATACCTGTAGTGCACTAGAAATAGGCATCTGATCCTTGAGCCACGAGAAGTAAACAGGCATATCCCCTGATGTTACAGTGCATGTCAATTGAGAACGATCACCAGCTCTCAATCCAGGTGGGAACACGATTGGCGATAGTACTGGTGGTGATACCACTGTCATTTGTACCTGCAGTAAAAGATCAAGTTTTAGAAAATGTCGGATCTTATTGTACAATCGTGGAAGTCGTGAATCGAAAAAATGTATGCAGTTTTCAAATATATTCCTTTCCTTCATGGCTGGCACATGAAGGAAAGGAAAAAAAAGGTGGCTGGAACAGACTGGTTGCGGAAGGCGGAGGGTAAGGTGTTGTGGAGAGACATATATCCAGCAGTAGACTGCGATAAGCTGAGTTGGTTGAACTTTATTTTTTACTCATGATTTGACGGCGACACTGAAAAATGTTCAAAGGTCTTTGGTGAAAGTTTATTTCATATCGAAAACGTGCATCTAAGAAACAAATGAGTTAATTTGTGAACCTTGTCACCTTCGATAATTACGAAGCAATAGGCCTTTACCTACAGTTTAAGAAAATTTTAGGATATTAAAATAAATGTAGTAAAAAAATTACTCATCAAAAGGCCTTATAATATTCATATTACATTATATAAGCTCGCTGTCAGAGATAAAACAAGTGAAGCGTAAAATAAGGTAGTTCGTTTAAGAAGTAGAAGATAGGGATTCTGGATAAGTGGGTCGTGTCTGAAACAAAGTAACCGGAAGTAACTGAGAGTGAAAAATGAATATTTTATGATACAGCATACTTTAGCGGATAATTTACAAAAATAGTAAGTTTTAAAAGCAATATAAAACACGTTAGATCGCTAGCACATATTATATGTTTATGGCTGCTCTCTTTGCATCCTTTACAGTTTGGTAACAATGTGAAAGTTGTATTAAAACTTTGCAAAACCTCCTAGGAAGAAACTATTCGTTTCTTATATGGTTTTTACTACATATTTGTTTAGACACAGATGACTATAAATCTATACCTACAATATGTAACAAAAACCCTGTTGTTCCTTCTCCCTACGTTTTAAGAATCAGTATACATACGTAATAAACAGTGGTCGGAGTAGGTAGAGCTGTTTTTGCTACTTGCGACATGCGGACATAACATGGATATGCCAAATATTATAAAAAATAATATAGAAATATATAATATGTCCTTGTGCAGTAAAGTATATTTAGTATTGTTTCTAACAGTTTTACTTAATTAATTCATATTTCACGAAGCTACCTCTAACAACATTCCAGGATCCCTGTGTGTGTATATAAGTAAGTATATACTGTTTGGGTGCTCACCTACTACCTGCTCATAACTGCCCATTTACCCATATTAACTCACTTAAATCAATCGACAATTTCAAAATCCCGGGATTTCAGAGGCATATCCATGTTAACATCAATGTTTGCGGTCATTCACCCCAAACAGCGCTACCTACTCCGACCACTGGTAATAAAGCAAGTCATTTATAAAAAAAAACTGTTAAACAAAAATAATTAAAATAAATATTTAATTATTAATATTTGTAATGTTAAACTGATTTCTTACCTCTGCAATACTGCATGAAGCGATGACGCGACAACCGTTCAAAAGTAAGCTGTTCGGGAAACTAAGTAAGTGATTCGCAGAGCGGCAGGTGGCGGGTAAAGCGGTAGGGGTAGGCACGTGTACCGACCCGGGGACCGTGCAGCCCGATGTACTTGCAAAATCAGATACTCTAAACATTTTTTTTCGATTTTAATAGTTATTTGACTTTGACCTCTCGACTAGCCAATGCTTAATTTTTTTAATTATAATTTCATCAATGTTGTGGTAAATGTATAAGTCGCTAAAAGGAACAACAGGGCTTTTGTTACATTTTTTTTTTTTAATTTGAGATGGGTTTGCTCGTCAGAGGTGACAGAGACAAAGTCGACTTTGGAATGAGCTTACCCAGAAGAAGCCTGTTCATTCTCACTTTGAAGAGATTAGGGTTTTATGCGCTCGGAAACAAAGACGCAGGTAGGTTTTTGCTGTGCGCATTATAAAAGACATTTGGAAACGCTTAGTGCGAATTGGTGCAATAGCAACTAGGTAGGGATAGTAACGGGCAGTGCGTCTAGTTGTGTGTATGTATAAATGAAATGCTGCTTGCTAAGCATGCTTCGGTAAGCGCATCACTTCAGAATGGCTAGACCGATTTGGAAAATTGTTGTTTTTCGGGAAAATTTAAAGTGCATTTTCTAAGGCAATTTTTTATGGATTAGTGAAATTTGGACAGGACAACATCTGTCAGGTCTGCTAGTTAAAGATAAAAATGTTTTTTTTATGGTTATAGGTTTATGGTAATATGGTATAACATTGCCTTGACTTACCTCTCTTCTGGCGAGTTCTCCACCCGGTGTAAGGACTGAACAAGTCCAACCTCCTTTGTCCCGGTTCCGATCGACATTCGTGATAGTGAGCTGACCATCCATCTGGTGATATCGAGGGTCTGTGCCAGCACCGCCCTCCCATTTCACTGAACTGATGAAAAAGATTAAATGAACATGAAAGTAGAAGGACGACTAAGGGCCATTTCTTGATCCGTAGTTAACTCAACCGATGGTTAAAAATAGTAACTCATGGTTAAATGGCAAAAAGTGTTTGCCAAATTATCCTTGGTTACTATTTTTAACATCAAAAAGTTTCAATGAATGAGCGTACTAAAATATTTAACCATTAATTACTATTTTTAACCGACTTTCAAAAAAGGCGGAGGTTAGCAATTCGTCGTGTATATATATATTTTTATGTATGAACACCGATTTCTCCGTCAATTGTAAACTGATTTCCAAAATTCTTTTTTTGTTTGAAAGGGTATGATCTCAAGGTGGTCCCATTGTCACCAAGTCAGGATCTGATATGGGGATCCCAGGGTAATCGTGGGCAACCCTCAAATTTTATAGGCACACCTATAGCAATTTGGATATTTTTTATAGTAACTCGTGCATTTACTTTCGGACAGTACCATTTGGTGAAGTGGAACTGATAATGAATACCACAGATGGCCATTGGAACTACTCAATAATAAGAATTTCACGGGTTGCGATTCGATTAAATACCTAGTGTAATATGGTTGCTAAGCAATTTATGCTTCTCACACTGCATGGTGAAATGGAGGAAAGGGTGAATGGGTGATGTCATGCTAAGGCGAAACAATGATGTCAGGGAATTGCTATTTAAAAAGTTCTAGTTGATTAAGCTAGCTTATTCAATAATCTGAACTATTTTCTAGCCAGCCTCCCGAAGGCTACCGCAGACGTTATACTTCCTGGAGGTTCTATCTTAGTCTAATTAAAAATATTTCAAGCAAGCTTAGCCTACGTGTTATTGTAAACCAAAATCAACAACGATTATGGTAGATTTTAAGTAAACCTTTTGATTGTCAGTACACACCCACACACAATACACACAGTGTAGTCACACACCACACTTTAGCCGCACTGTTATTCTACATTTAAAAGTTGTGAGATTATAATAGGGTATGTAAGTCTGCCAATCACGGGGTAATTTTTCATCCATATCATTTGATGTCCACTAAAGGGTTATTTTTTCATGTGCCTAACTATTTTCTACCTTTTTTACCTGTAGTAAGTAGGTATGTAGGCATGTCTGATCTATTGGATTAAGACTCCCGCAGGACTGGCGACGCTACGGTGCGACGCCATTCTGGTAGAACTATTTCCATGAAGTTTTCATAGAAATTGTCCTACTAGAGTAGCGTCGCGCCTGTCTGTGGGAGCCTTAATATTGTTGAAGTACCTATGAATAACAACAGATAAGATTTAATCCATTAGCTGTTGAGTATTCCTGGACTTGACCTGGACTTTAATAAAACAGAAAGATGAAGACTTGAAGAGTGGAGATGGAGAGTGAGTACCTACCTATTTATTTCCTCTAGTACCTAGTATTTATTTTCTCTAGTCTTTAAGTTTTAAACTTTAATAAAAAAGCTTCTAGCAGGCCCTTGAGACATTTGTGTTAGTAAAACTAAAGCCATTCTTAGTATTTATATTAAACCAAACACTTATTTCGGGCATTACCCCGAAAAGGGACCTTACACATCAAACGAATTGAAATCGGCTTGACTAAAGTATTTTAAGCCTGCGGCACTGTATGTGGTGCCTATGACAGCTTACAAATTCTAAATATATATCTTATCGATCAGATAAATTATATAATAGTTCCAGCGGTACTACTTCATTACGGCTCGTACAACAATGTAGTAATGTCTATTGTCTATGTTCATTCAGCAGTCAACATTAAGTCGAAAGCGTCAGGGTAGTCCGCGAAATTCAAATTTTCTTACGTTTTTGCAATTTGCAAGTCAGTATTAGGTTGTATGTTGATCAAAATATGATACGTAACAAGTAAGTATTTACATAATTCGGTTTAAAGAAGACAATCGTCACTTACATGAGAACAATAAATCTTATTACTAATTATCATATCAGTGCAGGTAGAAGAAAACACAAAAAAAGGTATGATCATTGTCAACAAAATTGGAAGCGTTCACTGCATTCCTAAGATAAGGCGGTGGCACAAGTTGAACGATGTTGCTGTTTTAGACAAAAATAATCACAATTAATATAGCGTTTCGTCGTTGTAAATAAAAGTAAATAATTTATTTTTAAATATATTTATGTTGAGTGAAGTCGCTTCTTTTACATCATTTGGAAATTTATTATAGAGCTGTGCTCCCGCATAGGTTAAGTTATTTATCATTAAAGACATCAATATAACTTTATAAGACCATCCTATTCCATGACTATTTCATGAAATCTTGACATTTGAGGATTGTACCAACTTAAGGAGTTGTATTACTAACTGTCATGTGTATAATTATGTTGATGTTTTGGGTAAGCTCACTCCATCGTCGAATCTGTCTCTGTCGCGTCCGACCTAGACTACTCAAGAGCATTTTTATTTTGTTTTGGATGGGAAATCATCAAATAACTTCTCCCGCTCTGGGCGGAGTAGGAAGGCGTGTCAGAATTTTACTGACTAAAACCCACCCGTGTTCCTTCAGTTGCTTGTGCCAGGGCCACAGTAACTTCTTCAATCAACCCGCAATCCTGGCAGGAATCGGCCCTAGCGGACCCCTTCAGCTAGAGCTGACATCTCTTTGAGGCGCGTGTGGCACACAACGCGCTGGCGACCCGGGCCTGGTCCTTACCGGACGGCGAGCTACCCGTTGCTCGCTTTTACGGTGGCCGGGAATCAGCTCTCAATTCCCGATGCCCAGAGCATCTCCTGCGGCGACTAGGGGCGTGAGGGCGCAAAGATTGCCTCTCCCTCACGCATTCCGCCGCCTCCACCTTCGCGAGCGTTACTGCTTCGCAGAAGGAGGTGACAGCTTCCCATGCACTCTCGCTCCGTCCCATGGCCTGGACCAGGGTCGGACGCGAGAGATCGCCGCCGCCGATCGTCTCCGCGAGGATGCGGCGGTGCTCCGCACAAGCCGGGCAGACCTCCACCGTATGCTTCACCGTGTCCACCGGGAGATCCACACAATGGTAACACCCGGGCGTTTCCTCCCGCCTTATCCGGAACAGGAACCTCTCCGAAGCAACCGTGTCCGGTGAGGACCTGCGTCAGGTGGAAGGTGAGGACGCCGTGGCGCCTCTCAAACCACTCCTCAAAGAGGGGACTTATCGCCGCAATTTTGGCGTGCCCAATCAATGTTGTATGTATGCTAATACTGACTTGCAAATTGCAAAAAACGTAAGAAAATTTGAATTTCCCTAGCACGGTAAACATGCAAGCATCACAAGCCATCACAGTGCCGCTCTCTTGAAAGCAGTGCTCCGGTAACGTCACACGTCCGTCTACGTACACCTCCGCTGTACAGTGTACACCCCTTTTCGAAGTAACTCAGGTTATACTTCTTAGGGTTCCGTACGTCCGAATGACTCCACTCGTATGTCTGTCTGCCTGTCCATCTTTCTATCACAGCCAATTTGCGCTGAATCTACTGGACCGATTAAGTTGAAATTTGGTACACATATGAATTTCTGTGTGGTCACACATGTGACCCAAACACTAAGGTGAATAGATTAATTTTGAATATGGTGTCAACTTTTGGGGGAAAGATTGGAAAATAATTTTTAAAAAAATTTCGAAAACTGTACCGTGTGACATATGAAAGGCAAGGGCTTGTTATGAGGATTTCAAGTAGAATATATTTTTTTATAATTTTAAAATAAATAGTTTTATAGTTAATAAAGAAAATTCATGAAAATTGATTATTCCCCCCTTTATCTCCGAAACTGCTGAACCAAAAATGTTGAAAAAATACAGAGAATAGTTCTATAGTATATATTATAGATTACAGGAAAACCTATAACCTATGGTCTTAAAAGAACATGGTAAATCACTGAATATTGTGCGTACAAACTTATATTTGCAGTTGGAATGGATGGGGGAACATGTCTTTCAACTAGAATGTTAGGTTTGTTCCTGGAATAAATCCATCCCAACTACGGAATTCTTCATTGTGCGTGGTCCGACATGCACTTGGCCGGTTTTTTAATAAGAAATCAAGTGATTTCCCCCACAAACCAGCATTGACAATAAAATCAAGACTATAAAACAATAATACAGCAGTCCCGATGTTCTGCAGGTAATCATAATAATAATGTCACAACCAGAGTAGTTCGCTTGATGTTATTCCGTGCCTGGCTTCTCAATGTTGCCATACATATTGTATGAAGACTATGCTGTAAGTGAAATTTTACGGTCCTGAATTGGAAAATACTTTTACTATTGAGTTAGCCTTGAATAACCACATTTTCTCTGAAAGGATTGACAGATGTATGGCAAACATTCTAATTTTGAATCACGATGTTGTATTTATCTCGTTTATATATTTTTAGTATCTAGTCCGCTCTGCGTATATTTTTTGTAAAATATACACTCGAGTGGTTTTTATGAGTGGCCAGAATGTAAATACTCATTCACGACCATTCCTAAACACAATGGAGCCGTTGTGATAACATACCCTTAATCTTTAGAAAACAGTTATCTTAAGGTGTAACTCTATTGTCATAAGAAATGTGTGATCAAACTTAAGGGTGTCATACCGGGTCATAAATTTGGGTCGAGTACTTATTGAAATTTTATACGGGACAGCTGATAATTTTTTCTCGATTACAATGTTGGTCCCATGGAAAAAGTTGTTCAGTTTGATGGTCTGTACCACACCCTTAAATTTGACTACACCTTTGTGATAACACTCTGTATAATATAATATGATTACTTACTCAATAGGGAATCCGTAGTAAGGGCACCAAATCGTCACTTCCGATCCCGCAACAGCTTTCACAGGGCTCATAGCCCTGATGTACGGCGGACCTATGTAAATCCGATAATAATATTTGCTGAGCAATTCGGATACATAACGCTAAAATAATACTTATCTTTATTTATTTAGGACGCCAACACAAACATGAAATGTGTAAGTAACAACACTGCGGTAAGCAAAAATTACAATTTATGGCTGGGAGCTGAATATAAAAAAGATTTGAGTGTTGTTTTGTTTGTGTATTTCTTTACTAGCCTACTTCTACAATGTAGATAATCGTGAATAAAAGAAAACAAAGGCTTGAGTCAAGTTATGCGACATATTTTATCTCAACACTAAAATAAATTGATTTATGAGGACATTTATAACTGATAGGCTGACAGACAGTCTGTCAGTATTTTGTACAGCGGTGAGCCTCGTATTTCTATTTGTCGCCAAAAATATCTTGAGATTGGTCGTAAAGATAAACGTGATGAATCTGATCATGCATAGAAATTCTGATATTGTTTTCTATATAACATGGTGGCTTATATTGTAGTGTATGATGAGGGTACGTTTGTTTAAATACAGGATTGAATAACAAAACTTAAGGGGTATCCGTCAAGGTCATTCCTTAAATAAAGCCCGCAAAATTTTGAATGTAGCGGACTAGATTGATGGAATGACAGTTTGATACCGAATCACGACAACTTCTACATTTCAAATTGCACTACTACCTCACAAAACAAGAGACAATCATCCAAGTGTTACCGTAAACATTGAGTCGAGCAGCATGAGCCACGCTGCCGTGTGTGTTGGTAGCTCTGCATTCATACCGGCCACCGTGCTCAACCCTCCCGCTACTGAGCGACAGGGTTGATAACACGTAGTTGCTGCCGGAGCCCAGCCCCGCGGGACCGTTCTCCCGGCCCTCTGTTATTATAGCCCTGCGATAACCGACCAAATAGAGAAGCTATAATCGAAACATGAGGCCGAAATAAGGAAGCGCTAGATAGGTCTCAGGTTTTAGTTCGTTATAAAATACAGGATGTAATTTTAATCAGCGTTATCCTCTAAAGAGGGTTATTGTACTCATCATTATGACAAACTTTTACTATGGGACCAAAACTGAAATCACGAAAAAAAAACTGTTCAGTATATTATATTCGCATAATTCGTCAAAATGTAGGGCACAGCTGATTTTTTTTTCGCCATTTCAGGTTTGGTCTCAAAGTAAAAGTTGTTCATAATTATGAGTACAATAACCCCCTTTAGAGGATAACACTGATTAAAATTACACCAAGTATAATGATGTTTGTAACGTATATTGGAGCTTCCGTTTTTTTCTATTTATGGTACATGCTAAGGAAAATCTTTTAAAAGTGAAGTCTAAAGAAGGTATTTTTATCTAAACTAGCATAAGCGTAATCAGCCTCCACTGCAGGCTGGGACACAGGCCTCCCCTTTGTGAGATGGAGGGGAACATACTAAATCCACCACGCGGAGCCAGTTGTGGTTGGTGGATGCCATCTTCGAATTTTTGGTTTACGAAACTTACCCATGATGTGTAGGAATAGGTTGCCCATCTATCGACCATCGGAACCGAGGCGCTGGTTCACCAACCGCCGAGCATTTTAACGCTACTTGAGCTCCCGGCTGCACAGCTTGCTCGATGAACGTATAAACCAACTCGGGACGGGAATCTGCATAAATTGTTCGAATGAGAAAAAGTCATGGTGAACAAATACAAAAAAGCATATGGAACGTACCTGGAGAGCGTTTTAACCGTTTTCGTTTGAAAGAACGTACAGCGCCGGCTTCGCGCACTAACGAGCATCGTGTAACTGAAATAAATATAACTAGATGAACGCAAAAAACACATTTACTTGCATGGAGCGGGGGAGCTTTGATGTTGGGACTTGTCTGTGTGAATTGGGTTTTTGGATACATCGTTTACATCGTGTTAAATTGCCATTAACATTACTGCAAAGTGTGATTGTAAAAAAAAAAAACTTGAAAATATGTACATAAAATCATTTCTCGTTTAAAAAGTAAACTCCTTTGCTTTTACTACATTATTTTTCACACAATATAGTTCTGTTATTAAACCCATATTGCTTTAATTGTCTTTGCCATTCGTAACATTTGTGCGGAAGCGTGCAAATAATGGCATAATTGCACAGACAGTGCTTTGTGACTCCCCTGAGGTTGTGGTACATGTGGCTACGGGTTCCGTATGTAGACCTGGATCGTCACGCTAGTTACCTCTACGGAGTGAGCAGGTGTAGTAGATTTAATGTGGTAATTGCCTTATTAATCTTATGCTCTACTTTGGACAGCCTGTTCTTATACGAACGTAATGGAAGTGCTCTAGTGTTTCGTATAAGTACTCAGTTTTATATTTATACTTACTCAATATCATATTTATAAGGTTCCGTACCTCAAAAGGAAAAATACGGAACCCTTACAGGATCATTCGTGTGTCTGTCTGTGTGTCTATCCATCTGTTACAGCCAATTTTCTCCGAATAATGGATCGATTAAGTTGAAATTTGGTACACATATAATTATATATTTCTGTGACCATAACACGGACATAAATTTTGAATATGGGGGTCACTTTTGGGGAGCAAATAAGAAAATTTTAAAAAGTTTTGCAAACTGTTGGTACCGTGTGACATATCAATGTGAGGGTCTCAAATAGATTTCTTTATAATTTGAAAATAAGTGGTTTTAAAGTTATTTAAGAAAATATACGAAAATTGACCATTCCACCCTTACCTCCGAAACTTCTAAGCCAAAAAATTAAAAAAAAAAGTACAAAAAATAGTTCTATAAGTACCTATAGATTACTGGAAAATTCATAATAAGTCTCTCTCAATATTGTTCGTACTAACTTACATTTGCAGTTGGAATGTATGGGAGAACATGTTTTTCGACTACAATGTTTAAGTTTGTTCTTGGGATAAATTCATCCCAACTACGGCACCCTTCATAGTTCGCGATCCAACTCACACTTGACCGTTTTTTTAAACTTTTACACCGTATGATTGTGAACACCATCAGTTTATAATCTATCTCGCGAGATTGTAAACTGTCGATAAATTATGAACTGTATACCATGCTACTTAGAATATAACGTATTAATTTTGGATAGTTTATAATCTATCCTTGTCAAACCGTCAAATTCTGAACGATCCTGCACTTACCAACAGGGTTCACAATATGTCCGATTTTATCACTCGTAAACCGAATTGGCCCCAGTAACTAAGCCACGGTACCCCGACTAAATGGCTTAGGTAGATTAGAACTGTGAACAAGCGCGCGTGAGCCGAGCTAGCGAGCGCTTCTTCCAAGTTGGTTGCAGTTACTTGCCTATTTAGTGTTAGCGCAAGGTACGTTCGTCACATGCAAGTTTGATTCCAGTACACAATTTATCGTTTTGCCCTGGATATATTATAGACTTTCGAAAAATAATGCGTTCAATTGTACATGGTTTAACATTATAATTTAACGAAGTTCATAATCATACGGTGATATCGATAAGCTTACAGGGTGACTTTGAAAACATGCGACCAAATTTAAGCGGATGTTCTACCCAACAATTATTATGAATAACTTTTACTATAGGACCAACTAAGAATTCGCAAAAAAAAAAAATCGACCTTTCAATGTATTTCACATGGGAAGGTCGATTTTTACATAACCGATTGGACCATTTTGTATAAGAAGGTCGAATTTTTTTTTGCGAATTCCGAGTTGGTCCCGTAGTAAAAGTTATTCATATTGAGGGGCAACCCTTAAAATTTGTGCATGATTTCAAAGTCACCCTGTTTGCCATACTTATGTAGGTACCTACCTCTTTGACTATCATTGCAATTTACTTCACAAATAACGTCTTCCAGGAAAATATTTGTGCAACTTTTAGAGGAAAATTATATTCGTGATATTATAAAAATATTGTAGAAAATGTAAGTACGAGTAGGCTATACAAGCTTTTTATTTTTTATAGTTGGCTATTCATCACTGTAATGGAATGAATTTCCCCCGCATTTATAGTCGACACTGTGTATTCTCGATAAACAAGAGCAAAATAGAATCACGTATTTTATGAGGGCATCCATAATTCGTAGGCATATGAGATAGTAGTGCTAACACTAGCCAACACAGAATAGGCACACGCTACACGCATTGTTGAAAAATTCACTCAGCTCCGCGTTTTACTATCCGCATTCGTTCAGAATTTATAACACCGTAAATCGTGAGAGCGGGCAAAAAAATTACAGCCGTGTAGAATAGGTACTGAATCGCTGAGATAAACTGAAGCTCGATACCTCCCGCTTATCTCTCTACGCATAAATAGTCAACAAACTTTACGTGTATTTAGATAACGGCTCTTAGTGCACGTGTAATTAGTATTAAAATAATTTATGCTAGAATTTTCGGGCAGTTAAACTAAGCTGTTCATGTAAAGTTATATTCTTGTGACATCCACTGTTGAAATTACCTCGTTAGATAACAGCATGCAACGGATAGTCAGAAAATACACTTTAGCTCTTTACATTGTTCCCTTCTCGAGAAAAATTCAAAGCGAAGCAAAGTAACACACCATGTTAAAATATTTGTTGTATACACTCGGTTCTAACACAATACCTTTTCTATTAAATAACTAACTTTTGCCAGCGGTATCGCCCGCGTGGATGTCAGAAAACTATACGTACTTATACTACTCTATCTATTGATGAAAACCGCATTAAAATCTGTTCAGTAGTTTTTGAGATACACGCGGCGATAGATGCGGCGGTTGATTTTCTTTTATAATATGTACAATAGTAATACATTTTTAACGTGTCGAAATTCAGCAGAAGCATTCGATCAAAGCCAAAATACAAATAGGTTATTCACAAAGGGAACGGGTATTGGAAAAACCAACTATGTAGTCTAGTAGTTCCCTCCTCTCTCATACCACTGGGCAGTGACACCCACTCCCACAAAGATGGATGCCAACGCGGGAAATATCCGGCGAACTATTCCAATTTGAAAAGTTTCCTTTTGGTAAAGCAACCGCACTTGGTTGACGCGAAATGAACACGAAAAAATTGGGCCCCCCAGCGGCTTAGTACTTCAACAATGTGCAAATTGTGCCCACCAGCGGCTTAGTACTTCAACAATGTGCAAATTGTGCGCCCTGCTAATCATTCTCCTTGTGAAGAGAAGGGTTTCCTTTGTTTGTAAAGTTTTACTTATTACTTCTCTGATCACACTGAAACTTTAGCAATGAAATACGTACCCTATTTTTATAGGAATATAGAACGTTATCTCACCCGTAACGTATTGTTACGCAAATAAAACCTTCGTAAAATAAAAGGCTGTATAAAATAACATGATTGTGTTGGCTGTGTAAAATATTTTTTCAAAGAGTTTTGCCAACTACAGGAATATTTGAATATGTCTCGTGTAGACATTTTCCCGAGTCTTTACATATAAATTCGCAGACGTATACAGATGCAGGGAAGCGTAAAATATTTATGACAGCGCAATACGTTCGAATCGATCGGGACATAAGAGCGACAATTTTTACCAAACCACATACAGTTCATATTTCCTTTTGCTTTAGAAATAGGTTGATGTACCTTCAACTTTTATAGAACTGGATCGGTCATTTGAAAACTCTAGCTGCAATATAAAACAGGTGATTTTTAACAACAACATATTTGTTGAAACAATACCCTTCAAACCAAACGAATTAAGCAAACAAAGATTTCGTAAAAAAAAAGATAAAAATAGACAATGTCAATCATGTGCATCGCAAACTTCAATCTCCTACCTACAATTATATGAATCACAAAATCAAAGATATAAATTTGTCTAGATAGACAATCAAAACTGTGAACTCATCGAAAAAAATAGCGTCTAACTGTACGCCTCAATTTGCACGCACACTAGAAAAGCACAATGACTGGCGCGAGTGTGAGACGTCAGCTGTCACGCACACCAGCATAACAAAGTTGTCCGGTTTGGTTTATGTACCTAGTTCTTTTGCAGCGTAACACTCTAAGTAGACATATATATATATATATATATATATATATATATATATAATCAATGGTGTAAACGTACCATTCTACGAGAGCTTTCCTTTGTCCAAAGTATACCAAACCCCCAAAGAGGGTAGGAAACGTACCTAATTCTAATTCGTGTAAAAGTCATATAAGTTAGGTGCAGGCTCAAACGAATGTTGGGCACATATGGCAGTCTGTTTGCATATAAAAAATTCCGCGCGGCCAAGCCCCTGTTTGTAGGTCACAGAACGGGAGCACCTATATATGTACTTGTACACAAATCACACGAATTTCGGCAGCCTCGGATCCCTGGTATTTGTATTTGTATTGATCTGCCATATGCCACCGTCATTGCTGCTGGTACTTCTCTATGTAAATATAACACCACTAGATGTGACCAGCGATACATGCCGTTCCGATAAATCGTATAAGCTTTTCCTGATAACCATTTGTTTGACATAGCGCAGCGCACCGACCAGTTTATCACTGTCCAATCTAGCTATTTTATATCTTTGCAATCAATCTGCGCTTTGTATTAGCGCTCCACTCCAATTTGTGATATCAGATTTTTTTTTAAGTTTTTGAACTAAATCTTTATGTAAATTGTTCTGCATTGTGTTTTATCTCGTATGACTGTTGTAGAATAACAATCAAACTATGGTGGCATGTAAAATTAAATTGTAAATGCTGGAATGTTAATAGGAATAATATAAAGGATTACAGACTATAGCGTATTTAACTGTGAGCGGATTGCTGGTCCGAATATAATGCCTCTATATTCAGCATACCAATCGGCTGATGCTGTTTACACGAATACCTAGGAACAGATACGTATAGTATATTCAGCCAGCACCGCTTCCTATTTGCGGAACTAGACATTGGAGGTTTTAATTAGAAATGCCGTATCGTTTCAAAAGTTTGCCGGGAGCAAACCGTCGCGCCGCCTCCTAGGTATTCACTTAAAGCCAATTTGGTTACTTCTATTTTGGAATTGTGCTAACTTAGGAACGCTTTATAGTAGGTATTGTACTTATATTCTTATATTCTTAATCTGTGGTAATTATTTTATTGTTTACTTAGGATTTTAATTTTATTGAGGACGGCGTATTTTTTTACTGCAGCACATCAGGAATGTTTGCTGAAGCGCGCGTTAACTGCTTCTAGGCTGTGATGGAGAAGCGATGCGCATCCGGTTAGTAGGGTGCGGGGCAGCACCAACAGCATCTTGTCTATGGTAGCAAGCAGGCTAGATTGTGTGTGTGTGAAGCACTGCTGCAAGGTATCGGCTGCGCCTGTCACCTTGCAGCAGTGATATCACAAATTGTTTCTGTGTTAATGTTTTACTAAGATAGTTTGTAAGTGTATATTGTTACTAACACTTGTTACGTTTAAGTTACTTACTTGTTATTATTTTTTTACTTTGCATGTCAAAAAACTGAAACATGTTTCAGACTCTTTTTCACAATATAGCACTTATACTAACATTTTGTTGTACATTTTCCTTATAAAACTAATCTTGTTCTTTCGGGATTCCGTACTTAAATGGGTGCATCGTAAGTTGTAATAAAACTCGTAAGTAGTAACAAGTCAAAATGACCCATCGGCTTATGTAATAAAAATAAACTAATAAGAAATTTTCGCACCAATTTCTTCAGAGCCTCGGTTAGACCTTATTTTTCTCTGTGAGTGACTGCGAAATTTATGAGCTTGCCCAACGCAATAAAATACCTTGCGAGAAGAAAATGAAGGAGCAAATCGCAATATATTTGTTTCTTGGTGGCTAGAGGGAGACCGTTTTAGCCATCTGCGGGGGAAATATATTTTATGGGTATGTTCTACAGCTTATGAAGTCCATTCGTTTCTTTTTTTCAAACAGATACTTTTGAAATTAATTATTTTTATTTATATTGCTTTTGGTTTCTTATTACCCACAGAAGATTACAAGGGTTCAGAAAAAAATATGTTAGACAAAGGTTTTTTACCCGGTTGTTTGTTTACCGAGTTTCGCTTTTTGTGACTCAAAAAGTGTGACTGTAAGAAACGGCAAAGCATAATTGAATGGTGTCTAAAGTCAGAGTTTTGTGAAAAAAGTAGTCAAACAGCTGTAGAACATTATACTATACCTACCTACTATTTTTAACCGACGAAAAAAAGGAAGAGGTTCTCAATTCGACACGTATATATATATATATATATACAGGGTGTCCGGTAATGAATGGATAACCTTGAAATGTCTTATAGTATAACTTATGGCCGTTCAGAAAAAAAATTGAAAGAAAATATATCATAAGTAGTACCTAAGTTATGATTTTTTTAAAAGAAAGGTCTAATTTTTTTTACCTTGTTTTACTTTTATGAACACTACGATCAGAAATGAATGGATTCCATCGGTTTGTTGTTATTTTATTATTATACACGAACTATGCTAATAGATAAACAGTCAATAGTATGACTAGCTATTGCACTTTTTTATTAAAAAATTAGCAAATTAATTAATTTTAGAAAAACTTTGCAAAATTTATTTTTTAAACTATGTTTAAACATCTTGGGTATAAAAAAAATGTATGAATACATGAGTGGCCAATAATTTTAAAATAATGTCACTTTCAAGTAGATTTTATAATGGTACAATTCATAAATGTATCTACAATAAATAGTGAATTATTGCCATTAATGTAGAAAAGGAGAAAATTTTACCAAATGTCAAAAGTAATGTAGGAACTTTTTTTAAATTAAATTGCTTCTGACCACTGAAGATTAATCAAAAATACATTTAAGGAATTTGTAGTGAATAAAAATTGCGTATTGAAACCAAATTGTCAGAAATTTACAAATACTCATAATGATTAAAATAGTTACTTTAAAAGCGTGAAATGGGTCGTGTGACCTTCATATTTGCTACCTGCGCGCACGCCGTGCTGTCATTCTTTTGTGTTATGTTAGACAAAGAGGGTCTGAATCGGCTAGGTGCGAGAGAGAGGAAATAAATGTAAAACATCAGGTAAGCACTCATACTTTTAGTGCGTTTCTCGACTTGCTCGACTTCGCATGTGTTTATTTAGTTTCCGTTTGCAATTATCGTGATTTACTTTGAATCAGTGTTAAAACGACCACGTGGCTATTTTATTGGACTATTCGTTTTGCTTACTGATTTGGACTTGTTTTGTTTGGTGATATTTGCGACGATTTGGTTTGTTTTTGGACTAAACTGGACTTTTGTGTTTTTGTGTATCAAAATGCCACGTCAGTATACGGCACAAGAATATGCAAATATGCATTACATTTATGGAGAATGCAGAGGTAACGCAAATGCAGCTGCAGCGCTCTATAGGGAGAGATACCCTAATGCGCGCCACCCAGACTACCGCGTATTTATTCGTGTCCACGGTTGTTACTCCGAAGGAAGATTGCCTGGTAGTGGTGTCGGTGGTACAAGCAGTGGAAGAATCGCTCGTCTTGATGTAGAAGAAGCCGTGCTTGAGGAAGTCGAAAACGATCCTTCTACCTCTACACGAACAATAGCTCGACGCACAGGTATCGGAAAATCGACCGTGCACGATATTTTGAAAAAAAAATAAATTCCACCCTTACCACGTTACACGCGTGCAAACTCTCCAACCAAGAGATTATGCAGCTAGATTGCGTTTTTGCCGACAAATGCTGGCAAAAATCGAAGAAGACCCGCAATTTTTTAATAAAATTCTGTGGAGCGACGAGTCAACATTCAAAAGAGATGGATACATGAATCTTCATAATTTACACGGTTGGGAATTAGAAAATCCCCATCTTATGCGTGAAGATAGATCCCAATACCAATTTAAAATCAATTATTGGACTGGAATATTAAGTGGAATAATAATCGGGCCATTTGAATTACCGGGGAATTTAACAGGGCAAAGTTATTTGGAGTTTCTTCAAAATGATCTCCCCAATTTATTAGAAGAAGTGCCCGAGGAGCTGAGGGAGTCATATTGGTTGCAAAATGACGGCTGTCCTGCGCATTATGCTGTATCTGTTCGTGCATTTTTAAATAACACGTACCCAGATAGATGGATCGGGCGGCTAGGGCCAATTTTGTGGCCTCCACGTTCACCGGACCTAAATCCATTGGATTTTTTTTATTGGGGCTGCCTTAAAGAGGAAGTATACTGTAAGCCTATAAGGTCTTTAGAAGAATTAAGAAGACGAGTCAGAGCAGCCGCATCAAAAATTAGTGAACGACGGTACACAAGACTGCTCCGTAGATCATTTATCCGTAGATGTAGGGCCTGCATAAGAGTGGGAGGCCGGCAGTTTGAACATTTATTATAAACGAATGATAATAAAGTGTTGTTTATGTTAAATGTTGTTTTTTATTAATCCCCAAAGTTCAGGTACAATTAAATTTAAAAAATGTTCCCATATTACAAATTTTGATATTTAGTAAAATTTTCTCCTTTTCTACATTAATCGCAATAATTCACTATTTATTGTAGATACATTTATGAATTGTACCATTATAAAATCTACTTGAAAGTGACATTATTTTAAAATTATTGGCCACTCATGTATTCATACATTTTTTTTATACCCAAGATGTTTAAACATAGTTTAAAAAATAAATTTTGCAAAGTTTTTCTAAAATTAATTAATCTGCTAATTTTTTAATAAAAAAGTGCAATAGCTAGTCATACTATTGACTGTTTATCTATTAGCATAGTTCGTGTATAATAATAAAATAACAACAAACCGATGGAATCCATTCATTTCTGTTCATAAAAGTAAAACAAGGTAAAAAAAATTAGACCTTTCTTTTAAAAAAAATCATAACTTAGGTACTACTTATGATATATTTTGTTTCAATTTTTTTTCTGAACGGCCATAAGTTATACTATAAGACATTTCAAGGTTATCCATTCATTACCGGACACCCTGTATATATATATTTTGATGTATGTCCACGCATAATTTTTTATAGAGTAGTCCGATTTTAAAGATTTTTGTTTATTCGGGAGGGTATTTCTCGAAGTTGGTCCCCTGTAGAATGTATTAGCTTTGCTTAGGTAGTCTTTGAGTTAGCTTCAATAACACGCATTTTCCCCACTTTTTATGTGGATGATGTTCTAATTTATTTTGCAAGTAATCGAATTTGTGTGGGGTAGGTACCACAACTAAAAAGTGAAAAATAAAATCTTTTTACAAAAAAGAAACAACCGACTTCCAAAAAAACACTACAAAGTGAAAAATAACAAATTTCGGAAGTCAGTGGCAATAACGAAAATACGTAACCAAAGACACCGACTTCCGAAAGTAAAGTTATTTTTCACTTTGTAGTGTTTTTTTGGAAGTCGGTTGTTTCTTTTTTGTAAAAGATTTTAAGTCGGTTGTTTTCTTTTTGTAAAAAGTTTTTTTTTTTAATACCAGCATTACTAGTTTACGAACACAGTGTGTTATCATTGTGAAATTGTTTAATTGTCATTTTATTTCATTATATGGTCGTACTGTAAAGGGAAGATTTGGTCGCATTTTCTTCATTAGTACTACACCCGTGCGAGCCGGGGCGGGCAGCTAGCGACCAAAAAATAAAAAAAAATATCCTTAGACGAATTGAGAACCTGCTCCTTCTTTAATGAAATCGGTTAAAAAACTACGTCTGGTTTGCAAGAAAAAGCAAAGAGCAACATGAAAACTGCTTGTAATTCAACACGAAGTCACCCCTGATCTACCGGGACGGGACCACCTTTCTTCCTCGAATATTAAGAGAATGCTCATTAGTTACGCTTTCGAGGAAATGTCGAGAGAATAGATATCATTAGTTACTAACAATCGTATAAAAATAAATTACCTTGTTATTGGAACATCGTTTGTTAAGGGTTTAAGACGCCCCTGGAGCATGCGTAGTTCATACAAACAATATACCAAAATAATTTGTAAATCAAACATATTCTAAAGGTAGTGTGTATTTATTCCGATTGAATTACAGAATATCTATGCTCCCAAATATATATTAAATAGGAACATTGATTTAAACAAGAAATATGAGAAAAATAAGTTTTCTATAGAAATTTTAAGTTCCTCATATCTCGTCTTCAAATCAGTGTCCTTTCAAAGTATATGTTTGGGAACCTAGATATTCTGTAATCCAATCGGAATAAATGCACACTACTTTAGGAATATGTTTGATTTACAAATTATTTTGGTATTTCGTTTGTATGAACTACGCATGCTTCGTGGGGCTCTTAATAAGCCTTATTACATAAGTATGCATTAAAACACAAGTAGGTACGTATAGTATGGGAAGCACTGCAGTTGGTAAGGCGTCGCTTTTTTATAGTAGCTTTTTTTTGGGTAGAATAGACCCTTTTTAGAAAATCCCAAAGTGCGCAAAACCATAAAAAGACAAAAAAAAAAAAAAAACAAAAAAACCTAGTTATAGTTTTATATTAGCAATTTCTTTTAGGTCCTTGACCTCAGGGTCATTGACCTTGCCCTCGAGGTCATTAAAATAAAATAAAATAAATAAATATTGCAATATCTATCCACTCACCAGATACGAATGTAAAAAAAGGTATCAAACTGGCTTCAGAATAAACCATATGATGAAACTGAAAACCTCCTTAAATTATCAACACTATAATGGGAACCTATACCCTACATTACCGTACACTTCAATCACACACACACACACACACACACAACACACTTTTCACAATACTAACAGATAATTATAATTATTATATGTATAACATCAATCACGTGAACACGTTCCGCTCAGTAGCTATGTATGAAATTGTAATAGATTAATAACTGCGAGGGCCCTGGTACCCTTAACACAAGTTTAATCTTAATTTGGGTACCAGAGTTCAACAAAACTAGCATTTAAATAGTCTTCTGTGTAATGCTTGTGTTTTTATGTGTGTATTTGACTGCAATAAATAAATATTATTATTATTATTATTATTATATTAAACTTGACCTCAAGCTGAGAATGGCATCTTCCTCCTCCTATTTCTGGGGTTTAAAGTAACCTAACTAAACCTAATCTCGGGATGCCCGTCGCTCGCTCTTGCATACTATGTCGACGGAGCCCCGCTTCGCGGGGTTCCTATTTCTGTGTAAAGGGTTTAAAGTAACCTAACCGAACCAAACCTCGGGGTGCCCTTCGCTCACTCTTGCATCCTATCGCCCCTTTAATCAAAACCGAAATAAAAATAATATAAAAAAATAATATATAAAATAAAAAATTACATAATTCGAGTTTTTACTATAAACTGAATTAACTTCACACGGAGAATCGTTCAGTCCAACAGCCGACTCGATAACGATGAAAATGACAGAGATTTCTTTATTTTTTTGTGATAAAATGATGCCATTAAAGTGGACAATGTCAAACTTTTAATGCGTTTTCCCACAAAATAGAAATTTTGAGTTATTTCGGTTTTTGATTAAAGGTTGACGGAGCCCCGCTACGCGGGGCACCTTTTTCCGTTATTAAGAGTTTAAAGTAACCTAACCAAACCTAACCTCGGGGTGCCCTTTGCTCGCTCTTGCATCCTATGTCGACGGAAATATTTTCGCTGCCAAGTTATTTTTTTAGTAGCAATTAGTCGCTCTTTAAGTTGTTAGTCGCCTGGTTAGCCCACACAAAAGAACACAAAAATAATAAAATTGACTTTAATATAAATAATAAAAAAAAATTACCTATTCTATTTTATACACCTACAAAATATATTTTAGTAGGTACAGTCGACTCTCGATAATCTGGATCTCTCAATAGATTGATTTTTTTTCTGGTCCCTTGAAAAATACTCGTTACATTGAATAAAATTAATGTTAATTGGTCCCCTCGGTAATTTGAAGTTGACGGAATAGTATCTTGCCCGTCAAAATGCAATAATTTGAAGTCCGGGCTTCCCTACTCTCTATAATTTGAAGCGTTTATCATGCACTTATTGTTTGGTTATATACGTGGACAGACCGGTCGATTGTTTACATACATAAGATATGTGTTGGCGCTACTGCTTCCGGCAACCAAACATAGCGCCAATGTCACGAGTCAAGCGACGCACCGTGGGTCCAGTGCTGCCACCTGCGTCGGACCGGACGTTGGAACGTTGCTGGCGAGTGACTGACTAGCTGCATCGGCTGACATCACTTCGGCGGGGGAATACAAAGTCTTTAAAAACCCCAAGCTCGGTGGAATGACTCTCTTTTCCACTCGCGCCTCGTCGTAGAAACTACTGATCCCGTCCATTATTGTCAAATACTTAAATACTTATTGTAATAAATTGATTGGTTGTTAAATTAAAAGAGATCAAAGTGTGTTACGTATTTATTTATTCTTGCTTAAAGTAGAATAATCTTACATCAGAAGTGCTTCGAATTCAAGCCTACAAATGGGCCGAAAGTCGCGTGCCCGTCAACGTGAACGGAAAAGGAGGAAACGTACAAGATCTTCATCATCATCATCTTCGTCAAACAGTAAGTCCAGTAGAAGCTACACGCCTTCACCCATTCGTAAAAAAGCAAAGAAATCAGTCGATAGTCAAGTAGCGGGTTGCTATAGTATGGTATTGAACTCAATGGTACCAGAATTTGACCCCCTTACAGATAAAGTAAACAATTGGCTCAATATTGTTGATTTACATGCTCAAACATTTGATTGGAAGGATCAGGTGATAATTTACCAGGCTGTCAATAAATTTAAAGGAACGGCAAAAACTTGGTACGACTCATTTTTAAAAAATGAGAGTAGTTGGGCTAGTTGGAAATGGAAACAATGGCGAGACAAAATATCGTTTACATTTCAAACAAAACGTAACATGTTCGCGTTGCTTAAAGAAATCATTGATAGTAAACCTACAGCACAGCAACATTTGTATGAATTCTACTTTCAACAAAAATGTAAAATTGACAAGTTAAGTGTGAATTTTTCTGATCGAGACATCATTTCTATCATTACGGGCAATATCGACGATCCTAACATAAGTGCGTCGGTGGATGCCGGAAGTATAAATACATGCGACCAACTTGCATCTTTTCTCCACGGTCGGTTAAATAGTTCTCATAATACGAGTCACGGCGTTGTCAGTGAACATAAGGTGCCTCAATCCTCGTTTAAACGAATTGATTTAGAAAATTCATTGAAATCGGAACAGTCAAAGTCAAATCAAAGTTTAACGGCTGCCAGAACCACAAAGCAAATAACTTGTTTCGGATGTGGGGGTAATCACAAACGAAATGAGTGTACAGAAATTTGTAAATATTGCAGTAAGAAGGGACATTCGGAAAACTATTGTCGAAACAAAAAATCTAACGAAATAAAAAAAGAAGTCAAATTTGTTAAGTCTGATGAAAATAAAAATAAATTTAATAAAATTGTTTGTATAGCGGGCTATTCGCAAAAAGTTTTTATTGATATGGGCAGTGATTGCTCCTTAATAACGTCGGATTTAGTTAAAAAATTAAAGTTAAAAAAACTAAAGTTGGCAATACCGATTCATTTGCAAGGATTCTCAAATTGTTCTGTGGTTTTGGTAGAAGATTACGTAACGACTTCTCTGATTTTAGACGGTATAGAATTCGAAAGTGTGGATTTCTATATTATTGACGTCTTATCGGGTTGTGACGTCTTGATAGGCCGGAATGTGACCGAAGATACGTCAGTTATGTATATGAGAATAGGAAATCAACTGATCTTTCAGAAAGCCGTGAATGTGTCTGCAGTTTTGTCTAATGAAATAGAATTCAACGTATCCGATAAATATCATGATGCTTTAAAGGATTTGTTTGAAAAATATTCGGAAACAATCGCGGCTGATTTAAGTTCATTAGGTAAAGTTAAAGATTTTGAAATTGAGATCGAACTTGAATCAAACAGGCCTATTTACACCAGGCCATACAGGTTATCAGAGTCTGATAGGACATTGTTACGAAAAATAATTGACGAGCTCCATAAAAATAACATCATTCGCGAAAGCAAGTCCCCATTCGCTAGTCCTGTACTATTAGTAGAAAAAAAGGGTGGTGAAAAGCGACTATGCGTGGATTACAGGTCATTGAATAAAATAACTACTAAAGAGAAATACCCCATGCCACGCATAGAGGACTTGTTAGATAGATTAAAAGGGTGTAAGTATTTTACTAGCTTAGATATGAAGAGTGGATATTACCAGATACGTGTAAGTGAGGGTTCAATAGACAAAACTGCATTCATAACGGAAGATGGACATTACGAGTTTTTGCGTATGCCGTTTGGCCTGTCGAATGGACCATCGGTTTTTCAACGTATGATGAACCAGATTTTGGGTAATTTACGCTTCAAAAATGTCATTGTCTATTTAGATGACGTGTTAATCGTATCGGAAACCGTTGAAGAAAACATAAACGTCCTGAAATCGGTACTAAAAATATTTAAAGAACACGGTTTGACTCTTAACCTAAAAAAGTGTTTTTTCTTTTTAACTGACATCACATTTCTTGGATATGAAGTAAATGGTAATGGTATCAAACCCACACCAAAGAAAATTGATGCTATAAAGCAGTTCCCAGTACCCAAAACGGTTCATCAGCTGCGTCAGTTCTTAGGGTTAGTCAACTATTTTCGTAAATTTATTAAGGACTGTGCAATACTAAGTAGCCCACTTACAAAATTATTAAAAAAAGGCCAAAGGTGGCAATGGGCAGACGAACAAGATCGCACGGTAAATTTGTTAAAAGAGGCCTTAACTTGCGATTCTACCTTAGCTATCTTTGACCCTAAAAGAGAAACCATACTTTATACAGATGCAAGTAGGGAGGGGGTAGCTGGAATTATGGTACAAGTGCATGAACACGGTGAGCGACCGGTATATTACTATAGCAGGCAAACGACCAACGAGGAAAAGCGTTACCATTCCTTTGAGCTCGAGCTTCTTGCTATTGTGGCATCACTTCAAAAATTTCGTTTATATTTGCTGGGTCATAAGTTTAAATTAATTACGGACTGTAATGCCGTCAGATACTCGCTTACAAAAAAAGAAGTGTTGCCACGAATAGCCAGGTGGGTGCTCCTAACTCAAGAATTTGACTATGAGATTTGTCATAGACCCGGCTCTAAAATGCAACATGTTGACGCACTTAGCAGAAACCCTTACTATAGTGGTGAAGTTTGTGAAAAACAAATAGTAATGTCCATCACCGAAACTGACTGGCTTTTGAGTGTTCAGGAACAAGACCCAAATCTATGTAAAATCAGAGAGATTCTACTATCAGGAGAGGCCGATGCGAATCGGAATGTTTTTAACGAGTACGAATTGCTTGGAAACAAAATCTACCGCCGCACTGAAATAGGTCGTAGATGGGTTGTACCAAAAAATTGTATCTGGCAAGTAATTATGTACAATCATGACAAAATAGGTCACTTCGCTGTAGACAAAACATTGGAAAGAATTAAACATAAGTATTGGTTTCCTAAAATGAAAAAAACAGTAACTAAATACATAAAAAATTGTTTACATTGCCTATACAATAAAAATAAAAGTGGTAAAAAGGAAGGTCAGTTGTTTCCAATTCCAAAATATGCTCGCCCCTTTCATACCCTCCATATGGACCATGTGGGTCCATTTGTGAAATCATCAAAGGGTAATTGTCATATTCTGGTACTTGTCGATGCGTTTACAAAGTTCGTCTTTATTTTTCCGGTGCGTGATACAAGCACTGCTTGTGTCATAAAAGAATTAGACCACTTGTTTAAGATTTTTGGCAATCCGCGAAGACTCATTACTGACGCTGGACCTGCTTTTACGGCAAAGGCATTTCAAACATATTGTGACAGCAAAAACATTCGTGCACACACTATAGCAACTGGCATGCCGAGGTCGAACGGACAAGTCGAACGCTACAATAAAACAATAGTAGAGGCACTGCGTTCATTGGGTGCAGATAACGACTACGCACGCTGGGATGATGTTTTAACGTCTTTACAACAGGGTATGAATAGCACATTGCAGAAAACCATAAATGCAGTCCCCAGTGAAGCATTTTTTGGGTACCGGCTTAGAACAGAGAGCGACATATTTTTACTCGAGCAAGAAGAAATTGTAGATGTCACACAGCTGCGACGGGATATCGACGCACGAATAAAACTAGACGCTAGACATCAAAAAGAAAGTTTTGATGCAAAACGTTGTGTGGCCAAGCAATATGAGATAGGGGACTTGGTTCTCGTAAAAGTTTCTAGCCAGGCTGGTAATGGCAGCAGTACTAAACTCCTACCGGTGTTCAAGGGCCCTTTCAAAGTTACGAAAATACTCGGGAAAGATAGATACCACATAGTTGACATAATAGGCAGCGAGCGATCACACAAGAAATATTCAGGTACTACCTGTGTAGAAAACATGAAACCATGGATTAAGATAACCGATTGGGATGAGGATGTTGGCGTGGTTGGTATGTATAAAAGACTAATTAAATTAAAAAAAAATAAAATCAAAAGGTAAAATTATTGTTTATTTATAATTTAATAATACAGCTTTACGTTTTGGTCTTAAATGGTTACTAATATGAGAATTAATCTTGTACAATATTCTGTTCTGCAATAATCACTTTAAATAATAAGACATATTGCAGTTGTAATGGCGTTTCCACTACAAAAACAAATGAGGTTCGACCTTGAGTTTGTTGTGGGCGAAAATGTGGTTCATGCAGATAAAAGTGGATGAACTGGAAAGCTTCGGCTATCATGTAGATTGTGAGTCTGAGCATGGTGGTGCGAAGTCAGGGATCACACTTTTGCATGTGCTATCCATTGGCTCAGTGGTGGGAACTCATTCAACATAACGCAACATAATACCTATTATAGTCATCAAAGCCAATATGTTTATTCTCACATTACAGATGACGGTGACAGTGTCTAGGGACAGACACAGCTCAGGAGGGCCGGATGTTGGCGCTACTGCTTCCGGCAACCAAACATAGCGCCAATGTCACGAGTCAAGCGACGCACCGTGGGTCCAGTGCTGCCACCTGCGTCGGACCGGACGTTGGAACGTTGCTGGCGAGTGACTGACTAGCTGCATCGGCTGACATCACTTCGGCGGGGGAATACAAAGTCTTTAAAAACCCCGAGCTCGGTGGAATGACTCTCTTTTCCACTCGCGCCTCGTCGTAGAAACTACTGATCCCGTCCATTATTGTCAAATACTTAAATACTTATTGTAATAAATTGATTGGTTGTTAAATTAAAAGAGATCAAAGTGTGTTACGTATTTATTTATTCTTGCTTAAAGTAGAATAATCTTACATATGAGTTTACAGTTCGCATTCCAGTCTACTTGGAACGTTAAAGTGAGTCAGCTTGATTATTTCCTCCCTCCTTCTTGGTTATTAAAACTCATGTTATTTTGAACTCTTGGTAATTTGAATTTTTTCTCTGGTCCCTTGAGTTTCAAATTATCGAGAGTCGACTGTAGTTCCTCAAATGGGTCTAAATGGTTGATTGGTAAGTGAGTATAATTATGTTCCTTGATTCCATTCCATGGTTGACTGACAACTATCAAAAGTTGATTGGCGCCACTTACATTCGATTACAACACGGTTCCAACGACCTTGAGTACATACAAATTAAACTTTATTATTTTTAATTCTATTAATTATATTATTTGCATCATAATTGAGTTCGTTACGGTAGCAGATATTTAAAAATGAAATCAAGTTAAAAACTGACAATATCCTACTAATATTATAAATGTGAAAGTTTGCATGTTTGGATGTTTGTTACTCAATCACGCTAAAACGGCTGAATGGATTTGGATGAAATTTGGTATACAGATAGTTTATAACCTGGTAACCTGGTCATCCCGGTAGAAGGTTCCCGTGGGATAATTTCCGACGTACACGTGGGCGAAGCCGCTGACAAAAGCTATTTAATAATAAAAACCATTACAATCCGCTGTCATTTTGTCTGACAGAAAAATTCATACATTATCTGTGGTAAACTCTGTGAGTAAAAGTGTTCTGTGGAGCTAAAATGTCAACTTTATTATGTAAATAAGCTGAATTTTCGAAAACTTTAGGATTAAATTTTTTGAAAAACTAAGTAGGTATCTGCACAGTGTACAATTTTGTGAAAGTGTTTTACATGTGGACATTTTTAAGCTATAAAATTGTGAAGCCTCTAATGAGCGCCTTATCAAATGCAGTGAAGCCATAGTATGTTCTTCCTTACAAGTCTCATTTGGTAAAGAATATTCGGAGATATTAGGAGTTTTTGCAATTCACATGAAAACATTTGTAAGATCTACATACTATATGAATTATATCAAAAACTACCTACATGGGATTAGGCACCTACATAAATCAACTAAGGCCGATTTTATCAACGTCATATAACTTTTCTATTCTATTTTTATCTATGGCAATGCTGCCGATGTCAACAATTCTGCCAATGTCAGATGTGTTTAGAGAAAACAAGAAAACATGCCAAAAAGTAACTAATAAGTTTTAAAAATCTAGATCCAATACTAGTTGGTTAATGTTTACTGTTTTACTGTTTGTTACTGTTATTTCGCGGACATTTTTGTGGGTTACATGTTTACCTAGTTTTGAAAATTCTCTGGCATACCTTATATGTAATGTGTAACTGTTTTATGTCCCAATAAAGTAAAATAAAATAAAATAAAATGTAAATCTGATGAATAAATATGGCGGTGAGACATAATTATTTACTTCGGTTTGACATATTTGACATTTTATCTATACAAAAGCCGCAATTTTTATGCCTTATCTGAATTCATAAATCGGCTCTTCATCGGACAAAACAGTAGCTGTACAGACATAAATACAGGGTTATTTTAAAGAGGCTAGCTAAACTCCGTAGACGCGGTTTTTTTTCTGGGAGGTCAACGACCTTTGCTCCACTGCTGTGCTGCGTCAGCCGAAGCTGCAGAGGTAAGCATGGGTGCCTATCCTTTGTTACGCAAGGGTGAAGGGGCTGCACTTCCCGCAGCGCCGGAAACGTTGTAGAAGCAATTTTAAAGTGTTTTGAGGTTAGGTTACAATCATTTGTTTTTTGAAGAAAGGGTGCGTTACCTTTCATGGCAGTGATGCCAGGTGAGAGGTTGTACCCCTCCTACCCCCACTCCGCTCTTCCTGCCAAACGATACTAAATTTTTACTAACAAACATAACCTCAAAATAAGATTTTTTTTAATTCATAAAAAAAAACTATGCATTTCCTAAACTTCCCCCATGCGGGGAGGGGATCTCCACCCCTCCCCCTGCCACTCCTCTTCAAATCTTGTATAAAAGTCCTTCCGACGTATGGAAACCAAGTCAGGTTTAATGAGTTGTACATGAATAACAAAATAAAATAAAATAAACAGTAGGTATTAGAATGAAATTATACACACATCAAAAAAGTCTAAGCAATGTTGCTTATACTTTTATGAACTTTTGAACGATTTTTACTATTGAAATATATCTAATAAGTCTATTATAAATAATAACTAAACATTTTTGATGCACTAGTGACTAAAGCAACAATATCCTTCATTAAATTGTTCATTGAATCACAATAATTAACAATATGTGTACCGTCACATACGTAGTATAAAATAAAGTTAAAACTTAAACTTTTCATGTTTTACAAAATTAAATAACGACATTTTTTAATTTTTTGGCAATTCAATACAAAGTCTGACCGCCTCTGTTGTTTAAATCTTGCCGGCAACGATTTTTGATTCAATTTATATGATTGTTTATCTGATCCTGCGGCAATCGCTCCCAATGGAGTTTTAACAAGTCTTTCAGTTATTGGGTTGTCGACACTCCGTCCACGTTCTCTAGAACACGTCTCTGGAGCATCTCCCATGCGTGCTCTATGGGATTGAGCTCTGGCGATTGTGCAGGCCACGGCAATACCCGCATGTTTTCCATTGCCAAGTACTCTCTGGTCCTCCGAGCTGTGTGCGAACGCGCATTGTCATGCATCGCCGTGAAATCTGAGCCAAGACTTTGTGCAAATGGGTGAACATAAGCCCCGAGGACATCTTCAACGTAACATTCAGCGTACATATTGCCATCTACAAAAACGAGCTCAGTTTGTCTGTTCTTCATAATACCCGTCCATACCATCACTGTGGAGCCACTGTAAGGGTGCACTTTCTGGACGCATCTCAGCCGGTCAGCATTTCCAGGACGACGATACGAATGATACGATCTTACCCTTCTCGTATCAGGCCTAAATCCAAACCGGGACTCATCACAAAATATATTTTTTTTCTCATTGCTCCTGGGTCCATGTCAAGTGATCCCTACACCATTCGTTTCGACGGGCGCGATTCCCATGTCATTTAGGTGGGCAACTAATTTGGCGTCGTGCTCGTAGGTCGTATTTATGCAGCATAATTCTCACGGTTTGGTGGCTAACAACAACACCGCTTGAGAATTATAATTGCTTTAAACCTATCTCCCGGGCAGTTAACATCGGCTGACGTCTTGCAATCAGTGGAATGTATCGGTCCTGTCGAGCGTAACGCTGCCAAAGACGACAAATCACGCTCCTATTGACACCAAAATGCCGGGATACCTGGGACTGATTTCTTCCCGCTTTTATCATTCCTACAGCTATCTGCATTTCATCAGCAGTCAAATGGAGTCGTTCTATGACATAAAAAATGTTATCTCAAAATGATAAAAGTGAGATATTATACCAAATTTATCAAGCAACGAAAGCACATGAAATCGGGAAAAAATAATTAGCTTTTATTTTAATGAAAACAAAACACAATCGAAAAGATTCTATTTTTAAAATCATCCAGTGTATGTTTCCGAGAACAAAGAGATTGTACACCAATCTACTACGTTGTTAGGAAAAAAATAAAGTATCGCATTTTCTGTAAATGATGCGTATTGCTTAGACTTGTTTGATGATATTTGATATTTGTGTGTATTTGAGACATGTAAAATTTGTGGTACGCATATACAACATATGGTAGCACAAATATGTGACATCGAAGGAACACCAAAACTCTCTGACGTGACAAGTGACATCAAAACTAATTATTAAAACGACGCAAATTCCGATAATTATCGGAATTTCCGTCGAAAAATACATTGACTTCTTGTACAAATCTCCATGAATAAAATACAAATAAAAAGAAACGAGTAAAACCTTTTTTGATGTTCCTGATAAAAGAGGTATTTTGAGTTGTGCCACACTTTATCTAGCAATATGCTGCATCAGCTTCAAAAATATGTTACCGACCTGCCTACTCAGTTAAATTCAAAAGAATATGATACCTCGATATGCTCATGACTGTTCCTACGTCACAATGTCGAAAAAACTCAAGTTCAAAAAGCTATACCTACTTAACGTACGTTATTGTATATATACCTACAGTGGTACGGGATCCGTACCTTGAATGTTTTATCACGACAGGCAGGTCGGTCCTCCTTCGAGAGATGATAAATTATTTGTCTACGTTGAGCCCACGATTGTCTTTGCTCGTCCGTTTATTATTTTGCAGAATCAACAACTTCTGGATTTGTGAATTTATTATTATCTCTTTATAGGATTGGTAGATAATGTATATCTGTTCATTAAAATAAATACCACCGACCATAAAAAGCATATTTATTTAATATACTAGCTGACCAGACAGACATTGTCTTGTCAATCATCAGCCAAGCCTTTTGCCTACTATGTTGGGATCGGCTTCCAGTCTAACCGGATGCAGCTGAATACCAGTATTTTACAGTATCTGACCTCCACAACCCAGTTACTGGGAAATACGATACTCCTTGGTAAGACTGGTTATCAGACTTTCGGGCTTCTGACGACCCGTAACGACTGTCAAAGAGCCGCGAATGACAGCCGGGACCAACGGCTTAAGAGGCCGTATTACAGAAGTGATTTTACAGTTAAAATACTGTATTTCTATAAGTTTTAATACGCAACTTGAAAGATCTGTTGTTTTAAAAGGATTTTTATTGCCAAATTCTTTTAATCTTTTGCATTTTTTTTCAGGAAATTGATTGGTTTTGTAACGAAGTTTATTTTTGTTGTTTTAATTTGATGAACTTTAAACGTTCTAAGTAGCCGAAACCCAAAGCAATTCTTTGTCATATTTCTCTCAAATTTGACTAAGTTAAATATTTTTTTACTCAAAAAATTCATATGAAAGTTGTAAAACGTGATCCATTAAATATATAGGGGACTTTTACGAGAATACATTGTAATTTTTTCATACCTTTAGACGTCAAAACGATTCGTAAATATGTGATATTCTAAACCTCTTGCAGTAAAAATTCACAAAACAGTCGTCGGTTTTAGGTCGATTAGTCAAAATTACATAATAAAAATAAAAAGTAACTCACTTAATAGATCATAATTGAAATGATCTTTCATGATGTACATTAAAACTTATAGAAATACAGTACTGTAACTGTAAAATCACATAAATCAGTGAAATCGGCAAAATTTCGTATACGGCCTCTTAACGTGCTTGAGGCACGGAGGGGTTCTGGTGTGGTTATGGCTAGTTTACATGGTGCTAGCTAGCGAGCGAGTCAGCTTACCGAGTAGGTGCAGTGCAGCAACTCGCATTGTGTGGACGTGTCATACGAGTTACACGCACTTGCAAATTGCACAGTAGCTCGCATCCGACTAACTTCAACATTTTTTGTTTTCATTTGCCTGCTCGCCTTCCCCTATCACTAGCATCGTTCGGCTAACTGCTTTCGGCAGTAGCTCGCCAGTCGCCAGTCAGTCGAATCTCTAATCGAATTTTTTTTTTTCTTTATAAGCATAATTTCTACTATTGTCAGTGATGGTCTTATCACAGTTTTTTTATTAAACCACGTTGACTCGACATTGCGATCCCAGTACCACTCCAGCACACAACTCTCAAGAGACTAGGCAGCTACTCTCATAATGAAAACAGCCAAGGCAAGCCGAGCTATTCAGATACGAGTACACAATGCGAGCAGTTGTCTACTGTCTAGTCAGCAGCTCGCACTGTGTAAACCGGCCATTAAGAATAGCTCATGCATGCCATAGTAGAAATTGTTAGCCTGCAGTCAGCAAGTTGATAGTGCTGCTGACCACCAAACAGTGGACTTTAGGCCTGTTTAGATACAAGTAATATCGCTGCCGCGCTCGGTAGCGATACAAGGTCCAAAGTGACAACTAGAAGGCGGACTAGCCGGCTTAGCACGAGCACCGTAGAGAAGCGTCTTGTCGACGGAAGAGTAGACAAAAATGACGTTACCGTGTAGACAGTACGACGCCAACAAAGTAGAAAGAGTCAACTGCACTTTACGAAATTCACTTTTTTACATAAATCGACTCAGAATTCTTTGTTTTTCCATAGAATTTCTTTTTTCTGTTTAATTCTCAATTTTTACAAATAATAAGTCACGCATATAAATACAACTGCAGAGGCGAGCCCGTAGCGCCGGAGAAGATGCGATTCTCAAAGTGTTTTATATGGAATTTTTTACTTTTTGTATGGAAAATATGAAAAATTATTACCTACATGTAAAGTTTTAGCGCTAGGATACACCGTTTTAGAGATATAAGCAAAAGAAGAGGGAAAAAGAAAATGATTTTGTAGATAACCGTATATACTTTGCGGCCGTCGAGTAGAAAGTTTTCTACGTCTTTAGCATGGCGATTACAAAATCAAATTGTCTTCACTACCCTAGTCAACTTTCTTCCGAAATAGTCTACATAAAAAAGGACCTAGACAAAGATTGCTAAAAATGAAAAACATAATGACGAATTGTAGAAGGGTTTCTACTTCGCTTTGTATAGAAATGGTTGTCTACTCTTCGTAGAGATAGAGAAGCGGTCATGCTAAGCCCACTGTTCTGGTTAGTCACTTTGGACCTTACATCACTACCGAGCGCGACAGCAATATCGCTTATATCTGAATCGGAATTATTTATATTTTAACTACTGCAGTAAATAACTACAATCAAATTAAAACGGTTTAGTTTGCCGCTGATTCAGTCCATAAACACTACGTACACATAGCAGTTAATTGTCTGACCATAATTGGATTATTTGCATAAATTAAGCAACATTTAGTCGCTCATATATTTCGTTGCTGTCCTATTTATTTATGATCCCAATCAAATATATTGGGAAATCAATTTTGTAATGGGAATGTGGACGTTTATTGGTAATATTTAGTATGATTCATATTATTACAAAAATAACCGGGTATGTTAATAACTTCTACAAGTTGACGTACCCGGCTATTTTTGTATTAATACCCACACAAAAATATCCGGTCAATTTCCAAGAAAAGAATATAATATAGAACACATATTTTCTGAAACGACCATTCCATTATAGAGAAATAAACACGAGCATCCTTTATTTTTTGTAGTATTTCCATTTCAGCATTAATTTATTGGTATAAGAAGACCTCTATCACATACAGAAAAAGATACCATTTCTATCAAGTCCAGGATATCATACTATGTTCTTACTCCACCATAACGTCTATATCTCTATGTATGTTATTGTGTCTGGTTTCCGCATTTAGTCCTTCAAGTGGACCATTGTACAGACGCCAGCACATCAAGCTACTACAATCTGTCAAATATCTTTAATAGATTTTCAACTTTATCACTAAAGCATTAGGTTCGAGGTTGATTGGTAAAATTTTACCGTTTCGGGTAGCTTATGTGCTGGCGTCTGTACGTGAAACCATAACGTATTCAAATCAAACCATCAATCAATCACTTTTGAAGTGAAGGGGTCGGTCAGTCAGAAAGATGAAGCTGGTTGTCCATTCATTCCAAAGCATCCTACGAAAAAGAACGGACAAGAAACTCCGCGGACACTCTGTAAATCCAAATATTGTTTATATCATTCATGTTGAAATTATACATGTGATAACGTTGTAGAACGACGTGCAAGTTAAACGCGTCTGCTATAAAAAGATTAAAAAAAAAAACAAACATAATAAATTATAACAAGCCGTGACAGTTAAGAGAAGACCAGTCCCAACTGACGGCGCCCGTTCACGAACATGACGCATGGATCAGCACTATTCAGCTCAACCATTATGATGCGAGCTAAATGATCCAACAGACGCGCGTCATCATGAGCGAGACATTTGAGTGAGCATGACATTCTCTCAGCCGCCTCAGCAGCCGCTTATTCAAATTGAATGTACCCAGCTTTATAGGCAACACTCACTAGACCTTTTCTTTGTAGTATTGATCTTTTTTTAAAGACTTTTCTTCATTTGAAAAGACTAAACCAGCAGCAAGATCTTGTGATAAACAGGGGCAGTGGAGTAACAAATGCACTAAGTTACCTACCCCTGCCCTGTTATCATCTGCGGTCCGCACCCCACCGCGGTTAACATGTATATTTATGGCCTGTCTTATTATAAGGCGACGGCTATATTTCCTGGCTGTCGGCTTGCGGTACGCTTCATAATAGTTTTTAGTGTCCGTCTAGCATTTTATGTTGGTGTTGCAACATTTTACAACTGATTCAAGTTTTCCTGACTGAATTTATAATGCTGATGCTATAATAAACTTTAGGGATGTCAATTTTGGCTGACATTAGAATTGTTTAAATTTTATTGTTCCAAAGGTAAAAGACCCTTCAATTATAATTTCATTTACCAAATTCCTTCTTAAATTAAATGATTATCTAACGGATTATACAAATTAATACAAAATACAATACAATCTTAGTTCGAGGTGTTTTTTTAACTTGGCATGGTGGGTCTAAGGCACAAGGTACCATGTGAACTTTATAAGCCTATCATGCCAACAAGCCGCAAGTGGACATCAATATTTTATTTATGAACTAGTTGCTTTTTCCTGCAGCTTCCTCCTCGTGAAGGTCGAAATTATCCCACGGGAACATATTACCCGGGATAAAAAGTATCCTATATCCTTAACCTAGGTCACCCTTGTGCCAATTTAATCCAAATCCGCGAAAAGATAACAGACAGACAGACTTACTTATAAGTCTCCATCCCGTGGGAATATTGGGATAAAAAGTATTCTATGTCCTCACCCAGGTCATGGTCTACCCGTGTCTCAAGTTTCATACAAATCCATTCAGCCATTCTAGCGTGAAAGCGTAAATAACAAACAAACTCACTGTCGCAGTTAGGAGTAGGATTACAACAAGATACACTCGCACCGCTGCCATTCATACAAACTAGCTGATCTTTTCACAGCAGCACGAGCTGTTGCTCATGTAGCTCATGGCGACAGGAGAAAAGAAAAATGTAAAATGTACGGAATAATGTAATGTTCCTTTTAAAGTTTGATTTTATACCCTAGTTTTCTTTATATCTCTCGTTAATGCGTAGCGCTCAAATTGAATTTTATTACAAAGGGATTTATGTTTGTTTTATAGCGCGCCATAAAAGCTGGTCGGAATGGTTTTTATTAAAATAATCTGGGTTTTCTTATTGCTGGGACAGTACAGATACACGGACTGCACGTACTTTACTTGAATATGGTTAAATCACCCACTAATAGGTTTTATTATTAGAGAAGAATTTCATATCAAACACAACCCTTTTCGTTGACCCGCGAGATTAGTCCCATTTCTGGGTATACCCTGCCTTAATCAGTACGTACCTCTCGTGATCCCGGCCTATTCCGACCCAAATCATAACTATGGATGATAATACAACTATGATTACTTAATATGATAGAGGTAGCAAGTGAGCCAAATTAGGTCCACTACACGTAATATACGTATAAAATACCGAGTAATTTCCTTAGAGATGAAAGCGAAAATGATTCAAGAAATATTAAAGGTGCTCTCGTAATAGTAAATAACCTTTTGTGTGAGGATACCTTTATCTCAGTCGACCTCGCACTCTGCTTTTTTATATATATGTAGATGTTCATTTATGTGGAGTCTAACATAAAATATATTTAAGTATTCACCCACGACGCTTTACGTATGGAGACGAGAATATATTTTTGTGAAAGAAACTTGGTTTTTGTTTAGGGCTTTGAGGTTTAATAGTAAGGGGTAAATGGTAAACCCTTGGGTCATGCTATAATAGTATGATTGTAATATCTGCTTCAGAAGCTTTTATTTATATGGCTTTTTTCACGGCCAATTTTGTTTATAGGGATTTTCGATTAGGTATATGGGTTATTCATACATCGAAAACTAAACTGAAAAATCATTTTCTGGTGTAGAACTAAAACTCAAAGTCGCCTATGATATCAAAGGAGGTCATTGAAAAGCATCGTGTAACCTGTTTTGTAAGACTAACCTGGTTTTGATACAAATTCTGAAACCGAAACCAAGTCATCAAAAATGACACAGTCGAGTTTATGTTGAATATTTTTTTTCAACGGAAAGACTTAGAAGAGACTTCAATTTACAATAAATAGTTTTCCTTGAATGTCAGTAAGCAAAAGAAGTTAGGTACCTACTTTTAGTAATTTAATAATTTATAATTTCTATGTAGGTAGGTTCTTTCAATTCAAATAACTTGGCTTAGGAAACTTAACCTAATCTTAACTTAATCTTTTATATGCCCATAAAAACATTAAATTGTTTAAAAAATACAGTGATATCCACAATATAAATACTAGGAACAAACACAAATTTGTTGTACCTCCAACAAGGCTCAAGAAAATAGGTCGCTCATTCAGGTGTCAATGTATACGCTTTTATAATAAACTTCCAAGCCACGTTCAAGATCCGAGCCTTAATAACTTCAAATCATTCATTAAACGCAAGTTGTGTCAGAAAGCTTATTATACCGTTAAAGATTATATTGAGGACAAAAAGGCTTGGGATTGAACTGCTCCAAATTTTATTTTATTGTTTTATTTTTGCATACTGAATGTTGACATGACTATTTACTTTGTACAGTATTATATTATTTTAATTTATTGTGAATGTGAAGACTATGTAGGTCATTGCTTTTTTTGTTTGTTTTATTTTTTCTCTCAGTTATTTTTAATTATCGTCTGGCAGTTTGAGTAATTTATGCGGCCTACCCCAATGTCCTTTCTTTGGTATTGTTCGTCGAATCGTTGAGCTCCTTAAGTTCTGAGTTGAGCTGCGCGATTACTGACAAATGCGTGCACTGACTGGACAGGTCCTCTCAATCTGTGTGGTTCTTTCCTCAAAAGACCATTTCAGACACCAATCTACATGGTCTTCATATGAAGTGACCAAGATTATGTCTGGACTTTATAAGAGACTGTGACCTCTGAGTTTGTTTCGGCCTTTCTTCTCAGAGTAGTCAGATAGGAAACGCCGACCTCATCTAGTTTAAAAAAAAAAAAACATGATTGACTTGTAAAAGTGTTTGTACAAACCTACTTACAGAAATAAAAATCATTTATCATTTATCATTTAACACGCCATGGATGGACACAGACAGATAACATCATTGCTAACGACCGAATCCGGTCCGTATGAAAAAATGGAACCCTTATAGGATCACTCGTGTGTCTGTCTGTCTGTCCGCCTGTCACAGCTGATTTGCTCTGAATCTTCTGGACCGATTAAGTTGAAATTCGGTACTCATATGAACTTCTGTGACCCAGACACGAACGTGTAACTTAATTTATAAATTTTGAATATGGATTTCACTTTTGGAAAATTAGAAAAATAAAAAAAAAAGTTTTGTAAACTGTACCGTGTGACATATCAAATGAAAGGGCTTGATATGTGGATCTCAAATATTTTTTAGAATTTTAGAATAAACTGTTTTAAAGAAGTCAAAGAAAATTGATGAAAATTGACCATTACCTTAACTCCAAAACTGCTGAGCCTAAAATTTTGAAAAAAAAAAAAAAAAACTCAGAGACTATACTTATAGATTACAGGAACATTTATAAGAAGACTATGGTCTTACAATATCATCGTAAATCACTATGCAGTTGGAACGTATTGGGGAACATGTTTATCAACTACAATGTTAAGTTTGTTCTTGGGATTCATCGGATAAGTATTCATCCTAACTACGGAACCCTTCATTGTGCGTGGTCCGACAAGCACTTGGCCGGTTTTTATTGTTCTCAGAGCTCTTACGAGAAAAGATAAATAATACAAAACTGCTCACTCCGTAACAAAACAGCAAAATCAATTTAAATAAAAGTTAAAATTATTACAATTACAGTCGAGTACATACCAGCGTCTTGACGGACGTCGGGCGGACGTAGCTTCAGCACATCACACGCCAACTTGCCACGGCTTGATTTATTAATGTAGTGCCGGATAGAGTTACTGTATCTGTAGACAAACAATGCGGCTTTAAATTGCTTTTAAATACGGTATAGTATCGAAGTGTTTAATTAACAATCTTGGCGCAAATTCTTTGAGAGTATCTCTCGTGAAAGTTTAATTCGTATTTAGTAAGTGAGTAAGTTTATAAATAGGTCTTTGAACTAAGATGCTTAAGTTTATGTTACGAAAGAAATAATGGAAGAAAATACGTTTCTTTGTAGCAAACATGGCGCAAAAAAGAACACAAACATAAAAAGAACAAAGACTTCATCACTCCAACCTTAAAAAAAAAAAAAACGACTTCCAAATTAAGATTAAGAGAGAAATACACGCACACATTCAAGCATCTCAAGGCCAAAACTGAACCTGAAATTGTGTCCCCACTGGCGACACACAGCCGGCTCCCCCACAAAGACAAGCCATTCAATTTATTAATTGTCGAAAATTAAAAGGCTGTAATTTAGACCGTTTTGTTTGATGTACAACCACATCGCCCCACCGGGTGGGACACGAGAGCCTACCAATTACACCCACTGGGGACTGAATAACGAACTGAAATTATTTTCCTCGAGCTCGCCTTTTACTTGAAACCTCTACTAATTGCTTACCTACATATATATGGTAAAACGTACGGAAAAATGTTCGCGCGGTCTTAATTAATTTCTCTGTAGGACTTACATACATAGATACCTATAAAAATACCTTCATGAATGCTTTTTCTGATGAAAGAAGTTACTGTATAGTGGTTAGTAGGGGGTGGGGCAGCACCAACAGCATCTTGTCTATGGTAGCAAGCAGGCTAGATTGTGTGTGTGTGAAGCACTGCTGCAAGGTATCGGCTGCGCCTGTCACCTTGCAGCAGTGATGTCACAAAGTGTTCCTGTGTTAATGTTTTACTAACACAGTTTGTAAGTATATTGTTACTAACACTATGAGTCTTGTTACTTGAATTAAATGATTATTATTATTATATACTTACGGCCGTTTTTGTAATATTTACAAATACCATTTCATTAAGTTAAAATTATCTATGTGCATTCCATTTGTATTTTTATTTAACAGTTTATAAGATGAGACATTTTTTTGGAAAGACATCACAATTTTAAAATCTATCACTATTGATGTCTACGTATGTATGTCTGTGCCTACAAATACTACCTGTATTCACCAACATTCAAACCACCGGTTAGGTATTTAAACGGTTGTTTTATGTCTTTGGAAGGAAGTTTGATATAAACCAACTGTTTAAAATTTAACCAGCAAATTTAATGTTGGTGAACACAGCCCTTAGTATTAGGTAAAAATACCTGAAAAGTTACAAAAAGGTAGCAGTTTTTCATCCCGAATTTTTTCATCAATTTCACCGTTAAATGCATACATCGCACGCAGGTACAATGCATCGTAAATCAAAATGTAATTTCGATTCGATCAAATGTTTAGAGAATGGCATGACGGTGCAATCTGTTCGTTCGTCCTGAATTCGATTGCTATCCTCGCAATATTAAATTGCGCCGTTAAAATAAAGTATTTATTGAGAAAATACACTTGATATTATTGGTTGTTATTGTTCATTAAATAGGAATACGTGAATAATTTGTGTCCGTATGGATTTAGGAGCCATGTCTAATATTTAAACGCGGATAGGTACAACCAATAGTTAGTAGTAAATTAGCTGAATTTGTAGGCCTGATCCTGGAATTTATAGTAAAACCCTAAAAAAGGCACAGGACGTTTAAGGTCCCTCGTGCATAATTATATTTGATATCATTGCTCATATTTTTTTTAATTAAATATTTTAATAATCAATCGCAAATGTATTTTATTAAGGGCCCTATTCTATTTCGACTAAATTTTTGCGTAAATTGCCCAAGTTTGTTTTTCTTATTCTGAGAAACTGAAAGACTTCGACAACTTTGACTTAGTGAGTGGAGAATAGTTATTAGTAGGTATAGTTCATAGCGGCCTAGCGTTTCGCAATTTGTTTTTATCTATGTATGTAAAGCCTAAACTCCGAATCAAGTTTTTCATAAAATGCGGGCCAGCATTTTTTGAGCTCATGGATTAAACTACTTACTTACATAAGAAAATGAAATGAAAACTGTATAATAATATCTTCTAAATAGTGGATTAGTCCATAGCGGCCTCAGAATTTTGAAATATGTATGGAATATCTATCGGGTGTTTTTTTTGGAGGGGAGAACTTGAAATTGAAATAAAACACAGAAACATTTTTTAACAAACAGTTTTTAATATCCATGAAATTGGCTTTATTTGACAGATAATTTTATGCCGTTAATATTTGAACATGATTCCGGACACGTGGCCGCCGTGGCAGACACCACGCCTAGTTGTCAAACGACTAATTTTACGAAATCTGGCCTCCTCGTTGTGCGATTTCAAGCTATTACTTTATTTTCTCTGGGGATATGTAAAGTCGCATGTCTATTCCGATAAACCAGTAACAATTGAGTACTTGGATGCCAACATTCGATGCATTATTGTCTAAATACAACCCGATTTACTGCGAAGAGTGTCGGATTCGACCTCCAGATTACGCCATGTACGCATCAGCAGTACGTAAAATTTATTCAAACGTTAGTTCAAAAGAAATTAAAATTGCATACTTTAAACAAAACAAACTCAAAATAGGCGTAATTACAACGGCCAAATTGCTAAATAATGTGATGCGTCGCCGTGCTTCAATATACTTAATCTGTCAAAACGCAATTTTGTGATAGGCCTCTTAATGAAAAAAAATCCATTAAACATAAATTTAAAACATTTTGCGTCAAAATATTCCCAACATACACTATATTTATATGTATTCATTTAAAAATACCCAACAAAAAAAATGGAGTGCCAAAAATTTGATTCCACATGTAAGGAAGTCCTATCTATAGAAAGAACCAACTCTGTTTAGTTTTAATGGGATGTTTTGAGTGCGAATATGTAAATAAAGCAAGTTTCAGATGAACATTTGAATATGACAAAGTTTGAAGGCGACGGCCCGGCCGACGTTTCTTGACGACGAACTTTTATTGTGATTTTATTCGGAAGAATGAAGAGCTATAGGAAATCCGTGTTTTACACCAACTTAGAAGCTAAGTTAAAGTGTCTTGTTGTATTTGTTTTACTATTCTATTGGTTTTTTACAAGCTTTTTTTAGTTTCACCTGTCCAGGTGTCTCTCTGTTTGTCTGTCTCTCTGTAATCGAATATTGCAAGTTTTTGAGCCACTTCCTAGTTTCCGATTGAGCTAAAATCTTACATGCATATGTAAATTGGATGACAATGCTATATTATTATGACATGGAGCAGATCTGATGATGGAGCCGGAAGGCAGCCATGAGAACTCAGTAATAAAACGACACAACCCTGTCTAGTTTGGGCTCGTGTGATTTGTGTTGATAAGGACTCTGTCCCAGATGATATCCAGATTAATAAAAGCATTTTTTTTTTCTAGTAATACACTTGTTTTCTGTAAGGCTAATTTTCATTCGTCGATAGGGCTCGTATACGGGGTGCGGGAGATTTCTGTAACGCAAGCCATAGAGCCCGTATGTAGGGAACCGTTTTCATTAGTCGACTGGGAATGATTGCGGTATACAGAGAACCTGCACCGCTCGTTTGGCAGTTGCTTTGAAAGGCTTATTTTTATTGGTAATTTTCATTGAGTGAGAGTCTCCGTACGCTTTTTACCAACCTCGCAGACGGTGTACCGTTATCGACTTATGACTTTCATTATTCATTACGCCGCCTGCGGGGAATCCCCGCATGCTGTATATCGATCAAGTTATCGACTAATGAAAAATGAGCCAGTATTCTGTAGCAGTTATTTTTATAAGTAGTTAAGAATACATATTATTCATACTATGGTCCAGCGAGCGAGTAGTTTATTTTCCAGTCCTTACCTAGGTACATCATGTGCTTCGAAAACAGCAGCATTTTACTAAGTTTAGAAAAAGAAACTTAGAATGAGTTAAAGCAGAATATGAGCCGCCTACGTAATATGCTAACAGGCGCGCATAATATTAGCCCTTGAGTAAATATAAGTGCCTGACAAACAAGTAAAATCAAATATTTACTGTCTGCCTACTTAAAAGATAAAACGAACTGATCCTTTTTGAAGAAAATATGAAAATAGGAACTTTCCCTCGGCCGCATTATGTTGTTTTATTCAGTCCTTCTGGAAAACCTTCGAAATCATAGGTAATGGAAAGAAAACATTACATTGGATATAAACTTTTAGCAATGGCTGATGTTGGCAAAATATTTATGCAGGATGTAGGTAGTCGTTAAATGAGGGTGTGCGTGTCGATACATTTTAAATTAACTGTAGTGTCCCAAAGGCACAAGTACAACATTATTTCATATATTAAAGTGCGCCGCTTTCAGAATATTAATAAATTCCCCACCCCCGCCACTCCACGCGCGGTTTCCCGGTAGTTATCACAAGTTACAGAGATATAGATAAAGTTGTCTACAGGGTTGAGACGCGAAAATTAGAGTAAGAAGTAGGTCAAAGTCGAGCCGGGGTCGACGTCCCGCGGCGTCGGGCGTCTAATAATTACGTAACGACGATGTCGCGACGACTCCGCGCTACTATATTCTGTGGTCTATATCACACAGAATTAGGTTCAAACTTTCTCGCCACGTGGCTCTGACATCCTGATAAATCTCGCATTATTACTGTCTGCAAGTTTTCCTCGTAATGTAAAGCTGCGACGGAAGGATAAACTTAATCCTTTCACAATACAAATGTCAGACAGTTCGCAGCTTTATGTGGGAGCACTTAAATATTATATTATTTACGAGTATTTGTGATTGACTTACGTCTGGCTGGAGTCTATGAGTGTGCACTTCAGCAATGTTTCACACTTGAACCCTTTCTCCGTCTCCACTAACTCGATGATCTCTGAGGAAAGGAAGATTTGTAATTAATTAATATACTACTGGTTTCATTGAATCGTAAAGCAATTACATTTAAGACGTAGATATATGGCAACGGCCTTGAGTGCTTGTTAGCTTGCGTGTTCTGTGCTGAGCTCACACAACGCGCCATACGTCCACCCAGTAGTAGGACTCGCCCATTAAGGAGCGCTGTCCCAAATTTGACGCATTATTAATATATTATAAATAGGAAGAAAAAAAAAAGAAGGTATAATATGTATTAAAACTCGTACACTAAAAGATAAATAATTAAATTATCTTTCAAATGGTGAAGGAAGGGTGAATAAAAATACGTTTGATAGTTATTGGGAGATTCTCAGTTTTATATCCGCGTTAGACATAAATTTGCAAATATGCACTATGTATTAGAAACATAATATAAAATATTCACATTTTATGTTATTAAGAAAATGCTCTAATTTAACCTTTTTTCTAAATTATTAATACTACTCGTTTAGACGTGATGTTCAGTTTAGAATTATTAAAAGTCGGTTATCGTCGCCTCAAAACATCAAACATCGCCTCGTTGACACACGTCGGGTACTTCATCAAATTATTTCAATTTGTTGAGGGCGCATTACACCCGACGGATTACTTTACTCCTACCTCCATAGGATAGAGAGTTGCACCTCGTCTGAATAATTGATGTGCGGATGTAGATACGTGTCCACGCTGTACCTATTCACGGCTATTAAATCAATGGCCAGTTTCGTACGCCACCAGATTCCATTTATATTTTCGGGCGTGCGCAATAAAATCAATACTGTGAACTTTCCAAGAGTACAGTGACCTAGTCATGCGCTCACTCTGAATAAGGCCACACGTTGCATAAAGTATTTGTGACGTAAAATATACAAGCGTGTCATGAGAGAATCGTCCAATTAGTACCTGTAAGCGTTTGTCGAGGAGGATGTTAAAGCTTGTCTCATTTGAATATCGCAGGTAACAAATAAGTCCCCTTCTCTCGTGCTACTCGGCTGTAATTACACTAAACAAGTCCTTGTCTTACAAGGTTTTGGAGCTCTTACAAATCTACATAAAGCGTGTCGTCCTAAGCTAACAACTGAGGGATCTGCATGGAGGCAGAACTGACCATCACAGCTCGGCAGGAGGATGCCTTATAATTTGGAAACTTTATGAGTTGTTCCCTGCGAACTCAGCTCATTATACCTCTGAATTAGGGAAGATATTGTCGAAGTTAGCAGGTTTGAGTTTACTTACCTAAAGAGTATAATACCTGATATTATGGTCAATTTTACGTCTCGTAGATTATATTTAGGTAAAGACTAGGAACTCGAGATACTAATCCTTTTTTCCACAGTCTTGTGAAAATACTACTAAAAATGGCTTTGGCTTTCATTTATTTCAGCAAAGTCACAGATACCGATATAAAAATACAAACAGTTCAGTTCACAAACAAATACGACACGTTTTCCGGAATAGAACATCGTATAGATCGTTACAGTATTCAGAACAGACTACACAGCTAAAGCCTACCACTTGAAAAGCGATAAAAATCCATTTTGAATGCGCATATTTTCCTGCAAGCCGACGTCCCGCGCGGGCTCGAGACAAAGGCCTGTGAAATTACAGTCTTGCTTTTAAATGCGAGAATGAATCACAATGTCTCATCCCCTCAAAGCTTTACGAGCTTGTGGAAAACTGCGCTGAGTCTCTGCTGTTCTTGAATACACAAGCTGTGATTGTATCTATTAAAATAGAACCCGTGAATGAATTAAATAATTAACCTTCGTGGCTTTTACAGTCATCTAGAGCGACTTCCTAATTTTATCGAGCTATGAACTCCCGAATAAAGCATTCGGATCGACAATCACGATATCATACACCCGGTCTGAGCAATGCAATAAGTACATACCATGTTAAAACACCCTTCGCTGCAGTAAACTTTAGCGATAAATCTCCCAAGAGAACAACGACTCAGTCGAGCACAGAATAGTTTCAGTGTCCCGGGAGCGAAATTAAAACTAATCGTAACTGAATCTGCGCGACGCGCGACGTAACACTAAGTAGCGCCGCGCGATTGGAATACACAGCGCACGCGCACGCTTCAATGTATTTACATTGAAGCGAAAAAACGAATGAAAGAAACGAAACACGTTTAAAAAGTCCATTAGTTGCGAACACACAAGAGTTTTTGCCCCGAACCGGTCACAGCGAGAATTTAAAAATGCACCAGCTCGCTTTGAATGTCGGCATCTTTTCATTTGTAGGATGTGTTGCCGCAAGACAAAACCTCGGGGAATTACACTCTTGTTCCTCAAATACGAGCACGGAGCGCAATATCTTTCCCTTTGAAAACTAGGGAAACTCATAAACATACGGCTTGAATGTTACGTTTGCATTTCTCTTTTTGCGTGCCATGTGAGAAATTTTTTGCATGCCCTTTAATTATTATGAATAAGCAGCCAGGAAACACCACGTCGTTATTTTAACAAAGTTTAAATTTATTAAAACAATGGTTACTTATAAAATCAATCTACCCAGCCTTTTTCCCAACTATATTGGGGTCGTCTTCCAGTCTAACCTGATGCAGCTAAATACCAAAAGTTTACATGGAACGACTGCCTATCTGACCTCCACAACCCAGTTACTGGGTAACACGATACCGTTTGCTAAGACTGATTGTCAGACTTTTGGGCTTCTACCCGTAACGACTGTCAAGGACCTGCGAATGACAGCCGGGACGAACGCCTTATCGACTAACGTGCTTTCAGAGGCACGGAGAGGTCTCGATATATAATGGATGGTCACCCAACCACAACCGTCCGCGGCAAGCGTAGCTTAACCTTCAATCGACCTGTGCGGTTGTTATCATTTAGCCACGAGCCCCTCTCAGAGGTTTCTTGTAATTAATTTTTATTCGATCTAAGCAGGAATAACTCGTTTAATCAACGATTGCGGTCCCCTATAATGATTCCCCCTCCCAAGCCTGTTGTATCGTATCGTGTAACTAATGATACTGGCGGCCGTCCTAAGTCTGAAAAGAAACGTCGCCGTACCGTTTTCATCTCTCATTTGTTCCGTGACCGTGGAGACAGCAAGCAATGGAGACAAAGTAGAGCGAAATTGCGGGGACGTCGCTAATGCCACGGGCGGGTCGAGGTTGCCCCTCTATTGTACTTTATGTCGCACAAACAAGATGTTTGATGAACCCACATTACGAGCAGCGGATCGAATTAGGCCGGTAATTTATCGTATTGTGGTTGTGACCGCATTGAAAAAGCTGCCGACTCAGACGGAGCTTATTACTTCGCCCCGGTCGGTCGGCCGTAATTGAAATTTATTCTACATAAAACTAAATCACCATATAAATAAATTGGCAGTCAATGTTTTGCGAGTTTCGTGAAGAAAACGCAGACCGAGCAGATAAACGGTAAATCAGAATTTTCACTTTACTGAAACTTGGGGGAAATAAAGTTAAAAGATGTTTTCGATGTTGGAACTCTAGCTGAGGCCGCGCGATGATGATATAGCGAAATTTTAGCTAAGTTTGTACCAAAATGTTAACTTACCAATATTTTGAGTCTCCGCTGATAGGATTTTGGTGACGTTAATAGCCAAAGTTGCGCTGTGAACGACAAAGTTCGTCTTATTAAAATAGGCCTTCAAGGATAATATTGACAAGAATATACATTGCACCTTCGGTAAGACAAGGCCATAAATGTCAAAATTTCATACAGTCGGTTAAATATGTCAAACTGCTTTAAAAATACCATTTTATCTGAAATCACAAAAGTATAGGGCTTATTTCATGCAAAGATCAATCATTTCAAGGTGGAAAGATGGTATGAGCAGAATAATACGGTATTTAATGTAAAAAAAAAAATCTTAAAGTAGCTCTCCTGTAAAATCATAAAAGTGCAGTTGTGCCCTTGTCTTACCGAAGGTGCGATATATCTAATGGCCGTGGTTGCCCAAATTAAAGATATTGTTGAAGGCCTTCTTCTATTAATAAGACAGTTTGCCTAAATCATTTATTTTCAGCAAGTTAATTGTGAGTTGGCCAACATTTTATTTTGACAAGACAGACAATCTACGTAGGTAGTTCTATGTTTTCATCATTGAACAATTACTCTGAGGTTTATTTTCGTATTTGGAAATAATAAAAGAGGAGACTTTCATTGATTTTAAACGCTGCTTGTGATGAAAATCTAAAAAGATGCCTATTTAAACTATGTTTAAGAGCGCCTATATCGCGCGAGGCTGGCATGTGCAAAATGTCATTATAGACAATATCGTCAATTTTTATTAGTAAATACCAAAATAACTGTAAAAATAGCATACGTACATATAAATAACAATGATCTAGACAGTCTATTTAAAAAAATAGCTATTAGATTTAAATGTATTAAAATAATCACGAAAAACCTGTAGAAATGCGACGTTGCCAGCCCGCGCGGGAAAAGCTATCTTAACATAATATTAAATAAAATAAACGATATTCTAGATTAAAACAAAGTCAACCAAGTAAACAAGAAACATACCTGTTTAAACCTTCCTTCGTTCGCGTGTTGTCGCGATATAAACAGTGGATGTAGAGTTTTTTGTCATCGCGTAACATCAGCCATATGTTGTCATAGTCTTTGTTCACCAGACCTGTACAAAACATTATGTTAAAATATGTTTATCTAATATATTTACCTTTAAAATAGAACATACAAGACATTGAGTTTTGGAAAAAAAAAACGGTTTTGTTACGTCACAGAATACCTAAAGTATATTTTTAAAACTTTATGTGTGAAATTAGCCCGGTTACTGAACGTGGTTCCTGTATATCCTATAAGGATAGACACATGCTGCGTTCTGATACATGCCATGTATACGCCTATGTTTCACCTACATTAACGGCCCATGTTATCTATATGGGGCAAGCCAGTTTCCATGAACCGGGCACAAAGCTTGACTTCGTGGTGCCACTGAGGATTTCCTTGGTAGCAGACCCGCCAGACGTTGTCCTGTCCTAATTTCATCACCTAGCTGTATGAAATAAACTTTAGTACCTATTCCCATACCTACCAAATATACATAAAAAAATCCATAAAAATCGGTCGAGCCGTTTCGGAGGAGTGCGACCACAAACATCGTGACATGAGATTTATATACAGTATGTTAACCAACAGAGGGCGTTCCCGTTAACCCGCAATAGTATAGCATCCATACATGCTAAAAAAAATATTACCATTCGAAAACAAAATGGTTTTTATTTTTTTTTAATATTAAAATATTCACTAAAAATGCTAAAAATATTCAAAAAAATATAAAAATATTCACTAAAAATAAAAACTAAATTGCGATGTTTCCGTCCTTCAAGTACGCGTGTACAGAGTGTTTCTTTTACGTATCAATTTAACATTTTTAGTGAATATTTTAATATTAAAAAAAATAAAAACTATTTTGTTTTCGAATGGTAATATTTTTTTTAGCATGTATGGATGCTATACTATTGCGGGTTAACGGGAACGCCCTCTGTTGGTTAACATACTGTATATATATATAGGTAGATTATATGAATCGAACGTCATTGTCACTTTCACTTTGACATTTTTTTGACATTGTCATTGTCACTTTGCTCGACCCGTGGTTCGTAACCCATGCTCAAAGGTCGTATTGTCACTGCAAGACCAACAAGACACTGAACCTGAGTTGCACCTTTCAAAAATTGAGAATTAATTATGACCTATCTTTCGCGATCATATTGAACAAGTGGAATTAAGTCAGGTAGGTATCTCTGAAACGAGGGTGCGTGCGTAAGGAATTGTACAAAAAGGTTTCATTCTTTCCTGTTTTGGCTTCCCATTCTATATGAGTCTTGATGTGAGATACGTGTAACGATTTTTCCTGTACACTCTCCGCTTTCTGTACATGTTAAGTATTTATCTTAATATGTTATTTTTATTTGTATTGTCAAAAAGACGTTTTTGTATCTGGTAACCGTGGATTAAAAGCATAACCTTCGGAAATTGATGCGTTAGACAGGCAAACAAAAAAAAAGAGCTTTTGAATCAAAATTCAATAACAGAACACAACTGCGGCTTTCCAAAGTCCAAAAAAAGAACAAATAAAGTAACGAGAAAAAAGACGTTGTCATTCGATTTTCAATCTAATTCAGTGCGTTGACATAGATGGTATAACCCTCTGAGAACGGTCTTTACAATGTCTGGCTGGTAATACGGCACTCAACTTTGACCTGTTATCGGACCCTATAGTACTCTGTTCCAATATTCGGTGCACCGTCATCACTATTGACAGCTGCTGTCATCGTGCCTCAGAATATTTGTGTTGGACATGTCGAACGAATTTAACCCTTAGCTACTGATTCGACAGTTGGCACCTTAAAATATTTTATTAATTGATTATTTGTATTTTGATGTAAGACGTCATGACTGTTACTTAGTATTCTGTGATGAATATTGACACTACACAAACAATTATTTGGTGTAGTGTATCTATTATTATATATAGGCTGTCCCAGAATTCGACCCACATACTGTAAGTGGTGATAGCATTGATCAAGCCCTCCCAAAATAACAAAACATATGTTCCGCAAAATATTACACATCTTTTTTCGTCAACATTGCTTAAAATTTATTAACAGAAAATATTTGAGGAAAATACTTTTTAGCAAAAAATAAAAGCGACTTCTAAAACAAAACACTACAAAGTGAAAAATAACTTTGATTTCGGAAGTCGGTGTCTTTGGTTTTGTATTTTCGTTTTTTGCCACCGACTTCCGAAATTAAAGTTATTTTTCACTTTGTAGTGTTTTGTTTTAGAAGTCGGTTTTATTTTTTGCTAAAAAGTTTTTATTTTTCACTTTTTAGTTGTGGAACCTACCCCACACAAATTCGAATACATAATTGAGCACAATAATTGTAGATCCGTGTAAATAACAGTGATAGGAAGTTATTAAAACATCATCACATCATCCATATAAAATAAGTGGGAAATATACGCATTATTGAAGCTAACTCAAAAACTCCCCAAGCAAAGTTAATAAAATTTATATGGGACCACCTCGGAAGTATACCCTTTCAAACAAATAAAGAATTTTCCAAATCGGTCTATCCGTCTTTGAGTAATCGCGTAACAAACACACAAAAAAAAAACAAAAAAATACTGACGAATTGAGAACCTCCTCCTTTTGGAAGTCGGTTAAAAATATTAAAAAAAAATAGTGAATTTATGTTTAATTTTTAAGTTTTTATGGAGAATCAAAGGTAATTACGGATAGAGTAACTATTTAGTAATATGTTTATGGTAAGAATTTATTTACACATGAGAGTCAAAAAAAGACGCGTGGCGGTTATTTTGTTTTTTTTTTTTTTTTTGAAAATCTAGTATAACTCGAAAACTATAAGATTTTGAGGAACATAATTATGTTTTGTTATTTTGGGAGGGCTTGCCCAAAGCCATCACGACGGTCGTATTCTGGGACACCCTGTATAAAAATCAATTGTCCCGTGCGTTAGTCTCGCAAAAACTCGAAAATGGCTCGACTGATTTGAATTTTTTTTTCGTTTTGTTCGTCTCATTACTGGAGTGGCTTAGAAAAAAAAAACAAAATTAAGAAAAACCCAAAGGAACAGCCGAAAAAACCAAAATTGAAATTTTGACAGGACAACATCTGACGTGTCAGCTAGATATTATTAACCAATTTTGGTTTTAAAGCAAAGTAGGTAAATCTTCTCTACTGCGTGTTTCTAATAATACTTATACGTAGGTACGGTTGCGGCATCGTAACTTCTAATCTTAACATAGGTATGTGTATGTACCTACTGAGAATATATTCCACAAAGTATTTGCAGCATTTGTAACAAACTTGTGCCGCATCACGTTGAGATACAAAGCCTTTTACCTAAATGTACTTTATTGTGCACTACAAATCATTTTAACAAAAAAAAAAAGAAAGCACTTAACAATAAATTACTACGTTAAAAATATTTAAGTCTCGAGTTAAAATATACTGCCTGTAAAGTCCGACGCATTAATCTGGCATTATCACAATCTCCGTCGCCCAAAAACTACTTGTAATAATCACAAAATAAAATAATCCCTAACGTTTTCAGCCACTTTAGAGCATTAAAAACACTTATTAAAATTAATTACCTGACCTTTTTCATCGTTGTACGTAAAGGATAATCTCCACGAGCGGATTTCGTTTCACTCAACCATTTCAATTGCAATTAAATTTGGGGCAAATTGAATCGAAGCGGATCGGGAGCGGCAACCAAGTGTTCGACAAATAGTCTGTTCCAATTTATTTCCATCGCACATAATGAGATACGTTTCCCAACGAATACGGTTCAGATAAAACGCTCTTTAATTTTCGTGTTGTTACGTAATACAGTGATCGCTGAGGACACTCCTATAGCGTTTCCTCTCTAAAAACGAATTCACAATTTGCACGAGAAAATTACTTTTTACGTTTTTTTTTTATTTTCCCGCCTTTTACCCGCTGTCAACTGTCAATCCCGCATTTCGTGTTCTTTTTGAGGTAAGCGGCGAATTTTGTTTCCTTAATGTTATTTCAAGAATTCGCCTTTGAAATGTTGGCTTTATTTTGTGTTAAATAATAAAGCATCAGTGGATAAAAAGAGTAGTAGGTAAGTTTTCCATGAATAAATATAATATTATAAGTGTAGGCACTTAAAATAAAAAATAAACATTTAATATAATCCTGTCCATGCAGAAAAAAAAGAATAATATTTCATTCCTTTTTACCACAGATAAATTATGCTCATTCCATACAGTTTTATTATTTTTATGTTGACTTGGATACAATAATAAATCATACTCACGCAGCTTGCTAGCTTCGGGAAAGTTTTCTCTCGTCTCATTCATCGGAAGACGCCGACATCTGTGGGAAATAGTAAGTAAGTATGAATAATTCTCAACACTATCTTAAACAGAATAAGGGTGGTTTAACCAAGGAATAAATTGTTAAGTTTAAACTAGGTATCTGGCAGACTCGTTCAGTGAATTGAATTTCAAAGAGATCTGGTTTCTTAGTGAAGCCTCGACAAAGATGTGGCTTACTTAAACAGGACTTTTTCTTTCTATTATACATGATTTGGAAGCTTATTTAAATACGATGTAATACGAGTATTTTGAGATAGTTTATACATGGATATCTTTTTATGGTTGGTACGTTTATACATGGATATACGAACGTATCGGGACGACTCTGTCCTACAATTATGAAATCGTGAATATATACAGGGTGAGTTTTTCAAGTGGGCGTGCATGGCCAAAACTATAACCAAATCCGAAAATATGCGGAATAGCGAAAAGTACTCAAAGGAGTCTCGGGCTCGATTTTGATGAAAACTAAAACTGCATCATTGGATTTTTGAAAAATCAATATCAAGGTTTAATAGGTAGGTAACATAAGAAAATAAAAAAAAAGCGGCAAAGTGCGTGTCGGACTACGCACAATGGAGAATTCCGTAGTTGAAAAGAAATTCTCACGAAAACAAACTTATCATTGTAGTTGAAAAGCACAGACATTGATATACGTTATTCCATTCTCCTACTGCAAATTTAAGTTTGAAAACCCAAAAAAAAATTATGTGTTAAAATTTCAAATTAACGATTTTCGGACTGTTTCCTTTACTTCTGCTGTGAGACCTTGCTTCTTGCCAAATTTCATGATTCTACGGCAACGGGAAGTACCCTACAGGTTTTGATTCCTTTGTGAAACTGCAAAATATGCGAAAATATGTGACAGAAACGGTCATATCTAATCTTTTGATCGCGTTGACTTACAAGTTACATTTTTCACAGCTGAAAAAGATCATAAACCCGAGTATTTGATATAAATTTCAACTTGATACCTTTACAGACAGACAGACGGACAACAAAGTGTTCCTATAAGGGTTCCTTTTCCTTTTGAAGTACGGAATCTAAAAAGAGTATTTTTTTAAAAATGAGCCTTTAGTTTGCCGAATGTCATTACTTCCCAGAATTATATAATAATAACCCGGGACATTTCACACAAGGTCATCTGATCCCAAACTAAGCAGAGCTTGTACTATGGAAACTAGATAACTGACATACTACATACACTACTTTTTTTTTTTGTAAATACATACTTATATAGATAATTACACCCAGACTCAGGACAAACAGACATGTTCATGCACACAAATGTTTGTCCTGGGTGGGAATCGAACCCACGACCAGCGACATGATAGGTGGTATCTTAACCAATCACGCCAGCTGGCCTGTTCAATCCAATCCTTATTAGCGACACTATCGAATGGTGTATTAATACAGAGAGCGTGTTTTTTTTTCGAAATCAACGGGATCGATTTCTGGCTGGAAATATTGATTTTTTAGTTTTCATCAAAATCAAGCCGAGACTCCTTTGGGTACATTTCGCTATTCCTAATAGTATCGAATTTGGCCACCCACGCCCACTTGAGAAATTCACCCTGTATATCCTATAGGTACATTTTATACACTACTCAAGTGACATTTATAAACATCTTTCCGAAAAACCTACCAAGTGTTGCTGTACAAGGCACACATCAGTAACATGATATCTCAACCGCACCAACGTGAAAACAAACATACTTACATACCGACCCCCTTACCGGCCGACATACCTTTATCTCAGAACTATCCCATTACAAATACGACTAATGTAAGTACATCATTATACACGATGTACATGTATCCAGATATTCCCGGGAAGTGTCCTTACGAACACAATAGGTACGGTGTCACCTCGTCACTCAACGAGGGTACTTTAACATGCTCTTACTGCTTAGGCTGAAGTACCTTCGCGCAACTTACTGTTCGTTAAAAAAAAGACATTGTTGTCCTGAGGACTTTCGAAATTCTTGTCACTCTATTCATGCATGGTACAGTGTGAAACTGACCTACAGGGCTTTTGAAAAGCTTGGGTGTACCTACCTTGTGTTTGAAATTATAATACGAGTACACAAGCTTTTTCTAACAACCTCTCCCATAATTACGAAATAAGATTTAACTTTAGATCATCCAGGTAAAGATCATAGTGTTTAAATCTTCCAGGTTTTTTGAATTTCGAACTTAATAATATTGAAAAACATTAAAGTTTAAACCATAGACCTAGTATCAAACCCAAATCTAAATTGTCAATTTCATATTAAGAACTTATACAAAGAGGCAAAAGTTAGAATTCTCTCAATTTCTTTGATGCATATTTCAGAGAGATGTTCGTAGCTACATATTGCACGATTCGCCCAGCCATCTGCGGCTACGAATCAGACGTAGCGTGACATAGCCACGTCTTTGGCACGTCTTACACTGTGGGACTGCAGACGCGATGCAATCAACGAGATGCAATCTTGTTACCTAATAATAGGGATGATGCCTAATGTTTTTTGTCCGTCATGTAGATTATTAAAATATATTCGACACGTATTTTTTCTTTTTCTACGTAATCAAAAGATTACGGCGATACATTGAATTAAAATGTGGCATGACGTCACGCCTTGGTAGATTTCATACGTAGAAGTGTCGTAGCGAGCCCCCACTCCCGAACTTTAATGAGTGTATCTAAGTCACTTTTCATTAATATGATAAAGCAAAAAATACGTGTCTAATATTTTTTTCTATTATCTGACTGATGGACTAAATAGAATTTCTGTTTTTTACCCAGGCATCATCCCTATTATGGACCTTAAGAGTAGCACGACAAAAGCGGTCTTTTCCGAAGAAGAGGTCTCGTATTTATTAGCATACCTTCTAATAAAAATACCTGTTAGAAGAAGAAGGATTGCTAAAGTTCATTACAAAATTTTAAGTATGTTTAGTTAAATTAATCAATATTAAGATTTGAGAAAAGGTATAGGGAGTAGTCATCTTAAGCACCTACTCACTGACCTAATTGTTTTATTAATCTATAACATACAATGCATCTATTACTCATAGCAAAAGATATTTTTAACTCTATTATTACATTTATTTAAACCTTGGTGTAGTTAACCCTAAATGTACACGATATTGTTAAGGCCGCGTCAAACGTATCGACAGTTTTGATGGATGATCACATGGGAGTTACCATGGGATGCCTGAATATCTAATGGCGACGACACACCAATTTATCACACGCTGATTATTCGCGATTTCAATCCCACGAAATTGTACGATTAACTGTTTACGTAGCAATGATATGTTGGAGTATTTATCATCCAAATTATGGGTGGGACGTGGATATCATGCTGCCAGTTTGTTATAACCGTGTTTTGATGCTGAACAGTTAACTGTTGTTTAGTTTTAGTGCATTGTTGAACTGTCAAGGCGCAGATAAATGCCAATGGCCTTGAGTGGTTAGCTTGCGTGGTCTGTGCTGAGCTCACGCAACGCGTCGTACTTCCAGCCATTAACAGGATATAACTCGTTTAGATGTGATCTTCAGTTTAAAATCATTAAAAGGCGGTTATCGTCGCCTTAAGCCAGGAACACATATGCAAGTAACTTATATATTATAAAAATATGACAATTTGAATAAAAATCCCGTGCACACGATGACAACATCTGTTAACAAGCTTTACTATAGCGGCCGAGTGCTGCAAGCAAGAATAGTCCTTACGGTGTATAGATATTCGTTTCTCCGATAGTACATAGCTTGCATGACATTAGGCCATAATAGCTGATGTAAAAATACCTTTAACAAAGCTGAGAGTCGCTTGTTCTTCCCGTTATTATGATATTTGTTTTGTGCTGGACTATACTTGAGAACCTTCTGGTTACGGAAATATTAAAGGTCAAAATTTCAACGTTTTTTTACGAAAACATGTTTAAAACTTGCTTAAATGGTGTTTAAAACATGATCCAAACATTTAGAATGTCATAATTTAACATTAAATACAACCAAGACCATTGCATGAACCCATAAGCACCATTTTTTTGCGCACTACCGCAAAAAGCGAATTTTCATACTAAAAATAAAAGTCGCATCCCAGCAATTATTTCTGCACAAAGTTACTTAGTTTGTTGTACGAAAGTTGTAGATGACGGCTTCGTGATGGGTCTTTTTACACCCTGTATACCTACGTTATCAATAATTACACGTAGATAAGGAACAATGGCATGTAAGCTCTTGCATTCATACAAGTTACTGCTACGTGTATTCCTGGCTTAACAGTACGATATTGTTTATTACACATTGGATCGTTAAAATCTAAACGACGGTTTTTTAAAATGGTTGTGCTGGAGAGCCATTCGTTTTACGACTCGTGCACACAATGGCCGATGATTGATGAAAATTTTGCACGTGAATGGGACCATGGAGTTGGACACTGCAGTGTGCTCGGCGGATATCATTGTGACCAGATGATATAAGTTGAATCTTTTGAATTGCTCAGGAAGAGAACTCATTTTCACGCATTAATATAACTTACAGGTCTTGGACCTGGTCTATATTAAAAAAAAAAAAAAACCCTTATTCTATTACAAATCAAATAATCCTCTCTCATTAAAGGTAGAGAAAAATAACGTTGAGGGGTTGTTGTTTTGTATTACAAAGAGGCAGGCAGGTTTAGGCTTTGGGTTTTTCCATCAGGAATTTCTCAGTCCCGGGGTCTGGATTTATGCCAGTTGATGACAATCGGAACCCCAGCCACCCTCCCCCCCACCCCGTTTTGCTCGCCCCCTAGTACATGGGACTTAAACATATCTGGCGAAATGTGGATGTACTATAGTGCCGTCATAAGGAAAAAAGACGTATCTGACATTTTACTTATTCGGAATCAGCAAAAAAAAAAAAAACGCATCTACCAGTATTTTTTACAGATTGATTTTTGACTTTTGATAGATTTACCATGTTATTTTAAGACCACACACTTCATATAAGTTTTCCTGTAATCTATAGGTATAGAACTAATTTCTGTATTTTTTTCAAAATTTTAGCCTGAGTAGTTTCAGAGATAAGGGGGACGGTCAATTTTCGTCTATTTTCTTAAATAACTTTAAAACAGTTTACTTTAAAATTATAAATATATATATTATATATATATATATTTATATATATATATATATATATTTGAGACTCTCACAGTAACTGTTAACATTTGATATGTCACAGGGAACAGTTTGCGAAACTTTTTTTTTAATTTTCTTATTTGCCCCCAAAATTTACCCCCATATCCAAAATTCATTTATTAACGTTACACGTCACATAAATTCATATGTAAAAAATTTCAACTTAATTTGTTCATTAGATTCGGAGCAAATTGGCTGTGACAGACGGATAGACAGACAGACAGAAACACGAGTGATCCTATAAGGGTCCCGTTTTCTCCTTTTGGAACGGAACCCTAAAAATTATATTGAAATTAATGATTTATACAACTCATCGTCGTACGTGGTAATAGGTCTAGAATTTTAATTGATTTTCCTTGTATACGTGAGATTTATTGTGATATACGGTAAAAAAAATGTGTTGCCAGCTATTGTATGGGCCACGACAGCTATGATAGATGGACGCCCGGAATAATGGCCAACTTATTCCAATTTATCTTAAACCGATACTGCAGATACATTACGGCAACGTTCAAAGGTTCCATCGTTTAATTTTGCAAAAACCCAACTTTGCCGAATTAAATGAAGCTGGTCCAATAAGGGAGTGACGGAATTAGTTCGTCAATTTATAATAATTTAGGTGGGAATATAAATTACTTTCTATTGGCCGATAGTCACATTTTATTCGTTATATTTCAGTTTTTCTGAAAATAAACGATGGAACCTTTTTCAGTTACTATCCCTTTATTTCAATGTAAAATTACATTATCTGTATGCAGCACTACATTTATGTAAATAAAACAGCTGAAATAATAATAAAAAAATAATTTGAAAAAATTAAATTGACTTCAAAAAGAAATTAACTTAAAATTATGAAATAAGTAAATTTCGGAAATCGGTGTCTTGGGATCTGTATTTTAGTTTTTTGCCACGGACTTCCGAAATTAAAGTTACTTATTTCATAATTTTGAGTTAATTTCTTTTTGAATATTTGTTAATTGCATATGATTTTTTTTTTATTTCATAATTTTATTTTTAGTTTTTAGTAAAAACTGGAATATTTGTTTGTAATAAGTAGTTAATAGTTTTGTTATAAATATTGCACTAGAATTTGATCAAGGTTTTGGAGACACCACACCCGTAGCTCGTATCAATAAGCCAGGCCGTCACACTTACACGTATTAGTCCATTAACTTGAAAACTACCGAACCGATTTTAATGAAGCTTGTACTGTTCCCTAAGTTGAAGTAAATGTAAGCTTATAAAAATAAAATGGTCACGGGCTGATTAACAGATTCGGAGAAATCCGTGGACAAACATACATACATACATCTATAACATTTTGTATATTTGGTTGGAAGCCGTAATAAATTATCATAATCTATATATCTTGCAGTTCCAATAATATTACATACATACGTGTCGAATTGATAATCTCCTTGTTTTTTGAAGTCGATTAAAAAAATCAGCAATGGGTGTTGAAATACTTTAACGAATAACGCGTGAAACCAGCTATTTACTTTCTGCCTAGCTACAGAGTTCATCGAACTCACCGCTTCGATTTGTGCTCAAAAACACAAACAAATCAGGTTTATTGGATTCCCATAACGTTCCAGAAATAATTTCATGTACCGGTCATTTTAAGTATGTATTTACAAAAAAAAGTAGTATATGTAGTTATTTGGTTTCCATCGTACAAGCTCTGCTTCGTTTGGGATCAGATGACCGTGTGTGAACAATGTCCCAGGATATATCTTAGTATGATATACTGAATTCACCCCATCAGTCTGCGGAGGGCTTTCTCTTACGTATAGAACGCTTCGTATTCCTAACAAATAATGTAAAGGTATATTTCATAACAGACTTTCTTTTGTTTTCACTTTAACCTCTTTAATTTTTGGACTACTATTTCTGATATTATCCCAACTTTCACTGTTTGTGTAATGTTTTATTTTAGCCACAAACAATCAACCACACCGCCCTAACACTTATTGAATGCCCCATAGATACCACGATGGGGCTATAGTTCCTCCATAAATCGTAGATAAGTAGTGGCAGATTGCTTGCCCATCGCCCCGGGCAAAAGCCCCGCATTCATTTCACTCACTTCTCCTCAGAACCTGTGGGGACTTCTAAACAGATGGTGTATTTCACACATACATAGGTATTTATTTTCTATAGGGTTTTAGATGGTACGGTCACCATTAAAAGTACATGGATGATAATTTGATTCAGTTTCAAAAGTGTTTTGGAATAAGTAAAATAAAACTTACTAATTTAATTCAAAGTATCGATGTAGTGAGTAGTGAGTGATGTATTGAGTGTGTGTGTAATTTGATTGGCATTTAATTTCCCTAACTTTACCTATAAAGTTAGGGAAATGGAATGCCAAGCAAATTGACTACCGACTTAAATTGTCCGTAACTACAGGGTTAAATTAAATTGGCTAGCGAAACTCCGCAGACGTGATGGGTATCGATATCTAAACACGATAGAGTAAAAAAAAAATCTGATGTCTCAACTCATACTTCAAGTAACAAAACAAAATTACCAGCAGTCGTTGACTCCAAAAAAAATATCATTAAATCTTTTTTTATTATTTTTATTTTGTCGTGTCGTATCGATACCATCATGTCTGCGAAGTTTCACTAGCAAATTTCAAAATCATAACTGTAATTCATTGATACGATTTATGATCTATAATAAGGCAAATTGACGTAGTGTGTTAATTTGCTTATCAATTAATTTCTCTGACTTTACATAATTCTTAGATTAGTATTATTATAATCTGTTATCGTTGCAGTTGACTATACTTCGTAAGTAGGGAGTGGAAAAATCGCTGAAAGTAAGAAAAATACTGATACCGAACTCCAAACAGTTTAATGAGAGTACTATTTCAGGATAAAAAAGGATGAATAGTCTAGCCAGAATAAAAAAGACCTACTTAAATAATGATAACGGGGTGTGCAGACAGACTGTGCAAAAACGAAGAGAAGGAGTATAATCACAACTATTTGCTGGTAGAAGTTAAGAGTCTATTTTATTGCGGAACACCGTTATGGGCACTCTCTGGAATGACCACTGAGCAAAGTATGTGTGTGGGTGCGAGTTGCGATACTTAAATATAGGTACAGTAGGCCGCAAGTCAGTCACACTTTGATCTTGAGTTGGCCTAGCATAGTACGGAGTTTCAATAGAATAAGAGGCCCGCTTACACTAGTTTTGTTACCACTGAGGTGCGGCATGCCGTAAATAAATACGTCTGAAGTATCGTAGGCAGTCGACCATCATCTTAACCAAGATGAAAAGTAGCATGTCCTTCTCCAGGTGCCAGGCTACCTATCTGTCAAACTTCATAACGATCGGATCAGTGGTTTAGACGTGAAAGGTAGCATACAGACAGACAGAGTTACTTCCACATTTATATACAGGAAAAGTTTTTAAGCAGTGCGCAAATTTTCACAGGGTAACCTACCCATGAATACGAAACAACATTCACTGTTCGACCAACTCTGACATCACGAAATATAATCTGCTGTTTCATACAAAAGTTCAATGCCTACTCGATCAAAATATATAAAACAGCTGATATTTTTCGTGATTTCAAAGTTGGTCCCATAATGAAAGTTGTTCATATTCATGTTGTGAAAAATTTGGCACTACTTAATAACTTTTCCTGTAAGTACGATATAGTTTTTTTAATCATCTTGCTGACTAGTTATATTTTTGCTACAGCTTATGGACTGACTAATGTTTTACCACAGTAACTTTTGTCGTAAAGCAGAACCCAAAAAATGGCCTTTAAGTAAACATTTATAAATTCTATCATCAATAAACAATGTCGTCCTCAAATTAGCCATAATATGCCTTATATTTATTTAATAGTTACAACCTGCAGCCTTGATTACGCGGTCGCGGTTTAGCTTCACAAATAATATTTACGTTGATAATAATTTTCTATGAACAATCGCAAAACAAACATCCATACCCGTTTGTTACCTTTTAACGCCTAAACCACTAAACCGATATTACTACTAACAGACTAAATATCTAGGTGTGATAGTTGATCAGCGGTTATCTTGGTATCCACATCTTGAACAGGTCTCAAATAGGGTTAGGAGATTAAGCTGGATATTTAAAACACTTCGACACATTGTTCCAAAAAGTATCACAAGTAAACGAGACCCCCCAAGAAATGTTCTTAATGAGATCTACATGGCTTTGGTACAGTCTATCTTGTTATATTGCATCCCTATTTGGGGAGGTGCAGCGAAAACTGGTTTTATAGATGTAGAGCGAGCCCAACGAGCTCTGATAAAGATAATGTACTTTAAAAATAAAAGATATCCTACTGAGAAATTATATAAAATTAGTGATCTACTTTCCGTTAGGAAATTGTACATTATCCAAACAGTATTAAAAAAGCATAAAACCCTTCCTTATGATCCAGACTTATTACGGAAAAGGAGGACTGACATTGTTGCACAAATTCCACGGACTAAAACTATGTTTGCTTGTAGGCAATTTAATAAACGGTCTGCTCAACTTTACAACAAAATAAACAAAAATATTTGCATATACACAAAAAAAAAGTTATGAATGTAAGAAAATAATAACCAACTGGATGAAGACACTCACCTATGATGACACGGAGGCACTTTTGGAGGACATAAAGTAGCAGATACACACACACATACACTCTCATTTACACTCTCACATAATATACTCTCTCATACACTTTCACATATACTCTTACATACACTCTCACACATACTCTCAGTCACACTACGCACAGGTGGACTACCATACTTAATTTTAATATTTTTTTTTCTGTTATTTTTATACGATATTTTAAGTACATACCTACGGTTTTGTTACTAGATTAAGAAATTTGCTGTACTATGGAAGAGCGGAGTCTCCTAACACAGGCATTGTTTGCTTAAAAGGAGGCTCCAAACACTAAACCCATTTTTGTAAACTGAAGCATAAATAAAAACTTATTATTATTATTATATCTATCTATATAAATAAAAATCAATTGCCGAATGTATACACGCGCATCACTTCAGAACGGTTGCACCTATTTGGCTAATACTTTTTTGTTGTGTTTGTAATTGTCAGGACAAGGTTTGTATGAAAGAAAATGTTTTAAAACTTGCGAAGGAAACTGGAAAATTCGGGAAACCTGAAAGAGCATTTTCTATGGGAATTTTGTATGAAGTCATGAAGAAGGACATACTGCTATTCATCTTGGATCTATAATATATAAAAAAATAAAAAAAACAAAAACAACCGCTTCCAAAAAAATAACACTACAAAGTGTTCACTACAGCTCTTTGGAACTGTATTTTAGTTTTTTGTTTGGAACACTTTATAGCTTTCTTTTTTTTTGTAAAATGGTAACTCTATTATAATTCACTTTTTAATTTAGGGTACAAGTTTGCCACTCTGAAGCTACAAATGACTGCGCAGTAGTCAATGTTAAAACAGGAGCGCGCCATGCCATGCGCATCGGAAAGCCTGATTTCAGAGCGGCAAATATAAACAATAATGATACGCAAAGTGGATTAAATACGTATTATCAAAACTAAGTACCTAACTCAAAAACTACCGAAGCAATGTTAATACAATTTAAATGATATCTACCACCACGCGAACTTCCTCTACCATTTAAAAAAAATATATAATGGGTCCACAATTAACGAAAATATCTATGAAAATATAAAAAAATACATACAGACGAGCATATAACCTTTTTCGAAGTCGGTTAAAAAATATCAACTATCTACAAAATACACGCAGACGACCCTATAGGTATACGTAGCCGCTTATATCTACCTAATTTTACAGATTAATGAACATTATTTTAGTTTAAGGTATTGCACAATCCAGTGACTCCCAAATTCTCCATGATGAAATTCCTTTCAAGCATCCCTAAATGTTTCTTCATGAATGCACATTGTGTGTGTGATCCCAAAACAATCAAGTTATTGAGCTCCGCTTTGCGACTGACCGACACGTGTCATTTACATGTTATATGTAGGTCAAGGTTAAGCTTATTGCTTTTTTTTCACCCCATGAGACATAACTGGCGATATGCGGTCATACTAAACATAATGTACGTACGAGTAGAATTATTCATTCTACAAAGTCGGTTCAAAGATTTTTCTACATATGATATTGATTCTAAATATGATACTTTTTAAATGAATCAGATACAGGGGCTGCATAGCTCGTGAGGAGGAGCTCGTGGCTAAGTAATAACAGCCGCACGGGTCGATCCATCAGGTTAAGCTACGCTTGCCGGGGTTGGTCTGTAGATGGGTAAAGATGTAAAGATGGTCACATACCGAGACTCCTCCGTGCCTCGGAAAGCACGTTATGCCGTTGGTCCCGGCTGTCATTCGTGGATCTTTGGCAGTCGTTACGGGTCGTCAGAAGCCCGAAAGTCTGACAACCAGTATTACCAAGGGGTATCGTATTACCCAGTAACTGGGTTGTGGAGGTCAGATAGGCAGTCGCTCCATGGAAAATACTGGTATTCAGCTGCATCCGGTTAGACTGGAAGCCGACCCCAACATAGTTGGAAAAAGGCTAGGCAGATTGATTGACAGGGGCTGCATAGCTTTTTTGAATTTTCGTCTTCTGACGTTTTGATGTTTTTGTCATTCGGCCCTGGATTTCCTCTCTGGAATATTATATTTTTTTAGTATGTAGTACATCGTTTAATGGAAATATATCCCAAAATTCGTATCCGTGTGTGCTTAATAACCGTGACTGAGTGCGTGTCCTGTTTTTTTTAAAGCAAGAATTCTTTTATTAAGCAAGAATATTTTGCTCATTCTTTCTCCGCATTATCGTTGTTATAATCGATATGGTCTTGTCTTGTTCTCTATAGAACGCGAGTCTGTACCTACAGTTCAGGGAGCTTCTGCAAGGAAACGTCTCGTCTCCGGCAACACGTAAGTATAGATCTTTCATTTTCACTACTTTATATAAATGAATCCTGGCGATTAATAAATACCTATAACAGCTTTTTTCATGTAGCAAGTTATTTAAGCAAGCATTCTGGCTTTTCCGGCACGGGGAAGATAGCTTCCAACTGTTTGCTCGAGCTCTATCAGCTGTAACAGCGGCGGGCCGTGTCCATCAGCTCAAGAGCCTCACCTCCGCCGACTAAACGACGGGCGATTCAACGGCCGTTGTTAACAGATAACCATTTTATTACCCTACTGATTTATTTTACGGTTTAGCTTGTAGTTTATCTAAACGTATTACTCGTAAACAACGTATTTCCGTATCGGCCGTCGGCTATGATTCTGCTTTAATGTTATTGTTATTATTATATATTCGTGGGATACGTTGCATAATAATATCCTCTTGGTTTAGGCGGCCTCGCTCTATGGAATTCGAATTCAATAGGATAGGACGCTTAGATCCATAATAGGTGCTGTCTTTCTTCCACATTTAAGCATAACCTTAACCGGCCACCATTTCAAATACTTAAATTATCTCCATGTCCTTTCGCTAACAAAGAAAAATCCGGGTTTGTTTTTTTATAATTTTGTGTGTTTTTTATACTTTTGTATGTTCATTACGTTTTTTTATAATCCGTATTACGTTATGTTTATTAAGTATCCGAAAATTATAAGTGTTTAAAGTGGTGAATTTGGATTTTCTTTTGGTCAAGTCAATTACTGTTGGTCGATAGTCACATTTTATTCGCCATATTTCGGTTCTTCCGAAACGATAAACGATGAGCACTTTGAACGTTGTCGTACTGTACCTACAGTACTACCTACCTTTCGGGTAATACCATGTTGCTATTTCGTTCCCAAATTCTTTTAATGTTTGGAACGAAGTTCCTTAACGCGGCTTGCGGTAGGAGTTGATTGGTATAAAGCGTCACGTAAGGAAAAAGCATTATGCCCCCTCCATGTGACTTTCTCTTTCTCTCTCTCTCTCTCTCTCTATCAGCATAATAGCGTCTGGCGGTAAACCACCAACGGGAAGTGGCTGGCAGTATTTATAATTAATTAAGAACAATATTCTGTAAAACATACATAAAAATCAGCAGTCAGACTTTAAGAAACGTGAGTTTTATGTAACTTTAGTACTTAATACCTGAAAATTGGCTGTCGGCCCAAGCTAACAGGTATGCGTTCGTTCAAAGAACATATTAACATATTATATACAATATGTAACAAAAACCATGTTGTTTCTATTAACACATGATTGTACTCATGATAACAAACTTTTACTATGGGATCAACCGGAATTTGCGGCAAAAAATCAGTTGTCCCATACATTTATGTTCGCTTAACTCGTCAAAATGTAGGGAGCAGCATTTTTTTTTTAAATTAACCTATTATATACAATATGTAACAAAAACCCTGTTGTTTCTATTAACACATGATTGTACTCATGATAACAAACTTTTACTATGGGATCAACCGGAATCTGCGGCAAAAAATCAGTTGTCCCATACATTTATGTTCGCTTAACTCGTCAAAATGTAGGGAGCAGCAATTTTTTTTTTAAATTAACCTATTATATACAATATGTAACAAAAACCCTGTTGTTTCTATTAACACATGATTGTACTCATGATAACAAACTTTTACTATGGGACCAACCGGAATTTGTGACAAAAAAATCAGTTGTCCCATACATTTATGTTCGCATAACTCGTCAAAATGTAGGGAGCAGCAATTTTTTTTTTAAATTAACATATTATATACAATATGTAACAAAAACCCTGTTGTTTCTATTAACACATGATTGTACTCATGATAACAAACTTTTACTATGGGACCAACCGGAATTTGTGACAAAAAAATCAGTTGTCACATACATTTATGTTCGCATAACTCGTCAAAATGTAGGGAGCAGCTAATTTTTTTCGCGATTTCAGGTTTCCCATAGTAAACGTTTGTTTATTATCATGAGTACTGAAGCACAATTAGTCGATTTTCTAAAAAGTAATGATCTGTAGGAGTGTCAAATAGTCTATGATATTACCACTTTCAGTCCTCTATGTAAAAGCTTCTAGATGTAATTGCCTATAAATAGACTGGTTGGGAGAATACCTGTCTTTTTCTACGACAAGCTGCGGTAACGTAAAACGTTCCCCGAAATTGGTTGAGTATTCATAGTGTCCTTAGGACGAATCTATATTACTATAAGTGTACTTTATCTTATGTGCATTCTACATGTTTATTCTTATCTTGTAAACCACTGTGATGCTGAGTTTCCTCGCCTTTGATCTTTCCTTTGTCTTAGGGCTACAGACCTCGTCTGGTTTGAAAACTTTACACAGCAACTACCCTGCTGGCAGACCGAATACACCAGCAACTACACTGCCGGCAGACCTGCGGCTGCACGACGCCTTGCGACCGCTGAGTGCCTGACTACACCGGCAGCCTACACTGCAGGCTGCTGCGGCCACTACTACCGCTGCTCCATCTACACCAAGGGCGGCGAGTCTCCGCAGAGCCTACCGGACGGTCCAACCCAGGGCAGTATCTTACCTATTCAGTGACTCGTGAAGGAACCTTAAACACTTTAGAAACTACCCCCTAGATCTCCCACTTTCTAAATAAACACTATAACAGTGGCTACTAGTCTTATTTAATCTACCTATAAACCCACTACGCCACAGTACAATCATGTGTTAAAAGGAACAATAGGGTTTTTGTTACATATTGTATGTATATACTCGTACCTACTACACGATCCCATACATTTTGTTAATCAGATAAAAACTTTTTAGCAAAAAATAAAACCGACTTCTAAAACAAAACACTAGAAAGTGAAAAATAACTTTAATTTCGGAAGTCGGTGTCTTTGGTTTTGTATTTACGTTTTTTGCCACCGACTTCCGAAATTAAAGTTATTTTTCACTTTGTACTGTTTTGTTTTAGAAGTCGGTTTTATTTTTTGCTAAAAAGTTTTTATTTTTCACTTTTTAGTTGTGGAACCTACCCCACACAAATTCGAATACATAATTGAGCACAATAATTGTAGATATAGCCATGTAAATAACAGTGATAGGAAGTTATTAAAACACCATCACAACATCCATATAAAATAAGTGGGAAATATACGCATTATTGAAGCTAACTCAAAAACTCCTCGAGCAAAGTTAATAAAATTTATATGGGACCACCTCGGAAGTATACCCTTTCAAACAAAAAAAGAATTTTCCAAATCGGTCCATCCGTCTTTGAGTAAACGCGTAACAAACATACAAAAAAAAAAAAAAAAAAACATACAGACGAATTGATAACCTCCTCCTTTTGGAAGTTGGTTAAAAATAAGTAAGGTCTGGAGGCCCTGAGACCTTGGACTATTAGTTTTGCTCTTGTCGAATCAAACAGCTACACAAGTACGAAAAACAGGAAAAAACCTACTTGTAATATCAGGTCTATAGAACCATTCAGTAAACGTACTCCAACAAGTACTCGGAACAGGTACGTACATTGCATTAAGATAAACTCTTTCACAAATGGGAACTTTCGCTCCAGTGCTCACCCCTCGGGCTTGCCTACCCCACAATACAGAGAAATGGTTGAATGAACGTTGTACACGTAGTACACATTGAAATAATTCCAGGGAAGCATGCCCCATCGTTGTAAATCCCAAGCTGAAATGCACGTTTATATTGAGAAAACCGGCCAAGTGTATGTCGGACCACGCACAATGAAAGGGAGGTTGGGATTAATTTAACATATTGTAGTGGAAAAACATGTTCATCCACACATTCCAACTGCAAATGTAAGTTTGTACGCGCAATATTGAGAGATTTACCATATTATTTTAAAACCATAGGCTTCTTATAGGTTTTCCTGTAATCTATAGGTATAGAACTATTTATTGTATTTTTATTTTTCAAAATATTGGGTTCAATAGTTTCGGAGCTAAGCGGGAATGGTCAGTTTTCGTCTATTTTCTTAAATAACTTTAATACCTACTGTTTATTTTATAAAAAATAAATATATTTGAAACGCGGTACCTACAGTTTGCAAAACTTTTTATTTTATTTTCTTATTTGTCCCCCAAAGTTGACCCCCATATTCAAAATTCATTTATTTACTTTACACGTCCATGTTTGGTTCATAGAAATTCATAAGTGTACCAAAATTCAACTTAATCGGTCCATTAGATTCTGATCAAATTGGCTGTGACAGACGGACAGACAGACAGACAGACACACGAGTGCTCCTATTAGGGTTCAGTTCAGTAACAACTTAGCTACAAAAACATAAAGTCAAACCTGTATTACCCGAGTGGGTAGGCTATAGTGTACCTACATAATGTACCTACTTTTCTAAGGCCCGGTTTCTGAGGTTTTTAAACGGAGTTTATCCATTCGATACTGATTATTGGTTCGAAATCGTGTTACTGGACACTTCCTTAAGGCCCGTCCTCCCTAAAATACGGCGAAACTAAGTAACTTTGTGTCCATTTTTTACAGTAACTATAGCATATTTTTGATAGAAAAAAATATATAATAATCTACAATACATAAGAAGTGATTTCATGTGTCCAGAAATCTGCTTTAGTTTATATAAGTAAAGAAAAAAAAAAGGTAAACCCAGGTCTATTTTTTCTAGTTTTTACCATATTACTCCTACAATTTTCATTAAAAGTGTTCATAAATTTACACAGTTCTCTACAAAATAATAAGAAATGATTTCATGTCATTGCTTTTTTTAAATTATTTTTATTTGATTTTAAATTAATTTAGAAAGCAAATCATTAGCGGCAAATTTATGCTGCGCCCCGCTCTCGCCCAAAATCTCAGTGCGGGGCGAGACGTGTTGCTGAACGGACCTGTGCCGCGTTGCGTGACGACCTCCTCGCTTCGATAAACATTGTTTTTTTTTGTGAACAGTGTAGCCACACGGACAGAGTTTCATTTAATTTTTGGGATCTTACCTACCTAGTTACTTACGTGACTATATTTTTTTTTGTGTGAAATGTATTCACACAAAAACTTTACTTTACTTTACTTTGTTAATATTAGTGTATTCAGTGTGTTTTATTATATTATAGTAAAAAAAATAACAATCATTTTCTAAAGCATAGTGTGTTCAAGATGGGAAGTAAACAAAGACAAAAAAACGAAATCTCAAAAAATTATACAAAAGAAGGGGACAGAGATTACAAGAGTAAGTTTCCTATTTCAATTAGGTACATTGAAATAGGAAACTTACTCTTGTAATCTCTGTCTCCTTATTTTGTTGTTTCTAGTACTTACTTCAATTCATATTTTGGTAATTTTTATGTTATGTATTATAGGTAGGTACTTAATTAACCAAAGAATAAGTAAATATTCCCTATCCCTACTACAAAATCCCACCTACAAATGGTAGGTAGGTACTGTCCAATGGTCTCTGCTGGCTGCATCAGATCGTGCGGGGAATATCTGATGTTTGTCTATCCCTTATCCTATCAAATTAATTTTAAATACAAAAGATTTTGACGGTAATGACGACATTCCTTCAAGACACGGATAGGGCTAGCGGCTAGTAACAATTTGTAAATTGAAAAAAAAAACAAATTTCAAACAAACTAAATAATAACGAAAATTAGTATAGCCCTATGGTGTCTCCAAGATACTATTTTAGAAAATTGTAAATAAATCAATAAATATTAACGTTTAATGAAATTAAAATATCCTTATAAAACGAGAACGTGGAACCGTGACTTACCATTCTATTTAAAGGGTACCTGTGACGTTGTACTGTTTGTAGGTGACACCTCTCCTATTTTTAAAGTAGACAGGAAAAGACAAGATTTTGACGACGTAAACACTGCACTCTCAATGGTTACAGATTGGTTTGCCTTACCGAATGTTAGCAATCTAGGACCCAACATCGTTTTAGATAAAGAGATGCTTTAAACTGTAGACTCGGCAGTTTTTCTGGGTATAACAGTAGATGCCAAACTTCAGTGGGGCCCACATATATCAAGCCTAGCGGGAAGGCTCAGTTCAGCCGCCTACGCTGTCAGGAAAGTAAGACAATACACTGACGTTGATACAGCTAGGTTAGTCTATTTTAGTTATTTTCATAGCGCTATGTCGTATGGTATTCTGCTCTGGGGCAAAGCCGCTGACATTCAAAATATATTTGTTCTTCAGAAACCAGCTGTTCGAACAATTTACCAGCTCGGTGCCAGAGTTTCTTTGAGAGATTTTTTTTAAACATATTGGTATTCTCACGGTGGCATCACAATTCATCTTCGCCAACATCTTATATATTAGACAAAATATACATTTATACACTAAAAACAGGAATATTCACAATGTTAACACTAGAAATAAGGACAAATTTCGTGCTCGATTTCACCGGCATCATAAGGTTCATAACTCATTTGTTGGGCTTGGTATATCCTTTTATAACAAGCTACCCTCTTCTTTGCTAGATTTGCCCTTCAATGCGTTTAAAGCTAAAGTAAAATCTAACCTTTGTTCAAAGGCATACTGTTCAATAATCAACTAATCAAAAGACGTCCAAATGTCAGTTGCGGAAATCTTGTTAAATACCTTTTATACAAAGACTGTATTAGTCATGTAAAATCTATAAAACACGGAGTTGACAACGAAAAAATCGCTTTAGAGCAATTATCAAAACAGGAAGGGATTAAAATACAACCGTGTGTGTGGTTTGTTTCTGGATGAACGATTGCCCTACATAGGCTCTAGCACTGACGGAATCTGCAATGACATGACAATTGAAGTAAAGTGCCCTATTTCAGCCTACCAATTCAACTTTGAAGAGGCTGTAAGACTAAATGAAATGAAAATGGCAATATAAACAAAAATCACAACTGGAAAAAAAACAAACACCAAAGCAAGTAAAACTATTAACAATGGCGGAGCAAAAGAAAAGATGGAGACAGGGGAGAAAATGGGACAGCGAAACAACACGATCTTCTCAACATACTTGCTCATAAATGATAAAAAAAACGAAGGAAGAGGTAGAAAACTAGAAAACAAACACCACAAAAAGGAAGTACACGGAAATGAACACTGGCAAGAAAGAAAGCAAGATTCAAATAAATGAAGAAGATAAAGAAAATACTTTTTATTACTCTACTGACTTTCCGAATTCGGTAATATAAGCGATGATGAAGAAGTTGAAATAAAAAGAAGAAAACATTGACCGAAATACAATGAAATTTGAATGAATTTTGAGTAATCTGTCAATTAAATAAACAAGTTAAATATTGGTTTTCTTTTTGACAAACAACAAAAATGTTATGATGCACCAGCAATGCCCGCAACTTCGTACGTGCAAGCATTGAAATAAATGCCGATGCCGATTGTTTTTAGCTACTAATATTCTTGGTTCTTGAGCATATCCTTGGACACACTAACAAAATGAAAAAAAGACCTACAAATTGATCTTGTCTTATAGTACCTACCTACATTTTTGTTTGTGGAGTAGGCTCTTTCGCTATCGTCTAGTTGTACCTCTAGGGTTTCATATCAGATCCTACATAACATGAATTTAATATCATATACAGTGTTCAAAATCCCTTACCCTTTTTTCGTTCGCTTTTTAATTTCATCTCTGCGCTATACAGGTTGCTCTAAGACGCTATTTTATAAAATTGTAAATAAATCAATAAATAATAACGTTTAATGACATTAAAATATATCCTTATAAAACGAGAACGTGGAACCGTATACGTGTGTTGCTTTCATGCCGCCATTGCAGCGCCACGTTGTATAATTGTTAACTTGTAGAAATGTATTTTTATTTCAGAATGAGATTGCTGTGACTTATATGTAAAGAAATATCTACACAAGGTGTTTTATGTGTTGTCACTCCTTAAAGTTTGTAAAGTTATTTTTTTAACACCTTATATGTAGGTATTTATGAAAACAACTGCGGTCTTACTACAAAAGATTTAAAAACATGTTGAACGCATGTCTAACGTCAAACTCCATACATAAAAAAAAACATAAAATACGCGTTGAATGTGTTTAAATCTTTTGTAATAAGATGGCTGTTATTTATTTATAACTCTATGTCGCGCGCGGTAGTAATCGTGTACACCCTAGCGACGCATCGCGCGTGATGTTTAGGTTCGGGTGGTGCGGGGAGAATTACAAAGCTCCGCCCACACACGCAAGGTCGTTGGCGCCGGTAAAAGCCTTAAGGAAGAATTTAGCTTAAAAGTCGAGTGAATTACTATCGAGGATATATCTAATAGATAATTTTGTCTAATCAATAGCTATCAAGAATTTAAACTCCGATTAAGAATTCTTCAGAAGCCGGGCATAAGTCCCATATAAAAGGAGGCGACGCTATTGCCCATACCCGGTCACAAATCCCGACTACGAGCTACGAGCTACTACTGAGTTTCTACACACCATCACGCGTGTAATTCCCTGAAGGGTTAGGCAGAGACCTGTAGTACACCCACATTTCGCCAGTTATGTTCAAATTCCATGTAATAAAAAAAAATATAGCATTTTGTTTCACATCGGAATTGAACCGAGCATCTTACGCTCAGCAGTCACGCTTCAGGCCCTTAGCACACCTCCGCCGCGAAAGCATAGCAGCGAAACCGCAGTGGTTCAATTCAACTGACTCGCATGATGTTCCGCTACTCGAGTAGCGGAACATCATACATCATGCGGTGTCGCTGTTTCGCGGCGGTTGTGGTCAGGTGGGATGGTACATCAAAGCATAGGGTAAGGATACGAAGCAAGAGGATTATGTAAGGATCGTAGCAGGTGGCGTTCTATAGTTTCTGCTTGGAAGAATGCGTGGAACCTATAGTTTGCACCATCCCGACTACCTGACGAGTCTATGACGACGCGACGTTATCAGGATAATATTATGAGTTACTGTGAGGGAGTGAACTGACTACCTCGTTGGTCTGACTACCTCGTTGGTCTGACTACCACGTTGGCCTGACTACTTCGTTGGACTCGACTGCTGCAAAGTATATACGGTTATCTACAAAATCATTTTCTTTTCCCTCTTCTTTTGCTTATATCTCGAAAACGGTGTGTCCTATTTAAAAATAATGAAAATTTAGACCCCCTTTTACACGACCTATAAACCTCTAAAACTCTACATGTACGTAATAATTTTTCATATTTTCCATACAAAAAATGAAAAATTCCATAAATTCCATATAAAACACATTGAGAATCGCATCTTCTCCGGCGCTACAGGCTCGTCTCCGCAGTTGTATTTATATGCGTGACTTAATATTTGTAAAAATTTAGAATTAAAGAGATAAAAGAAATCCTATGAAAAAACAAAGAAGTCTCAGTCGAATTATGTAAAAAAGTGAATTTCGTAAAAGTGCAGTTGACTCTTTCTACGAGTACTTTGTTGCCGTCGTACTGTCTACACGGTGACGTCATCTTTGTCTACTCTTCCGTCGACAAGACGCTTCTCTATGGTTCTCGTGCTAAGCCAGCTGGTTGGGCAAGGTGTTATTGGGATTGACTTTCTGGAAATTCTCAGAAGCAGCTCGGAGTCTGCATTTGTGCCCGGTTGATGGCAATAGGATCACCCCCTATTACATGGGGCTTAAACATAACTGGCAAAATGCGGGTGTACTATAAGTATACATCTGCCCAACCCTTCGAGGAAACAATGCTTGATGTTACGCTTTATTATGAGTTGATTTTAACCTAAGGTACAAAGGAACAAGAGGATTGACTTTATTCATAAAGCTGCTTAAACTTATTGCGGATTTTTCTATTATACGCCGAATTCGAGAGCTGTCAGTGTCAATATTCAAAAGAAAATAATGACAGTCACAGCTCTTAAACGTGGTTTACGTGCTGATCGCGTTCAGTTTCAATTGGTGGAATTCGCACTTAATAGGTACGAGCAATAACTCGGTTTATCACCACGCGATTGTAAACACATGTTAACATTTAGGAATGTACTTACCTATTTACAATTATTGAACTGTTTGTAAACTGAGTATTATGACCGTAGATATAAGGAAGAAGTTTTGTATATTTCTATGAATAGACTTAATTGGTAAAACATGAAATCAGCTCGTAATATATATATATAATATATAAAAAGGTCTCGTGGCTAAGTAATAACAGCCACATGTGTCGATCTATCAGGTTAAGCTATACTTGCCGCGGTTAGTCCGTAGATGGGTGACCATCTTAACATACCGAGACCCCCGTGCCTCGCAAAGCACATTAACATTTAATATGTATTAGTTTATTTTTGTTGTTAATATTATTTTGTGTATTTTTTCTATGGGCATCAGTAGCCTGATAATAAAATGATTATTATTATTATTAAGGCGTTGGGTCCTAGCTGTCATTCTTGGATCTTTGACAGTCGTTACGGACTACCGTTGTCAGAAGCCCGAAAGTCTGAGACAACCAGTCTTATCAACGGGTATCGTATTACCCAGTAACTGCGCATGGGTTGTGGAGGTCAGATAGGCAGTCGCTCCTTATAAAATACTGGTATTCAGCTGCATCCGGTTATACTGGAAGCCGGTTAAAAGGATACTGCCACCGTAAGGAAAAAAAGACGTTTCTACAGAAAAATTTTGTCATTATAAAAATACAATAACAAAAGCAGATGCGTTTTATTTAATAGTAAGAGTTATTAGGTTTTCGTTAAGTTACGCCAATATAAAAATACTGGTAGATGCGTCTTTTCTTGCTGAATACGAATATGTAAATAAAACTCTATTTCGAAAAAAATGTCAGATACGTCTTTTTTCCTTATGACGTCAGGATAGGCAGATTTTGAGCAAGGCGTAGCGAGGCTGCCTAGCCAGAGTACGGACGCAAGTAATAATCATCATAAAAGCTATATTAACGCACCCCATAATTGCCACCATCTCCACTCCTTTGTTCCCAGTACCTATTACTGCGAGTAGTTGGGTTGCGAACGTTACTACATAGACGGTTTCCATTAATCTTTAAAAAGCAAGCCTCAAATTCTGCCAATATGCAAAACGAGCAGGCTACACGTTCAGTGAGCCTTGCACTGTTTGCATAGTCTGATGAACCGCAGCACCCAATCGCGACCGCATAATATCGAGACGTTTGTAAAGTCATGCGTCTAAATAATGTGGCGATATGTTTAATTAACTTGTCGACAAAGCGCAATGAAAGTACAGACGCCAGCTCATCAAGCTACTACAATCTGTCGAATTTCTTCAATAGATTTTCAACTTTATCGCTAAAGCATTAGGTTAAAGGTTGATTGGGAAAATTTTACAGTTTTGGGTAGCTTGATGTGCTGGCTACCTATCTATTGACAGTATAACGGTACTTCAGAACGAAGTCCCAAGATGGATAGGAAAGCATGATTACGAAAGAAAAGTGGTCCATCTTTTCATTAAGTCAAACAATAATAATTATATATTATACAGGGTCAAATTAATTAGCTAGCGAAACTCTGCAGACGTGATGGGTATTGATATCTAAACATATCATAATACAACAAAAATAAATTAATTTTAAGATTTTTTTTTTGGGGTCATCAAATATCAGTTTTTTTTTTTTTTGTAAACTTCACAGACGTGATGGGTATCGATATTTCAACACGATAAAATATATGTTATTAACTCGCACTTCAAGTAAAAATACTACCAGTGCTCATTGACCACAAAAAAAAAACATAAACTATTTTATCGCGTTTGCGGAGTTTAGCTAGCCAATTAAAAATAACCCTGTATATAACAAGTATAATACAACCGTTAGAAACTTGCAAACTAAATTTTTTTGGTTTAATCCAAGCATTTCCTGGACCCTTGCCAGTAGTTTACTTTGGTCCAAGCAACTTAATTTACGATTTTAATAATTATAATTTGTGCAAAGATCCGTCCACGAGATAAGTAGATTTTCTGTTTATCTAGCGCAAGATCTTAGATCTTATACCTAACCAAAATGGGCACTGTTAACTAGGGATCCTAATTCGGGAATCCTGGGAATTCAAATAGGCGGTATTTGACTTAGGGTTCATCAACGTTTCATTTATTGTATGGGCTCTTGTATTGTATTATGGCGCAAAATCGCTGTTTACCAAGCAAAATATTTCTGTCGTATTCCCAGATTTGTCATATTCCCCAAGGAAATTGAATGTGATAGTTCTGTCACCCAATCGAGGCTTTTTATAAATTGGACGTCCTGCCCTGGCAGGGCAGATGCTACAAATGCCAACAATATGGTCATGCAGCAAAAACATGCAGAGAGCTGAAATCTACGTGTGGTCACTGCGGTGAACAAGGATACTCGATGTCAGAGTGCGCAAAAATCGTGATACACCGAAATGTGCAACTTGCTCGCGCTTTAAGAAGCCCAATAACCACAAAACGGGAGATGCCGAGTGCCCTGCTAGGAAATTAGCGGAATACAGGTATATCAACTCTATCGACTACGAGGGCGCCTAGAGCGACATAAGGCCAGACACACCCTCGATTTTGTTGATGTCTAACACATAAGTCACCCGCTGCAAAAATCGATTTATTTTGTGCAACATTGACTTTAATCCACTTACTAATTCTGCTGACGCAAAATCATAATTATGTAATGTGTTTAACAAGGTTATAAAGTGCAAGAAACTATTTTTCGCAAATTTAATAAGAAATTACGTATATAAGACTTTTTGTTATTTTTATCTTTAAGCTAAATAGTATTTAAGTAAAATAGGTATAAACTTATGAATTAATTAAAGTCTGTCATTATTTCAAGACTTCTAATGTTTAATATTGTTATGAATTTTATAGTCCTCTAATTACCATAAAATATAAGCTCATGCCGCCTGTGATACAGGTTTATCCTAGTACAGGCACCTAACATTATAATACCTTTATAAATTATTTATAAGATTTTATGTTAACATTTTACCAATTTTTAAAACTGAATACATTTTTATTATTAATATTATTATTATTATATGTAAAGCTATAATGTATTTGATCAATATGAAGCATTTGGCTCAAAATTGACACGTAGAAATACATAATTCCTTAACACGATTGATTTCATGAGTAAATCTTTTTGCAAGCAATATTCTGCTTAAATCGAAGAAAAGGCATATAACATCAGGTAAACCATAAACTACCCGAAAGTGATCTAACCTTAAGTCGATCACAGAAGTTAATCCGGCGCGTGGCTTATCTCTTATTGCACTCTAAATACATTTTGTAGATTTTAGACTTAATGCGTGACATTAAGGCTATAAACTTCAACAGTTATTACAGATGACAGACCAGATTTATTAGTTTTGCTGTGTGGGCCAAGGAAAAAAAAACATCATAAAAGCAGTCTACAGTTTTTTTTTTTTCTTTTGGCTTCAGGCTATTGTTAATAATTAAGACCTCTCTTTTTGTGGGTTGGGAAATCATGCGGAGCGGAGCGGGAGGGCGTATAAGACTTTAACTGACTAAAACCCACCCGTGTTCCTTCAGCTGCCCGGGACTCTTTCAAACAATAATTATGACCTAACAGAAAAATCTAGTAGAAACCCTACCCGACTATTATTTAGCTATGAAATTATAACTAGGTATACCTCCAGATACTTTAAAAACCTGATATTCTATAAATATTTCTCTTTCATTACCAAACCGACATGGCATCAAGCAAATACATTTTTTCCCACGGTAATGTTTGAGTGGTGGCGTATACGCTATTTGTACGTGTATCTGTGTAGCATTTCTATCGGCAGCCGGCAGCAGGTACATGAGTAGATAACTAACAGAGATCAAACATTATACTTACCAATACTTTCACGATTACTAAACAAATAACCGTTTTCTGCATAAGCTAAGTTTTCTGATTACTATATTCTGTTATAAGGTGTTATGCACACAATAGCGATGATTATTGCCTGTAAATATGATAATAACTAAACTATAAACGCTTTTGCAACACCTTAGAAAAGGGCGTTACGTTACCTATGAATAAATGCCAGGAATGGACACTCTCAACACTCTGACAGCCATTGATGAATTACTGAATATATGAAAAGCTATTGGTGTTCGTTATTAAATAAATAAATGTATCGTACCCCGATTATATGAAGCTCGGTCTCTGGGGCACATTTACTCTTGTACAATGTACGCCCGTCAGCGCGGGCACACCGCGGTAACTCGCGCTCGCTCTAAAAGCCACCCCTGCTCAAACATACGCGTATTTGTAGTTGGTAATGGCCCCGCAATTGAAATACAATTTCCACTTTATTTTTGATCACACTTTATAGCATTCGGCGTGTTTGTGAATACGTTTACAATATGTATGTACGTATAGTATGTGTGACTTGTGTGAAACTGTTTTAATTTTCTGTTTTTATTTTCGTGATGAGTATGCAAAAATGTTGAACTCTTAAGTGTCGACAATACCCCATTGAATCTTAAGAAAAAAAACCTTTATATATTAGGTTGGGGAAAAAGTCTTTTCGCATAATAGTATGTATGAACTTGTAATAAAATCTCTTTGGCTATACTATTTGTATCTGGCTGGTTTTGGTATCATTGAAAGTTTAAATTTTAAAGAACATAATTCCAAATTCAAATTAGGAAAATGTGTGATTTTCATTTGTTTTTCGTACCGTCAAGATGAGTGAATCTAATGAAGAAATTCGATACATTTTAAAATTTTACTACAAAAAAGGTAAAAATGCAACGCAAGCCGCGAAAAAAATTTGCGATGTTTATGGACCTAGTGTAGTGTCTGTGAGAGTAGCACAAATTTGGTTTAAGCGTTTTCAATCCGGAAATTTTGATGTCAAAGATGCACGTCGCTCTGGTCGCCCTATTACGGATAAAATGGATGCCATTTTTGAAAAAGTGGAGCAAGATCGGCATATCAGTAGTTACGACGTAGCTGAAGAACTGGAAATTGACCACAAAACAGTTTTGGCGCATTTTAAAAAAACTGGGTATTATTCATTATGAGCTGTTACCACCAGGCAGGATCATCGATTCTGAATTCTACTGCGAATAACTGATGAGATTAAAGCAAGAAGTTGAGAGAAAGCGGCCGGAATTAATCAACAGAAGGGGTGTGGTTTTTCATCATGATAACGCTAGACCTCACACATCTTTAGCCACTCAGCAAAAATTAAGAAAGTTTGGCTGGGAGGTGTTAATGCATCCGCCGTATAGTACTGACCTTGCACCTTCAGATTTCCACCTGTTTCGGTCTCTTCAGAATTCTTTAGGCAGTGTCAGGTTAACATCACGAGAGGACTGCCAAAACCACTTGTCGCGGTATTTTGACCAGAAGTCCCAAAATTTCTATAGCAATGGGATCATGTCCCTGCCTACAAAATGGCAAAAAGTTATCGAACAAAATGGTACCTACATACTTTAGTTAAATACAAATAAACTATATCAAAAAATGTTTTGAATTTTCTTAAAAAATGCGAAGAAACTTTTTCCCCAACCTATTAGTATGTACGTATATAAAGGTATGTCATATTAGGTCCTTACCTATGAAATTGCCGTTTTACATACAAAAACTCAAACAAAATTTTTTAATAGAAATATTGTTGATGCATTTTTACCATTTTAATGGAAGTTCGTTTAAGCAGGGTGCTATAGAAATTTATGAAATTGATGCGTTTTCCACCGCCTCATTGGATTTGAAATTTTTCCCTGGGGTTCATTGTTGCGATCAAATTTTCCAGAAGGGAAGCGATCAAACCAAAAACGCACCGTGCGTTCACTTGCGGTACCTTTTCAATACACGTCGTTAATATTGCGTGCTGTCTGCGCTGCGTTAGTGCCACGACGGAACTCATATTCGAAAATAGAGTGCAATTTCGACTTTTCCATGGTTACAAAAACATCCATATCAAAGAAAAATCGAACGGCGGTAAACAAATGAACAACTGATTTTGAAAAAATAATTCCTTGTATATTACACAATTAATTTGAATTTGGAATTCTAAATAGAATGAAATATATGATCTTCACACTAGCCAATATCAATGAGTCAATCAGCAATGGGGAAGAAAACTGTCAATTCGTTCCGCGTAGATGGCGCTGAGTGTTTATTACAAATGAACAGTAAAACTCCATAGAAATTACACAAAATTTTGTGTTTTTGTGAGTTTTATCAATATAATGGGTCATTGTGTAGCCTTCGGATGCAAAGAAATAGGCATTGGCAAATTCCCAAGTAATTTTCGCATGAAGCGAAAGGGGGAAAAGGCAATAAAATTAAAAAAAAAAAACTTCAAATCTACTGATTTTTCTAGGTTATGTGGGAACAGACTGCGAGACTACTTCTTAGAAGACACGCTGGTGCCATACCTATTATTATTAATGATGTCTTTTTATTAATAATAGTAAAAAGCTAAAAAAATAACCATACATTTTGTAACAAGTAACTTCACATCTTGTTTATCATTAGTATCATTAAAAAGAAAAAAAGTAATGAGTTAAATTTATTTTATAACTTATAAAACTATTTTATTGTCCAGAATACGGCTAAAAGTCGATAACATGTTAAATATAATGTACCTTACGACAAGTTTGGCTTTCCTTCCTTATTGCGATACTCCGCTTTTATTCAACTGGGAGATACGCCAGGTAAAATACATTGTGAAGCAACACAAATAGATGAAAAAAAAAACACGCAAATACTTAAAAATCGTCCACACAATGCACACGTCTTTATTAAAAACTTTGACAGCTGTATGTTTGTTACACAAACATACAGCGCCACCTTGCGACGAAGCTTCCGGGAAACAGCCCCATTTCGGACCGAATAATATACAATACAATCATACAATGGTGACCGCGGGTTTACAGTAGTTGTGAACCTATGGGGTTCGGTTGACATTCGAGCATACATTGACATGAACCTATAAGTATACCTATACCTTAAGTATATAGCGGACACATGAATCCATGATTATTATGTGTGGAAATAACAGATTTAGACATGAGTTGCTGTTGTGAAGTGAATAACCCATTCTTTAAGCCCAACAGCTCAGAATTAATTAGCTAGACGATGACTTGACGGATAGGTATAGGTATTTATAAAAAAACTAAGGGAAAATTTTTCAATCGTCAGATAACTTTTATTTATGGAATAAATATGGCGGTTTGACAGCTTTTATATAGAAAATATGTCAAACTGACATATTTATTCTTCAGATAGCTATTGAAAAATCAGCCCTAAGGGAACTATTTTATCTCTTCCCCATACGAAGTATCTATTACCGTACCAGTTGTTTTTCTTTACTCTTTCACAACATGCTCTCTAAAAGGGTTGACACACGATATTTTTCTATAATAAAATTCTAGAACAAGATAGATTGTTTGTATTTGTAACATACTAGGTATTCTCGTAACTACGAAATCTACCAAACTTATTTACCCACGCAAATAGCTTCCATGTAAGACGTGCGATCCTTCGAGCAATGAATCCCACGAATCTCATTGCTATGCGGCATACAGATTGGGAGGGAAACCCAACTATATTTTACTTTTATCCCGTAGAAAATCGCGAACTTAAAAATCTGGCAATCTGCTATGCGTCATGGGTTGGGCTTGCTGAGATACCTAGATACTTTTTTTAGAAACAATATATATGGCAGAGTTTTTTTTTTATGTTTATATTTTCACGGCCTACAAAAAGCAGTTGAGTATATTTGGTTCAGTCACAGATTAATACAGATGGGACACTCCGGCGTTTAGGTATAAATCTACAAGTACGCGGCGGACCTATCTCACTGGGTTTACACAAAAAATCTGGTAATTTTAACCGACGAAAAAAGGAGGAGGTTCTCAAGTCAACACGTATATTTTGTTTTTAATGTAACACACAACTTTTTATAGAGTAGTCCGATTTGAAAGATTCTTGTTTTATTCGGGAGGCTATGATTCTATAATACCTACATATTTTTGTCACTAAGGCTATGAGGATGATGTTCTAATATCTTTAAAAAAAAAGACAACGCACATCTTTTTTTTTCTAATGATGATGTGTGTTGTTTCAAAGTACCGACCCCAAAATTGGGATAAGGACAAGATTATTCTTGCCCTTATCCCAATTTGTTTGGTGTCGACGCAACATGTCTTTTTCTTCCATACTGCCAAGCGAGTTGGCGTGGTTGGTTAAGATACCACCTGTCATGCCGCAGGTCGTGGGTTCGATTCCCATCCAGGACAAACATTTGTGTGCATGAACATGTCTGTTTGTTCTGAGTCTGGGTGTAATTATCTATATAAGTATGTATTTACAAAAAAAAAGCAGTGTATGTTACTACATACACTGCTTTTTTTATCAGTTATCTGGTTTCCATAGTACAAGCTCTGCTTAGTATGGGATCAGACGACCGTGTGTGAAATGTCCCAGGATATTATTATTACTTATTATCTCCTTTATTTATTTTTTAAACTTATTTTATTACATTTTTAAATATTTTTATAAAAACATTAAAAAAAAAACATTTAAAAATATAAAAAATAGTGATCCGCCGGTAGCGGGTGCAGGGTCCAAGCTACCGGTGGTTAGGGCCCCAGAGACAGGAACCTCCTCACAATACGCGCCGTATCAAGGAGGACTGCCTTCTGAATCAGGCCCTTCACCCAGCCACCCAACGAGAGCCTCTTGAGATGTTGGTCGAGGCTCTTAGCGATAAGGCCATTGACCGTAACGACTATCGGCACAATGATTGCCGAGTCCACATTCCACATAGCGACAACCTCGTGGGCTAAGTCGAGATACTTCAATTGTTTCTCCTTCTCAGCCTTCACGAGGTTCTCGTCATGTGGGATAGTGACATCGATTATCATTGTGCGGCGCACTGATCGATCTATTACCACTATATCAGGCTTATTGGCTACAATAGTCCTGTCAGTGATAATAGATCGATCCCAGTATAACGTGACATGGTCATTCTCGAGAACTGGGTCGGGCACATACCTGTAATACGGTACCTCAGAGTCCACAAGGCCGTATTTCAGAGCAAGTTGCTGATGGATAATCCTGGCCACTTGGTTATGCCTGTGCAAATACTCGCCGTTAGCTAAACGAGAACACCCAGAAGTAATATGTCTGATAGACTCACCGGGACAATGGCATGCCCGACATATGTCGATCGTCCCGTCTTTCATTATATACTTCCGGTAGTTATTCGTTAGCATAACTTCATCCATAATCGCACAGACTGAACCTTCGGTTTCCCCAAAGAGGTCACCGAAGCGTAGCCAGGCCACGGACGCTAAGAAATCTACGTCGGGCCCATGAAGGGCCCGGAAAAAGCGTCCGTGAAGCTCCTTGCTTTGCCATACTTCCTTGCGGTCGTTGGTACTAAGCACCACAGGTTTGCGCCAGTTCTCTTTAGCCAAGGATAACGGGGTGAGTCCCTTGTCCACTGCAACCACATCTCGGTGCATACCCACGTTAGCCTTGAGAAAGTATTCTCTGAGACTGCACACCTCGCGGTTGTGGAGGGTCTTAGCATTTAAAAAGCCTCGACCCCCACACTTCCGCGGGATGTACAGCCTCATGACAGACGAACGTGGGTGATGCATCCGGTTTGCAGTCAGCAGTGACCGGACTCTCCTATCCAGGGCATCTAGTTCCGTCTGGGTCCACTTTAGTATGCCAAAGGAGTACATCAGGACCGGCATGACCCAACCGTTAAAGGCGCGCACCTTGTTGCCGCCTGACAAAGAACTATTAAGTACCTTTTTCAGGCGACCGAAGAAGCGCTCCTGCAACGATTGTTTCATGTCAGCCCCGTTAATGCCTAACCCCTCTGACATACCCAGGTATTTGTAGGTATCAGTTGCGGAGAGTGATCTCAGGTTTATAGAATCTGAGAGTTGTAGTCCCTCAGATTCCACAATCCCGCCCCGCCTTACAAGCATGACTGCACATTTATCAACACCAAATTCCATCCTGATGGAATCACTAAAAGTTTTAGTTACTTTTAGTGACTCCAGCAGTTGCAATTTGTTGGTGGCAAACAGTTTCAAATCATCCATATAAAGCAGGTGGGATATTACCTGACCCCCTCTCCGCAAAGAACAGCCCAGCCCTGTACCCTCCAGCAGAGTGCTAAGAGGGTTCAAGGCTAAACAAAACCACAGTGGACTCAGACTGTCGCCCTGGAATATTCCCCGCTTAATCCTAATAGGTTCGTCGCTCCCCCGAATTTGTCGACATCCTGGATAGCGAAGGACCGTCCTCCACTGCCCCATACATGTCGTTAGGAAGGTGCTCAGAGTTGTATCAATTTTGTACAACTCTAACACCCTCAAGAGCCATGTATGGGGCACCGAATCAAAGGCCTTCTTATAGTCTATCCAACATGTCGACAAATCCTTTCGGGATCGACGGACCTGTTGGCTTATGGCCATGTCAATGAGGAGTAGCTCCTTGGTGCCGCGGGACCCATTCCTACATCCATTTTGAGAGGCAGACATGATAGAATTCTTTTCTAAATGAGAATTAATTTTCACTCTCAAAATGGATGTAAGAAGTTTATAGACCGTCGGCAAACAAGTGATCGGCCTATAATTTTTGGATTCCGTGGCATCACCTGACTTATGGAGCAAGTGGGTAACTCCCGTTGTAAAGAGCTGTGGCAGCGACCCAGACTCTAAGGCCGACTGGAATTGCGATGCTAAGCATGCGTGTGAACTTTGCAGCCATTTAAGCCAAAAATTGTGCAGTCCGTCCGGTCCCGGCGATTTCCAGTTCGGTATCGGACGGGCTGCACTGGCTACATCGGAGGAAGTAATTATTACTTCCTCCATCTGCGGTATGGCGTCACACACGCGCTCAACATCGCGCATCCATTCAGCCTCATTATGGCAGACGGGCACCGACCAGATGTTGCGCCAGAATGTGCTAGTGGCATCATCATCCGGGCGGCATACGTCTGCCACATTTTGCTCAGGTCGCTCCCATGCTCTATACACCCACCTTTGATCACGCTGGAATATGCGATTCTGGGTATACCGTTCAACCCGTCGCTTATACCTACGGATACGGCTTGCCCATGCACAGACCTTCTGCTTCAGGAAGTCAATGCGCTCTGTGACACGGGACATATATTCTTGAGGCCTGATTCCAGTCCCGGAAAACGCCCGCCTCACAAAGCGCATCACTCTAGGGCGAGTATTGCCCTCCCTGAAGCAGTATAGTTTGCCGATGAGCACCCTGGTCCCCTCGATACGCTGCTCGATCCTGCACTGCCAGGCTGGAACGGCGGGTTTTGGTCGTGTAGCTATGTCACAATTTGGAAATGTAACATTGGCTACACGACACGCCGCAATAGCCGCGCAATACAAGATCGAGTGCGTATCTAAGAGGTCTTCGCTGCTTTCAAAATAAGAACCAAGCAGCGAATCCAAGGCACACACCAACGACCTATTCGTTTTGTGCATAGGCAAGCGAGGTAAACGAGGTCTAAGTTGGACGGGGGCAGTTCTAAACTCCCGAATCGCATCCTCCAGCGCGCTCCTCAATCGGTCGTTACACTGGTTACTTACCGTAACAACCTCATCGCCCCCCTCCACATCATTAATATAAGACCGCAGTTGGATTATACCACTTACTGGAGGTTGCACCGCGGTCTGTGACGGGGCAGGGACGATACGGTTGCTCAGTACCTCTAAGCGCAGCCTATCAAGCGCAGCGTCGTCCAATCTGTGATTCCGTTGGATAACCCGCGCCTGATCCGACAGCCGTTGGGCCGAGACGTTGATGGCTGGTTGAAGCGCCTGGAACAGAGACAGCATCCTATCGCGGTACGCAGTGAGGTTAGTTCCCCCCTCTGTTGCCCCGTAATATGCGCGCATGACGTTCTCATTCATTTGTTGAGTCCATTTCATGCGCTGCACACAACCACCGGCAGCGGGGACCCGGCTCGGGGCCGGTTGGCCCCTAGGTCCCATGCCGTTCGGTGGCCGGCCTCTTCCTGGCCGACGTGCAGGTGGTGGCGACGTCGGTGGAGAGAAGTACTCGTCGCTCGAGCTCGACGCAACTGCCATGGCCGGTGTCACAGCACTCTCGATGGGGCTAGGTACCAGCGGCGACGGGGTGGAGCTGAGCGACGAGTCCGGAGGTGGAAGGTGTGCGCGACGAGCTGCTGACCTTGTTAACATCTTCTCATCTCTTTGCTATTTTCTTCTTGTTGTTGATTGTTGTTTGATAGGAGGTGACATCTGTCATGTCACCTCCTATCCGGCAGTTTTTGAATAAATTCTGTAGTATGGTTCATTACGGTATTTTAAAATTATATTTGGGTTATTTTTCTTTAAGTTTTGTTGTATGGTTTATCAAAAAGTTAAAAAACTGCGACTAAAATTAATAAAAACGGAAAAGAAGAAGAAAATAAATTTTGAGGCTTGTTGACATTGGTGTTGCCAGCTTATTATTTATTATTATTTATTATTATTACTTATTATTATTATGCTTCTCCTTTAGTCATCATATCAATAGTCACCTCCTTTCTATAAATAAATAATTAATAAATAAATTCTTCATTTCACCAAAAGTGATTAACAATACCCAATAAGACTAATACATAAAAGGCTTTACACATTATTTAAATACTCTGACTCCTAAACTAGGTGTAAATTCGAGTGACTAAGGTCCGAAATTTTGATCCGCAGTTAACTCAACCAATGGTTAAACACTAATGGTTGAATTTTAGCTAAATGTGAAAGGCTAAACATGATTGAAATAACATGAATATATTCATGTTAAAATATAGTAACTAATTTTAGCAAACACATTTATTCAAAATTCAACCATTAGTTACTATGTTTAACCATTGCTCGAGTTAACTACGAATCAAAAAACCGGCCCTTAGGAGTCAGTGATTCTCCGTAGCAACTTAAAGCCATAAAATTTGAGTAATTTGGAAAAGTTTCAACAGCTAATAATGGTGGAAAACAGAATTATTATTTCTATATTGGTATATTTATTGGTTGTTGTTACACTTAGGTACATATAATTTAGTTGTATAGTAATCTGTGGAAACTGTTTCTGGATTGTATTGAACTATTGGTATACATATATTTGTTAATGCATCCGTTTGTTTCCCAAATAAAATAAAATAAAATAAAGATAACTAAAAAAATTTATTAATAATGAAAAATGGATATGCGTGTATTACGAAGTGCGTGTGTACTCTGTAACTGTAGGTATATGTATAGGTGTAGTGTATATGTAGGAGGTGTGAGAGTTTAGATTTATAATTAAATATCACTTTCCATATCATCTTTCACACAGTCCATCTATCGTTTCTATGGTTTTCCCCTACTTTTACAGCCATCTACCTACTCAAAACTTTTCTCATGACATTTTCCTCATTCCTCCGAACGAAATACATTATTTTTTTAACGTCATCTAAAACCAAACACAATCACACACACACTACTATATGATAGTATCACGTACGCATAAAGTCCTAAGTATCGGTCCGATCGCGCATGGAACTGTATCGGATACGAGATAAGCCGGACATGTGCCGGACACGAGCTGGACACATGCGGCTGTCCGGAATATGAATGTGCGGCGCTTTGTGAATCACTGGATTACCTACAGTATTATCTGTGCTAGATGTTCGTAAGTACGAGTTGTGAGAAAAATGGCTGATGAGTTTTTGTTCAACAATCGAAGATTTTGATCTGAGTGTGAAGAAGATAACAATGTAAGTGGCTGAATCTATTGAATTTTTAAGACTGATTCTAGAAGAACCTAGTTCATTTAATAATTATCAATAAAATTAATGTAAATAACATATTGCAGTACGTGTGGGTAGGTAGGTACCTATTGTATTCTATTACAAAACTTTTAAGTAACAAAAGCCGCACGGGTAGATCCATCAGGTTAAGCTACGCTTTCCGGAATTGGTCCGTAGATGGATCACCATCTTTACATACCGAGACTCCCCCTGTACCTCGGAAAGCACGTTAAACCGTTGGTCCCGGCTGACATTCGTGGATCTTTGACAAGCGTTACAGGTCGTCAGAAGCCCGAAAGTCTGACAACCAGTGTTACCAAGGGGTATCGTATTTCCCAGTAACTGGGTTGTGGAGGTCAGATAGGCAGTCGCTCCATGTAAAATAGAGGTATGCAGCTGCATCCGGTTAGACTGGAAGTCGACCCCAACGTAGTTGGGAAAAGTTTAGGCAGATTGATTGATTGTTTTTGCATTCTAATCATATTTATTGTAAAAGTTGAGAGTACGTTTGTTTTGTTTGGGAGTGTATTATTAAAGGGTTAATTCTCAGCATGTCACACCATGAAATCAAAATCAACCTGCCTAGCCTTTTCCCAACTATGTTGGGCTCGGATTCCTCTCTAACCAGACGCAGGTGAATATCAGTATTTTACACGCAGCAACTGCCTATCTGACCTCCACAACCCAGTTACTACGTAACACGATTTCCCTTGGTAAGACTGGTTGTCAGACTTTCAGACTTCTGACGCCCCGTAGCAACTGTCAACTGTCTACGAATGACAGCCCGTCAAATCATGAAATCATAATAATAATAATAATAATAAAGCTTTATTTGCCATTACAAACATACCGGAGAAGACACATACTGAGCACTTATAAAACAATAAACAAGAAATAGATTAATGACCCCCATACTAGGAAAATCCTGTGTTATGGGGGCATCAAACCGTCCATTTAATGCTAGACAATATTGTTTTAAAAGTAGAATCTAAGACATTAAGGCATTTTCCTAAAAAAAATGTATTTATTCAATTAATTAATTAATTATTTATTTATTTATTTATTTAATAGAACTCGTAATACATATTACCAACTCGCTTAAAACGTTGTGGTTCTTCCTCTATTTTCCTGAAATCTTGTCTTTCCCAAGGAAGGGGTTCATAATACACCCCAAACAAAACAAATGGTACAGCGACCCCCTTTGTTTTTTTAGGGTTCCGTACCTCAAAAGAAAAAAAACGGAGACCTTATATAGTACCACTTCGTTAGCTGTCTGTCTGTTAGTCTGTCAAGACCCTTTTTCTCAGGAACGCATGGAGGTATCAAGTTGAAATTAATATGAAATAGGTAGGTCTACGGTCCGTTAGTGTTAAAAAAAAATCAAACTTCTATGTCAACGCAATAAAAAATATGGCCATTTATGCTATATATTTTGATACTCGCAAATAAATCAAAACTTATGCTTCCCGTTGACCTAGAATCATAAAATTTGGCGAGAGGCTAGGTCCTAACACATAAAAAAAATTGCGAGTACAAACTTAGATTTGCAGATGGAGAGTTCACCGTGACGTACATAAAATATATATCGAAGTATCGGAGAACATGTTTTTCAACTACAATGTTAAGTTCGTTTTTGGGATAAATTCATCCCAACTGCGGAACCCTTCATTGTGCGTGGTTCGACACGCACTTCGCCGGTTTTTTTATTCAACTTTTTATAATGACGTTTTGAAAGGGTTGATCGTTGTTAAGGTTTTTAGAGCCATAAAGTTAATCCAATTAAAAACAAGCGGTCCCGTTGATGTTTATAAACGAGATGAATTAATTCTTAACACTATTATACATAATTGTGATTATGTAAATCTTAAAACATCCATTGCCACTTCGGTACTAAAATCTTTAGATACCTACAACTTAACAGTAAAGCCAAAGTTATTTAAGTAATAATTATGTTATATTAATACGTGTTTGCATAAAATACAATAACTATTCGATATCAAATCGATATCGGTTCGGTTGTGGAAGTCACTTCCACCTGACATTAGGGACTGCCAAACTGTTGCAGTATTTAAAAGAAGAGTGAAAGAACACTGTCTTTCCATTACGCCATAGTTATTAGTTATTTTAGTGATATTTATTCTAGAAGTTAGTATTTATTATATGTTTTATTTGCTTAGTGAATTGTTTTTTTTTTTAGATTTTATGTATTTTATTTTCTCTTTTATTCTTACACACGATGTCTACATCTCTTATTATCCTCTGTCCTATCGCAGGTATGATGGAAGCGATTTCTTTAGAAATAAGCATCACCTTTGTACGTAATTTTCTGTTCCTTTATTCTTGTCTGTTTATTGGTGTGTAATACATTGCGCCCAATTGCGCCATATGTATTAAAAATCTGTCTGCTCGATAACTAGGTCAACGCAATGAATATTGTAGTGCTGTCAAAATGTAACCTATTGCAGTTTCCATGATTAAATGCCATACTAGCTACAGATTTTAATAATCCAAATAGTTTGTGATTTATGAATTCAGAAAAGTGTTGTGTAAACTTAACTGTTACTAATAAACTTAAGTAACTTCCAATAATACAAATACAAATACAAAAATACAAAATGTTTTATTCAAGAAATTTGTTACAACAATGGGTGGTTGTGTTTGGGGTCTCCTTTTAAGCAGTTTTTGCCTGTGTTAGGAGGCCCCGCTCTTCCATAGCAAAATAATTACAACAGTAACAAATATGTGGGTAATTAGACTTATGCTTAATTACTTATTTCTATTGATAATATAATTTTTTAATTTATAAAAAAGGATAAAGAAAAAAAGTAAAATACTAAAACAAGAAAAAATTGTGTAAGAGTGTGTGTGTGTGATGAGTGTGAGTGTGCGTGTGTGGGGGGTGTGTGTGTGCGTGAGTGTGGGGGTGCGTGTGTGTATGTTTCTATTTTTTTAACTGCCAGTTTTAGTGAGATTGAATGTATGTGTGTAACAATTGATTAATATATTATTATAATGTATCTTGCTATTTAATGTACTGTAGAAGTGCCTCGGTCTCTTCATACGTGAGTTTTTTGATCCAATTAGTTACGGTTTTCTTACAATCATATGTGCTTTTGGTGTATATGAATATTTTTTTGTTTATCTTATTGTATAATTCGGCTGAGCGTTTATTGAATTGCCTGCATGCAAACACGGTTTTAGTTTGGCAAACTGGAGCTACAAAGTCTTTCCTTCTTTTGGTTAATTTTAATAATAATAAAACTAAACTTTTTAAGAATAGGGTTCTGATTGGAATTGAACCTGCCAGCAAAACAAAAACGAATAGTTCGTTTCCTTTAAACCTCGACTATGAACTCCATCGCAAAATCATTAAATAGTGACAAAAACAGAACATCACCCCTGAGCATTTATCTTCTACGGAGAGTTATAAAGGGCATAAATAAAGCAAAACCTATAAGGCTTTAAAGCAACAATGAAAAATACGAACCGTTTTACGTTGGGTGGGGTGGTGGAGGCCGCGGGGTTCGCGGGGGCCACGGGCCCGGTGCCCGCGCTCGAACAATGGGGGCCCGGCCAGACCACGGCTGCACAAATAAAAAAAAAAACACATGAACAACCGCTCCAATTATTGACGTGGGCATAGGATGTGGATCCCTAGCTACCAGCTACATGCCCGCGCTTCTAACTTCTACGTGTTATACTTATTGTTCGGAGAAGTTGCGCAACTGTGGGCCGACTGTTGCTGGTAATAAATGTGAAGTTTGTTAACAATTCAATGTATTTTGTTACGCGCAGCTGCATAAGGGGAAACGTCAATTCAGCACTCAATACTTTTATTAAAGAAACAATACGCTGCAAATATAGCGAACGACGGAAACAGAAAGTTGAGATAGCACTTTGTGACGCACGGACCTAGTTTACCCAATTATTGTAATTCTGTAAAGTTTAGTTCCATATTTACACTTCGAATAGGCCTTTAGGCTAATTTAGTACATAATTAATGTAATTCTTTTATTAACCGACTTCAAAAAAGGAGGTTCTCTATTCGACCCGTATGTTTGTATGTATGTAAGTTTGTATGTCCGCGATTTTCTCAAAAACAAATGAACCAATTTTGATTATTCTTTCGCCAGCATGATCTGCATACTTTCAGGAAGGTTTCAGTATATAATACATCTGGTAATTAAACTTACGAGTATGTACAAAGTTATATACATAATTGTACTGATCTCCGGCATTTCTAAGCGGATTTTGATGATTCTTTTTTTCGTTCGTCTTAGGCTTATGTAATTGTATATTCAACTAAAAATAGAAAAATAAATTTACTTTAAAAAAGCAAAAACCGACTTCAAAAACCTAAAACGAATAAAATTACTTTCATAAAAAACTTAACAGCTTCTGAAGTCGGTGTCTTCAATTCTTCAATGACAATGCACCTTAGTTTGGCACCGATTTCAGATGCTGTATTAAAGTTATTTTATTCGATTTAGGTTTATGAAGTCGGTTTTTACTTTTTTAAAGTAAATTTATTTTAAATTAAATTTCGTAAAATTATTTTTGATTTTTTTTTAAATCCTTCGTGTGCAGCTAACGTAATTGTTTTCTAGCTGATTAGTGAGATTCTTTTAAAACTGTCTGGAGGTTACTTCCTGGCTTCCGAGCGTAAAGTTTGTTGCAGTTGATGAGAGAATTGAAGAGTTCTTTGTTCATAACATGCACAAATTACCATATTAGAAGGTCAACTGATGGGAAGGAACACGGGTAGGTTTTAGTCAGTAAAAGTCTGACTTCTCCCGCTTCGCCCAGAGCGGGAGAAGTTATTTGATGAGTTCCCATACAAAAAAAAAAGTAATAGTATTTTTGTAAAGAGAACAGCTCAGCAGTCACAATTCAGGGCACTTTGCTCGCTCTGTGAATCGCACCACTCTGAATTTTTGCTGGTAAAATGTAAATGGTAACACATAAAGACATTTCAACTTTTTATATTAATTTAGCCTAACGAAACTCCCTAGTACAATAAGGTGGGAAATTCTACGGGAATTGAATACCACTAAACTGTATACCCAGTTCAATTGGTGCTCAAATAATTCTCTCAGATAAATGTAGCTAACCATGCAGGGGTCAGCAACATTCCATTACTCCGGCAGTAGGCCAGTGGTGGTGCCAAATAGGTGGGGGCCCAAAACATTGCGCCATTAGCCATGGGAGCAAAGCCAACATAAACAAGTGAAAATAATGGGAAACTCATGGCGGTTAAATTGTATGGTACCTTTTTTTTTCGGGATAGTGCTGTATTTTACACTTGCATTACGAAAATCACCCTTACTGCTAGGACATAAAGTCTATGTCGAATTGTTACCAATGATGTGTGGACGTAAAAGTTAAAACATACGTCACCATACTATACTGGAAACGTCGCCTAACCTAAGGTCCTGCGTAATAACTGAGTGTCAATAAATAATAGCTAATACTTAAATGATATAAAATTATATATCAATGCAGTTACATCAAAATTTTCCAAATAATATTTCCTATACGAAAGAATTCAGACAAAGCCTGCTTCTACGCGTAGCAGGGCAGCGTAGCGGATCGGTTATATGCTACGGCAGCGTAGCCGCTGTAGCCAGCTACGAGCTACGTCGTAGCAACAGTTGATTTCCGTACCAAGTGTATTTTAAAAGGGTATACACATAATATATTATATACCTTTTCTTTTTAATATTTCAACTTGCACCGCATATTTCTATATTATTTTCTTTACTTATAGATAAGTGAAAAAGCAATATTATAATGTCTAACTTAGAGAACAAAGTGCGAGTGGAACTACTTAAGCTGTGGCTTAATTACTGCTAAATGAAAAGAGTCTTATTTTTAGGGTTCCGTACCATAATGGTAAAAAGGAACCCTTATGGTGCGACTCAGTCTGTCTGTCTGTCTGTCACAGATAGATATCTCAAGAACTACTAATGCTATCAAATTGAATTTTGGAATGGTTTAGATGACATTTTTCCAACTATTATGCAAATAAGAAAGATATAAACATGGATATACCTATATTTTTTTGCAACAGCGACTGAAAGAGGGTCTTAAAAATTCAAAGTAGCCCCACTTGGACATGTGGTATATCATTTGAAAGAACGCTGTTTGCACATTCTCAAACATGCTTTAAATCTTATTTAGGCCACACAGTTTTCGACTTTTGATGAAAAATGTAAATAAAAATACCGTTCCCCCCATATCTCCGAAGTTTGCATATAGAAAAATATGAAATTATTCTGTGTGATAGAAGTTTATGTAAAAATTACAGGAAAAATAAAACGATGTCTGTAAATAGCATACTATTTATATATGACTAGCAGTGCCCCGCGGTTTCACCCGCGTAAGTCTGTAATCCGTAAGAATATCGGGATAATAAGTATTCTAAATTTCATGAATATCCGTTCAGTAGTTTTTGTGTGAAAGAGTAACAAACATCCATCTATCCTCACACACTTTCGCATTTATAATATTAGTATGTAGGATAGGAAGTAGGATAAGTGGGAAGTAGGATGGTACGGAATCCTCGGTGCGCGAGTACGACTCGCTCTTGACCGGTTTTTTTTCCTTCTTGCGTAATTGCTTTTTATTTCTTACTAGCATTGAAGCCATTTGTTTTTACTGGTAATACGGTTAAGGTAACTGGACTCGTGTTTATGTTAACTATTCCAACTTTGGTAAATATGTAATGTAATTTATTTCTCCATTTTTAAAGTTTAAAAGTATTTAATTAGAACTATTGCCCGTGAACTCATACATGTTAAGAAATATTTTAAAAACTCACAATAATTAATAATAATAATAATATTCCACAACTATCACACAACGCCGTCTAGCCTCAAGCTAAGCAGAGCTTGTGTTATGAGTACTAGACAACTGATAAACATACTTATATATTTCTAAATACATACATATGTAGATAAATTACACCCAGACACAGAACAAATGATCATGCTCATCACACAAACAGTTGTCCTGGGAGGGAATCGAACCCACAACCTCCGGCATAGCAGTCAGGGCCACTAACCACTAGACCATTTTTTTTTTTTTTTTTTTTTTTCCGTGGAGAAATGCTCATGCATACTGCACTACCACGGGGAGATAGTGCAGTTATGTGGGACTCCAACCCACTAAAACTCCACGGTGTCCTCCTCTGCCGCTTGTGGCGGGAACACGGGCACGCGTTAGCACTCACCGCGAACCCGCTGCGACTGTCCGTCACCGGACCCTCCTCTGGGGAGCACCCCCCATCACCGGCGCACAAGAACACATTGTGCACCGTGACCACCCCACGGACCAAACCAGCACATGGGCGCCAGACGACCCCGTGTCTAGTCACCCTTGGTCCCCCTGCGACCGGTCAGGTCAGTGGCCCGGCCGCCTACCACTTTTCGGCCGCAGAGGATAGGGAGAGCGGCCAACGAAATACCGACACTCCTCCTCCCCTGCGGCACTAACCACTAGACCAACAGGCCAGTCAATTCTAGGCGCGAAGAATAACGTAAACTTAAACCCGGCTTAAATAATATACCTTTAGTTGGCGAGTATTTTCAAACACACACGATATTTAGTTAAAAGCTTATCCAGCGAGAATATCCATAATAGATCATGATACGAGGAAGGAACTTCGCGAATCGATTTCTGCCGGAAATGCAAAGACTCGGCACGATATTGCTCATGAATTATAACCATAAAGTATAGATGTATAGAGTGTGTCATCCAAGATTTAATAAAGGAAATGTCAGTTATATACATAATTATATGTATTCTATACGTATTATAAATTAAAGTCGCTATTTGTGTCTGTCTGTCTGACCGCATTCTTCTTCTAAACGACGCAATGAATTTTGGTGTGGTTTTCAACATCATTTAGAGAATTTATTTCGAAATGTGTTTATGTAATTCATTAGCTTTAGCCCTTTGGGTCTTTACCCATAGGTAAAGAAATTGACGATTAATATAGAAAAAAATTAAACAATTTTTTTAAAATAAATATTTTCGATGCACTTTTGCCATTTTAATGCAAGTTCGTTGATGCCTGTGCTATAGACATTCTGGGAAAATCGATAAATACTTTAAAGGCGTTTTTCACCGCCTCATTAGATTTGAAATTTTTCCCCGGGGCTCATTGTTGAGATCAAAATTTCCAGAACGGAAGCGATCAAAGCAAAAACGCACCGTGCGTTCACTTGCGATACCTTGTCCATACACGTCGTTAATATTGCGTGCTGGCTGTGTTGCGTTGGTGCCACGACGGAACTCGTATTCAAAAATAGCGCAATTTTGATTTTTCCATGGTTACAGAAACATAGATATCAAAGAAAAATTGAACGGCGGGAAAACAAATGAACAATTTTTTTTTAAATGTCGTGCTTTATTATAAAATTAATTTGAATTTGGAATTATAAACAGAATGAAAGATATTGATCTTCACACTAACCGGTATCAAAAATCGGCAATTTAATAGGTAAATACCTATTATTAAAAGTTTATATATAAGTTTATATATAAGTATAAAAGAGAAATGTTGTCGATGTTTAAGTCAACTTGCTAAACCATACGAAGCAGGGGCGGGTTGCTAGTTTAATAAAATATGTCTCATTGTTTTTTTCTTAATTCTGATCCTAATTTTATAGTGTACTGCGTGCTCATTGACAGACACAAAATACATCATACCTCGTTTCTAACCCACGAACCGTCCCCAGAAGCGGACGAAGCCAATTCAATTTTTTTTTTTTTTTTTTTTTTTTTTTTTTTTTTTTTTTTTTTTTTTTTTTTTTTTTTTTTTTTTTTTTTTTTTATCATCTAAACTAAAGAATACAGGATTACTTATTACATAGCAACCAAAAACCACTAAGGTTTAAACTTAAACGAATAAACGAATCGCTATATTTAAATCTCTTAGAGCCTACACAAAGTGAACTCCATCAGCGATGCATAAGCTATTAAAAAGCTTATGTCAATCCTATTGAAAGATATATGAAACGCTTTGAAAATCTTCCCACTTGTCTTGATAAAAGGGTTGATTATACGGACAATATTTTTAACACTATCCAAATTTTCACAGAGTATTCTACCCAAGGATATGAACAACTTTCACCGTGGAACCACCTCGGAAATCACGAAAAAAGAATCAGTTGTTTTGTTTCATACATTTAAGTTCAATACCTACTCGACCAAAATGTATGAAACAACTGATTTTTTTTTTATTGGATGTGACAGACAGACAATGTCTGCCTGTCCGTCTGTCACCTCCAATCTAAAGGACCGATTAAGTTGAAATTTGGTACACATATGAATTTCTGTGACCCAAATATGGAGGTGTATCGTAAAAAAATGAATTTTGGATATGGGGGTTAATTTTGGGGGCAAATAAGAAACTTAAAAAAAAGTTTTGCAAACTGGAGCATGTGACATATCAAATGAAAAATCTTACTGCGAGGGTCCCAAATATATTTTATTTATAATAAAAAAAAAACAGTTTTAAAGTTATTTTTGAAACTAGACGAAAATTGACCATTCCCCCTTATCTTTGAAGCTACTGAGCCAAAAATTTTGAAAAAATTACAGAAAATAGTTCTATAACTATACATTACAGGAAAACTTATAAAAGTCTATGGTCTTAAAATATGTAACATGGTAAATCTCTCAATATTGTGCGCACAAACTTACGTTTGCTGTTGAAATGTATGGGGAAACATGTTTTTCAACTTCAATGTTAAGTTTGTTCTCGGGATAAATTCATCCCAACTACGGAACCACTCATTGTACGTAGTCCGAAATGCACTTGGCCGGTTTTTTATAGGGTTCCGTACCTCAAAAGGAAAGAACGGTACCCTTATAGGATCACTTCGTTGTCTGTCTGTCTGCTAGTCTGTCAAGACCGTTTTTCTCAGGAACGCGTGAGGCATCAAGTTGAAATTAACATCAAATATGTGGGGTATATAGCACCTTGGAAATCTAGAAAGTTAAGCTTCTAAGTTAACGCATTAAGAAAATACGGCCATTTATGCGACATAGTTTGATACTCGCGAGTCAATCAAAACCTATAGGGTACTTCCAGTTGACCAAGAATCATGAAATTTGGCAAGAAAGCACATGTAAAGGAAAAGTTCGAAAGTCGTTAATTTGTACTTTTATCACATAAAAAAAAAAGTTTTTTGTGATTACAAACTTAAATTTGCTGTTGGAGAATTGACCGTCACGTGTATCATGGTGTACATGTTTGTCAAGTACAATGTTAACTTTCTTTTTGGGATAAATTATTTTCAACTACGGAACCCCTCATTGTGCGTGGTCCGACACCCACTTGGCCGGTTTTTATTTGTTCTGAGAGTTTTGCATAGTTTTGTTAGACAGGAGGACGCCGCTGCCCTATGACGGTTAAACGTCACATTTTATGATATAATTATGGTATTTTCAAGTCTTGGCCAGAAAAGATAACCAACTAAGCTTATGTACAAAATCTTACTACATAAAATCTAAGAAACCTCTAAGCCAAAATGGTATCATAACGGGGTCGGGATAAAATAATGATTTTAAAAATTCTATATGTTCTTTAAAATTACATTTATATTAAAATTTGATACATTAAAATAAACCCATAACCCCTTATGTCCTTAATGGAGAACGTGTATACTAAATTTTATTGAAATTGCTTTAATTACAATAAAATGAGCAGTTTTTACTCATAAAAAAAAGCTAAGCTGAGGACACTTGGCAATTTTTGTATAGAGCTTAATTATATCAATCGTTTTTTGGCGCTCATGATTTGTTAATTTTTCTAATCATGAAAAAGATCAAGTTAAGTTTCTGAATACAAAAATTGATTTATATTTTTAGGGACCCATTTCGCTTTAAGGAAAGATTTCAGATTGTGCCTAAAACAATAAAAAAGTCGCCTTAATCGAGCCTTGTCTTCGTGTTAAGAGGCTTTGTCAAGGGTTGCGCTCATGTTATTCAATTACGCGCCTCATCTTCGACTAGCTTACGCTTCTGATACCCGTGCGACTAAATACAATTATTATGTCGGAGTTTTATTTTTGAGTGATAAAAAAGCTTGGAGAATCTTTAAGTATTTTATTTTAAGAGAGTAAACAGTAAAGGTACATACAACCACAAAGAGTTTATTTCATGTTACTGGGTATTTTCGGAAACAACATCTACCTACTAGTTTTATTTCCAATTATGTATATTTTTATGGTCGGTGATCCCAGTTGAGAGTATATGAAGATACGAGTGTATTCGTTCAAAGTTATTTCTCTCCCCCGCTAATAGTTGTCTACAATTAAGCCGTAAAAACCAATTTCAAAGCGTACAAAAATAAAATCAAATAAAAACAGTCCAAATAAATAAAACTGCAGATAGTCTGGTTGATTATTTGATTATCAAAAAATATTTTTCAATACATTCGATAAACATAAAATCTAGACCCAATACATTACTGTAAATATTTAATGTTAGTCTCCATTAAATACAATATCTGAAAGAGACTTTATCAAATATTTACTACCTAAATATTCGAAATCAAAATAATTATGGAACCATTTCTAAATTGCGCATCATTAATAATCAAATAAATAAAATATTACATCAAAATCAACGTTCCCAAATTAATTATTTACCAATTTCGAAGTCCATTGAACTGGAAACTTATTTATAAAATAAATTGTAATAAGTACGTACTCGTGGTACTTGTATATAATGTGTTCCGCGTGAGTGAGGACAAGAGGCAAAAAACGAACGTCGAGATCCATTGGAAATCACGGGGGGAATGGGGAGGTAGGAGAAGTGGGAGCTACGGAAATACAGTCCGCCCGGTATATGCCAACCACTAAACACATTTCATACTAGCAGAGTAGGTAAAGATGCTCCGTTTGAAATGTTGATTTTTCAATATAGTTTATATATACGGAACGAGGTCGGATGTTTATTTTTATATAATTATTATTATAGACTTTATTTTTCGTTTTGGTATCCAAATTGGCGAGAATATCTTAGTTTTGCCCCTTTGAGGCAAAACAAATAGACAATCCAGAAAAGTTAATTTGATCTCAGAAAACCACGAAGACCTTTGTTAAGGGGATATGGTAAGGTGAGACAGAAAACTGACTCATTGCAAAAGGCAAAGCTGGTGACGATATCAAATGTTTAGTCTCCTAAACTTGCTATTATTATAAAAGAACATCTTATCTTTATACCGTTTTACATGAAAACTCTTCGTGCAATTTGGCCTCATACAAGTTCGCTGCATGGCGATTAAAGCCTCGTTTCGCAGTGAACGTGTTAAACAAGCGAGCTAAAAATGCTTTTATAAAGCTATATGTAGGTCGACGCTGGCGGTAATTTTAATTTCCGACTATCCGAATTGTAAAAAGAATACTTTAATATTACAACGTAGTAACTGAAAACGCGAGTACTTTTGCTATCCTTTTATACGCTCCTAGTTTTTTTTTTATATTATTACATACATACGTACATAGACTCACGCCTTCTTCCCATGGGGTAGACAGAAATTACAGAACGCCACCTGCTACGATCCTTACATACTCCTTTTGCCGCGTTTACGATCTGGTCAATCACCCACGACGGCTGCAAGTACTACGCACCTGACCCTTCTGAAGTGAACTTCTTGGTGAGGTTCACCAAGAAGTTCACTATATGTCTTCCTGGGGCGTTCCCCTCCCGGCGTTTCCACTAAGTATATAGGTATTATTATTATTTTAATAAAAATGCAAAAAAGGAGACCTTTGCCCTATAGCGAAACCACTCACCATGATCTGTACTATCTACTATTGATCATGCTTTTACCATTTGGAAATCAAACCAACGATCCGTAGCGCAACCATTTACGAATCAGGAATCTACAACTATACTCCTGAGAGCATAAACAAGCTTAGTAGAAGCACTTCTCAATATTATTTGTGTCATAAAAATATTGTAGAAGAAAATATTGTAACAGAATGCCAGTCCATCTCTTGCCTAGCAATAAATGGAATTCTCATCGGCAAAATGTTGTTCGGTCGCCACGCCACCCTACTCTCTTTTAGCCAATAAACCATACTATGCGCACCTTTTTTACTCTTTCAGAGAATACTAAATAAATTTTCGCCCTCCATTATTTATTACCTCTGTTGCGTAAATATCAAAACGTAGCGAGCAGTTCTGACTGATACTCGTAAATCTTCGATTTAGCGGAACGAACCAATCGAAGCTAACTCGGTTACGTTTTTCCATTGTTCACAATTTTGTGCTTGCCACTCGCCTTTGACATCCAAATCTGATAGTATCCGTCCATGATTTGAGTTTCGTGCCAAAAATATAAAGCATACAATCTTACGTTGCAATATTCTTGTTGTATCTTCTGAAACGTTTACGTTCTTCCGTCGTCTGTCTGTCAGTGGTGGAAGTGGAACTGAAAGAAAATCCCGAAGATTTACTCCGCTACATTTCTCCAGTGCTCGACACAGGCAATACTTACACGTCAATACAATTTTAAAGCCACTGCGGTACATCACACATTGTATTGGTGTCGCCTTCTTCGGCTTTTCTCGAATATAAAAGAGCTCTTTGTTTTTCTTTCTGACAGTGTAACCTCATCGTTATAAAAGTGATGCCAATTTAAATTACCAGTTGCATTAAAAATATCGGTTTTTTAGTTATAAATAAAGTTCAATTTTGTCTGTTTCTAGAAATACCTTTCAAATACGTATTTATTTATCAACTGTCCGATGTAGGTTACCATCACTTTGTGTTGAGCATTCCTCTGAAAGCAATTTCAAAAGAAAAACGTATTTATCCAGCGGGATATACATTGTTATCGTCTTTGTTCTATTATTCATTAACTTTATTACATAGAATTTCACGGAACATTTCCTTCGCATGCATTTTATGTTCACTTTGACGGTAGAACGACGTCATTTGTAGCAAATACTCATTGAACGTTGCCGACACCATTATGGGGGAAAAAAGGGGTACTTGTGAGCATTCCGCAGTAGGTGAATGCTGAAACAATGGCTTGCCGAGCGGTGTTGGCGGCGCGGGCGAGCCACGCTCTCAAGTGGCGCATTTTTGTCGCTCAGAGCTCAGATGTCAAGCTGCTGCACGTTTGCACACTCACGGAATATTGAAATTGTTTCTCTTACCATTCTGAACTGCAATAATCCTGCACTATACTTTTTGCTATCGAAGTGCCTTTTTGCTATCAAGTCGATTTTCGTCCCTGGAATGTGTTCGCACGGGGCGTATAATTTTGTTTGTCCTTGAATCGACGTCTCATTTGCTATACAAATTGATTCAATTTTTTGGAGTTCCATGGTCCAACCGACAAAGCCTCTAAGCAATATGTTCTAAGTACCTACCTAAAGTTACCTTTAAAAAGTAGGTCCAACCAAGTGCAAAAGCATTTTTGAAATGTGAAATGACTTACAAGTGTATATCGGTATGCTATTTCTTTATTCAAAGAATCTGTCATATCTGAAAGCTTTTAGTTGTTCCAAAAAATGAAGTGGTCTTTATTTTTAATGAAAAAGCCAAAGAAAATAGTTTTTTTTTATACATATTGACGGCAGAACCCTCGTCAAACTCACACTTGTCCGATGTTTTGATAACTCTCTGTATATTGAAAAGGGCGACCCTGATTATCGGTTCTTTGAAAGGAAACCCCGACTTTTTCATTTTTTTATTTTCCATCTGTAGATTGAAATGGCTTCCACAAAGTGTGCGCTACTTAGCGTTTAAACGGCGAAAGCGAAAAACGGTTTATTCTATAATTTTCGATGAAAAAGCAAATTAGCTTTTATATTCAACGTAAAAAGTTTTAAATTTCGACTGAAGTGTATATTTTATCTTCTTATAATTAACTAGGCAGTTCTCGTAATGCTCACCAATGAAAGTTAAGGCGAAAGTTCCAGGTAGTCCGCGAAATTAAAATGTTCTTAAGTTTTTTTTTGCAATTTGCAGGACAGTATCAAGTTCTATGTTGATGTGAATTTGATTCGCGATCGTAACAAATCTTTATTTATAGAATTATAATCATTAAAATCTTCAATATAATTCTCCAAGTTCATGTATTCCTAATGAATGTCTATTTCATGAAATCTGATATTTCGGATTATATTAATTAAAGGAGTTGTAAGTAACTAAAGGGGTTGTCGTTAAGGAGTTGTAGTTGGGTTTTAATAATTATAATATTGTAAATACATATATGTTACGATCGCGAATTATACGTATATTTTAATCAACATACAACCTAAACCAGACTTACAAATTGCAAAAAACCTAAGAAAATTTGAATTTCGCGGGCTACCTGGAGCTCCCTCCTTAAATACGATTTTGTTAACATTCGTCGTTATCATAATTCTATAAACACAAAGACATGTATTTGTAAGTAAACTCCCAGGAAGTCAATTTCCATCAAAACTTTACAATCGCTAAGACTTCAGATCGACTTGTAAAATGCAAACTTTGTGTTTAAGTTGGAAACAATTTCCACATAAACTGCTATCGATATGGTTCAGTTTGCTCACACGTCACAGATTTATCGTTTTATTTTACGGTCAAATGATCTCCAGGGATTGGCCGTTCAATAAAGTTATATATTACAGGAAAACCTAACATACATCAAGTCCAAGGCGAAACCAACTCATTCGTCTATGAAACGATTACGGAATATTACCAATTTTATATTCAACCGGAGCCACGGCAACGGTCGGCGACCGGCGATGGAACCGTCTCAAATCGCACTTTTATGAAAGTCCCTAATGACACGTGAAATCCGAAATTGCTAAGATGGAATAGAGTTCCCAAACAAACCCTAATCCGGCACACATCCTATGTATAAGTAAGGGTGAAATAACCTCAATTTCACCAACAAGATCCTCGGTAATGTGTTGCGAATGGTACGGGTTGATAAGGAAAAACGGGTAAATAAGGAATCGTGAGAGTCCACCAGGACCGGAAAGGGTCAGGAGGGGGGAGGGCTCATCCGGCGGATACACCGCAACCGGCCGCCGTCCACCGGACAGCCAATGTATTTCATAGCCAGAGGGCCGACGGCGAGCACTTTTATAAAACACTGAAGTTGTACTGTGGCCAATAACTAGTTTCTAGAGCACTCACATGAACGTAATTTTATTACTGTATATATAGTCCAGTTGTTGTAGAAGTTTTTTACGCGTTTCAAGAATTGTGGCGATTTCTGCAGAATCCATACAGTTTCAGCGGAACTACGAACTTTCTTGCAGACTCAATTCTTTTCAAACTCGTAAAGGAATTTAATTTACAACAAACTGGCTATTTGTACCTATCCAATTTTCTGTAGAAACATTTTTGTAAAATAAAATATGAGAGCAAAGCTTGTTTAAAACAAACCTCCAAAGCACTTAATCTTTTCATTCAAAGAGATTCTCCTTTCATGACTACAATTATAATAAAATTTTCTTTTTGATCCACAGAAAGACGTAAGGAATAATGAAATTTTGATATCAATTCGCAACCAACGAAATCCCACGAGATAGTGCTTTCAAAACAACTTTGATTTCCTCCCGGCATAGTCAAAGAAGCTTACCGAGAAAAAGCGTCGAAAGAATGAAAGAAATAAAAAATGCACAGAAACACGGAGGTCGGAGTTTTTCCTGTCACCGGGCACAAACAATGCCTCCATTGTAGAGCTGCGTCCCGCGCGCCCCTCACCCCGCCGCGGTACCGCCGAGGAAACGAGCATCTTTTGTTTCCAAGCCCGCGTCCTGCACGGAAACGAGAGCTTTGAACCCGCGGTCATCTGTTTACATCACTCTAACTAGAAAAAAAGACATCCGATTATTTGTTCTGCAGACTGTACTCAAAATACATGTAACCATAGGTAGGTACCGCAACGGATGTATAGTCGATTGCTCTCCGCGAAGTGCTCTCAGAAATGATATTGCACTCTAGTTTTCTGCGTAAAATATTTTATATAATATCTGAAGCGAAACTGGAAATAAAAATGATAGCTTTCGAAGAAATAGGTACCTGTTTAATCCTGTTTCTCATTAGCTGCAATTTAATTTAATTTTTGTTCACTCTATTTTCCAAATTCTTCAATATGTTCCAAAGAGTTGAAAACAAATTCTTATTTATAAAATGTAACACTATTAACTGGTAAATAGTTTAACAGTTTAAAGCGGCGGCGGCGGCTCAAAAAAGTTGACACAATTTTAAATTCGCCCAATTCAATTAATAAATAATGGCACTGCGCTGCCTCGCTATGTAACAATTTGAAATGAATAAGGTTGGTTTCCGGCAGGTAATGTACTTACAATTCGCTCTGGGAGGACGAATAATAAATTATATTTTTTCCTCGGTCCACTCATTTAGATATGAAAAAACCGGCCAAGTGCGTGTCGGACCACTGAAGTGTTCCGTAGTTGGTATGAATTTGTCCCAAAAATAATCTTTACATTGTAGTTGAAAAACATGTTCTCCCATACATCGATATAAATGTCAATTCTCCAACTGCAAATGTAAGTTTGTAATAACAAAAAAATATTTGTTTTACGTGACAAAACTACAAAATAACAATTTTTTGTACTGTGAGACCTTGCTTCTTGCCAAAGTTCGTGATCCTAGGTTAAAGAGAAGTAGTAAGGTTTTAATTTATTTGCGAGTATCAAAATTATATCGCTTAGGTGGCCGTATTTTTTATTTCGTTGATTTAGAATCTTGATGTTTTTAAAGGTCGAAGGGACCGTAAACCTACGTATTTGATATTAATTTCAAAAAGGGTCTTGACAGACTGACAGACAACGAAGTGATTAAGGGTTCCGTTCTTTTCCTTTGGAGGTAAGGAACCCTAAAAATAACGCGTTGAGCCTGAGGACAGTTTCTTGAGGCTTATTTATTCATCTGTTCTAGTGAATTCAGAATTAATTTACCTTTGAAGATGATGCAGAAATGCTGGTTATTTTATAATAGGAATTACGAAAAATGCAAGCGAATTTTGGTTTTGTTTTACTAAGTAGGTACCTATTCGAGCTAACTTATTATTTGTTCGTTGTGTTGCACGTGTTTCAGTGACAAACACATTTTTTTTCTTTCTCTCTTACTTTTCCTGTCGAGGACAGTATGCTGGCTTCACTTTAAAAAAAAACCGGCCAAGTGCGTGTCGGACTACGCACAATGAAGGATTCCGTAGTTGGGATGAAGTCATATATTCCAACTGGAAATGTAAGTTTGTACGCCAAATATTGAGCGATATACCATGTTATTTTAAGACCATAGACTTCTTATGAGTTTTCCTGTAATCTATAGGTATGGAACTATTTTCAGTATTTTTTACAAAATTTTAGGCTCAGTAGTTTCGGATATTCGATATTCGGGGGAATGGTAAATTTTTGTCTATTTTCTTAAATAACTAGAAAACAATTTATTTTAAAATTATTAAAAAAAATATTTTAGATCCTCACAATAAGCCTTTTCATTTAATATGTCACACGGTAGGTACATTTTGCAAAACTTTTTTTTAATTTTTTTTTTATTTGCCCCCAAAATTGATCTTCATTTTCAAAATTCATTAATTTACGTTACACGTCCGTGTTTGGGGCACAGAAATCCATACGTGTACCAAATTTCACCTTAATCGGTCCATTAGATTCGGAGCAAATTGGCTGTGACAGACGGACAGACAAACACACGAGTGATCCTATAAGGGTTCCTTTTTTTCTCCCTTTGAGATACGGAACAAAGCAAAAACGGAAAAAAGCATCTGTTACAGGTCTAAAAATAGATACTCGTGGTTATTTAGCTTGCTTTTTCATATGAATTGACCCTAAAATAGATACTCGTGGTTAATTAGCTTATTCCTATAAATTGATCCTAAAATAAGGTGTAAGAGATCTTTCGTTGAGACTACTTAGGAATAAAATACAGCCTCATTTCATTCCTAGATCAAATACGAAACCAATATCTTTAGAAATTCGTGCCTAAATTAACATGTCACTAGACCCACAAGGCACCAACGTCACACCACACCCACTTAGCAGCTCTGCACGGTGGTAGATCAAATTGTTTCGGCGGGAAATGATGTGGTGTTCACCAGTATAAGCGATGCGAATTTCCCTTGCAGCCCGTTCTTTTATTGGACATCTAAATTGGATTTTCGCTACGCCATACATATTCCGGCCACCAAGTGATTTCATATTTCACTCAATTTTGTTATAAGCTGAATTATTCAGGGTAATTTTTAAGGCTTAAATTCATGTCATTAATTGTTTTGGCGTTGATATTATTCTATTACCGTCGGGGTTGATGAAGATCCAAATATTTAAATTTAAAGCGTCATTTTAGCGGGATCTTTCACTCCGAAATGGGAAGCAATCATGTTTGAAACTCGCCATTTAGTGTGGATTTCACCAATGAAACTGAACGCGATCACCACAAAACCACGTTTAAGAGCTGTTAGTGTCATTATTTTCTTTGGTATATTCATAATAACAGCTCTTGAACTCGGTTTAGATGTGCTGATCGCGTTTAATTTTATTGGTGAAATCCACACTTAGAGACGTATGAATGTTTAATATTGATGACACTATACAGTAACTGATAATTAAATAAGTTGAACGAAAGATTGATGGACATTACAATTTGCCATTAAAAGTCCGACAAATCAGGCGCGGATATAGGTTTCCACTCAAGGGGTGAGGGAGCAAATGTTACTCTCTGAAGGAGGGAGACTTCTCAACCTGAGAAAACCTTTTAAAAAAAACCTTTAGCACCTATTTGCCCTACACTCGAGAATATGCTCCCCTTTTCGAGGATGACTACGACTTATCTATGTACTCGTATAGTTTAATAATATACTGTAGGTATACAAAGGTGTAGAGTTTAAGACGCAGTCTGGTCGAAGCCCAGGGGGGGGGGGGGGGACTGCACCCGTTGCTCCCCCATACCCGCGCCTGCGACAAATGCATTAAATTCCTTCTTTAATAGTATTTTATTTAACAAAAACTAATCGTGACTTATACCACGTCGCAAACTAGGGAAGAACGAAACAGTGTTCTCAAGAAAGTAACTCGTGATGTATCGTTTACTTACCCGCGAAACTATTCCAGACTTACTCTAGTATTGTGTTAAGGCGAAAGCGTCAGGGTAGCCTGCAAAATTCAAATTTTCCTACGTTTTTTGCACTTTACAAGTCGGTATTAAGTTGTATGTTGATTTAATATGATTCGCGACCGTATTTCTGTGTTCGCGACCGTAACAAATATGTATTTATATAGAATTATAATCATTAAAATCATCAATACAATTCTCTAAGTTCATATTACTCTATGGAATGACTATTTCATGAAATCTTGACATTTGAGGTCTTTTCTAACTTATGAAGTTGTGTTACTGATTCTAATTATTATAATTCTGTAAATATTATGTTTGTTACGGTCGCAAATTATATTTGAGTCAACATAATAATCTAATACTGACCTGCAAATTGCAACAAACCTAAGAAAATTTGAATTTCGCAGGCTACATTAGCGCTTCCCCTTAAAGTAGAATACAGCGAAATGTGGGTGTATAGGTGCACCGCTGCCTAACCACTAGCGTGGTGTTATGTTGTATTAGAATACTGCCGTCGTAAGCAAAAAGGGCACAACTAACATTTAAAAAAAAATTGAGTTACATACATATTTAGAATCAGAAAAAAAAGGCTAATCTACTCAATTTTTTGTAGATTTTTTAAAAAAATGTTAGTTGTGCCCTTTTTTCTTACGACGGCAGAATATAGTGCCACTACTGAGTAGGAGGTCCTGGGTTCCATCCTCAGGTAGGCAAAGTGTTTTTGAATTTTCCTATGAGCAATTCCTGTTGTTAGAGTGGACTTCACCAATGAAACTAAACGCGATCAGCACATCTAGCCGCGTTCAAGAGCTGTCAGTGTGATAACTGTGGAGGAATATTGACACTGACAGCTCTTAAACGCAGTTTAGATGTGCTGATCGCGTTCAATTTTATTGGTGAAATTGGCACTTACTGCGGGTTTCACCAATCAAATTGTACGCGACCAGTACATCTAAACAGCGTTCATGAGCTGTCAGTGTCAAAATTGTTATGGAATATTGACACTGACAGCTGGTATATAATAGTATTGGCATATTATAAAACGCGTTTAAGAAAACTAAGTTCTGCGTAAACGAGTTCAAATGTCGATATTGATCTCGCTTTACGGCCAACCGATTTCACCAGCTACATTTTGCTCGCGTTCACGAAAACCAAATTTCCATAGCATAGAATGTAAATGTTGGTACATGAACGCAAAACTAAAGAGTGTTTAGTTTAATTTAAAACTGCATGCCCCTCCAATAAATTATGTGTAAGTAGGTACTTGATACTTGGATTGTATATGTAAGAAGCTGTGGAGGGTCGCGAAATTTTAAATTAAACGATCCAATCTGTTAGGTACAATATAATCCTTAAAAGAATAATGCTTTACCTGGTGATTTGGTGTACATCACATGAGTGCAATATATAGCACCTATAACATGCGGAAATTTTGCTTTCTTATATTATAAAATTCAACTTTTGTTTGGTGGATATCGTGACTCGGGAAAGTAAATGTGGCGAGGTCGGAGTGAGGCCATAGCAGCACTGACTTTGTACACAATTTTGTGTGCAGTGGAAATGCTATCCACATAGATCTGCAGCAGTCATCTGGTAGAACCCACTTGCGTAGAAACGTAGAGCACATAGCAACTGGTTAATTGGAGATACGCTGTGGTTTATTAAATCTACAAATTATTGGATTAGACTAAGTTGTTTTGTGCAAAAGGTACACTCATTAAAAAAAAAACTGACCAAGTGCGTGTCTGACCACGCACAATGAAGCGTTCCGTAGTTAGGTTGATTTTATACCAAAAACAAACAACATTGTAGTTGAAAAACATGTTGAAATACATCGGATATACCTATGTCACGGTTAATTCTCTTTCTGCATATCATGTACGTTTGTAATCGCATTTTTTGTGATAAAACTACAAATTAACCGTTTTCAGACTTTTGCCTTACTTCTGCTATGAGAGCTTGCTTTTTGCCAAATTTCATGATTCTAGGTCAACGGGAAGTCTTTATTATTATTTACGAATATCAAAATATGTTGCATAAATGGCCGTATTTTTTTATTGCGTTAACTTAGAAGCCTTAATTTTTTTAGAGCTCCAAGGGACCAAAGAGCTACCGTACTGGATAATAATTTCAACTCGATACCTCAACGCGTTCCTGAGATAAAGGGTCTTGAGAGTTTGACAGGCAGACATATGGACAACGAAGTGATCTTTCAGTTTTTTTTCTTTTGAGGTACGGAACCCCAAAAACACCTTTTGGTGCTACCATGTTTGTAGGAAACTATTTTATCTTCAATGGACTCCAATACAGACAGATCTTTTTGTTTCGTGAGACGAAATCTTTCCACAAAGTCTTGATCGTCCAGGGTGTCGAAGTGTTCGCCAGATGGCGTGGTTGGTCAAGATATCACCTATCATGCCGCTGCTCTTGGGTTCGATTCCCATCCAGGACAAACATTTGTTTGCATGAACATGTCTGTTTGTCCAGTCTGGGTGTAATTATCTATATAAATATGTATTTACAAAAAAAAAAGCAGTGTATGTAGTAAGTATATCAGTTATCTGGTTTCCATAATACAAGCTCTGCTTAGTTTGGGATCAGATGATCGTGTGTGAACAATGTCCCAGGATATTATTATTATTATTTGATACTTCTTGGGACTCTGGGGTCCCGGACATTTGGAAAGCGTACGAGGGGCCGAAGCCAACTCGCAGAGGCCCCTTAGACAATTTTAAATAATGAGGAGGCACCAACCGACGATTATCCCTGTATGCACTATGCAAGTGCACCCAAGGACAACCCCCGGTTGGTGCAGGACTATTGCTGGACATAGAAACAAAACATATTGGGCTATGGGTTTGGGTGGCATTATTATTATCCATCTTGGACGACGAACATTGAACTCGTCCTCATCCCAACTTTCGTCATAGCAATCTTTTCATTTTAATTAACCAAACACCAACAAAATCAGTAAACAATATTTTCTCAACAGCACGACACTGACAGTGTACTGACAGCTCTTGAACTCGTTTAGAGACTTCAACGCAGAATTTAAACTGGTTTAAGCTTTAACGGCGTTCACTTTATGTTGGTGTTAAAGTGGTGTTCTGAACTCAGTTAAACGCTTAAAACGAGTTCAGCGTGAATTGATCACGTTCAATTTCGTTGGAGAAATCCGCCCTAAGTCGTCGTTACGCGTCGTCTGGTTTTGCCCGGTCCATGGCAACAGGACCTTCCCTTTTCATTCCCAACAGTATTGACTAAAGTGTTTGTACCTTCTATACATCTCTACCTTAACCCTACGTGGAATTCCGGCATTATGTTATTTTAATCTCTCAGTTTGGATATGAGACTGATTGATGGCAATAATTTCACACCCTCTCACAAGGGGATTTAAACATAACTGTCGAAATATGGGTCTCCTCAGCAATGCCTACCTCCTCCAGGAATATAAGCGTGTTTTTTTACTGATGTAACACCGGGCTATCACTAAACTGTTATTATCTTTCCATTAGAGAGACGCTCTGAGCTGGCCATCTACATATTAAATGGGATAGATGAGCACACAACTGAAAAGGACGTAGGCTTTACTGGAAGCAGTTACAAGTTATAAGCAGTAACTTTATTTTTAATTCATGAATTGGTATTGTAAGCATCGGGGGGAGGCTTACTGTCTCGGAAAATAATTAAATACTAGCTTATGGTATGACTTGGATCTATTTAGTATATTTTAGCTTTTATATTATATTATTTTTCATATCACAGCGACTTCCGTCCGTCAGCTCTCCCAATCTTTTTTATTCTTTATTTATAAAAACGAGTATATGAGGATGTATATATGAGTCATACTTAAATAAAACATAACACAGATAAGTACATAAGACGTTTATTTTTATAAAAAATATAAAAATCAAAAATTAACTTCACAATCTGAACAAAAGCAGAGTTAATTTTTTTTAATACAAGTTCTTATAATCATTGTCTACACATGTACCATTTTGCTTTCTCGTAGCAGGGGTGGGGGAGGAGGGCGGCTGACCACAATAGTCACTGGCAACATCAGTCATATTGAAACCATGGGTTCACAACAACACATAAGTATCAGAAGTTAGAATGCAGTCTGCATATTTTGCAAATAAAACCCCATTGGAGCTTGCATTTCTACAGACCCAATTATTAAGAAACAAAAGAATTCTCGGAGGTAAGAATACCTAATAATAAAGCTAAAGAGTTTGTTTTTTTTTTTTGTTTGTATGTTTGAACGCGCTAATCTCTGGAACTACCAGTCGGATTTGAAAATATAAATTAACTTATTAGGTTTAAGTATAAGGAATAAATAAATGGTAGTAATGGGTATGAGCATATGATGTGGAGGTATGAGGAAAATGTCGTTTGAAAAGTTTTGAGTATGCATGTGGCTGGCATAACACTAGGGGAAGACTAAAGAAAAGATGGATGGATTGTATGAAAGATGATATGGCTATGGGGGTAACTTTTTTATTAAAACATAGATCTAATATAGCAGCGTGTCTCAGATGTATCATGTTGATTTAGATATGGTCGAAACACATCATTCCGTAGTACAGTACGTCGAAAATAAACCCATGACTGACTGGCATTGTTGCCAAAGAAGTTTGTCGACGAATTCGCATCGTTTCCTAGTTAAGTCATCTCGAAAAAATGCTTGGTCGGAGTACAGTAGTGTCGGACTTAAAGTATTTCGAACTAAAGCATTTTGAAATGAAAACGTGTAGCCACAACTCATCACACCACATTACTACGTTTTGACATCCCATAAAGAAACACGGAAGCAAACAACTCTAAGAAGAACTGACACCGCGTTTTGACAAGTCGTTAAAGAAATAGGAGTATCAGGACTGCAGATGCCACACGCGCCGTCATCGTGTTTTCCACGAACACCAGGGTTGTCCAGCACCGGTTTACGGCGTCTTCTATCTTCCATCGCTACATCCGACAAGTTCAATACACAGATCTTCACACGACGGTGGCCGCCTAGAAATGGAAGCGCGGATTGCTAGGCACCCATATTTATGCCTTCGGCGCACACGCCGCGCCGCGCTCATGAACACACAGACGACACCGTGCGGAATTCATTTGACAACAGTGCGCTGAGGTGTGATTGGTTAAAAGTGCGTTATTCTTATTTCTTATATTTAAGTTAATGTTTTATTAAAAACTAGCTGACCCGACAAACATTGTCCTGTGAAAATTTCAACATTTCATACAAAATTCCCATAGAAAATGCACTTTTAGTTTTCCCGAATTTACCTATTTTCCCGGCGAGTTCTAAAACATTTTCTTTCATAAAAATCTTGTCCTGACAGTTACAAACACAACAAAAAAAAAAAGAATTATCCAATTTGGTGCAGTCGTTCGGAAGTAATGCGCGTACATACATTTCGGCGATTCATTTTTATATATATAGATGTACATGTTTTCATTGGTTAGGTCATATATTGTAAATAGAATATAAGTCGCGTTATTTTATTTTGTAAATACAGAATTTTTATTCATATATCAACAAGTATTTTCTTCAACCTAATCTATCTATCTCCCATAATCTCTAAATACGTCTCGGAGTTTCATATTGTCGAAATAAAACCTTGTCATATTACGATTTGTCGAAATTCAGTTTGTAAGTCATTTTATTCCTCGAACCGGAAACATAATATCAGACCTTCTCTTGTGTAAGACTCAATTATTTAAGTTGGGGGCCGACGTCGAATATTAATATATCTGACTCATATCAAATGACAGGGTATTACTACTTTTTATAGCATGTATTTAAACACTGCCTCACTGCCTGCATATACTGCATCGTTGATCTATGGTGGTTGTAAGCGCTACTACTGAGCATGAGGTCCTAGGTTCGATTCCCAGGTCTACAAAGTTATTGGGTTTTTCTATCGGGAATTTCTCAGTAGCAGTCCGGAATCTGGATTTGTGCCCGGTGGTGGCAATAGGCTCGCCCCCTATTACATGGGAATTAAAAATAACTGGAGAAAAATGGGTGGACTATAGATACAGCTCTGCCTATAACTTTGGGGATTACAGATGTGACGTCATGTTATATTATGTTTATGTATATAGACACAGTTGGCAAAGTGATAAAGAGATTGGCTACTGCGGTACGGACGTAGGTTCGATTCCAATGTCAAAGGGTAATGCAATATAACCAATGCACCTAGTAAGTGATGTTATTAACTTCTATACAGGGAGTCAGGTAAAGAATGGATAACCTTGAAATAGCATATAATAGACCTTATGGCCGTTCTAAAAAAAAATACAAAAAAAAAATATCCGAAGCAGTATCAAAGATACGATTTTTTTTTAAATACTGTGCAATTTATAGTTACACTATTTACTGCCTCCTATCGGCATAGTTAACGTATAATATTATAACAACAATTAATTACCGATGGAATTCATTAATTTGTGGTCGTGGTGAAGAAGAATGTAAAAAAGTTATAATATTTTTCTAAAAAATCTTATGGGATAAGTATACAAGGCTTAATAACGCACAACCTCTTAAGGGGTCATTGTACTCATCATTATGAACAACTTTTACAATGGGACCAAACCTGAAATTGCGAAAAAAAAATCTGCTGTTCAGTACATTTTGACGAATTATGCGAACATAAATGTACTGAACAGCAGATTCTTTTTCTGATTTCTGGTTTGGTCCCATATAAAAGTTGTTCATAATTATGAGTAAAATGACCCTTTAAAAGGTTGTGCGTTATTTAAGTTACAACTTGTGTATATATATACATATTTTGTTTTAGAACGTTCATAAGGTCTATTACATGCTATTTCAAGGTTATCCATTCTTTACTGGACACTATGTGTATATAAATATTTTGTAAAAGGGCTTACCACCTAGTTTGGCTAGCACAAGCCTTTTTCGGGCACAAATATTCACCATAAGTTAAGTTCTACCCAACCCTTCGAGAATTACGGGCGAGTTTGTTATATTCATTCACAACTAGTAGAAATAAAAGTAAACCTTATGATAATGTCCATTTCAATTTGAATCATATTATGTACGTCAGCCCACCTTGAGCAAACGTGGTGCTCAATGTGCGTACCTTTTCTGAATGAGAAGAGGTCATTGCCTTGCAGTGCAGCAGTGGGACAATCGTAGGCTGGTATAGTAGCCGGCACGAGTCGTGAGCACAAATTCAACTTTTAAACCTTAAATTTTTTTTTTTCCTATTACGGCGATTCGTACACGGACAAGGGCAATGAGGTTAATATAAGATCAAGCTGAATACAAGAGCTCGTTGACGATGGCAACCACATTTCATTTGGAATTCGTGTTCACGACTCGTTCCGGCGACTATACTATTATAATATGTTTATATATAACCGTCTTACGTTACACATTAATCACCAAAACAAGAACATAGCACATTAAGATTACCTTCTCTTTTTTCAGGTGAGTATAAGATATATCTTGCACCTTGCCCTTTTCTCCCAAAGTACGATTTCGTTTATATTCATTACAAAGTGTTTGAGCAAAATTTCTGCCCGCGACTTCGTCCGCGTGAAATTTCTTGTTCCCCCGTCCCACCCCGTCGCATCGCACCCCCGCTCGCTCTGTTACTTCGTTTTTGCTTAGCGTTCTTTCTGACTTTTTTATAGTAGCGTGATGTTAAATAGCCTATAGCCTTCCTCAATAATTGACGGGTCAGTTGGCGGGTTAAGATCTATCACGCCGCAAGTCGTGGGTTCGATTCCCATCCAGGACAAACATTTGTGTGCATGAACATGTCTGTTTGTCCTGAGTCTGGGTGTAATTATCTATATAAGTATGTATTTACAAAAAAAAAAGTAGTATAATGTAGTATATCAGTTATCTGGTTTCCATAGTACAAGCTCTGCTTAGTTTGGGACCAGATGACCGTGTGTGAAAATGTCCCAGGATATTATTATTATTAATATATGGGCTATCAAAAGCAAAAATAATTTTTCAAATCGGACTGGTAGCTTCAGAGATTAGCGCGTTCAAACACTTCAAACATACAAACAAACATAAACAAAAAAAGGCAAAGTCTTCAGATTTATTATTACTATTAGTTTAAAATAACAGCTCCGTCGGCTTCAAACGAAGCTGTCTTATTCATCCTCTCTTAAAGAATATCACTTGAACATTCATATTGTAGGACAGACAGGATCGTAAGCAATGTTTTGTGAAAGGTATATTAAATACTTATTATAAGGAATTTTTAACGTTTGTTTACGTTGAGCTTCATTTTTAACCGACTTTCAAAAAATGGAGGAGTTTATAATTTTTTTAACTTTTATGTATGTACACCGATTTCTCCGTCAACTGTGGACCGATTTCGAAAATTCGTTTTTTTTTTAAAATGGTATGCTCTCGAAGTGGAAATCGAGGGCAACCCTCAAATTTTATAGGCACACCTATAGCAATTCGGATATTTTTTATAGTAACTCGTGCATTTACTCTCGATGATGATGAAGACCACAGATGGCCATCGGAAGTCCTCAATAATAAGTATTTCACGAGTTGCAATTCGATTTAGTACTTTAATGTGGTTGCTAAGCAAATTATGCTCGTCACAATACATATGGTTAAATGGAACTAATGGTGACTTCACCATCAGTTCCAGTTCTCCTGATTCTTACTAGACTCATCAACAATTAACGTCCCTACATCGGGAAAAGCAATATTTTGTAAAAGGTGATGAGCGGTTGTCATTAGGTTATTGTAACTTAGATAAATTACAAACTGACCCACTAAAAAGTGAATAATAAAAAAAAATAACCACCGACTTCCAAAATAAATACTACAAAGTTAAAAATAACTTTAATTTCAGAAGTCGGTAGCAAAACGCTAAAATACAGATCCAAAGACACCGACTTCTGAAATTAAAGTTATTTTTCACTGTGTAGTGTTTTTTTTTTTTTTTTTTGTAAAAAAGTTTTTTGTAAGTTATGTTAGAGACAACTGAAAAATATCCTTGACTGGTTACATACCTACTATTTCCGACTTATTTTGAAACTGTTTTTATCATAATTCATATTTACAATTAGGTAGTACCTAGATGTGTATGTACTTCCGTACAATCAACATGGAAGGTGGGTAGGCCTTTAGTGTGGGACGCAACGTGCGTCGATACCCTTGCGCCTTCCCATCTTCCTGGCACAGCGTGCTGTGCTGGCGCTGCTGCTGCGGCTGCGGAAAACCTCAAGCGGCGGAAGTATAATACCTTATCGGTAACTATATTTTCGAGCCGTTTGGGGTTGAATCCCTCAAGCCGTGGGGTCCGTGTGCTCACGGTTTGTGCAAGGAAATATCCAAACGGCTGGTTGATACTTCCCGTGACCCAAGGGCAGGCTTTTACCTTGGCTGAGGCTAAGCATTGCCATACAACGTGGTAATGCCGCCAGTCTCTTGGGTACATTACCAGACGACAGCGATGCGGATGAATTTTTCGACGCCATATTTTAGTTTTTTTTTTTTTTTTTTTAAGTTTTAGTTGGTTAGGATATTATTTTTGTAACTTTATTTTAGTGTTAGATTGTTTGTTAGAGTGTAATTAATATGTAAACTAAATTTTGTTTTAGTTAGACCTATCAACATTGATTTATGAGTAAAAAGTTCAATTTTAGAAATTAATTTTATTTTATAAACTTTACACTAAAGCAAGTCGAGATGAATAAAGTGTTTTAAAATGCGAAACAAACAACAACAAACTCACTGACAGGCCCATTGTTTTCATTTGTTTGAATTGAAGAAGCACTAAGAATGCGGGCGCGGCGTGTACGGGTTCATAATATTTGTGTATAAACTACATCAACAAATACATCACTCGTCTTACAAAGATTGTGTTGGAGTATAGCAAAAACAAACGACTCCACTTCAACACTATTAGTCTTTCTGTTTCTAACTCATAAATATAATTTACGACTATCCGAGCCCTCCTCAGCACTTGACTGAAATCCATACTTTCTCATAGCGTCACTACTCTTCTGTTAGCCTTGCGTGGGACCACACGTCTCACGTAATATTAGTATATCACACCTTCCATTATATAAAGTAAAGGATAATAAACATACTATTGAAATCCTTAGAACGGTCTTTCCTTTGGCTTTCCCCTTTAACCCCAACAGGTTATGGGCCCAGACCGCTAAGCCAAAGTGAGAATAAATAACGTACCTAGAGTGAAATCAAATGGACACTAAATAACAAAAATTTTCTGTGCATAAATAAAAAGTTATTTTAGTGCGAGTGTTTAAAAATGGATTTAAGATCTAAAAGGAACATTTGATGGAGATAAGTATAGTGTGGAAATTTCGAATTCGCAATGTATTATGTGAACTCGATCTTTGAAAGGAAAAGCGTAGCGATGCGGTTGTCTCTTAGAAAAAGGTTGCCGAACTTGAAATTGGATAGTGTCACCAAAATAATTAAACACTTCCAATATTTGATGAGAAATTTACAAGGCATATGTGAGTGGAAACGCTGGGAGGTGACGCCCTAGAAAGACATACATTGGTGATGTTCTTCAGAAAAGTCAGACGCATAGTACCTACTCGCAAAAGGCGCGGGCGTGGCGTGCGTGTGTGACCAGATGTATGAACGTAAACGAGGCAAAAAAGAAGTATGTAAGGATCATAGCAGGTGGCGTTCTGTAGTTCCTGCCTACCCCCAAGGGAGGAAGGCATGAGTTTATGTATTTATGTGCGGTTGCCGAACTTATGGCTGCAACTGCGAAATTAGAGTATTCCGATACAGTGACCCATTTCATGACTGACGGGCAGTTATACAAATAACCAGTAAGATGGGCGTACATACAAGGCATACTACAGGATGTATTTTTCGGGTCCGATATCCTACAACCTATTACCTACTATAGGTAAAGAAAATGCAGCAAGTGGAAATATCTATTGTTTTTGATAGAAACGTCTGTGTAAGTAAGTACTTGTGTACTATGATGGTAAGCCGGTAATAAAGGGTGAGTCTTTGAACAATCTAATCGGTGTTAACTTACTTACTGCTTTTTAAACATGCATTAAATAGCGAATGCTCATTAAATAGAGAGTCGTAAATAATTATTATGAATTGTGGCATCAAAGGTATACTATATTGGCAAATCAAAATTTATGGAAATAGAAAGAAAGAAACTATTTTCTGATATTGATAAAATTGATAATATTACGCTAAACGATAAAATTGTGTAAATTGTATTTGGATTATTATAATTATATTATGGAAAACAAGCCATTTAACAAATCGAAAGCAAAAGATTTGAAACGACCTCTATTTAAAGTGCACACAGATGTTTGCGGTCCTTAGCCCTTCATCTAGATGGCAAAAAATTATTTTGTGATTTTTGTGGATGAATACACTCATTATTGTGTGAGCTACTTGTTAGTTCGTAAATCAGATGTTTTTGTTACGTTTTGCGGTTGACGCAAAAAGTGAATCACGTTTTTGTCTGAAACTTGTTAACTTATGGTAGGGTGTACGAGTACTATAGGTACACCTCTGCCTAACCTGTCGGGGAATACAGGCGTGATGTTATGTTATGTCGTTAACTTATATTGTGATAACGGAAGGGAATTTGTATTCAATAAAATCAAAGAGTTCTGTGCGCAGAGAGGTATTGGCTACCACTTAACAGTGTGGCACTGTATATACACAGCGTATACTCAGGCTTTGAATGGTGTAACAGAACGCAGATGTACAATGGTACAAGGATCTAACTTAGATCAATGGTTCTGGGGTGAGACTTTGTTAATAAGTATCAGTCCCACGAAAGCACTGAAGTTAGATAACACACCTTATGAGTTATGGTATGGCATAATACTAAGCTACAACTAAAGAATTGAAATGTTTATGGTTCAATTGTTTATTTTGTAAATAAAAAGTAATAAAACGAAATTTGTCAAGAGAAATTGTCAAAGGCAATTTTCGTTGGTTACGAACTAAAAGGTTATAAGGTGTGGGGTTTGGTAGACAAAAAGTTTGTGGGAGTCAGAGATGTGGTAATGCAATGAGATAACATCATTGTGGTAAAGGATGAGATTAAATTCTTATCAAATAGGCCAGTTAAACCTGAGCCCGAACGGATTATGGCTAGAAATAGTAATACATAAATCTGTTGCTAACTCTAGACTCTGTACACCCTTGTGAAAAGAGGTGGGAATCTGATAAGAATGAATCAGATTGTTTATTTATAAAAAGGTTCGCAATACCTGAAAATCAATCTAGTTTGTGGGAGTCAGAGATGTGGTAATGCAATGAGATGACATCATTGTGGTAATGGATGAGATTAAAAATTCTTATCATATAGGCCAGTGAAATCTGAGCCCGAACGGATTATGGCTAGAAATAGCAATAAATCTGTTGATAACTCTCGACTCTGTACATCCTTGTGAAAAGAGATGTGGATCTGATATCAATCAGATTGTTGATGTAGCACAAACGCATGTGCTACCAGCTAATAAATCTGTATGCGATGCAGGGGAGCGCTTGAACTGGTCTTCATATCACAATGACAATGAGTTAACTTTATCTCAAGACAATGTAACATCACATAACGTAAGATGAAGTAGTAGGATCCAAAAACATGCCTAGTGTTTCAGGGTTTCTTATAATGAAAATGATGAGGACAATATTTATGACAACTACATGTTGTGTGCTGAATTTTTAATATTTCAAATTCCTCAATCATATACAGAAATTAAATACAGGGATGATAAGTATCTATGGGTAAATGCGATCAAAGAGGAAATTAATTCCCTTATTGAAAATACATGTACTGTAGTTCCAAAAGCAGAGAATGAAAAATATTATCGATTGTAAGTGGGTATTTACAGTTAGAAATTATGAGTTTGGAAAACCCTTGAAGTATAAATCGAGATTAGTGGCTCGTGGTTTTAATCAGAAATATCTGATTGAGAATAATGAAACGTTTGCACTTGTCACAGGGATCGCAAGCTTTATATTAATATTAGCTTTAGCGAATCAATTTGTTTGTCCACCATATAAATGTAAAAACAGCATTTTTGAAAGGGAACTGAATGAGGAAATCTATATGAAAATTCCCGAGGGTATCCCGGCTGCAAATAATATGATTTGCAAATTAAATGTCATTATATGGATTAAAACAGTCTGCAAGCTGTTGGTTCCAAACGTTTGAACAAGCTTAGATAGAAAGGGGTTTTCAGTACTCATCAGCGGACCGGTGCATTTACGTTTTAATGCAGGTCATGTTTTAAATAATATTTATGATTTACTTTATATTGACCTGATGTTGATGATCTTGTGATTTAAACCGCAGATATAAATACTATGAATAGTTTAAAACATACTCAATGAATACTTTGAGATGGTAGATTTAAAAGAGATCAAAATGTTTTCTGGGAATCAAAATTACTAACAATAAGTCAGAAAACAAAGATATCTACTTTGGATCAGGAAATGTACACAAAAGCAATTCTTGAGAAGTTTAACATGAGTGACTGTAATTCTGTCACTACACCCCTAGAAAGTAAACTAGATTAGCATTAAATTCGTGTGCCCCTTGTAGAAATCTTATCGGGTGTTTGAGTGCATTCGAGCCGACCTAAGTTTTTCTGTTAACATCTTGAGTTGATATGCAAACAAAACAAGCATTCATAATAAAGTATGGTTGCACTTAAAAAGGTCTTGAGTTATTTAAAAGGAATTATAAATCTCAAGTTCACTTTTACACGAAAAGATTCCAAAAATATTTTAAGTGGTTTTGTTGATTTGGACTGGCGTAGTAATACAATAGATAGAAAAAGTACTACGGCTTACTTGTTTAAATTATTTGATCAATGCACAATATGCTGGCAAACAAAGAGACAGCCAACAGTGGCAATATAGGCTACTGAAGCAGAGTACATGGCTCTATATGAAGCAGTAAAAGAAACTCTGTGGTTAAAGTCATTAACAACAAGCATTGGCATTGCGATACCAGATTCTATTTGTATTTATGAGGATAATAATGGATGCATAAGCATCGCAAACAATCCTACTAGTCACAAAAGATCTAAACACATTGATATTAAGTATCATTTTTCTAGAGAATAAGTTGAGAAAAATGTGATTAAAATGGTTTATGTTTCTACAGATAACCAGCTGGCTGATATCCTGACAAAATCTTTACCCGCGGTGCGTTTCACCGAGATGAGAGTGAGACTCGGGGTGACGTTGTAATTATGTATATACAACGTGGATAAGGATATGATAATTATAAGAGCTTGGTTATAAGTAGATGAATAACATTAAGAGTATCCAATTATAATGGATGAATTGAATGATAATGGTCTGATTAGGTTTTACTGGGTTTCCCTAATCCTGCGCAACGAATGTTGGACCATGATGATTGTATCCCCAGATAGAGAAAAACTGGAAGGTGTGTGATTTTGTAATTGTATATAGACGCTTGATACATTATATCGAAATTGAAAAGAAAGGGATTTATTTTTGAGGGGGCGTGTTGGAGTATAGCAAAAACAAACGACTCCACTTCAACACTATTAGTCTTTCTGTTTCTAACTCATAAATATAATTTACGACTATCCGAGCCCTCCTCAGCACTTGACTGAAATCCATACTTTCTCATAGCGTCACTACTCTTCTTTTAGCCTTGCGTGGGACCACACGTCTCACGTAATATTAGTATATCACACCTTCCATTATATAAAGTAAAGGATAATAAACATACTATTGAAATCCTTAGAACGGTCTTTCCTTTGGCTTTCCCCTTTAACCCCAACAGATTGAACTCTTGAAATTACCGTCCCATAAAACTGATTATAACCGATACCAAGTTGGTGCTCTTCTTTTCATTTCTTCTACCTATTTTTACTATATTGCTTAGGCCTAGTAGCCATATTTATTGCAGCGTCAGAGGCGTTGTTCAGATCGTCAAGGGTGCAGGTGAACGGATATTTGGATCACTCTAGCAGATGGGACATAGTCTGTTCAGGAGCACCGCACTCGCATTGGATGTTGGATGAATCTATCTAACCAAGTTGTGGTGCACAACAATACATAAAATAACGCCTGTTATGCCCAAAGACGAGGCACTGGTGTACACACACCCGCATTTCGTCAGTTATAAAAACTCTAGAAAAACACAAAAAATATATATTACACGGTACGAAATTAATGTCATAAAAAACTTTTTAGCAAAAAATAAAACCGACTTCCAAATCAAAACACTACAAAAAAAAGTGAACTCGGTAGTCGGTGTCTTTTGTTTTGTATTTTCGTTTTTTGCTACCGACTTCCGAAATTAAAGTTATTTTTCACTTTGTAGTGTTTTGATTTTGAAGTCAGTTTTATTTTTTGCTAAAAAAATTTTATTTTTCACTTTTTAATTGTGGTGCCTACCCCACAAAAATGCGACCTGCTATGTAAATAACAGTGATAGTAAGTTATTAAAACATCATCCGCATAGATTAAAACATCATCCACATAAACTAAGTGGGAAAAATACGCATTATTGAAACTAACTCAAAAACTACCAAAGCAAAGTTAATAAAATTTATATGGAACCACCCTTGGAATACCTTGGAATATTGTATATCTCCTTTCTAACAAAAAAAAAAAAAAAAAAAATCATCAAAATCGGTTCATATACGACGAAGTTATCCGTGAACACACATAAAATATATATATATTAACGGTCGAATTGAGAAACCTCTTCCTTTTTTGAAGTTGGTTAAAAATATAGATTGAGAAACAAGAAAACTCCACAAAAACACTTCACATCAACCGTTTCAATAACAAGATGGCTGATTAACGCGAGACAGTTAAACACCCCAATTAAAAGTTAGCATTCACATCGTTCATTCAAAAAGGTGCCAACATTCTGGACAAACTGAAGCGTGTAACATAATCCTAGCTATTAAGTACAGTTAACAAAAGCGATAAGTATGCTGGCAATATTTGATCCAATTGGCACTTGACTTGAGTGAGAACCTCTTTCACAGTGCCGTCTTCTTTCATCTTTTTCGTCGTGCCGATAATTCCATTTATACCTATATTTTTAATAAGCTTCCACCGGAAATTAAGCCACTTCCACAGCGTTAGCGTTGGCCTCCCAAAGGTTTTCTATAGCACGACAAGAGGTGAGGCATGGTCTGTGGTGAGGCTCTGCAGTCGCACTGTGGCTCATCGGAGTATTGAAAGAAAATGAAAGAAAGAAAAATATTTTATTTGGGGCACGCACAGGAAGTACAAACAGTAAAAAAGGAGCATAGGAAACTAACAAAATTAACATTACAAAAACCAAATAAATACAAAATTAAAAAAAAAAAACAACTATAAAAAAAGACCTGTGCGAGGACAAAAAGGCTCCTATCTCAGCATAAAGCTGCGATATTTAAATTAATACCGCAGCGCTGGTACGAGTATTCTGATAATGTAATGCCACGTAATGCCATGTAATGCCACGGACACACCTATGGACATCTACAAATCCATAAGAATAATTATTGGGGGTACTCTTGACTAAACTGTACCAGCAGTGCCTTACCTAACTTGCTTGCTAGGTTAATGTTAACTGAAACTTATCTATTATATATTGTTACATAGGCCATCAATGTCCGCTATCGGGACCACGGAGATTCAGAATTATTTCACGGTTACAAAGACAGATCCAGAACTTTACGAACTTGAAATGTATTTTCTGCTTTAATTTTAATTTTGTGTGTGTGAATTGGCTATCGCATTAAGTTACGACCTGTAAGGATAGTTTTAAGCCATTCAAATAAAAAAAAAACAATAACATTATTTCCGAGGTTTTGTCCGAATGTCAACCGTGATCACTGTTAGAACCTTTCTGATTCTAAGGATTCTGTAACTGAGTTGAGTAGTCCAATCTTTGACATCGCTCATCCCAGTCAGGCAATAAAGCAATTTACGCAACTACAATGAATATTACCCGCAAATCATCACCGTATCATAACCATCATCATTGGCAGCTTTGTTCTACCCACTACAGGTCTCCTCCCTTTTGTGCCATGTTTCCCTGGTCTATGCGAGTCTCATCCAGGTTTTCCACGCAATCTTCTGTAGGTCGTCCACCCGCATAGTACTTAACCCTTATTTACTACCTATACACCAAACTCTGCTACCGAGTGTACTTGAAAAACTCGTTAAAATCTACTGAAGCCAGCCGTCTCGCCGGAACAACAAATGAACAAGTAATGTCTGAGCATTTTTGTGAAATGTGCCTGAGCGGCGACCGGGGCTAATTTGTCATCGGCCAAGACCAGCTAAGATAGATCGTTCTGTAAGTTGATAGGTGACTTATTATTGTTGGTAGTACGCACAGATATAGGAAACTTGTTGTTTTTGTTTGAGGCCCGATGATTGTTTTAGTTGTTTGTTGTTATTAATTGTTTCATTGTGAATTAGCTTAGATTATGAAATGTTATTATAGCAACTTCATTGGTGATAAGTCTTGTTACTTAATAGATTAATAGAATTACTGATATGATCATCGCTAACCTGAAAGGTGTCGATAAAACAAACACAGAGTGAAGGCTGAACCAATTTTTTAATTTTATTTATGACTAGCTTTTTCCCGCGGCTTCGTCCGCGTGGAGGTCGGAAATTATCCCACGGGAAGCTAATCCTATCATAATCTAGATCATGGTCTACCCGTGTGCCAAATTTCTTCCAAATCCGTTCAGCCATTTTAGCGTGAAAGCGTAACAACCAAACCAACAAACTCACTTTCGCATTTATAATATTAGTTAGGATAAGGAACTTATGAACTCCACAATGCAATAACAATAAACAATACAATATAAAACAACAAAATACAATATGTAGCTAAGATCTGGGCTGACACAATTAAGATTGCCATTGACGCAATGCCGCTACATCCCAAGAAGTTTTCTTGGGATTATCCAACTTATTGGAAGAAGTAAGGAGCTTATCGCTTTCCATCAGGCGTGATCGAGGTCAAGAGCCCAGTCTACAATAATAATAATAATAATAAACGATAATTTCAAGCATAATGTTCCCTCAAAATGTTTGCAATCCTACATCATGACGTCACCTCAAAAGAGTAGGTGTTCTCTAGCAAAAAGAATCAAAATAAAAAGTCCTCACAGCGCTACGCGGAACTGATAAAAACTTTTGATGTAGACGAATTGTGAATCATGATCTCTCTACTATATGTTATGTTCTTCGGGACATAACATATTGCTTTAGGTTAAGGCAGTTAACCTGCTTAACCTCACCTGACCTATTGTGTCACCACTAAGCTTCGGAAGAGGACTTTATGAAGTGATAAAGATAGTGAAAGGGAATTTAACTTTTAGTCCGAATACGGAAATAAAGAAAGGGCTTGTGGCTAAGTAATAACAGCTGTACGGGTCGATCCATCAGGTTAAGCTTGGCGCGGTTGGGGAAGGAACTGCAAATACTCGGCACGATATTGCTCATAAATTATTACCATAAAGTATTGATGTATAGTGTGTGTCTCTGTGTCATCCATGATTTAATAAAGGATTTATCTTATTGAAATGTCAGCTATATACATAATTATAGTATAAAGAAACTTTAATTTATAATAATGTATTCCATTCATTATTATAAATTAAAGTTGATTTTTGTGTCTAGATGTGACCGCGTTATTCTTCTAAACTACGTAACGGATTTTGATGCGGTATTCACCATCATGTAGACAATATATTCCGAAATGTGTTTGTGGAATTCGTTATAATAAAATTGCGTATAAAAAAGAAATCTCGATGTTTTGTCAACTCATTAAACCATGCGAAGCAGCGTCGGGTCGCTAGTTTAATAAGATATGTCTTGAGTTTTCGTAACATTTTAATAGTCATTGATTTTTAAAATACATCAGAGGGGCTCGTGGCTTAGAAATAACAGCCGCACGGATCGATCATATTAAGCTACGCTTACCACAGTCGGTCCGAGGATGGGTGACCATCTTTACATACCGAGACCCCTCCGTGCCTCGGAAATCACGTTAAGCCGTTGGTCCCGGCTATCATTCGTGGATTGTCATTACGGGTCATCAGTATACCAAAAGTTTGACAGCCAGTCTTCCAAGGGGTATCGTATAGCCCAGTTACTGGTTTGTGGAGGTCAGATAGGCAGTCGCTCCATGTCAAATACTGGCATTCAGCTGCATCCGGTTAGACTGTAAGCCGACCGCAACATAGTTGATAAAAGGCTAGGTAACGGTGATGATGATGACAGAGAGAAAGTAGAGTTTTACTAGATATACCTAGATATACCTGTGTAAATGTTTATTTTAAGTACAAGTTGATTTATAGAAAATCTCTCTGAAAAAGTATCGTAGGTACACGATCCCCTTTTTTAAATCGTTTATAATGGAACTATCGTTACAAAAGACACTCGTTGCTCATGAAACCGAAACCTACTTTTTTGTTTATTTTAGATGGGTTTGCTCCATTTGCTCTTGCTCTAGTCTAGGTTTTTTGAACGTCAAAATTACATAAGACAGTCCCCCAAAACGCCCGCCCTTCACCACTTCCTAGTGCTTTAGCTGGGGAGAAGAAGTGGCGCAACAAACTCCCCAGCAGCACAGCTGTCTGTTCAGTTAAAAAAAAAATTCTATATAACACTGCGCATAAAAATTTAGGTACATTACGCAACACAAAACATTAAATTAAATTATTTGCTATATGTAAGCTAGCACACGCCAATATACCAAAAAAAAAAAATCGAAAACTATACTCAAGCAGAAACAAAATACAAAACTAAAAACGTAAACAGAACTTTATACCTAAATAAAAGCCTCCTGTAATAAAGCTTACTTACATATAGCCGTACATGTAGTCGTAACTCGAAGTCACAGATGATAAACTAGGACCATCGAAGTAAAATAAACAACTAGTTTAATTACTAATAACGAAACAAAACCAAGGTCAGCAAGACGACCAGTCACCACAAGCAGCACCCATTCACGAGCATAACGCAAAGATCAGTTATTAGTCTAGTGATAATATTACAAATTAATATACCTACTGGATATTTACCTAGAGCAAAGTGAGAACTAGCAAACGAAGGTGTACGAGGCTGTTAGACCATAAATAGAGTAATCGAGACAGTTATGCCTGTAACTGATAATAATTGAAAATAGTTAAACGAAAAGGATCCAACCCACATTACATCTAATGGGGGTTGGATCCTTTTCGTTTAACTATGGACAAATCTACTACAGATATATTATTACGTACGTGATACAACTTAAGTATTAATTGACTGGGAAATATCATAATTCGCGAAGTCACTTCCATAATAATGACAAAACGACAATGAACGTCATGAATGCTATGTATGTTGGTGTATACCTTGTTGGTTGTCCTTAAATAAATAAATCATTTATTATTCAGAATCGTGAGTTCTAATACTGCTAATCATCGAGCTGAGAGCAATTATTTATTTATGGAGTAAATACAATGTGAAAAGGTTTTCCTTAGTACTCACTATTATTTCAATTATCCATGGTAATTACAGAACCAATTAAAAAGCCATTGTGTCTCGCGTAGATCTACGTTCGTATGCCGACGAAGGTTTAATAGTATATCCAAAGGAGAATGCCCAAAAATGTATGGGCAAAAACCCAGAGTCGATAAAAATAATGTATGTGGGGTAAAAGGGCATTGATTGTAATTGACAAATATGAAATTACTTTCTTTAAACATTATTCCCATGATTGGCTATGTCTTGTTTTATTTTGAATAATAGGTAATGACGACAGTATTTTTTTTTTTTTGTAATGCATGAGGCTTCCTGTCTGGGTAGGGTTTTCGATATGCACTAATGAGGGCTGCTGCTATTCTAAAGTCACTCGTTGCATTCGTCGCTGTCTTGTTGAAATTGGTGTTATTAGCAATCTCAGTTACTAACTGATTTTCATTACGTTGTTTGGATGATGGAATATGTGCAACATAACCCCATGGTGCACGACCTATCTCTTTTTGACTATATGAAACTCTTTATATGGTGCTTGCAATGTTATCAATTTGTACACGCTGTGGCAATTATGGTGATTATTTTGAGAGCAACAAATTTCACATTCGATGTCTACCAAAAATCCTAGCCTCTTTTAAAAAAACCTATAAGCACGGTAGTACATATGTTGTTTGTATGGCTGGGATTTTTAGACATTCTCCTTTATTCTACAAGTAACATTGTAAACACGAATTTCAAAGGTAAAATTATTTCGGTAAATGGTCCAATAGATTCTATTAAATTTTGGAAGCAAGAAGCTTCGTCTATCTGATTTCCCTACTGCATACTACTCTATATTCATTCAAACCCCTCTCTGCCTAAATTGAAACTAACAAATATTTTTATATACCTTCCTCAAAAGTGGAAAACTTTACCGACATCTATTCAAAAACAAATCAGTATTAGGGTAAATCTTACAATAAACTCGGCTAAAATGCTTATATCAAATGAAAATAGACATTACTTAATTCCCGAGAACAAACCAAAGCAAGAATGTACAGTTAAAGTAGCGATGTTACGTAAAGGGTTACAATAGGACCAAATCCCTAAGGGAGACAAAAGGGGTCGCCTTAGCACAACAATAATGCAACAACATTTATTTGGTAACATTTTTTCTGGAGCTGACTTCATTATTTTAAATGATTATACAGAATGAAATTGAATTCATGGGCATGTTCTAAGGGGTCATTGTACTCATCATTACCAAACCTGAACTCGCGAGAAAAAATTCGGTTGTTCCTTACATTTTTACGAGTTTCACATTTTAACAGCGGATTTTTTTTTCGCGATTACAGGTTTGGTCCCATAGTAAATGTTGTTCCAATAACCTTTTAAATTAATGCCTATGAACTCAATATCGCCATGTATTAACAAATCTGCCTAGCCTTTTCCCAGCTATGTTGGGGTTGGTTTCCAGTCTAACCGGATGCAGCTGAATACCAGTATTTGACATGGAGCGACTGCCTATCTGATCTCCACAACCCAGTTACTGGGCAATACGATGTCTCTTGGTAAGGCTGGTTGTCAGACTTTCGGGCTTCTGACGACCCAAACGACTGGAAAAGATCCACGAAGGACAGTCCGAACCAACGGCTTAACGTGCTTTCCAAGGCACGGAAGAGACTCGATATGTAAAGATGGTCACCCATCCACGGACCAACCCCGGCAAGCGTAGCTTAACCTGATGGATCAACCCGTGCGGCTGTTATTACTTAGCCATGAGCTCCTCCATGTATATTTATATTTATAACGATTTCTATTAATTAAAAGTATCCTTGGATCATTCCAAAATTTTGTTACATTGCTTCACTTGTAACTTTTTTTGCAATAGGTACCTACATCAAATTATTTTCATCAAGACATCCATGTGACATTTATCGTGAGACAGATGCATTTATTGGATTCCCCTTACTTTTAGAAAAAACCTCAGTATTTATTACTAAAAGTGGGTCGACATTACACAATATGCTTTCTGTTGATTCAGACTAACTACAAATAAGTCCTTACTTCTTTTTACCTTTTGACCTTTGTAGTGATCATCGAGAAGATCATACATAGCAAGCAGTGGACTGATTTGGGCTAAATTATAAAAGACTAGCAGCACCCCGCGGTTTTACCATCATAAGTCTCAAACTCGTAAGAATATCGGAATAAAAAGTATTTCATGTATTAATATAGGCTATAAACTATCTGTGTGCCAAATTTCATCAAAATCCGTTCAGTAGTTTTGCGTGAAACAGTAACAAACATCCATCCATCCATCCTCACAAAATTTCGCGTTTATAATATTAGTAGAATATGTGTTATGTTACTCTACTATCAATACTATCATATATCCAAACTTGACTAGACCATGTTGTGTTGGCCCAGTGGTTAAGAACTCGCCTTTCATGTACCGATATGACTTTTTCATTTCTGAAGGGGACTACAGGACTTAAACGCAACTAAGCGCAAGTTTTATAATGTCTAAAAGTATATGATTTACTGCAGTAAACAAAATCAGAAAAATATATGATATTCTTCAGGATATATGCTAGTTAGATAGTGTACTGAAAACAAAATACAACTAATTTGATACGATCGAAAAAAATCACGAATATACCTCTAAAAAATTATTTTAACGATTAAAAACCATACCAAATATCAGATTATTCTACAAGCAACATATTAACTTAATAGTATTTTATTTTTTTAATCCAGTCAATACATTTTTTGTAAATAGATAATTGTTTCTTTTTTGCAATAAATTACCAGCGATGTGTCATCGCGCTTCTCTTTCTTTTCTATGCAGTCCGACAGTGACCGCACTTTAGGTGCTGTAGTCCCCTTAATTAATATAGCTAGAATGTTACGTCGAATTATTTTACACAATTTCGTTATATTTTTCCCCTACTCAAAGTAAGAAGCTAGTATATTATGTGTACACATAGGTACATGGTCCAGAACATTCGGAAAAAGAAACCTTGTATGAAAAAGGTGGCACTAACTGGACAGTAATTACGAAATGCCTCGACCGTACTACCTCCGTCGACCATTATTTTTTACTCTCTTTGCTTTCTGTCATACACGAGAGTTTTTTGTAAGGTTATAAAGAATATGTTTTGTGAGTTTGCATATCCTATTTCATACTATTCCATATACAAATACTTGTTTCCCATTGCTGTTATTTCCCACTCAAGGCGAACACGTCAGGGTAGCCCACGAAATTCAAATTTTCATAAGTTTTTTGCAATTTGCAAGTCAGTATTGCGTTATATGTTAATCAAAGAATGATTCGCGACCGTAACAAGTAGATATGTATTTACAGAATTATAATCATTAAAGTCATCAATACATTTGAATTTTTCAATTTCGCGAGCTACCCTGACGCTTTCGCCTTAAACAAAAATATCAAAAGTTGATACAAAGTAGGTATGAGTGAAAAAGTTGTAAAAATATTTGCAGTTGTAGTGCAAATTGAACTTTATGTGTGGTTTTTAAGGTTATATTTCTAAAACAAATACATATTTGTTACCATTTGTGATAGCGTAGCAACTTTCTAGCAACTTCCATTGAAATTGATGACACAGTGGGCTTCTCCGAAACGGGTTTTATACTCGCATGGAACAATATTTTAAATTATGTTTTAAAGAATTTGCCTTTGAATAAATGTACTTATCAAATAAATTGAAGTCAAGTGTTTTTGCACATTGTAACATAACAAAACTGCAAATGGTTTATTCCTACATATAAAATCAGCACGACAAAAGTTTAATAAACCAATAGGTACCAAACTTCATTTCACCAAAAGCTAAGGTCAAATCCGGAATGTTTTGCGCTTGTCTATTCCCATTATTATTCCGCTCATCCTCGGGTGAAATATAAAAAAAAAATCGACACGAAAACGTTCTCGCTGCTAAATTGTTTCCTTGTTCAGAAATATGAAACGCCGCTCTGTAGAGAGGCAATTTGTCGCCAGTGATCGTTGGTAGGTACTTACCCTGGCTTCACCCGACTGCCGGCAGAAGAGCCTAGCGTTTCAATTAATCGTTTAATTGCATCAAAACGGAATAAAACTGATATGTGCGTAGGACTTAGCGAACGGAGAAATTATTTGTATTGTATGCACGCATTTTCGGTGAGTGATTCCGGCATAGGAAAAGGGTCCATCGCTCCCCCAGGGTGCCTTAGGAAATGAGTAAGTATGTCAAGAGGTAGGAAATCTTCTCCGTGCCTCTATAACAATACTAGGGAAACAAATAGACTATAAGATAGAAGTAAATACACTATTTAATACAATCCTCCTTTTTAGTTGTATGGGGGCTGAAATAACAAACGCTCCTTGCGTTTGTTATTTCAACCCCCATACAACTAAAGAGGTTCACCGAACGATACATATTGTGACCTCGTATCGTATCCTGCATTTTGTATAATTTACTGAAACAAATAATTTGAATCCAATCCTAAAACAACTTTCCGTGTTGCTTTGAAAAAAAATTGTTTGTTTTCAGAAAAAAAATCACCGTTGAAAAATACATGGTGCATATCGCTGCGAAATAGACTGAAATCGTTTATAGGTACAACTACTGAATGAAGGAAAATTACAAAACACGTGGCCAGTATCCTCATTTTTAACAAACAATTTACTGTAAATTTCGGGGCTAGGTACCATTTTATTACTCTCACCTCCAACTCCAGGGATACAGTTGTAAAATTATACTAAAACAGCAGAAAATTAATTCTGGTCCACTTTAGATGAACATGAACGTTTTCTAATTTAAATTTCGTCATTCAAACGCAATTTCCACCTGGAGAGAGAAAACAGATTTTTTTTTTTTTTTGTAATTCCATTAGCGCTCTAGAGGGTGGCTCGCGTGTCCACGAGATTTAAAAAAAACGCCAGGCTGGGTCCGTGAGCCTTTGATTGAATCGTACAAAGCGTTGAACCTCTGCTGTTGGTATTTACTCAGTCTCGTAAAACTAACTAAAGAACTTCTAGGGGAAAGGTTTTTATATTAAGGTTGTTTGCCACCAGTCTCGGTTGGAAAGTAAAGAAGTTTTGTAGCTAGGTACGGAGAAACCTATTCATATTTTTTGCTTGCTCTTTTCATAAGTTTGCACTGAAGTGTCTGAATTTCTTTTTTTTAACATCAGTACCACCCCGCATAGTATTTTGTCTGATATTTCTTCACATATTTTGCAAGCCTAATTATAGTATTGCTTAAGTATTGAGCACATTTATTTCGTGAAAGCTAACGTAAGATAATTGTGGACGTGCCTGCGCATCGGTTGCTGAAAATTCGGTTCGTGCATTGTTTCCATATGATGCCTTACATGCTTTATCGTGGGCTGCAGTTGTATTTCAAAAATAACAATTTCTGTTATAGCGTTGACAGACAGAAAGGATATTTGTAAATAAACCTACCATGTATTATATAATATATGCGGGGGCGGCTGCTTCAGGTGCGGAAAACCTCAAACCACGAAAATATTCCAATATTATTGGTTGAATCTTATATTATGTTCGAGCTATTTGGTGTTCACATACTAGGGCCATGGGGTCCGAGTGCCCACTTGGTTTTTCAAGACATCGCTAAGCGGTTGGTCGACTCTTAACCAGTTTACCAGAGGGCTGGCCTATTTTTTTGCTAAATAATCAGTATCGCCATACAACGTGCCAATGCTACGAGCCTTTTGGGCTCCGTTCCTGTTAACAGTGAGGTGGACGAACTTTTTGATGCCCTATGATTCTTTTCCCTCTTCTTTTACCACCTTACATATTACTATTATTTCGTTTATTTTTTTTTTCCTAAAAGGTATTTTTGAAATATTTCTTATAAAATATATTTAAAAAAACATTTAAAAATATAAAAGTAGTGATCCGCCCGTGTCGGGAGCAGGGTCCAAGCCACCGGTGGTTAGGGCTGCAGAGATAGGCACCTCCTCACGATGCGAGCCATATCGAGGAGTACTGCCTACTGAATCTGGCCCATGATCCAACCGCCTAACGAAAGCCTCGATAGATGTTGGTCGAGGCTTTCGGCCAACAGGCCGTTGGCCGTTACTACAATCAGCACCAAGCCGAGCTCATATTCCACATGTCAACAACCTCGTGAGTTAAGTCGATATATTTTATTTGTTTCTCTTTCTCAGTTTTCACAAGGTTCTCGTCATGTGGGATAGTAACATCGACTATCATTGCGCTAATCGATCTATTACCGCTATATCAGGCTTATTGGCGACAATAGTCCGGTCAGTAATGATAGACCGATCTTCGTACAACGTGACATGGTCATTTTCGGGAACTGGGTCGGTACGGTACCTGAAGAGTGTACAAGTTTATATTTCAAAGCAAGCTACTGGTGAATAATCTACTGTTAATATTACTTTTCAGGTTCCGTACCTCAAAAGGAAAAAAACGGAACCCTTATAGGATCAATTCGTTGTCCGTCTATCAGTCTGTCAAGACCCTTTTTCTCAGGAACGCGTGGAGGTATCCAGTTTAAATTAATATCGAATACGTAAGTCTACGTACCCTTAGAGCTCTAAAAAAATCAAGCTTCTAAGTCAACGCAATAAAAAAATATTATCTAATCCATACCTACATATATTTTGATACTCGCAAATAAATCAAATGCTATAGGGTACTTCCCGTTGACCTAGAATCATGAAATTTGACAAGAACTAATATCGCACTTTACTTGTTAAAGGAAAATGTCCGAAAACCGTTAATTTGTAGTTTTATCACATAAAAAAAATTTTTTTTGGGATTACAAACTTACATTTGCAGTTGGAAAATTGACAGTGACGTATACTGATGTATTGGAGATCATGTTTTTCAATTATAATGTTGTTTGTTTTTTGGGATAAATTCATCCAACTACGGAACCCTTCATTGTGCGTGGTCCAACACGCACTTGGCCGGTTTTATCTAATAAAGGTGCTGAAAGTAAGGGATAGCAAACAATTAGGCGAGCTCGACGGGAAAAGGGACTCTTTCAACATTACCCTCGGACTAACTGATGAAGTACCATGTTTTTCTCTTTATTACAACTTTTCGGAAAAGTTGAGAATGTAAATACATATGTATCTTAATGTATATAAAATACTGGTCGTTGGTGAGCGCATCACGGCTGGTCCGAATTGGTAAATTATTGTTTCAAAATGTTTTATATGATCCGAGTAAGGTTTTAAGGAAAGAACGAATGGAAAAGTTGCCTGAAAATACTGAAAGTTTTTTTTTGTATGGGATTTGGACACGAAAACGTCGGTCTGGTCAGTTAGTACTCGTGTACCGAATAGATTAAAAAAAAAAACAGGCATATCTTCGTTACAGGCTTTGTTAAAACGTATTCAATGACATCATTATAAAAAGGTGCTTTACCCCATTTACACTTTTACTGTTAAGGGGGAAGCTCCAGGTAGCCCGCGAAATACAAATTTTCTGAAGTTTTTGCTATTTACAAGGCAGTATTTATTAAAGTATGATTCGCGATCGTATACACATGTGTATTTATATATTGATCGTATATATATTTAAAAAATTATAATCATTACAATCAGTAACACAACGAGCAGGCTGGACTGTCCGTACGTGAATCGCCGCTGCACTATTTCCCATAAAATGCTGCAGCCACGGTGAAGTGTCGGACGGTACTGCCACTGTGTGTGTGTGTGTATTATACGGGAATTTGTTTAGGTGTTTAGAATGTAGATAAAATTATCTTAATTACTAACATAGGATAAGTTTTTTACTAACATATTAGTCACGGTTACTTGAATAAATAAAATTGAATTGAAATTATCAATTCGTTTTAAAGTTGCCTTAATTTAAAGTATAAATCGTTTTCCGTTATATTTGTCTAACAATAATGAACTTAACGATATTTTATGGGCTATTAATTACTAAGATATACGGTCTTCTCATACTTACATTAGGCTCCAAACAAAATTCATAAATCTTAATATTTGCTCCGCTAAAGTTTAGGTGGTAATAAAGAAACTGTAGTACCTATAGGGAAATATCTTTCTGTCTATAGAAGAATATAGCTTCTGCTCGCGATTTCGTCCGCATGAAATTTCTTGTCTTCCCGACCTACCGCGTCGCATCGCATCGCCTTCGCAGACTTTGTTTTTGCTTAGCGTTCTTTCTGCCTTTTTTCTTTTTGCTCGACTCCTAAGGGTCGTAGTGTGGTATTAAATGACCATAAGGCCATTTAAAACCTGAAGCTCCTTACTCTGTCGTACCTCCCTGCGAACGTTAGTGTCAAGCACTACAGGCTTGCGCCAGTTCTCAGTGTCAATTAGGGTTGGTAAAAATAGGCATTACTAACCAAATAAATACAAAACAAAAGAACACTGATGGTCAGTCTTCACCAAGCCGAAAAATCCTCGCGGATGCGGAAGCGCTTTTTAAATTTCACTGAATATGTAACTGTATCAATATTGACTTTAAAATTCGACGCAGACATCAAGCTTTATCAAGTGTTTATCAAGCGTGATGTCTTTACAACGCAATCAATGTGCCTAGCCTTTTCCCAACTATGTTGGGGTCGGCTTCCAGTCTAACCGGGTGCAGCTGAATACCAGTATTTTACATGGAGCGACTGCCTATCTGACCTCCACAACTCATTTACTGTGTAATACGATACGATACCCCTCTGGACTGGTTGTCAGACTTTTACGTAACGACTGTCAAAGATCCACGAATGACAGCCGGGACTAAAGGCTTAACATGCTTTCCGAGGCACAGAGGAGTCTCGGTATGTACAGATGGTCACCCATCCTCGGAACCATCCCAAACCCAGCAAGCGTAGCTTAACCTGATGAATCGACCCGTGCCACTGTAATTATTTAGCCATTGTGCGAATGTAATTGATAAATCTCATATCAAATAACGTGTGTGGTTGATCAAAGTAACATTAGCCAATCAAAACAATTTATTTTAATAAGTCTTCAGAAGTCACGGCTTCATTAGAATTTGGGTATGGGAACTGGGTTTTTTAATTTGTGTATTTTTTTGTAGCGGTAACCTATAATGAAATATTTAAACTCCTTTAGCAGGAAAATTTATTTTTACCAACTCTGCTTGCCGTGCCGGAAAATAAGCGGTTTCCATAAACAAGGCTAACCTAATTGCCCGTAAATTATTGCATTGTTTTGTACCTTTAACGAATACTTAGCTGTAAAATACAGAATGTGTAAGTTTAATTTTAGTTCACTTACCGAGTATCACTATTAGCGGTAAATGCATCATAGTTATGGAATCTGAAAAAAAAAACACAGAATGCGTTAGTAATTTATAATAATTAAAATATAGTAAGATGGAAAGATAAAACATACAAAACAACAACAGTGGTGTAGCGAGTTAGGACACACCATATCACACATGCTTAACGTTTCGAACCCAAATAAAGGGTGGCCAGCGGAATATTTTCAAGTTCAATATTAAATATTAAAAAAAAAACCATTCAAGTGCGTGTCAGACCACGCACAATGAAAGGTTCCGTGGTTGGGATGAATAAGATGAATTTATCCCAAAAACAAACTTAACTTTGTAGTTTGAAAACAGTTTTCCCATACGTTACGCATATGTCACGGTCAATTCTCCAACTGCAAATGTTAGTTTGTAATCGCAATTTATTTTTATGTGATAAAACTACACATTAACGATTTTCGAACTTTTTCCTTTACTTGTGCTGTGAGACCTTGCTTCCTGCAAAATTCCATGATTATAGGTCAACGGGAAGTACCCTGTAGGTTTTGATTTATTTTATCAAAATAATTATGCCGCATAAATGACCGTATTTTCTTACTGCGTTGATTTAGAAGCTTGATTTTTTAGAGCTGCAAGCGACCGTAAACCTACGCTTTTGATATTCATTTCAACTTAATACCTTCACGCGTTTCTGAAAAACGCAGACTGACAGACAGACGGACACCGAAGTGATCTTATAAAGGTTCCGTTTTTACTTTTGAGGTACGGAACCCTAAAAATTATATTTTCATGTTTTATTTAGGTAGGTAGGTATGCAAAATAGAGTTGGCCAAAGCGGATTTTAATGTTTTAAAAACAATGTCGTCTGAATACTGTCAATTTCTCTAAAGACACTCTTGCACTCGAACTCTCAAATTTTGCGAAGATACAATCGTTAGCCCAAAACATGCTGTCCCAAGATCTGGACAAAATATATTATTATGTAAATCACTGAAGCTCGTCCTCGTCCACACAGGGTTTCTCGATATCCAATAAGTAGGTATCCACAGACCCTGGGATCTGCGAAACTTTGCTCCTAAGCACCTACTCCTTTAGGATCGGCTATTGTACCGAGAAAACTAGCTTTGGTTGTTTGATACTCGTTTGTTAATATAGCAAACTATTAATATAAAATAAACCTAAATAGTCGCATCAGACGCGATAACACTATGCTTTGCTCACATGGTTCCAAAACAGCACTATTGCGGAAAAGTGTATTTTGCATGGCGCCTTTAATATTTATTAGACTTCCTAAGGAATGGAGGGAACTAAGCGCACACACTAAAAAAGTGGTTAAAATTATATCTAGCTGGGAAAAAATATTTTAATATTTTTAAATGAAAAAGTGTAATATTACGAATTTAGCAAATATTTATTGTCATTTTATATTTTTGACTATCTATAATATTCAACAATTTAATTCAAATCTATAATTTAATGTTTAATTTAATTTTTGGTTAGTGTGAAAATTTAATAATGTTTTTAGCTTTGTTTAAATACCTTGGAATGACTTTTCTTATCTATATCCTATGTATTTGTTTGCCACAAAGGCCGAACATGACGGATCTTTTGGTTTATGAACAACCTGCATGCCATGTATGTATGCTCATGTTTCTACAAATAAAATATGACTTATAATATAATATACAAAATATTAATAAAATTCTTATTGGGCGATTCCAGGTATAACTTTATTGCCTAAAGCAATATGTGAATAATACAAGCTTTTATCAGTATGTTGCAAAATAGCTAAAGCCCTTTTTTATACTAGCAATAAAATAAAATTAGCTCATGATAAAATAAAAACTACCTGGCAAATAATAAATAATGAAACAGGTAAAAAAAACCGCGTAGTACCTACTATATTTAATTTAGAGACTGCACATAGCTCCGGATATTGTAGAAATAGCTTGAAAACTTTTTGTTAAGATTCCTCTTAAAACTACTGAAACTTTAAATTCCTCACCCGCGCTTTCTGTTGCCTTACTCAGAAATAATGTAAAGCAATAAAAGAAAAAATGCCCTTTGCAGTTTAAGTTTCAGCATACAAACCAATGCCAATGAATAAAGAGCTACACTACACAACCTATTGAATAAAGAGCTACACCTCTATCCTCCGAAATTCCGTGACTGTAAATTAGTTGTGACTATGGCTAATGGCTTAAGTCTAAAACCTACGATGACATTGAGGCCATGGTAACATCGCTTCGATAATTTGTCTAGCAAATTAATAGGCCCGCAGTAACCAAATACACAGTCAGTGGAGGAAGCTGTTCCTGGCTTCCTCATATCCCAAGACATTGTAGCAGGGCTAACCAAAACTAACAAGGAGACCTTACACTCTTCGGGACACCGATTTGGCTGCAGCTCTACCTATTTAAAGGGATTTCCTAGTGTTGTACATTCCTAAAGTCTTAAGGTGCACAACTCAAAAATAAGGGAGAAATTCTTCTCTAAAAAGTCAGTTTGTCCAAGTTTCAATAATACTAACTCACGAAATAGTAGGCTTCTTTATTGATATTTTTATGTATTAATAATATTGATAATGATTTCGATATTTATATAATATATAAAAGTCACTATGTTTCAATACAAAAATTTTTCGAAGAGTTATAAAATTCGAAGTAGAAGCCCTACTTCGAATTTTATAACTCTTCGAAAAATTTTTGGGGCATGTGGGGTATAATATGAAAGAGCGCTGTTTTCACATTCTCAAACATTTTTCTTTTTTTTTTAGGCCCCATAGTTTTTGACTTTTGATGAAAACCGTAAAAAGATAAAGAAAGAAGAAGAAAGAAAGAAAATACGTTTATTTGCGATAAACATGACGCAAAGAAATATAAAACAAAATAAAATAATAAAAGAACAAGTTTGGGGAAAATATGCGTCACATTCACGCAAAACGGCAGTCGCTCAGCAAAATGCCGCGACCCCATACGAGACAGAGCCCCAGCGCTGGTTTTCAGCGACAGCCGGCGTTGACGTAATGACGTCGACCGGTGCATCATGCAGTGAAAGTATAAAAGACAATTAAAATGAGATAAATAACAATATTGAATATTCGCAAAGTTTATATAAATATAATATTGAAGTTGACAACTGTAGTAAAAATATACCCGTAGTATTCAGGTTTTATTTAACAAAATTCCACATATCAGTATACATATCAATATACAATGACACAATCAATACTGACAACTCAGTTTCTACATAAGACGTTCAATTTTGACCAAGGAGTTTATATTATATTACTACAACAACAATCATTTATCTATCTTGCGGGACGGCTAAGCTCGACTGCTTACTCTATTGCAGCTGTTAGAATGATAAGACAGTTAACAGATGTAGAAAACGCGCGTTTGGTCTATTGTGCACAGTATTATGTCATATGGCATTTTTCTGTGGGCTCAGGCTGCTGACATTGAATCCATTTTTATTTTGCAAAAGAGAGCTCTCTGAGCCATTTATAAAAAAAATTATTTTGGAGATTATTGATAAAGAAGTTCTTTTTCTTTGAAGTTGTAAAGTAAATTACTTAACTTTGATATTACAAGACCAATATTTTTTTTTTAATTATAAAACAAATCTACGTCGCCACGAATATCTTACGCTTACTATACTACTAGTACTACAACTACCAATACTTAATACTAATAACGTAATACTTTATTATTTTATTGTTCTGGACTATTTAAAAAGATTAATATTATGATGGTACCTTGCCAATTTATTTATGAAAATATTATGTATGACTGTATGAAATAGTCTACATATATAGACATCATTACTAAATACTAAAAATAAAGATATTTATTTATTTATTCATTCATAACAATTTTTACACCGTGTCGAATATTAAAAACGATTTTATAGCTTAAAAAGTACAAAAAATACATGCCACTTAATTACTATAAGGGAGAGTAATAGTAATAATAAGTAAATGTCATTTAAATAACTAGAATAATAATGTTACAAAAAATTAAATATAGCCAATGTCAGATGTCCAATGTTAATTACTTATATGTCATGAATGTAAATGAACAGTAAAAGATTTTAGACCAATAGTAACAGAAATAATAATCAAGATAAATTTCTAGTATAATATTATATGTATGTTTACAATTCATATGTCATTCCAGCAGGTAACGCTTCACTTTAGTTTTGAAGTCCCTTTTGTAAAGTGATGATTTTATATCATTGGGAAGTTTATTGAAGATTTTCACTGACATGTGGCGGCTACCGTGGTCGGTGTATTATATTATGTATGAGGATTATATCCAAGATAAGAATGCCTGGAAGCATGCAGGTCCTGCTTCATAGGACAAAGTAGAGTCCAGAAAAAATCAAACTGGTTGCTAATTTAACTGTATAATTATATGTCAAAATAGTCATTTTACATTCTGTGATTACTTTAACTCACATATTAACATATTATTTGTAAAAATATAGGCAAATCGTATACTTAAAAATATTTGTAAACTAGCTGTTCCCCGCGACTTCGTCTGCGATCCAGGATGACAAGTAGCTTATGTCCTTTTCCAGGTCATGGTCTGCCCATGTGCCAAATTTCATCCAAATCTGTTCGGCCGTTTCAGCGTGAAAGCATAACAAACAAAGTCACTTTCGCATTAAAAATATTAGTTAGGATCCCTCGGGAACAGTACTTTTAAATGAAAAACCGATCTATCGACACTCTAGACTCCCAAAATATATATATTAGGTACTTAAATAAATAAAAAAGAAACTTAACACACTACGACACTACTAAAGTTTCAACAATAATTATAATTCAATCATGATTCGAAAGACATGTGGCGCCATCTATCATCATAATCTGTGTTAATTTTGGAATCAATTCTATTTTCTTGTTAAAGTTGACGTGCCTTTTATTACTTTAACATAAAGCGGATTTTACATTAGCTAAAAATAAACTATTACTAGACAAAATATTCATACACTCATCTCAGAGAACTGCAGACATGCTGACATGATCGTCTTCCATTCACCCGCGAACACACTCAGGCTTAGCGTCTAAGAAAGTAGGTACCTAATACATATTTGTATCTGATTAAAATATATCTCTAATCAATACCATTACAAGCCTATTTTATTATGGCTGTAATGTAATGTATTTTTTTTTTCTAAGCCGACGCCAACATATTTGAAGAGGCTAGGCAGATTGATTGATTGAATTTTTTTATCATTATTAAACAACGTAAAAAATTAATGTAATAATTAGTTAACGATATCTAACGAATAAAATCAAAATGAAACGTTTAATCAAGTTTGTCAGTCGCGTTATCTTTCAAAGAAAAAAGCAAGAACATCGATATATTTCTTTTAAATTAAGATCAGCTCGGCGAAACAAAGAAATCATGCTTGGAATACCTTTCCCAAAACGCTTTACATTTGATTGAATTACATCCGATATCTGAGATAAAAACGTTTGAATGTTTGGCATCAATCTGATTCGATTAACATACTAATTTGATCATATTTATTTTATAAATAAAAAAGCAATTGACAAAGTAACTCGACCATCAAAGCAAAACAATGTTCTGTTTATTTAAAAATCGAATTATATCTTTTTCGCAAAGTCGTTATTCATGGCATGTATATTTAACAAATCTCTATATTTCCTATTTTGAGGTCCTAAATTTTTTAAACTGCGACCACCTTGGATGTAGCGCTCGTCGGCCACTTTCGCGGCACCGCTCACTTCGCTCGCTTGGCTCGCGCGTGGTCGGTCACAGTTCCAACCTAATAAAATAATAAAAACCGTTGGCCGATCCTAGCTTAGTTACTGCGATCAACTGAGAAAAAAGACTATTAAAAAAAGTGTGCATCATTAGAAGCGCAAAAAGTTGTTAATTTAAAAAAGTGTCCATCATTATAAAGTCAATAAGTTTATAGAGGATTAGTTAAATATTTTCCGTTAGTTATTACTGTAACAACTAAACATTCAAGGTCCGAGCTTCGATCGGCCGAAATATTTCGGTGAGTATAAACTGCCATTTGTAAGCGGCCGACGCGTCTCAGTTGATTCCATCGTGTACATTACTAATGGTACTCGTACATTTTTAACTACATAGTTGAATTAAACTGTATTTCAGACGAAAAGAATGGTTCGTCCGTGCCTTAAATTGAAGCTGCCAAATAAATTATTAAGTCTGCAAAAGTAAGTAATTTTAAAACATCGTTAATCCCTATAGTAATTAGACGATTTATTCAACAAAACTGTTTTCTCTTTATGAAAACACTCTTCACAGATTTGAGCACACAAATTTAAATACCTGGTTAAATCCAGTTATAAAACGTTAAGGGGGCAGCTTCAGGTAGCCCGCGAAATTCAAATTTTCTTACGTTTTTTTGAAGTTTGCAAGTCAGTATTAGGTTGTATGTTGATTAAAGTGTCATTCGCGACCATAACATATATGTAATAACAAAATTGTAATCATAAGAATCTGTAATACCCTCCTCTCAACTCCTTAAGTTACTATAATCCTAAATGTCAAGATTTCATGAAATAGTCATTCATTATTATTATATTAACTTAGAGTTGTATTGATGATTTAATGATTATAATTTTATAATTACATATTTGTTACAGTCGCAAATAATATTCAGATCAACATACTGATACTGACCTGCAAATTGCAAAAAACATTAGAAAATTTGAATTTCGCGGGCTACCTGGAGCTTTCACCTTAATGCGTTGGTATTAATTATTCAATTCGAACACGTAATTACATGAATTATGACTTTTAACACAATTATCTCTGTAATTCCTGTAACGACGTTATTATACAAATAGCTATCGACAATTTGAATATCATTCATTCGCGAAAATTGAATATCCAATACTGAATATTTTAGCGTAATTCAAACGAAATTGAATATTGTCGATAAGAAATCTTTTGGGAATGCGTACTCAATACTTATCAATTTTCAATACCTAGGCATAATAATATGGAATGTTATTTTAAGAATATACATTTGTATTCACCCTCGGCTGGGGTGAGATTTAAGAATCTTTGGAATTATACAGTGAATGAAAAAGGAATTCATTTCATTCATTCAGCAACGAAGGAAATGAGACGAACGAAGGGGAAGGGTTTTCAGTAGGCAGTAAGTATCTTAGAACGGCTACCGATAATGGCTTTTTGTCACGATTTGTCATTTAGCTATATTTAGCAGGCCAGATGGCGTGGTTGGTTAAGATGACCACCTATCATGCCGCTGGTCGTGTGTTCGATTCCCATCCAGGACAGAACATGTCTGTTTGTCCTGAGTCTGGGTGTAATTATCTATATAAGTATGGATTTACAAAAAGAAAAAAAAAATTGTATATGTAGTCTATCAGTTATCTGGTTTCCATAGTACAAGCTCTGCTTAGTTTGGGATTAGATGACCGATGATGTATATATATATTATATACAGTATGTTAACCAACAGAGGGCGTTCCCGTTAACCCGCAATAGTATAGCATCCATACATGCTAAAAAAAATATTACCATTCGAAAACAAAATGGTTTTTATTTTTTTTAATATTAAAATATTCACTAAAAATGCTAAAAATATTCACTAAAATATTCAAAAAAATATAAAAATATCGATGTTTCCGTCCTTCAAGTACGCGTGTACAGAGTGTTTCTTTTACGTATCAATTTAACATTTTTAGTGAATATTTTAATATTAAAAAAAATATAAACCATTTTGTTTTCGAATGGTAATATTTTTTTTTAGCATGTATGGATGCTATACTATTGTGGGTTAACGGGAACGCCCTCTGTTGGTTAACATACTGTATATCAAAAATTCAAAGACATGACATCTAGCAACCCACACTGGGCCCGCGTGGTGGATTACAACTCACTCCCTCTCCCAGAGAGGAGGCCTGTGTATCAGCCGTGGGAACATTGTAGGCTCGTCATGCTTTTGCTAACCAGTAATAAGAAACCTATTAAGAGCAATGAAATTAGTGTATCAGTGTCCTGGTCACGTTTAGTGCTTCTAACATAGGTACATATTATAAAATAGTTTCACCTTAAATTCACTAACAGACAACGCACCTAAATAAACCGCTGGCACTAAGAACTTTAAATGTTGCACAAGAGTTTCTTATAAAAAGAATGTGAGGTAACTAAGGAAGGGTTTTTGAAAATACAGGACATTTTTTTAAGCAGTGCGCTTTTCACAGGTTGTTCTACCCATGAATATGAAAAACTTTCACTATGGGACCAACCTTGAAATCACGAAAAAAACATCTGCTGTTTCATACATTTTGGTCGAGTAAGTATTGAACTTTTATATGAAACAGCTGATTTTTTTTCGTGATTTCAGGGTTTGTCCCATAGTAAAAGTTGTTCATATTCATGTATAGAATCAAAAATAAAACAAGTAGAAGAGCGGAGTCTCCTAACACAGGCTTATTTGCTTAAAAGGAGGCTCCGATCACTAGTTGTTAGGTTATTTACTTGTAGTAATAATAAACCATTTTTCATTTTCATTTTTTCATTTTCATTTTCATTCATGAGTAGAACAACCTGTGAAAATTTGCGCACTGCTTAAAAATTTGTCCTGTATCAGACCGTATAAATTTATCGAAAGAAAAGACACGGTCTCCTAAAGGACCTACCAAAGCAAAAAGACCACTCAACACTCAATGGATTAGTCTGAAAACAATTTAAATACGTCTAGATGCAAATACGAAACTGAGATTTTAAAAACTGTTTTTAAAAAACCGTCTCATTTAAGTAAAATACTTTTATCCATTTCGGCAGAGTAATCTAAAGTTTTAACTTCAACGGTTTGGACGTGGTAAGGAACGTCTGACGGTTGGTATGCTTTTTTTTAAATGTTATTGTAGGAAACCTTAGAACAGGGAAAACGAACCTTTTCTCAAAGGCATGCCATAAGTAAATTATTGGCTTAATTTACTCAAGGAAACATTTGACAAACGAATAATTTCACGGAATCGGCCTCCCCGTTAAGTCGTAAAGTCGCATGTCTTCTCCGATAAACCACTTGAATGCCAACATTCGATGCACTATTGCCGAAATACGTGCGTGTGAAAATTTGACCTCCAGATTACGCCTTGTACGCGCCAGCCGCGGCGGCCACATTCCCGGAATCATATTCAAACAAAATCAATCAATCTGCCTAGCCTTTTTCCAACTGTGGGGGTCGGCTTCCAGTCTAACCGGATGCAGCTGAATACCAATATTTTACATGAAGTGACTGCCTATCTGACCTCCACAACCCAGTTACTGGGTAATACGATACCCCTTGGTAAAACTGGTTGTCAGACTTTCGGGCTTCTGACGACCCGTAACGACTGTCAAAGATCCACGACAGACAGCCGAGACCAACAGCTTATCGTGCTTTCCGAGGCACGGAGGAATCTCGGTATGTAAAGATGGTCAACCATCCACGGACCAACCGTGACAATCGTGGCTTAACCTGATGGATCGACCCGTGCGGCTGTTATTATTTAGCCACGAGCTCCTATATTTAAACATTAATGCCATAAAATTATCTGTCTAATAAAGCCAATTTCATGAATATTTAAAACATTTTTCTGTGTTTTATTTTGATAGCCATATGCGTTTCGTCCCTCCGCATCACAAGCCCATACCAAGCCAAAGGTTTTTCTTCCTTCTTTTCAGCCTCAGTTCCATCACAACATGTAAATCTACTTACAGCGAATAATCTAGGTTTTTTTTTTAATAATAATGTTTAGCAAGGCAACGTCTTAGACCCTAATTGTAATTAATGAAGACGTCGCGCCATTCGGGCCGAAGATACGAAAGTTTATAAAAATAAAGGTGATCCAAGTAAAAACCGGTTAAGTAGTCTCGACCTCTCTAGGTCAACTACGAGATGCCATTCAAAAAAAAAAAAAGTAAAAATTAAGTTATGTATTTCTTTATACACGTGAAAACTTCGTATATCTAATGGCGTTCCCAGCCTGCATACTTACATTCAAACAAATATGTCTCATTTGGTGCAACAATGTTAAATATGTCAAAACGTGCGGAAAGTCACGTCAGGAGAAACAGCGACAGAATTGAATTTGTGGTGATTTGCCGCGAGATGGCGCGATCGTAGTAAGTCTCTTCAAAATGCTATACCTTTATTCGGAAATTTTGATTGCATCTCCTGTAAAATTTCTAAAAGTGTTGTTGCACTAAGTGAGCGATTTAGTATAACCAATAGTTTAGTCACTATAGCCAATCGGTTGGTCGTCAAAACCGATAGTCGGCCCATCACTATTTAGTTCGTTTGAAAAAAATCATTTTTGCAAGTTCGATGCTAGGATTGATTTTATATGTTATAGTTAGTTTCAAAATACTCATAAGCATTAGTATTGACATGGTTTTCATTTATTGCCATGTTGTAGTCTCCACATTGTATAGTATTATTAGCTTGTAAATAAAAGTAAGAATAGAACATTTTTGAACTGATTTAATTATTCTATCAAGTTGTGAGTGAAATTGTGGAAGATATTATTATGTACCTATTAAATTATTAAAATTTACATCGGACGTGCAAAGACGGCGCACGCGTGCAAGTGCATGAAAAGTTTAGTAAGTGCAGTATTACGGTCGTTATTAATAAAATATGGATCCCAAAGATAGCCGCAAAAAAGAGGGTCGGTAACAAAAATCTCAATAACTTCCAAAATATTGGAGCTAGCTTTATGCAATAAAGACAGTATTATAGACAACTTTATAGTGCTTAAATCAATGTCATAAAAGTTCAAGATTATGATAATTATTTTCAATAAAAGTAAGTAAAGTAAATATGACCATTCTCACTAGATTTCGAAAAGTGCGCTACGATATCAAATAATAATATGCAATTTTTACACATTTTAATATTTTGTATTGTCACCAGGAGTTGTTAATACAGCTTTGGTTTTTGTGCCATTTTCTACCACCACTAACACGGTGCGGCTTTCGGAAGAAATTCCAGCCCACACGTGTATGGCGCCTCCACTGTATGGTACTTTCTCTTCAATGCAAGCTTAGTTATAGCGCTCTTCTGGTTTTCTGTAGATGCCACCCATAGTGCGTGTATAGCACGAACCTCGACTTGTCCGAAAGCATTATTATTTTGGAAGTTATTGAGGTTTATGTTACCGAGCCACTTTCTTTGCGGCCCAGTGCAGTTTCCTAACACATCCAATTTAATAGTAATCATTTTACTACTTTTTCTTCCTGCCTTTGTTAGTAGCTAGCACTACATATTCCATTTTAAGTAACAAGTTATTTTTAAAATAATAAGAATTCCTGTTCTCACAGTAAAACCAAGTTTCACCAAAATCCACGCTGGAATTTTCACCCAGCGCGCAATTTTGCAATATTGTACCCACCGCCTTAATTTAAAAAAAATGTACCAACACCTAATATCAGAGAATGTTCGCAACTTTCTCTTAGTTCTATTATTAAAAATACAAATGGAAATTTCTGAAAAACATTCCTGCGGAAGTTTCAAAGAGGTTTAACTCCGTTCATTATAAAGTTTATTTAAACTGTCTTTAATGATGTAGAAGGAAATTAATATAGCCTACTTTAGAGGCCTCCTGCTTTTAATAAGCGTGTGTTTAGGCCTCAAAATTCATTCAACTGTCTGATGTTTGCGTCGACAAAACAAATTGTAACCGTGGTTGCTCGCTATTAATATTCGTCGCAACTGATTGTTTTGCTAAAGTGCGGAAAAATACTTATTGTTTATTCAATTCCGATGATGAATGTGTTTTTGTTGAATGGAAAAAAATCTTTTTAATTGAATAAATGTTTTGTTTTGTTTGTTTGTCGAATTATGCTATGACTGTTTTAAAATTGAGTCGTTGTCATTTGTTTTTACGTAAGGAAATTGTGTCATAATCATTTATATTTCAGGTGCATGTATCCTATCTTGCTCCTTTTTCCTCAAATTTCTTCGACGGTACTTTAACCTCTCGTAATTACAGAAACAATTCAAAAACCATTCTGTCTCGCCGACATATGCGTACACGTAGGGTTAAAAGTGACAACGTGAGATTTAAGGCAACTTAAAATCTATATGCGATTTAGATTTAGAATCCGGGCGGAATGTTATATTTCTACTTAATAAATTTTTACTAAAAAGTAAAAGACCAATGCCAGTTTTAAAATTTAATTCTAGAATGTACTAATGATTAACTTCACAAATTTTTCACACATTGAAAAAATGTTCTATGCAAGAATATTTTGATTGCTGTAAACTCTCTCTTAATGGTAAGCGACATCGCGGCAGGCCCAGACGGAGATGGCGGGATGAGCTGGACTACTTCATCAAGAACTGGTACCTAGTAGCTTTAGAAAGAGAGAAGTGGAGAGTGGGAGGCATTTGCCCTACAGTGGATCATCACAGACTGTGGATTTTAATCAACTCCTCTGACCAGTAATATACTAACTTTTTGTCAAAAGTGTCCTGCATACTGTCAATTTTTATTAACTTGTAACGGTTTTTCATAATAGGGATGATGCCTGGGTAAAAAAAAAAGAAATTCTATTTAGTCCGTCAGTCACATAATAAAAAAATATTAGACACGTATTTTTTGCTTTATCATATTAATAAAAAATGACTTAGATAACACGCATTAAAGTTCGGGAGTGGGGGCTCGCTACGTCACTTCTACGTATAAAATCTACGAAGACGTGACGTCATGCCACATTTTAACTCAATGTATCGCCGTAATCTTTTGATTACGTAGAAAAAGAAAAAATACGTGTCTAATATATTTTAATAATCTACAAGACGGACAAAAAAACATTTTTTAGTCATCATCCCTATTGTCATAGTTTTAATCTTCAACTTCTATCAAACTTATTAAACTTAAAGGCGAATACATAAACTCAGTAAAAATTATTCAAACAATTAGGAACCAACTCACTATTACTTGAAACGTAGTTTAAAACTCTGCGGATGTACAGCACAAGTACCTTATTATTCATACTAAGCAAGGAACCTTGCGGCAACTTTTATAAACGCTTACCGAGTTCGGAAAAGTTCGCCGGCCGACCACGTGAAGTTGGAAAAACTTAAGTCATAACACAAAAACACTGTCCTTCCCGCAAATTAGTCATGGCAATACTTTGTGCATAATTAAAAGTTTGTTTTGCATTGTTTATGGGTCGGGAGAAACTGGCGCGAAAACGTGGAGTATCGAGAGAGAGAGCGGCGAGATGAGAGGGCCGCGCCGTGCGGCTGGGAGGTCCGCGCGCGACTGAGGCGAGCGCAGCGCAACCCGCGCGCTCTCATCTATTTTATATAAACGCCTTTATATACCGATTTATATATTTACCCGCACTCATACATATTTAACTTTTTTCCCATTTCACGTCGTTTATTCCCTGTATGTAAGGCTCGCGGCCAGTGTAGGTGCCGCGCGTGTGTGTGCGCCGCTGAAGCCGAACCAAACGAACGCCCCGCTCTCCTATTTACGTGTTTTTAGAAAGGGTAAAGCTTTTATACCTTTCCTTTCTACTATTTCGCTCTGTAGTTGAGCGCAATGCTCTGAATGCCGACCCACGAAATATTTCGTTTCGATTTATGAGTTTCATTTTTGTGAGTTATATTTTTTGCGCTTGAAATGTTTTATCAATTTCTATCTGCTGCGACTTCGTCTATGTTACGCCTTGAGGTGGAACACTTTCGTCATTTTCTTTTTCATGTTTCAGAAGATTCGTATCGTCATTGTGACTTTCAAAAACTTTGGTAACTTATAAACGAAAACTTCACAGATTATCTCGCAGTTCCGCACTCTTGCATCTTTTGAAACGAGTTCGCTGTAACTTCACATACATTGGTTGTAATACTAATTGCTGAACCCATTTGAACAGCTGATATAGAGGCATCAGATAAAGAATATTTAGCGTCCGCAAACCATGCTGTCGGCGTCGCCGTCATTTCAAATTTACGACAGTTGTGGTGCACTGGTACTGCGTGGCGAGAGAGGGGCGAGTGCGGGGCGAGTGCGGGCGAGCATGGGACGCGACCAAACGCATCGATCACTCTTTATTACTATCCAGCGTCGCTCTCCAGCATACTGTCGGTAATCGATTGCATGTTGGGTTTTTTTATTAATTTTACATCTCCTATTTATTGGCCTGAACTTTATTTGGTTCGTTCAGTTTTGTTTCGGTTATCTGGTTCAGACAAAGCAGCACATTTTATAGGATATTTTGATACGTTCTCATAGTTCAACTGCTGCAATATGTTTGTTTTTTTTTTAGTAGAGAATTTTTATTGAGTGACTGACGCGTTTCAGTGAAGTTGCTGATCTCAAAGGTACCTACTGAAGAGTCAGTATCTAAGTTATTGCTCTGACAAGCACAGTCTACGATTTGTTAATGTACAAGGTTGTTAAACTGAAAATCTCGCCTCACAATCCATCAAAAAATCAGCAGTATGAATGTTGTAAGATGATTTGATAATTCGAATTTTCGAGAAAACCCTAGGGATATTGCGAAAACACGGATAATTAGACAACGGTGAAAACATTTCTCAATCTTACTGGAAAAAGATAGGTTTATTGCAAGATCACGAGCCGCTCTAGTATCATTGAATATCCTTAACTCTGATTGGCTAAATTTTTGCTTACTGACCAAATCTTATTCTGATTGGTTTCTAGTTTTTCCCTGTGAGCTTTAAAGTATTATGTCATAGAGTTATGAAGGTTTAGAATAACAAAATCGATTTATAGGAACTTTACTTTTTATTGAACATTTTAGTTACCTAATCTACAAACATAATCATATATAGGTAAATTTAAAATAGGTAAATATCTATTTCAATTCAATTCAATTCAAATCTTTATTGCATATCACATGTGTGTACAAGATCTTAATAATATTTATAAAGTACCTATCACATGGACCCTGTCGGGCACAACAATTTATTAAATATGAGAAGTAGCATGCTTTTAAATATCAATAAAATATAAATCAATTGTACATGCGTCATAATTAAAAAATAAGATACAATTTAATTCTCATTTCAAAACTAATCAATTTAAATAAATAATATCACATTTTAGTGCTACACCTCATTAAACGTCATTAAAAATTGTACTATTTAAATTTCAATTAATTTGAAGTATAAACAATAAAACCATAATAATAATAATAGGTAACATTAAAATTCAATTCATAAAAATAAAATAAAAATGTAAATGTCAAAGATTAAAACAATACTAAAAATTTAAGTCAAATTATTTAAAAAAAAATACTGAAAACAAATACAAACAAAATCAAATAAAAACAAAAGTAAAATCTAAATTAGTCAAATAATGTCCAAAAATTAATAAAAGGTTACAGTCATTCCATACAGATGTCATCATTAAAAAAATCATTCAATGAATAATAGCATTTATCGACCAGTAGTTTTCTGAGCCGTTTAATAAATATTTTGTCATTTTGTTCCATTTTTATGTCGTCAGGTATTTTATTATATATTTTAATTGACATTACATGAGGACTTGTGCTGTATAATATTAGCCTGGATTGTGGTCTTACGAGAGTGTTTACTAATCATGAACGCGGTGTATATCTGCGAGGTTGGTCCGTAATTTTAATGTAGAAGTGTTGATATTGTCTAACGAATTTACAGATTTCTAGAATATAAATTGAAGTCAAAGTTAGAATGTCTAGTTTCCTAAAATACGGTCTACAACTTACGTCATTGCCAATATAAACTATTATCCTAATACATTTTTTTTTTTGTAGTCGTTATAGTAAGATCGTTAAAATAAGTCGTTTATAGTAAGATCACAAACACAGACTTTTAGTACGTTTAGTAGACTAGTGTCTTAAGAGGATTGTGAAATGCTGATACGCGGCGCGAGTATTGGAGGCAATTACCTATATTTCATACAATTATTTACATAAATATTGTTTCGGGCGATAACGTTTGCATCCCCCTAAACCTTTACGAAATTAGACAATTTGGGTGTCTTTACATTCAGTATACCTTAATCTAGGTCTCTATGTTTTTCTGTTTTAGTAATTCGCTCCAGGAAGTTTTTATGTCAAAAATATAGATATTTAGATGCTTATAACTTATATCGTATGCAATATTTCTTTATAATAAAAACGTACGGACCTGGTTTTTAATTATACCTAGAACATTTCCAAAAATTATGAAAATGAGGCTATGTTTATTGGGAGAAAAACGTTATCAATTTTTGTATGAAAATTTACAGTTTCACAATCCTTTTAAGATAAATCACCTAGTTATCAGCCTTCTTTTATAGGTAGACGCCAGCACATCAAGCTACTACAATCTGTCAAATTTCTTTAATAGATTTTCAACTGTATCGCTAATGCATTAGGTTCAAGGTTGATTGGGAAAATTTGACCGTTTCGGGTAGCTTGTTGTGCTGGCGTCTGTACATTAAATAAATAGAGGTAACATAATTATCACATTGGCGCTCAACTTATTGTTAACAAAACTATCAGTCTACTTATTAAACTTGCAAGTAAGTCATCAAAGACCTAAATACAATGTTTCTATATCACATGCTTACTATTTAATATTATTGTTAAATAAATAGTAAGCGAAACTTAAACAAGGTTCCTAGTCCATGAAAACAAACAACTTTTCCCAAGGATCGATATTGTGTTGGAAATGTGAAAAAATGTTGATCTTTTCATTCAGAGTGGTTATCAGCTGATCGGGTTATTTGTCTAAAGAGGTTCTTTTTCGTTTCCGACATTGTAGTTCCTTGGACAAAGTAGTTCGTTTTCATGAACTGAGTAACTATTTTAAGTTTCGCAAGCTATTTATCACAAATCTTATGTAATAGGTTGGGGAAAAAGTTTCTTCGCATTTTTTAAGAAAATTCAAAACATTTTTTAATATAGTTTATTTACATTTAACTAAAGTATGTAGGTACCATTTTGTTCGATAACTTTTTGCCATCTTGTAGGTCATGATCCCATTGCTATAGAAATTTTGGGACTTCTGGTCAAAATACCGCGACAAGTGGTTTTGGCAGTCCTCTCGTGATGTTAACCTGACACTGCCTGAAGAATTCTGAAGAGACCGAAACAGGTGGAAATCTGAAGGTGCAAGGTCAGGACTATACGGCGGATGCAATAACACCTCCCAGCCAAACTCTCTTAATTTTTGCTGAGTGGCTAAAGATGTGTGAGGTCTAGCGTTATCATGATGAAAAACCACACCCCTTCTGTTGATTAATTCCGGCCGCTTTCTCTCAACTTCTTGCTTTAATCTCATCAGTTGTTCGCAGTAGAGTTCAGAATCGATGGTCCTGCCTGGTGGTAACAGAGCGACGTGCATATTTGACATCAAAATTTCCGGATTGAAAACGCTTAAACCAAATTTGTGCTACTCTCACAGACACTACACTAGGTCCATAAATATCGCAAATTTTTTTTCGCGGCTTGCGTTGCATTTTTACCTTTTTTGTAGTAAAATTTTAAAATGTATCGAATTTCTTCATTAGATTTACTCATCTTGACGGTACGAAAAACAAATGAAAATCACATATTTTCCTAATTTGAATTTGGAATTATGTTCTTTAAAATTTAAACTTTTAATGATACCTAAACCAGCCAGATACAAATAGTATAGCCAAAGAGATTTTATTCCAAGTTCATACATACTATAATGCGAAAAGACTTTTTCCCCAACCTAATATAATCGTTATTATTCTATTAGAAAAAAAAAATTCGTGAATAATTCGACTTTTAAAACGTCAGCCAATCAGAAGAGATTATCTTTTTCCAGTAACATTGAGAAATATCTCACCATTGTCCAATATCCCTATAGTTTTCGCGAAAATTCGAATTATCAAATCATCCTACGACATGCACACCACTTAATTCCTGTGACATCACGATCAAAGGAAACACCGACGTTACAATTTGTGTAGCATCAGTAACTAACTCAAACCACCCCATATTTGTGTACTCATAATTACCGCTAGTTTCATCATAAATTAATATAATATTTTGTTGACTGCGAGGGAGCGCTCTTTGATAAACGCATACAATCGTTCGGTCATGTTACAAATTACGGTTTACTGTTAACCACTTTAATATTACGTTAGTTCTCATTGGAAACCCAATTTGCACAGATTAATTTGGAATCAATTAACCATCCTTTTAAGGTGTTCCCAAAAAGCGGAGTTTACCACAGTTGGAGCAAGGATAATACGGAAAACTGTAGGTACTAAGTAAATATGAGGCCATGAGAGCCAGAGAGGCCTAACCACTTAAACAATAGTTTACATTAAAAAACGGTTTTTTTTTCGAGACAGAATGATGTTATAAACTCGTTTTGCGTTACACGCGTTTAGTGATGTGTGGTGAAAATGAGCCCCTTCTGTCTCCGTCATCTTCAAACGATTGAAAGAAACAGAGCGATGTTTTAAACTCGTTTTCCGTTACACGCGTTTAGTGATGTATGGTGAAAATGAGCCCCTTCTGTCTCCGTCATTTTCAAACGATTGAAAGAAACAGCGATGTTTTAAACTCGTTTTGCGTTACACGCGTTTAGTGATTTGTGGTGAAAATGAGCCCCTTCTGTCTCCGTCATCTTCAAAAGATTGAAAGAAACAGAGCGATGTTTTAAACTCGTTTTGCGTTACACGCGTTTAGTGATGTGTGGTGAAAATGAGCCCCTTCTGTCTCCGTCATCTGCAAACGATTGAAAGAAACAGAGCGATATTTTAAACTCGTTTTGCGTTACACGCGTTTAGTGATGTGCGGTGAAAATGAGCCCCTTCTATCTCCGTCATCTTCAAACGATTGAAAGAAACAGAGCGATGTTTTAAACTCGTTTTGCGTTACACGCGTTTAGTGATGTGTGGTGAAAATGAGCCCCTTCTGTCTCCGTCATCTTCAAACGATTGAAAGAAACAGAGCGATGTTTTAAACTCGTTTTCCGTTACACGCGTTTAGTGATGTGTGGTGAAAACGAACCTAAGAGCGGATTTCGCCAATGAAACTGAACGCGATCAGCACACCTAAACCGAGTTCAAGAGCTGTCAGTGTCAATATTCCAAAGAAAATAATGACACTGACAGCTCTTAAACGTGGTTTATGTGCTGATCACGTTCGGTACCATTGGTGAAATCTGTACTTAGGTTCATTTTCACCGCACATCACTAAACGAGTTTAAAACATCATTCTGTCTCTGTCATCCACAAACGATTGAAAGAAACGAAGCGATGTTTTAATCTCGTTTAGCGTTAAAAGCGTTTAGTGATGTGTAGTGAAAATTAGCCTTAGTGTATAGGTTTTCTTAACACAATAACTGCTCGTATAAGCTGTTTTATTTATACCTAGTAGGAGCTTCGTTCAAACTGTTTTCCTAGGCTCCGTTTCTTTCATTCGTTTGTAGATGATAGACACAGATTGACGTTTGAAACTCGTTTAGCGTTAAACGCGTTTAGTGATGTGTGGTGAAAATGCGCCTTAGTGTGAACCAAGCGGGTTCAAACTATTTTCAACCACATGGCAATAAAGTTTGTGTTAAACGTTCCACACTGCTAGCCCGTTTTGTAAATATACCAGTCAGTAGGTGATATTTTAGATTATACCTAAGTAGTTAATTGGTTCTTATAAGGTGGATCCGCAGTAGTAGCTGATTACAGAAATCAGAGCAAAAGAGAACAAATCTAACTTAGAAAGATGTATTGATGACACTTACTGTTATAATCAAAATGCAACCTGACGTTGACCAGCAAATTGCAAAAAACGCAAAGAAATTTGAATTTCGCCTGTTACCACTGCGGATCCACTTTACCTTGAATCGACAACTTTTGTTAGTTATGTAGATAGGTATTTTGTATTGCCTGAGACCTCGTTCCGTTTGCGTACACAACTAGAGTTTAAGTCACTTCTTTTGGCTACTCGGTGAAGTTCCCAAAACACCTCTGAATTCTGAAAACAATATAATTTTCTTAGAACTTTCACCTTATTTTCAGTGCTACAGCTTACCGCACATCAGTGCAAATACTTGCACTACGAAGACTGCGCTTACTCCTATGACATAAAGGCGCTGTTAATGTCAAATTGTTCCTACTGATGTGCGGTTGGCTGTACAACAACCCTATAGCAACCTTATAGTAACGAAAATAAAGATGACTTTGATTTTGACAGACATGTCAGTGGCCGCAATCCTACAGCAACCTTATTGTAACGAGAATAAAAATCCACTTTGATTTTGACAGACATGTCAGTGGCAGTAATCCAATAGCAACCCTATTGTAACGAGAATAAAGATCACTGTGATGTTCACACTGATGCAGAATTAGAATTACAAACGACAAACTCTATTTTAACATCTACACTATGATTCCCATTCCTGAACCGTCAAATGATCGCCTACACCGACTGTGTTTACAACAGAGGAGCTATCGTCCCAAAACGTTTAATCCCTCGACACAGCGCAGCGGTGGTGGCGTGGTTTTGGCAACCGCCACTCCTTGCCACTTGCTAAGATACGCGTAGGGTTGATTCAGATATGAATCTAATGAAATAAGGAAGATGGGAATGACTTTACATAGTCATTCCCATCTTCCTTCAACCTCAAGCGGCGGAAGTATATATATCTTGTCGGTAACTACGAGTATATTTTCGAGTCGTTTGGAGTTGAAACCCTCGGGCCGTGGGGTCCGAGAGTTCATTGTTTTTCAACGAAACCAAACGGCTGGTTGACACTTACGGTGACCCAAGGGCTGGCTTTCACCTTGGCCAGAGGCTAAGCATTGCCATACAATGTGGCAATGCCGGGAGTCTATTGGGTACATTACCAGTAGACAGCGTTATGGCGGAATTTTTCGACGCCACATTTTAATTTTTTTAATAGTTGTAGTTAGGTTAGGATATCATATTTTTAACTGAATTATTTATATTTTGTAGAACAATACCTAATAATTATTTAATTCCTCGTTTGTAAAAAAAAGTACAAATATCAATTCCTTCATCACAATTGTTTAAAAGCCTGCAAAGTCTTGGGACTGGAGAGTTAGGCCCTGAAATAGTTTTGCGGAATGGGGATGTAACTGTTTGATAGAGTGACGCAGATATTTATTTGACAAGGCAATCTATTTCATTGTGAAGAATTTTGAACAGAAAGATTAAGTCATTAATATCTCTACGTTTTTTATGCCAAATTTTTCCAGACTTTTCCAGGACGCTAGGCCATATAGTCAAAAAACATACACCATAATGTTGAATCCCTATTCTATATATTTAATAAGGTACACGATAAAGAATAAAAACCGGTCAAGAGCGAGTCGGACTCGGGCACCAAGGGTTCCGTACCATCATATAAAAAAAAACTGTGCTATTAAGAGACATCGTTTTATTTTGCCTGTAATCTTTACATAAACTTCTATCATACAGAATAATTTCAGATGTTTCTGTATGCAAACTTTGGAGATAAGGAGGGGAAAACGGTATTTTTTTTACATTTTTCATCGAAGTCGAAAACTATGCGGCCTAAAAGATAGAAAGATAGAAAAAATGTTTGAGAATGTGCAAACAGCGTTCTTTCATATGATACCCCTAATGCCCTAGTAGCCTCATTTCAAATTTTCATTCCTAATTTCAAATTTTTAAGACCCCCTTGAAGTCCCTGTTGCAAAATATATATATATTTATTTATTTATTTATTTCTTATTTGCACAATAGTTGGGCAAACGTCATCTAAAACTATTCCAAATTTCAAGTTGTTTTAGTGATAGATAGATAGCTTTAGTGGTTCTTGAGATATCCAGTTGTGACAGACGGACTGACTGAGTCGCACCATAAGGGTTCCTTTTAACCATTTTGGTACGGAAGCCTTAAAAGCATATTTATTCAAAATATCACCTTCAGTAATAATGTGGCCCACAGCACAGTGCATGGATTACCATTAAGTATTTTGTAAAGCAACTACAAACAATAAAATTAGTCTAAAAATTCAAATGTTTCATACAAAAGGCTACGAAAGCTTTTCAAAGAGCATGTCAATATGTGTATGTGTTCGAATGCTTCATTGTAGGTTGCTGCCATTCACCGAATTGGTGAACGTAGACCAGTATTAGCTCGGCAGGTACCTACTGTAAGGAGTTTGCACGCACCTGCCGTCTATGGACAGTTCCGGGGACTGCATAGCACAATACATTATTTAAATTTATATACTATAATAATAATATATGGTGTTGTGTTACACGGATGGATAGAGAGAGAAATGAGTACATAAGAGGAAGTCTGAAAGTTGCATCGGTGACTGAAAAGTTGTGCGGAAATCGGTTGTCATGGTATAAGCATGTGATATGGAGGAATGACGAAAATTTGAGTATGGAGTTGGGAAAGACCAAAGAAACGATGGATGGACTGTGTGAAAGATGATATGGCTAGAAAGGAGGTGACTATCGAGAAGACGACTAATAGAGAATTATGGAAAAACGGGACATCTTGCGCCGACCCCAAATAAATTGGGATAAGGGAAGGATATCTACCGTAACAACTAAACAGAAATCGGTTTTGCTTAACTCTGAGGGCCCTTATACGTACATAGTGACATTCTTCCAGCGATGACGATGATTAAAACGTCAAAAATATATTATAGTACATTCGCGTTAAGAATACAGTGAGTCATCATTGTCCGTCGGCCTATACCCGCCCCCTAACCAATCAAATCTTTTCAAATTACAAAGTCCACAATGACAGTTGAAGGCATTGCTTCGAACGCAACGGTTGTGCGCTGCAGTATTTTCTGCAGCGCACAACCGTTGCGTTCTAAATACTAACGAGGATACTAGTGATAGTGATTAAAATATGATATTAATGATTTAATTTCGATTTTAAACTTTTAAGTGTATTTTTATACATTCATTAAACTTAATCTTTAAAAATATAATTTGTTTGAATTTAACACCACTGTGAACACACCTTTATCTTGCAGTTGCACTGATGACTCACTGCATTCTTAACGCGAACGAACTATAGATTGACATTGTCACTTGTCTAGACCCTCGTCCCATCACAGAGAACCTTATACCGTGTTACACTAATAACAGTGTGTACCAGTGTGCAGTGATCATATTCTGACAGTAATCAATCTGCCTAGCTTTTTCCAACTATGTTGGGGTCGGCTTCCAGTCTAACCGGATGCTGCCTATCTGACCTTCACAACCCAGTTACTGGATAATACGATTATACCCCTTGGTAAGACTGGTTGTCAGACTTTCGCGACTGTCAAAGATCCACGAATGACAACCGGAACCAACGGCTTTCTAACAGTTATTCTGACAGTAAATAAAAAGAATGATTAATAAAAAAAAAAAACAAAATAACCCGACTGCAAAAACACATCTGAAAAGAGAAACTATAATATCTATAGAATATTGGTATCGTAAGCGGGGACAAACAAAGTTACACCATATATTTTCAGGTATTGGTTTGCAATCCCAAAATTATATAGGTTATAATGCTTGTTTTTCTCTGTTCGGATATGTTCTGCAGATTTGCAGACGGGTTTTTTTTTGTTTTTTTTTTTTTTTTAATAAATTGTGTCATTTCAAGCTTTTTAGTTTTATTAATATATACTTGGTATTGACTCATTACTAGCTTTTATTTGATAGCATTATTGTGACAATTATTATGCAGGCGAAGGTTGGTTCCATTGCCTTAACTTTAGTTGGTTTAAATGATGTACTTTGGCTATATTAATACATAGCCCATTTGTTCAGGGTGTCCTAGCTTAATTACTGCGACCAACTTTAAAAAGGCCAGAATGTTAAAAAGAGGCTCATTAAAGGATCAAAATAAGACAATCACCATTAGAAGATCAATCAAAAATTTCCTTTATATTTTCATCAACAATATTGTCAACCCTAGACTCACGCAAGAAAACCTACTTATTGCAAGCTCTTACAACTTAAGTACGTATCACTTTGTTATTTATTACATAACACTTAAGTGCGTGTTTCGGTGAACTTCTATCATACTCGTAAACAGGGTGACTTGTTAAACAAGGGACATTATTATTTACTAGCTGACCAGACAAACGTTGTTCTGTCAAAATTTCAATGATTCATACAAAATTCCCATAGACAATGCACTTTTAGTTTTTCCGAATTTTCCAATTTTCCCGGCCACTTTTCAAACATTTAATTTCATACAAACCTTGTCCAGACAATTATAAATACAACAAAAAAAGAATTAGCCAAATAGATGCAACCGTTCTGAAAATATGCGCGTACATACATTCGGCGATTGATTTTTATTTATATAGATAGACTCTACACAATTCTCGATGTACATAATATGCTAAATTAAAATAGGAACTTCATGTTTTACCTAATCTATATATCTATACATAATATAAATTAAAGTCGCTTTTCGTGACTGTCTATGTGACCGCGTTGTTCTTAAGGCGAAAGCGTCAGGGTAACCCGCGAAATTCAATTTTTCTTACGTTTTTTGCAATTTGCAGTCAGTATTAGGTTGTATGTTGATTAGAGTATTATTCGCGACCGTAACAAATATGTATTTACAGAATTATATTCATTAAAATCAGTAACACAACTCGAAGTTAGTATAAACCTCAAATCTCAAGATTTCATGAAATATTCATTCATTAGGATTACCTGGTCTTAAAGAGCTGTATTGATGATTTTAATCCATCGGCGTCCGTCTCTTTATTTACCTGGTTTTTTTTGTACTACTACTTATATACATAGGTACTCGATATTAATTTTATCTGACACAAACTTATTTTTTATTTAAGTAGGTATGTATACACACGTTGCAGTATAAAACTGGTTTACATCCGTCACCTCACACTTCGGGTCCAGTTGAAAACCAGCGTCAGGCACTAGTTGTCTGGCATTTTTGCTGAACTGGGCCGTTTTTGGCGCAGCCGTGAGGCACACATTCCTGCATCGCATTTTATTTGTTTTTATTATTATTTCAATCTGTGTTATTTCAATTTTTGTGTGTCTTTTAGTCTGTGCTAAATGTATTTTCTTTCTTTCTTTTTTTTAATAATTTTAATTCTGTAAATACATATTTGTTTACGGTCGCGAAACACATTTTGATCAACGTACAACCTACTGCTGACTTGTAAATTGCGAAAATCGTATGAAAATTTGAATTTCGCGGGCTACCCTGACGCTTTCGCCTTAACTTTGCAAAGGATTGATGCGGTTTTCACCATTGTTTAGAGAAAAGGTGTGTATTATTGTGGACACCGTTATTTTATAATCTATCTCTCGAGATTGTAAACTGTCGGTAAATTGTGAAGTGTACCATAATGCTTACAATATAACGTATCAATTTTCGATACTTTTTAATTTATCCATGTCAAACCGTCAAATTGTGAACTAACCTGCACTTACTGACAGGGTTCACTCACAATCTGTCCGATTTTATCACTCATAAATTGTGAACCATCCCTGAATGGTAGGTTTTTCGGTAGCCAAATTGTTCGCAGTAATTAAGCCAGGGTACCGCGACCAAATGGGTTAGGTTAGGTTAGAACGTTAACAAACCGAATGAGCGAAGCGAGCGGTGCCGTGGCAGCGGCCGGCGAGTGCTTCTTCCAAGTTGGTTGCAGTGACTTGGCTATTTAGTATTAGCGCAAGGTACGTTCGTCACATGCAAGTTTGAGTCCAGTTTACAATTTGTCGGTTTATCATGGATAGATGATAAACTATCAAAAAATAATGCGTTAAATTGTAAATGGTTTGTTGCTGTTTTTTTCGATAGTTTATAATCTCGCGAGGTAGATCATAAACTAACGAAGTTCATAATCATACGATGAAATATAGATTAATTTTAAACTTACATATTATAATAAAGAATCTTGATGTTTTGTTAAGTCGTAAAAACTGTGTGAAGCAGCACCCCTGCTAGGTATCCCATAAAATACATCACCTGAGGACACTTGAATTTTTAAGTTAGATTTTGTTATTATTAAGTTAGGTTTGGTCTGATTTCCAAAATCAGCCCAAACGATGGCAAATCTACATGATATTTGTTATTGTCGCGAATTATATTTTCAAGACTACTATTTTAATTCGGCAGTATTGTATTTCTCGGAAGGACCACGGGGCAAAGTTCCCCGTGGTCCCTTCCAGGAATTACAGCAGGGACCACGGGTAATAAAGGCAAAATGCAAAGTTCTCTGCGCAAGAGTTTAGCAGCCAGTCGTCTTCCCTGGCCATGGCAATAACTTATGTACTGTATAGATTATGGAAGAAGCGTCACTGTGCTTGTTGCCGACCGATCGTGATGTTCTCGCTTCAGGAGCCGGTCAAATAAAAATACTTGGACTGTAGGTAAAAATCTGGCGTAATGCAACGAATACAATCTGCAGCGGAATCTTCGTCGTGCGTGTCAGAGTGAAGTGAAGTTGGTATTCGGAGAAGGCGCGAGTGCCATTCGTCCCGCCCGCGCGCGCTGCCTCGCCGTTGCCGACGCGCGATGCTGAAGCCAGCTCAGCCGCCGCGCCACCTTCCGCCCGTCGTAGGCATGTCCATGCATAGACAGTGCTTATGCATGTTATGTTATAAAATGTTGTGCATGGTCGACATTAATCAACTTTACACACTGGACACTTGAGTTTTATTTACAACCTTCTGCAAACACGATACCCATAAGTTCCAACAGTTTAAATAATTTACAGCGAAAGGAACTTCGTTCCAACTGGCGAGGCAATCGCCTAACACACTGTCAATCGGAATCGGTTTCATTTTGACAGTTCAACAACAATTATTGCGTTATTTACGTTGTCGAGCAGACACATTTTTCGAACATATGAAGAAAGAATTTTATTTGTTCATAACTTAATTTTTTTTTTTTTTGTTTCTCTCTTGCACACTTGTTTTTTTTTAGCTCACTTTAGACACACACAGACTCGAAAAGCGATTTTATGTTGAACAAATAGTTCAACATAAAATTGCAAACATATGCCCCTAGTTTAACCAGTTATACCACTGTATAAATATACAATATGTAACAAAAACCCTGTTGCTCTTCTTAGGGACGTATACATTTACCTACAAGCATAACATTGATGAAATTATAATTTAAAAAAAATAAGCATAGGCTAGTCGAGAGGTCAAATTAAAATTAACACATTCAAAAAATGTTTAGAGTATCTAATTTTACAATTACATCGGGGCGCACGGGCCCCGGGACGGTAACATGTGCCTACTTACCCCTATACCCCACCATCCGCCGCCCTGCGAATCACTTACTTACAGCTTATTTTCGAACGGATGTTGAAATGAAAAACCGGTCTATCAACACTCTAAACTCACTTTTTTTTTATTAACATACTACTAAAGTTTCTATAATAATATAATTCAATCACGATTCCAAAGAACGTTGTTGTTGTTTCTGTCGGGAACAGTACTTTTTTTCGGAATGAAAGGTACCCTATCTATGTCCGCTTCTGTACACGTGACAATGTATATGCAAAATTTCAGGATGATCGGTTCTGTGGTTTAAGCGTGAAAAGGTAACAAACAAACAAGCAAAACTTACTTTCGCATTTATAATATTTAAATTAGGATGTATACCGATTCTTAAAACGTAGGTAGAAGGAACAACAGGGTTTTTGTTACATATTGTGTATATATGCCCCTAGTTTAACCAGTCATACCACTGTGCACTGTATAAATAGCTGTATAGTGAACTTGGCAGCGACTCACTATTCTTCAGTTGTGTCGTTGTTGATGTCGATGTTAATGTATTTTTAACATACATAGTTATTTATATAAGTATAGATTTGTGGTTATATTATAAAGAGGACAGTTTAGTTTGTGTATTTTTAACGAATTCTAAACGGTGTACTATTTGTGTCGTTAAAAATAAACCGGTGTTTGTAAGGATCGTAGCAGGTGACGTTCAGTAGTTCCTGCCTACCTCCAAGGGAAGAAAGCGTGAATATGTAACAATAAATTCTTGAAATTCTACAAATGAGTTTTTATGAAGCGAGACCTTCTCAGAGCAGATAAAAATATTTAATAATAAAAAAAAAACTGAAAGTGACAAAGTTCAAGCTAACGAAAAACAAAGTTCACACGTAAGCAAACAAACACAATTATCGTTCGGAACTTGCTCCAAGTTATTTGTAAAAGCTAAAATATGATAAAAGAAGCAACTCGCGCCTGATTTTGTTTTCCAAAAGTTCAAACATTGCGTGAAAGACTCTTTAGTCTACACGAAATCTTATTTTTCCACGATTTTATTATGTAAATTTCTTTAACTTGTACTTTTGTTACGTGCAAACAAGTGTTTCTCCTCTTGAAAACTGAGTATTTATTTCAGTAAAAATAAAAACTAAAGTTGCAATTTTACTTCTATTTTTGACTTATTGCTTGTATATATTTCGTAGTTTGTGCTACAGCCTCTACGCTGCTACGGCGTAGCGCCGCTACAGTGGCTACGGAGCTACAACATGCTACGGCTGAGTGAACTCGAAACTGTTCAGTGCTACATACGTCTGTCGGCAGATATAAAATATTCCTTATGCTCTGTTTACATTGGTTGATGGTAAATATACTACCAGTTCTGTAATGAAGCCCGCATCTGTCTGTTTACTTTTGTCTTTGGTTGTCAATTTTATGTCAAGTTACGTAAACACGATACAATAAATTATTTTGGCTTCATATAAATAGTAGCTGTAGATCACAAAATATGTTGAAAACATAAAGATTGTCTTCTATAGAAGACAATCTTTTGAATTGTCTTCTATAGAAGACAATCTTTTCCGTGCCCTCCACACACGTCTTTATTAAAAGACAATATCTATTCATTTTATTACACGTTTTTATTACACAAAAATACAAAAACAAATGCTTTGTGGGTATTTTTACTATTGCCTAGAACACTAAACGATTTTTATTTCTAATAATAGGGGTATTTGTTTATATTAATATAAAAGCGATTTCAATCAACTTTTTGCCGATAATGATCAAAAACGTCATATTTTGATTGCAAAAATATTTTTTTTTCAATGATGAAAGAAGTTCTGGTGTTTTTGACTTTCTACTAAATCCCAACTCTATTCAAGCGTAAGAACATTGACCAAGTCAAAGACGAATATAAATGCACCCTTATTTACCTGCCATTAAGTACTTTGAATTTCCACAAGCTATTTCTTTTAGAAGTACACGAGGAAATGTTTCCGCGTTCAACTTACTTAAACTTTTTACAGTAGCTATGAAAAGATGCAATAAAATGTTACTGAAGCAGAGACAAGTAGATATTTTCTGACGGCCCGAGAAATAGAACGTTTATATTGAAACAAGGAGATTGTAATACCACCAGAAGAAATGTAACATAGCAAAATTACATATTAGCCAATTTTGACCCGATACACTTTACCGACACCGACCTTTGCTTACCAACCGTCAGATAGATTGAAATAATCTAAGAAACTGATTGCTTTTTCTAAATACTCGTTAAATTATAAAACACTGTTACGAGCTGGGGTTCGGGATAAATAAGTTTATACCAATTTACGCCAAAACACACTATATTTAAATATTCACAAATACAGTAGGTAATCAAAAACTTTAATCAGAATTACTTGAATGTCCCTTACTAGTAGTTCGCTTCCAAACTGTACTGCTCCACAGCGCGCTGGTAATCCTCTATTTATATGACGAGTTTAAGCTTCTAGAAAGTTCGAGAACATTCTAGTATTTACGGGAATGATCTAGAATGCTGCAACACGACACTGAACCATCTAGAAAATTCTGGAAGCGTCCAGAATGTTCTACAAAATCTGTCACTAATCGACGAATCGTGTAGTTCTGTTACTCGATAACAGATGGTGGTAGCGTCTACGTAACAATACTAACGAAAATAAACCGTGGTTTAAGTCTAAATTAAACGTCGTAATTATAAAATGACTGGCCATTTTATAATTACGAGGTTTGCAATACCACAATGTAGGTATATTCAGCATTATGTCCTTCGCTTCGGAAATAATTTTCTTTTGCACTCAATGCGACTTATCATGTGGCCCGTATGACCTACGAGACATAGAACTACACTAAGCGACGTGCGACCAAGTAATAAATAAATAAATAATAAATCTACTTGGTAACACCAAGTAGATTTTGATGTTGTTCGCTTTGTCCCGTCTATCGTATATTAAATTATATATTTAAATGTTTTTGTAGTAAAATTATAGATTGCTTCATTGGCGAACTGGCAGGCACCTAGATACTCTCACTTAGCGAAGTGGGTGGTTGTACGGTACTACTACAAAACAATATTATGTATGTGTGGCATATGGTTGGAAATACTCGAACAATTTTACTATGGCATCGCTTAATCTTGGAGAGCTTATACAGGTGCCAGCGAATATTAAGAAACTGTAAATAAAATCAACACCCCTTTAACTAACTCCATGATTTTAGGGTTCCGTGCCCAAAGAGTGCCTACAGGACCGTATTACTAAGGCTCTTTCCGTCCGTGTGTCACAGAGCTGTATCTTTTGAACCGTAATAGGTAGGACACATGAAATTTTTACAGAGTGTGTACAACTATGGCCGCTATAAAAACAAATAATAAAAATAAAATAAAGTTAATAATTAAACGGGGTCCCCATACGAAAACCTTGTTTTTTTTTTCGGCGTTTTTTGCTCCATCTTAGGTAATAATGATAATAATTCTAAAAAATATATGTATTGTTAAATATTGTACGGTGGTACGCCACCTTTTGTGTACTCGCACTTCACAGCTTTTTTCAGAAATGTTGTGAATTTATTTCTTCTATGTATACAAGCCGAAAATCGTTATTTTTTTTTTTTTGTATATCGAAAAATAAACTACACCATTTTTTGTTATCTAAGATAAAGATAAAGATAAAGATAAAGATAAATTTATTTGTCAAAAACATGCGTATACATGCAACTTATACATGCAGGATGGCACCATATTAATATTTAGTACGTACATGTTTCACCCGTAAGGCGTACAAATTCATAAAATTTACAAAAAAATTAAATTAATCACAAAATGTCACAAAACTTAAGACTAAATAAAATAAAATAAAATAAAATAATAATAATTTTAAAAATGTCAAATAGTGTCATTCAAAAAGTCATTCAAATTATAATAACACTTGTCTGTTAATAAATCTCGCATTTTTTTTTTAAACAAATAAGGTGACACGCATGTTCACTCCTGTTTTATTTTGAAATCCTCCAAAATGTACTCACCATTTTTGATACAATCTTATATGTATTTCCTCCCTGATTTACTTCGTCTTGAGGCACGAAACCTTGATAAAATATAAACCCAAACCCATAGATATCTTAAGGCCAAGTCCATCAGTCGATCAGCGTCCCTCAACTAACACGTTTTCCTGTAATGGTTTCAATTTGACCTAAAGTGCTCTCCGAATAAAATCAGCCACGGAAAGAGGGCGGCCTTCGTAATGATATTTTTAGACTTAAATAAATGGAGACAGGGTTTTTTGTTAGTGGCAAGTTAAGTAAGTTTATTTTATGTAGTTAGTGGTTTTGGTTTATGGGAAATATAGTGGTTTTGGAGAGACGTAGACAAGGAATTAAAATGTTGCACCTCAAGATTAATTTTCACTTGAACCTTATTATTTTTCCGACTAGGACGTGTTGCCAACATTTTAAATGAAAATGACAGTTCAAAAAGGTGATATCGCTATGTGGGAAAGGAATGAGTTTGAAAATTGCCTTAAACTTTTGCTCCTTGGCCGTACATATCTACAGGGTATCCCGTAAATAATAGATCTAACGTAACGGGTAGGTAGCTCATCTGATGTCCAATAACCATTTTGTATAGTTTTAATTATTTTCAATTGTGTTCTTTTCACCGTCAAAAAAAAAACTTTTCAATTCATTTTTCTTAAAACTATTCAAATAAGTTGTTGGAAATCAGGTGCAGAGCTACTTACACTTGATCCATTATTTACGCGACATCCTGTATACTATAGTATAGAAAGGGCGATGTTCAGTAGTGGACGGAAAATGATCAGCTCAAGAAAAATGTGAAAATAAGATATATTGCTGCATTAATGTTCTAGTGAATGCAAGCGACAGTCAGATTTCAGATCAGATATCCAAACCGAGCAACTCCTTTTCTTTATTTCAAAATTACAGTGGCAGCACTGAGTTCGGAACTGTGCCCGGTCAATGACCTGTTATAATGGACTTAGTGCCATTATTTGCGAATTGTGGAAAGGAGAAGCGTTGTAATAAAAGAGTAAAAGTAAACAACGGGTTAACTAAAGCTTTATTAAAATGTCGTGTTTTCATCCAGTTGTTAGCTCTTAGGCTTTCATAATTATAACTGTTATTTTAATACCGGGTCTTCGAATACACAAACATAACCTTTAAATGATACCAAACACACATAACCAACTCCTAAATATTACCTATGAAAGCCATTAAAACCTTCATTACGTAAAGTAGTAGCTTATCTCAAATTTCCATATGTTGGTTAGGTTAGAAATAAAATAAGATTTACGCCCGTCCCGGCAGAGCGGCAGATATTTATTAGCGGGGCAAACAAGACCAGAGGAGTAAACTTTATCACTGCTGTAAAAACAGACAAGTAACCTGGGTTTATAGCCCCTGGAGTCGGAGGAGCGCCTTTAACTCTCTGGGACCTAAGAATTTTGTATCTCTAGAGGTTTTTCAAGAATAACTAAGTTTAGGAAGAAAATTACGTGTTAATTTATTAATGAGACGGTTTTTCTTATTTAGGAAAAAAATAAATAGGCAGTCTGCCTGCCGGACTGCCGACAGAAGTGAAAACTTAAACGTAGGTGCCGCGGTGTTGCGTGATGCGGTGACGCGAACCCGTATGATTTCCCCCTACAAAAATCGTTCAACGCGCCTAAATAAGTTTTCACTCCAACTACGCATAGCATGCGCGGTGTCGCCGTATCGCGTGACGCGGTGAAGTGAATCCGTAAAATTTCGCCCTACAAAAATCGCTCAACGCGCCTAAATAAGTTTTAACTCAACTACGCATAGCATGCGCGGTGTCGCCGTATCGCGTGACGCGGTGAAGTGAATCCGTAAAATTTCCCCCTACAAAAATCGCTCAACGCGCCTAAATAAGTTTTCACTCAACTACGCATAGCATGCGCGGTGTCGCCGTATCGCGTGACGCGGTGAAGTGAATCCGTAAAATTTCCCCCTACAAAAATCGCTCAACGCGCCTAAATAAGTTTTAACTCAACTACGCATAGCATGCGCGGTGTCGCCGTATCGCGTGACGCGGTGAAGTGAATCCGTAAAATTTACCCCTACAAAAATCGCTCAACGCGCCTAAATAAGTTTTCACTCCAACTACGCAAACCATGCGCGGTGTCGCCGTATCGCGTGACGCGGTGAAGTGAATCCGTAAAATTTCCCCCTACAAAAATCGCTCAACGCGCCTAAATAAGTTTTCACTCAACTACGCATAGCATGCGCGGTATCGCCGTATCGAGTGACGCGGTGTCACGGTGTCACGTGACGCGGTGACGTGAACCCGTATGATTTCCCCCTACAAAAATCGCTTAACGCGCCTAAATAAGTTTTCACTCAACTACGCATAGCATGCGCGGTGTCGCCGTATCGCGTGACGCGGTGAAGTGAATCCGTAAAATTTCCCCCTACAAAAATCGCTCAACGCGCCTAAATAAGTTTTCACTCCAACTACGCAAACCATGCGCGGTGTCGCCGTATCGCGTGACGCGGTGAAGTGAATCCGTAAAATTTCCCTCTACAAAAATCGCTCAACGCGCCTAAATAAGTTTTCACTCAACTACGCATAGCATGCGCGGTGTCGCCGTATCGCGTGACGCGGTGTCACGGTGTCACGTGACGCGGTGACGTGAACCCGTAATATTTCCCCTACCAAAATCACTCAACGCGCCCAAAGAAGTTTTTCACTTCAACTACGCATAGCATGCGCGGTGTCGCGGTGTCACGTGACGCGGTGACGCGAACGGCGAATCCTTAACATTATCCCCTACCAAAATCGCTCAACGCGCCTAAAGAAGTTTTCGCTTCAAAAATATACGGTCTCAACCCACGTCAGCAGATAGTACCACAAGAACAACGAAAACCACCCGGACAGATGATGAAATAAAGGCATCGCTGCACTGTTAATACCAAATTGTTGTCAAGAACCTGCGGTTGGCTGTTTAATATAGTATATTACATAATGCCTAAATGACGGTGTTCGGTCTGGATTCCTCCATGCATTGAATAATGTCATGTCTTTCACAGGTCTTTTATTGTCACCCACATTAATTTCTGGATACTCGTAAATCCTAATAACTATTTTTATAAATGCGAAAGTGTGTTTGTTTGTTTATTATGCTTTCACGCTAAAACTGCAGAACGGATTTGTATGAAATTTGGCACATGGGTAGACCATGACCTGGAAAAGGACATAGGTTACTTTTAATCCAGTTACCACGCGAGCAAAGCCGCGGGCGAAAGCTAGTGTGTAATAAAATACAGATTAATGAACTAATGAATCACCAAGAACAGCTCGCAACAAACGAACTCTACACAATTAATTTTGTCAGCCAAACATTGATTAAATTTCTATAATCGTTTACCGAATGACAACCTCAAATCAATACAAAACCTACCACTACCACCGATATTTTCCCACAGCTTCCACCACAGACTATGAACGTATTAAATCGAAAGATGGCCGCTGTAGGTGCAAGTAGTGGGCACAGAGGAGTGACACCGTTAGCTCATCGCTCACCGTGCGCCAGACAACTTACTTCCCTTCAATTGATTTCTACAACTTGTGGAAGAATGAACAGCTGTACCGACTATATTTTTCCTGTGCTTTTTAGATCATAGACAATAGATACATCCGGTTTTTTGCCGTCGATGGAAAAAGCTTTGATATTGCAACGTGATTTTCTGGTTGCGTTGGTAACGTTCAGGGGTGAATATTGAATGTAGGTATCTACTTGTTTTAGCAAACTGCTTTTGCTTGTAAGAAAGAAAAGTGATCCTGTTTATTTTAATATAATATTGTTTGAACGTGCAGATGCTTCTTTTCTCAATGCTATTGAAAATATATTATTTTGGATATGGGAAAAGAGTGGCAATACCTTTAACCTAAAAGTTTAAATAACGAGTATTACTTACTTAAGTATTTATTTAAGTAAGTATTATTTAAGTTAATTTTCTATTTTTTGCACCTACTATGTTTGTCTCTGCATCATCAAGCTAGACTAGTAGCAAATGCCTACGGCATTAAGTTCGCCTTTGTACTGCTATAATTACTTGTGGATGAAGTTTTTAATACATAAATAATAATAATAATAATAATATCCTAGGACATTGTTCACACACGGTCATCTGATCCCAAACTAAGCAGAGCTTGTACTATGGAAACCAGATAACTGATATACTACATACACTACTTTTTTTTTTGTAAATACATACTTATATAGATAATTACACCCAGACTCAGGACAAACAGACATGTTCATGCACACAAATGTTTGTCCTGGATGGGAATCGAACCCACGACCAGCGGCATGGCAGGTAGTATCTTAACCAACCACGCCATCTGGCCTGTCAAAATTAATACTTACCTACATCAAATACGTAAATATGCAAATAATAGTAAGCAATGCATACCAGAGCATTTAATAGAAACCAGAAGTTGTGTTTATTGTATATGGTTGCAGGTGTGTAGTCAACTACATACCTGCAACCATATGTACAATAAACACAAGAAATAAAATCTAATGGAACGTGAAGAGAATACTTCTTTTACTTCATTCTCACTGCTTCGTACGAACCGTAAAACTAAAGCTAAATTGAAATTGAGTAGGGCCGCTCGTGTCCGTCGTACTTTGGAGTATCCGAGGCGTCGTATCAAGAGGTACAAGCACGAACGCGCGATCTGAAGGTACCGTAGATATATTCGATTTTTGAATCGAAAATACAACTATTCTATAGCATTTTGGTCTAAATTTTTGCGACCAGCACAATAAATATCACCCATACACACGAATAAAGTCTTAAAAGTAAATTTTATGTAATAAGCGAGCATTATACAATTAAAAATTTTACTCGAACATAATGTACAGCACATCAAGCTACCCGGAACTGTAAAATTTTCCCAATCGACCTTGAGCCTAATGCTTTAGTGGTAAAGTTGATAATCTATTTAAAAAAATGTACAGATTATAGTAGTTTGATGTGCTGGCGGCTGTATTTACGTTAACTCCGCGCGTTCGCGCTTAGCCCGCAGGACGCAATACACCGAAGAAGAAAATGGCCGCTTTGAAAATGTCACCATCATTAGGCCAGAGGTAAATACTCGTAAAATCTTGAATCTTGCCTGTAATGACGGCTCGTCACAGAGCTTTACCTGTCGTACCTACTTCAATAGAGCCCCCTAGGCAATCTCCGATTTGTGTCTAGTTGACATAAGGACAAATATCTAAATGGGTCCTCCGTGTGGACCTACTCTGTATCCCTACTATCCCTTTGCAAAATATCCAAAAGACCAGTAATTTTCTCTAAAATAATAACTTTTAGAGATTTCAAATAGGTGAAAAAACAAATAATTATGCAAAGTTAGAGATCAATTCATCATTTCGCGTATCGCTAAGAATTATTGAGAAGGATTTTTCAGATTTTTTTCCAATCCGAGATTAGGAAGATTAAACTTTTTTTCCGATCCGTTCCTCTAAGGGGACAAAGCAGGGTGACAGATCGGAATAATCCATTGAGATTAGCTAATACCATGGTCAAAAAAATCGCCAGACAGCAAGGATGTTGACTACGCAGGCTGCGCCATAATAAGGCTATTTTATTATGTATTGTTTTGTATTATTTAATAAAACAATTAATATTTATATTATTTTAATATTGTTCTTACACGTTCTTAGTTAGGTTAGGTACCCGCTAACCGTACCTTATATCTAATCTGACATAGTGTCAAGACATTGTCACAATGACAGCTGTCAAACGTCTGGTAACGTTCCGTTACTACATCATCAATCATTCACCATTCATAATGTATCCCATTGTGATACTAATAATAGCGAAACTCATCCTGCAGTTAATTAAAACACCAAGTACCGAAACACTTGATAAAGCCATCGGGCTATCGATCAGGTCATCAATTCAAACAACACACTCGTACCGACAGGTACCTTACACGTAATTAAACAAAATGAGTGTCCTCAGTACCTATATGCATATACCTATAGGTACATACGTATACGTCCGACCTTTTAAAGGGTCAGGATTAAACAGTAATGAGGTGAATAATCCAGACGAAGCGGTGCGGAAAATTATACGAAATTTCATTTTTAACAAAAATGTTGGAATGGAAACGATTCGATGATCGTCCCCGTAATTAATCTTTGCATTTCGATTTCAGAGAGAAAGTTGGGAACAATGGATGGATCGGTTGTAAGGTGAGCAGAGCTGTAAAGGCTGAAAACTATCAGGCAAACTCTCAAGTTTTTCAGATGTATCCGTAAAAAGTTACTGAGAATTTCCCAGAAAAAATTTAATAGTAGAAAAGCATCCTGTGACAGTCTTTGTTTGTCAGGGAAGTACTATAACGAAACTATTTGTTGGAATAGGTAAGTTCAGGATGTGGGAGCCGATTCTTCTTTAAGTGAACGCTCTCAATAATACATATATTAGCTGTAAAATACTGTATAAAATACCAAGTCAATATAGTGAAAACATAGTAAACGTTAGATTACAGACCCACAGAGTTATCTACACTACTAACTCCTAAACATTCAATGAGCGCAATCAAAATTTAATCGCATTACTCAGCGTAACTCGATATTTGCCGATACATGAACGGATTCAAAATCGAACAGAAGGCAACTTGCAAACTTTGAGCAACAGTCAACACATACAATTTGCCAACTAAGTAGAGGCACTAGAGCTCTCACTCGTTTAATGTTGCCAACTTCTACAGAGCTCTTGAAGACAATGCTTCTGATTTTATAGTTAAACTCCTCGATTTTTGTTCGAAAATTGCCAAAGAGTTGGGAAAGTAACGTAGGTATAAATCGGTTCTTTGTGATTGTATGGGAAGAACTTCTTCTTAGTAGTTCCATAATTATTTCAGGAGTTGTGTGGTGAAGGTACGTGCTCGTGGAGGAGCACAAACATGTCCATTAGTCGCGAGTTGAGCACATTTTTCGCAATTTCCTGCAGTACGAGACGCTCGGCTGGGACTAAATTTTTCAATGCGCCCGCACTAATCTAACGTAGAATGTAGCTGTGTTTACGTTGCTTTGCACCGGCGGCGATCTCTTATGTTTTGTATTTTCATTTACACCTATTTCCAAATATAATATGGTGTATTTCCAAAAGTGTAGCGCGCTTTTGAAATCGTTTATTTCTTTTAAAGTATGCGTTATGTCGTTTAAGAAAAAAACAGTATTTCTTACATTTGAATATCATTCTACGACCAAAATACATTTGCGAAGTGACGTTATTATAATTACGCTACAACTTTTCATTCTTCTAGCTAAGTTTAGAGACATATTAAACCCCAAAGATCTGAAATAACAAACTTACTAACAAAAACGAACAACGTGTCAAATAACTTATAAACCAGACTCTCAACATGGATACCCTCTCAAAAGCAACCTCTTCGCAAACGAACGCGCATTAGTAGTAAGAGCTAGACAAATTAACTGAAGGTGATAAGTTGCCAACTGCGGGCAAGAAACACGGGCCAATAAAAACGTTGCCCAGCTCTTATGTTCTGGCGATAAAAGTACGGAAAGTAACGAAGTAGAGAACGAAGTATGGTAGGCACCTTTGTGCTGCTGAATGCTAGAATGGCATGAACTGTTAGGAACATACAGGGCTAAATGATATGCTAACGTTTTAGGTCTTCAATACTGGGTCGGTACTGTAAAAGGCCTGAGGGACCTTCACGTCTTTGGGACCGACAATAAGGTAAGTCCGGGGGAGATAGCCCTAGTAACATTAAAGATCTATAGCCAGGAAACCAAGTGCAATAAAACCATGTTAATCACAAACACTACAATATTTATATTTCTTATCAAATCTTAATTGAAGACTGTCTTTGAATCAACGTAACATAGAAATATTTTAGGTAAAAAAACAATACGACTGGCCATCTCATCCCAAGTGTCCGGGAGTGATGGCCACGGGGCTGCGGAGATGGCCATATAAATGTCAAAAAGTATGATGCAATCTCCAACGACCGTTTTTAGGTTAGAACACGAAAAAAGTAATTAACTTCTATTAAATAAAACATAAAAAAACACGCAAAATTGAAGAAACCTTTTTGTGACCGCATAATATGTTAACCCCTTAATTTAAATCATGCACCTGTATTAACAACAATGTGGAATTTACTTAGTTTCCAATTCTTTTTTTTTTGCAAAAAAAAAACAAGCAAAAACATGTCGCCGATCACACAACGAAGCGAACTAAATTACTATTAACGCCATCAGTTGTTTCTAACTCGCAATACTTTCAACTGGTCATTTCTCCCGTACGGCCATCTCCCCCGAACTTACCCTAATTAAATAGTAAACTATTCACGTTGACGAACTCTGATAAATGTTATAGAATAGAATAAATTATTTCAGACAGAGTCCATAGGGGTAGTACAATTTTACTAAACATGTTAGTAGGTACAGACTAGTGGATGCAGTACCGGTTCCTTCTTAAGAACCGGGACTGGATTTTCGGTACTGGACTTGGAACCGGGATCACCCGGGAAATTCGGTACTTACGTACAAATGTCGCTATTAATTTATTGTATGAAGGGCACGTGTGCGTGCAGTGTGCACACTACATATAATTATCTAAATCTGTTGAAAAATGAACTTATTACAAATGTGGGTTGGTGTAGTTAATAAAACTATGTATTACTCGTAAATCTATAATTGACAATAATCATCAGAACACAATCACAAGAGAATTTAAATGCTTTTTTGAGATCAAATTAGGAAAAATTATCAAATAGAACTTATATTCGAGGTATATTTTGAATTAGAAATAAGCCTTTTTTCGTCACGTAATCACTTTGTTTTTTCCACTATTGAATAAGTCTTTTACGTCACATAATCACTTTGTTCCTTCCACTATAAGTATCATTAAACAAACATTAGCAAAACAAAACTAAAATGCTTTTTCGAGATCAAAATAACAAAAAATATAAAATTCAACAAATTTGAGGGTAACAAACGTTATTCTCTGTTCACGCTATGTGAACGCGGCGCGCGGGGGGCGCGGCGCGGGATGAAGAGTAAAGGGGGATAGCTACAGCGCGCCAGCGGGGACGCGCGTGCGCCCCGCCAGAGCCATCATCGCCACGGGACCGTGTATACGTATCGAACGTAAAAGCGCGGCTAGCCCTCCAGTTGTACCTATACTTATATCCTAAATTTGTAACCGATAATTAAACGTTCAAGTATTGATTGTAAAACGTGGTTGTTATTGGTGGCTCTCACTACCATCCTAAACATTCTCTTTAAAATAAAAGTAAAGTATCATTAAACAAACAAAAGCAAAACAAAAATAAAATGCTTTTTAGAGATTATGATAACAAAAAATTATAAAATTAAACAAAATTTGAGCATGACAAACGTTAATCTCTTTAAAATAAAAGTAATGCAATAAATGAAACAAATCAAAAATCTACTTATATCTCTTATAACTGACCCCTTATTTGCATTGCTGAATAGTTATTTTCTCTCGGTAATAAGTTCTGAGGAAACTTATAGCATTTACGCTTCTGTCACTAAACGTTGTTCTCAGCTTATTAGATACATATTATACCAGCTGACGAAAAGACTCGCTCTGGTATACATTTTCGCGCCATACAAATAAAATTGTATGTCGCGAAAATTCTCAGTATTTTCAATTAAAAATGTTTTATATTATATTAACATTATTGTATAAAACAGTACTTTATTGAATATAATTTGTTACTTTATATTGAAAACAATAATAATAATAAAGTACCTAAAGTATCGAAAGAACCGGGACTACGGGAAGAAGACCCGGTACCGGTTTGCTTAAAAATTCCCGGCATGTTCCGGTATTTTCGAGACCGGGATTTCCCGGGAGCATGCCCTAGTACAGACACAAAACATAAATGCACAATTAAAATTAAAATTCAGCGTGGAGCTGATCCACCTTCGCAACATCGGAGTATCCCACTGATCGGTGAACAACAAGTTTATAACAGTTTACAATAAATATCTAGCTAGCCCTTTGGCCCGGGGCCTCATATAATCTTTGCCCGGGCCGTCTCTCTGACATATCAAAATCAATCAATTGTTTTTCTCCACAATGTTTGTCTCTTAATCTATTGTTTATACCCGAGGAGGTTTTATGCCAGAACACCCTTGGTGTTGAAATCTCTTCAGTACCTACTGTAAGTTTGCAGTGAAGTGTATTGATTGGTTGATAGGTGGAAATTGAGGGAGTCGATTTGGTTCCTAAGATTTTTCTTAAGGTAATTAACTGTAATATGAACATATAGAGTAGTATACAACACGTATTTTATAATAAGGTATTTCGTTTGCTGAGAAAAGCATGTTATTTTTCCCTTTTAAACTTCTCCTATTTGCGAAATCTCCACCCATGTTTGCCCTGCAAACACGTCAATTTTTTTCAAAATTATGACATCTTTCTTGAAAATTATTATAAGTATTACTAGCTGACCCTACAGAAGTTGTCCTGTCCAAATTTGACGTATGAGAAAAATAATTTTCTTCATAATTTTATTTTTTCGTGTATTTTCCGATGTTTTAATAGTTATGCTGCTATTCGGGACGCACACATATACAACAAATTAAAATCGGTCCAGCCGTCTTCGAGTTATAAGTGTTCGAACAAACCGGACTTTGTTTTATATATATAGATTTAACGCAACTAAACCGTAGATTCTTTATAAATACCTTCAAACATTAACAAACACTTCGTTGTTATTCGCGAAACCTAAAGTCCAAGAGAGAATATTAAGCAGCTGGAATCAGACTGGACTGAGTAAATAAACGACCGGCCAGCGCCTCGGAAAACAACGCAAATTCCTAGTCTGACCCAATATTACCCGATACTGCTCTACCTTATTTTACTTTAGGGAAAAGAAATCTAAAAACCGGTATAACTATGTATTATTCTCCTTATTTACGTTCTAATAAATGAAGGTCTTCATTGAGATTTGACCAAAGATATTTTCGTTAGGTGAGTAACTAATGAACTTTGATATTTTATTCCTACATCTGAAAAAAGTCTATGGCAATATTATAAATAATAAGCAATATTATAATTAATAATAATAAGTAATGTACTTATAAAAATTGACATTGTATTTAAAAATTACCTATTTTCATTTCAAACTAACTTATAATTATATTAATGGGGATATCAATTTTATTGTAAGTACTTTAATTTTAATACGTCTTTGTCTACACCAGCACGAATAGTGAGCATAAATTCCACGAACTGTTGTTGCCGTCGTCAGCGGGCTCTTGTATTGTATTAACCTCATTTCCTCTGCCCGTATACGAATTGCCGTAATAGGAAATAATATTCGTAAGGTTTAAAAGTGGAGGTTGTGCTCACGACTTGTGCCACCAACTATAGGTATATGTGAAGCTGTTTATTAATATTGAGATCTTAATGTACCATATACTCAGAAATAAAGTATTTTATTATGATATTATAGAGCCCATGCCTGATTTCATTTAACACTAAGCTACACCTAAAGTAAGGAACGCCTAAATAAAAGCTTATTGTGTGTGCAATAATATTAGGTCTTTACCTATGAAATTGCCGTTTAATATGCAGAAAGTTAAAGTCATTTTTATTTATTTTTATTTTTAACAATCAAAATATGCACCCATGCGATCGATGCATCTCTGCCAGCGCAGTGTTAATTTCTCAATGCTCTTCTTAAAGAAGTCATGTGAACGGGAGCCAACAAACTCTTCAAAGGCATTTTGTACTTTGAGTCCAAATTTTGGAAAAAGTACAAGGTGAGTACGGTGGATGACGCAAAACAAGCCTCTTGTAGCTAAGAGACCGTCTGTTGTGCCATATGAGATCGAGCGTTGTCGTGTTGGAGCAGCGGGGACGAGCGATTAACCAAGGCTGGCCGGAGATTTGCGAGCTTCTCCATCTTTCTGTCCAGTTCCTCACAGTACACTTCCGCAATAATGCTGGTGCCATTTGGTAAGAAGCTTTGGCACCAAGTTTTCGTTTGGGCCATTGCCTAGGCGCTGAACCAGGGTGTAACCAACATGACGACCGCTTACGATTATCAAAAAGAATCCAAAAGATACTTGAGAGCTGGTAGGTATGTACCTAGTATTCAGTGCGGGGACGAAAGAGACAAATTTACCGCTAGTGCGGGAGCTGTATCTTAGGAAATAAACGGCATAGAAAAGAGACAAATATAATAGGTTGGGGAAAAAGTTTCTTCGCATTTTTAAGAAAATTCAAAACATTTTTTAATATAGTTTATTTACATTTAACTAAAGTATGTAGGTACCATTTTGTTCGATAACTTTTTGCCATCTTGTAGGTAGGGACATGATCCCATTGCTATAGAAATTTTGGGACTTCTGGTCAAAATACCGCGACAAGTGGTTTTGGCAGTCCTCTCGTGATGTTAACCTGACACTGCCTAAAGAATTCTGAAGAGACCGAAACAGGTGGAAATCTGAAGGTGCAAGGTCAGGACTATACGGCGGATGCATTAACACCTCCCAGCCAAACTCTCTTAATTTTTGCTGAGTGGTTAAAGATGTATGAGGTCTAGCGTTATCATGATGAAAAACCACACCCCTTCTGTTGATTAATTCCGGCCGCTTTCTCTCAACTTCTTGCTTTAATCTCATCAGTTGTTCGCAGTAGAGTTCAGAATCGATGGTCCTGCCTGGTGGTAACAGCTCATAATGAATAATGCCCTTCCAATCCCACCACACACACAGCATCACCCTGTTGCGAGTTAACCCGGGTTTCGCCACAGTCTGTGAAGCCTGACCGGCCTTTGACCACGACCTTTTTCGCACGTTCTGGTCATACGTGATCCACTTTTTATCACCAGTTATCAGCTTCTTCAAAAATGGTTCGGTTTCATTACGTCGTAATAAAGAATCACAAATGAGTACACGGTTCATTAGGTTTCTTTCAGTGAGCTCGTGAGGTACCCAAATGTCGAGCTTTGTTGTGTACCCAGTTTTTTTCAAATGCGCCAAAACTGTTTTGTGGTCAATTTCCAGTTCTTCAGCTACGTCGTAACTACTGATATGCCGATCTTGCTCCACTTTTTCAAAAATGGCATCCATTTTATCCGTAATAGGGCGACCAGAGCGACGTGCATCTTTGACATCAAAATTTCCGGATTGAAAACGCTTAAACCAAATTTGTGCTACTTTCACAGACACACACTAGGTCCATAAACATCGCAATTTTTTTTCGCGGCTTGCGTTGCATTTTTACCTTTTTTGTAATAAAATTTTAAAATGTATCGAATTTCTTCATTAGATTCACTCATCTTGACGGTACGAAAAACAAATGAAAATCACACATTTTCCTAATTTGAATTTGGAATTATGTTCTTTAAAATTTAAACTTTCAATGATACCAAAACCAGCCAGATACAAATAGTATAGCCAAAGAGATTTTATTACAAGTTCATACATACTATAATGCGAAAAGACTTTTTCCCCAACCTAATATTTTTGTGATTGTCTCGTCAATTATAACAAGATTTATGTAAAAACTTATACCAGGTCGGTTAGACCTGGCTTCGACAGAACATTTTTTTTTCTGTCAAGTGCGGGTACCAGGTCTTATAGACCTGGTGTCAGAAACCTGGTACCGCACTGAAAGTTGGGTTTATTTGCAACAGTGAGGTACTCGAGATAAGTTGTGTTTTAATAAGGTAGAAAATATTTCAATGTATGTCGTGTTTTGACGAGGCGCGTTAGAGGCATATCGATATTATACAGTTTGTATGGTTAAGAAATAATAAGGCTGAATTAGTAAAATTATTTATTGACTTTTTTTGAGGCCGACATACCATCATATGCTAAAGTGGCAGTAGGCAGGTCCTTCAAAGAGTTGACGGATGCTAGAGGTGAAGGTTCTTGGGTGGCGATCAAAACAGGAAGACAAAAAGAGACTGAGACCGTTCGTTGAAGAAATTAGTGGGGCAGGACAAAGCCCAGCAGTGGCCTTCTGTGGACTGTAATAATCATGAATGATAAACGTCATTCCATCACGTCACACTTTTCGCCTTTGAGTACATCTACGGGTATAATACTTGTTAGTAGTTGTGATATATATGTAGATAGGTGTGTTCGGGGTGTTTCTGGAAGGTGAAATAATATTATTAGTTCCTCATTTGGACACGTATTCTGAGTAAGTGTTGATAGTTTAGACAAATATTTCGGCCCTTTTTCTTACACTTCCCATACAAATCGCGTCAGCTGATTGGGTAAATTTCCATGGAAAGTCAAAAGTAAAACGTCCGAATTTTTACATTTGACCTGTCAATACGTGTCCAAATGACATACCAATAATTTCGTATTATTTCTATCTATATCTATATTCACGCCAAATCCTTTGTCTAGTCCTTCCTCTTACACGCCTCTTTCACTTCTATAACATTCATAGCCCTTTTCCTGCAAGCTGTTTTTATGACTCAGAAACAGACTGTTTATCGACTATAGTATCGACTTTCTTTAGCACATCACTATAACTTTAGTAGTTCTATGCTTTTACTGGATATTATCGACCTGCCATAGTTTTCGCATTATTTTTAATATAAAGAATTATCGGATTTATCTACGACAAGCAACTAATGTAGATTATATTCATTTTTTTTTTATTATACATGATTTCAGTGAAATATCGAACTTTTAAATTTTGCAAAATTACCGGGCCTTAGAGCGCTGGTACGCACCGTGGCAAGTACAAACTGGGTCGACTTCCCGCAGCAACGCAAAGCATACCTCAACGCGTTCGTCGCGTTGGCGATCGTTCAGTTCGTGCGGCACCCACTTATCAAGTTTTCACCTTGCCAATTTGACGCAAATGGCTGGTCCATTTGCGTCAAATTGGCGAGGTATTGTTTTAATGCTAACGTTGAAAGCTGCTGCTAACTCAGCCGTAGATTGAGTACCGTCAGCTTCCACTATCGCCTTTAATTCATCGTTGCTGATTTTAGTTTTCGGGTGACCACGGGGTTCATTTTTTAGATCAAAATTTTCATGTCGGAAGCGTTTAAACCAATAACGAGTCTTGCGTTCGTTTGTAGTGTTCACTCCGTACACGTAATTAATGTTGCGAGCCGTTTGTGCGGCATTGCTACCGCGACGGAACTCGTGTTCCATAATTACTCGTATTTTTATCGTGTCCTTATTGATGAAAAAGATACAAATGTAGTGAAAACAAAACACTAATCAATAAACAAATGACTGAATTTGAAAATATCATTCCATATATTTTAAATAAAATTCATTTGAATTTAGAATTTAATGCCAGCCATACATAAATTACGTTTCAAATGGTCAGTATTGTAAAACGGCAACTTCATAGGTAAAGATCTATTATTTAGGTATTGCATTTAATTGTCGGCAGGTATATAATAAAAAATAATAATAATAATATAAAAAGGGGTTTAAATCAAATAAAAATATAAAGGGGAATGCTCATTGGGCATCAAAAAATTCGTCCGCTTCGCTGTCAATGGAAAAAGTGCCCAAAAGGCTGGCACGTTGGGTGGCAATGCTGATTCTTTGGGCTAAAAATAGGCCAGCCATCTGGTGAAAGTGGCGGCTAATAAAAATGGGCTAGTGAAAATAGGCATTCGTTTAACCTAAAACAACCCCTTACTAATATGAATTTGACACAGTTATGTATTTGATTGATATACGCATTCCAGAAAATACAATTCCCCTTAAACGCAAAACCTCTCAACGCTGACATTTTCCTTATACACCCTCACGCGACCTACACACATATACCTACAGCTACTACCATCCTATACAGATCACAAATGAATTCACTAAAAGCGTTCCGTTCCCGCTCATTCCCACCAGAACTCCTAACAACCAGTGATCCATGGCCAACATGTAATTGAAAACGCTGTTACAGAAAACCCAGCGCAGTTTGAACCAGTCTAGAATTTTCTAAGCATAGCTAGGAAAGCAGGCACAGTCATTAACGTTACGGCCTAACTACCACTCGGTGTAAACGAGCCAGGCCTTGCATATAGTGTGCGGAATCTTGGCTGAGCTCACTTTGTGAATGTTTTCCTGAATCGAATGTTTAACGCGATGTGTTTTTGTTTTGGAAGTATTTAATTAAGGACTAGGAGTTCGCTTAAATATACATATGTCGTGATGGCTCAGTCATGCCTCGCTTTCATGCATACCAGGTTGTGTATTCAAATCCGGGCAAGTACGGATGTGACTTATTCAATTCATTTCTTTTTGAGATTCATATGTACTTTCTGAGTTTATCTTGGACATTGCTATCATTCGGTGAAGGACAACAATCGTGAGGAAATACTTTACAGTACTTTCTGAGTTTATCTCGGACATTGCTATCATTCGGTGAAGGACAACAATCGTGAGGAAATCTTGGACTTTACTTATGTCTATACTAATATATATATACTTAATAATAAAGCAAAGGAAATTGATTTTTGATTGTTTGTTTGAACGCGCTAATCTCTAGAACTTAGTAGTTGGATTTGAAAAATTATTTTTGCATTTGATAGCTAAATTCTTGAGAAAGGAATTTAACATCACGCTAGGACCCTTAGAAGCCGAGTAAAAATAAATAATAAAGTAATAGCGCGAGCAGGCGATGCGACGAAGTCGCGGGCAAAAGCTAGTAGTTAACAATCTGCCTAGCTAGCCTTTACCCAACCCAGTTACTGGGTAATATGATAAGACCCCTCGGTAAGACTGGATGTTAGACTTTCGGGCTTCTGACGACCCATAACGACTGTCAAAGATCCATGAACGACAGCCGGGACCCATCACAGACCAAATCCGGCAAGCGTAGCCTGATGGATCGACCCGTGCGGATTTTATTACATAGCCTCGAGCTCCTCAGGCAGACGCTAGTAGTTAACATAAGTCTGAAATCGCCAACCCTTCTTGTGATCAATGCTCGTGCCTTCTCTGTCTGAGAATAGGCCTTTGGCCTGCAGTGGAACAGTAATAGGCAGGTATTACACATATAATGGACAACAGTTACCATTTAAAAGAAAAAAGCGTAATACATATTCAAATTATGGCTAGGTACAGTCAGCCTCAAAACGACAGATCCATCGACAAGAATTAATTTAATTGTCTACCATCTTTGTTCCTTAATATTATATCAATGTGCAGCTACAAAACATATTTCACATTAGGTACTTAATTGTAGCTATGCATTGATACAGTATTATGGAACACAAATTGTAGACAATCAATTGAATTCTTGTCGATGTATACAGCGTGCCGCTTAATGGCGACATACACGTTTACGGTTCCGCGTTTTCGTTTTATAAATATACTTTAATTGCATTAAACTTTATTACATATTTATTGATTTATTTGCAATTACTAAAATATTGGGTTGTCACATAAATAATGAGCGTTTAGTAAAAGTTATTTAGTTTTTTCGAGAATCATCTAGAACATTCTACGGTCGAAGGTATATAAATAGTGACCGGCACTTGTTCGTCTCGGTCGTAGTTTGATCATCGATGTGTAATAATCACATGAAAATGGACGATATCAAAACGCACGTTAGGCATTGTTTACTTTACGAATACCAATTTGGAAATTCAGCGGCCAAAGCTGTGCGGAACATATGCCAACATATTGCCTCATGACATATTGAGGGTAAAGCAAAAAACGATTCATCCGATTTCGCAGTGACGACTACACGTTGAGTGATCAGCCCAAATTATTTTAAATTAAAAAATATTATTGTTTCAATATTTTAAGAATGGATTGATTTTTATTCTTTTTTTTTAATTTGTTTAATGACAATAATTAACAAAAAAAATCATCTTTATTTTGACAAGGTATTTGAGGCATTTTTGGGGCATTTTGAGTTAAACAATACTTTTGATCTTTTACATTAAAGCTTCTACGAGTATATCCACATTTTCTTCCACACCACATATTGGTTCACCCATCTTTATGCTTACACACCCGCACGATCAATGTACAGACGCCAGCACATCAAGCTACTTGCAATTTGACATATGTCAAATAGCTTTAATAGATTTTAAACTTTTATCGCTAGAGCATTAGGTTCAAAGTTGATTTGGAAAATTTGACAGTTTAGGCTAGCTTGATGTGCTGGCGTCTGTACAATGTCCAAATATGGAATAATAAAGAAATTTATTGGACGGCCGCAAAGAGTTAGGCTAACATATATTTATCCTGTTCAAACATGCCAGAAGTGCAGTATAAATCGAAATTTGATTAATCTGCCTTAGTAGCTTCTACTGCTTCTAGGATAGATTAGGTACAGTACACATGGGTGACCATCTTTACATACCGTGATTCCTCAGAAAGCACGTTAAGCCGTTGGTCCCGGCTGTCATTCGTGGATCTTTGACAGTCGTTAAGTATCGTCGGAAGCCCGAAAGTCTGACAACCAATCTTACCAACGGGTAACGTATTACCCAGTAACTGAGTTGTGGAGGTCAGATTGGCAGTCACTCCATGTAAAATACTGGTATTCAGCTGCATCCAGTTAGACTGGAAGCCAACTCTGACATAGTTGGAAAAAAGGCTTGGCAGATTGCGTCGAATAAAATACTGTTTAAGTCGTCGAGCAAACCCACTTTCTTTGATTTCTCTAGCTTCTATGCGTATACATCCTTTTGAGGCTGATTGTACCTACATCGCTTATATACAAGACTGTGTTTCATTCAAATAAGTATGCGATTGTTTACTACGCTATGTTTACGATGCGAGAAAATTCTAATGAATCCTCTTACAGTAAGAACAGATTTAATTTCATTGTTTCAAAATGAAACAATGAAATTAAAGTTATTATTACATGGATCGCGGGTTCAAATGAATACCTATAGGTTTATTAATGCTTGTGTGTGATGATCAGCGGGGTAATTGCGGAACACACTAACAATTCGACAAGGCTTATTCCGTTTGTCGTCCCTTAATCAGCCACCCTAGGGTGGATACTCGGAAACCAGTGTTCATCTATCCACCCCACATGGGGTGGATAATCAGAATTTATTTTTAATTGTTCGTCCGACTTTATACCCCAAGTACAGTCATCATCAACAATATAACAGTGATAAAATATACTCGTACACTTTAAAAAAATATATTTTATTAACCACAAAATGAAACAAATATCATACTTATTACGTATTGCATTTAAATCAAATTAAACTTCCTCGCCAATAAGTGGCTTTGATTGAGAAATGTTTGTTTATAGTGGTACTGATAACCATTATACAAAGCTACTCGACCTTTTGTGATGTGGGGAGGAGAGGGGTTGAATAAACACTACGATGTGTACGTCTCCGTGACTCCGCTGAAGAGTCTTGTCCCTTTAATTATTACTGTATATACATAATGCGTGCGTGATACTATTGCAATAAACTAATGGACATACCTTATCTATCTTAACTTAAACTACGTGCTGATGTACGTACCATCACACCACACCTTTTCATCTTTCTTCTTTCACTTTTACTAGATTCTATCTCAATAAAAGACGTTTTTTTAAAGTTTACAGAGGTATGACTGTATGAGGAACCGAGTGTAAAGTTCACTCATCCTCTATAGAAAAGGGAGGATCCTCCGACCATATGGGTGTTGTATCTGGTGATTTACTGCCCGACGATTGATGTCGGGACGTTGTATATAGAGTATATAGAGTCATTGTACTCATCGTTATGAACAACTTTTACTATGGGACCAAACCTGAAATCGCGAAAGAAAATAAGCTGTTCAGTACATTTTGACGAATTATGCGAACATAAATGTACTGAACAGCTGATTTTTTTTCGCGATTTCAGGTTTGGTTCCATACTAAAAGTTGTTCATAATGATGAGTACAATGACCACTTAAGAGGTTGTTGGTGTTTTACCAATAACCCTGTAAATCCAAGTCGCGCGGTAAACTATGATTGCGCAATGCAGGACTTTGAGTGACGTCAGTGTGATGCGTAGTTCGCATGTTGCGCTGTAGATGCCGCTAAACCATACTGTGATTTATTTAAGGGGGAAGCGTCAGGGTAGTCCGTGAAATTCAAATTTTCTTAGGTTTTTTTGTAATTTGCCAGCCAGTATTAAGTTGTAAGTTAAATAAAGTATGATTTGCGACCGTAATAAATATGTATTTACAGAATTATAATCATACAGAATCAGTAATACAACTCCTTAAGTTAGTATAATCCTAAAATGTCAAGATTTCATTAAATAAGTAGTCATTCATTAGGATTACCTGGTCTTAAAGGGTTGTATTGATCATTTTAATGATTCTAATAATGTAAATAAATACTTGTTACGGCCGCAAATTATATTTTAATCAACATCCAATCTAATACCGACTTGTAAATTGCAAAAAACGTAATAAAATTTTAATTTCGCGGGCTACCTTGACGCTTTTGCCTTAAGGCGATATGTAAAAAGCTAAGTGAGTGGTAATAAGAAAGTGACAGAGTCAATTACATCCACATGCGAAAAAAAGAGAACCCAACAATGCGCTGGAACCAAAATAAAAGCGCCAAACCAAATAAAAATTATTTAAAAATAAATTAAGCTATCTATCAAAATTATTTTCAGTCAGAGTTTTCAGTTACCTCATACGCACATTTTGAATGCAATTTTGCAATGAAATTACTTAGGATTTTAAAATTACAGAAAAAAAATATAAAAAGTAGAGGTCTTTTCGGAATTAAATTCTATCGAGGAAATTTAATCCAATTGTGTTTTCCTTTAGTCAGAGTATTAATCAAATAGTCAATAAACATATATTCAAAAATTAAATCCATACAGTCTGTAATAGTGAAATAAATGATTACGAAAAAGCCCCCAATTTATTTTAAGCCTCCAATAAAACTATAATTGAAATTATGTTACACTGTCACAGTTAATTAAAAACAATTTCAGCTTTGACATTTCAAAGAAGATTGTATGTATTTTTATAGGTACCTACACTTATTTTATAGGTATTTTGGACCAGTTTTTATCATATTTCTCTAAATTACTGAACACAGCCGAGGGAGAAAATTGGATGAAAAAAACCCTAGGATGACTGTGTGTGTGGTCAAACGTTAAACCCGTCGACAACATTCATTGTGTTATTTACGTTGCCTAGCAGACCAATTTTTCAAACATATGATGCAATGGATTAGGAATTTCCTTAAAAATCCTTCAGTGTGAAAGAGGGTCACGCATTTGGGATGCCGATTTATGAAAAATACCTTAATCGGTTTGGTTTGTGACAAATTCAGCAACGACATTGCTGATCTTTCCAACCATTTAACTTTTGACAGCTCGAGTAGGTACTAATCAATTACCGTTTCCGATTCGATTTCTTACAACAATCGACGTTATTTATAAAGAAGTTTTAATCGATTTATCACATTGATATTTCATTTTAAAGAAAAAATAAATAACAAAGTCTATGAAGTATTGCATTTTTTCGTCTATGCCTGTCAATGTGTGTTTGTGTATGTGTGTGTGAGAGAGAGAATGTATGTGTATGGGTATATAAGGAACTTCATAGGCGTGCTTATGTCAAAAGTAAAATAAATAGCTGGAAGAAATCAGATTATAACAACGCACTTTTTACCTTAAAAACTGCTACTTTACCTACTACCTACACTACAATCGATAAAATAACCTCAACCACAATAGATTTAATCGGAAAATAAATCAAGCCGGTACTCCCATTTTTCCTTGTTTCCATTATAGGGGTGTGAACGCTAGAGAGTGGAGTACTGTGGACCATTTGTACTATAATTCCAGGCGACGGTTACAGAAATGGCGGCAAACAACCTTTTGTTTTAAGCATCAAATACAGTTTTTGTTCTCGAACCACGCTTTTGTTAAAAACATAGTTGCTCACAGAAATAGTTCGCTGCTTTATACGAAGTCTTAAAAGATCGTGAAGTTGTTTTCTTCTGTGCTGAAGTTGAAGTTTGATATGCAGGTTGTATTGGCTGGTCGTTTATTTTATGAAACTGTTAAAGGAAATAGCAAATTAAAAAAATAATAATTAAATATTTATTATATTGGATTAAATATTGGAATAATCCAGTTTTTTTTTTTACGTTGCAATTTGTAAATGTGTAGGCAGGTATACCTACCACAGATCTTACTGTGTTTTTAAGATCTGTGGTACCTACTTATATGCATGTTCAATCTGCCTAGCCTTTTCCCAACTATGTTAGGGTTGGCTTCTAGTCTAACCGCATGCAGCCAAATACCAGTACGAGTATAGAGCGATTGTCTATCTGACCTCCACAACCCAGTTACTGGGTAACACTATATCCCTGTGTAAGACTGGTTGTCAGACGTTTGGGCTTCTTACTATCCGTAGCGACTGTCAAAGATCGTCGAATGACTGCCGGGACTATAACGGTTTTTAATGTGATTTCCGAGACATGGAGGGGTCTCGTTATGTTGTGTTACCCATCCACGAACCAACCGCAGCAAGCGTAGCTTGACCTTCGATTGACCGATGATCCTTGTTATTCAGCCACGAGCCTTACTTATATGCTTCTGAGCTGAAAACCTGTGCTTGAACCTGCTTTATACAGGAGGCACATGGGTAGGTTGTTTGCCTGATTTAATATTAAAATTTCACTATTTTTAGAGTCATATTGTAACCCATCCGCGTACTTCTCACAAATAGACAAAAGTTTCCTTAGCCCGCTTATGGAGGGGCTCAGCAGCACCATATTGTCTGCATAGCTAATATTGTTAAAACAAGTGTCATCGATGTGGCATCCAACACGTGTGCTGCTGAGCCGCTCGACAAGCTGGTTAACATAAATGTTAACTATCAGAGGTGAGCTTAAACCACCCTGCCTAACGCCACATTCCAATTTGTACTCATCCGACAGCGCCGTTGCCCACTGTACATGGCTTTTCTGGTTTGCATACCAACACCTCAGGAAAGAGATACTCTCGTCCGGCACACCCGCGATGCAGCTGCAGCTTGTCCTACAGAAGGTCGTATATGACACGATCAGTGCTAAACAGCGGGGTATTTGCGTAAACCACTATCAATCGGAATCGGTTTCTTTTGACAGTTCAACAACATTCATTGCGTTATTTACGTTGTTGAGCAGACAAATTTTTCGAACATGTGAAGCAATGTGATTGATAGCGTGTTATGCAATTATGATGCTGGTCATACTTAGATGTTCTTAGATATGATTTTTTTTTCTTACTTTTTGCTTCGACTTCTTATAAAGTAGTCAATAAGTGTATGTCACAAAACTGTAGCCACGGGAACACTACCGGCAAACTGTACAGCAGTTTGACAGAAAATATGTGATTTTTTTGTATATACCTATAATATTTCTTGAATGAATGAATATATAAATAATAAACCAGGTTCATCTATTTCCGTGATTGACAGACAGACAACACACAACCTAAACCATTCAAGACAGAAACGTACATATATGGAAAATTTGTAAAAACAGAGATTTAATTAGTTACCAAATTAAGGCGATATTTAAAAAGCTAACTGAGCGGTAATAAGAAAGTGACAGAGTCAATTACATCTACATGCGAAAAAAAGAGCGCAACAATGCGCTGGAACCAAAATAAAAGCGCCAAACCAAATAAAATTTGTTTAAAAATAAATTAAGCTTTCTATCAAAAATATGTTCAGCCAGAGTTTTCAATTACCTAATACGCACATTTTGAATGCAACTTTGCAATGAAATTACTTAGGATTTTAGAGTTACAGAAAAAAAAAGTAGAGGTATTTTCGGAATTGAATTCTATCGAGGAAATTTAAGCCAATCGTGTTTTCCTTCAGTCAGAGTATTGAGCAAATATTCAATAAACATATATCCAAAAATTAAATCCATACATTCTGTAATAGTGAAATAAATGGTTACGAAAAAGCCCCCAACTTATTTTGGTATGGCCTTAAATGGCCCGTATTGGCTATAACACGGCAAACTGACGTAGAGCGCCAATTTGATATACAGTTAATTTCCCTGACTGTACACTTCGTTCACGTATAAGACATAGGACAGTTAGTTTCCAATTTACTTGGGGTCGGCGCAACATGTATTTTCCTTCCATACTTCTGTATTAGTCGTCATCCCGGTAGTCACCCCCTTTCTAGCCAAATCGTCTATCACACAGTACATCCATCGTTTATTTGGTCTTCCCCTACTCGTATAGCCATCCACATTCATACTCAAAACTTTCCCCACAACATTTTCCTCATTGACAACCAATTTCCACACAACTTTTAAGACAGTTAGTCTTAGGTATAAAACGCCACGCTGACCACTCCACCATCTCATAAACACAGCCGTATTTGCACCAAACTATCCGCCAGCGGTCTTAATTCGCAGGCCCTAATTACGTGGTTCCCGGAAATTCAGACTGAACTTGGTGTATGACAGAGCTAAAGAAATAATTTACAATCTGCGGTGCAATTAATACGACTGTCGGTAACGCACACGCCCGTTTTTTGTAGGTATCTACAGGTCTGAGACAAAATACATAATCCAGAAAGAATAATATGTATTCTCGAAATAATGAAGATAAAATATGCGTTCTAAATAGGTAATCGCTGAAATTCGGTTTCTGCACCCTTCTTAACTAGTAATATTATAAATGCGAAAGTAAGTTTGTTTGTTTGTTTGTTACCTTTTTATGCCTAAACCACTGAACCGATCATCCTGAAATTTTTCATATGCCTTGTCACGTGTACAGAAACGGACATGGGGTATCTTTCATCCCAAAAAAAAGTACTGTACCTGAGGAAAACAACAATAACTTTCTTATTAATGTAGATGGCGCCACGTGTTTTTCGAATCATGATTGAATTATATTATTATAGAAACTTTTTGCGGAAACGGCTGAACGGATCTGGATTATATTTGGCACATGGGTAGACCATGCCCTAGAGTAGGACATAGGCTACTATTCATCCTGGATCGCAGACGAAGTCGCGGGCAACAGCTAGTAGTCAATAAGTGAAAAACTGTGCTTTGCTTTCGACCTCAAATAAAATGGCTGTTAGTAGAGAGAAGTTCTAAGACAGTATCGCAGATTGATTTAATACCATGACTTATTTAAAAACCCAAAGGCTGTGAGACAATATTCACACTCCAAAAACTCACATACTTAAAGTAATCAACTTCAGAAGTCACAATTAATGATAACAAGTATGATATGTAAGTAAAGCCAGGTAGATAGGTTATACGCTACTTCCACGTGTCATCTAATAATGTGACATGGTGCCCTTTTTAACCGACGAAAAAAAGGAGGAGGTTCTCAAGTTCGGCTTGTTTGTTTTAATGTATGACCACGCGTAACTTTTTACAAAATAATCCGATTTGAATGATTCTTGGTCTATCCGGGAGGATATACTTCGAAGTTGGGCCCATGTAAAATATATTAACTTTGCTTGGATAGTTTTTGAGTTAACTTTTAATAACACGTATTTTCCCACTTAATCTATGTGGATGATGTTCTAATTTATTTTGCAGATAGTGGATTCGAATTTGTGTGAAGTAGTTTACAAAATCAAAAACAACCGAAATCCAAAAAAAAAAAAACACGACAGTGTAAAATAACTATAATTTTGGAAGTCGGTGGCAAAAAACGAAAATACAAAACCAAACACATCAACTTCCATTAAATTTATTTTTCATTTGCTTTTTTTGAAAGGCGGTTGTTTTTTTTTTTTTTTGAAGATCGAGTGTTCGGTAGGTAACCTATTTGTCTCTGCTACAAGGATCTTTTGGCTTCTGAATGACTGACTAAGGGGCGCGGTTGATAATCATTTGGGAAATTGTCACAGAAGTTATATTGAGAAAACAAGATGGCGACGTTAGTTTCGATTTAAACCACGCGCCAAAAGATTCTTGTACCATTTTACTTGCCTCTTTTTTCCGTACCCGAAGGGTGCCAAACGGAACCCTATTACTACATAAGCATCCGCTGTCCGTCCGTCCGTTCGCCTGTCTGTCAGCGGGCTGTATATCACGAACCGTAATACATAGACAGTTGAACAGATTCACAGATTTTCTATTCCAATTGCCGCTATAACAACAAATAATAAAAATTAAATAAAGTTAAAAATCAAAAGCTCCCCATACAAGAAACGTGTTTCTTTTTAAACTGGAGTTTTTTTTATTATTATTAATTATGTAGTATTAAAAATTGTACCATGAGAACGAGTGCGAGTCTACTTAATTATATTATCATTGATCACAAGACATAAGCCACTGTTAACAAGATCCGTCGCAACTGTTTATAAAAGTAGTCCGTATGCGCAACCCAAGCCCACACCACTTAAAGAAATATCCGGCTCCCGCTCCTTTTACCGCCTGCGTATTATATAAATACTGCACTTTCCGGTTTTAATTAAACTTCAACCAGTTCAAGTGTATTTTTACTGAATCAATGGTCTGCTATAACTTTGAAACTTCTTATAACCCTGGGTTTTACAAAAGGGTTTTTCATTCTTTCAATGACATAATTATTTTGTATGGTAAGCTCTTATATTGAAAAACATTTAATTTTTATTATTATTAATTCCACTTACAAAGCTTCTATAAGCCTGTTGGAGCCGTATGTGTACACTGTAACGTCATTATTGCTGCGTTGTGAAAATCTAGGGATGTCGCTAATCGTGATGTATAAGCTGATGTATCTCTTTCTTTTATCTGTTCTAAATACCTTCAAATACAAATACAAATATTCTTTATTGTGGTACATAGGTAAGCAATAAGTTGTTACATGTTTCCGAAATTGTACACAGCTATGACCCGCCATAATGGCATACAATAATTTTAAAGTAGGTAACATTTTAACAGCATAATCAAATAGAAAATTAAAATAATAACAATTTAAATATGCAGCACTTTAGAATTAACGAATATTTTTTCATACAGGGTGTAAGTGTAAATAGTGGCCAAATTTTAAAGGGTCATTTTACTCTTCATTATGAACAACTTTTTGGATGAAATTAGGCACATGGTTAGACCATGACCTGGATTAGGACAAGGGATACTTTTATCCCGGTAGTACGTTCCCGTGGGATAATTTCCGACATCCACGAGGCCGAAGTCGCGGACAAAAGCTATAGTGTTACAATAAATACTAATATTTTTAAAGCATTACAAATTATGCACCTTTTCCGACATGATTTCATTAATATTATTTATCTCCTAATTATTCGTTCATATAAAGAAAACCACAGAGTAATCACAACAGCTATGGACGGATAACAAAATAGTTGCGCATAGTGCAGAAAGCCACGATTATCTGTGGTCGGTAATGGTCCAAGGATATGCGTCATACACCATTACAGTCATGTGTACAATTGGCGAAAATGATACGACGAGATACTTTCCATCTTGCGTAATTATTTTTCTTCTATAAATCGGCAGCCCCATTTCAAAACCTAGTAAGGACTTAAACGAAATTTTAAAGGAGAGCGCAAAAACTACTAGGTTTCGATGCTCAAATATATCTGCTTAGTGTTTTTGTATTTGGTAGGAACTTCCTAGGTTAGCAAGATTATGCAATAAAAAGATTTTTGTAAAAAGTTTCCCTTACTAGGTTTTGAAATGGGGCAGCCGAAATGGTTAGCCATATTTTATGCTCTTATTAGGAAAATACTATACATACTTAATATTATGAATGCGATAGTAACATTGTCTGTCTATCTGTTACCTTTTCACGCCTTAACGCCATTTAGGCACACAGCTAGACCTGGTGGTCCTGGTGTATCCAGGTCATCCTGGATTAGGACATAGAATACTTTTTTTTATCTCGTTAGTACGTTCCCGCAGGATAATATCCGACCTCCACGCGAGCGAAGCCGCGGGCAAAAGCTGGTTATAATATTACTTTCATTAAGCTTTTTCGTGTACACTGTACAAGGAACTGTAAGCTGTGGGTGAATTTTTCAAGTGGGCGTGGATGGCCAAATTCTATATTCAAATCAATAATATTGGAATGCAGTACAATCCTTGAGACGTCGAATCGAGCTATGTATTGAAAACAATGGTCATCATTTTGAACAATTAATAAAATAAGGTTTAATAGGTAGGTAACATGAGAAAAATAAAAAAGTATTTTGTTAAAAATGAGCTCTTTCCTTTAGTTTGCCGTATGTCACTATCGAATGGTGTAATAATACAGTGTTTTTTTTGTCACAATCAACGGGTCGATTCCTGGCTAGAAATATTGATTTTTCAAAAATCCAATGATGTAGTTTTAGCTTTCGACAAAATCGAGCGCGAGACTCCTTTGAGTACTTTTCGCTATTCTTCTTAGTTTCGGACCATTTGGCCATCCACGCCCACTTGAAAAATTCACCCTGTATAAATCGCCTACGATTTTCTAGTACCTATACCAAACACTGTTTTTGCACCGCACCGGGAACAGGACGTCAACGAGAAAACAGATGACGGCGCCATAGTTAATGTACTTCGCTACTTCGGCGCCGTCATCTGTTTTCTCGTTGACGTCTTATTCCCGGTGCGGTGGACACACAGTCTATAGGTTCATAAATGACTTCAGACAATAAATCCTTACTGCTCTAGGCCGTCGACACTTCTTAGTTACCTCATGTTAAGTTATTGCAAGCATTACTTTAACCATCTTAATTTATTTTTGGCTCAACACCCTAATTGCGTAACACTATCCATCGGAATCTGAATCATTTTGAAACAAATTGCTACTCCATTGCCTCATATGTTCGAAAACTTTGTCTGCTCAACAACGCAAATAACGCAATGAATGTTGTTGAACTGTCAAAATGAAACCGATTCCGATTGATAGTGTGTTACGCAAATGCCCCGCAGTTTCAAGCAGCGTATATATTAAAACATTCTGGGTGTAATTATCTATATAAGTATGCATTTACAAAAAAAAAGTAATATATGTAGTATATCAGTTATCTGGTTTCCATAGTAAGCTCTGCTTAGTTTGGGATCAGATGACCGTGTGTGAAAATGTCCCAGGATATTATTATTATTATTTGATATTTCTCGGGACCCTGGGGTCCCGGACCTTTGGAAGGCGTACGAGGAACCGAAGCCAACTCGCATAGGCCCCTTAGATAATTTTAAATGATGAGGAGGCACCAACCGACGATTATCCCTGTATGCACTATGCAAGTGCACCCAAGGACAACCCCCGGTTGGTGCAGGACTATTGTTGTACGTGGAAACAAAACATATTGGGCTATGGGTTTGGGTGGCTAAAGTGGATTGGGTAACTTGAACTATGGAAGAACTATGTCCCCTGCCTGACCAATGTTATATATTATACACGGATAAAATTGCAGGGGGTGACTTGCACACTCAATAATGGGCCCCCGGAGACGGCCGCTAGCACATAGTGACGTAGCGACAAGGGGGCAACACTTCCTGAGATGCTTGAGGAGTGGAGAGGTATTCCAGGGCTATCAGGACAATCCCGGAAGTACGGTCAAGATCCCTACCAGCACCTTACTGAAATACTTCCTTCCTCTGAGCACGTTTGCTCTTGCGAATCTCTACTCAAGCCGGCCAATAAAGGCAAGCCAGAGATGAGGACAAGATTTCTCCCGGGAGATAGGGTCCATGGGGTCGCTACTGCCCATCAGCTCGCCACATGCTGCCCTGCGGGTTTTTGTATCTCTCTTGGTCTGGCTCCTCATCCTAGACCCGTTCCGGCAAACTCTACCGGCACAGACCTAAAGTTTGGAGCGCGCAAGCCCCACCACGACGTCAACGTAGAGATACGGCGGTGGGTTATTATTATTTATTATTATTTTAGTTACCAATTTTGCCAATTATAAGTAAGTAAGTACTTACGTATCCTCATCATCATCGTTATTGACTTTTTATTTTGCCTAACTTTTTTCTACGTTCCTACGACATTTTCTTTACCTAGGTATACCTGGAGCACTACATAATGTTCTACAATCAAAAATGGCATTGTCCAGCAAAAAAAAATTTCATTGAATAATTTTAAGGCGTGACACATGTATGAAAGCTCATCTAATTTATATGGAGATTGGTTCTCGAACGAACTACCATGTAGCCACTCATTTCGTGCCGTGCTAGCGGTTGACGGGCCAAACCAAACAACAGCCGAAAACTTTGCATTTTTATGTACTCAATACTCAATATTTTTATTGCTTTACCATAATCTGTACTTAGGTGGTAACTATATAATTGAGATCATTATGGGCACAGCAAAAGGGTAGGAGAGAGGAAGCCCTGTTTTAGGAGATCATGAATGATTGAATTATTATGAATTATTGCTTTATTTTTTAATTTATTATTATTGCTATTTTGTTTAAGTATTTTTTTATGTATTATTATTTTATTATTTATGAATAATTACCATATCATTAATATATTTTAAACATAAATATAAATTGCGTGATTGTCATTAATTATTGTTAACAATTATTATTCTTATATTATTAGTAATTTCCTTAACATTTATTATACTATCTTACTTTCTTTTTTCTATTATGTATGTTTATCATTTAAATATTCATCTAAGGAATAATAGCATTTGTTTATCAGTAATTTTTTAAGTTTTATTATAAATATATTAAATTTTTCTTCTTTCTTTATTATGTCTGGTAGTTTGTTGTATATTTTATAGACATTACGTAGGGACTTGTAGAATGTATTTTTAGCCTGGATGTTGGTATGTTTAGCCTAGATCCGTGCCTAAGTGTGTACTGTGATTGGATGTCTTCGCGTTTTGTGTAGAACTGTTGCTGCTTACGGACAAATTTACATATTTCTAGAATGTAAATACTTGGGAGAGTTAGAATATTATGTTTTAGAAAATAGGGTTTGCAGCTGTCAGTTTTATCAATATTTACCAAGATTCTAATTAATTTCTTTTGTAGGGTAAAGAGTGTCATTGCATCTGTACTATTTCTCCAGAGGGTAACGCCGTAGCTAAGCCATGCATTGGCATACGCATAATAGGTGGTGAGCGCAGTTTGTAGATCGGTTGTTTTTTGAATTTTTCGGAGAGCGTATGAGAATTTTGAACGAGTTTTTTGTATTTGTGTTTTCCAATTAATATATTTATCTATTGTAAGTCCAAGTAATGTAAATTCATCAACAGTTTCCAATTTTGAGCCGTTAAATATGAAGTTTAAGTGTAGAGCAGCTTTTTGATAAGGTGTATACAATATAATAAAAAAATGAGCCCAATGTTATATTGTGTAGACCCTTGTCTTTTTGTATCTTACAAACTATCCATTGAAGTCACTATTAAACCCATATTCTAAGTCGTAAGATTAAGGAAATTATGAGGTTCTTCGAATGAGTGTGAGTCGAGGTGATACGTCACGGAAACGTCAGTTTGGAGAAATATTCCGTTTTTAATAGCTAAACTTATTTTTAGGTATAGGAATTTCTTCATTGATTGCTATACTTACTAATTTCCTGTTGCATACAATATTAAAGCGGCTAATACTTGGAGTATGTGTGGAATTGGCAATCCACGTCTGTAACCACCAATATCTTGAAACACCACTATGAAAACAAAAAGCTCTCCACAACATCTTATAGCGAAATCTAATTATAAATTTGTTTTCGTATTTGTCGTAATTTGTAAATAGCGCCGCGATACGTAATTGTATGGCTTATCGTACAAATATTCAATAAACTCTTCAAAAGGCATTACGAAAATCGAATAAAATACGCATTAAACTTCCTCAACGTACCTTATATTTGACAGCTGGTTCCTCAACTCACCTCGAGTCAGGAAACTGTTTGAGATAAGAAATTAAATTGCAACTATGAATACCAAACAACCTAAGCGAGGTTGAATCGAGTCGAGGAAATCATGAGGTTTTGACTTAGAATGTGGGTGAAAGACACCTTTGGTTCTCCGTGCTCTGAGTATAATAACCACGTCAATAACTCATACAAGTAAATTAAATTCCTGTTTTAAATGATCCGACCAAAAACGAAAAACGGAACCTTTGCAAGATCACTATTTAGTCCGTCTGTCACAGAGGTTTATATCGAGATCTATGCTATGTAGGAATTTTCATAGCACATAACCGAGGTAGACCTGAGTAACGCTGTCGTAACGATTAGGACTCGTTCCTGACCGATTGGCCCGAGGAGACAAAACGCAAAGAAAATTGGAAAAGTATGAGGTAGACATTAGCCCAGAAGTGAGACCGAACAGGTTAATCCTACTAATATTATAAATGTGAAAGTTTGGGAGGCTGGATAGATGTTTGTTACTCTTTCACGAAAAAACTACTAAACGGATTTTGATGAAATTTGGCACACAGATAGTTTTGGACACCTGGATTAAATAATAAAATACTTTTCTTCTTCTTATTTTTATTGGTTCGAGACTTACGTGGGTAAAACCGCGGGGCACCACTAGTAAAGAATAAAAAAGTATCTAATATTATTAATGGCCATTTCAGTCTAATAACGTAGAACGTCGACATCACAAAATACGCTCAAAAACAAAAAAAAAATCATCCATAATCTTCCAACCAAAAACATGATCAACATCAAATAACAACAAACCACCACCAAACAACAAAACTCTCTTTCATTTCCGTATTGCAACGTATTCAGTATCACTTTGAGGATTACAATCACCGCGATGAATGCAACGCCATCCCGCACTGGATGACTGCAAGACAATTGTACGAATGCACACATGCCCAGATAAACACAACGCGCTCAATAGGCTGTCAGCCAGTTTGAATACACCCGGAGTGTGTAGTGCAGACTTAATTAGGTTACTGAAACCTTCTGTTGCGAGAATTGGAACGGTTTAGATGTGAAATGGCTGTTCATGTGGTTTTTAGGTTCCCTATCCATTTGCATAAATTTTTAAGACCTAATATAATTTGGCATACTTTGTTTCTCCTAATTATTTTCGTATAACATATCTCTAATATCTGATGCAATTATTGGAATGTAGTAGGTTGGGGAAAAAGTCTTTTCGCATTATAGTATGTATGAACTTGTAATAAAATCTCTTTGGCTATACTATTTGTATCTGGCTGGTTTTGGTATCATTGAAAGTTTAAATTTTAAACAACATAATTCCAAATTCAAATTAGGAAAATGTGTGATTTTCATTTGTTTTTCGTACCGTCAAGATGAGTGAATCTTATAAAGAAATTCGATACATTTTAAAATTTTACTACAAAAAAGGTAAAAATGCAACGCAAGCCGCGAAAAAAATTTGCGATGTTTAATGACCTAGTGTAGTGTCTGTGAGAGTAGCACAAATTTGGTTTAAGCGTTTTCACGTCGCTCTGGTCGCCCTATTACGGATAAAATGGATGCCATTTTTGGAAAAGTGGAGCAAGATCGGCATATCAGTAGTTACGACGTAGCTGAAGAACTGAAAATTGACCACAAAACAGTTTTGGCGCATTTGAAAAAAACTGGGTACACAAAAAAGCTCGACATTTGGGTACCTCACGAGCTCACTGAAAGAAACCTAATGAACCGTGTACTCATTTGTGATTCTTTATTACGACGTAATGACGCCGAACCATTTTTGAAGAAGCTGATAACTGGTGATGAAAAGTGGATCACGTATGACAAGAACGTGCGAAAAAGGTCGTGGTCAAAGGCCGGTCAGGCTTCACAGACTGTGGCGAAACCCGGGTTAACTCGCAACAAGGTGATGCTGTGTGTGTGGTGGGATTGGAAGGGCATTATTCATTATGAGCTGTTACCACCAGGCAGGACCATCGATTGTGAACTCTACTGCGAACAACTGATGAGATTAAAGCAAGAAGTTGAAAGAAAACGGCCGGAATTAATCAACAGAAGGGGTGTGGTTTTTCATCATGATAACGCTAGACCTCACACATCTTTAGCCACTCAGCAAAAATTAAGAGAGTTTGGCTGGGAGGTGTTAATGCATCCGCCGTATAGTCCTGACCTTGCACCTTCAGATTTCCACCTGTTTCGGTCTCTTCAGAATTCTATAGGCAGTGTCAGGTTAACATCACGAGAGGACTGCCAAAACCACTTGTCGCGGTATTTTGACCAGAAGTCCCAAAATTTCTATAGCAATGGGATCATGTCTCTACCTGCAAGATGGCAAAAAGTTATCGAACAAAATGGTACCTACATACTTTAGTTAAATGTAAGTAAACTATATTAAAAAATGTTTTGAATTTTCTTAAAAAATGCGAAGAAACTTTTTTCCCAACCTATTATTATTTTTGTGTGAAATAGTTGTACATGTTGAAGTTTATATACATAATATTAATTTAATATTCTAATTATTAAGCACTCAATCTCCTTCTTTCCTTTAAAACCATAAGCATTTATTTACATAATTTAAAAGCTAAGTCTTAAAATAATAATAATATGTACAAGTACATATATAAAAAACTAAGGGAAATAATGGGCATCAAAAAAGTCCGCATCGCTGGTAACAGGAAAGGTGCCCAAAAGGCAGGCAGCATTGCCACGTTGTATGGCAATACTTATACCTTGGCAAAAAATAGGCCAGCCCTCTAGTCACGTGTAGAGTTAACCAACCGCTTGGCGATCAAAAAACTAAGAGGGCACTCGGACTCCATGGCCTTACTGTTTCAACCCCAAACGGCTCGAACACATAAGTGCCAATAATATTGGAGTATTTGCGCCTTTTGAGGTATTCCGCACCCGCAGCAGCCGCCCCAGCACAGCCCGCCGTGCTAGAAAGATGAGATGGCGCAAGGGTGTCGACACACGTTGCATCCCACACCAAAGGCCTTATGATCATTCCGCCTAGTCTCTTCCCACCGTTGCGTGCCAAGCCATTGGGTTCTAAAACAGCTTGCACCCCGACTTATCACCTTCTCCTTTGAATATTTTGCTGTCATGGGCGTGTGAAAGAGCCAACCATAGGATGACATTACGATGGGATTTTTCAAAGATACGAATTCTCCTAACTAACGAAGCTAGTTTTCTTTCATTCTAAGACCACAAGGTATATCTTCTGCAGCGCCCTTTTGTTCAGACACAATATTTACGTAAGGCCGCGTCCATACGGCGATGATCAGTACGATATTTTACTATATAATTTTGGTATCACCTGGTGTGATAACCGTAGGCTATCTACCAACCAAAGTAATTACAGCAATTCTCCTTTTACTGTCCATCCTTATTTCAAAGGCACACGGACATTGCATAGCTAGAAACCTTCATTATAATCAAACAATCAAGCATACTACCAGGCTTTCAATAAAAGGGTCTCAATCAAAACAAAAGGCCCCGATATCTAACGTCAGTGAACTTCGATGCTGCAATCCAGCGGCATCAAATTTTTACATCAATACACAATTTTTGCTTTGTTTTGTATCGGACAACGGACGGTTGATTAAACAGGCTTACACTGATCCTATTCCACTGCGAACTTAGATAGACCAATTTTAAACTCTATGTCGACGATATAAAGGCTTTTTAACTGCATTAAAGTGTTGGTATCCATGCTAGTGTACGCTTTGGAAGCTCCATGAGTCCCACTTACTGACAGGTCGATAATCCCAGCTCGACGGGACATAACCATGGTTTGTGCTTGCAATACATAGGTACTCGGTGGGCTGGACACTTTAAACTACGCTGACAATAATCCGCGTTTATTTATTAAAAGTAAAATGATATATAAAAACGAAACTACTATAAAATGGGACTTTTATCAATATTTGACTGTTGCTACACTTTTCAATGTTGTGTCAATTTTTAGTTGGCTAAATGTGTTTGCCAAAATGCTATTAGTTACTATTTTTTAACATGAATGAGTTAATGTGAATACATTCAAATTCAAATCATTTATCATTTATCATGTTTAGCCTTTCAGATTTAGCCAAAATTAAACCATTACCATGTTTAACCATTGTTTGAGTTAACTACGGATCAAATAAAAACTTTTTTACAAAAAAAAAACCACCGACTTCGAAAAAAAACACTACAAAGTGAACAATAACTTTAATTTTAGAAGTCGGTGTCTTTGGATACGTATTTTAGTATTTTGCTACCGACTTCTGCAATTAGGTGCAAGTTGCAAGTCGGTGGTTTTTTTTTTATATAAAAAAGTTTTTTTTTTTTATTTTTCACTTTTAGTGGGTTACTTTGTAATAGATCTAAGTTACAATAACCTAATGACAACTGCTCATCACCTTTTACAAACTATTGCTTTTCCCGATGTAGGGACGTTAATTGTTGAGGAGTTCTCCTAGTAAGAACCCGGAGAACTGGATCTCATGGTGAAGTCACCATTAGCTCCATTTCGCCATATGCAGTGTGACGAGCATAAATTGCTTAGTTACTTATTATTGAGTAGTTCCAATGGCCATCTGTGGTCTTCATCATTAGTTCCACTTCATCAAATGGTGCTCCGAGAGTAAATGCACGAGTTACTATAAAAAATATCCAAATTGCTATAGGTGTGACTTATTGCTATAGTAACGAAGAAAAAAAAAATATTGCTATATATTTATACTATTATTTATTATTAATTATTATTATTTTTTATTTATTACTTTTACAGTGTGTTAGTTTAATACATGAATATAAAACAATTTAAAATATAAAAAGCTTATTCGAAGTGGTCTCCATTGGCTGCAATACAGTCCTTTAAACGTTGAGGCCAGTTATCAATAAAGCACGCACTCTTTCCATGGGAAAATTCTTCACTGCCAATCGTATGGATTGTTTTAGGGACTCCAAATTATCATGGCATTTAGAGCAAGCCGTACTCTCTAAAACTGACCATAAATCATAATCCAGCGGATTAAGATCGGGACTAGACGACGGCCAGTCTTCAGCTCTGATGAAGTCCGAAACGTTCACTTCCAACCAAGACTGCGTGGACCGAGCTTTATGACCCGGCGCCGAGTCTTGTTGGAAGGACCATACTTGGTTATTGAACATGGTGTTGTTAAGGGGCTTAACTACCTTCTCAAGAATGGTATCTTGTGAAGATTATCTTATCTACACTTGTGCCGGTGTTTTGATACCTTTTTCACAAAAATATGGCTCAGTCACTCCTTCATAGCTAACACCCCACCAAACCATCACTGAAGTCGAATAATGCCCACGTTGCACTCTGTCGACTAATTGGGAAGCTTCCTTAGAGCTTTGAGCATAAATACGGTCATTTTGTTTGTTAAAATGTTGCTCAATTGTAAAGATTTTCTCATCCGTAAACAAAATTTTTCTGTGACCTCCCTATGCGTACCGCTTCAGTAGTTGTTTCGATTTTACCACCCTATTCTTTTTTCAATTATCAGTTAAAAATGACCAGTGCGTCTCTTATAGGCGGCAAGTCCTACTTAAGTCATCTTTTAAAATACGCGACATGGTTCTGGGTGCTATCTTCATCTCCCGAGATAAAATCTTTTGCTTTCGGACAGGATTTCTTCGAATTCTTTCCCTTACTGCTTTGACCACCTTTTTCTTTTCGTACGAACACTACGTGGACGGCCAGATCTTTTTCTGTCACAAACAGAGGAGGTCTCATTGTACCTATTAATAGCCCGGTACACAAACTGTGTATATACACAGTCTGCCCATAAATACTGTTACTATTAAAAATAAGATCAAAAGTCCATTACAGTCATACAGTACGTAAAATACAGAAAAGTTATGCACATCAATCACCTTTTCCATATCGCTATTATTAATTTTAAGTGAATGAATTTTAATATATACCTAAATTCCTTGATAAATCGATCGCTTCAATACTAATCCACTCAATCTGTGTGGTTCTTTCCTCGAAAGACCATTTCAGACAGATTGGTGTCTGAAATGGTCTTTAGAATCTACATGGTATTCAGAGATCTGCCCAAGATGATTTCTGGACTTTAAAAGAGACTATGTGACCTCTGAGTTTGTTTCAGCCTTTCTTCTCATAGTTAGATAGGTAACGCCGACCTCATCTACTTTTCAAAAATATGATTGTCGTGTAAACGTGTTTAAACCTACTTACAGGAATAAAATCATTTATCATTTAATTAGTCCGAAAATCTCCAAGTTAAATCGCGATAATAATCAGCGATACCTTTCCCCAATTACTCGTAGCGAGGCAGCACCTCCGTCGCCGTCATCGGAAGTCGCGCCACCTAGCGGAAATTGCTCCGCCACCATCAAGTCGCGCTTCATTTCGCACTGACAACACTCATCAGCTGCAAGCAACCAATTCCTTACAGTTTCCTACGTAGCTATTACTAGTGTAATTACTCTATCAGATCTTAGCTGAATAATAATTGAAAAGTGTTTGTTGTTTGTTTGTTTGTTTGTTTCAGTAGGTGAACATAAATAACTTACTTTTGGGCAAGATAACAAGGATCCGTACCTAACCCAGACAAACGCTGAGGGTTTGTGGTAAGAACTGCTCCTCATATGCACAAAACCGTGTAACTTCAGATTCTGTGGGTGTTGATATCAAGCAGTCGGATGTGAAAAGCTAAAAGTGACATTTGAATAACGATAATTTACACATTTTGGTACCTAATATTTGTAAACGTATGGCGTATATACAACAGAAAAACCAACCAAGTGCGTGTCGGACCAAGTACAGTGAAGGGTTCCGTAGTTGGGATGAATTTATCCTAAGAACAAACTTAACATTGTAGTTAAAAATCATGTTCTCCCATACATTCCAACTGCAAATGTAAGTTTGTACGCACAATATTGAGAGAGTTGCCATATTATTATAATATCATAAGTTTTCCTGTAATCTATGTATAGAACTATTTTCTGTATTTTTTTTTTTTTTTTTAGGCTCAGTAGTTTCGGAGATAGGGCGAATGGTAAATTTTCGTCTATTTTAACTTTAAAAAAATATTTTAAAATTTAAAAAAAATATATTTGAGTCCCTCACAGTAAGCCCTTTCATTTGATATGTCACACGGTACAGTTTTCAAAACTTTTTTTTAATTTTCTTATTTGCCCTCAAAATTGACCCCATATTAAAAATTTATTCATTTACGTCACACGTTCATGTTTGGTTCATAGAATTCATACGTGTACCAAGTTTCGACCTAATCGCCCATTAGATTTGGAGCAAAGTGGCTGTAACAGATGGACAGACAGACACACGAGTGATCCTATAAGGCTTCCATTTTTTCCTTTTGAGGTACAGAACCCTAAAAATTGCATACACGTAAGAAATTTATAATTCCGAAAAACAATAAAATGCACAACCTCGTGCTAAGTTGCAATTACTTCACTCTTCAGCACAGCCCTATAAAACAAAACTATAAATAAAGTATGTTAAGTATAAATTAATAAAGAACACGTTCCACATCATATATAGGGTGACTGGTAATTAGTGACCGATACTTAAACTAGGACTCGTAAAAAATTTACAATACAATTTACATCATAGAATAATGTCAATTTTTAAGAGGACAAACCAAAATAATTGTAAAAAAATAGCATACATATACGTACTTATAAATACCAGATTTATTGAGTGTATTAAGAAAAATGTAATTTGATTTAAATGTATTAAATAATCACGAAAAACCTGTAGAAATGCGACGTTGCCAGCCCGCGCGGGATAAACGCTTTTAATTTACGGCAGTACATTTTCTTTGCTGCTTTCAATGAACGTACAAAAGTGAACCGAAATAAATACTGTTTATTTCAAACAGTACGCCAACTAAATACATAATTCGTCGTAGTGCTAAGGCGGCCAAGTTTTAGGTTGTAATACGTGAAATAGGTACAAAGTTAGTGTACTTCCAAAACAAAGTAGGTGAGCTACTCTCCCCCCTTCTTGTGCCATGGAGGAGTGAGTGAATGGAGTGTTCTTCACTAAAAGGGTGTGTTGCAGCATTTGTGCTATTACGCAATGCAGTTTTATTACCTGACAACAATGGGGGCCGCGTGTTGTCGAATGTTTTGATTGACAGGCTTCAAGAGTGTGTAAGTTATTTTGCCGGCACTTTTCAAATTACACTGATACATAGGTATGGTGACAGTAATTATTATATTTACCCGAAAGTCTAGTAGTCTTTTGAAAGGGACTTTCGGGGAAATATTATAATTAGGTACAGACATCACAGCTGCAGCACATCAAGCTACCCGAAACTGGTAATCTTTTCCAATCAACCTTAAACCTAATGCTTTAGAGATAAAGTTCAAAATCTATTAAAGAAATTTGCCAGATTGTAGTAGCTTGATGTGCTGGCGTCTGTACGTGGAATTGGGATTATAGTAGGAAGGTATGATTTGAGAAGAATTCTTAAGCTAAGTACTCCACTAATTTACCTACTCCTAGTTTAACGCCGATTTACGATCCCTGTTTTTCCCGCAAACATCCAACTTGCACATTTTATGTGGCCCTCCTCTAGCGGAGTTTATAAAACCGTAAGAATATCATGGAATATTTACACACATACGTCAACTACGGAATACTTGATATTTATGCACCGATGCAGTGTTTTACATAGACTCTGTGTGGCTTCTAGCTGTATTTATTCTGTAAATAAAATAGTGGTCGGCCACCGGCTTCGCTTCCACAGAAATAGTGCACAAAAACTACGAGTTGTAAAAAAGCTCATCAAAATGCACAGCGCAGTTTTTGAAATTAGTGTGTACCTACTATGCTCACACAGACATGCAGGTTTACTAATGATTTTATTGTAGATAAGCAATTATTTTACAGATGATGCTGGCCTGGTGCGTATTTCTAAAAATAGTGATTCCTCCAATTTGTGTTTACGCTTCTTTTATTGAGAAACTAGCTTCTGCCCGTGACTTCGTCCGCGTGAAATCCTATGACTATGATAATGACTATGTGAATCCTAATACACTCGGCAATACTGTAGCTTCATAAAAGTGAAAGAATTTTCGGAATCGGATCAGTAGTTCCATAGATTCAAACTTACAAACTTACCATTTTAACCGACCTCAAAAACAGGAGGTTTTGTATTCGACTGAAGATTTTTTTTTTTTTTTGTAATATCAAAACATTCAAAACATAACAAATGGAAAGATTTGATGGATCCTATGAATAAACAGAAATAGAAAAATCTCATTTAAAATAGATCTAACATGTTTCAACTTTCATACCTGCATTTTTCCTGTTCTCATTGTTAAGCATAACAGAGACCACAATACGAGATTACAGATTAAAGGTTCCTGTATGTACAGTCCAGGAGCTAGTGCCACGTTGCAGGATCGACAGCTTATAACGTGGCTTACGTGACTTTGAGAAATGAGTTTTTAAATGGATTCCCTCCGCGTGTGCAACGGTAAGAGTTGTAGTTACCTCCCGGTGGTAACAACACATAATATAGTAACCAGATGCAGGGTACCGGTGACGGTGATCGAGAGTATTGTGGTTTCTTGCACGGATTATGAAGGATTGAGAATCCACATATATATGATGACTGGTAATTAGTGGGACGCGTTTGCAAATCCGACAAAAATAAGCTATTTTTCGGCAGAGTTTGCGATGAAATGAAACTAAATCAAACAAAACTAACAATTGCAACAAATACGTATAGATTACTTTTTTATCTCCAAATAATGGCTGCTTTTTTGTTTGGAATTTTGGTATTTGATATCGTAAAAACGATTTTCCGTTACCTCTTCACACAAAATTGACGATATGAGGCTTAGTTCGGGATCATTTTTCTGCTATTATGTACATAATTTTGTTTCTTGAAAAATACCCTAGGTAAGCAGATATAATATTTTCAAAAATATGGGCAAAATATTCACAAGAATGTTACAAATAATCTCAGAAAAAAATAAAAACGAACCGTCTATGTTTTCACATATTTTGCTGTTACTCATGAATCTTCACGTGTGGTTTAAGGGTTATTTTATTTTGTCACTATCTGGATATTTACGTAGTTCCAAATAAAAACATGAAAAATAATCTAAGAAAAATATTCAAACTTGCTAAATATCAAAATCAGTTTAGTTCTCATTAATCCCGCAGTTAACCTTGCGTATGTGTGTGTGTTCCTTGTCAGTGTAGTGATGCGATTCGATACCTATCTGTTTTGAGAACGCGTCCTTAAACACATGATTTTACTCATGATAACAAACAACTTTTAATATGGGTCCAAACCTGAAATCGCGAAAAATTAAATCAGCTGCTCCCTACATTTTGACGCGTTTTGCGAACATGAATATATGGGACAGCCGATTGTTTTTTCGCGAATTTTGGTTTGGTCCCATAGTAAAAGTGGTTTGTTATCATGAATACAATCATGTGTTTAAGTATCGGTCACTAATTACCAGCCACCCTATAGGTTCTCTGTCGAGGACTTTTAGAACAAGGCATTTTAATACAGGACACTGATTTTTAGACATTAGATTCTGAAGACTTAAACATTTCTTTTTTACACCTTCATCAGCTAATTTAATAAACTTCTGATTCGTCTCGACTGGCAGAGTACAGAAGTTATAAGCTTACTTAAACTTTTCATTGTGTTAATAATCGTCTCCCATCAACCAAACTGGCTGAAAATTAAATCACACGGTGTGGAATAAATCTCATGTAACGATCTAATTAACCTACTTTAATAATTTGTAAAAGGCCGCGTATATGAAGCAACGTCGTTCCAAATATTATCTTTACGAAGAGGCATATAAACTGAACCCTTTTACGCCGGCGCTCGTCAAAAGATAAAACTGTCGAATATCCTCGTCGCGTTAATCCCCTTCAAACGCCAAAAGATCATAAAGAAAATTTGCATAAAATTTAGTCCATTCGAAGAGAATTCGCGGCCGGCGCGGGATTTTTTATGCGCACACATTAGGGGACATTACGCGATACGCCTCCCACTCCCACGTTTACTGAAATAATATTTTTCAAGCTGTTGAGTTGCTTTTTATTTCGGGGCTCGCGGCAAATGAGTTTCTAAGCGTAAATAAATCTTTCACTGCCCTCTGTGGGTACGCGGAAACTTTCATTATTATCATTTTATTTAAGGCGGTATTCGGTAGCGGGCGGCGCGGACGCGTTGTCACAAACCATATAACGCTAGTTAACGTACAGCTAACCGCAGTTAAATATGGAATAGTTTGTTCGTGTGTCGGTAAGCGGTTAATTGCATCTCGTTGCGGGCGGGCTCATACTGCGGCGGGGTCATATTGCTGAAAATGAATTAGTTTCACTGTGTGTTCAACAGAAAAAGTTGTCCGCGCCATTTGCAATCATGGCGATCGCTTTTGCAGTGTGAGCGGCCGGGGGAGACCGAAGGCTTTACGACTTTTTCTTTATGTTGGTATTAAAAAATGCTGCGGGTAAGCAATAACTAGTAATATGCAAGATATTAAATTGCAGACAAAGCTAGAGCTACTTTAATCATAAATTTTAATAAGGACTTAAATCAACGTGATCTTTTTATTTTCAGTTAATATCGTGAACATTGAAATGCAATTTATTCCGCTCGTTATTTGCGGTTTATCTTCCTTCGTGCGAGCATATTTCAAAAACGCCACTGTTCGTGCACATTCATAATGTATTTTTATATTCGAGTTTCCAGCTGACATTTGTAAATTGTGTTGTATTTTTAAAGTTTCTGTAAGGTGACCTGTATATTAAGTTTTCCGTTGACATAGACTAGGTCTGAAGCGAGTAGAACATACGCGGCTTTATTACAAAACAAGGTTTATCTTTAGACTCAGGTTTAAAACATCAGCTATTTTATAATTTCGAACACTATTCCGACAAAGTTAATGTTCTAATTATAAAAACTGAAGTCAAACCCGAGTCTAAGTTGTCAATTTTGTATTAAGAACTTTACCGTGTTCTGAATAAAGTTAATAATACAATAACGAGTTCAATGGACTAAAGTTAGAACTCGTTTTGTAATAAGATGGACGATATTTCGAAGTAAACTTGTGTTGACTATGTATATCGAAGCAACCTGCTCCCAAAACAAACTTGTTAATATCTACAGGGTGTTGTGACGGAGAGCAACTTAATTGCGGTTAGTGCATAGTATTGATAGGTACTTATGAATGTTAAAGTTTATTACTGAAACTTACTGAAACACTGCAAACCATGGCAAGGATGTCTTTTCAGTGAAATCATTTATTATATTATATATAATATTTATCATATAATAATAATAATAATGTAAAATAACACCAATGTCAACAAGCCTCAAAATTTATTTTCTTCTTCTTTTCCATTTTTATTAATTTTAGTCGCAGTTTTTTAACTTTTTGATAAACCATACAACAAAACTTGAAGAAAAATAACCCAAATATAATTTTAAAATACCGTAATGAACCATACTACAGAATTTAATCAAAAACTGCCGGATAGGAGGTGACAGATGTCACCTCCTATCAAACAACAACCAACAACAAGAAGAAAATAGCAAAGAGATGAGAAGATGTTAACAAGGTCAGCAGCTCGTCGCGCACACCTTCCACCTCCGGACTCGTCGCTCAGCTCCGCCCCGCCGCCGCTGGTACCTAGCCCCATCGAGAGTGCTGTGACACCGGCCATGGCAGTTGCGTCGAGCTCGAGCGACGAGTACTTCTCTCCACCGACGTCGCCACCTGCACGTCGGCCGGGAAGAGGCCGGCCACCGAACGGCATGGGACCTAGGGGCCAACCGGCCCCGAGCCGGGTCCCCGCTGCCGGTGGTTGTGTGCAGCGCATGAAATGGACTGAACAAATGAATGAGAACGTCATGCGCGAATATTACGGGGCAACAGAGGGGGGAACTAAGCTCACTGCGTACCGCGATAGGATGCTGTCTCTGTTCCAGGCGCTTCAACCAGCCACCAACGTCTCGGCCCAACGGCTGTCGGATCAGGCGCGGGTTATCCAGCGGAATCACAGATTGGACGACGCTGCGCTTGATAGGCTGCGCTTAGAGGTACTGAGCAACCGTATCGTCCCTGTCCCATCACAGACCGCGGTGCAACCTCCAGTAAATGGTATAATCCAACTGCGGTCTTATGTTAATGATGTGGAGGGGGGCGATGAGGTTGTTACGGTAAGTAACCAGTGTAACGACCGATTGAGGAGCGCGCTGGAGGATGCGATTCGGGAGTTTAGAACTGCCCCCGTCCAACTTAGACCTCGTTTACCTCGCTTGCCTATGCACAAAACGAATGGTGCCTTGGATTCGCTGCTTGGTTCTTATTTTGAAAGCAGCGAAGACCTCTTAGATACGCACTCGATCTTGTATTGCGCGGCTATTGCGGCGTGTCGTGTAGCCAATGTTACATTTCCAAATTGTGACATAGCTACACGACCAAAACCCGCCGTTCCAGCCTGGCAGTGCAGGATCGAGCAGCGTATCGAGGGGACCAGGGTGCTCATCGGCAAACTATACTGCTTCAGGGAGGGCAATACTCGCCCTAGAGTGATGCGCTTTGTGAGGCGGGCGTTTTCGGGGACTGGAATCAGGCCTCAAGAATATATGTCCCGTGTCACAGAGCGCATTGACTTCCTGAAGCAGAAGGTCTGTGCATGGGCAAGCCGTATCCGTAGGTATAAGCGACGGGTTGAACGGTATACTCAGAATCGCATATTCCAGCGTGATCAAAGGTGGGTGTATAGAACATGGGAGCGACCTGAGCAAAATGTGACAGACGTATGCCGCCCGGATGATGATGCCACTAGCATATTCTGGCGCAACATCTGGTCGGTGCCCGTCTGCCATACTGAGGCTGAATGGATGCGTGATGTTGAGCGCGTGTGTGACGGTATACCAGAGATGGAGGAAGTAATAATTACTTCCTCCGATGTAGCCAGTGCAGCCCGTCTGATACCGAACTGGAAATCGCCGGGACCGGACGGACTGCACAATTTTTGGCTTAAATGGCTGCAAAGTTCACACGCGTGCTTGGCATCGCAATTCCAGTCGGCCTTAGAGTCTGGGTCGCTGCCACAGTTCTTTACAACAGGAGTTACCCACCTGCTCCATAAGTCAGGTGATGCCGCGGAACCCAAAAATTATAGGCCGATCACTTGTTTGCCGACGGTCTATAAACTTCTTACATCCATTTTGAGAGTGAAAATTAATTCTCATTTAGAAAAGAATTCTATTATGTCTGCCTCTCAAAATGGATTTAGGAATGGGTCCCGCGGCACCAAGGAGCTACTCCTCATTGACATGGCCATAAGCCAACAGGTCCGTCGATCCCGAAAGGATTTGTCGACATGTTGGATAGACTATAAGAAGGCCTATGATTCAGTGCCCCATACATGGCTCTTGAGGGTGTTAGAGTTGTACAAAATTGATACAACTCTGAGCACCTTCCTGACGACGTGTATGGGGCAGTGGAGAACGGTCCTTCGCTATCCAGGATGTCGACAAATTCAGGGAAGCGACGAACCTATTAGGATTAAGCGGGGAATATTCCAGGGCGACAGTCTGAGTCCACTGTGGTTTTGTTTAGCCTTGAACCCTCTTAGCACTCTGCTGGAGGGTACAGGGCTGGGCTATCCTTTGCGGAGAGGAGGCCAGGTAATATCCCACCTGCTTTATATGAATGATCTGAAACTGTTTGCCACCAACAAATTGCGACTGCTGGAGTCACTAAAAGTAACTAAAACTTTTAGTGATTCAATCAGGATGGAATTTGGTGTAGATAAATGTGCAGTCATGCATGTAAAGCGGGGCGGGATTGTGGAATCTGAGGGACTACAACTCTCAGATTCCATAAACCTGAGATCACTCTCCGCAACTGATACCTACAAATACCTGGGTATGTCTGAGGGGTTAGGCATTAACGGGCCTGACATGAAACAATCGTTGCAGGAGCGCTTCTTTGGTCGCCTGAAAAAGGTACTTAATAGTTCTTTGTCAGGCGGCAACAAGGTGCGCGCCTTTAATGGTTGGGTCATGCCGGTCCTGATGTACTCCTTTGACATACTCAAGTGGACCCAGACGGAACTAGACGCCCTTGATAAGAGAGTCCGGTCACTGCTGACCTCAAACCGGATGCATCACCCACGTTCATCTGTCATGAGGCTGTACATTCCGAGGAAGTGCGGGGGTCGAGGTTTTTTAAATGCTAAGACCCTCCACAACCGCGAGGTGTGCAGTCTCAGAGAATATTTTCTCAAGGCTGACGTGGGTATGCACCGAGATGTGGTCGCAGTGGACAAGGGACTCACCCCGTTGTCCTTGGCTAAAGAGAACTGGCGCAAACCTGTGGTACTTAGTACCAACGACCGCAAGGTAGTATGGCAAAGCAAAGAGCTCCACGGACGCTTTTTCCGGGCCCTTCATGGGCCCGACGTAGATTTCTTAACGTCCGTGGCCTGGCTACGCTTCGGTGACCTCTTTGGGGAAACCGAAGGTTCGGTCTGTGCGATTATGGATGAAGTTATGCTAACGAATAATTACCGGAAGTATATAATGAAAGACGGGACGATCGACATATGTCGGGCATGCCATTGTCCCGGTGAGTCTATCAGACATATTACCTCTGGGTGTTCTCGTTTGGCTAACGGCGAGTATTTGCACAGGCATAACCAAGTGGCCAGGATTATCCATCAGCAACTTGCTCTGAAATACGACCTTGTGGACTCTGAGGTACCTTATTACAGGTATGTGCCCGACCCAGTTCTCGAGAATGACCATGTCACGTTATACTGGGATCGATCTATTATCACTGACAGGACTATTGTAGCCAATAAGCCTGATATAGTGGTAATAGATCGATCAGTGCGCCGCACAATGATAATCGATGTCACTATCCCGCATGACGAGAACCTCGTGAAGGCTGAGAAGGAGAAACAATTGAAGTATCTCGACTTAGCCCACGAGGTTGTCGCTATGTGGAATGTGGACTCGGCAATCATTGTGCCGATAGTCGTTACGGTCAATGGCCTTATCGCTAAGAGCCTCGACCAACATCTCAAGAGGCTCTCGTTAGGTGGCTGGGTGAAGGGCCTGATTCAGAAGGCAGTACTCCTTGATACGGCGCGTATTGTGAGGAGGTTCCTGTCTCTGCGACCCTAACCACCGGTAGCTTGGACCCTGTTCCCCATGCCGATGGATTTCTATTTTTTATATTTTTAATTTTTTTTTTAACTCTAATATTTAAAAATATAACTTATATGTAAAAAAGTTGAATAAAGATAATAATAATAAAATAAATGTTTATTCAGTATTCAAAATTGGTAAAATATTAACTTAAAATATTAGAAATAATTTACAAAGGTTAGGTGCCTGTACTAGGATAAACCTGTATCACAGGCGGCATGAGCGTATATTTTATCGTAATATGGACTATACAATTCTTAACAATATTAAACATTAGAAGTATTGAAATAATGACTATATTTAATTAATTCATAATTTTATACCTAGTTTACTTAAATACCTTAAAGATAAAAATAACAAAAAGTCTTATATACCTACGTAATTTCTTATTTAGTTTGTGAAAAAATAGTTTCTTGCACTTTATAACCTAGTTAAACACATACTTATTATAATATCATTATGATTTTGCGTCAGCAGATTTGGTAAGTGGGTTAATATCAAAGTTGCACACAATTAAATTACGTTAGAGGCTATGTGTATATTAGATTTTTGCAGCGGGTGGCTAATGTGCTTAGACATCAACAATATCGAGGGTTTGTAGGCCAGGACAGTGTTTTGTTGAGTCGGCAGCAGGCCTTCGGCACGGAAGTCTGGCCTTGAGTATGACGCTCTAGGCGCCCTCGTAGTTGATAGAGTTAATGTACCTGTATTCCGCTATTTTCCTAGCAGGGCACTCGGCGTCTCCCGTTTTATGGTTATTAGTGCTTTTTAGCGTGAGCAAGTTGCACATTTTGGCGTATCAGCTTTCTTCGCGCACTCTGACATTGAGTGTCCTTCTTTACCGCAGTGACCACACGTAGATTTCAGCTCTCTGCATGTTTTTGCTGCATGACCATATTGTTGGCATTTGTAGCATCTGGTAACCAGGGTGAAGTCTCTGACAAGGCAGGACGTCCAATTTATAAAAAGCCTCGATTGTGATATTAGGGCTTTACGTATATTGGCTGTAACTTCAATGACGTAGTTACAGGTTGACGCATCTCTTTTCCCAGATTTGTGGCTTCATTTAATCAAGCTCAAAAAGGACTCCATAGGCATTGCTGGAAACTTGTCGGCTACATTCTGTTCGTAAATGCAACTGAAGACTTCAGTTTCAGCCAAAGTAGTCGGCACACCTACAACCACGATCCGAGGATTGCGCTTGTTGGGTTCATCGGCGGAAAGTCCTGATGTAGAGAGCTGGACTGCGTGCTTCAGTTTATCAGCGTCATGTTTCGTCTCGGTACTAATAATAACGCCTCCATTTTTGGTCTTGCGGACACCACGTACATGCAGCTTCATTTGATCAGGGCGAATGATTTTTTTCACGAGGTCTTTTGTTTCGTCACTCGACTTTAATTTATCTTTGGGATAAATAGCTACAGAGCTTAAATTTTCCGGTCGAATGAAATCATTTGCTCCCTTCTTCACCATTTCGGAAAAAGAAACTTTCCCCGCAGAACCAGAGTCCTTAATCGTCTGCTTGAGCTCCGAAATATGTTCCGTCGCGCTTTTCTTGAAGGGCATCGACCATATTATACGCGTGAATGGCTTTCTGCTTGAGCGACTGATATAGGACTGCTATTTGTGATGTTCCAGATCCTACTTTACGGCATAGGGTAGAAATTTTCATTTTCTGCTCCGAGTTGAGTTTACCATCCGCGGCAATAGAGCAAACTTAATTTAAGTGCTCTTCGATGGCTGACATCCATTTTTGAATCTCGGGTGTTGTGACCGACTCAAGGGCTGGGATTTGCGTCGTCGTCTTCGATGGTGCACTGCCCCCCTTGGATTAAAGGGGCTGCTATCCATTGTGTAGTTTTACGAGTTCACTATTTCATTCGAGTCCATTATTTACTGAAACTACACACGAAGCAAACTTACTGTTGCACTAATATTAAAGTAATAATTAAATATTGCTAACGAGCACGTCTGTACACTGCGAATCTCCGCGGGGATATGTCATTATATTATATTACTGTTATTTTGTCAGTGTGGACGTTTTGTTGTCTGATGAATAAATAAATTGCTATTATTATTACATTATATTATATTATACTAGCTGTTACCCGCGACTTTGTCTGATATCCAGGATGAATAGTAACATTTTTCCTTCTCCAGGTCATGGTCTACCCATGTGCCAAATTTCATCCAAATCCATTCAGCCGTTTTAGCGTGAAAGCGTAATCAACAAACAAACACACTTTCACATTTATTATATACCTAAGTTAGGATAGTTAGGAGGATGAAAAACGGGTCTATCGACACTACGACTCACTAAATGTATTAGGTACTACTCGTAACATAAAAATCTCTTAACACACTACTAAAGTTTCTATAATAATATAATTCAATCATGACTCGAAAGACGCGTGGCGCCATCTATTATAATAAGAATGTTATTGTTGTATTCCTCGGGAACAGTACTTTTTTTCGGGATGAAAGGTAGCCTATATCCGTTTCTGTACACCTGACAACGTATATGCAAAATTTCAGGATGATCGATTCAGTGGTTTACTCGTATGCGTGAAAATGTAACAAACAAACTTACTTTCGCATTTATAATATTAGTTAGGATTATTTTATATTATATACAATCACTTATTATAATATAATAAATAATAAATTCTTTATTTTCACTAAAAGCCATCACAATTACAGGAACTTAAAACTAAGAGCATATAAGGCTTATAACTAGGTCACAATAATTTTAATTCCCTGACTCCTAAACTATGTAGGTGTATGTGCCTGTGTCTTAGGAGTCAGTGATTCTCCGCAAAAAACAAGTCAAAAGCCATAGCAATAAAACGGGACGTTACAAACAATAGGCAAATGGCGTAAAAGAAAACAGGATAAAATCTATGCAAAGAAAACACAACATGAAAAACGTTTAACTGTGTGGTGAGGTGAATAAATGTAGGGTCCAAAAGTGTGTGTGTGTGTGTGTGCGTGTGTGTATGTGTGTGTAGTGAGTAGGTGTAGAATGTGTGTGAGTGCGTATGTGGTGTGTAGGTGTAGGGTGTATGTAGTCAACAAAAAAGGGGCGTAATCAGTACACATCCGTCTAAGGTTAGATTTTGACTTATCTTTATATGTATAGTACCTTATCATCGTAAATTGCCTAGCAGAAGATCCTCAGTGTCATCATAACTTAGTGTTTGGAGATAATCTCTAAGTAAGTTTTTGCATTTATATTTAGGGCACGAAAAAATTTTTAACTTTTTATTTAAGAGATTGTACATATTCATGCTATTAACGTAGAATTGGCGTTTGGCAAATGCAGTTCTATGGCGTTCGTGAAGAAAAACGTTATGCTTAAGCCTGCCAGTCGGTTCCTTTGGAGGGCGGGCAGAGTGTTTGCGTAGGGTTGAAAGGAGCACATAAAGTTGCCTAACTGTAAGTACCTTGCAATCGGAATAGAGCTGCACAGTGGGATACCTACGTGGAAGAGAGAGCATTACCTTAAGGACAGCTCTCTGGGCTCTCTCAAGGCGGATAAATACATTTTGGGTGGCACCACCCCAGACGGGCAAGCAGTACGTTAAGACCGACCGGCATAGAGCAAAATATACTAATTTTAGCGTTTCAATATCAGCAGAGTTTCGTAATTTCTTGAAAACATATATTAGTTTACGTATGCGGGCCACGTACGTATGCCAGTTGAGATGCTGATCGATGAGTACTCCTAGATACACATACACAAGTGGATTTGGCGAGGAAGAGGCAGCTACACTGTGTAAAGGATCCACAAGCATGCGCTTTTATAGTAAAGGAGTTTGAGGGACACAGATTCGACCGAATGGAAAATGGAACATATACCGATTTATCAACATTTAAGGTGAGCAAGTTGTCGGCCACACATTTTATTACGGCGGAAAGCGCAGCCTCGGCGTTTTGATATGTCTGGGACCAGTCATCACCATCTACAACAAGGGCAGTGTCATCCGCGTACGTGAATATCTTACAATTTTCGAGAGGCAGTTTGCAAAATTCATTAATATAAATGAGAAAGAGAGTAGGCCCCAGAATGCTGCCTTGCGGAACGCCATACGTGATTGGAAGCTCATCACTTTCGTAGGGGCCGATTTTCACTATTTGGGTACGACGCTGAGATAATCTGCGAAGATATTCAAAGAGTGTCCACGTATACCGATGCTTTCCATTTTACTCAATAAGGCTTGGGCAGGAACGGTGTCAAATGCCTCAGATCAAGGAACATTCCCAGGCACTTGCATTTTTTATCAAGCGTTCTAGCCACGTGACTAGACAAATCCATGACTGCGTCTTCGGTACTAACTCCATTCCTGAAACCATATTGGTTATTCGCTAAGATTTTGTTAGCGTCAAGAAAACTGATCAGGTTCTTATTCAGTATTCGTTCTAGGATCTTTGACATCGCTATATATTTAAAGTTTACTTGTTCAATTATTGCGTTAGGTATTCCTCAAGCACTGAATCCCCGAAAACCAACATATAGGTACTCTCTCTTAGATATATTTAGGTCAATCTGCCTAGACTTTTACCCAACTATGTTGGGGTTGGCTTTCAGTCTAACGGGATCCAGCTGAATACCAGTATTTTACATGGAGCGACTGCCTATCTGACCTATACAACACAGTTAATGGGTAACACGATACCCCTTGGTAAGACTGGTCATCAGACTCTTTAAACGACGTCAAAAAACGGAGAAGGTTCTCAGTTCGTCAGAATCTTTTTTTTTATGTATGTTCCCCGATTACTCAAAAACAGCTGGACCGATTTGAAAAATTCTTTTTTGTTTGGAAGGGGCATTCTAGTTTTTTATTTTTTATTTTTATTTTATTTAATATGGGACAATAAACAGCTACAATATAAAAAGTATACAAGTAACAATAATATAGGCTCATAAGTAGTATTAACAATATTGCAGCCCACTACATTATCCGCATGTTAACAAAATTAAGATAATCTAAAAAGTGCCACTAGATTAGCATTACTCAGATATATAAAAAAATATTATTAAAATACAATACAAGTAATTAATTATTAATACATATATATATATACATATACATAAATATACACACATGCATACATCGACGTCCAACAGCCAAAAAGGGATTAGTAGTAATAATAATAATAATAATTATTATTACTACCAATAGTTGGTACCATTGTCAGAAGGTCAGGATCTGATGATGGAATCCAGGAGAAATCGACAGAATTCTTCAAATATATAGGCTCACCTATAGCGATTTGGGTATTTTTTATAGTAAACTCGTGCATTTGTTATTGGAAAGCACCATTTGGCGAAGTGGAACTGATGATGAAGATCACAGATGGCCACCGGAACTACTCAATAATAAGTATTTCACAGGTTGCGATTCGATTAGGTACTTTAATAATGGATATTAAGTAATTTATGCTCGTCACAATAGTGATGTGGAGTTCTCTTGGTACTTACCAGGAGAACTCCTCAACAATTAACGTCCCTACATAGGGAAAGCAATATTTTGTAAAAGGTGATGAGCAGTTGACATTAGGATATTGTAACTTAGATAAATTACAAACTGACCCACTAAAGAGTGAAAAATAAAAAAAACTTAAAAAAAACCGATTTCCTAAAAAACACTACAATGTGAAAAATAACTTTAACTTCAGATGTCGGTAAAAAACTAAAATACAGATCCAAAGACACCGACTTCTGAAATTAAAGTTATTTTTCACTTTGATATTTTCAGGTACCTACCTACTGCAATTTAATATTAACTTATGGCCAGCCATTTCCATTTACTCTTCATTTGATAAATTGCACGATACGAACGATTGACGGAACCTGATACCTATACCTACCTAGATTAAATAACGATGATTCCCGATATTGATATTCGCATGAATATGAACGTTTAATGGTGCAAAATATTACTCAGTAAAAGTTTAATAAGCTGAAAGCAATTTTTAATTATGGTCATTTGAGTTTACGTACATTTTTTTTTGGCCGGGTTCAATGACTATACAGTGCTTTAATTCTCTAAGGCCGGGTTGAACGTAGGTGCGAGCCGATGTGCAGAATGCAAAACTAAGGTGATGGTAGGCGCCTGCCAGGGTCGCGGGTTGTTTGAACAACTTACCGTGGCCCTGACACAGGCAACTGAAGGAACACGGGTGGGTTCTAGTCAGTAGAAGTCTGACACGCCCTCCCGCTCCGCCGAGACCGGGAGAAGTTAATTGATGATTTCCCACGGTGATGGCTGGCGCGAGCCAATGCGCAGAATGCGCAAAATGGCGGTCGCGCTCACTTCAGCCCGGCCAAAAAGATTGTTTCACTGAAAAATACGTCCACGCCATAGTTTGCAGTGTTTCAGTAATAAACTGTTTTATGTTTCTAAACTCTGAAAACATCCTACTAATATTATAAACGCGAAAGTTTGTGAGGATGGATGGATGTTTGTTAATCTTTCACGCAAAAACTGCGGAACGGATTTTGATGAAACTTGGCACACAGATAGTTTATAACCTGGATTAACATATAGAATACTTTTTATCCCCATATTCCTACGGGTTCGAGACTTACGCGGGTGAATCCGCGGGGCGCTGCTAGTACACAATAAATATGTTTTGTCACATTTGCGTTCGCACTGTTGTTTGTTAATGTCTCGCAACTTGTCTATTGCTGGATGTTTAGCGTTTTCCAAGAATGACGGTGACTATGCGTTTGCACCAGAAACATGCAACATGTAGATGTTTCGATACTTGTCATGTGAACCAAATATCACAATGTTTTGTTGAATTTGCGTTCGCACTTCACGAAACATGAACAAGTCTTAAAAGGCCGGATACGAAGTTTTGCCAATTTTAGTCATTTACGTGATTTTACATTAAAATACTGTATTTCTATAAGTTGGAATGCACAACATGAAAGATAATTTCAATTATAATATAATAAATGAGCGGCTTTTTTATTTTGCGACGAGTATTTATTTTTATTTATTCGAGATTTAGGTTGTTTTAAATGATTTTTATTGCCAATTTTTTTTTTATTTTTTAGGTTTTTTTTTCAGGAAATTGATTGATTTTGAACTGAAGTTCATTGCTGTTGTTAAATTTTATGAATTTTAATTTTTTAAGCAGCCGAAATAAAAAGTAATTCTTTGTCCATTTTCTTTAAAATTTGACTAAGTTAAATATGTTTTTTACTCAAAAAGTTTATATGAAAGTGGTAAAAAGTGTTGCACTTATTGTATACAAGACTTTCACAAGAATACATTATAAGTTATTCATACCATTTAGACGTCAAAACGATTCGTAAATATGTGATTTATAAACCTCTTGCAGCAAAAATTCACAAAACAGTCGTCAGTTTTAGGTCGGTTAGTCAAAATAATATAATACAAAAAATAAAAAAGTTGCTCACTCATTAGATCAATATTGAAATGATCTTTCATGTTGTGTCTGTAAAATCACGTAAATCGGCAAAATTTCTTATACGGCCTCTTAAGACAAATGTCAAGATTTGATGTTGGCTGCGTTCGCATTATTGTTTGTTTATATCTCGCAACCTGTCTATTCCTTGATGTTTAGTGTTTTCCAAGTATGACGGTAAACATCACAAGTGAAACATCGAAACATGGAGTGACAGACACAATAAAGTTTATAGAGCTCTGGCAAGGCTTTCCGTGTTAGTGGATTGCAAAATGTGTGGACTATAAAAACAGACTAAAGCGTCAATATCCTTTATATTACTGCAAGCTGAGCAAATGGGCATGGATAGTGTTATCCCGATGGAAAGGAAAATTATATCTTTGAAAACACAATTAAATAAACAAAAGCCAAATCAAGGGGCTGGACTACACAAGGTGGTCCAGTCTAGCTGGTATGCTTTAAATCGCCAACCTAGATAATATGGCACAATTAAAAATAATCCAAAATCGAGTTATTGCGATTATCGGAATCTGTGTCGAAAACTACATTGACTCCAAAGACACCTTGTACAAATCTCCAGGAATAAAATACAACTATATTTTATTTATTAATTTGGGAAAACAAACAGTTACACAAAAGTTTATTAATTTAAAAATATATTATATTTTCTAGTTTTTATACTATATTTTCGAGCCGTTTGGGGTTGAAACCCTCGGGCCGTGGGGTCCGTGTGCTCATGGTTTGTTCAAGGAAATCTCCCAACGGCTGGTTGACACTTCCCGTGACCCAAGGGCAGGCTTTTACCTCGGCCAGAGGCTAAGCATTGCCATACAACGTGGCAATGCCGCCAGTCTCTTGGGTACATTACCAGATGACAGTGATGCGGATGAATTTTTCGACGCCATATTATAGTTTTTTGTTTAATAGTTTTAGTTGGTTAGGATATTATTTTTGTAACTTTATTTTAGTGTTAGATTGTTTGTTAGAGAGTTTGTACATTAAAAATCCTTAGTATCTAAAGTTAATAGTGTATGTGTAGCTCACAACGTTATCCACATGTTACCCATTTTTTTTTTTTATATAAGACCTAACTAGGCATGCGAGTGAAATTTTATGCTTCGGTTACACTTATAAAGTAAATTTAGTTTGTTAATTTTTGGAAAAGAGTATTTCGAAATGTGTTAGATGATACCTAATTTAAATAGATCTATGTCCGAAAAATTTGTATTATAATTATCTGCTATACGACGTATAGGTGCGCGAACTCCAGCATTGGTGCGGCAATATGGGACGGCGAATAGCGGGCGTGCACGCACCTCGCGTCTCACAACAGTTCTAGGTACAACATTACTTAATTTATTTACCAAATCAGAGCAGTCATATCTGCCGCTACATATGTCATACAGAAACATGATCCCTACGAAAAGGCGCCTAGACTTCAAGTCCATCAATTTAACTTAATTTTAAATCGGTCAAATAGAAAACGAGTGAAACGTGTTTTGCTGTTCCTGAAAAAGAGGTATTTTGATTTGTGCCACCCTTTATCTAGGTGCGCGCAATAATAAATCGTTTTAATTTATATTATTACCTACTAGGTAATACGGGCTGGTATCCGCAACTCCACGTCAATGCGCGTCTTTTTACCCACTAATAAACTACATATTTATCCACATCAGTATGATTACATCACAAAATCGGCAAAATATCAAAACAAATCTTTTAACAAGTTGCTAGATTCATACAGGTACATTTTGTTATGAAATTGGTTTGTAAAAGCATGTAAAAGCACGTTAAACATAATTTGCGTCAACAAGTTGTGTAACAATGCGAACTAGATTTCAACATGTTTTATTGTGAATGTTTCGCCAGTGCGAACGCACAAAGGTCACTTTGTGCGTTCCAGTCGTTAATGAGCTGAAACCCGAAAACTGTTAAATATTGGATAGGTATATTCATAAAATAACCATCCTATCCTAACATAAACCTATAACGCACACTATGAATTGCAATAAATCTGCCGCGAAAGAATTTTGAAAAAAACCGAGCGTGTCAAGAGCGTGTCGGACTACGCACAATGAAGAGTTCCGTAGTTGGGATGAATTTATCACAAGAACAAACTTAACATTGTAGTTGAAAAACATGTTCTCCCATACATTCCAACTACAAATGTCCATAATTAAACAAAAAGGATCCAACTCACATTAGGTGTAATGTGGGTTGGATCCTTTTCGTTAAACTATGGACATGGAAGTTTGTACGCACAATATGGAGGGATTTACCATGTTGTTTTAAGTCCATCGACCTCTTATAGGTTTTCCTGTAATCTATAGGTATTGAACCATTTTCTATATATTTTTCAAAATTTTAGGCTTAGTACTTTCGGAGATAAGGGGGGGACTGGGCTATTTTCGTCTATTTTCTTAAATAACTTTCAAATAGTTTATTTTAAAATTATAAAAAAATACATTTGAAACTCTCACAGTAAGTCCTTTCATTTGATATGTCACACGGTACAGTTTGCAAAACTTTTTTTTAAATTTTCTTATTTGCCCCCCAAAGTTGACCCCCATATTCAAAATTTATTTATTTACGTTACACGTCCGTGTTTGGGTCACAGAAATACATATGTGTACCAAATTTCAACTTATTCGGTCACGGAGCAAATTGGCTGTGACAGACGGACAGACAGACAGACAGACACACGAGTGATCCTATAAGGGTTCCGCTTTTTCCTTTTGAGGTACGGAACCCTAGAAAGGCTAAGAGTTATAACAATAACCATGATACAAATACCCCAATATCCATTTCGGCCAAAGCTCATAAGTAAAGAAACACCGCAAACCCTTCCGTAAAAGCTGTCCGTATAAGTAGGTTGTAAAGAAGGTAGGTACCGAAGTTGGGTGGGTGCGGGCGCGGCGTGAAATCCACAAGTTATTCCCAATATCCCAATATCCGGCGAGACGCTGCGCTGTGTATATCACTACGGATACATGCTGGAGTCATAAAATTTACTGCCAGACACCAAGAGCTAAGAAACATTGGTTTACATTGAAAAGCTGCAAAAATATTTTCGTGTAGGCGAAGTATTGAACGACTTTTTGTATTTCAAAAATATACGTGTCGATTTGAGAACCTCCTCCTTTTTTTTCGTCGGTTAAAACTACATACATTACAATTTATTTGAGGCAAGTAATATTTACTCATGTATGGTTCTTGGACCAGAGGCACAACTTCACCCGTAGTCCTCAGTATTTGATAAATTAGCACAAACATAATGAGCCTAAAAGGTTACCACTGCTGAGCTGGGACACAGGTCTTTCCTCCTCTGGCCATAATCAACCACGCAGACCCAGTACGAATTGGTCGAACTTTTGGTTCTTGGATATGTCCATGTCATGTTTTCTCACAGTATTGCTGGACCGTTTTATGAGCAGTGGTGATAAAAAAAACCACCGACTTCCAAAAAACACTACAAAAATGTATTTTAGTTTATTGCTACCGACTTTTGAAATTAAAGTTATTTTTCACTTTGTAGTGTTTTTTGGAAGTCGGTGTTTTTATTTATTTTTATTTTTTTGTAAAAAAAGTTTTTATTTTTCACTTTTTAGTGGGTCAGTTTGTAATTTATCTAAGTAACAATAGCCTAATCTAATGTCAACTGCTCATCACCTTTTACAAAATATTGTTTTTCCCGATATAGGGGCGTTAATTGTTGAGGAGTTCCCTAGTCAAAACCAGGAGAACTGGAGCTGATGGTGAAGTCACCATTAGCTCCACTTCACCATATGCATTATGACGAGCATAAATTGCTTAGCAACCATATTGAAGTACTTAATCGAATCGCAACCCGTGAAATACTTAATATTGAGTAGTTCCGATGGCCATCTGTAGTCTTCATCATCAGTTCCACTTCACCAAATGGTGCTTTCCGAAAGCAAATGCTATAAAACATATCCAAATTGCTATAGGTGTGCCTGTAAAATTTGAGTGTTGCCCTCGATTTCCATGGGATCCCCATATCAGATTCTGACTTGGTGATAATGGGACCACCACGAAAGCATGCGCTTTCGATCAAAACTATGATTAAGTCACACCAATTAAGTACTTCTTAACTTCTCAAGCAAACATGTTACTCTCCTTATTATCGTAAAGAGGTATACTTAAATCCAATCTGTGCAAGTAAAATATAAAAGCATGTATCTCTTCAGCATTCTGTACAGGTATTTGTCGAGAAATCGAGTTAGACCCTCTTCGCATCTTATCAAAATCCTTCATTTCGTAAATCTTGGCGGCGCAACATACGTAACAAAATCTGAGCTACCTCCGCACTTACCCGTGCTTACAAATCTTATTTGTGCTCGTTTCGTACGAAATTCGTCTCGTGTCACCATAGCTACTTTTATTGCTTTGCTCTCCACAACCGACCGATATAGACAACACTGTATTTGTCTACATAAGTATTCCACCGGATCGCTCGATCTTAGAATGTCTCAGGTTAAATTAAACCGGTACAAAATATATTGTCTCTTGTTACGAAAATGGTTACGCTGATCAAATGAAAAAGGTTTCCTTTAGGTGAGAAACACGTTTATGTAGAAGCTACACCAATTCAATTTGCCACGGAAATCTCTTGTTAAAAAGTGCCCTGAGGTGTTACGATAATAAGTGCTAAATAATATGATATGCAAAGAAGAAATTTGAGCACATTTCGTTTTTAAAACGTTGCAATCGTGAATAGGCAGTGGTGTAGTAAATTTTTCTGCGAAAAACAACTGCCTGAGATCACCAATACGTCGCCGGACTTCGTGATTATTATACTGTACTCGTACTAGCTGACCTGACAAATGTTGTCCTGTCCTCAATAATTCATTCAAAAAAGACGTTTGTTTTTCCCGATTTTTCCAATTTTCCGGGATACTTTTAATTTTTTTCTTTCCGTAAGAACCTAATTCCAACTATAACAAATATTTTAAAACCAAAATTAGCCGAATCGGTCCAGCCCCTCTCAGGCTAGACCGATTCGGCTAATTTTGGTTTAAATATTTGTTATGTTCTCAAGTTATGGCGTGACCAAGTAGGGAAACAGGGATTCATTTTTATATATACAAGCTGTAACTTAAATAACGCACAACCTCTTAAGGGGTCATTGTACTCATCATTATGCACAACTTTTACTATGGGACCAAACATGAAACCGCGGAAAAAAAATCTGCTGTTCTCTACATTTATGTTCGCACAACCTTCGAACAGCTGATTTTGTTTTCGCGATTTCAGGTTTGGTCCCAAAGTAAAAGTTGCTCATAATGATGAGTACAATGACCCCTTAAGAAGTTGTGCGTTATTTAAGTTGCACCTTGTATAGATTTAATAATAAATTATTAATTATGGCAATACAAGGATTTTCCAACGGCAAAAATAACGAACTTACATACAAACTTTAAATCAATCTGCCTAGCCTTTTCCCAACTTTGTTGGGGTCGGCCTTCAGTCTAACCGGATGCTGCTGAATACCAGTAATTTAGATGGAGTGACTGTCTATCCACAACCCAGTAACTGGGTAATACGATACCCCTTGGTAAGAGACTGGTTGTCAGACTTTCGGGCTTCTGACGACCTGTAACCACTGTCAAAGATCCACGAATGACAGCCGGGACTAACGGCTTACGTCATCCATCCACGGACCAACCCCGGCAAGCGTAGCTTAACCTGATGGATCGACCCGTGCACATAAACTTTCATCCCCTATTTAATCCGATTATGGAGTGAGTTTTCAAAAATCCTTGCTTAGTGCTCACTTTCACTTCGTATTTAAGGAACTCTTGCGTAAAGTTATAGTAATACAATATCGTCGTATATACACACACACTCACACACTACTTCTCTTGCACACTTCCTAACACCTCACACGAGTCCTATAATATTGTTTAGTTTTTTCTGAGTTTCTGTTGCTATTTGTTCTTTGTATAGTTATTAAATTGCGAATCCGTAATTGACTGTAATACTAGTAAAATAAGTGTGTTAAAGTATTTTTTTGTAAGAGCTGTGGATTCTGTGATTAATAAATAAATAAAGTTTTATGCTTAGGTTGTGCGTTGTCTGTCAGTGAGTGAATGAATGAATGAATGTATTCAAGATTTTTACTAAGTTCCTTATTTATGAAGCTTCTGTTTACAGTCTCCCGGCCTGGTTTACAGGCTGATATCAAAGAATTTAAAACTATACCATTTCGAAGAACGTTAAAATCCATGAAACACAGCGTGGATTTTACGAAATCACACTGGATCGCAGGTTTGCTGGAGGCTTGTCTGCAGAATACAAATCCAAGGTATTACCTGACCAGTACACGAAGACCCCTCGTGTCTTTAAAAAATACCCTCTTACAATCCCAATAACATTAAGATGCGGGGCCGAGGGAGGTCTAGTAATGCTGGCCGCACACCAGGCGAGCAGGCGACCACCTGAGATTTCAATTTTGCGACGCTGAATAAATTTCTTCGTATTTCACCGACTTCTTTGTTGAACTTATCAGCATAAAGCAATACCGGAATGGGAATGTAATGTGATTCCATTCCTTAAATATTGTTGTATAAACGCACTACGACGTCCCTGTCTTACTTTCGACTTTGTTCCTAATCGTGTCTACTCTTACTGAGGCAGAAATATGTCGCAGGCCATTTATGTCTGATGGCGTGTGCTTATGGATCTAAAAGTATTGTATATTCAGGAATTTTCAAACGCATGTATCCAATCGAACCTCAAACATTTCTAATTTCGCTTTCCTAAAAATATTATTGATTAGATGAGATATCTTTTGGTGAATCTCAAATAATTCCTATTTTGGGGTCGTAAAAATACTTAATGGCCGAGTAACTGTGACCAACTTGGAGGTAGTGCTCGCCGGCAGTTCTAACCCCTAGCCCTAGCTTACTTACTGTGACCTGTCGGTTCGGGCGTGTTTGGACCCCTATTTCTTAGTTATACTCTTTGGTGGGTGATGGTTCTAACCTAATCTACCCCATTTGGTCGGGGTGCACGAGCCCTAGCTAGTCACTGCTACCAACTGTGATCAAAAGGCTAGAAATTTAAAAAGAGGTTCATTTATTTATAAAGCCTAAAAGTTTTTAGAGATTCGTTAATTGTATTTAAAAAAAACCGACCAAGTGCAAGTCGGACTCGTACATTAAGGGTTTCGTACCTCCGTACAATATTTAACACTACATTTTTTTTAATAAACACGTTTCTTTTATGGGGACCCCTTTTAATTTTTAACTTTATTTTATTTTTTGTAGCGGCAATTATAGCGGCAATAGAGATACACAATCTGTGAAAATTTCTACGTCTTCCTATTACGGTTCATGAGATAAAGCTCGCTGACAGACAGATGGACGGACAGAGGAGGCTTAGTAATAGGGTTCCGTTTAAGCGTACATCATTAGAAGGTCAATAGGTGTTTAGAGGATCAGTTAAATATTTACCTGTTCGAACTAACGTAATAGGATGCCATATTATGTGTGTGATAGTAGGTACAGAGATAATACCTACAGATAAATCATCTGAAAATCGGTAGCGAACAATTCTATCCAAACAAACAATTACTTCCAACCAGGATAATTGCTTTATTGTTCCAGTTAAACGATTGATAAAGCGCTATCATTTTACTTGCATTTAATTCCCATTCAAGGGAATAATTACGCCGTAATGGGCAGAAATAAAGCGAATGTCGAAAAAAGCTGTCACTTTTTTATATACGTTATACTGTTTGGGATATTGCCAAGTAGCTCTATCTGTTGGCCACACCGCACATCCACCGCAGAGCGTATATCACAAATATTTTAATAGTGACATGACAAACTAAATCTGACATTATTACATTTTTTGAGCAAGCTTCGAAACATTTCCATTACGTTTGTCGTGTTCCTTTCTCTGAATAATTCAACATTCTCGGCGTGAGTGAAAGGGATGCAAAGAAAAGCTCCATTAACGTGATTGCAACAAAATATTATTGTCTCTTTTTCTTCAACTTTTAAATCTTTCCCTAACTTCGGATATGGTTTTGCTATTATATTTATAATCATTGCAACAATACCCCTTGCCCTTGGTTGACTGGTAGAGAATGCCTAAGGCATTAAGTCCGCCTTCGAACCTACCTTTTTTTGTGTGAAAATTTTAAATTCTAACTTTTTAATATTATAAATGCGAAAGTAAGTTTGTTTGTTTGTTTGTTACCTTTTCACGCCTTAAGCACTGAACCAATCATCCTGAAATTTTGCATATAGATTGTTAGGTGTACAGACACGGACATAGGGTACCTTTCATTCCGAAAAAGTACCGTTCGCGAGGGAAACAACAATCATTTTCTTATGATAATAGATGGCGCCACGTGTCTTTCGAGTCATGATTGAATTACCTATATTATTATAGGAACTTTTTAATTTATACATTTTGTGAGTCTAGAGTGTCGATAGACCGGTTTTTCATCCTCCTAACTAATATTATAAATGCGAGTGTGTTTGTTTGTATGTTGATTACCCTTTCACGCCAAAACAGCTGATCGGATTTGGATGAAATTTGGCACTTTCATAGGCTACTATTCATCCTGGATCGCAGACGAAGTCACGGGCAACAGCTACTAAATAATAAATAGCAAAAAACCGGCCAAGTGCGAGTCGGACTCGCGCAAGAAGGGTTCCGTACCATTACCTATAAAAACGGCAAAAAAATCGCGTTTATTGTATGGGAGGCCCTTAAACATTTATTTTATTCTGTTTTTTAGTATTTGTTGTTATAGAGGCAACATCATCTGTGAAAATTTCAATTGTCTAAATATCACGGTTCATGAGATACCGCCTGGTGACAGACGGACAGCGGAGTCTTAGTGATAGGTTTTACCCTTTGGGTACGGAATCCTAAAAACGCTGCTTTACACTAAACAAGGAATCATCATTCTCCTGCCCATATCCCAATTTATTTGTGGTTGGCGCAACATGTCCCTTTTTTCCACACTTCTATATTCGTCGTCATCTGGGTAATCACCCCCTTTCTAGCCATTTCATCTTTCACACAGTCCATCCCATCTTCCCTTACTCTTATAGCCATCGAAATTCATATTAAACAAGTAATAATCTCCCAAACATTCGTACAAATTTAAATGAATTCATCATAATTCGAAAAGTATGGATAAGAAAATCGTCGTCAGCACTAGAGGGAAGAAAACCGGAGAAAATAATCCACAGCGTAGCTTGTGACTCGTGACGGAAAGTGAAATGACTTATTGAGATAAATCGTTTACCGAACACTCAAAATCGAATTTCTACCAACGTCCGGAGAATCCTGCTAACTACCTATATAAATCTGTATCTTTGCAGAACGTTTAAACCCTTTATTTTATGTAGTTATCGGCTGTACTTTTAATGTACTGATAAATCAAATAAATTGCCAATATAGAGCGAAACTGTATGGTAATTTTTTAGGTTATTTGAAGTTATTACTTCGAATATGGACATAAAATCAACTAAAAATTACGGTAAAGGTCGAGGTAATTGAAGACATTAAAACTTTACAAAATTTATTTATATTTATGTTAGGTAGGTAGGAACCCGATGTATATATTGTAACTTTAGGTATGTATTTATTTAAGTGTATGTTATTTTTTGCGTTATACGTGTTTAATATTTTAGTTTTCGCATATTCATATTTTTCTCTTCTTGTCCCCACATACTATTGTCTACATTTATTTTTCATTTCTCCTGTCGCAGGTCTGCTGGAAGAAATTTCTGAAGGAATAAGCAGCAGTTACCTTTGTATATACTCAATGATGTCGTATTTCTTTGTATTTTACTGTGGGTACATAAACAATATAAGAAAATTTTAAAAAAGAATGCGTGAACCACAGAACTTGTCGATGTGGTGTAGCCTGGGGGAGGCTTACCTCCAGCAGTCGATATGTGTCAGCTGAAATGATGAGGTAGATAGGTACAGTAAAAACAGATTCTAAATTAAAATGAAATTTACTAACGTTGAATTTTTTAATGCTCATAATAACTTAAGACGTTCTATTTTTACAGTCGAAAAACACAAAAATTTTCATTTATCATTCATTTTGTGTTTTCTTTGGAATTTTAATTAAAAACGGTCTAATTAATTACACCCAGACTCATTAAAATAGCGTTTTGCTAAGTGCTGTTTTATTTATTTTTTTGAAGCCCTGCGCCCATTTCATAAGTACTTAAAACTAACGGTTTGTAGATTTATAAAGTCTTAAAACCAACATAGTTTGAAGAATAAAGATTAATTAAACTAAACGAAGACTACGGTACTTAATCTGCAATAACTGATCGGATGAGTCATGATTGTGTCTCAGAGTAAACACCTTAAGCCATCCGTGATTACAGGGACGAAGAGATCCGTACGCCCCGTACGCCCCGGACGCCTGTACGTACGCCCCAACGCCTCGGGCGGAGCACGTTACGCCAGAATGCAGAAAATGTGTTCTGTTTTATTAGAGAGGCCAATAAATTCTGTACGTGAGCCGACGCGACGGATCACCTCTGCCGTCACGTGAAAAAATGTAGTCTGTGTTACCTACTCACTCACTATCGTAGGTAGATGGCTCCTATTTGTGTTGTGAGTTTTTAAATAAAATAAAAGTACTTAATGGTACATGACGCACCCCTATCTAATCCACCTGTATTTTAATGTAGTAACGAATGTAGTTGCAAATAAATGATTTGATTGATTGATTTAATGTTATTCATGTTTTAGTCTACTGTAAACCACTTTACACATTATTTGGGGCTTAAGACCAAATCCTAAATGTGATAATACTCTTATTCATTCGGTTCCTGATGTGGAAGCCGATCGCAAAAGTCGCTAATCATGATTATGTATGTCTCATGAGAGTTAATACATAATATGAATCACTCATAATGATACATCGAATCGCCGCCGCCGCTGGTTTCTGAAAGCCTATTATTATTGCTGGCTATTTTTTTGATCCACAATCTTTGGGGTTATAATATAACATACTAGCTTTAGGCCGCGGCGTCGCCCGCGTGGAGGTCGGAAATTATCCCACAGGAACTTACTACCGGGATAAAAAATATCCTATGTCCTAATCCAGTACCCTAATTGCGTAACACACTATCAATCGGAATCGGTTTCGTTTTGACAGTTCAACAACATTCATTACGTTATTTAAGTTGTTGAGCAGACAATTTTTTCGGACATATGAAGCAATGGATTTGTAATTTGCTTCAAAATTATTTAGATTCCGATCGATAGTGTGCTGCAACCAGGGTGCAACCAGGGTGCTGGTCTATCCATTCACCCAAATCCGTTTAGCCGTTTAAGGATGAAAGCGTAACAAACAAACAAACAAGCTCACTTTCGCATCCCTATCCTACTTAAAAAAATAAATGCGAAAGTTTGTGAGGATGGATGGATGTTTGTTACTCTTTCACGCAAAATCTACTGAACGGATTTTGATAAAATTTGGCATACAGATAGTTTATAACCTGGATTAACACACATACTTTTTATCTCCATATTCCTACGGGTTCGAGACTTACGCGCGTGTAACCGCGGGGCGCTGCTAGTAATAATATAAATTCGAAAATGAGTTTGTTTGTTACGCATTCACGCTAAAACGGCGAAACGGATTTGGATGAAATTTAGCACGTGGGTAAAACATTACCTGGATTAGGACATAGGATACTTTTTATCTCGGTAGTACGTTCCCGTGAGATAATTTCCAACCTCCACGCGGGTGAAGCCGCGGGCTAAAGCTAGTTTATAATATTAGTTTAGATATCGTAGATTAGTTTTCAGAATCGGGGAATCAGTCTTCTGTAAATTCCATTAAAAAACTATAAATCTGCTTCTTTGTGCTCTCGATATATGACAAGTGGTTGGTTTTTGTGGTGTCACCACCATTGGACCAATTTTAATGGCATCGACTAACATTTCTCGTCAAAAAATACATCTTTTCCGACAAATGAACAGCAATCTCAATCTCAATACGAAATAAGATGTTCTATACTGTATTATAATAACAAGATATTCTACGTCATGATAAGTATTACAGGCTGGCGGGTCGGGTATCTGTCGCAGACACGTTCACTCCATCCCGGGGACATATTTTGCAATTTCATTTCCCCTGAGAGGCAGACACGGTTTACGCGACACCTTATTCTTTAATATTTCTCCTTGTAATCTTTCGACCTGTCCGCTGAAGGCAATAAACGATGACTTTTTAAAATAAATTTTATAATATACGGCGGGGAAATTGGAAATAGTGGAAAATGTGCTTGAATGTATTCACATGAAGCGTTTACATTCTGTCTTCAAAGTTGGTAATGCATCGGCAAACCCCTTGAGGTTGCAGATATCTGTCTAGCTCATTTCTGTCAAGAATATGCTTGGCTTTTCTTTACCAGGGTAAAACCGCGAAAAATTGTACAATTGTTATTTTTTGCTTGTCCCCATTTTATTTATCTTCAAACATAACGTTATTTGATAAATGACATTTATTGTATATTGTACTGAATGATATGCTTGTGTTGTTTTTGATAAATCCACAAAATTTTAGCTATGTCTTACAAATTAGTTTTTTTTTTTTATTGTGTGTCATGAATGTAACAGTGTGTTACGTTACAGTTATGCCCTTTGCTAAGCTTTATATTATGATATCATGATTGTTACTTTACAATTTTTCGCGGTCGTACCCACCTATGTATTTCATAAAAAAAAGATTTCTCAGAACAATATTTAAATTTGGCGGCGTAAAACTGGTGGATGCCAAGCTTCATAGCTTGGCTCATCGCAAGGTTGTCTGCTTGTCGGTCTTCTACAGATTGTACTTCGGTGAGTGTGCCTAAGAACTTCACGACCTCATTCCACCGGCTCCCTTCTACCATCGGACATCTAGACGCACTGCCAGTTACCATCCTTACCTAGTTGCTATTCCACCAATTCGCACTAAGCGCTTCCAAATGTATTTTATAATGCGCACAGCAAAAGAGTGGAACTACCTGCGTCTGTGTTTCCGAGTGCATACAACCCTAATCTCTTCAAATTGAGAGTGAACAGGCTTCTTCTGGGTAAGCTCACTCCATCGATCGTCGACTTTGTCTCTGTCACCTCTGACCTATACTAAAGTCAAGAGCAAACCCATCTCAAATAAAAAATAATTATAATAATTCGTGTAAGGTGTTATTATAGTTTCACCAAGACCGTTGTACCGCGCCTTAGGAATACGCGGCGAGGCGGGGTGCAGCGCTGGCGAATGAGTGGTGGGACGCCGTGAGCGTTGACGAATGAGCGGCCTGCACTGCCCCCCGTCTCGCCGCGCACATACCTACGGCGCGGTACAGCGGTTATGGTCAAACTATAGGTGTCCGCGAAATAACTGACCGAAAGCGTCTGTAGAAGGGCACATGCCCTTGTATAATTTCCAACGCGATGATATTCGTAGACGTCCACGTTCATGTTCAGAAAATGTATAGAAATCATCTGTCTAGCCTTTTCCCTTTACACTTACCAAGGGGTACCGTATTATCCAGTAATTGGGTTGTGGAGGCAGTCGCTCCATGTAAAATACTGGTATACAGCTGGGAATTGAACCAAAAGGCCATCTTAACCAAAATCCTAATAATTCAGTTTTCACGAAACCCATGTTCATTAATCGAGACTTCTAAATCTTAAATAATCTTTCTGAACAACATTACGCTATATTATAATTCTGTCCTTTGACCATCCGAATAGAGGCTATCTTGTAATAGTTGAAAAGGTTTCATTTCCGATAAGCCGCTTTGACAAACTAAAATATAAAAGGTTTCTTGTATTATCTATGATGATAAAAGTCCCCATTGTGAAGCTTAAAAATCTTGTTACAGAAATGATTCAAAGGTTTTTTTTTTTGTGAGAATGTCTTAACTAGTCAAAAAAATAATAAATCTTACAACGAAAGTCACGATTTCTATCTTTCTATCTTGATTTGTAACAGTCACGTAAAACTGTTTTAGATAATTCAGTTCCGCCTCGCGTTCAACAAAAAACACATCATCATTTTCCTGTCCATATCCAAATTTATTTGGGCTCGCACAGCATTCATTCTTCTTCCATACTCAAGTAGTCATCTCAGTAGTCATCCTGTTTCTAGCCATATTATCTTTTACAAAGTCCATCCATCGTCTTCTCCTACTTTTAAAACCATAAATTGATACTCAAAACTCAGAGCTCGTGGCTAAGTAATAACAGCCGTACTGGTCGATTGATCAGGTTCAGTTGGTCCGTGGATGGGTGACCATCTTTACATACTGAGACCCCTCCGTGCCTCAGAAAGCACGTTAAGCCGTTGGTGCCGGTTGTCATTCATGAATCGTTACGGGCAGTAGCCCGAAAGTCAGTCAACGAGTCTTATTAAGGAGTACCCAGTGACTGGGTTGTGGAGGTCAGATAGGCAGTCGCACCATGTAACTGCATCCGGTCAGACTGGAAGCCGACCCCAACATGTTTAGAAAAAGGCTAGGCAGATGAAGAGATATTCATACTCAAAACTTTCCACATTCCTCAACAAAATACCTACACCTATGTTAAAACTTTTCTAAATCATATGGAAGCGAAATATGATTAATCCTTTGTTCGAAACAACACAAAGAAATCCCGACTTTAACGTTCTCCGATCTGGAGTTTTATTTTGCGAATACAATCTTTTCTAAACTTTGGTCGTCCGCTTTCATTAGTCAAGCCTTTTCCCAAACTATATAGTATGTGGAAGCTGGTTGTGTGTGTCACTAAAAATATCAATATTTTTTAAGGAGCAATTACCAATTCGCCATCCTTTAAAATATAGTAAAGTCAAACACTCTGGTTATGGGGTACATTACAAGGTTTTCACTCAGAGCAGTGATTTCAAAGGCACTTGACCCAATGTGAGCACCTAAGTTGTTCAAAAGTGTAAGTGCATAATTTTGTTTCAAAGCGAAATCAGTGCTCTGAGTGGTATAGCTCTAAATCAGGTACAACTACATACTTACTGATACTCTTACATCCATATGATACTTCATCATCATTCTTCTGCCCTTATCCCAATTTATTTTCGGTCGGCGCAACATGTCTTTTTCTTCCATACTTCTCTATTAGTCGTCATCTCGGTAGTCACTCCCTTTCTAGCCATATCATCTTTCACACAATCCATCCATCGTTTCTTTGGTCTTCCCCTACTCGTATAGTCATCCACACCCTGACGACATTTTCCTCATTCCTCCGCATCACATGCCCATACCATAACAACCGATTTCTACACACTACTTAACTACTCATTCTTATTTTATCCATTCGAGTAACACCACACCACACATCCGTCTTAGCATTCTCATCTCAGCTGCATGCAATTGCCTTTCATTCATTCTTTTTATGGCCCAACATTCTGATCCATACAGGACAGCAGGTCTAACCATTGTTTAATAAATCTTCCCGTTAAGTTTAAGAACAATGCGGGAGTCGCAGATTGTTCCCGTGACCTGCCACCATTTCATCCATCCAGTGTTACTTCTGTGCCTAACCGTCCGATCTTACATCCATACTTATAACATTAAAAAACGGAAAGTAACTGTGACTGTTCTTTATGTTAAAAACACGCAGACGAAGTCGCGGGCAACACCTAGATGACATTTACAGCTTTAAGTTCTGCTAAAAAGCAAAACCACCAACTGCGCTAGAATTTTTCAGAATTGAAAAACTGAAAACCATTCCATTTACGGCTCAGACGCATTCTTTGTCCGTTCCAAAACAAAGAGGAAAAGTAAATAAGAGTTCGCATTTAAAATTCTCTAAGGCAATTTACATCTATATGTCCCGGACATTAATTCTGTCTATAAGGGATTAAGTCAGATGCAGCGAGCTCTCCTGCTGGCCGCCGCGATTTTTACAAGAGCACCCATTACCACATTTAATTAAATCCTCACTGTTTTAATTTGACTTGGTAACGCGGCGAAATTACTACCGCGCGTTGCAATCCCGCAAAATGAGTAAAACATGAATTAATGGCTCGCAAATTGTTTCAAAAGTGTTTTGTGTTTTATTATACCTGCATTACTGTGAAGTGGATATTGTTAATCCACGTTTTTAATTCTGCTAAACTCTGCTTAAACGGTGCCGTTGTGTATACAATCAGTCAATTCGAGCGCATTCACTTCTAAATTCATTCGCATTCATTTTCTAAATATTGAACTTTCCCTCAATTGACTTCTATGTTGTGAGGTAGCCACAACATAGAAGTCAATTGAGGGAAAGTTAAAAAATCGGCAGCAAACTTTTGCTTGAACTTACCGTTTCAAGCTTCAATAACAAGTACGAACCCTGCACACTGTACACTGCACACAGCACAGTCGTTCTACTAGGTTGCTACGACGTAGCCACCGCTACGCGGCTACGCTGCTACGCTGATTGCAGCTACGCCATCGCAAATTGTGAACAACTCGGCTACGCGTAAATTCTTCACAAACCTTGCATAGTTGAAAATATGAACAACATTTTCGGACAGCACAGATTCAGATTTTGCTGACTGACGTGCTGTCAGAAAATATGAATTTTTCAAATCGGTGAACGCTAAAAATATGATGAAAAACTTCTAAAGCCATGCTGAAATGTTTGAAGTACTGAAAGGTATTTTATTTCATAAAATAGATAAAGCCACGCACCTCATATTGCAGTTTGTAGGTTCACGCTATATTTACTTTGTATGACGGCCCCACTTACTGCATGTGTGTGACAAGGCGCGCCGACGCGCACGAACGAACAGTTTTTTCACAAAAAGCCCTGAAACTAACTGACACAACTTTTTAGAACCAAATAAAACAGAACGAACTTTACGTTTGCTGGAAACAATTTAGTTAATTCGTTGTTGTTATTGGGTTCTTTTTCTGACCTAAAGGATCTACTTCTACTTCATAATTAAAAATTCTACAGATAGGTACCTTCTGGCCGCGTTTTTCTTTTCATGAAATATTAAATTAGGCTGGCCCGGAGTTTCCACGTTTTATTCCGCAAACGAACGCAAAATATTTTGAAAACTAATTTCGAGTGGTGGTCAAAAGGTACGGCTATTGAGAGTCATGAAAACACGCTAAATTCAGAAATGCAATGGAAACCCAACTTTTCGACGAGCTTTTTTTTCATCGGGGCATGAAAACGCCGTGTGTGGTGCACGCCACGTATCGTATCAGCACTAGTTCGGTTTTCAAAAGAATAATTTTTAGGGAGTGTATTTTTTGCTGTGGCCGGTGGCCGGCCGTACCGTTTTATTGCACACTATTCCGGCGAATAAATGCGGCGGGGGGAGGGAGGTAATGGACCGGCTGGGGGCACCCACCCTTTCCCCCACCCGCTCGCTGTATTGGCTGCGAATATTGAATATTTTTGCCGTGTTGTGAAGCTAGGTTATGCGCGGGTAACCACTAATCAGTGGCCCGTGATGTACGACTGTTTATTACCGCACACTTTACATAATATGGCTGTATTTGACCTATTTGTGAAGCTTCGAATGGTGATTATAACACGAAATGAAATTATGGAGAAAATTGTGGTTCTTCATAAAGCCCCCGTTAATTTTTATTTCAATGATAATTTGAATGTAAGCGAATAATGTAGCAAAAAGCATCGGATAATGTTATCAACGCAGACCTAAATGGTTAACCAATGAAAATCGCTATTTATAATAAATTTCTCTTTAGTCTGGATTTGCGCCCGGTTGATGGCAATAGGCTCGCCCCCTATTACATGGAACTTACCCGTCAATTGTCGGCAAATCCAAATCCCCATACATTTATGTAAGGTCATATCAATGTGTGCTCGAATGTCAACCGAACTCCATAGGTTCGCAACTACTGTAAGCCCGCGGGAGATGATGTTTTTTAATGTGTATGTATTTGATATACGTTTGAATACATATTATAAAAAGATTTAATTTTTTTTTCTTACACACACTTGGGGTGCGCCCGACGTTTAATTAATTAAATTAATTAATCCTGTAATTAATTAATTTAATTAATTAATTACAGGATTAATTGATAACATAACTTAAAATTCTCAATAAAAGGCCTTGTAAGTAAATAATATTTTATGAGCACAACTAAAACATATTCAAACATACACCAATACGTGTACATGACAGGGTACTTAGCGATTTTCTCTTGAACCATAACAACCCCATCGTAGGGTGGGGTAGGCAGAAGCACCATTACAGAGTCCTTACAGCTGTAACAATAACAGTTCCTTTCAGTTTTGGGAAATTACTTAGAAGTGTTATGGAGTAGGTCGGAACTGTACAAGCTTTGTTTATAGGTAGATGTTTTGTTTGTAACACTCTTCTGATAGGCTTGGGTCATTGAATGTTAAGCCTATCCTTACATCTTTCATCATCTGCCTAGCCTTTTCCCAACTATGTTGGGGTCGGCTTCCAGTCTAACCGGATGCAGCTGAATACCAGTATTTTACATGGAGCGACTGCCTATCTGACCTCCACAACCCAGTTACTGGGTAATACGATACCCCTTGGTAAGACTGGTTGTCAGACTTTCGGGCTTCTGACGACCCGTAACGACTGTCAAAGATCTACGAATGACAGCCGGGACCAACGGCTTAACGTACTTTCCGAGGCACGGAGGAGTCTTGGTATGTAAAGATGGTCACCCATCCACAGACCAACCCCGGCAAGCGTAGCTTAACCTGATGGATCGACCCGTGCGGCTGTTATTACTTAGCCACGAGCTCCTCCTATCCTTACATCTTTACTAGTAGTAAATATTTGATATAAAAGTGAAGAGTTTGTGTAGACTTTTGTTACTCGATCACGTATAAGCGACTGAAAGTATTAAGATGAATGTTGGTACACGACAGAAACACATTAGATATTTACTTTTAGTCGGGGAAAAACCGGCCAAGTGCATTTGGGACCACCCACAATGAAGTGTTCTGCATCTAGTTTTGCTACCTATGTGAAACAGATTTTAGATGTCCCATCCACAGGGTACATTTTACTTCTGTACAGAATAGCGTGATGGAATAAATATGTGCCTTAGCACATCTCCGCCGCGAATCTGCATTATGTTTCGCTGATGTTTCGCTAATATTCCGCTATTCGAGTAGCGGAACATCATGCGAGTTAGTCGAATTAAACTACTGCGGTTTCACTGTTATGGTTTCGCGGCGGAGGTGTGCTAAGGGCCTTAATATCCACAAACTTACCCATTTTCTACATTAGTGAAACTGAAAGATACATCTAAATCCACTGGCACTGTAGTTTCCCATTAGGTACATTGAGCAACTATTAATAAAAGGGTATTAATTAATTTAATTAGTTTAGAAACATTAGAAAGAGATTAGGGAGACTTTTGCCCAGCAGTGGGATAATAATGGCTAGAAAAAAAAATTATAATATGAATTATTGATTATCTGCGCACACGCATGAAAGCACTGCTATCATAACAACAAGAACTAAATGCACTACCATCAGTTTACTATTCAGTATATTCATAGATAAACAAATTTTCCATGTGTGCTTTTTTAGGCTTCCGTACCCAAGCCAACGGGAACCTATTACTAAGGCTCCGCTGTCCGCCCGTTCGTCCGTATCTTTTAAGTAGACACTTGTAATTTTCACAGTGTGTGCTAGGTCTACTATGGCCGCTATAACAACAAATAATAATAATTAAATAAAGAGAAAAATTAAAGGAGTGTACTCATACAAGAAACGTGTTTTTTTCGACGTTTTTTTAACAAAAGTATTTATAAAAGATTTGTGATAAATCTGTCGCCGTAAAGAAAAAGGACGTTTCGAAAGAAATATTGAAACGGAGAAAAAATATTTTGTCCTTTTTAAAATACAAAAGCAGATGTGACATAATTAATAATAAGAATCATTACGTTTTCTTTAAGTTTACGCCAATATAAAAATACTTTTTGCTGATTCCGAATAATTATGTAAATAACTCCCGAAAAAGATGTCAGATACGTCTTTTTTCCTTATGATGGTAGAAATATTGTATGGTACGGAACCCTTCGCTGCGAGTCCCGCTTTTTTTCTTATTGAGGGAAAACGGAAAAAATATCATGAAAAGAATAATTCTTTCGTAATTAATACATCCATTCATAGGTATTGTGGGGTTAAATAGGTACATATATGTATAGATAGGCATTATAAAAACCCTTATCTCGCACATATGGGCATATTAGCAGCCAGCACTACAGTTTTAGGTAAGTTACGTGAAACTACGATCGAATCAAATCCATTCAGTCGCCTACTTACCAGCCTTAATTTACCACCCGTTATAATTGAATGTTCCCCTTAATTAATTTATTCGGAAACCTAATTGCCCATTGCAATCGTTTGGTGTAACAGGACGTCCAATTAAACCGTAACGAGGTAATATCAATCATCAACTGTGATATTAAACAACGTGAAATAAAACTGTTTTTTTTTTTTTTTTCAAAATTGGTGTGTTCGCTTCACTAGGCTGGGTCTGTAAAATGCCAGACATCTTTAACTTAGTAGATTGTATAAATAAAGTTCCTTTCTTTCTACTGACATAAAATGTCGACACGGTCTATAAGACCCTAAGTAAATGAAGCCTAAAGTCTAAAGATAAAATACAGCCTTCACGACCTTGAGACTTAAACCGATCTACAAAATAAACAAGCAAATAAGTCAGTTTATAAAAGTTTTAGTTCGGCCGCACTTGGTAGTTTAGTGAGCCAATCAGCTTAAATCACAAACATACCGCAATGCCTCTTTTAAATTCGACTCCGACGTCAAAACTTCAATAGTTTAAAAGTGGGTTAAAAATCAGGCAGGCTTGCTTGCTGTCCAAGTAGTTTGAAATACTCTGGTACTTGCATATCTATCGCATCAAGTATTCCGTTGGAAAAACAGGAAAACTTGCGAGTTACCGACGTGTCGGACGTACGACTTGTCGCAACAATCGCAAGCGCCTGCGATTTTATGCACATTTGCTTAGTCACCATGTGACGGAAAACTTTTGCAATCCATTGGGAACAAAATTGTAAAGCGAACACGGTTTTACACTTGCACTTAGGTAGGTAGGCACCTACTCGCTCAGTTTTATTTTTTGAAGCGTAATATTTTTCGTATGAGAGTAAGTTTTGTGTAAAGAAATTTCTGTTGCGACTTGCGATAAGACGCAAGAAATATAGAAGTTTGCGCAGATAAGAAGTTGGACTTTATATTCGGAGATGAAATTCGGGTCACAAAAGTTTTCATCAGCTACTTGGCAGAAACCCGACGTTCTAGTGCTATCTATAGGCTTCCTAAAGTGCCCACCCACTCGCAGATACAACATGAATTATTCGAAGTTACTGGCTCGTCTGGCGACCTTCGATTTACAGCACTGGATTAGCACCTTGAATCGATTGATGCCTTTTGCTTATTCTAGAACTGACCAAGCTTTTGCTGAAATTTACGAGTTTTTCTGATAGGTAACTACTCGTAAGTACCTACCTACCTAATGTCTGTGGAAAAAACGTTTTCGTAAATTGTCTATCAAACTGATGATGGATTCCGTTCCTTTAACATTCATCTTTTTGGTATTACTCTATGGCACATTCTGTTTCAAGACATGCGTAATTATTAATTCCTAGCTGTTGCCCGTGGCTTCGCCCGCTCTATTTAAATTGGATGTTTAGTTTTGCGGAACCCTAATTATTTTTCCGAAATAAAAGTAGCCTAAGTTACTCCTTATAACATCAGCTATCTTCCAGTGAAAGTCCCGTCAAAAGCGGTCTAACCGATTCGAAGATTAGCCGGAACAAACAGACAGACAGACAGACCGACAGACAAAATTTCTAAAAATTGTTCTTTTGACATTACAAACAGACATTTCAATTTTATTTATTTCCTACATATTGGTCGTTCAAAAGTAAATGTAGGTAAGGACTTCGCAATACAAGTCCAATAGATTTTCAAATGTTATATGCGTGCAATCATCGTGCGAGTAGGTACCTACTGTATTCGTACAGGTAGCTGTGAGCCCCACTATGCCTCGCCGACATCTGGTGCCCACTCCGTTATTTCTCCTATTCAATGCCCCAGAATATGCACAGGTTTCCACTTCACAATTTTGCTTTCAATGCGCTGTATCGTCTCATTTTATGCAACGTTTTCACTGTGCTATGCTGCGAAGCATTTTTATGATAGAAATATTCCGATACACCTGTTACTGTTACTGCGTATGTTATGTTCGTACGATACTTCATATAGGACAGAATACGCGAGACATAGATTCTTTTGGAAAATACCTGTAAAAAGTACCTATTCTGTAGTCTAAGCGTGTTTGTTTGCATCGGGAAAAGAACAATGGTGGATCATCAATTCCCGTGAGTGCCGTTAAGGAAAACAAGGGATTGTGTTATGAGGATGGCCAGTGTTACCCACCTGTAAGTTATGTAACGACTAGGTTTTACCCACGGCTTCGCTCGCTTTTAGACCTTGGAGTAGGATATAAGTATCATACGTCCTAAATTTCTAATCAAGGTCAAGGTGTGCCAAATTTCATTTAAATCTGTTCAGCCATTGGCGTGAACACTGAACAGGTTACAGACAGACAAGCAGACATACAGACAGAGATATTTTCACATCTATATAAATAAAAATCAATTGCTGAATGTATGTACGCGCATCACTTCAGAACGGTTGCACCTATTTAGACAATTCTTTTTTTTTTTGTTGTGTTTGTAATTGTCAGGACAAAGTTTGTATGAAAGAAAATGTTTGAAAAGTTGCCGGGAAAATTGGAAAATTCGGGAAAACTTAAAGAGCAATTTCTATGGGAATTTTGTATGAATTATTGAAATTTTGACAGAACAACGTTTATAATATCAGTATTGGATTGGGATCATTAATCTACCAAACGGGCCGTCATGAATTGCAAACCCGAAGATCATATCAGTTCGAGTAGAGACAGGAGACGAATAACGACCGGGTAGGTACTCAAGATATAAATTTCCTTATGCAATTACAGCGAGTATTATAGTGAGAAGCGGAGATAAATCACGAGACTAATGTAAAACATATGTAAACAGGAACATATTTCACACAGCGGGCACAGCGCGCTTCACAGGAGTTTTAATAACAGGTGTGGCCACAAAGGCCGGTCGGCGTTCATTGTCTGTGCCTCATCCGAACGGACTCATTTTCTGCAGCCGCAAGCCGCGACACACCCCGAAAATATTCGCAACAAGTTCGTTGACGAGCACGTAACGAGCCGCCGACGCAAGCAGCCGTTTTAAAAGTTGATAACATACGAGTAGGTACGTCCCTTTTCGTGCTGTGCTAATGAAAATAAATTCTGACACAGGATGTAGTGGCCTGTAACTATAAATGTTTGTATTTTATGGTTTATTCATTGTAAGCCTTTTTAGGGTTCCGTACCCGAAGGATGCGAAACGGAACCCTATTACTAACTCTCGATTGTCCGTCCGTCCGTCCGTCCGTCAGCGGGCTGTAGCTCATGAACCATAATAGATATAAAGTTAAAATGTTCAAAGATTGTGCATTTCTATTGCCGCTATAACAACAAATAATACAAATAAAAAAATTAAAACCTCATACAATAAACTTTTGATTTAACAAAATAATGTTTTTTCTTTCCCTGGCACGTGGGGTGTCATTATCTAGATCACATCGAGTAGAGTACATTTTTTTTTTTTTTATCTACAAAAATGAAGAAATAGGAGGCCAAATGAAGCACCAATGCCAAAGCCAAAATAAATGTGACTTAGGTCGGTAGTTGGTAAAATAATGACCATTTTTAACATTTTGTTCTTGTTTTAAGGCGAAAGCGCCCGCGAAATTCAAATTTTCTTAAGTTTTGCAATTTGCAAGTAAGTATTAGGTTTTATGTTGATCAAAATGTTTTGCGACCGTACCAGGTACGTATTTATAGAATTATAATAATTAAAGTCATCAATACAGCTAAGACCGAATGACTATTTCATGAAATCTTGCATTTAGGATTATCTAACTGGAGAGATTATATGTAGTTCTATAAATACATATTTGTTACGGCCGCGAATCATACTTTAATCAACATTAGGACTTGCAAACTGCAAAAACCGTAAGAAAATTTGAATTTCGCAGGCTACCCCGCGCTTCTCCCTTAAGTGAAAAAGAACATAATTAAACATAATTATGTAGGTCAAATCAAATCAAATCAAATCAAATAATTTTATTTGTCACAATGCAGTACATAGTTTATATTAGGTCTATAATGATATTGTTAGCGCGCTGCATTCTACTCGCAAGCATACAAATATTTACACACAAGAACAATGAAATATAATATTATAGAATTATTTAAATGTCGGTAGGTATAATTAAAATGTCAAATCATAAAATAAATACAAATACAATTATGTCAAAATTTAAAATATCGTTGTCAACAGTAATCCTCCATAAATTCAGTGAACTATTTATTAATTAAAAATTGTTTCAGTCGTTTTTTAAAAATAACTAAATTTAGATTCTTTATTTCGCGGGGAATTTTATTGTGTAATACTGGAGCCATTTGATAAATACTTTTGCGGAAAAGAGCTGTTCGACTGCGGCCAACACTGAGAATGTTAGATTCCCTTTTTCTCAAACGTGAGTTTGCGGTGGGCCTAATTTCAAAAAGCTGTGGGTTTGTCTTAACAAATACTACCATTTCGTAAATGTACATTGATGGAAATGTTAAAAGCTTTAATGATTTAAAATATGGCTTACAACTGTCCCTTGAGCGCAAGTTGCATATTGCGCGTATACATTTTTTCTGTGCAATGAACACACCATTGATTTATAAAAAATATATAATAAAAAATATAAATTGATTTATATAAAAGTGAGGTAAACAAACATACTTTACGAGCAGGTTTGAAGAATTTATTCTCATAAGAACATAACAGTTCATTTATAATGACATACATAGTGCTTACAATTCTAGTAAATTAAAATAATATAACAATTGCCTCTGATGTGTTGGTGACGTTATAGGGTACGTACATGTTTCTTGAGTCTCGCCTTAAATATGTTCATACTATCACAATTCTTTAAATCTTCCGGTAAATTATTGAACAGCTGTGCTCCCTCAACCAATATTGTTTTTTTACCGTAATTAGTCCGTGCACGTGCGGTCATTACTAGAAACTTGTTTTTACTTCATGTGTTATAGGTACTTAACTTTTTTATGTAATTGTATGTTTGATTGTACGGAATTTGTGGTGATTTTTTTTTATGAGTAGGTATGCAGGTGTAGGTAATATGTGTAAAGTTGTTTGAGATTTAGTAGTTCAGTTTTTTCGTATAATTTTTTTACACCACTAAACCAGACGTTATGTGCGTTAGTGTTCTTACAAAAATTGAGGAGCTGGCGAACAAATCGGGACTTGTCCACACACTCCATTTTTTTGTGCGCTCTCTGTGCTCTCTTATATTTACTAAAGTAATATTTTCAATCAAAACTAGCTCTAAATGTCTCTAAAAAAATGCTAAAAACGGCGTTAGCTCCTCAATTATTATCGTAATAGAACCAGAGTAGGTTCTATACTACTGTACTGTACTATCTTCAAGACTACGTCTGGTGCTAAGTGGATAGTTAGATAGGTAAATATACGTATAGCGTAAAAAAGCCGGCCAAGTGTGTGTCGGACTACGCACAATGAAGGGTTCCGTAGTTGGGACGAACTTATTCCAAGAACAAACTTAACATTGTAGTTGAAAACCATGTTCTCCCATACATTCCAATAGCAAATGTAAGTTTGCACAATATTGAGAGACTTACCATGTTATTTTAAGACCATAGACTTCTTAAAGTTTTCCTGTAATCTATAACTATTTTCTGTATTTTTTTAATTTTAGGCTAGTTTCGGAGATAAGGGGTGAATGGTCAATTTTCGTCTATTTTTTTAAATAACTTTAAAACAATTCATTTGAAAATTATAAAAAAAATATATATTTGAGACCCTCACAGTACCTAAGCCCTCTCATTTCATATGTCACACTGTACATCCCCCTTTATCTCCGAAACTACTGAGCTTAAAATTTTGAAAGAAATACAGAAAATAATTCTATAGCTATAGATTACAGGAAAACCTATAAGAAGTCTATGGTATTAAAATAACATTACAGTAACAATTGTGCGTAGGTACATTACATTGTCCATAGTTAAACGAAAAGGATCCAACCCACATGGTGTAATGTGGGTTCGTTTAACTATGGACATTTGTAGTTGGAATGTATGGGAGAACATGTTTTTCGTTAAGTTTGTTCTTGGGATAAATTCATCCTAACTACGAAACCCTTCATCGTGCGTAATCCGACACGCACTTGACCGGTTTTTTTCCTATTGAGGTGACCCTAAAAAAACGATGATCTTTATTTAATAATTTAGGAGCAAGTTCAAATGAATGCTTTCTGGAGATGAACACGACCATAAGGACACTACCCTGCCAAGCGAACATTTTGTTCAGAGCAAATGTTTGCTGGTCTGCCGATGTTCACTCAAAAAAAAAACACATCTCTGCCGTCATAAGGCAAAAAGACATGTCCTACCTATCTGACATTTTTTTCCGAAATAGAGTTATGTTGGTAGGTACATATTCGGAATCAGCAAAAAAAGACGCATCTACCAGTATTTTAACGAAAACCTAATAATTCTTACTATCAAAAGACGCATCTGCCTTTGTATTTTGTATTTTAAACAGGACAAAATCTTGTTGTGTCTCCATTTCAATATTTCTGTAGATACGTCCGTTTTCCTTACGGCGGCAGTGTTTTCAGGTTATCACTATACCCAGCCGAGCGAACATTTGTTCAGAGCAAATGTTTGCTGTTCTTCCGATGTTCGCTCAAAACAGAAAACATTTATTTTCACTATACCCAGCCGAGCGAACATTTGTTCAGAGCAAATGTTTGCTGTTCTTCCGATGTTCGCTCAAAACAGAAAACATTTATTTTCACTATACCCAGCCGAGCGAACATTTGTTCAGAGCAAATGTTTGCTGTTCTTCCGATGTTCGCTCAAAACAGAAAACATTTATTTTCACTATACCCAGCCGAGCGAACATTTGTTCAGAGCAAATGTTTGCTGTTCTTCCGATGTTCGCTCAAAACAGAAAACATCCGTTTTCACTACGAGAAAACGAATCGCTGTGACGTCATTTTCACTGAAAGAATGAGCGAGCGATCATTCCTTCGCCGAGTTCAACCGATCATCACTGAGCAAACATGTCGCTCGCTCATTTCATTTAGGTACCACGCTTACAAACGCTTGGTAGCACAGAACTGTTCAGAACGCTACGTGAAAACACAGTTTAAGCCCAATTTTCCCTAATGGCAGGCGGTCTCGTTGTCATAATTATTAACCCAGCAAAGCGAATATTTTAATGACAATGAAGAAATCATACCAATTACACTAATAGGTACCAAACACACAAGTATGCTTAGGTACAAAGCCAGCTCAACAAAACATCGCTTACGAACGAACCGTGATGAGATCTAATAAAGAAACAAGCAAAGATAAGTATACAAATAAGCGAATAATGCGGCACGTTGTCGGTTTTTTCGCGATCCGAGGGAAGAAAACGTTTAATAATGAGACTGCCTATAAACGGAGCCGTTTCTTTTTATTTTGCCTCCTCGGCCTTTGTCTCGAGTTTTGCATTTAACATGACCCGTACCTCTACTATCTTTCGTATCTAAAATCCTACTTTTTATATCTTTGTTTCACCGCGCAGCAGGTTGGGCAGGAAATAGAATGGCCTCTTTATCTGACACAAAGTTGGCAACCCTAAGCGTTTACGGTTCAGATGCCAAGTGTCGTTTGACGATGGTTTTGGCTCTATTACATATTTTAAAGAAATGGAACTAAGTAGGTTGTCGGTTAAATATCATAAAAAAATCGTTAATGTTTCTTTTTTATGAAAAGGATGTAGGTAATGTAGCTATTATCTTCGTGAATGTTTTTGTGAGTTTATGGTAAAGCGCGTTCCCACAAATCAACGCTTCAATGCTATAAGAATTATAAAGTTGTCACTAACCCACGCGATATATTCTGTAGTTTTTTTTTTAGAAATGGTGTCTTGATATTTGAGCGCTGTTACAGTTACAACCAACCGCCATGGGTGACTGGAGAAAGTAGTTAAATGGAAAAAATAGGTACAGACAAGTCTGTCTACCCTCTTTTTAAGTATTTTGTTACTACTACTAGAACTCGATTGCAAGTCACTCCAAGAAATACAATGCTGACGAATTAAAATGGTAGTATCAAAAATATGGATTCGCGAGGTAGTTATTAATTTACATACTTAATTCTAACCATAAGAATCATCAATACATCTCTCTATGTTAAGATTTGCTATGGTTTGGTCTTATTTCGGAAATCAGACCAAACGACGGCAACATTTTATTCGCTGTATTTCGGTTTATCCGAAGATAAACTATGAAACCTTTGAATGTTGTCGTACTTACATAGTTTTTTGGAGTAGGTTATTATTCTGAATTCTCGATTTTAGTGTGGTTTTGCAATTCCTACTAAGCCAACTGGAAATGACTACAAACATAGTTTTTAAAACATTTATTTTATCAATAATTTTCAATATTATATTTTCATACACAATTATATCTTAACAATAAAAAAAAACTATTTACAATCGCATACCACTATGGAGTCGTCGTTTTGTACACTTACTTATCACTAATTGTCTGTCGCTCGCGCGAAATCTTATTAATACCGTCTCGCTCACACCACAGACTCATTCACGTGCGCCCGCACTATATCAAACAGCAAAAAGTCAATCAACCATGTCCGTGATGTTCGTGAACGACTTACGTTCCTGTCAGTCACTATGGATCTTCATAGGGTCCGTGAACTGGGCAGTCAGGATGTAGAACAGTGCCGGGGCTGGTACAAGAGACAGGTACCACAGTTCCTTGAAGCCTGTCAGGGAAATTATCCCGTAAGCATGTATCAGCCAATGACCCAGAAGTATCACTAAGTTTCTTGGGTTTGTTAGTGAAGACAGGAGCAATGCTGGCGCTGACTGCTCAATCTTTATTGAGAAGTGAGACGCTGATGTCATCATGGATATTATTATGATTATGTATGGGAATGAACAATCTGGAAAAGAAAAACATTTAAGTTAACATAAAACATGAAATGTATAGGAGCTGCAGCAGCTCAATATCAATCGACCTGCCTAGCTTTTTCCCAACTATGTTGAAGTCGGCTTCCAGTCTAACCGGATGCAGCTGAATACCAGTATTTCACATGGAGCGGCTGCCTATCTGACCTTCACAACCCAGTTACTGGGTAATACGATACCCTTTGGTAAGACTGGTTGTCATACTTTCGGGCTTCTGACGACCCGTAACGACTGTCAAAGATCCACGAATGACAGCCGGGACCAACGGCTTAACGTGCTTTTCGAGGCACGGAAGAGTAGGTATGTAAAGATGGTCACCTTTCCACGGACCAAACCCAGCAACCGTAGCTTAACCTGAAGGATCGATCCGTGCGGCTTTTATTACTTAGTGACGAACATACATTAAAACATTTTTCAGCAGTAATAACCAGGCAAAAAGTAATTATTTCACTGGTACCTAGTAATTAGACTTGATGTTTAAAAAATAGGGGCCTGTGGCTTAAGTAATAACAGCCGCATGGGTCGATCTATCAAGTTAAACTACGCTTGCCGGGGTTGGTCCATGGATGGGTGACCATCTTTACATCCTCAAGACCCCTCCGTGCCTGGGATAGCACGTTAAGCCGTTGGTCCAGGCTGTCATTCGTGGATCTTTGACAGTCGTTACGGGTCGTCAGAAGCCCGAAAGTCTGACAACCAGTCTTACCAAGGGGTATCCTATAGTAACTGGGTTGTGGAGGTCAGATAGGCAGTCGCTCCATATGAAATACTGGTATTCAGCTGTATCCGGTTAAGTTAGGTTAGAATCATGCTATGTTTCTCTAGACTTCTGTTTCCCGTCTCTTTTTTTCACTCGAACAACTTTTACTATGGGACCAAACCAGCAATCGTGAAAAAAATCTGCTGTTCCCTAGATTTCCACTAGCTTCTGCTCGCGTGAAATTTCTTGTTCCCGCGACCCACCGCGTCGCATCGCATCGCTTGCCCACGCTATTACTTCGTTTTCGCTTAGCGTTCTTTGACTTTTTTTCTTTTTGCTCGGCTCTTAAGGGTCATAGCGTGATGTTAAATAAATAATAATAATGCGTGTGATAGTGTTCCTCAAGAATTGAGTTATCAAATGCAAAAAGATTTTTCAAATCCGTCTGGTAGTTCCAGAGATTAGCGCGTTCAAACGCACAAACAAAAAAACAAACTCTTCAGCTTTATTTTTAGTAGGTACATAAAGATAACTCGTCAAAATGTAGGGAACAGCTGATGTTTTTTCGCGATTTCTGGTTTGGTCCCATAGTATTTAAAGTTGTTCATGATGATGAGTACAATGATTAAGAGGTTGTGCGTTAAGCTACGTAGACTTCGCGAGCACATTTTTTTTCATCACTAAATATTTTTATTTTTAAAAACATGGTAAATAGATATACATACTTAATACATACATAAACTCACGACTTTTTCCCATGGGGGTAGGCAGTAACCACAGAACGCCACCTGCTCCGATCCTTACATACTCCTTTTGCCTCCGTTCCGTTCATACATCTGGTCATACACGCCCGCCGGTTGCGAACTTGCGAGTATTACGCACCTGACCTTTCTCAAGAACATCACCAATATGGTACCTATATAGCGAGTTGCAGACCGCAAACTAAGCTAAGTTAGTTTAGCTTAGCTCACATAGCTGGCGTAGCTTTTCATGCAGTTGCGCAGTTGCTGGTGCTAGTATGAAAATATACGCCAGCTATGTGAGCCAAGCTAAACTAAGTTACCTTAGTTTTTGGTCTGCAACCCACTTATTTAGTCTTCCTAGGGCGTCCCTCCCCTCCCGGCATTTCCACTCACATCTACCTTGTAGGGTAAATACGCCAAATATCCCCCCCAATCTTCGGCCGTCTGCACATTTTCAGCTTGCGTTAATTCAAAAGTTAATTAAGTGGCAATTTCGCGACTCGAATTGCAACCTTAGTTACATATACAAACCGTTACTATCCGATTACGTCACATGCTATTCGCACACTGAGCGCGATTCAGTAGCGAAGGCGCCGTTGAAGCGTCAATTTCGTAGTTAAAGGAGCTTGCTGTGAATACCCACGATTCGGGTATTGATATTACAACGGTAAGACGTTCTTTTTATTATTTTTTTAAGCTTTGTAACCATGGCACTGAAAAGTTATTTTTAATTTATTTTGAGATCGTTTTTTCAACGTTTTGCGTGTTAATGAGAAAAATAGGGGGCCGCCATAAGAATACTAGTTTCGACTTAAAACCTAATTCTCGGCCGGGGCCGACTTAAAGTAAATGCAGTCTGTTTAATAAATTCCAATTCTCCCAATTCCATTGACATAATAGGAGAATTTGCAAAGCTCATAGGTAAATAAATATATTTTACGTTTAATCGCCAAATACCGGCCGGGGTGATATTATTCGACTAATATCACCCCGGCCGGTATTAATAGGCCGGCTAGAAATAAGGTATACGAAACAGGGGCCGACTTTATAAATATTAGAGATCGTAATTCGAACACCACTATACAGCCTGATTAATTTTATTAATTTGTTGCGTGGGTAGTCATTTTTAATTTATTTATCAAACTTATTTTCTCAAAACTGAATATGTATTATTATAATATCTTTTTGACATATCACACGACCCTGGGGTCCCCGACCTTTGGAAGGCGTACGAGGGGCCAAAGCCAACTCAGAAAGGCCCCTTAGGCAATTTTAAATTATGAGGAGGCAACAACCGACGATTATCCGTATATGTACTATGCAAGTGCACCCAAAAACAACCCCCGGTTGGTACAGGACTATTGCAGGACGTGGAAACAAAACATATTGGGCTATGGGTTTGGGTGGCTAAAGTGGATTGGGTAACTTTAGCTATGGAAGAACTATGTCCCCTGCCTGAGCAATGTTATATAATTATACACGGATAAAATGGCAGGGGGTGACTTGCACACCCAATAATGGGCTCCCGAAAACGGCCGCTAGCACATAGTGACGTAGCGACAAGGGGGCAACACTTCCTGAGGTGCTTGAGGAGTGGAGAGGTATTCCACGGCTATCAGGATAATCCCGGAAGTACGGTCAAGATCCCTACCCGCATCTTACTGGAATACTTCCTGCCTCCGAGCATCCTCTTGCGTTCATTTTTTTTTTTTGCACGTTTTATTTATAGTAAGATTGTTAAAGTGCAACTCGAAAATTTAATTTACAATTAAACAAATTTAAATGTAGACTTAGTGTGATATTATACTCCTGCCAAAACAAATCATATTAATAATATTTTTCATTGTGTTAATTTAAAACACCCAATACCCGGCCGACATTTGGGAAAACGGGACCGACCATGGACCGTGAACGGCCGACTTTAGGGTTTTTCGTTCTCGACGCATTTAAACCTTATTACTTTTTTTTTAGTACAAAAGTCAAACTTATGGCTTTATACATAAAATAGATTTAACAAACCTGTCTAAACCGCATCGCAAGCTATCCTCTTGTTGCAAAATGATAGAGCCAGAGAGCTCCAAAGTTAGAAAATCCGTAAGGCGGACGACGTTTAGCGTATTTACCCTACATACCTTTCGTTAGTCGCCTTTCATTCATCCTCTCAACATGAACAAACCATCTAAGCACTTTTCAATGTTTGTCTACATCTTCTTTTCAATGGTAAATATCCCGTTTTAAATAACTTTTGTAGTGAAAATAACCAAGTCAGTTGGAAATCTTATTTATTAATATACATACAACTTAAAAAAAAAACCCGACTGCAGCTGTAGGTTACTAAAAATCATAAAATAAGCTCAGGTAAGTAATACTAAATCTAAGGAAGTGTAAAGCTGGCGGGCGGGACGGAGTCGGACCTATTTTATGAATTCCAGGTGTTAAATTTTTATATGGAATTCTGATCTGAAATTTCCAAAGAGGAAGGAGCTCCAAAACTTTGCCTCTTGGAGAACGACCGTGATAGTTTGACAGCAGCATTAGCAGTCTAAAATAATAGTTCTATTGTGAGCTCATCGCTAACCGATTTAGTCTTTCTTCTTCCTTTATTCGAAAGAGCAACAGCTTCATAGTCCCTAGCTAGCGGTGCACAGTAGCGCCATCTAGTGACCAAATTGTAAAACTAACATTAATTATTATAATTGGTTTTAAAGCCTCGTTTTAGAGAATTCTGATAAAAAAATTCAGGATTCTCTAGTTTTATCATGAGAAGAAAGTGGTCCCAGGTGCTCCACCAATCCCTACCTAGTAGCCGATAGCGACCCGGTAACCGAGAGCCAATTTAATAACCAGGCCGATTCCACTGGTAGAAATCTAAAAGTGAGCAATTTACTGCATTTTGAGGAGCTATTCTGCTCATCACGCCGAAGATCCTCATCAGATCTTCACCAAATTTGTTTGAGACAAACTTTAAGTAAAAAGACCGACTTCCAAAAAAAAACACTACAAAGTAAAAAATAACTTTAATTTCGGAAGTAGCTTTCTTTGGATCTGCTTGCTTTTCCCGATGCAGGACGTTAATTGTTGAAGAGTTCTCCTAGTAAGAACCAGAAGAACTGGAGCTGATGGTGTAGGCACCATCAGCATAAGCATTGAGACGAGCATAAATTGCTTAGCAACCATATTAAGTAATCAAATCGCAACCCGTGAAATCAATTCTCAATTATAGCTAACTATAATTGAGTAGTTCTGATGGCCATCTGTGGACTTCATCATCAGTTCCACTTCGCCAAATGGTGCTTTCCGAGCGCAAATGCACGAGTTACTATAAAAAAATACCCGAATCGCGATAGGTGTGCCTATAAAATCCCTCGATTTTCAGGGGATCCCCTCATCAGATTCTGACTTGGTGGCCATTAAACTACCTCGAGAGTGTACCCTTTCAAACAAAAAAAAGAATTTATAGTCCGTGTATACACAGTCTGGCCATAAATACTGTCAATTAAAAATAAGAAAGATTTTGGAATCTGTCATTTTTATACGATTGTTCATTGAGTTTTCTAATTTTGGCGCCAATACATTGTACAATATTTTGCGATATTAAAATGGAGTGGGGTGATAAAGAGAACCGAATCGCTGTGATTGCATTACACAAAGTTAGTATAGAGCCAAATGCAATTTTTAAAACTCTCCATACGCTTGGTATTAGTCAAATGTTTGTGTACCGAGCTGTTAATAGGTACAATGAGACCTCCTCTGTTTGTGACAGAAAAAGATCTGGCCGTCCACGTAGTGTTCGTACGAAAAAGATAGTCAAAGCAGTAAGGGAAAGAATTCGAAGAAATCCTGTCCGAAAGCAAAAGATTTTATCTCGGGAGATGAAGATAGCACCCAGAACCATGTCGCGTATTTTAAAAGATGACTTAGGACTTGCAGCCTATTAGAGACGCACTGGTCATTTTTTAACTGATAATTTAAAAAGAATAGGGTGGTAAAATCAAAAAAACTACTGAAGCGGTACGCAAAGGGAGGTCACAGAAAAAAATTGTTTACGGATGAGAAAATCTTTACAATTGAGCGACATTTTAACAAACAAAATGACTGTATTTATGCTCAAAGCTCTAAGGAAGCTTCCCAATTAGTCGACAGAGTGCAACGTGGGCATTATTCGACTTCAGTGATGGTTTGGTGGGGTGTTAGCTATGAAGGAGTGACTGAGCCATATTTTTGTGAAAAAGGTATCAAAACACCGGCACAAGTGTATCAAGATACCATTCTTGAGAAGGGCTTTAACAACACCATGTTCAATAACCAAGTATGGTCCTTCCGACAAGACTCGGCGCCGGGTCATAAAGCTCGGTCCACGCAGTCTTGGTTGGAAGTGAACGTTTCGGACTTCATCAGAGCTGAAGACTGGCCGTCGTCTAGTCCCGATCTTAATCCGCTGGATTATGATTTATGGTCAGTTTTAGAGAGTACGGCTTGCTCTAAACGCCCTGATAATTTGGAGTCCCTAAAACAATCCATACGATTGGCAGTCAAGAATTTTCCCATGGAAAGAGTGCGTGCTTCTATTGATAACTGGCCTCAACGTTTAAAGGACTGTATTGCAGCCAATGGCGATCACTTCGAATAAGCTTTTTATATTTTAAATTGTTTTATATTTATGTATTAAACTAACACACTGTAAAAGTAATAAATATTATTTGCAATAAAAAAAATTTTTTTTTCTTCATGACAATGCTTATGGCAAGACGGAGTTATATTCGAACATACATTAAAAAATAATATATAAACATCAGAATTGAGAACCTCCTCCTTTTGAAAGTCGGTTAAAAAAGGAACCATCGAAATCAGATCCCATATGGCGGAGATATCCAGCAGCCCCCTTTTTGCCCCTTTTTGGAGTAAGTACGGAGGAAGTCAATTAATATACATGAATACTTACAAATCAAGCCAGCAGCAACAGTATGGATAAGCACGAGTATAGGATAGAAATACAGTGCGCAATATATTGCCTTCCTGCCTGGGTTGGCAGAGTCCCACGTCAGAAGCCACGGCCTCAGTGTTATAGTCATCAGCAGGCTGAATGCGTAAATTAAAAGAACTACGGTGTATCTGGAAACAAGAGAATATTACTATCTATTAATGTAGTTTAACACAAGATAAATAGTTCCTACATAATGTTAAAAGCATAAGCATTTAACCAATATGAAATTATTAGTGAACTTAGGGTAATTTAGTGAACCAAAAGACATTTAAGACATTTTAGTTCGCCAATAACTTCATTGCTATTCATAACCATTTGACAGCTTGTCAAATCGAAAATGACACATTTTCAATTATTTATTAATTTATTTGCATCGATCTCTAATAAACAACTAGATACACAATCAGCGGCAGAAAATGTCCTCACCGAAAGTCCACCAAATTTAACATTTGGTTTACTTTTACTCTAGTAGCATTTGAACGCTCCGACAGTAAGCATGACACAGTGCTCGTTTAAAAAGTGCGAAAATCACACTTCCAGGACGCAAAAAAAAAATGGAGTTTCATATTTTCGGTAACTATTAATGTTATCAATATATAATTGTTATCACTGTATTCTAAATACTGATATTTTCTTAGGAAATCGTCGTAAAAACATTTTTTTAATTATGTCGTAATAAACAAGAGGAGTTATATAGCATCTCAATTGTAAAGACTCTCAGTAAACTTAGTAAACATACTATCGCATGCCCGCTTAAATTGTTCGGGTTATGTGCGTTGATTCTGTTCCATTAGTGGAGACGCTATTGTTTCTTTTTTTATTATTATTAAAGTTACTTATGATTTTTTTGTTTTTTTTTGTTTAATGAGACTTGTTGACTGTTTCTATACATATTACAGTAACACAATCCCATGCAAAAGTTCTCGTCGCCAATTGTTTTTACGTAATTGTAGTTGAAATAAATATACGTTAATGTAATACAAACGTACCCGTCCAAGTGGGCATTCATTCGGTAAGGACTTTTTTTGCGCTGATTGTGTATCTAGTTCTTTATTAGTGATCGATCCAATCAGGTAAATTATAATATAACGATTACACATATACACCAAAGAAAATAATAAAATGTGTTTTATTACGTACACTTTTTTAAATAATAGGTTGGGGAAAAAGTTTCTTCGCATTTTTTAAGAAAATTCAAAACATTTTTTAATATAGTTTATTTACATTTAACTAAAGTATGTACTCGTAGGTACCATTTTATTCGATAACTTTTTGCCATCTTGTAGGTAGGTAGGGACATGATAGAAATTTTGGGACTTCTGGTCAAAATACCGCGACAAGTGGTTTTGGCAGGACTATACGGCGGATGCATTAACACCTCGCAGCCAAACTCTCTTAATTTTTGCTGAGTGGCTAAAGATGTGTGAGGTCTAGCGTTATCATGATGAAAAACCACACCCCTTCTGTTGATTGATTCCGGCCGCTTTCTCTCAACTTCTTGCTTTAATCTCATCAGTTGTTCGCAGTAGAGTTCAGAATCGATGGTCCTGGCTGGTGGTAACAGCTCATAATGAATAATGCCCTTCCAATCCCACCACACACACAGCATCACCTTGTTGCGAGTTAACCCGAGTTTCGCCACAGTCTATGAAGCCTGACCGGCCTTTGACCACGACCTTTTTCGCACGTTCTTGTCATACGTGATCCACTTTTCATCATCAGTTATCAGCTTCTTCAAAAATGGTTCGGTTTCATTACGTCGTAATAAAGAATCACAAATGAGTACACGGTTCATTAGGTTTCTTTCAGTGAGCTCGTGAGATACCCAAATGTCGAGCTTTTTGGTGTACCCAGTTTTTTTCAAATGCGCCAAAACTGTTTTGTGGTCAATTTCCAGTTCTTCAGCTACGTCGTCGTAACTACTGATATGCCGATCTTGCTCCACTTTTCAAAAATAGCATCCTTTTTATCCGTAATAGGGCGACCAGAGCGACGTGCATCTTTGACATCAAAATTTCCGGATTGAAAACGCTTAAACCAAATTTGTGCTACTCTTACAGACACTACACTAGGTCCATAAACATCGCAAATTTTTTTCGCGGCTTGCGTTGCATTTTTACCTTTTTTGTAGTCAAATTTTAAAATGTATCGAATTTCTTCATCTTGACGGTACGAAAAACAAATGAAAATCACACATTTTCCTAATTTGAATTTGGAATTATGTTCTTTAAAATTTAAACTTTCAATGATACCAAAACCAGCCAGATACAAATAGTATAGCCAAAGAGATTTTATTACAAGTTCATACATACTATAATGCGAAAAGACTTTTTCCCCAACCTAATACATTAAGCTTAACAAGCTTTAAAAAAATACCTTTATAATAATATATAAACAAAAAAAAATATTGGACAAGTCGACTCTACTCATGCCTTTGTCCTAGCGGTGAGCCTCGGTCGTAAAATCTATTGTTTTTTTTTTCGCACTGTAAATCTGATTTTAAAACATTGTAAGTAAGGTTGAATTTGTTTTGATGTATGTTGACTAGCAAGCACCGGTCGTAACGGCTTTGTGAATACAACTTTAACACATTCCTTGCTCACCACTCGGATCCGAGTGAGGCGGGGCTGTAGTAGCGTCGCCTCACACTCGGATCCGAGCGAGCGTCCTGTTCATTTTTTAGTAGTCAGTAAACCGCCGATATTTGAGGCGAGTCAACATTGCTTTGCGCGGCCACTCTATCAATATAGTCAACTATAACTTACGAAAACGAGTATTGGTTTCATTCTTACAGTGTGGCAGTAATTTGTACACACGATCGTACGGAAGGTATTTTCGCGCCAAAATGGACAGTAAGGCTGAGTCGTCCAAATGTAAAATTAAACCGATTATTTTAACATCTCGTGTTAAAAAAAAACCTCGACAAAGTGATGATTATGATTCGGAAGGTTCTGGAGAATATAGTGATGAAGAAGTGTATTCGACAGGAGTTCATGAAAAGGAGTTTTCTTCAAGTTCAGAAGGATCTGGTAGCGACAGTGATTTAAGAATTTTTAATTCAAGATTGAAAACGAAGACGACCAGCCAAAGTTACCAGATTCAGATATTAGTTCCTCAGCATTAAAGCCAGCGCTTCTTAAGTTTTTTGAAATTGCATTTTTTATATTTTATTTTTTTGATGTCAAGAGATCACTCATTTTTGCTAGTGACAATTTTTTTAGATTCGGATTTTGTTTCAGTTCTTTGTACTTTTCTTTGAGTATCTCACTGTCATTCAGAGTGACAAATTTTTTAATTAAACTTATAATTATGATGTTTTTGATACTCTTGACTGTATTGCTTTGATTTGATTTTTGATACTTTTGATTGTATCACTACTTTGCTCAGATTTGTTAATGTCTTCCTAAATAAAAACTTCTCCAAATGCATATATCTATTATTTTAAAGATAACAAGACAAGTCTCACATGATGATGGTACGTCTGAACTGTATGTTATGTATGTATGTATATGTGTGTATGCCCTGTGTGTGTGTCCTATGTATGTGTGTGTGTATGTGTGTGTGTGTATGTATGTGTGTGTGTGTGTGTTTGTCGGTCATATGTTACGAGATTTTGCTCAAGAACCGAAGTAAAATAAGGTAAAACTGGTTATGATTAGTTTCCTTAGATGATTTTGATCAAGATTCTGGAATTTGATCAAAAACACGGGTTTGTCAAAATCTTGTGACATATTAGTACGCAAATGCAATTGTGGAACAAATATTGTGAACTAAATCATTGCCATCCTTGGCGCTCGGATCCGAGTGTTCGGCATCCAGCGTGCTGTGTGCCGACCACTCGAATCCGAAAAATATGTTTTTTATTGAAATAATAATAATAACAATATACATTTATCCATATTTTCAAACATTCATATGTACTTAATCAAAATTCGCCTTAAGAAGTTTTGGCCCCCAGCTATTATTTTTTATTTATTTTGTAGGCAGTGAATGTGTTAAACATTGCACTTATGGTTGAATTTACATTAACGTATATTTATTTCAACTAGAAGTAGGTAAAGACAATTGGCGACCGTTTTAAGAGAATTTTTGTATGGCATTGTGCATCTAGTTGTTTATTAGTGATCGATGTTTATTTGCCTTGGCCGCAAGAGCCAATAGATGTCAGAAGAATGGTGGTCATCTATTTGACTTAAACTGACAAAAGTTTTCGGGTTTTGGCTTTGTGAACAGCCTTTAGAGCACTCTCTTGATAACATTGTTTGATGTTTGTTTTGGCACGGAAGTGTATCAGGTTTTTTTATTATATGACTAAAAGCAGACAGTAATTGGGGCCTAGTGGTGGATTATGGCCCACTCCATCTCAGAAAAGTGGCCCGAGTTCCAGCAGTGGAAACATTTAAAACACATTTAATTTTGAAATACAACTAAGAACTAATTCTACTTACAATGGGTACACAGCCTCCTGGGTACAATGCAGAGTCTCTTGATAATCAGGCTGAGGGTTATGCAGCAGTGTGTACCAGTCAGACAGCGCCTTCGGAGAGCAGACATGTAACGCAATGGTGCCCGTCGGAGGCAACACCAGCAGTGCGGCCAGAGTACCCGATGCTACCTCCACAAATGCACATATGTGTTGGACTAGGATATTTTTTGTGCTGGAAACATTAATTATGACTCTACATAAGTAGAGTCGTAGAAATAAATTCTGACGTAGAAAGATACTTATATTTATTTTGTTTTGAGTGACTTAGAACAATGGGAATTTTAATCAGATAGAATATTGACTGTTGTACTATCATTTTTTCAATAAGGGCTGATTTTTCAATAGTCAGAATACTTTTTTATCTGAAGAATAAATATGACAGTTTGACATATTTTCTATATAAAATCTGTCAAACTGAAATATTTATTCTTCAGATAAAAGTTATCTAAAAAATTAGCCCAAGTAGTACATAATTAGGGCTCGTTTTTTGATTCCGTAGTTAACTCAACCAATGGTTGAACATAGAAACTTATTGTTGAATTTTGGCTAAATGTGAAAGGCTAAACATGAATAGAGACATTTTGGCAAACACATTTAACCAAAATTCAACCATTAGTTACTATGTTTAACCAATGGTTGAGTTAACTACGGATAAAAAAATCGGCCCTAAGTGTTAGCCTTTACAATCTAATTTAAAATATAATATTGATGTGTCAAAGTTTTGTATAAACCTACTTACACAAATAAACATTAGGTACTCATCATTACAATCAATAATGTCCAATGTTCAACATAAAACAGCACTGTTTAAGATGATTGCGTAGTGGCAGCTGCAAAATTCAAATTTTCTTATGTTTTTTGCAATTTGCTGGTGCAGATTGAATGTTGATCAAAATATGATTCGCGACTATAACAAATTTGTATTTACATAATTATAACAATAAGAGTCATCAATATATCTCTCTAACTGGGTATTATTATATTAGGTTGGGGAAAAAGTCTTTTCGCATTATAATATGTATGAACTTGTAATAAAATCTCTTTGGCTATACTATTTGTATCTGGCTGGTTTTCATATCATTGAAAGTTTAAATTTTAAAGAACATAATTCCAAATTCAAATTAGGAAAATTTGTGATTTTCATTTGTTTTTTTACCGTCAAGATGAGTGAATCTAATGAAGAAATTCGATACATTTTTAAATTTTACTACAAAAAAGGTAAAAATGCAACGCAAGCCGCGAAAAAAATTTGCGATGTTTATGGACCTAGTGTAGTGTCTGTGAGAGTAGCACAAATTTGGTTTAAGCATTTTCAATCTGGAAATTTTGATGTCAAAGATGCACGTCGCTCTGGTCGCTCTATTACGGATAAAATGGATGATTGAAAAAGTGGAGCAAGATCGGCATATCAGTAGTTACGACGTAGCTGAAGAACTGGAAATTGACCACAAAACAGTTTTGGCGCATTTGAAAAAAACTGGGTACACAAAAAAGCTCGACATTTGGGTACCTCACGAGCTCACTTCAGTGAGCTCGTGAGGTACCGAGCACACTGAGGTACAGAGGTAGGTAGGTCTTTCAAGAAACCTAATGAACCGTGTACTCATTTGTGATTCTTTATTACGACGTAATGAAACCGAACCATTTTTGAAGAAGCTGATAACTGGTGATGAAAAGTGGATCACGTATGACAAGAACGTGCGAAAAAGGTCGTGGTCAGGCTTCACAGACTGTGGCGAAACCCGGGTTAACTCGCAACAAGGTGATGCTGTGTGTGTGGTGGGATTGGAAAGGCATTATTCATTATGAGCTGTTACCACCAGGCAGGACCATGGATTCTGAACTCTACTGTGAACAACTGATGAGATTAAAGCAAGAAGTTGAGAGAAAGCGGCCGGAATTAATCAACAGAAGGGGTGTGGTTTTTCATCATGATGACGCTAGACCTCACACATCTTTAGCCACTCAGCAAAAATTAAGAGAGTTTGGCTGGGAGGTGTTAATGCATCCGCCGTATAGTCCTGACCTTGCACCTTCAGATTTCCACCTGTTTCGGTCTCTTCAGAATTCTTTAGGCAGTGTCAGGTTAACATCACGAGAGGACTGCCAAAACCACTTGTCGCAGTATTTTGACCAGAAGTCCCAAAATTTCTATAGCAATGGGATCATGTCCCTACCTACAAGATGGCAAAAAGTTATCGAACAAAATGGTACCTACATACTTTAGTTAAATGTAAATAAACTATATTAAAAAATGTTTTGAATTTTCTTAAAAAATGCGAAGAAACTTTTTCCCCAACCTATTATTAATAGATTAAAATTTGAATTTTGCGGCTACCACTACTCAATCACTGTAATGATTGTCTATTTCTACTTCTATATGGTTAATTATTGAGGCTTATATAATACAGCTTTACAACTTTCAACGCTAAAATAGTGAATAAATAAATAATAAGACGAATTCACTTACCCTTTGCCAATAGCAACCATGTCAATGAAAAACCAGTGTAACACCATAGGCAGTAGCACCATGAACCCAAGGTATAGGCCGTCATATAAGGTGGGTTCGTCAGTGCACGGGACGCAGTAGCTGGTGGTATTGGTACGGAACCCTCGAGGACAGGCGCCGCATTCGCTCCACGATCCATCATCGAACTCAGTGCGCCCGCAGTACAGACCAGGACAAGTTCTAACAGCCGTCATTGTATCGGAGCAACGGAATTATTTCACATTATAAAATTTATTAAAAAATTATTCGTGGAAAACCAAAAATTCTGGAAATTCCTGCCTGGAAATGAAACACTGAAAGCAAAACAAGTCTTGACGTTTGACGTTTGTTAGCAATGTCATTAATATCAAATTGACAAGATTAAAAAGTGTATATTTTGACGTTTAGTTTTTAGTTCAGAAACTTGCATGGAAATTGATCTTCATGTCTGAACCTCATTCAAATACACACATCAAAAGTGTCTAGGGATCAACGTATTTTTTTATATATTTTATTTAGATTAATTAAATCAAATATTGTCGTATGTGTGTATGGATGAAGTACTCTGCTTTTGCGTTAATAAAGACTTCGCGATTTTTGCTTCTGAATTTTTCACCTTAGTTAATCCTGACATCAAAAAGATAAAAATAAAAGTTTTAAAAGGTTTTTGTTGCGTAAAATAAACAATTAGTAGTTTGTATTTCCTCCAGTAACGCGTTTAACACAATCGCAGCGATTCGGCATACTCAATATGAGTTCATCCAAATCACCTCTCGGAATGGCCGCCAATGTCCGTTGTAACAGGCGAAAAAGATTTTCTGGGGTGTATACGGCGTCCATATTAATTGGCAGAGCTTTTCTTTGCATAAGCAGAAATGAAGCACCAAATTGGGTCCGCAAAGGAATGATAACATTTGATACAATAGTTTCAGCGTAAATCTGTGCATTGAGATTACCACTGATCCAAATCAATTCGGTTCTTCCGCCGATCCAAATACCCGCCCATATCATGATTGTTCCACCACTGTGCACATGAACTTCCTGGCATGATTTTAAACATTCTTGGCAGCCAGGGGTACTCTAATAACGTGTAAGTATGTCTCTAGTATCTGGCATAATACCAAAGCGAGATTTGTCAGAAAAACACACAAAACGCCACTCTTCTTCTGCCTAATTTCTGTTTTTTTTATTTGAGATAGGTTTGCTCTTGACTCTAGACTAGGTCGGAGGCGACAAAGTCGACGATGGAGTGAGATTACCCAGAAGAAGCCTGTTCACTCTCACTTTGAAGAGATTAGGGTTGTATGCGTTCGGAAACACAGATTGCAGGTAGAGTTCCACTCTTTTGTTCACGAAACCATTGTAATCGGGCTCCACTTCTCTGTGTTCACGAAACCATTGTAAACGGGCTCTGTGATTACGAGGCTCAATAGGTGGTACACGTAACGGCCTTCGGCAACGGAGATTGTCTACATACAAGCGATTTCTGGGTCTACGATCCATATTTTAGGTATGATGTGAATGAATGATTGGTCCGACATGTTTTAACCAATAAATATAAATATTAGTCGTACTCTGCTCCGCATAGGAGCTTGAGTGTTTAGGCCAGCCCTAAGGGATAGACACTACTTGCATAGATACTTTTTATGTGCACCTTATTTCTAAGTGCGGATTTTATCAACGAAATTGAACGCGATCAGCACTTCTAAACCGCATTCAAGAGCTGTCAGTATCATCATTGTTGGGGAATATAATTTGACATTGACAAATCTTGAACGCAGTTTAGATGTGCTGATCGCGTTCAATTTCATTGGAGAAATCTGCCCAAAGTTCTACAGCAGCTTTTGTAAAGAGATTTCTAGAAAAACAACATAATACATAAATAAGTTTTAATTGTAATGACTACAAAATGATAGCGTAAGTACCTAACTTAAATTCTAAAAGCAAAATAATTTAAGTAAGTACAAAATACAAATAATAATTATTAAAGCGCCTTAAACTTTCCTGCCGCGTCTAAACCACGACTGCGCCAGAATCCTGTGCGCAAACGTCTTACAATAGCTCGTATCAAGACATACGTTATATAAAGCGCTACAGAAAGTGCTATGAGCAGAAAACAGACTATATCCAGCAGATAGTACTTAAAGGACGACATGCCAACTGCAGGGGACCGTAAGTGACGGGCCTCGCCGTGGCGCAGGAGATACTCGGTCCACCAGACCGCATCATCGGGTCCGGAAATGAGAGGATTTACAACCGCACCCTTCAAAATCGACATAGATTTTTTGTATCTGGAAAAGTAATGCCAATTACCTACTTATTACGTCTATTTCCCAGAAATTCGATTTTTTTTAACTTATGCGAAAGGCAGCAAAAAGTTAATCAAAAAATATTATAATGCACTCACTTTTCATTAGCAGCCACAACATTAATGGTAGCCTTTGCAGTTTCCTTATCCAAATTGTATGGATCCAGAATTTCGCCAGCTCCATACCTTGTGATCTCATTAATAAAAACTTGGCGAGATTTGACGAGCGGTAATCCGATTATTGGTACAGTATAGAACACTGCTTCTTCTAAGGACCGGGCACCGCCATGAGTTATGAAAGCTTTGAGGTTGGGATGAGCTGAAAAGAAGAAATATACCATTAATTTCAGAGGATAAGGCCTCGCTTGTATTAAGCTACTGATCTGTGGTTCTCGACACCCAATGCTTGTGTTGTACACTCTGGAACGTTGTTTTGAGAACTAAAACCTATAACTTACCTAAAACCTGTTGCTGTGGGAACCAAGACTGAGTAATGACATTTTCAGGCTTATTTATCATCGTCGTATTACCGATCTTCCAGAGAACTGTGAACGGAAGCTCTCCGAAAGCGTCTGCTAAGGTTTGTAGCATAGACGTAGAGAGCTGCTCAGCCTCTTGGATTGCTCCTAAACTGAAGTACACGACGCCTTTTGTAGAGGAGTCTAAGAGAGTTAACATTTCCTGCAAAATAAATCAGTAAGATAATATTAGGTGCAGAAATCAAGAATCTCAATTATTAAAAGTGTCCTACCTACTGCTAGATATCTTACCTGCGGCAAACTTAGACCTGGCTTAATGTGCATTCCATCGACGTAAACAACAGCTGGGACGCTCGGCCTACTGCCTATCAAAGCAGGATTACTGGCCACGAACAGCAAATCAATATCATATTCCACTTCTAAAAGACTTCGCTTCAATCCCAGTAATTTCTGGGCAGCCAATTCACTGAGTGGAAGATAATTATTGTAGTATTCGTTTCTTGTTTGGATGTGACGATAGATCTCTGCGATTTTTTCCCAGCGACCCAAATTTCTATAGTTCAGAGAGTTAACATCAGGGAACAAAATAGGATGGATAGGATTTCCTTTTGATTCGTATTGATGGATCCTACCACTGGTTGTAGTAATGGCGATATGTGGAGCTTTATACTTTTCTGCAACCGCGTAAAGCAGCGGTACGTCAGCTTCTGTGACCACCAGGTCAAAGTTTATCGTTGGGTTGATGAGCAGAGCCACCATCTGTTTCGACTTTAACTGCGCTATTGCTAGTTTGACCATGAATTCATTCATAGCCCTCTGTCTGGGATGGTAATCGTCAGTATTCGTCATCAATTTTTTAAACTCATCCCAATACGGTGCCGAATCTTGGCTGACATCGATCTCAACAATTTTCTCTATGTCGGGATATTGAAAGTGTCCGGGGTACGGTGTCATGAGAATGACAGTATGTCCTCTTTGAGTAAGTCTTGATAGATATCCTCTGAAAACCAAGTGGTCGGTGTATGAAAGTGACGAGAAGAGGGCAAGGATCGATGCACTTTCCACTACATGGCAAAGATATGCCAATATAAACACTGCACAAAATATTTTCAGCCCCATATCTATATGTTTGGATCACAGAGATACGCACAATGAATGTGACCGTTCACCGATAGATAATGTAGATTAATAAAATACATCAAAGAAAATACAATGGACATAATGAAGTGAGCGAACGGCTGTGCAAACACTAACGTCGATGTAATATAAAAGTCGCAAGTACAAACGACATTGTTATAGCAACCTGAAAGATAAACATGATGAGACATGGATACATAACTTAACCCTGGTGAATATTTTGAACAACTTATTACCCTGAACATAGGTAGATTGGTATATGGTTAAAACTTAGGAGTCCCTACTTACCTCTTACCCATTGTAATATTCATTTAGGTACCTACAATTGGACTGGATGTATGGTTATTGAACAGGAAACCATACCGTAGGTCCCTGTTCTAGGTGTACCTAAAACCCAACCGTGCTCCTTCTGTTGCCTGTGCCAGGGCCACGGTAACTCTTTCAATCAACCCGCGACCCTGGCAGGCATCGGCCATAGCGGGCCCCCATCAGTTAATGCTGACATCTATTTGAGGCGCACGTAGAACACAACGCGCCGTCGATCCGGGCCTGGTGCTTACCGGACGGCGAACTACCCATTGCTCGCCGTCCGCAACCCCGCGCCTACACCTAAGTAGGTATTTATGTGGATCTGCCATCTGCGGAGTATCCCATGTCAAGGTACTGTTTCAATTCCTAATTTTGGGCTTTTTGGTCACATAATTATCTATCCCTAAAGTTTTTTTGTTGGTTGGCTGTCTCGGAAGACTAGTGAGACAAGAGAACCTACACAAAATTTACTTTAAAAAAAGTAAAAACCGACTTCAAAAACCTAAAACGAATAAAATAACTTTCATAATAAAACTTATCGGCTTCTAAAGTCGGTGCCAAGCTAAGGTGAATAGAATAATTGAAGACACCGACTTCAGCTTACAATAGCTCCTAAAGCTGAAGTTGTTAAGTTTTATTATGAAAGTTATTTTATTTGTTTTAGGTTTTTGAAGTCGGTTTTTACTTTTTTTAAAGTAAATTTATTTTTCCATTTTTAGTTGAATGCCTATACAATTAGTTACATAAGCTCTAGGTTTAGAGCAACGAAACGAAGAATCATAAAATCCGCTTAGAAATGCCGGAGATGCAGTACATTTATGCATGTAACTTCGTACATAAGAATAATTACCTAATGTATTATATAAAAACCTTTCTGAAAGTATGTAGATCACGTTAGCGAAAGAATCATCAAAATTGGTTCAATAGTTTTTGAGAAAATCGTTGACATACAAACAGGCAAACAAACATACATACACACGGGTCGAATAGAGAACCTCCTTTTTTGAAGTCGGTTAAAAATTAACTTTAGTGGCAACAGAGAAATTCAATTTCTTCGCTAGAGTCATGATGAAGGTTTTACGTTTTTATTTTAGTTTATACCTACAAGTATGCTATCTATGCTGTTAATCCTGTAACCATAGCAACAAAAATCGACACAACAAAATGTTGTCCAATGTTGCCTATTGGTCTTTTGTTATGAGACATGTTTTCTTTTTAGAACCAATTTAATATCAAGGGATAATAATAATAATACTTTAAAATTCAGAATGGACAACGACGTAGCGAATTATTCAGTGATAGGCCGCATTGGTGAAGGTGCTCACGGTTTGGTGTTCAAAGCAAAGCACAATCCTACCGGACGGGAAGTGGCGTTGAAGAAGATCCTAATAAAAAACCTCGATGATGGTATACCAGTTAACGTGATGAGGGAGATAAAGGCGCTGCAGTTGCTTCGGTGCAAATATGTGAGTTTTGATTAGTTAGTTGCCTTAATTAGTTGTTGTCAGAGGCAGCTGTTATAATAAAGGTTTCATCAGATATATGTATGTACCACTTAAATATCTTACCTAATCTAATAATGAAATATGTTTTGCATTTGATAGCCCAATTCTTTAGGAAGGCTATTTAACATCACGCTCGAACCCTTAGGAGCCGAACAAAACGTCGGAAGAAGTAAAACGCTAAGCGAAAACGAAGTAATCGCGCGCAGGCAATGCGATGTGACGGGGTGGGTCAGAGGAGCAAGATATGTATTTCACATGGACGAAGTCGCGTGCCGAAGATAATTTCTAATATCTTTCTAAATGCAAATCTGTCTAAATCTACCTTTGGTCAAACGAGATCTCGCGTAGGTACCTAATTAGGTATTCCACTATAATAATAATAATAATATTCTTTATTCATCAGACAACAATGATCCAGCGTGTTAGTAAACAATATTATAACTTATTACTAGTGTTAGTAGCTCAAATACAATAAAAAAGACTAAATAAAAAGAGAATAAATAAATAGTGTTGTGAAAAGGACATCACCAATTAACGGTTAGTGATTGTCCTTCTCACAAAACTTATAATAATTGGAGAGTCGATACTCTTCGCCATAGTCTTCAGAATGCTGTTGCCACTCGCCCGCAACCTTGACAACAGCGACGCGGTTTTCTTACGAATGACGGCTTGGAAGCCGTCAGTTCTGCTTTCCGCAAACATAGAAGAAGCGCTGCACCATAGTGGCAGTCCCAACAGCATCCTAAAAATATTATTATATTGTACACGTAGGTCATCCAGCACTCTTTTGGTACAGTTGACCCAAAGGTTCCCCGTGTAAAAGCACTGGCAATATGCCTTAAAAAGTGTTACTTTCACTAGATTGCTACACCGAGCGAACCTTCGGGTCAACATGTTACCTCGGACCGCCAATGCCCTACGCTACCTTTCAATATCAACATTGTCCTTAAGGTCGTCAGTGAGGAAATGCCCTAGATATTTAAATTTAGTCACTCTTTTGACGTTCAAGCCGTTAAGGGTAATGTTAGGTAAAGTGTCTGGGCATTCACCAAAGACAGGGCAAAGACAATGTATTCGCACTCCTTAACATTATAAACAAGCCCGTGTGAGGCAGCATACGCCTGACAGACCCTCAGCATTTCATTCACAGCACCTGCCGTTGGCGCCAACAACGCCATGTCCTCAGCGTAGCTGATATTATTTATTTTCACACCATGGACGCTACAACCGACCCGCATATTGCTAAGGTCCACAATTAGGCCATCTATATATGTGCTAAATAGCCTAGGGGATGTCAAACCACCCTGTCAATGTCAATCACACCACATTCTAACCTATATGTCTCAGAAAGTGCATTGGACCACTTTACAACGTTTTCTTGGTTTCCATACCAATATTGTAGGATCCTGAGGACTCCTGCCGGTACACCCCTCTCCCCAAGCTCTCTCCAGAGTACATCATAATTTACCAGATCGAATGCTCTGGAGATCCAGAAAACAGGCGAATACCGGCGTTTTACGATCAGTGTAAAACTGGACCGTATGCTTGAGACTTACTATGGCGCTTTCCGTTGACAGTCTTGCTTGAAACCCGAACTGTGAGTCATGCACGGACAGACACTCCTTCAAGCTAGAATCAATCATACCGTCCAGCACTTTTGCCATTGTGGTTGCGAGAGATATAGGTCGATAGTTTGACTTATCTGATATATCGCCCGTCCTATTCTTAATTATAGGAACCACCAGTGTTTTCATTAGTTCTGCCGGCAATTAAGAGTGACTTAGGCACATAGTATAAAACAACGACAAAACCCTTGGTAGATGCACCCCAGCAAACTTGAAATGCTCAATACTGAGCCCATCATGTCCGGGAGATTTGCCTCTGCTCATATTTTTAATTACAGCCGCAACTTGTCTGGCTGAAAAGAACATTAATGACTGCACTCCCTGAATTTCAGGCCCAGCATTGATCATACCAACTGAGGGACCCAGAGGAGACCGCACTATAAAATGCTGCTTGAATATATTTGCAATCTCCCCCGGCTCACTCCTTCCGCTGACATTCACAGAGATGCCAGGCTTAATATCAAGCTTACTAACTATGACATCTACCAAGACCTGCGGTCATATCTTACCCAACAGATAATCAAAGTGTACGACATGTTCCCCCGCGGTATGAGCCTGGTGCTGGTCCTGGAGTACATGTGCTCAGGGCTTTGGGACATGCTGCACCACTCGCAGCAGGAACTGACCATGCCTAGGATCAAGAGCTACGCGCAGATGCTGCTGAAGGGCACGCGGTATATGCACGCCCATTATGTGATGCATAGGGTGAGTTCGAATCAAATAACCCAAATATTGCTGTTAAAACTCTCGTATCTCTCATATCTTCTTCCGTTATTCTGCACATTCATTATTCTGTCATTCCTAGTAGAAGGCGCATCATCAATCTTTGGATTACTCCTGCCCTTCTGAGATGTATCCACCATAGAGATGAGCTGTATAAAATGTTCAGGTAACACCCAGACAACGACATACATGGATCTATTTTTCATCGATATCGAACTTTCTGCAATAATCTACTGAAGAAACTTAAACGCGAATATGAAAGGTCAGAATTTCGGAAGGCCAGGAACAATCCAAATGACACCTGGAAATTTATTAAATAAAAATTTATTTAGATTAAGGGCAAGACATCTCCTGTCGACTTGTTAAAGTGCGGTGACGATCCTATCTGTCAATATGATAAACCACTACTTTGCAAATGTGGGCAGTAACCTCGCATCTAAGTTTTCTCAGTCTTCACCACAAAGTATCACTACTAGCAAGCTCTTCCCTGACTACCCCTTGTCTCTCGATTCACTTCTGCTGAGCTGCTGGGGAGTTTATTGCGCCACTTTTTCTCCTCAGGTAAAGCACTAAGAAGTGGTGAAGGGCGGGCGTTTTGGGGGACTGTCTTATGTAATTTTGACGTTTGAAAAATGCTGATTCTCAGCGTAGTTTGATTTGATTTTCATTTCACAAATCCCTTTTGCATGATGTGGATGACACCGAAAATGAAAGTATCATTATTAGTCAGATAAATGTGCCGTCGGTTTTGACGGAATCCCTGCCACAGCTAATCTGGTCATAAAAACACAATTATTCCTCTCCTAGTCCACATTTTTAATATGTGCCTATCTTCTGGTGTCTTTCCTGATGTTTTCAAAACTGCCATCATATTCACAAGAGGGGCGAGAGGGACCTTTTTCCTAATAACAGGCCTATATCCGTCCTTTTAAACTATCTCAAAAACCTTTAAAAAAATTATTAACGTGAGTCTAGTGATTCTAGCAAAACACAATAACATGGCCGACAATCAAGACAGCTTCAGAGCCGGTATCCACAGAAGACGCTACCCTGGAATTGTCAAACACAATAGTTGAACACCTAAACAATAAGCAGAAGTCTGTCAGTGTCTTCCTCGACCTACCGAAGGCGTTCGATACAGTTTCTGTCCCCAAATTAATTAACAAATTGGCATTCGTGCCCATTGCCCCTGATATCTTTTATAGCTACCTGACGGGGCGTAAAGAGGTTATGAAAATCGAAACATTTAATAGCGATTCAGAAAATATGATTTTGGTGTTTCTCGGGGCAGTGTCCTAGGACCAACCCTTTTTCTTATCTATGTCAATGAGCTGTCAGTTATCTCTTCCGAACACAAGAATATATAATTATGCGGATGACACAGCTCTTATAACCCATGGTGAGGATTGGCCTAAGACTAGTGAGAAGGCAGTGGCTGCTTTGTGATTAGTCATGATATGTTTAACCTCGAATTTTCTCACACTTAATATCTCAAAGACCAAGTAAAGACCAAGTTCATCCCCTTTACCCCGATTCTTAGATTTTTAGCCAACCACCGAAGACTTTTGGGATCAGGACCTATGTTTGTCCTTATCCAGCAGCGACCACCAGATAGAACAGTTTGATAGAACAGTCTGTGCTCAGATAGAACAGTGTGACAGTATCAAATATCTTGTGAGTTCATTGGACAATCTTTTAATGTCAAAAGACTGATTTATTTATTTAAAAAAATTCGCACGACTGCTGACTTTCAATGCCTAAACATGGTTTATTTTGCACACCACCTTTTGCTTTACTACCCTCAGTACCTCACTAAAAAGCGTCGCTCTGATAATATCTGCAAGACTGACTGCAGGTTTGCGATAGTAAGTCGCCACTTCAACCACATTAGCTCTAAACTTAAGCGGAAACTGTATCAAGATTTTGTAACACGTTACACTAGTCAGTGCAGCGAGACGAGCCGCTTGATTCAAGCGCCGGATCCTCCACTCGACTGTCGCCTGTTTCTTGAATTCCTTTGAAACGTGTTACAAACAAACGTTACAAGTCAGTTTGGTCAGTGCAAATGTCTAGAAGTGGAGCGCGTTTGAGCCGGAGTATTCCCGTTTGATTGAGCACCTATTTTTAGAGCACCTATGCATTTTACACCAAAGGTATTCTCAAATAGGAATACCATTGGTGCAAAATGCATAGTAACTCCATTGAGCCATGTGCTTGATGCGAGCGTTCGCCGCGTGTTGTGTATCGCCATTTTGTTACCAAGCACGCCTCGTACGTTACATCACACATCTATGTTTACGTAAATTTTATTTAGTACTTTTATTTCAATAAAAGCTTGTTTTTAAAAAGATTTTTAACCGACTTCCAAGAGGAGGTTCTCAATTCGTCTGTATTTTTTTTTTGTTTTTTTTTTTTGTATGTTGTTACGCGATTACTCAAAGACGGATGGACCGATTTAGAAAATTCTTTTTTTGTTTGATAGGGCATACTTCCGAGGTGGTCCCATATAAATTTTATTAACTTAGTTTAGGGAGTTTTTGAGTTAGCTTCAATAATGCGTATATTTCCCACTTATTTTATGTGGATGATGTGATGGTGTTTTAATAACTTCCTATCACTGTTATTTACATGGCTATATCTACAATTATTGTGCTCAATTATGTATTCGAATTTGTGTGGGGTAGGTTCCACAACTAAAAAGTGAAAAATAAAAACTTTTTAGCAAAAAATAAAACCGACTTCCAAAACAAAACACTACAAAGTGAAAAATAACTTTAATTTCGGAAGTCGGTGGCAAAAAACGAAAATACAAAACCCAAGACACCGACTACCGAAATTAAAGTTATTTTTCACTTTGTAGTGTTTTGTTTTGGAAGTCGGTTTTATTTTTTGCTAAAAAGTTTTTTACTCATATATATTTTCGTATTCTTCTCAGCAAACCTTTTCATTTGATACCCATATCATGGGTGTGCTCAAAAAATTATTAGTCAGCCGTCTAGGGCCGTCCGCCATATTGGATTTACAATAACGTCACTTAGCTTACCATGCATTGTCCATCCAAACTAAACGTGTATGCAAAATTTTATCTCAATCGGTTGAGGATAACTGCTTTAAAAATTAGTTGCAAGATTTGACGCGAACATACATAATTACACGTAGGTACATACAAACATTGCAAGTTAAATAAAAGCTTGTAAAATAGGAGAATCAAAATCTACCCTTTATTTTTTTTAATAATTGACAGACTGTCTTAAATCCATATCCTATGATAAAACTGAGCAACTAAATAAATTCTCACGCTAGCGGTCTTTCATTCATAATAGACTACTATAGTAACGAAATTTTATTTTGTAATTTTTTATTTATATTTATAAGAGATGTTTAAGTCTGGAACAAAAATGTCTTATATGCAATGCTTCTATGTATTTTGTGTTGGGCGTTGACAGCTACGCCACAGTAGGTACTTTACTTTTGCAGCTGTCTTCGTCTTTTGTTATGTTTGGTAGGTAAGTACTTACCTAAAATTGTTCCTAATAAACTTTATTTTTATTTCATTTTTTTTAGTTAATCCAACTAACATTACAATAATACTAGATTATAAAGTCTGTGGTTTGTTATTTCACACAGCAACGGATCGACGTGTTTTTTGGCATAGAGGTGGTTTATGGGTCAGAAAGGCTACTTTTAATCTTGAAAAATACACGGTTCCTATGAGATAGCGACGCGAAGCCGTAAAAGTATAATATACAGGTTGTTCTAAAACTTCTGTTCCCGGCTTGACATTGAGTTTTTGGAACAGACTGTTAATTTATTTTTATCAGGATTTGAAACCTGCGAATCTGCTGATAAATCACGAAGGCATATTGAAGATCGCCGATTTGGGTCTGGCGCGTCTTTATTGGCCTGATGGCGGCAGACCTTATTCACACCAAGTCGCTACACGGTACGCTATCAACTTTATTATTATAATACCTCTTATATACCGAAAGAATTTAGAATATCCAGTCCGAAAGTGTGTGGATCTTGTCAACAGAGCGGGATAATTCGAAGAATATGTATAAATAAACCATTCTAAAAATGAACGCCCTTCCACAGTTACGCTCACATGCAAGAAAGGTGTATAGACGCAATACACATAATTGGTCTTTGTTATTGGTTGGTCAGTCACCGTCGAGACATGAAAGTGGGACCACGCGTCGATTTCACCGCAAAAGTACGGTCAAAAACGTCATAGAAAAAGCATCATCGCAGTCGAGTAAATATTTTTTGTTTCAAATTACAAACAAATACAGATTTTTTATGCAAACGGTACCTACCCGACTTGCCCAAACGCCGAACAGCCGGATTTGTCGGCCAACTAGTTTATAAATGAGACGAACGCGCGACAGAGCGAACGTGTCGTTCCATACAAAGCGCACGCTCCCCGCCTTACAATGCTCGTACCTGGACTGATCGCACGATTAGTAGACCTTTAAGTGCGGCGACGAGTTCATGTGACCATGTTTACAGTAAAGTCGCCGCACGCACTCAAGTTAAGTGATTTTTTTTATTTTTTATTATTTGAGATGGGTTTGCTCTTGACTCTAGTCTAGGTCAGAGGTGACAGAGACAAAGTCGACGATGGAGTGAGCTTACCCAGAGAAAGCCTGTTCACTCTCACTTTGAAGAGATTAGGGGTTGTATGCGCTTGGAAACACAGACGCAGGTAGTGAGTTACACTCTTTTGCTGTGCGCATTATAAAATACATTTGGAAACGCTTAGTGCGAATTGGTGGAATAGCAATTAGGTAGGGATGGTAACTGGCAGTGCGTTTAGATGTCTGATGGTAGAAGGCGGCCGGTGAAATCAGGTCGTGGAGTTCTTGGGCACACTCACCGAAGTACAATCTGAGAATACCGACAAGCAGGTAACCTTGCGGCGATGAGTCAAGCTGTGAAGCTTGGCGTCCACCAGTTCTACGTCGCCAATGAGCTTCTTAGCTCTGTGTTCCACCGCCGAGTCAAGCGCGGCTTGACTCGGCAAAGTTGGTACTTAGCTGATCCATCCCAAAGGTGCGATACTCCACGCAGGATCGGACTTGCGCAATAACTTGTTGCAATAAGTATTTCCTCTCACACATTGAAATAATCATATCTTCAAGAATGACGTAACGTGTATAAACAACTATAGGCCAATTGCCTTAATACCAGTTTTATGTAAGGTATTTGAAAAGATAATGCATTCTCGTATGACTCAATTCTTGACTAAACATAAAATTCTAAAACCCGAACAAAATGGATTTCAAAAAGGCAAATCAACAACTTTAGCAGCTTTTAAATTAATATCAAAAATTACTGAGAATGTGGATAAACATAGACGTACATGCACTGTGTTTTTCGATATGAGCAAGGCCTTCGACTTTGTTGACCACAATGTTCTGCTCAATAAATGTGAACGGTACGGTTTTCGCGGCCTAGCGTTGAAGTGGCTGCAAAGCTATCTTTCGAATAGGACTCAATACACAGCGATTTCCGAAATAAATTCTAATAAAGAAGAAATATTATGTAAGTCTAACATTAGGACCAACAATACAGGAGTTCCTCAAGGTAGTGTTACAGGGTCGTTATTCTTTCTGTTATATATTATCGACCTACCAAATGTTACTAAGCATTTCTACTCACTGTTTGCGGATGATATTGCGGTGGTCATCACGGAGAATAAAATCCTTAATTATAATACTGAAATTAACGATACAGTTAATACTATCATAACATGGCTTAATGATAATAACTTAAAAGTGAACATAGATAAAACCTCCTTCGTTCAGTTCTACAATAAAAAATCTAATTCTGACCTTATGATTAATTATTCCGATCAAAGAATTAATGAAGCACACGAAGCCATCTTTCTAGGTATAACAGTAGATAGTGGCTGCACATGGAAACCTCACTGCTTAAAGGTCACAAATAAAATTAATCGTTTTGCTTTTGCGTTGTGGAGACTATGTAAAATAACCAACCTCAAAACAGCCCTCTTAGCGTATCATGGTTACGTAGCTTCTAACATTAGATACGGCATTGTGTTATGGGGGAATTCTGTTCTTATAAATAGGGTATTTATAGCCCAAAAACAATGTATCCGTGCTCTTTGTGATGTGCCACCATTGACTACGTGTAAACCTCTTTTTAAAGATTTAAAAATATTGACTGTTCCCTGTATGTATATATTTGAATGCTGTAAATTTGTAAAAATGCACTCCGAATTATTTCAACGGCTTGGAGACACTGTAACGTTTAACACAAGATATCCTGATAAACTAATTATCCCACCAATGAAAAGCCAGTTGTATCACAGAAGTTGTTATCCAATGGTTATAAGGATATATAATAAATTACCAAAATCATACAGGAAACTGCCAATTAACCGTTTTAAAACAGCGTTATTCAAATGGCTGATAGAGAAATCTTTCTATTCTGTGAATGAGTACCTTAACTTCAAAGATTCATATTGACATTTTGCTATATAATTTGAAATGATTGACATCCGTATCTTAATATTATATAATAACTATGATTTATGTTTAAATTTAATTAGCTCCATTTATTTAGTTATAATGTACTTAAACATTTATTTTGCATGCTAGTTTTAGCGAATTGTGTTAGAAACAATTGTAAACCAGACCATCTGAGATGTACTACAATTCTTGCAATTGAATTTCATTTCATTTCATTTCAATAAAGGTGACGTGCAGGACTGCAACAACTATCGAGGGATAAAGCTTATGTCCCATAGTATGAAGGTATGGGAGAAAATAATAGAGAAAAGATTACGAGAGGAGAGTGAGATTACCCCAAACCAGTTTGGGTTTATGCCAGGTCGAGGAACAGTGGACGCCACTTTTGCACTCCGCCAATTGTGCGAGAAGTACAGACGTGCACACAATAACTTGCACATGGTGTTCATTGATCTGGAAAAAAGCGTATGATAGGGTACCTCGGGATGTCTTGTGGTGAGCCTTGAAAGAGAAAGGTTTGCCCGGGAAGTATGTAGAGTTAATTCGTGCTATGTACAGTCAATCTTGTACCTATGTCCGGTCGGCTGCTGGCAACACCGACGAGTTCAGTGTGGCGGTAGGCTTGCACCAGGGGTCAGCTTTAAGTCCTTACATCTTCCTGTTAATTATGGACGCTCTGACAGCGGACATACAGGAAGAGGCACCCTGGTGCATGCTATTTGCCGACGACATCGTTCTTGTCGGTGAAGATGGACCTGAGATCCAGAGCAGATTGGAGAAATGGCAACGGAAACTGGAGAATGTCGGCTTGAAAATCAGCAGAACCAAGACCGAGTATATGTTCTGCGATTTCGGCGGTCTCTCCAGTGCTGGAGCCATAGCGCTTGATGGCGCGCTTCTCCCGGTCTGCTCCGACTTCCGGTATCTTGGTTCACTTGTGCAAAGCGATGGCGAAGTAGACCGGACTGTTAAGCACAGAATTAACACTGGATGGATGAAATGGCGGCAGGTCACGAGAACAATCTGCGACTCCCGCATTCCCCTTAAACTCAAGGGGAAAATTTATAAAACAATGGTTAGACCTGCTGTCTTGTATGGATCAGAATGTTGGGCCATAAAAAGAATGAATGAAAGGCAATTGCATGCAGCCGAGATGAGAATGTTAAGAGGGATGTGTAGTATTACGCGAATGGATAAAATAAGAAATGAGTATGTAAGAGGAAGTCTGAAAGTGACACCGGTGACTGAAAAGTTGTGTGGAAATCGGTTGTCATGGTATGGGCATGTGATGCGGAGGAATGAGGAAAATGTCGTCAGGAAAGTGTTGAGTATGAACGTGGAGGGCTATACGAGTAAGGGAAGACCAAAGAAACGATGGGTGGACTGTGTGAAAGAGGATATGGCCAGAAAGGGAGTGACTACCGAGATGACGACTAATAGAGAAGTATGGAAGAAAAAGACATGTTGCGCCGACCCCAAATAAATTGGGACAAGGGCAGGAGAATGATGATGACGTTGAAATAATCACATTTGGTGGAGGGCCGTGCATTTTTAGAATGGTTTATCTTTACTTACCCATAGGTAGGCCCTGGCTAGTTCCCGGCTGATGGATGAATGGCCAGACGAATTCTCTTTTTGTTGATGTCATAAGAAGCTGTTACTACTGGATATAAGGCATCATAAAGGATCACTATTAGTAAAGTTACTTTTGAACGAAGTACTTCGTGAACAATTAACAATGAACCTTCTCTTCCGTGACCACATCTGCAGCGGGCGGGGCGGTAGTCGCAACGGAACAGGGGGAGAAGACTTCATTCAAATGAACGCTTGCCACCACCTATATAGCCGTTACCTATAGTTGACTTCTAGAACTTTCAAAAGGTTTTAGGTAAAGATATTTGAACGAATGACTGTTTGTTTTCAGATGGTACAGAGCTCCTGAACTGCTGTATGGCGCTAGATTCTACACCGAGAAAGTGGACATATGGGCTGTCGGTTGTATTTTAGCGGAGTTAATTACGAAGCAACCACTTTTCGCTGTTAGTATTCTTTTGCTTACACTTTTGGCAATTCTTAGTTACTTAGGTACCTACATTACATAACTTGTTTATTACTTAGTTTTTAGAGTTCCGTACCTCAAAAAGAAAAAAAACGGAACCCATAAAGGATCACTCGTGTGTCTGTCTGTCCGTTTGTCACAGCCAATTTGCTCCGAATCTAGTGGAGCGATTAAGTGGAAAGGTACACATATGAATTTTTGTAACCCAATCACGGATGTGTAACTGATTGGGGTTTGGGGGCAAGAAAATTAAAAAAAAAGTTTTGCATACTGTACCAAGTTATTTTAGTTAGAGCACTCCCCCCCCCCCTCCCCCCACCGTATTTCCGAAACAACTAGGTACTGAAAATTGTTCTATACTTATAGATTACAGGAAAATGTATGTCTAAAATAAAAACATGCTAAATCTCTCTATATTGTGCGTAGAAACTTACATTTGCAGTTGGAATGTATGTCAGACACGCACTTGGCCAGTTTTTTATAGTATGTAGACGCCAGTACCTACATCATGCTACCCGAAACTGCCAAATTTCCCCAATCAACCATGAACCTAATACATAATATGTCAAAGCTACTACAATATTATTGTAGTAGCTTGATGTACCTATGTATGTGAAGATGGTATTATACGTCTTTTATAGCTCCATTCTTCTTTCACGTTAAAACAATGGCTTTAACAGTTCCCTATTATGACCCCCTGATATTTGTATACTTTTCAAGTCTGATAAATAAAAAAAATCCAAAAACCGTCATCTTCAATGCCTAGGTAATGCAGCTAAAATAAACTTTGGGCCAAAACTATCACTAACCTGTGGCGATTCCCAGGGTGAATCAGACATCGAACAGCTAGCCATTGTGCTGCAACACTTGGGCACACCCACCGAGGAGACGTGGCCAGGACATGCGGAGTTGCCAGACTTCCACAAGATCACGTTTCCGGAGTCCGCTCCCACGCCCTGGCCGGAACTGTTGCCAGGTGTAGAGCCAGATGCCGTAAATCTCGTCAAGTCATTCGTTATGTACGATACGAATAAGAGGATTTCGGCTAAGGAGGTACGTTCCATAAATGCTATTAGTGATTTTGCGGTTATACATGACATACCTGATTTTTATTTCTCTTTTTCCAAACATTTATAAAACTGGTACCTATCAAATCACCATTGTGAAAGTAAGAAAATACGTTTATCTACACTCATATCGTAAAGTTGTAATTATGAATTCAAAAATAGTACCATAATGAATAGTACTTTATGCATGTATGTACAGCTCAAACAACATTAAAAAGTTTTATTATGATACAGATTTCTTAACAATGCTACGAAATATATATAACTTTTTCTATTAAAGTACACTTCGGATCGACCAAGGAGTTTTCAATTCGATTTTTATCATTGTATATACCGCACTAAAGCGCATGCGCGGTTTATCGATGAGAGCTCTGTAACCATAGTAATGTAATCCACGTTACTAAAGTTTCGGAGCCATTATTGTGTTTATTTACTGTTTGTTAACTTAGGTAGATTTTACCTATTTCGTGAGTGTAGATAAATTAGTTTATAAAACTGCACATAACTAGGTATTAAAATACTCGAGTGATAATATTAAAAACCTCGCCTATGGCTCTTTTTAAACACACGCTCGTGTTTTAACACCCCTCATTATGCAACAGTTTCATAAACTACTATTATATGCGGCAAACATGACGCAAAGCAAGAACACAAAAACAAAAAGAACAAGACTGCATCAGTAAAACTAGAATGTTTTTAATCAATGTATGTGATATGTAAAAAGAATAATAATTATTATTATTTGTTTTTTTCAGGCTTTAAGACATCAATGGTTTCAGAACAGACCTCCACCCGCTTCCATAGAAGACATGCCAAAACCACAGATGAACAAACTAAAATAAATTTAGCATGAGGATAATAAATTAAACAGTCTTTTAAAATGTATTTATCATTTAATATTAATTAAATTAATTATAAATCAGTAATAATTACAATATCAAGTTGTACTTTAAATCTTATGTACATTTGAGCCAAACAGTGAATGCACAGAGATACCCTCAATATAACAGCTAAACAAAATATCCTAAAGAAGGCGACAGGTTAGATAAAATGACCAATTACAACTGATCTCATACTTTCCCTTATATACCATGCATTACCACACAATGTCAAAACTACCCATTAAATATGACAAAATGGTAAAATCTTCCACATTCACCTAATTTGGAAATCTTTATTGCAAGAATAGAAAGTCTTAAATCATAAAAATACTTTAACTTCCTATCCATATGCTTACCTACATGTAATCATGTGTCAAGTAATCCGACTCTCAAACACTCTAGAATCGGAAATGTTAATCTTTAAAACTACCTTAGTTTTTGGAATCATTCGGAGAAACCTAGTTCCGTTAATAAATAAATTCTATTTTAAATAATAATCATAATAAAATGCAGATAAACATTTACATTAAGAGAGATCAAATTATACCGTCTCGTCCATTCAACTTTAAAAACACCGGAAAGTTTCTATAAGTTCACAATTCTTGTCTTTATTACTATCTATGATGGAAAATTTTAGCCTTATTCACTGTAAATATTAAGACTATTCAGATAAATATACTACCACAGCCATTGTTACTACTAATAAGTAACATTGGACTTCGATGTAGAACTTTTTAAGACACATTTCGTCGTTATAAATTGATAAATCACCGAAAGTTGAAAACTAAAGTCTGTTCCAAAAGTACCTGATAAAAATGTAAACAAATGGGTTGGAGGACGTACCTACTGACTAAAACCCACCCGGGTACCTTCAGTTGCCTGTGCCAGGGCCACGGTAACACAGTGTGGAAGACTTACCTGAGAATACCAACTCTGCCGTCATAAGGAAAAAAGACGTATCTGACATTTTTCTCGAAATAAGAGTTATTTACATATTCGAAATCAGCAAAAAAAGGCGCATCTAACAGTATTTTTATATTGGCGTAAACATAACGAAAACCTAATAATTCTTACTATTAAAAGACGCATTTGTATCTTGTATTTTACACAGGCGAAAATATTTTGTTTTTTTCCTTTTAAATATTTCTGTAGATACGTCGTTCTTCTTTACGGCGCACGGAGCGGTATTTAGGCGGAAAACTTGGAGAAAATTTGCTTTGTCGAAATCAAGCGCCTGTCTAAATGTGTTATTTGAATTTACTTAGTGCATTTATATTATTTTTAAAAGTTTGGACAGGAGAAAAGGGAAAATGGCCTTTTTGAATAAAAATGATACTTTTTGTATCGATTTTAATTTTAAAATAAGGCTCGGTTTTAAACAAGAATACATTCTGGTCTGGTTCGGTAGGTTGACTAAATTATTCCTGTTAAAATAACTATGGCATCTTTTGAAAATGCTTGCAATTTTTTCTTCAGTTTTGGGCGTATGCTTGTCAAATAAGGGTCAGATTTCAACAGCAGTCGATTCAAAATATATCTCTGTTAAACTTTTCTCTCGAAAATTTGCTAAGAATGTTAAAGTAAGGCTTAAACTCTCATGCAACATAACTTTAGCGGCTAAAAAGCGATCAGAACATAGTTAAACTCATTATGGAAAAAAAAAATGATGTAATAATATTGCCAAAAATAATTATTACATACAGTTAAAATAAATAAACTTATGTTTAAAATATGGTACATACCTTCTACTTCAATATTAATTTCAACAAGTTTCACGAAAACGCAAGGAGAATGATCAGGCAACGTGTAATTTGATCACAAAAAAACGCCAAGAACAAAGACGTCCGTGTTTAGCGAAGGCTAGGTTCCGACTACGAGCATGAGTCAGTGATAAGCAGTGGGTAATTAATATTGATGACAAATGACGTCACATTTATCTATCTGTTCTGGAACACAATCACAACCTGACCAAGGGAAGTTTGCAATTTAGGGTTTTGTCCAGGTTTTTAGTCTAGTACCGTTCCGTGCGGCGGCGGCAGAATTTGTAGTGTCATTTACAGATCGAAGGATTTAAGGATCGAAATCCGCTTATTCTAATTTTAAATAAAGATGTCTTTCTTTTGACAGTTCATGTTAATTTTATAACTTCAACTTCTAAGGGCCGGTTTTTTGATCCGTAGTTAACTCAATCAATGCTTAAACATAGTAACTAATGGTTGAATTTTGGCTAAATGTGTAAGGCTAAACTTGATTTCTTCTAAATACAGATGAATGTGTTACTAATTCCCTTAAGGTTGCACTAGTCGATATTTTTTCCATACTTTCGGGAGGGTATCACTCCACTGTTTGATATTGCACATCCAAAGTTAAACATGATATCGTTTTGTCTTATTACTAATTTTGTCTATGCGGAAATAGAATAGTAAAATATAAAGCCGTTAAAAAGTTATGAGTCAACAAACTATCGTTTTCTTGCTAATTTTAATGCAACTTTGGGCGTAAGTAAGTAATAAAAGAAGTGTAAAATCTTAACAACAAAATCGGCACCGACGAAGCACAATTATCGAAGAATTCAATAAACTTTATTTGTAATTGATTTATGCAGCAGTTTTTACATAAAACTCGATTTTCCAAAGGACTTTTCGTATTTTTTTCCGCACTCGTTTTACTATTACTAGTTTTTCTTTATTACTAACTATTTATTATTTTACTAGTCTAACTGCTCATCAATGATATTTACTATCTCAGTTGAACACGATACCAGGTGAGACGGCGTGCTTTTTGGCCACGCCCACCAGTGAGGTCGAGCCCGCGACTAGTTCAACCTTAAGTGAGTGATTGTGTAAGAATTTAACCTGAACAGGGTTTGTTTATACACTTTTATCAGATCAGATGCTTTTGGAACAAACCATACTTAAACTGAAAAAACAGTGTATGGCCATAATTACTTTTTAATATTACAATGTTATGTTTTAAAACGGAATCATGCTGTAGCGCTAGGTATAACAATGTGAGCTACATGTCAAAGCGCGCACCTCAACGATTATAAGAATCAAAACACACTAATTTGCAACTACCACAATATCGTGCAACTAATAGAGTAAATATATAATTCTAAGATTTACTAGCCGCTACTTTTATAAAGCAAAAACATTAATAATGGACATCGTACAGTGGCAGTATACTGTGCGCTTTGGCCTTATTTTGAAGTCTCAGCTTTCATCCTGACACTTCACTTGGCGTATTTGTCCCAAAATTCGCATTATTTGAGCAATATTAAATATACCAACCCTATTTTTATAGCGTTAAAGTTTATTATGTATTAGCATAATAATGCCAATATTTGTAAAGACATCATTCATCATAATTATCTCGTCTTTTCCTTGCAAAGTCAAGGAAATTAATTGTTTATCAGTTTAATCATCAACTTAAACTGTCCATGTATTCAAATTACAACTGTCATTCTTTGGCATATACAGGGTGTCCGGTAAAGAATAGCATAAAATAGACCTTATAGCCGTTCTAAAAAAAAAATACAAAAGTATATACCTATATCCCAGGAAGTACCTACGTAAGATTTTTAGAAAAAAATTGTAACTCTTTTACTTTCTTCTTCACTGCGACCACAAATGAATGAATTCCATCGATTATTTGGACCTAGTTATGCAGCATAGCAGCCATATGGCACTTTTTTCAAAAATGAGTTATAACACAGTCATACTAATTTCGACATACCTACAAGATTTTTTGCAAAACCAGCCATCTTTTATTTATCACGGATATATGAGCCGTCAAATGCAGCTTTGTCCATACATCCATAATGCAACCATCGACAGAAAGATGTTTATAACTCGGTTTGTACTTTTCCCGACATGGCTGCCTTCTGCATAACATGGTCCATTTGTTGTTATAATATATACGTATACGTACGTATATATTATAACAACAAATGGACGGACAAAATACGTTGACTATGCCGACAGGAGGCAGTAAATAGTGTAACTAGAAATTGCACACTATTATTTTTAAAAAAAATCGTATCTTAGTTACTACTTGGGATATATATATTTTTTTTGTATTTTTTTTAGAACGGCCACAAGGTCTGTTTCAAGGTTATCCATTCTTTACCGGACAGCCTGTACAATCCCACTGTTGGGACACGATGTTTTCCTTCACCGTGTTGGTGATGAAATAATTTACACAAAGTAAAGTGCCTGTCGGTTCGAACCTACGACCTTAAGTTGGACCGATACCACTGCTCTCAATTGACGCAGTATGTCAACTTGATAAACGAATAATTTTCCTGAGCGTGCAAATAGGCCAAGTGCAATGCCAGACATCAGATATTCGCTAGAATTATTTATTATCTTATCACTACTTTGGTTCAGTGTCACAAGAAGTCATCAGGTACTTCCCCAAAGTTGTACAAGGATCTTTTGGCGCGTGTTTAAAATTGGAACTAACGCTAACTAATGTTTTTTCAATACATATTTACTAAACAATTTCACAAATGTGTTACCAACAACACCCCCTGTCAATGTTTTCCTGTAAATTCAAGCGCCAAATGATCCTTGTAGCACTCTATACAGGGTCAAATTAAATTAGCTAGCGAAACTCAACAGACGTGATGGGTATCGATATCTAAACACGGCAAAATATAAATAAAAAGATTTGATGATATTTTTTTTAGGAATACGATCACTGGTGGCGTTGTATCAAACAATAGATTTTATAAATATTTAAAAAAAAACAGTTTAACAGAAACAGTATAAAAAAATAGATATTCTTCTCTCTGAAAATCTGTTCTTTTTTTTATCGTGTTTAGATATCGATACCCATCTGTCTGTGAAGTTTACACAAATAAAACTGTTTTTTTTTTTTAAACTGATATTTCAAGTGCTACACTGCCTGCGTTTGAAGACCCCAAAAAAAAACTCGTCAAATTTATTTATTTTTTAATAGATCACGTTTAGATATCGATACCCATCACATCTGCGGAGTTTCGCTAGCTAATTTAATGTGACCCTATATAGTTAACATAACACCTGTACCGTAACGGAATACTAATTCGTATTATGCTGTAATAATTTAAGTGTAGTCATTTAGCTACTATAACTAGGAATTAGCTAACAGTATGGAGCCTTCGGACCCATACGAACAAAATATAACAGTTGCAATGCAACGTTTATTAAAACGCGTATACATGACGATGCAACCGCACAGTTTCGCCTTCTGTCTTAGAAGAACATCTCAAAGATAACGTACATTGTAGATACTCACTAGGCAATAATTGTAACGCATCGTGATAGGGTTAGGGTCAACTCACACCGAGACGCGACGCAACGCGACGCGACGCGACGTTACTGGATGAGGCCAGTGATTTCGCGCTGCGCCGCGCGCCGCCGCGAGACGCATCGCAACGTCGCGAGGCGCATAGTAAAATCGTTGGCAACACGAGCCTCGCTGCGCAGCGAGACGCCGCGCGGCGCAGCGGAACGTGTCTACATTCGCCACGTGCTCCCGCCCCGCTCCACGTCCACCCGCAGTCTACCATTTGCAAGCGCATGAGAACGGCGTGATTTGGCACTTTTCACTTTTGGCAATTTCACTCGAGCACTCGACCGAACTCTATCAATTCTACGCGAAGTCTGGACGGAAATAGTAGAGACAAGTAGCCACGGGAACCTCGGCTGCGCCTCGCGGCGTCGCGCGGCTTCGTGAGGCGCAGCGCCGCTCTTGCAAGCCGCGCGTACCGGCGATGCACCGCTGCGTCGCGATGCACCGCGCTACGCCGCGAGGCATCACGAGGCGCAGCGCTGCATGGTGCAACGTATTCTAAATTCTCACAATGAAATGTGTAACTTTTCGTGTAGAATACAAAGTTCTATTTTGAGTCGCTCTTTTAAAGTGTGCCCGCAGCGTCGCGTCGCGTCTCGGTGTGAGCTGACCTTCTATGTCCGACAGTGTCCACTGGATGCAACGACGGTACTAATTAAGAAAAACCGGACAAGTTCCAGTCCGACTCGCATACAGGGTTCCACACCACCAATACAATACACTATATTAAAAAAAAAACTTTAGTTTAAAAATTTGGTGGGGATACTTTGAATCCTGGGGAAGGACATAGGCTAACTTTTATCGACATACCACGCGGGCGAAGCTAGTAATTCATACAAACTATAGCGTCGCTGGAGTAGTCGGCGACGGTCGCTTTCGCTTAGTTCACGAAGACAGTGAGAAGGCCTGCTTACGCGTACCACAACACACAACAGAGATCAACCTTTGTTTAACCACCAACTACCCATCTTGGCACACTCTATTTATAATAACTGCAAGCATCACGAGATCACGAGTTGCGCGTCAATTGTTGCCTAGTGAACGATTAAATTACCCAAAAATAAACACTTAGTTTAGTTCATATGTGAAAATTAACACAGCTAAATACCTCAAACGAAAACCGCTATAATTTTCAAAGCGAACAATTTTTTTAAATGATTGTAAACTATCGTATCCTGTATGTACGAAATCTTTTCACTACCCACAACATCGAAACACTCGAGATTGCCTAATATACTTTCAGCATAATTTGTACGTCACTCTTCTGAATAAGCCTAAAAACAATTTGGCTATCAAAACACCTAGATGCTCTTTATTGCTGTAATGATTAAATTAAAAAAGCATCGAGCACTAACAACTAACTTCCATGAAAATATTACCCGACTGTGCAATGTGCAACTTAAGATCTTAACCAAATACATTAGGATAATTGTCCATAGTTAAACGAAAAGGATCCAACCCACATCAAGTGTAATGTGGGTTAGATCCTTTACGTTTAACAATCAACATTTTTGTTAAACAGTTTCTAAGTCACTCCACAATCAGCCTATAATGTCCCCACTCCTGGAACACAGGCCTCCTCTCGGTGAGTGGGGGTGGGCCGTAATACCCACGCGAGCCCAGTGCTTGTTGGTAGATGTGACATGTCTTCGAATTTTTTTTTTTTTGTTCTAGGTCATGCCGGTTTCCTCACGATGTTTTCCTTCACCATTTTGAGAACAATGGCAGTTATTTACACAAAGTAAAGCGCCTGCCTGGGTTAGAACCCACGATCTATAACTCGTAAGTTGGGGCTGTTACAACTGGGCCACCACAGTTGCTAAGTCACTCACTGCAGTTAAAATAAGGCCATTCTCACATTACGATACTTACAGACAACTAGTAGTTTATTATCCTGCGCGAGTCTCGAAGATCGATCGAGATCTTAACTATATTTGTACGGTGAATCGCTACCGGTATCCTGCGCGTCCGCTATTAATCTCGCGATGCCCGTGTGTCGTCGCCCGCACGTCGCGTCTCCTACGAATCTCGGCAAAATGGCGGCGGAACAGCTGTTCAATATTAAATTTGTTGAGAAAAATATCCATATCATATTATATAACTTTAAACTGTCTGAATATTTATGAAAAAAGGTACGACTCAGAAGGTTTGAGGAGAAATTGGAAACTTATTTCAATTATCTTATTAAAAAGTACCACTGGAATCACTCGACATAATTAAAAACGAGCTAGCGTATGTGTAAATGAAAATGATGAAATTTTCTTTGTTTTCAATAGCATAATTTACGAGCCTCTAGTAGCGAACATGTATTTTATTGTTAAGCGACTGTAGTATCGTCTCATGCGAGTATCGTAATGTACAAAGGCCTACTATAAAGTACTTATAGTAAGTAATAAATTAAAGCGAAAACTATTATTTACATAGTAGTGCTATCTCATTTTCCGTATTTGGAATTGAAAATGGCAAAACATTATAATACTTTGTAAGTCCCCCATTTTGGGGGACACACGAGTGTATAAGCACAGGTGGAGATATCAGTTCAGACCAAAGAGAAGAGTTCTGTCTATGCCTTGCTTTTTTTGAAGTGACAACTTCTTTAGGCGCGTTGAGCTATTTTTGATAGGGGGAAATCTTATGGGCTCGCGTCACCGACATACGACATGCTCGTTTTGTTTGGGTTTTTACTTCTGTCAGCAGTCCCTATGGCTGACTATCTTTTTTTTTTAATTTGCTCTATTTCAGCACAGTCGGGTCTTAAAAATAAAAACGCAATACATATTTACATCGGCGTACAATATTTACATTGCTCTATAAGAGCAGTCTTACAACATGAGGTTTACTTCGTGCAAAATCATATACAGGACGAAATTGAATTCATGGGCATCCTCTTAAGGGGTCATTCACACATCTTTTTCTTCGAGATTTCAGGTTTGGTCCCATAGTGAAAGTTCTTCATAATGATGAGTACAATGACCCCTTAAGAGGATGCCTATGAATTCAGTTTCACCCTGTATTGATTTTTCTATCAATTTATTATCTAAAGAAGAATCATTGTTATAAAGCATAATGTCCAATAGTAAGTTTTATTGCGCAAGTAGACTTTTGAGGCCCATTAATCCGCTTATAATGACATCGAAGGGAAGTGACAAACACGTCATACAAAGCGTAGTCTAGAAAATAAACAACTTCCTATTTTTATAGGTATTTAGAATCTACCAACTGTATGACAATATGCACAACTGATGACACAAAACAATCATATTAAAAACATAGATAAAAAATTGTAATACATACATTACATATTTTTTACATAATAAATCAATAACTTTTGTCTGCTTTTGTTCACTTTGTCACTATAACGGACATACTTTCTTAAAAAATTGTCATAATAAGCTACATGTCACTATAAGCGAAGTCATTATATATACGAACGTGTTATAAAGAATTTTATATGAAAACCAAACCTCGCAAGCACTGCAATTAGGTACTCACTTCATATTAAGCAGTTGGTCAATACAGGCGGAGTCGTAATAAACGGATTTCACTGTACAAATATATCAGTGTTAAATATAGATATTAAAAATATCGACTGAAAGAGAACGATGTACAGACGCTAGCACATCGAGCTACTACAATCTGTCGAATTTCTTATAGATTTTCAACTTTATCGCTAAAGCATTAAGTTCAAGGTTGATTGGGAAAATTGTACAGTTTCGGGTAGCTTGAACTGCTGGTGTCTGTACTAAATTTGTTAACCGTTATATTTTTCATTTAGTCAATATAGTGGTGCGAGTGGGCTTTAACATCAAGCCGAGTTGCTGCAAATGGCTTCACATATTAATTAAGTCCACAGGCTAAAGTCAAAATGCGAAATTAACCTGGCTACGGAACATCATGCTAAAGGAAATATAACAAGCACCTAAAGACTGACACCTCGATTTATACGCAACATTACTAAGATTCTTCTATGAAAGTGATAACAAGTACTTAGATTTATAAGTTTGAAACAATAGGTATAGTTTTAAATACGACTGAAACACCTGTCTCACAACCGTAGTATAACCAATTTAATTTAAGTATGTTATGTTCGCCGACGAAAGGGAGTCGAACGAATAATTTTGCCGCATCACAACGTTTACGTAAGTGAGTTTAGAATCGCGAATATAACAGTATTATTACATTTTGGTGTAATTCTATGCAACATGAGCAATCTGTATCCTACAGAGCTATAAAGTCTTTATGTACGGTCAGCAAGAAAGAATGGCTACACAATATTTCACAAAACGGGGACACTGCTTTTCAGCATTTCACGATACAGTCAAAAGCTTGGGTTAATTTATTTTTACATGTGCTCTGATACATAACATACATAAACTCATGCCTTCTTCCCATGGGGATAAGCAGAAACCACGATCCTTAATATACAGGACAAGTTATTAACAGTGCGCAAATTTTCACAGTATGTTCTACCCATGAATATGAACAACTTTCACTATGAAAAATCGGCAGTTTCATACATAAGTTCAATACCTACTCGACCAAAGTGTATAAAACAGCAGATTTTTTTTTCGTGATTTCAGGGTTGGTCCCATAGTGAAAGTTGTTCATATTCATGGGTAGAACACCTGTGAAAATTTGCGCACTGCTTAAAAACTTGTCCTGTATATACTTTTTACTTTTGCTCCCATACCTTTTTTTTAAAATTATTGCTTTCTAAAGTTACGATTTTAAAACTGCAGTATTAATCGGCTTTCGTTGTTGACTATACCTACTTATTAAACGAATATTTCCAATTCAAAACCCACATACATTAACGTTACGTCAAATCCCTAATTTTCGACGTACAGTTGAGAAACAGGGTGTTTGTTTAGTTACGTATCCAGCCGGCTGAGTGCAGGTAGTGTCGCACGGCGATGTCGACGTCTGCGTCGGGAGCCGCGGGCCGGCGCAACAGTACACCTTTCATCGTCACGTACTGCGCCGGTGGCAGGCTCAACGATGAACACAGCTGCACAAACAACGACGAAAAAATTTGTTAAATAAATATCATTATGTTAATCAAATATCACCTTTGAACAAAAAAGAATAAGGTTGATTTCCGAATGAATAAAACTGCGCTCACAACTTACGTTTTATATTTATTAGATTTGGGAAAAATAACTTTAATGCCTGCTCATAACGTTTACATTCTGCTGCAAGACAATATTTTTATGAAATTATTTAATAATCATTTTGATACGTAAATTTACAGCGCGTAAAACCCACAAGGAGTACAGATAATTGAATTCGAGAAATAAGACGTTTCTCGCCTAATATCTGTTCCAAAAATATTTGATGAAAATGTAAACAAACCCTGGTCAGGTTGAATTCTTACGCAATCACTAAAGGGAATTAGTAACACATCTGTATTAAGAAAGTTTCAACTTTATATCTCACTTTTCTGCTCCATTTGTTTACATTTTCATTACATACTTTTGAAACAGACAATACGAATCTTGCATTGACATTCTCGCTGGTCGTGTATTTCAAAAAGTGAACAACACATTGTCTCGTATGGCGCAACTCCATAAGTAATTACATCAGTCTATTTTGCAGTAGTATTATTACATTTCACCCTAACATTTTCTATAAATTCCCAGGGTAGACCGCGAAATTAAAATTTTCTCGTTTTTTGCAATTCGTAAGTCCGTATTAGGTAGTATGTTGATTATAGTATTAGATTCGCGACCGTAACAAATTTATATATTTACAGAATTATAATCATTACAATCAGTAATACAGGGTGTCCGCCGGCAGATTTTATACTAAAAAAACAAAATGAAACAAAAATATAACGAAACACAAAGTTAGTTATTATTCATCTTACAAAATAATAATGCGGATTTTAGGTTTTAAAAATCACTCCACTCAAATGGCGCCCTTCTGGCCGCAAACATTCTTGCAATCTTTCTTTCATGTTGGCGAAAACTCTCTTGCAAAGTTCTGGACTGATAGCCGCAATCTCGCGTCGGATATTTTCTTGCAGGGCCTTTATTGTTGATGGCGAATTGTTGTAAACACGAGATTTGAGGTATCCCCACAGGAAAAAGTCGCAAGGGGTTAAATCAGGTGATCTAGCGGGCCAGGTTATGTCGCCAAAGCGACTTATCAATTTTCCAGGAAAAAGTGGTCTGAGTTTAGTCATTGAGTCCCTAGAGGTGTGTGCCGTAGCCCCATCCTGCTGAAAGTGGGTTCTGTTATTGTAGCTAGCATGACGGTGCAGCTCCGGTACAAAAAAGTCGTCCAGCATCGCGCAGTATCGTTGTGCGTTAACGGTTTCACCTCTGTCATAAAAATAAGGTCCAATTAAGCCATTTCCAGAAATGGCGCACCAAACTGTGGTCTTTGGGCTGTGGAGAGGCTTTTCATGGATTTCTTTTGGATTGCTCGCACTCCAATAACGCATATTCTGTTTATTAACGTACCCTCCGATGTGAAAATGCGCCTCATCACTGAAAAAGATGTTACATAACCGCGTAGGCGTAGAAAATCGTTCCAGAACGACTCTAGCATAATTCTGCCTTTTTATAAAGTCATCTTCTTTCAATTGTTGGATGATTTGGAGCTTGTATGGATGGAACTTCAATTTTTTTTTAATAATTTTGGGAACTGATGTCTTTTTCAAACCCGTTGATGCTGCAATCTTTCGGACAGACTTACGCGGATTTGTCATAATTTCCCTTCTCACAAGTTCTGCGTTTTCAGGAGTAGTAACAGACGTTGAAGGTCCTGGCCGAGGCTCATTTCTGACTGATCCAGTTTCTCTAAACTTCTGTACCCACGTCCATATCAATTGGTTTGACGGACCATCCTTTACTCGTCGGATATCGAAGTGAGAACAAAACCGACGCCTCGCTACATTGATCGAATTATTTTTCGCGAAATACGCCTCAACCGCAAAAGCGCGGTGCGCTCCCGTCCACTGACTCATGGATACTAAACAACCCGCAAAACTCCCGCGCCGAATGATACCCCGCTCCCCCCGCTGACGCTTTGCTAGTCGTTGTGAGCTCTGTTCAAAGTGTAAATTCTGCCGGCGGACTCCCTGTACAACTCTTTAAACTAGTATAATCCTCAAATGTCAAGATTTCATGAAATAGTCATTCAATAGGATTACCTGATCTTAAAGAATTGTACTGATAACTTTAATGATTCAGTAAATAGATACTTATTACGGTCGCGAATCATACTTTAATCAACATACAACCTAATATTGACTTGGAAATTGCAAAAATCGTAAGACAATTTGAGTTTCACGGGCTACCCTAGCTACCGCTTCCCCCTTAAGAGGGCCCGTCTCAGCCCGTCTATCGTCAACGCGAGCATGGTCGAAAAGCTTGTTGTTTCATCCAGCGCAAGGCCCGTTGACTAACAAGCAAGTGAGAACGCGATAACATTGAACGAAAAATAGTATGCGGAAATTTTATGAAACTTGTTCCAGGAAATACGTGTTTTTTAGCAAGCCTTACAAGTTTGTGGAATAAATGTTTGTCATTTAGGCGCGTCGCCCACACGAGCTAGAGTCGAGGCGGCGTCGCGGCGTGGGCATGCGGTGCAGGGGTGCGGGGTGGGGGCTGGGAGGGTGCGGGGGTTTACCACGCTACTCCACGCACCTCCCTTCCCCCGCGCCTTAGAATCTCCATTACATGTGCGAGGTTTCTATCGATATGTTTTCTTTACTTTTACAATGTATGAGTAAATTATGAACGGCCAAAGTTCAGATAAAAATTGTGCAAAAAAAGCAGATTTTTGGAGGCTTATACTGAATTTGTTTCTCCAAATTTTTATTTTTCGCTTAGATAGAAACCTAGATACAGAGCACAAAATACCTATTAGTTCAAAAATTTCTTAGAAACAATATGTTTAAACGCTATAATCTTGTACGAGCGTTTGTATCAAAAGTATGACGGGTTGGCCGCTCTTAAATAAAATATACATGACTTATAAAGTAATGAGAAAAGCAGAGGGCATACCTACCAAACTTTAGAGACTCATACAGGTAGGTAGGAGTGACAGAGACGACTAGCTTTACAAAGCCAAACGTTCTCTAAAATTCGTTGTACGATAATTGGACCGTATTATGCAGAAAGCAGCCATGTAGGGAAAAGCACAAACAGAGTTATAAGCATTTTTCTGTCGATGGTTGCATTAGATGTATGGACAAGCCTGAATTTGACGGCTCAGATCTCTGTGATAAATAGAGATAGCGACATGGCTGGTTTTGCAAAAAATCTAGTATGTCCAAATTAGCATGACTGTGTATATAACTCATTTTTGGGAAAAGTGCCATATGGCTGCTTTCTGCATAACTAGGTCCAATTGGGGCTGGGTACTGTAAGTACTATCAGGGAAACGAACATCTATACACCGTAAGGACTACTCTTGCTTGCAGTGCTCGGCCGCTATAATAACGCTTGCTAGCAGATGTGGTCATCGTGTGTACGGTATTTTGTTTTCAAATTGGTCAGATGTTAGTTTCCTCGATAGTACTTACCGTATTTATTATGAGAAGTTTCGGCTAACCTCCTCGATTACATGTACAGATTATGAACGTTGATAGTATGTTTCTAGTAATTGGATTTGCTGGGATAATTTTAAAATGCGAACTTTAGTAATCTTATTTCTAAAAACTTGGTTAGTGTAAAACACGCTTGAACCTTTTTACCAGCAGCATTTAGATAGTTGGGCCACTATAATAATATCATCTGGTATTAAGAGAAGTGGACTTCTGGACCCACAAATTCTATTTTTTAGGAGGATGATGATGATAATAAATAGTAAAATAACATAAAAGTTACACTGCTACAATGATCTTTTAGCACTCGAATGACATTGACACGGGGGGCGCTGATGGTAAACATTTGTGCAATTGTTTCTATGAAATGCTTTGAAAAATCAAGATGGCGGCGTTAGTTCCGACTTTGGCCACGCGCCAAAAGTACCTTTTAGAGTAGAAGTAACCTTCAGGACCCACGAACAGTACTTTTAGGATGATGATAAATAGCTAAATAAGATAAAATAAATGATGAAAAGGAGAGTGTAAGGATCGTAGCAGATGGCATTCTGTATATAGTTTCTCCCTACCCTCATGCGAAAAATGCATGAGTTTATTTATGTACGTATGTAACATAAAAATTACCTGTATCTCGTTATTGGTCAGCAGATGCCTCGAGCATGCGCCGCTGCTGCTGCTGCATGAGCTCTTTTTGGAGCATCCACATGCGATACTTCCGTCCCGTGTGCACCTTGGGCTGGTGGAACTTGAGCCGCTTTCGCCGTCTCTGTCGCAGGTCAACAGTTATCATAAATACAATGTGTAATTGAAATAATCGAGGACCTTTAAAAGGGTCATTGTATGTACTATAGGAGAAACGAAGTCTATACACCGTGGAAAAAAAATCCCGTTCACACGATGGCCACATCTGTTAGCAAGCGTTACTATGTATAGCGGCCAAGTGCTGCAAGCAAGAATAGTCCTTACGGTGTATGCTGTATATCATTTTTAACTCACGAAGCGACACGCGCTTTACTTGTGTTAACCAAGTGTGCAAACACGTTTGAATGAGTGCGTGAAGACGAGTAGCGTCAGCACATACACAGACACTTCCGACTTCGCCATTGTCTGGGATGGTGCCGAATATACTTGGTAACCATTGTGTAAAGCGCGTGTCGCTTCGTGAGGCAAAACTACTGTTTCTCAGATTGTACTTATCATTATGAACTTTTTCGCGATTTCCCGGTTGGTCCCATGTAAAAGTTTACATGGGACCAACCCGGTAATCGCGAAAAAGTTAAAAAAAAAAGAAAAAGAAAGGCAATCATTAATGGAGCTGCTGATTTTTTTTTTCGAGATTTCAGATTTTCTGTCAAATATTTTCTATTTTATAAAGTGCCTAAAAATGCTCGATAACATGAAAAAAGATGATCTATTCAGCGGTTTCTTATGGCTGGAGTCCCAAACAAAAATAAAACTCTTGTCTCCTTTGTACGCTATAAAGTTACAATATTGTGTAATATTTTCATTATTATTTAATATACTGACCTTTTTCTTGGCAGCTGCGAGCTGTTCTGCGTTAGTTCTTTTGTCTGGTTGGTTTCCAGGCACCCACTGCTGCCCTGGCGAATACAATAGTTATACGGGATCAAACCCAAAACCACACGGCACAGTTATTATCGCACATTATCCCCTTTATTTACAAACGTTGCTTAATATGGATCTGCAGTGGTAGCCCGCGAAATTCAAATCTTGCGTTTTTTGAAATTTGCAGGTCAGTGTCAGGTTGTATTTTGATCAAAATATGATTCTCGATAAGAATCATCGAACGAATCTAACTTAGAGAGATGTATTGATGATTCTAGTTTGGTATAATTATGTAAATACATATTTCGCACATCTGGAGCAACATTGACACAATTGCAAAAAAATGTTAAACTGAATAAGGGCCGATTTTTCAATCGCCAGATGAACAAAAATAGCGGTTTGACATAATTATTTTCTATGCAAAATCTGTCAAACTGCCATATTTATTCCTCCGATAAAGCTTATAGGACAATTGAAAAATCAGCTCTTAATTATTATACCAAATAAATTTATAAATTCACAGTTGTGTCAATGTTGCTCCAGATGTGCGATTTGTTATAGTCGCGAATCATATTTTGATCAAAATACAACCTGACACTGACCCAAAAAACCCAAGCAAATTTGAATTTCGCGGGCGACCATTGCGGATCCACCAATGATTAGTTAGCGACTGTTTAACCATACATTTCTGACGTACTGTTTTACGTACATACGGTGTACGTAAGAAAAACCTTTATATAATATGTATATGTGTAAACGTAAAAAAACGTCTTCCAGTGGCGACCGCGGGCTAACTGTAGTTGTGAACGTATGGGATTCGGTTGGCATTCGAGCACACATTAACATGACCTATGCGGTTTTTTTTATCTACATAAAGAACAGTTGACGGGTTAAACATATCTTAACTTAAACAACGTTTATAAATAAACCTCTTTAGTTGTCACGCTATGTAAAAAAAACAGCACTCTAAAATCCACTCGGAAGTACAATCCTTATTATTTTGACAATATGACAAATTATTTGTACTTATGATGATAGTACTCATATAGTTCTACGGCCTGAATTAAACTCAAAAACCAGCCGAATGTGTGTCGGACCACGCACAATGCAGGGTTCCGTAGTTGGGATGAATTTATCCCAAGAACAAACTTAACCGTGTAGTTGCAAAAATATTCTCCCATAAATAATCGACACCAAAGTCACAAGGTCAATTCGCCAACTGCAAATACGAGTATAAGTAATAGCAAAAAAGAATGTTTTATGAGATATAACTCCACAAATCAACTATTTTCGGTCTTTTTCCTTTACTTGTGCTGTGAGATCATGCTTCTTGTCAAATTTCATGATTCTAGGTCATTACAACCGCAAGTACCCTGTAGGTTTAGATTTATTTGCGAATGTCAAAATATGTCGCATAAATGGCCGTATTTTATTATTGCGTTGACTTAGACGCTTCATTTTTTTTTTTTTGAGTTCCAATGGACCGTAGACCAACGTATTTGATATCAATTTCAACTTGATACCTTCACGTGTTCCTGAGAAAAAGGGTCTTGACAGACAGACAGACAACGAAGTGATCCTATAATGGTTCCGTTTTTCCTTTTCAGGTATGGAGCCCTAAAAACTGACTTTAGAACCGGGTCGAAGGTATCCATTTTGTATTTCAAACTTTACCTTAGTTGGAATAAAGTTCTAAATAAAAATTATATGCTTGAAGTAAAGTTACACCTCATCATCAAGTAATGAGGTTATTCGATTGTAATCAATTTATCAATTGATTGATTGTAGACCGATTCGGTGTACATCGATACAAATAAATAATCTATACAATTACAAATAAATAAAATTGAAGTGTTTGTTTGTAATAATGTCAAAAGAACAGCTTTTTACTGAAGAAAGTATACCTGTTTGTTTGTTCCGGCTAATCTGCAAAACGTCTTGACTGATTTTACGGGACTTTTACTGGCACACAGCTCATGTTATAAGGAGTAACTTGGGCTACTTTTATTTTAGAAAAAGAATTAGGGTTCCGGAAATCCGATTCAAATAGGGCAATACTGGTATCCACGCGGGGAAACCGTGGGCAACAACTAGTAGATAGATTTTAATCATCTATACACAATCACATCGATTTTTAAGTCACCTAAGGACAACATAAAATGGCCATAGAGCCATACAATAATTGACACAAAACACACTGATTACACAAATCATGCAAACCAGTACACACTACAACATTGAAGCGCTCTAAGCACGAGGCATAAGCATTAATGTGTATGCCATGCAAAACAACGGTACGGTCAGCCGCGCGTTAAGTGCTAACACTTGAACTACACAAATCACCTCAAGCTACGACATACAGGGGCTGACAATGTTAAATTCATACAGTATTATTATCTCAGGAAGCGACGCGCGCTTTACTTGTGGTAACCAAGAGTACAAACACGCTGAGAATGCGTGCGTGAAGACGAGTACCGTCACCACATAACACACGCACGCACGCACGCACACACACACACTTCCGACTTCACCAATTTCTCGGACGGACGGTACTGAGAGCTCCTGCGCTTACACACATATTCACAGCGTGTTTGTACACTTGGGAACCACAAGAAAGTCGCTTCGTGAGATAATAATACTGTACCACGGACGTGCGGTTGACTGTACAATACGATCGTGTCAATGAAACATGTCTAAATTACAAACATATGAGCTGATTTTGAAATATGCTAAACATGTGAAAAAAAGACGGCCAGTGAATAGAAGAACGTAATATATTGATGATAGATCATCTATGTATACTAATAATAAAGCGGAATAGTTTGTTTGTATGTTTGAACGCGCAAATCTCTGGAACTACCAGTCGGATTTGAAAAATTCTTTTTGCATTTGGTAGCCCACTTTTTGAGGCAGGCTATTGGCTATTTAATATCACGCTACGACCCTTAGGAGCTCGCAAAAAGAATAAATGGCAGAAAGAACGCCAACCGAAAATGAAGTAATAACGCAGGCGGGCGATGCGATACGACGGGGTTAGGAAACAAGAAATTTCACGCGGACGCAGTCGCGGGCAAAAGCTAGTTGATTTATAAAAAAAGGAAGATTAGGTACACGCTCCTCGACGTGGACCGCAACAGTTAGGCCCACGGGCCTAAATGACCTTAGTCACAATCGAACTGGCGTTTGTGGTAGCACATGTGTAAAATTACCGTAATCGTCTAGATAAGCAGCAACAATGCCTTCCTGTGTTTTCATAATGTGCACAAGTAGTTCAAAAACTAAAAACAAGTTCCACGGGATTACTTTCACTCGTAAGCAAACCTAATTTCAAATTCTCCTGATTAAGAGCCCTATTACAAAATTTCATTTTGACAGATTAAATGTATTGAAGCATGGCGACGCATCACATTATATGTAGCAATTTGGCCGTTGTAATTACGTTTATTTTGAGTCGTTTACGTTATTTTTTGGTTTAAAATATACAATTTTAATTGATTTTGAACAAACGTTTATTACTTTATTCTGGTATAATTTTACTTAATAATATTAGTGTAGTAAGGAGAATAGTACAGTTCATTCTGAGCGTTTTTTGTAGTTTCATGGTTCTGAATGGGATTTTTTATAGCTATTCCATACATATTTCAAAATTCTGAGGATGATCTAAAGACTAAAACACCATTTAAGAGATATTATTATGAATTTTTAATTTCATTTGTAAGTATAAAGTATAAGTACAATAGTCAATCCACGAGCTCGAAAAAATGCAATCTCGGATTTTACGAAAAACTTGCGTCGGAATTTTGGCTTTATTTATATATGTTACGGCTAAAACCCGAAGTGCGGCTACACCTAGTTTTAGCCGGCTAGAACTTGGTGTAGGTAGCCGGCTACAACAATAGCAGTTGGTTAAACTTAGGTGTAGGCTGAAAGGTAGGTTAGATTAGAACTGTGACCACACAATGCACGAGCCGAGCGAACGGTACCGCGGCAGCGGCCGGCGAGTGTCAGGGTCCGAATGCAATCGGTTACCTACACCTAGTTCTAGTCGGCTAAAACTAGGTGTAGCCCCACTTCGGGTTTTGGCCTTAACATGTAAATACGAAAAAAATTGCGAATAGCGAGGCCGCTACGAACTACATAATAACAATTCTTCACCAAATAAGTCAAAGTTGTCGAAATCTTTCAGTTTCTCAGAATATGAACTTCATAGTTGGCCAATTTACGTAATAATCACCGTCGAAATATAATATGCCTCTTTATTTTGCTAGTAGATCGCCATTTGCAGAAAGGGATAGAAATATATGAATCGTAAGTGTGAAGAGACCAGCGGCGTATCCAGAGTTGTTATGGGCACGTAACAGTGACAATTATTGCTATCTCTTTCCCGCTACAGCCTGCGTAATATGTCTGTCTATTTTGGTTGTTGATTGCACATGACACACATTCGAAAAATGTAGTTTTGTGTGTTTACATGTAATTACATGTCTGAGGAGTTTGTTGCGCCACTTCTTCTCCTCAGCTAAAGTACTAGGAAGTGACGTTTGAAAAGTTTTGACGTTCGAAAAGTGTTGATTCTCAGCCTAGTTTGAATAAATGACTTTTGATTTTGAATGGTTTCTAGTCCAATAATGTTTATGTGACTTTAGAGTGTACCTTACCTTCCCTTTTTTTAAATCAATGTGATAGATCCTATACTTTAAAAATATGTAAGAAGAATTTTGGAAAAGTTGCTGCCAGGAATCGAACTGACACTAATGCAAAAAGATAGCAACCTGTATTTTTTTTTTTTAATAACTCACTTTTAAACATTTTGTCTTAAGAGGCCTGTCGCATTTTATCACCTCTCGCTTACACGGGACCAAATTTTTAAGAATGTTAAATGAAAATATGCTTTTTTGAAAAATGTAATCTATTATAATCCTACTAACACATTATAAATGTGAAAGTTTGTAAAGATGTTTGGATGTTTGTTAATCAATCAGGCCAGAACGGATCTGGATGAAATTTAGCACAGAGATAGATTATAGTCTGGAATAGCACATATGATACTTTTTATTCCGGACAAATGTACGGTTCCCGTGGGATAACTTCCAAGCTAGTTATCAATAAATAATATTAATTTAATAGGTAATTATTTACACATTTTTATTGTGGCATTTATTTAACTCATCTCAAAAACAGATCATAATACTTATTAAGCTGAGTTTATTATGTAGCACAATCGAAATGTGTTCTAAATAATTACCTATTAAATGAATATTATTTATTATTAATAATAATAGATTAGGTATATAATATATAATAATATTAGATATCGCTGTCCCTCATAACGAGAATCTCGTGAAAGCTGAGAAAGATAAAAAAAAAAATTAAGTATCTTGACTTAGCACACGAGGTTGTCGACATGTGAGACGTGGACTCTGCAATCATTGTACCGATAATCATTACGTTTTTTTAATGGTCCTCGACCAGCACCTCAGGAGGCTCTCATTGCGCGGCTGCGTAAAAGGCTTGATTCAGAAAGCAGTACTCCAGGACACGGCACGCATAGTGAGGAGATTTCTCTCTCTAGAGCCTTCACTATCAGTAGCTTCGACCCTGTTCCCGATACCGGTAGGCTACAAGTTTTTATATTTTTAAATGTTTTTTTCTTTATTTTGTTTTTTTTTTATAAAAAAATATCTATAAATGTAAATAAGTGAAATATAAGATAATAATAGATTTTTCAAAAAAGCATCTTAAAAATTTGAACTTAGTGAGCGAGAGAGGTGACAAAATGCGACAGGCCTCTTAAGTTAACGGAAGACCATGAGACCTGAGAAATTGTTGTTGTGCAGTAATTATTATGAAAATGAATGCTAAATAATAATAACATTGAGTGAAACACTAAATCAGTACCGTTACATCCGACTTGCGATAAAAATCCTTCCTTGGGGTTTAGATGAAATGTAAGTTATTAATAGTTAAAAATTTTTTCTTCATGTGCCTCATTAACGGGCGAGTAATGCAGTTGGATGTTTATGTTTGTATAGCTCAGTCAAATAAGCATCCAATCAGTGTTTAAAAAGTCAAAAGAAATGTGTAAGCAATAAATAATTCAGCTTTTTGTCTCTCAGTATCAGAATCATAGATAATTTACTTGCAGTAAGTGGCAAGTAAATTATCAACTTTAGTGTAATGAATTCTAAGTAAATGTTTGTGTGACCATTTGTAACAGACGGTGCAAAATGAATTTTGGATGAAATGGAATTCGAACTTTGTCACACATTAAATTGAGTTTATTATTCGAAAAATAACCAAAATTCTGATTTGAAGCATATATCGTTCAGCTTATTTGACTGGGCTATTTAGTGATAGCAAGCACTAGGGCGTCAGGCAGTACCAGGAGTCGTGTTCTCACGTCGTGGCCGTGCTGTGCATGCGGCGTGTGGCGGCGCAGCGCGGCGTGCTGGTCGTAGTGCGCGCACTCTTCGGCGCGCGTCACGCCGGCCAGCCGGTAGCGGTGTAGCTCGGCCAGGCGCACTCGTAGTTCGCGCTCCCGCCATAACCCTGCTACTGCGCCTGCCTGCTCGCCGCGCCCGTAGAACTGGGCTGTCCAGCGTACGCGGTCCGTGAATTCCCTGGAAACGTAGATAATTAAGCTGAGAAAAGGATAGGCAGATTGATTGAAAGGATTTCATATTTTATACATTCATTAATTGGTATAAAAAACCCAATCCACATTGAGCAACTTAAAAACGTCCACAAAAAAGAGTTTTCTTCTTTTCCAAGTCGATGGCAAAGGTAAAAATGTTGTAGATATTAGCCCAGTAGGTGGCCACGCCAATCGCAGCATGAGTTGAGTTTTTTAGGTCCTCAGAAGTGCAGGTGTATGGCCTGTTAGGACACTGTAACATATGGGACATGATTTGGTCAGGAGCACCACATTCGCACTGGGTGTTGATTGGATTAATAATTCACCATTTCGCTAGATTGTGCTTGTAGCGGCAGCGAAAAAAAAAGTAGTAAAAAGCTTCTCCAAAAGTGAGCGCTCATTTCTATTTAAAATTTTGTACAAAATACACTTTTATGAATCAGTGATTTAAAGTTTGAATTTGTGTTAATTCATTTCATTATTTACCCATCCAATCCAGCGATTTTATTCCATGGATAAAAGATACCTTTAATAAAATCAGCCCTTAGTAACATTATTACTCACTTTTTCTCTTTGGCAAGTTTTCCGAGTGTCTTCTGCTTATTCCTATGGTTATTGAAGAACACGGACACGAGTTGGTAGTCTCTCACTAAACGCTTTCGTCTCGTTCTCTCTCTAAGTCGCCGCGTGTAGATGTCTACTTGTGATAATTTTAGGGCTGGAAAATAGAGAATAGAGGCATTGTATTTATTTAGATTTTAAACCTTTGTTAAAGCACCATATGAATTAGTTATTTATTAATTAGGGAAACGAAGGTGTGCAACATTGATGCAGCTCCATGGTTTTGTTTTTGTGTTGTGGAAAACATATTTTTTTCGGAAGTTGAAAGAAATCCCAGTGAAAACAGAATTAGCATGAAAAAATGTTTGAAAGCACAACAAACTCCTTTCGTTTTTTTAATCGATATAAATAAGTTCGATCTGCAGCTACCTTCACAAACACAAAGAGACAAATTCAAAGTTATATTTGTTTATAGTATGTTTGCTTACCAACATCCAACTCATCGTCTTCAGGATTCAGAGACAGTGTTGATATCAACTGTTCTGCTTCATGGTCGTGTTCCTGCAAACAGTAAAGTTAATAGATATCAGTTCAAGAATATACTTTTTAATATTTATTCTTTAATATACTTTTGGAAAAATCTTTTAAAATATTGTAGGTGCCACGCTCAGTTCAACATATTTGGAGCATTCTAAACTCCAACACCAAATTTAGAATGCACCAATCAGTTGAATGCAGAATTGCCACCCATCAACACCACCTCAACTTTAAGTGCCGAGAAAGCAATAGCATAGTGAATAGAAAATTTGATGTACCCTTTCAAAATCATCTCTGTTTGGCATATAGCCAAGTTGTGAAGCTTCATCGGAGGTAACTGCAAGGTGTGGAAGACGGGATACAGCACTGGGCCCTAGTGGCCCCTCATCTTTATCTGCAGAATTCAGTGTAGGGCGGCTTGAACTGTCTAAGTTGCCCCATGTTGCGCGACCAATACTTCCTTCCAAGTACCTTGTGATATACTCATCTTTGGCCTCTGGAAACATAATTTTATTGTTTTAATAATATGAAGGTTATAGGGTTGCTACAGCAATCGCCAATGACTTTTTAAGATGTTCGCAAGTAAGATACCATATTTTCTGATCGGTTAGATAAAATGATGAGCCTGTTCCTCAATCTTCTACATCACATGCCTATACCATAATAACAGACTTCTTCTTCAGGTATCAAAGGCAAAATAGAAATTTGTAGTGAAAATTCAAATATTGTTCAGGCCTAAATTCAGCCATTCATTACAGACTTAACATATTTTAAACTTCAGTCTTTTTTCTGTGGTTTCACCAAGACAATTTGCATTTCCATACCTTCAGGTGTCCGTGTCTCTATGTGTTTAGCTATATCCTCCCAGTTTCCAAAGCCAAATTGTTCTATAGCATCTAGTAATCTAACTTCTTCATTTGCAGACCAACTACTACGTCCTAAAAATATCCCAAATGCTCCAGAGTCCTGGAATACAATAAATAATTGTTTTTATTTCTATAGTTATTTTATTTCTTGTACATAAAATAAGTTACTGGAATATTATCTAAATGTAATTTATATCACCAGATGACTTACCATGTACTGATATGAGTGGTCATTTTTGTGTGATCCAATTTCTGCGCCAAGCGAAAAACACTGAAATACAAAATTATCGTAAAAAGTATGCCCTGACAATTTAAAATTTTGCGCCAAAACTATAAACAAAAATGGCAGCGAAGCTACTTTACCTGCAAACAAATATCAAAGTCGATACATTCCGCGCATTTGACGCGTACACCATTTATTTCTTCTTGACAATATGTACAATTATATTTTGCGTATAAATCTGAAAATGACATGATAATAAATACAATAAAACAAATAACATATGCTGAACGTTGGCAAGGCTAGTTTGCTAAGTTTGCTTGCTACTCACCAGCCATTTTTTTTTTGACAACTGCTCTTTCTTCTTTCTGCTCTATCCATAGATAATTTAACTTTGACACCGTGGTGCCAGTGTGGCTAGCATTTTCAAAAGAAAAAGGTGTGTGTGTGACCAAGGAGGTTAAAAGGGAGCGAGCGCTTGGAACATTGCTACCGTTCCTCATTTTTCTTAGAAAAGAACTTCCAGCACACACATTTAGAAAGAGAGACACTCTCAATCAATTCAATCTGCCTATCCTTTTCCCAACTATGTTGGGGTAGGCTTCCAGTCTAACCGGATGCAGCTGAATACCAGTATTTTACATGGAGCGACTGCCTATCTGACCTCCACAACCCAATTACTGGGTAATACGATACCCCTTGGTAAGACTGGTTGACAGACTTTCGGGCTTCTGACGACCCGTAACGACTGTCAAAGATCCACGAATGACAGCCGGGCTTAACGTGTTTTCCGAGGCACGGAGGGGTCTCGGTATGAAAAGATGGTCACCGATCCACACACCAACCCCGGCAAGCGTAGCTCATCCTGATGGATCGACCCGTGCGGCTGTTATTACTTGGCCACGAGCTCCTACAAAGAGAGAGAGAGAAAGACAGACACTCTATTACAAAGAAACGGAACGCTTAACTCGGTGCCTTTCATTAATTTCAAGGTCACCGATTTAGGAACCTTTCTCTGATATGAAACGCGCATTCTCTATTTTTACCCTCCTTGTATGTGACTAACAGACTGTGCGTTCGTACCATAGGTTCGCACTGGCGAAACATTCACAAAAGACATGCTGAAATCTCTGTTTACTGACAATGAGGAGCCACACTCAAAGCTGTGTGTAGATGTCGCTGTAATCGACTGTACCTTGTTTAACTTTTGTGACAGTAGTGTGATTGCTATAAATCGACTATAATATTTACGCGTTTATGAATGCTTCAACTAAAAGTTGAGCTCCGTAAAAGGAACGCATTAACTGCCGACAAAAAGGCCGATTTGATTGAAAGGGAAACGCTTAAAATATTTGAAGTTATGATTGTTTGTTAGCATTTTCTATAAGCCACGGACTAACATTCTATTTTTTGTTTATAGATTACGTTCGTATGATCGAAACCAAAACTTTGGTGCTGACTGACCTTCTGATATTTTCAGAGACATAAATCCAGATACTCCTTTACCAATCATTTACAGATAGGCAATACAGGAATATTTTGAAAACTAAGTACCTATATTGAATTATTAAATCTTTAGGAGACTCCTTTACTACAAATAGCTAATAGGTATAGTATATTTTATGACACATTTATTTTGATGACATTAATTTTATTGTATTAGTTAATAGTCTTGATTCTATTGTTTTATTGATATAGTACCCAGCCTAAAGGACAGCTTCTTTGCTAATCTAATCCTCTTCTGTTAAATGCGCAGACAATCAGACAATCGTGCAGTACTACTTGCCTTAAAAAATTATGCGTAATGCCAATTCCCATTGTTTTCTGCCTTTACTTTCTATAGGAAACAAATGTACTCCTCAGTTTTTACAAGTTATTGCACTACATGAGGCATTTTGGACAAAATTACGGGAAACAGGAAAGCTAAACTTAGCAGATTCCAAAAATCCATACGATTTTACAGCTAATATATCAAAACAAGGTACAGTCGATTGTGCGCCATCTCTCGTGATAAAAAGTTAGTTTTCCTCCCCATTATTGCGCCAGTGCGCGCGCACTCAACGTGCGGCGGTAGTCGGATGTGAGACGCGCTGCATGTAGGTACTCGTATGTCAGCGGCGCGTCGCTACAGAATAAACCATCGTTGTTAGGGTCCCTACCCTACGGTACATTAATAATAATATTTAAATAAGTATTGTCGCAACCAATTCAAACCCTCGCACTTCCGGACGCCGTCGCGTATGTCTTCCCTCTCGCTTTAAAGACTATGCACTAGAGGCATAGGAGAGAGAGAGAGAGCGATAACGCAACCGCGACTCAGTTACGAAAGTATGTATTTACAAAAAAAAAGTAGTGTATGTAGTGTATCAGTTATCTGGTTTCCATAGTGGCTCTGCTTAGTTTGGGATCAGATGACCGTGTGTGAAATGTCTCAGAATATTATTCTAATCTATTCTAATATATAGATTCGCGTTCGCATTGTCACACAACTTGTTAACGCGAAATATGTTTGACGTTTCATATCACTTGACATGTTTCACCACACGTTTTCGATGCTTTTACAAACCAATTTCATAATAAAATGTATTAACATGTAATAAGATTTGTTTTGACATTTTGCCGATATTGTGATTGAATTGTCTTTTCAAAGATGTATTTTTCCTATCCATCTGAATAACACTATCCATGCCAATTTGCTCAGCTTGTAGTAATAAAAAATATTCACGCTTTGCTATAAAGTGTGAGGGATTCATTTATAAATATATACGCATGAACATTGATATCGCTTTTATTTGACACGACTGTTATTGGTAACTAAGGTAAAACCATAAACGACATGCAGTGTCAATTGGTACTGGATGGCCAGTACTAACACTCCTCTTCACGGCATCGTCATGGTCATCAGGAGTATTCAGGAAACTCCTAAGCTGCTCCGCAGTTTCAACAGCCGCGGGCCGGCTAGGGCTTTGGTCAGGATATCTGCCTCCATATCTTCGGTTCGCAGATATCTGACCTGTATTACTCTGTCCATTATGCAATTTCGGATGAAGTGCATTTTTAAGTCAATGTGTTTGGACTTGGAAGTGACCATTGTGTTCTGACTTAACTTTAGGGCCGCTTGGTTATCGTTTAATATAACTATGCTGTCATAGTTGGCCCCAAGATCTTTGAATAGACTTTTCAAGTGAATAGCCTCCTTTGCAGCTTCGGTCAAAGCGACATATTCCGCTTCGGCAGTCGATAGCGCTACAGTCTTTTGCTTCTTTGACATCCAGCTTATGGCCGTTCCCGCATATTTAAAGCAGCAGCCCGAAAAGGACTTCCGGTCGAGCTTGCATGCGCCCCAATCTGCGTCAGCCATGCCATATAGTTCTTGGCGAGTTTTTCTAAATATAAGACCGATGCTTTTTGTTCCCTTTAAGTATCGCAGTACTCTTTTTGCACACTTGAAATGCTCTTCTCCGTAACAGTCGTTAAATTGGGAGAGATAACTTATGGCAAACATTATATCGGGTCGAGTTGCCACTGCCAGATACATGAGAGATCCAATCAAATTTTTGTAGGGCAGATCGTTCCTTTCATCTCTTCTTCCTTTTTCTAGTTTAAGACCTAGTTCTATGGGTGTAGACGTGGCTTTGCAATCTTCCATTTTGAATTTTTTAAGAGTGTCTTCTATGAACTTCTCCTGGTTGAGTTTGACTTCATCTCCCTTGTAGGTAACATCTATCCCTATTAGCCGTTTAGGTGTTCCTAAGTCTTTTAACTCAAATTTCTTATTTAACAGATCTTTTATTTCTTGGAGCTTTCTAGGACACGAATAGGCAATTAATAAATCGTCAACATATATGATTATTATGACTTTAACTCCTCTTTTCTCTAGTAAGTATAGACATGGGTCAGCTTCCGATGCTTTGAAACCTATGTTCTTTAATTCTGTGTCGAGTTTCTTATACCATTGCCTCCCTGCCTGTTTGAGTCCATATAAAGCTTTTATGAGTTTACAAACTTTCCCTTTTGGATTATTTTTTATGTCTTTTAGCATACTTATTGTTTTGTCGTACAAAGTTAAATTTTCTTGTTTACTTTCTTCAACCATGATTTCAGTCAGATATTCTTCTAAATAGTCAGGGTACTTCATAACTATCTTTTCTTCTAGTTCGCCATTCAGGTACGCCGTTGTAACGTCCATCTGGTTCAATTTCAAGCCTTCTTCCATGGCTATTCCAACAACAGATCTTATCGAACTCAGTTTAGCTACAGGAGCGTATGTTTCATTGTAGTCAATGCCTGGTCGCTGAGTGAAGCCCCGTGCTACAAGTCTGGCTTTCTTTGTGATGTTGTTGTCAGGTCCTATTTTGTTTCTTAGAACCATTTTGTAGTCCACTTCTTTCATGTCTTTGTACTTCTTTTTTATTTTCCAGGTTCCATTCTTAACATGTGCTTTAATCTCGGCTTTTATAGCATCATGCCAGTATTCATCATCATCATTTTCATCCGATATATAAGAGATCTCCGAGAGTAGGTGACTTTCTTCAGTCTGGTCCAGTATAAAATCTGTAGTCCACGCGGGCGGACGCCTCTCTCTTTGCGGCCTCCCATTTTCAGGTATTTCGACAACATCTGATGCATCATCGTAAGATTCTATTTCTTCTACCGAAGAAACTTCATCTTGTTGCTCGTTGGAATTTTGTAACGTATTTTCTTTTTCATTCTCTGTTATTTCAACTTCCATTTGTTGTACCCTTTTATTTTTTTTATCATTGTATTTAGTTTTGTTTTCTTTTTCTGGTTTCCGAGATTGTTCCTTTTCGTTAATAAGTTTATCATAGTTCTGACTTTCTTCTTCTTCGAAGTACATCTTATCTATGACTTTTATGTCCCTGCTTATTACTACATCATCGTCTTCAGGTATATACACTCTGTAAGCTTTTGAAGTCATCGAGTACCCCATGAATACGCCTTCTTTGGCATTCTGGGTGAGTTTGCCCCGTTTGTTCTTTTTCAACACAAAGGTCTTCCTTCCATACGTGTGAAGATGATGTCCACATGGTGTTCGGCCTAGCCATTTCTTGAAAGGTGTTTCGCCATTCAGCGCTTTGGAAGGGCTACGATTTATAAGGTAGTTTGCAGTTGCTACCGCTTCCGCCCAGAGCTTTTTAGGTGCCTTGGCCTCGATTAACAGACATCTGGCTTTGTCTAGCAAGGATCTGTTCTTCCTCTCGCTAATCCCATTTTGTTGAGGGGTGTAAACTGTGGTCAACCTTCTTCGGATGCCATGCGATTTGAGAAAGTCATCGAATTCCTTGTTCCGATATTCTGTACCATTGTCGGTTTGCAGGTTTTTTATTTTCTTGTTATGGAACGTCTCAACTTCATTTTTGTATTCTTGGAAGACGTTGAATACATCACTCTTTCTTTTAATAAAATAGACGTGACAATAGCGACTATAGTCATCTGTGAAAGTAACATAGTACTTTGATCCTGCTAATGTTTCACATTCAAAAGGTCCACAAATGTCGCTATGGATTATTTCCAAGTTATCGGTTGAGTATAGATCATCATGCCTTATGAACGGTAACCTGGACATTTTGCCTTTGATGCAGGTCTCACATGTTTCCATGTCTTCATCATTAAAATTTAAGCCATACATAAGGTTATCTTTAGCCATCTTCTTTAAATCTTTTTCGTTTATGTGGCCAAGTTTGCGATGCCATTCCATAATGCCACTGTCATTTTTTGGTGTGTAGTTTACAGTTTCTTTTCGTCCAGATTCAAAGTAGTAAAGCCCATCTCTTTTTCGAGCAGTCAGTATTTTGTTTCCACTTTTTTCTACAACGTAGGCTTTCTCTTTTTCAAAAATAACCTTATTTCCTCTGTCGGTTATTTTGGCGACGGATAAAAGGTTTACTGATATATCGGGAACATACAAGGTGTCATTGAAATTGTAGCCGTGTTTATCGGTACTGATTGTGACTCTTCCTTTACCTTGAATTCTACTAGTGTATTTATCTGATGCCAACTTTAAGGTGCCATTTTCAGGTGTCATGGAAGAAAACATCAATTCGTCACCGCACATGTGTGATGAGCAGCCGCTATCTAGACACCAGATATTTTTATCAGCATCTGAATTTGCGGTGCTCAGACAAACGTTGAAATTGTATTTGCTTCAGTTGTCTTTTTCATTGGTGTTTTTCTTCTTGCCCCAACATGTCTCGATAGCTTGCCCTTTTTTTTACAGCTCTTGCAGTACAACCTTTGCCTGTTTTTCTTGGTATAATATGCTTCTGAGCTTTCAGGCTGTTCATTTCCACTCCTTGCTTGGTATTCTTCCAAAATCTTTATTTTCAGATCTTCAGGTTTAGGCAGGGTGTCTCGAGATTCGATGGCTATTCTAAAGTTCTCAAAAGTTGTCGGCAAACTGTAGAGAAGCATTATGCTAAGCAGTTCTGGAGGTACCTTTATATCCATATCTGCGAGTTTGTCCACGATGTCCATGTAGTTATTTATGTGGTCACGTATATCTTCTCCTGTGGTCATTCGCTTTAGAACCAACTGTTTTAATAAAGTAGCTTTCCTCGCAGGCCCAGTGCTTTGATAAGTAGCTTTCAACTTGTCCCATACAGCTTTAGATGTCGCGCAGACTTTAATTTGTTTTAATTCTGATGGTGACAATAAAAGTAGGATTTTAGCCCTTGCCTTTAAGTCCTCTTTCTTGAACGCCAATCTCGCCGCCGCATCCGTAGCTGGTGGTAATGTTTTCTCGCCGCTTACGATATCCCAATAGTCATTTTTAATCAGGACCGCTTGTGCTTGCAAACACCACGTATCATAGTTTGACTTGGTCAAAGGTTCTATGTTACGATAACTCGTAGTTGATGCCATTTTTCATACTTGCAAATAACGATATAAATACCTTGCAAATAACCACGCTCTGCTACCAATTTGTGAGGGATTCATTTATAAATATATACGCATGAACATTGATATCGCTTTTATTTGACACGACTGTTATTGGTAACTAAGGTAAAACCATAAACGACATGCAGTGTCAATTGGTACTGGATGGCCAGTACTAACATAAAGACTATCGTGTCTGACACTCGCATGTTTCGATGTTTCACCTGTGATGTTTACCGTAATACTTGGAAAACACTAAACATTAAAAAAATACTTGTTGCGAAACATAATTTGAAATAAACATACAACAGTGCGAACGCAAATGTAACAAATCTCTATACAAAACATGTGTTTTCATATAATGTTTCTAGACAGTACGAACGCAGCCAGCAACAAATCTTAACATCTGTCTTATGACTTACTTATGTTTCGTGCAGTTCGAACGTAGATTGAACAAAACAAATTGTGAGATTTGTTGCACATGACAAGTGTCGAAACATCTACATGTTGAACGTTTTCTAGTGTAAACGCATAGTAAGACCACACGATAGAAGTGAAAACTTACAACAACGACCGTCAGCGTCACGGACCGACTAGAACCGAGTATTCTCGATTCAACGCCACTGACCCGAACGTAAAGCGGTTCCAACGCTTCAGTTTCTTAAGAAAGCGGTTCCGTCATATTGTAACGGCCGCCATGATAATCTGTCATTTTCACCAGTATTTGACACCAGGATCCGTAGCCCGCAGAATTCAATTTTTCTTGCGTTTCTTGTTAAACCCGGGTGGTCAAACCCACCCGAGTTTGACATAATGTCAAATACTGGGTGTCAAACAGAAATACGACTATCTTTTGAAGCGATAGGGCAAATCTAACAATTTAAATCATCGTTTCATGAAAGCCATCAGTGCGGCCACCGCTCTTTTAGGAAACCACCAAAAACTACGCCAAATACACCGTTTTTAGTCAAATAGTGGTAAATAAGACAGTCTTTCATTACGGCTGAAACGATAGCTTAAACGTGCTTTCCGAGTATGATGCATGGAGGGCCGAGGGAATCGGTGTCAGGTGTGTAATGGATGGTCACTCATCCACGACCCGCTGAGCCACAAGGCGCACCGAAGGTAAAGGGCCCTACGAAATTTAAAAAAGGTCATCCACAGACCAAAGTAGCAGATAATTCAAGATAATAAGAGATAAGATATAATATAGTATAGATAGATAATCGTAGAGACAACTACATATGGAATTAGCATTACACGATCAATCTATTATTTCTCAAAAGAATTACAAATTCACTTATAGCGAAAACATAAATAGGTTACCCACCATCACGGATTGAGCTAATACCAGATTACCAGATTGATCAAGCGATCTTTTCGTACAAATTGTCTTTGTTTCGTACTGTTTCGAACGGAATACGCTCTACTCTAATCCAATCTAAAATAAAAGTCTCTGTGATCCACTCTAATATACTTACTTACTCTTCTTACTCTGTGGAATTTCTCTAGAAAAAAAAAATGTTATGTCAAATTCAAATCATTAATCAATCCATGTCAAATTGTCAATCCGATTGAATCGAAATCGTACAATACGTTTCGTCGTTATTTGACTTAATTTCACTAGAATTTCACGAATAATAGAAGTCTCGTGCTTACTGGATATCAGATTAAAGTGTTAACAATATCAGACTTTGCAATTTGGGTATGAAGCACAGTGTGCTGCGTACTGTGATGTGATTATAACTTTGGTGTGCAATCCGAATTGGACCATGAAATCCAGCAAAAGAAGGCTCCAGGCCCTCACGGAAGGATCCGATGGACTGCCAAATTACCTAAAATTGGAGGATTCTGAAACATCAATCCCGCCCGTATTTAGGTCTCGGTTGCACGAGTTGTTTTCTCAAATAGAAAAAGAATTTGACCTTCTGTACACTGAAAATTTAAACCGTAAGTAAATATCAAGTTATTTTGGTTTATTCATGTTTCTATATTAAAAGGTATAAACTGCTTAGTGCACATTTATTTACAAACTATTCATCTTAACAAGCTCCATTAGTGGAAACTACACAATGCTAGAGAGATGTGATTGTTTCTATATTGATTACTGATAAAACCAGATAATTAATTATTGTTGTGGTTTCTTATTTATTGTGAGACAGAGCACATAATCATAGAATATTTACTTCCATTCATGCTTTTCTACTGAGGCCTGCTTGTTTATAACCAAGGCATTGTGTTGTTTATTTATTTAGTTCCTTATCTTATACATTTTCAAATATTTCATAAAATAGAAAAAATAAGTATAAACAAACATTTAAAATGTAGGTCCACCGTTGTCGGGAGCAGGGTCCGAGCTTCCTGTGGTTTGGGCTCCAGAGACAGGAACCTCTTTACGATGCGAGCCATATGAAGATTACTGCCTTCTGAATCATACCCTTGATCCAACCGCCTAAAAAGAGCCAGATAAATGTTGATTGAGGCTTTCGGCCATTGGCCGTTACGACTATAGGCACAATGACAGCTGAGTTCACATTCCACGTGTCAACAACCTCATGTGTTAAGTTGAGATATTTGAATTGTTTCTCTTTCTCAGCTTTCACGAGATTCCATCATCTGGAATGGTAACATTGACAATGTGCGGCTAGCTTATCAATCTATCGCCACTAAATCAGGCTTATTGGCGACCATAGTCCTGTCTGTAATGATAGACTGATTATTATTATTAGCCTGGATTTCCCAACTGCAGAGCAAGGCTCTCCCTATTCTCCTACATCTTCTACAACGCATATCTCTTTGTTTTCAGTTCAAGAGAAAATAGATATCCTGAGTGAAAAATTGGAACGAGAAAGCTATGCGGGAGACAAACAAAACGTAGACTACATTGAGTTTGATGTTGCTGGGAAAAACTCTAAAGTGAAATGTTAGTAGCCAAAAATGAAAATTTATTTGTTATACAATGCTGCAATGATTAACCCTCTTTTTATTTTTTATACATAATGAATGCAGCTGGCTGTACATTGTATTGCAAAGAGCATCACTAATTTCAAAAAAATAAAGTAGTTTAGAATAGACATGAGTGGGTGTTAGTATGGTGCAATTGGCAACATGCTGGCTGGCATAGTCACTCAGAGTCCACTGAAGCCTCAAGCCTCTTTATGATTCTTAACATTATTTATTATTATAACTTCTAACAGCAATATTCAGTTAATAATACTGCTATAAAATATCCACAGTAACTCAAACTAACTCCCAGAAAGTGAAAGCCAGTCACAAACTGAGGGTCCAGACCAGCAAGATAGTGTCCAGTTTTAAGGCCCCAACTTATAACTGCCATTTAGTCAGGGAGTTCACTGGACACAAGGATGGCATCTGGGATGTGTCTTCAGCTCGCCCCGGGCAAGCACTCATTGGCACGGCTTCAGCAGGTATTTATTTAATTATTTTACTATACCTACGAATACATATCATAAAAACTTGACAGGGATTCTTTGCTTTGGTCAGGCAGTTAATTACAATATAAGTTGCTCAGAATGTTGTGATAAATGTAGTAATTTATTAGCCCACAGACATGAAAATATTGCGGTGGGATTTTATCGCTCACTGGATTTTCAACTCTCGGTGCTGAGCCGAGTATTGAGAATCCAACAGAGTGCACCCCAGTGCGTCGAAAAGACACTCTGTTGGATTTGCAACTCTCGGCACTAAACAGAGCGTGGAAAATCCAATGTGCAAAAAAAACCGCCCGTGCGTACATGTTGGCTTAGCATGACCGCTTGTCTATCTCTACGAAGAGTAAAGAACGGCGCTTAATCTTAGTACAAAAACCTGGGGACAGTGGGCTTAGCATGACCACTTGTCTATCTCCATGAAGAGTAGACAACCCTTTCTATATAAAGTGACATTTCGTTTCTCCGTTTTTGACATCGCACCGTAGAAATCCTTCCACAATTTGTCATTTTGTCTTGCGATTCTAGCGATCTTTGTCTAGGTCCTTTTTTATGTTGACTATTTCGGAAGAAAGTTGTCTAGGGTAGTGAAGACAATTTGATTTTGTAATCGCCATGCTAAAGACAGTAGAAATCTTTCTACTCGACGGCCGCAAAGTATATACGGTTATCTACAAAATCTTTTTAAAATAATGAAAATTTTGCCCCCTATACAGAACCCATAACCCCCTAAAAATCTACGTATAGGTAATAATTTTTCATATTTTCCATACAAAAAGTGAAAAATTCCCATATAAAACACGTTGAGAATCGCATCTTCTCCGGCGCTACGAGCTCGCCACCGCAGTTTTATTTATATGCGTGACTTAATATTTGTAAAAATTGAGAATTTAACAGAAAAAAACATTCTAAGAAAAAACAAATAATTCTGAGTCGAATTATGTAAAACAGTGAATTTCGTAAAAGTGCAGTTGCCTCTTTCTACTTTGTTGCCGTCGTACTGTCTACACGGAAACGTCATTTTTGTCTACTCTTCCGTCGACAAGGTGCCCCGTGCTAAGCCTGCTGGGGTTATGGTACTCTACTAATAATAATTGTAATATCAAAGTATAATCGAAAGACACTAAAATATATAATTTATTTTGCATTTATTTTATGGCTCAATGGTCTTCTAAGAGCGGAAGGGTCAAACAAAACAAAGGGACTCCTGTATGAGAAAGTTTCATCAGTATTACTTGTGAGGAGATGTGTCACCTTTAAAAAAATGCTTATAGATCACACAGCCTGCGTATGGAGCGTGGAGTGGGGCAAGTGCCTCTTGCAGTACACAGGGCATTCAGGCTCTGTGAACTCGATTAGATTCCACCCCAGCAGGGACATCGCGCTCACCAGCAGCGGGGACAACACTGCACATGTGTGGCAGGCAGCTGTAAACTGGGATCTACCGGTTATTATTTATTGTATTTTATTTATAAATTACAATGTACAGTCACACACATGATGGGGCATGTGGGTTCACATGACTGTCAAAGAGTGGAAAATAGGATTTGAATTCACAGACAATTAGCAATTATTTACCCCAACTACATCATCTACTCAATATGATCCTTTAATAAATAATATGTTATTAGATATCATAGCTATAAAAATACAGGATCAAATTAAATTAACTGATGAAACCTCTTTGAAGGCGCGACGAGTATCGGTATCAAATTATGATAAAACAAAAAAATATTAAGCAGGATTTCCTTGCACTAATCTTGGCCAACGACTGGCACATAATTTTAGCTCACAGATTCGTATTTTAAACGTTTAGCGCGGCCAATCCTCTGAAGAAGAACTAGAAGGAGGGGGCGAAGAAAGTCTCGGTGAAGGTGGAGATAGACCGGAGGTGCTACGTACCCCGCTGACAGAGCTGGGCGGCCATCAAGGTGTCGTGGTGGCCGCTGATTGGCTCACAGGCGGCGACCACGTTATCACCGCTTCCTGGGACAGAACCGCCAACCTGTATGACGTGGAAACTGGAGACTGTTTGCAAGTTCTCACAGGTATGCCATGAGAATCATTTTTAAGAATAATTTCGCAGATGTGTGATGCAAGTTTCTCGTTTTTCGTAATTGTAAAATCGACGACGTGGTTCCTTAGAACAAGCTTCTGTACCTCGAAACTCTCGTATTCATGGAAAACAATGTTTCGCAACATTGTTTCAGCAGCATATTTTGGTGTGTTGCGAGCAACATGTTGCAGGCTTTCATGAAATATTGGAGTGTTGCTATGGCAACATGCTAATGTTCCGTATTCCTGCCCTTATCCCAATTTATTTAGGGTCGGCGCAACATATCTTTTTCTTCCATACTTCTCTATTAGTCGTCATCTTGGTAATCACTCCCTTTCTGGCCATATCATCGTTCACACAGTCCATCCATGGTTTCTTTGGTCTTCCCCTACTCGTATAGCCATCCACATTCATACTCAAAACTTTCCTATGACAACCGATTTCCGCTCAACTTTTCAGTCACCGGTGTCACTATCAGACTTCTCTTATATACTCATTTTTTTTTCTATCCATTCGCGTAACACCGCACATCCCTCTTAGTATTCTCATCTCTGCTGCATGCAATTGCCTTTCATTCATTCCGTATGTTCGCTTCCGCTAATGTTCCGTATTTATGGTTATCAAAACATTGTTGCCTACATTTGATGTTGAGCCTGATGGAGTTACAATTTTTGTTCATATTCGTCCATCTCAACGGATCATTAATCTAAATATACATGATATTAGTTGATCACGACGATATCTTCTGGCTATAATATTATTCCATGTCAGGTCACGACCACGAGCTGACGCATGCGTCTGCGCACCACGCGTCTCGTCTCGTGGTGACGGCGTCCCGAGACACGACCTTCCGTCTGTGGGACTTCCGCGAGCCAATACACTCTGTCTCCGTTTTTCAAGGACACACTGAGTAAGTGTATGCAATATTATCATAAACAACTTGCAGCTAGGGTACGGTATATTTTACTCGATACTTTTCTGGCGATACCTGAGTAGCACCACACAACACGACAGTGAATTAAATTTTGTGGGCCCAAAACTTCGCCCCTTCCACGGCATCGTCGGTGGCAGTGCAGAGGTCACTATGGCAGTATTTTTATACGATTACGTATAGCACATATGATTATAATCTTCCAAAATACTAGCTAGATAAACGTCAGTACATGAATTAATGAATAAAATGCACCGATTTTTATCTCACGAAACAACGCGCGCTTTACATGTGGTAACCAAGTGTACAAACACAAATACGCTGTGCATGTGTGTGTAAGCGCAGGAGCTTTCGGTATTGTCCGAGACATTAACGGCGATATCGGAAGTGTGTGATTGCGTGTAACACACACACAGTGTGTGTGTCATGTGCTGACGCTACTCGTCTTCACGCACACATTCACAACGTGATTTCACACTTGGTGATCACAAGTAAAGCGCGTGTCGCTTCGTGACATAAAAATACTTTACTTTTAGAAGACTATTTTTATTGTCTGCATCAAAATTCATGGGACTTATTACTGATCTGATAAACCAATGTTGATTCAGGAGTGTCACCTCAGCGGTGTTCACACGAGAAGATAAAGTTGTGTCCGGATCTGACGACCGTTCCGTAAAGGTAAAATGCACATTTTTATAACAAAGTATAATTTTCTAGACTCAGATTATTAAAATATGGACGCTAAGTTGTGTATCTCGCCTGGCTTTCGATCCTAGCCGGCCTAACATGCGCGCACAGAAAAACCTACACTTATAAAACGTTTTGGTCGCTTAGTACAGTACTATAGCCTCGTACTTAAACAGATAAACTTCTGTATTGCTTTTTCGTTTTTTTTTTCATGGTGTAAAAAAGAGTACTTAATCCATGTATGTTACGTTCTATGATAGGTATGGGACGTCCGCAACATGCGGTCAGCACTAGCCACGATCAGGTCAGACTCCTCAGTGAACCGCGTGGGAGTGAGCGGTAACGGTCTGATCGCGATACCGCACGACAACCGACAAGTGCGCCTGTTCGACCTGCAGGGACAGAGGCTTGCACGCCTGCCGCGCTCCAGCCGACAGGTGATATGCACTTTATATCTATTTATTTATTATACAGGAGGAATAAGTAACATGTCGTGGGGACATGACATTTAAATTTGGCTATTGCTAAAACTGACATGTTAAGGAGTAAAGGTCATGGCACACTATACCGGCACCGCTCCAACCCAGCAATTAACTTGTCATTCAAATTAGAGCATTAAATCGTGTGGCGTGTAATATATTTCATAATGTCATTATGAAAAAGCCAAAACGGCACGCAGTCAGCGTGCTTGCCGCTACCATACAACTCGACTCGCAGTCCGTGCGCTGCAAGCGAGCGGATCGCGTGCTTACAGCGCGCCGACTCGGAGTCGCCAGCTAAACAATGTCGTTTATACTCGATCGTCGTCGATTATTGCTAGTTCGCGCAATGTAAACCGAGACATTATGAAAACATGCAAGTCCTAGGCATGTTCAATCACAAATGCCATATAACAATAGTGTTCGCGGTGACCAAGCTTGCACCTCGCGGTCTGCGCGCGAACTGCGTGCTGGCACCTCGCGGATGACGCGTGGTTAGCGTGCTGGCGGCTAGCCGTAGCCTAAATTCGAGGCGACGAAAATGATTTGTTTTTTTTTTGTGTGGGAGAAAACACTAAAAGTACGTTTTTTCGAAACTTAATGGAACTGTTAGGCTGGTGCTCACCGGCGGCGATCTCTCGCGTCCGAGCCTGGTCCAGGCCATGGTGCGGAGCGAGAGTGCATGGGAGGCCGTCACCTCCTTCTGCGAAGCGGTAATGCTCGCGAAGGAGGAGGCGGAACGCGTGAGGGAGAGGCAGCCTCACGCCCTCAGTCGCCGCAGGAGACGCCCTGGGGGGCGGGAATTGATAGCCGATTCCCGGCCACCGGAGGCGCGGGCTTGCGGACGGTGAGTAGTGGGTAGCTCGCCGTCCGGTGAGGACCAGGCCCGGGTCGACGGCGCGTTGTGTTCCACGCGCGCCTCAAAGAGATGTCAGCAAAAGATGGGGTCCAATAGGGCCGATGCCGCTGGGGTCGCGGGTTGTTTGAAAAAGATACCGTGGCCCTGGCATAGGCAACTGAAGGAACACGGGTGGGTTTTAGTCAGTAAAAGTCTGACACGCCCTTCCGCTCCACCCAGAGCGGGAGAAGTTATTTGATGATTTCCCATCCACAAAAAAAAAAAAAAAAAAAAAAAAAAAAAAAAAAAAAAAAAAAAAAAAAAAAAAAAAAAAAAAAAAAAAAAAAAAAAAAAGGCTGGTGCTCACACGAGCTATAGTCCCATACACGGCGATCAAGATGACATACAAGCGGTGCCTAAAGGTACATGACCTTTAGGCACCCCTTCGCACGTAGCAAATTTTTGAAATTTTGAATTTTCGAAATGTGATTTTTCAAATCTTTGCCGTGGTTAAATGACGTTGCCGATCGATTTACTTATATTATAGTTAGATTTACCCTGCTAATGAATTTTATGATGACAATAATTTTAAAAAAACATTGATTGTATATTTTTTTTTTGGCCATTCCAAGAACTAACTCATTTGTTAATTACCGTGATTAAGGTTGATATATAATTAGATACTAATGACAAGAGCATTAATGTAATGCAACTTTGGGTATCGCTTTGCACGTAGTAATTTTTGAGGTTATGATTTTTAAGTATGTGGTTGTTCCGATCGCTTTATAAACATTCATTTTAAAAGAAAAAAAATGCGTAGTAAACTGATTTTAATTTTTTCAAAGAATATAAAGTTAAAAATCTCGAAAAAATAAACGATTTTGTAGAAATAAATAAATATTTTATATTATAAAATTATACTTATATCAAGACATTACAACAAAATACATCTATAATATTATGAACCACTACAAATATCTACAGCAAGGACAACAAAAATAAATAACAAAGCCAGTATTAAAATTATAAAAATAGGTAAATAGCTCAAATGGTAGTAAAATAAGCGTTAGTTCAGTCATTACTATTTCAGCGGTCTTTTACCACTATTACAACTCTGACTACTACATTTAATTATAACTATTTACATATTTTTGACTACTATCTATAGTTAACATAAAAACTACTGCTAACAGAACTCATCAGAGTCCTCTAAATCGGAGTCCATAATTAACGCACTAACATTAACATCGACAAATACACTGTTCTCTTTGTCTACATCTGAATCGTCACTAATGAAGAGGTCTCATATCATCAGTGACTCTGAGTGAGCTCTTTTTGTGGACTTTCGTAGCACAGCTCTTATGCTGGACAGTGAGGGATCTGATGATACAAGGAGAGCATTGAAAATGTCTTCGTTTGTCGCTTTACGGCAAAATTTGCGTGAATGGTGTTCTCGGATTTCTTTGTAATCTTTGTTTCTGGCTTCCGTTAACTCTTCAGATAATTTGCCAATGGGCATAATATTGAAGTGTTTGATAACTTCAGCATCATGCATTATAAGTTTGTGGACACTCGAAGGCATGTAATACCAGCCATAAAGCTCCACGTACATTTCTGCAGTAACGTGTGCAAAGTTTGCAAACGCGTCAATATTTATAGGCTCCCCACTGGCTACTACATGCAAAAGTGTTGAAAATCAATGGATCAAACAGAAATCCAATCCTGTGATAGCTGCGGTTTTCGCAGGATCACTAAAAATTTCCTAGCTGTGTTCCCATCATTTGTAGTTCCCGAACCTGAAACAAAACAAAAATTCTTGACTCTGTGTAGAAAAAAGATGTAAATTAATAATGTTACTTGAAAAAATGTAGATTTAAAAGTTACTTTATTTCACCTTGTTTGACGATGTCTACCAGGAGGCCCATTTCATCACGGAACTTCTGCTGTATGATTTGTTTTCTAATCTTCAATGACTTTACTGCTTGCATCTCTGGCTTGCCATGTTTTAAAGTCCAGTCTATATGAAATATGGAGAAGGCCCTCCATACACCTGATCCAAGCATGAAGAGTAGATAACCCGTACTTGAACATTTCTGTTGAAATCGGTTTTCTGAAAATAAAATGGTTAAATTAATAAAAAGAATATAAATATTGAAGTACTGCAGTGACATTAATTTATTAAATTATTGAAAACTCACTTTGAGATCTTCTCCAACTTGTTCATTTCCGAAGGAGTAGCTTTACATATATCACATGTCTGCGATGAAGTATTTGATAGCTGTGAAATGATTTTGCCATCTATCATGGTCATAAGCATTGAGTGCTTTACAACATAGCTTCCCATAATAGAAGGCTGCAGTGCTTCAATCTCAGCCTCAATCAAAGCCTGTTCTTCCACGATGTTTTCGCTTGAAAACTTAAAATAAATAGGTCTGCAAAACATGGTGGAAGATGGCTTTGGATTCTCCTTTTCATCGCCACAAACTAAGCGCAGAGGCACACAAGAACACAAAAATATTGGAATCGTCTTCGTCTGTCATAGTTTGCTTATACAAACTTTGCCCTGAAGCACCATCAAGGCCCCACTTGCATATAAGTGTCAACTCTTTGCCATCCAGTGAAGATTCCACACGTAAGAATTTTCCAAGCCTAGCCACAGTTTTGTCCAAAATTGCTTGGAGCTTTACTTTTACCTCTCTTTCCGTGATATCTATGGTATCTTTTGGGGGGTAGCAGTCCTTCTTCGCCTCAAGGATGGCAGTATAAGAAGGATACAGTGGTATTCCTTCTTCTTTTGCACAAGATCTTAATGTTATATACTGCCACTTCAAAAGCTTCAGTGAGGTCAAAATACCTAAAGCTTTGTCAGCGGAATATATAGGCACAGTTTTCTTTGTATTTAACAATTTCTTTATCTTTGTAGCCTCTTCGGGATGCTCCGATACCAGTTTAATGGTATCTGCTACATTCTTGTTTTGTGCTTTCAAACCAATTGTATGAGTAAGGCTTTCAGTGCTATGCGATAGGAGCTCTTCCACTCTCCTTCTCTTCTGTAGCGGGCTTAGCTCCACGAATGGTTTCCTCGGCGTCACAACTGATGTTGATGTTCAAACACTGCACGTCTCCGGTGTGTAGGATGTTGATGCACCCTCATTTACACCAAAGTCAAAACTGGAACATGGTTGCTGCTCTAGCGACACTACAGAAGTAGTCATTTTTTCCCTCACGACCTTAGGCCATTTTATTTTCTCTTGCAGCCATGTCTCATACTTTTTTATATATGTATATCTCGTGCGATTACACGAGATCCATTTCTTCCTCAAGTTACTTATATAACTCTGACAGAATTGTTTCAATTCCTTCTTTTCATTTTCCGACAATTCAACAGTATTCTCAAAAGCTTCAAATAAAACATTGGGCTATGAAAAACTACTGTTGTTCGCCACAAACATGAAAATGTCCAAATTGGTACCAAACCCTTCCATCACAACACAATAACAAATATAAGGTAATAAGTTAGCGCGCACAAGTACTGAGAGCTACTGATAAAATTAGACTCAAAATAATGTCCTGTTTTTATACAACTACCCTCATTATCGTTTGCTAATCTCTAATTAGTTACCTATATTACAGACAATAGAATTGTATTGTGACTAGGGCCCAATTGGCCCTGCTAGAGCTAGTTAATGCTCATATCATTAGTATCTAATAATATCTTAACCTTAATCGTGCGAAGCGGTGCCTAAAGGTACGTGAATTGTATGTCATCTTGATCGCCGTGTACCTATGGGACTATAGCTCGTGTGAGCACCAGCCTAACAGTTCCATTAAGTTTCGAAAAAACGTAATTTTAGTGTTTTCTCCCATACAAAAAAAAACACAAATCTCTTTTTTCTCACGCGTATTGTGACTTGGACCATCCATACGTTAATAATAGGTAAAGGGAGGTATACCAGAGCCAGTACATTTTTTTTTTAATTCTTTACTTTAAGTTTCTATGAGTATAGAGCACGATTTCCAGACCACTGTGCGACGCCGTGCTGCAGCTATGCAGTTGCGGTGCCGGTATAATGTGCCATGACCTTTACTCTGAGCGAACAAGGATTTGGAAAATTGGAACTACAGTCGGGCCGTCGAGAGAATGCATTCCTGCATGACACCTGTCATAGCACAATACAATTGCCAAATTACTACTAGAAATTGTCTAACTGTCAGTTGTACTCCTAATTATAATTATGTATTTTTCTGTGTGTACATAAATAGTAAAATAAAAATAAAAAAGTACACAGATATAGGTTGACACTTATTTTAGGCGTGGAAATAGCCTGGTACAAAACAATTGATTAATGATCCCCATGCTAGGAAAATCCTGTGATACAGGGGTCATCAATCCGTCCAATATGGATGTTATAATAATTACGAACAAATACGTAATGTGCACTTTTGTAAAAAAAAATAAGAAACTGGACCAATACCAGTGTTTAAATGATTAATAACAATGTGCCGGGCGAGTGTCGTTTGTGCGACTGTAGCTGTGTATCTGTGAGTGTAGTTATGTATGAGTGATTTTTGTAGTAGTAATAAGGATCAAATTCGCAAAACACATATTCGTTAGTGTGAAACTGACAGGCCTCAAGAACGCATTCACTCGACGGTCGGACTGTAGGTGCGATAGTTACTTCTGTTGAAAAAGAGCTATCCAACGATGACAATAAGGAATGAGGTGAGCTGCGCGATTACTGACAGATGCATGCAGTGACTGGACAGGTCCTCTCAATCTGTGTGGTTCTTTCCTCAAAAGACCATTTCAGACACCAATCTACATGGTCTTCACATGAACTGACCAAGATTATGTCTGGACTTTGTAAGAGACTGTGACCTCTGAGTTTGTTTCGGCCTTTCTTCTAGAGTAGTCAGATAGGAAACGCCGACCTCATCTAGTTAAAAAAAAAAAACTTGATTGACGTGTAAAAGTGTTTATAGAAACCTACATACAGAAAGAAATTCATTTATCATTTGAAGACATGACTATTGGTACCAAAATTTGCATCATCTGTTTGAGAAAGTATGGATGGGTGGATCATGTGAAAGATGTTATACAGGGTAAATATCTCAAGTGTGCGTGGATGACTTAATCCAAAACTCTAAGGCCTAAGAAAAAGCGAAAAATACTCAAATGAACCTCGAGGTAAATTTTGATAAAATCTAAAACTGCATCATTAGTCAATTTTACTAACCAAGAACCGAATCTGTAGGTTTCTGAAAAAAAAAACTGTTATTTTAAGTAGTATAGTCAGTTCCAAAATGCTTTGATTTGTTTATTTGTGACTTAAAATTAGGATTTCGAGTTTTGAAACTCGAAATCCTAATTTTAAGTCGGAACCCTAAAATCTACGAATATTTGTCTTATTATTTTTCATTCTTATAAAAAATTAAGATTTTCTTTAGTAAATTATGAGGGCCAAAACACGAAAAAAATAAAAGGAATTTTCCACAAAATTAGCATTTTTTATGAGAAAAAACTGTTTTATTTGATTGTAATTAAAGTAATTTCAATAAAATTTAGTCTACACGTTCCCCATTAAAGGCATTAGGGGATTATGGGTTTATTTTAATATAACAGAGCATATAAAATTATAAAAAGATATATTTTTAAAATTATATATGCTCCGTTTGGCTTACGATACTATTTCACTTTAAAAGCACTGCTAAGTTTTTTTTTGAAAGGGCTTTATGTTTTCTCAAACACAGTTCCTTTTTATGACAGGGGCACCGTCGCATGGTTACATCAGTAGCTTGGGCCGACGACATATCGTCCAATATAAACTTCTTCAGCTGCGGCTTCGACCGGCGTATCCTGGGCTGGTCCATCCAGCCCTCCAAGGAGAACTAAGTACTAAGACTTAACAGGTAGTGTGCTACAAGAATCTTTTGGCGCCTGAATGACATTGACAGCCTCTGTCATTATTGTGAACTTGCCACAGATGTTGTATTTACAAAACAAGATGGCGCCAATAGTTCTGGTTTTAGTCACGCGCTAAAAGAAACTTTATAGCGTAGTATGTCCTTATAATTACAAGTTGTCTTGTTATTTACAAGCTCATTGTTCTCTAATATAACGTATCAATCACGATACAATATAAAATTGTTATTATTATTATTATATAAAAATCTAAATACACAGGACTACTATAGGTACACCTCTGCTTAATCCTTCGGGGAAACAATGCGTGATGTTATGTTGTGTTAAAAATCGAAATCTACACACAATTTTGGCTTTAGATTCACCTAGAAATAACAACAAAATTGTGTGTAAATGATTGCATTGTCACTCACGATCGAAATTATTCATGTTGTGGACTATAATTAATTTGTTACATAAATAAGACTTAAGCCCGCTTGCAACAGAAATCATTAAGTGCATTTAGTGCTAAACATATTTAAAACATCGTTCTGTTTCTGTCAATCGTTTGGAAATGATTGAGAGAGAATTATGTTTTAATATGTTTAGTGCAGCAGCGCGAGCCATGGTGGCTCCGTGGTAACGCCGTGACTAAAGCCACCGACACATTACTGTATCGTGTTGTGTCGTGACGCGGGATACACCAATCAAACGAATTTGTTTAGGACTACGTTATATCACAACGACCTTTGATTGGCTAATACTGCGTCAGAAGGCGACACGACACAACACAGTATAGATAAACCATTCTAAAAATGAACGTCCTTCCACAGCGGTTACGCTCACATGCAAAGAAGGTGTGTCGACGCAATACACATAAATAGTCTTTGTCATTGTTTGCTCAGTCACCAGCGAGACATGAAAGTGGGGCCAACTGTCGATTTAGCTGCAAAAGTACGGTCAACATGTCAACGCAAGAAACTATGTGGCTACAAAAAATTTCGAACAGAACTTGACGACTATAATGGCTCTAATAAAGGAACGAATTGAAATGATTGATTGTACTATGTGGGAAAATACATGCAGACATGTTAGTGATATCGAAAAACAATATATTATGAAAAATTTTGACATGGATTTTGAATTTATTATTAATGTTGAGTCTGATTCTGATGAAAATGATTAGGTATAAATGAATTATTGGTTAATTAATACTATATTTCATAACGTTTGTTTGTATTGCATAATGTTTTATTACGTATTGCATTATAATATTAGGAATAAATCAGTAAATGCTAGAAGTAATAATAATTTCATAATTTATTTTAAGGCAAGAATTCTCATAATATATGCAGTAGGACCAGTAAATGAAATGCCCCATATTAAATAAATACCTTACAAACATAGGTACATAAAAATATAAACAATAACACGGATTTTTTTTATGTAAACGGTACCTACCGACTGACCAAACGCCGCACAGCCGGATTTGTTGGCCAACTAGTGTATAAATGAAACGTACGCGCAACAGTACGAACGTGTCGTGCCATACTAAGCGCACGCTCCCCGTCGTACAATGCTAGTACCTGGACTGATCGTACGATTAGGTGACCTCTAAGTGCGGCGACGAGTCCATGTTTACAGTAAAATCGTCGCACGCACACAAGTAAAGTGTTGGAATAAATATTTCCTCTCACACTTTGAAATAATCAAGTTTTGTGGAGGGGCGTTCATTTTTAGAATGGTTTATCTATAATATGAATCCGGCTTTACGAGTTGTAAGTTAGCTTAGGCTCGAACTCAGACAGGCGCTTTTTTTTTCATCACCGAGGAAACCGACATGTCCTAGAACCAAAAATCGAGCACATGTGACATCTACCAACCCGCACTGGGCTCGCGTGGTGAATTACGACTCACTCCCTCTCACAGAGAGGAGGCCTTTGTCCCAGATATGGGAACATTGTAGGCTGATTATGATGTTATCGTTAAACGCATTTAGTGATGTGGTGCAAGCAGGTTGTAAACTTTGTTGCAATGAAAAGTATAATATTGGATAATGATAGCAGCAAAATATTGTGTTTATGCTATGAGTTTCTCATCATTTTAAGCAAAATTATACTGCATTTGAGCTAATGAAACTGTATTGTGGATGCAGCATTTATATAATTTACCCGTAAAGAGTAAATGTCGCATCTTTTAAATATTTAAAATAAAAATAATTTGGATTAAACATCTTTCCCCTCAACTGTCGATCGACCTCCTAGAGGTCGGTAACAATAGAAATTTAATTGTGTCCCATAACCAGAGAATAGGTAGACCATAATTACCTAAACTTCGAGGAAAGAAGAAACAAGAGTGGATAATACCTCCTATAAAATCCCGGAATGATAAACATGACAATTCAATCTCGGGATTTAAGAAATTGCGAATTATTTATTATTTACTATAAATATTTAATTAGTTACGAATGTATTCAAAGTGAAATAAATAATCCGCGATTTCTTATTTCCCGGGATTTAGAAATTGGAAATTATTTATTGTTTTATTATAAATATTTAATTTGTTACGAATGTATTCAAAGTACAATAAATAATTCACAATTTCTTAAATCCCGAGATTTAATCGTCATGTTTATTATTTCGGGATTATATAGGAGGTATTATCCACTCTTGTTACTTCTTTCCTCGAAGTTTAGGAAATTATACTCTACCTATTCCGATCTCTGCTCATAACATAAGAGTTGGAAGCTTATGTAAAACTGTAGTATAAAGCTAATGCCCGTTTTCACTGATTCTAGATGATATCTAATTGAGTGCCTAATCGCGCTTTTGGATTTTCAACTTTCGGCGCTGAGCCGAACGTGGATAATCCAACAGCACGCTTTTATTTACGCATGTATTTAGGTGTCGCCTAGTGTTAGTGAAAACGGGTATTCAAGTATGTTTGCTTGCACATATTAAACGTTTCCTTCCTCCTATGTGTATGTTATCATGAAAAACTGTGGTTTATGATCATTTTCTGTGTTCACTTCCTTTACTGTGTAGAAGTTTTGATTGAGTACTATTGCATGTGTTTTAATTTGTTTTCAATTAGGCTGTAACTAAAGTCTATTCATAGCCTTGGTCCCATTTGCTATGCTATTTCCATTTATTTGAATATCAACTTTATGTAATTGTAAATTGAGTTGAAATCAAAATGATTACTATTGAAGTAGTCATAAAAATGTTTGAAGTTTTAGCGCAAACAACTTGTATGTGTGGGAATTATTGGTTTACCTGTTTAGGAATGGCCTTTATTTGGTGGTTCATTGATAACGAGTATGTGGTATTATAGTCGTAAAATGCATCAGTTTACAGAAAACACGACGGTTAAACTTTCAAACATATGTTTCATAGTAATTGATTTTGGTGTATTGTCTAATGAACGGGATTGTCATTCCTAGAGCATATCGCAATTAGGGTATTTAGTGTCCGATAGCCACGTGTAATTTCTAAATTAATTTGGCTTCAGACATATTTCAAAATGTCAAACACTACATTAAATAGCACAAATATTACTCATAAGTATGTTTGTATCGTAACTGCTATAATTGTTGAGTTTTTAGTAGATAATCACTGTACATTACGATCGTCCAGTACGGTAGGCCGCACGTGCGGTGGTAAAAAAACCAGTATAAGCGAAGCGGGCCACTTATTCTATTGGAACTGCGTACTACGCCAGGCCAGCTCAAGATCAAAGTGACGTACGGCCTGCTGTACTTAATAATTAACTACAGAACCCGGTTACAATGACACATGAAGCTTGAGAAAGAGACTGTCAGACAAGAATGAGTGACAGAGACAACACTACAATTCTTTTTTTAAACTTGGATGTGCCAGATTTATTACCGGGTACTGTACAAGGGTTGTTGGTGTAACCATATTAAACTTACATAACGGGCAATAAGGATTTAGGTTTTTTTTTTTTTCTGCAGAAGGAAGTGGCATTCTGTGCATGACTGTTTGTCAGGGAACTAACCAAGTGACTAACCTACATGAAAGGTACACTCGTCAAAGTTGGCGGTTAACCGATTTTTACCCTTACTGACTTAGTAATAAGGTTGAAATATGGTCAACCGGGAACATTGTCGACTGGACAATAGTTTAATTGGTGGAGTTGTCAATAAACATGTAACACTTTGTGAAGGTAGGTACACTTTGATTTGATGATATCATTTATTTTTAAACATATTGGTGCAAAATACAAAAAGTAACACATACTCCCACTTTTAAGCCTATGTTATTATGCAACTTAGAGTTATGTCATTTAACTCTGAAAGTGTGGTTTGAATGTCGCACAAAAATCTTTTCATTATACAATGATGCTTACGAATAATATGAGTTAATGGGAAACTTATTTAAATTCGTTTGACAATAGATTTCTTACATGCTCTGGAGATTTCGATTTTGCTATGCATAGTAGAGTCAAGTTTTGGAATGTTCCACTTCATTATTTCGACACCAGAAATGAACACTACGCTAACTTAATAATTTCGATTTTACACCAGAGGCGTTTCAAAGAAAAATGTGATAACTTTTTTTTATTAATTAAAAAAAAATATTGAAATATTCACTGTTGTCATTTCTCTTGATAATACAAGGAATGTCGTTATTTAGTTTCTTTAATTGTTATAAGTTTTGAATTTAACCCAAGTTATTCATGTGTAAACTAAAAAGTCGATAAATGAATGTGTCGCCAACTCATAGTTAGCGTAGTATATTATGGAAAGACAAAAGGCGAGAATGCTAAAACAATACATTAAATTAATATTAATTGCCAAATATAACTAAAATAACTGAAATAAAAACCATTTACAATATTAACAACAACAATGCAATACTGATACCTTAAATTACAATGTAATAAGTACTCGTAAGAGTGTACCTACTCTCAGCTAAGTCGAGCCTTTTTTGTTATGAACGTTCACGAACGGACTACACTAGGCCTAGCTAACTAAGAGATATCGTAATGTATATCGCGCGATTGCAAAAATTACACTTAGCGTTGTGTTTTTGTGTATTTTTTGGAATTTCTATATAGGTACTTAATTGTTTTTGTACTAATTTATAGTCCATACTACAGGGTTATTGGTAAAACACCAGCAACCTCTTAAGGGGTCATTGTACTCATCATTATGAACAACTTTTACTATGGGACCAAATCTGAAATCGTAAAAAAAAAATCTGCTGTTCAGTACTTTTTGACGAATTACGACTAACATAAATGTACTGAACAGCTGATTTTTTTTTTCGGGATTAAAAATAATTTGGCATTAAAATCGGAAATTGCCCAAAATTCAAGTTAGCGTAGTGTAAATTGCTGGTGTCGATGTGTTTGCGGAATAGGTACATACATACATAGATACATTGTTTTTTTTTAATTACTCATTGTAAACAAGCTGACCTATGTCCAGCAGTGGACATCTTTTGGCTGAAATGATGGTGTTGAAACAAGCTGACCCGCTCCAGCTTTCCAAAAGGTCAAAACTACAATTAAAAGTAGAACGTGATAATGAATTTAAAACGTAATGTGACATATCTTTAGGTATACTGTGCTAACGTCATAGAAGCCAATTCACTTCCTAGTCAGACCAAAACATAACAAAATCACAAACTTAACCAAAGACGGACAAACGTTTTTACATTTTTTCGTTTTTTTTTTCCTTTTTTATGGCTTTAGTGCTTGATGCATGAGGAATAATCAAAAATGTTTGTTTAGATAAACTAATTTAAAATTACGTGCCCCTTTCCACTGCTTGTAACAGACACATTTCAATTATTTTAATAGAAAATTTTGTGAACGGGCGCACAATTTTAAATCGAGTGAATTATAATAATATTATTATACAGAGGATTTTTTTAACCTCACCTGGTGGGAAAGTACTCTAAATACTGGGGATAGCAAATTTAACTCAAAGTAAACATTATATTATTTTTTAAAGAAACAAATCTGCGTTCAAAGATTTTCGAAAATTCGCTTGCCACACTCGGGAATCGAACCGGCTAAAATCCGAAAAATAACACCCTGTACTTTTATGTTATCAATCGATAGGGTCAATCATAAGGATCCAATCTCTGTAACAAACATGATAAATTTAAATGAAAACCATAAGATATGATTCTAATAAAGACTTGATTCTTTTTAATAATAAAGGAATGTTTCCTTTGAGTAAAATTTGCTATCTCTAGAATACTAGAGTACTTTCGCTCCAGTTGAGGTTAAAAATTTCCACCCTGTATACCAACTTATACTACGCACATATCAAAGATGGCGATCAATAAAGTTGTTTCGCTTGTTAATGTATTACGGAAAAAGAAATTATGAAAACTTTAGATGTAACGAGCAGTACGCCACAGAAATCATCATTGCAAAATTATTCTATGTGGAACTATCAGTACTTGAATTATGCATAAAATACAATACGGCCGATGTATCATGGTCAGCCTGAACATAGGCACTATGAACTTTTGCGCAAGTTCTTGGTTCATAAAAAGTTATTGCGCAGCCTTCTGCGCAAAGTTCGGACTGGCCATGTTTAATCGGCCGTATTGTAATGTCAGTAATCAGTATAAGAGCGTGTACATTCGAGCGCGAATTTTTCGGCGCGCCGTCTCTTCTTGCCAAAACGTAATATTTTTAATGGTGTGATCAATTGCGCAGGACGCGTCACGTGTGCTTGATCAATAAGAATTTATTATGACAAGAAGCATAAAGTATGAAGTCGAAAGTCTTTGGAGAGCGACCGCTCTAACTCGATCAGCGCGTGATGAATTAATCACTTTGTAAAAATAAGTAGTCATTATAGTGTCATGTTTATCATGTAGCGCAAAATGTAACATGACAATACCTGTACATAAATTAAAATTACTTGCGAAAGAATGTCATTGTAAAGTGTCATTCACTATATCCAAGAAAAAGTCCATTACATCATTAGTCCGAAATGTAAATAAAAAATTGTAATATTTAAATTATTTTTCCATTTTTAATAACAAAGTTTCTTTGATAAAAGTACCTACTATGTATATTATTGTGTAACAAACTAAAGCGAGCGAGCGGATGAGAGGAAATTCGCTCGAGCCGATTGTGTTAACTTACTTGTATGTTCAAAGTGGCGCGAATAGTTGCGTGACTCTTACCCCACGTCCTACCTAAAAGCGATTACGCGATCGTCGCGACCATAATTATGTCACTTTTTGTTCGGAAAACGCCCGTCTGCGCGGCTACGCGTTCAGGTTCATCGGAAAAAAAGTGACTTATGCATGTGACGATCGCGTAATCGCTGTTATATAGGACGCGGCCTTAATGCGTTAAAACAATGAACGCGCGCAGTAGCGCCAGCTTGGCCATAGCTTAATTGTGGTTGTGCCAAAATCCTCTATCAGAACATGGAGGCTTTGATCATATAAATGTCTAGATAGTGTCGCGCTGCAAAAGAACTAAAACAAACATGCCTACTTTGTTATGCTGGTGTACGTGATATCTACGTCCTATGGCGCCTCCACAATCGGTGATCATAAACTTTCATTCCCTTTATCACCCCATTTAGGATTGATTATTTTTGAGACAAAAAGTAGCCTATGACCTTCCCCAGGATGTCATCTATCTCCATGTCTTTTATCGAAATCCGTTCAGTGGTTTAGTTTAGCTTTCAGGTAATTGTCTATGATCGCCGATTGTGAAGAGGCGCCATTACACTCGCGCCACGCCATTCTGTTTTTCTAGTGTGCATGCAAAATGTGACCAACAGTTGGAAGCTATTTTTTTGACGAGTTCACAGCTTTGACTGTCTATCTAGACATATTTATAGCTTTGCATGGAGGTATAGGCCATGATAATATGAATATAGTTGAAAAACCAGAACATTTTTATTTTTGATGTAACCAAGTACAAAATTGATTCTGTAGCTTCCTTCTAGTTGAATAGTGCACTTCGTTTATCCCTATTGGTTCAATATTTCGTGTCTAATACCATATTACTGTAATAATATGATGTCTGTCTGTATTAATGTTCAATGTTTATAAATGAAAATGCATAATAAAATATGAGTATTATTAATAATTGTGTAATAATTATGGAGTTATCAGGTGTTAAATATGTCTTCTACAAATGATCTGAATATTTTTGTTATGCCAAATATGGTATGAAATAAATAATATATAATTAATCATGATTGTTTTTGTTTACAACCATCTATTTGAGTTCTGTAATCCTGAGCCTTAGAGTAAGTAGTATAGAGGGCGCGCTTACGCATCGTAGGAAATGAGCTATAGATACTTATATTGATGAGTGTATGACAGATAGGGATGTATCAACTACGTGCTGATTGGCAACGAGCTATCGATAAGTTATGTAAATATCTTTGTTAGGTACTTTTTATGTTGAATACGTTATTTCCTATACTATTAAACTTGAAATGTTTGTATATTGGTTTGTAATCAGTAATCATGTTCTCGATAACGGCTCTAATGATTTAGACGAATTTGTAAACATGAGGGTTTACAGGGGCGGAAAATCGACCTAGCTAGGTCTCATATCAAGTTTCGGTGTTTTGGAAAGCCGAAAAATAATAATAAAAAAATGTTTACATACACATTTTTTTTTAATTTAATTTTACTCCATTCCATAGCTACCAAAATTCTTTAAAATCTTAAACGTGATATTGTACCATTCTATACTTCACGTTTACGCTATCATACTTTCGCATTAAAAATATTAGAAAGTATATCGTACAAAACACACATCAAAATTATTTATAACTGGCTGACCCGACAAACGTTGTCCTGTCAAAATTTCATTACAAAGTTCCCATAGAAATTGCACTTTCTGTTTTCCCGAATTTTCCAATTTTCCCGGCAACTTTTCAAACATTTTCTTTCATACAAACGTTGTCCAGACAATTACAAACAACAAAAAAGAATTAGCTTAATAGCTGCAACCGTTCTGAAGTGATGCGTGCACATACATTCGGCGATTGAATTTTATGTATATAGATAGATAAGTGATTATAAGATTTTGATTATACACAGTCGGTCCTTATCTATTGTCACTGGCACATAATTTTGAATTTAGAACTCGAAAGGAAAAAGAAATAATAGCATACGATTTTCAATTGTTTTGCGATCAATAAAACGTAAAAACATTTTATTATGACTAATATTTTACGATGGAATAGACGCTCAAAGAAGACCGAGTAGCAGTAATTGCATTATACCGTTGTGGCCACTCGCTAAACACAATATTCAAGCTTCTTGAAAAGCTGAAAATCACGAAGAGATTTTGTGTAAGTATCGTACTAGAAATGGTACAATGATCACTCAAGTGTGGATGACAAAAGATCAGGTAGACCAGGTGGTTCAGGTCCAAAATGAGTTAAGTGTACAAAATAATTCGTTTTAACTAAATATCTTCAAAATATAATTTCTGTATCCATAATCAGTTCATCAATCATTCCTACAATACATTGTTTCATTATTATTATGTTTTTTGACTAAGTTATATGCCATTTTGTAAGACAAGTCAGTGATTGCTATTTTTTTAGTTAGGTCAGTCTATTATTAAGCATGCGATTTGTGTGCATGAACATATTTGTTTGTCCTGAGACTGGTGGAAATTATCTATAAAAGTATGTATTTACAAAAAAAAAGTAGTGTATGTAGTAAGTATATCAGTAATCTGGTTTCCATACAAGCTCTGCTTAGGCCTGCATTCCTCCTGCGCTAATATCGGTCGCGCGTAACATATACTGTGTTCTATAAAGCACCACACTGCGGGCTAACGTCAGCGGCACGTACGTTGCTAGTTTGCTACGCGCCGCGTATCGCATGCGTTGGTCTCGCTCGTCAGCGCCGCGTATGTCGTTCGGCTGGCGAGCTTGGAACTCCCTCAGTCTCAGTCAGTTGAGCGCCCTCAGTCTGTTATCGATGATAAGCTGAATGCCACGCGGGCGTGATAGTCGCTATGAATATGGCACCGTACAAAGAGAATTAAACCACTTGAGAGCTGATAGACCGATTTCGTGTAGGCACATGACTCACCACTGCGGGCGGGGGACGAAGAAAATACAGCGGTTGTGATTGGCCGATGCAACAATGTCAGGACGAATGTTCCAAACATAGTGATGCACACACAAGTCAGTTTTACAACAATAATATCGATATCGATAAAATCGACGTCTATTAATTCTACATTTTTTATAACTATATTGATAGGGTGTCAACTGGGTGCAAATAAAACACCGACGATTACGTCAGTGTTATATTTGCACCCAGTTAACACTAGTTTGCACACAGTGAATTGAATAAAGTTTTTGAAGTGTTAACTTCTTTAACTTTATTCTTGATTTAATGCGCTAAAACAATTCTGTCAACTAGCTGAGGTACGAGGAAGCGGGGTACTGCGTTCTGATTGGTAGGTAGTGATACGTAATGACGTATCACTAGGGATGGGACAGGTTTAAATAAAACACGAAGGTATGGTATTCCTTTTTAATAATTGTATGTAATAAAATGTTTATTAATACCCATATATATATTATAATATAATTGGCTTTTTACCTTCCTATTTCTTAATATTATTTTAACATGTATCTAATGAAATTAATATTCTTAAAGTAATAACATAGCTAGGTTCATAAATAATAGTAAAAAAAAAAATGTAATTAATAAAATAAAACAAAATTCTGAAAGTTGGATAATCAAAATCACAGATCGTTTCACAATTAATGTAATATTTCTGTTGTAGTTAGTGATTAAAAAAACTTTTTACAAAAAAATAAAAAACAATCGACTTCCAAAGAAAACACTAGGTACAAAGTGAAAAATAACTTTGATTTCGGAAGTTTTAAAGTTTTAACCTTTTCGCCGCCAACGTACACAAAACGCAATGCCTCGCCGAGCGCCAAGCTATAAATGTATAACTAAATATACAGTAAACAGTAGTGATGGGGATATCGTCATATCGATGAATAATATTTGTACGCGTAAAGTTAAGATTTAAAGTTGATTTTACGAATATAAACAAAAACTGATTAAATATTTCCAGATTTGTTTTATTTCACAGTATCCTTAATAAGAAAAAACAGTATAATTTATGAGTATCAAAGAAACTAATACATAACTCAATTAGAACTATAAGGAATGGGGTACATCTCTATTTGTTTCATGATCTCATTCTTTAACTTCATATCAAGTTATTGGCACTGAGGGCACGTTGAATTCGATTCTGATCAGGGATGGGGTCTATGGTCTTTCTTTCTTCTATTTTTGTTTATTCCTGTGTTTTTTTAATAACTTCAGTCAACGTTTTTACCGTAGGTATCTAAGTGGCAGAATTTTGAATTGTTTTTTTTTTAATTATCTTATCTTCTGGTTCAATATTCTCCACAAAATACTCCGAGTCCGATTCCACACCTTGCAAAATTTTCAGAAGTTCGTCCGAATCAAGTTCTTCACTCATTTTTCTATTTGCAAGTGAAAGAAAGAAAGATGCGTGCGCGCGAATCCGATTTTGTGCTGCACTATGCCAAAGTGACCTTGACAGCCGCACGCCTATGACGTCACTGACCAACTTCTATAGAAGTTCGTGGCACTCGGTGGCGCACAGGGGCAAAGACGACCAATTGTTTTGTAGAGATGGGAAAATAACTATCGACAAGAATTAGTAACAACTTTATAATTACGTATCGGCATCTACCTGAAGGTCGAAATTCATCTACTATCCTTTGTAATGAAGTAGATAACTAAGTTCATATTTTATTGACCTAAAAATGTTTTCTATATTCGTAACTTTCTGTATTTATAAATATTTCAATGGTGAAATCAACCTTTCACGGCACATCACTGGCCAACTTGATAAGAAGTGATTGGCGTTCTGAGGAAAGTAACAAAATTCGGAGTTTCTGTTTTAGCCGATTTTAGGACAAACTAGGGCTTATTTTGTGTAGAAAAATAAAAAACAGGGTAGTAGACAGTGCTATCTTAAATAATAAAATGAAACAAAGCTTTTAATCACAGTAAATTTATTTTAATAAGATAATTAAAATGAAAAACTTCTATAGAAGTTGTGGCGCTGGTGGCACGAAAATCCCGAACTTCTATAGAAGTGCTTGGCGGTGAAAAAGTTAATAGTTCTAGAGGTTTTTTCACTTTAATAATAGGTTGGGGAAAAAGTCTTTTCGCATTATAGTATGTATGAACTTGTAATAAAATCTCTTTGGCTATACTATTTGTATCTGGCTGGTTTTGGTATCATTGAAAGTTTAAATTTTAAAGAACATAATTCCAAATTCAAATTAGGAAAATGTGTGATTTTCATTTGTTTTTCGTACCGTCAAGATGAGTGAATCTAATGAAGAAATTCGATACATTTTAAAATTTTACTACAAAAAAGGTAAAAAGTGCAACGCAAGCCGCGAAAATTTGCGATGTTTATGGACCTAGTGTAGTGTCTGTGAGAGTAGCACAAATTTGGTTTAAGCGTTTTCAATCCGAAAATTTTGATGTCAAAGATGCACGTCGCTCTGGTCGCCCTATTACGGATAAAATGGATGCCATTTTTGAAAAAGTGGAGCAAGATCGGCATATCTGTAGTTACGACGTAGCTGAAGAACTGGAAATTGACCACAAAACAGTTTTGGCGCATTTGAAAAAACTGGGTACACAAAAAAGCTCGACATTTGGGTACCTCACGAGCTCACTGAAAGAAACCTAATGAACCGTGTAGGGGGAGGTGTTCAACAGTGAACCATGAAAAAGTTGCACATTCAAAGCTGAAGTGTTTCTAAACATAATAAAGATTTTTTTTTACTAAAGTACTTCTCATGTATCTGACTTCAATTTAGCATATTAATTTTAGACCCAAACGTAACAGGATAGGATATATTTAAGTTTTTTTTAAAGACGGGAAATGGCTCACTGAGTCCACCTCGTGGGACACTGTGAACCACTGGCTAGGTCAACAGTGAACCAACACGTACACAGTGAACCATCCTATTTATTTTACAGTAAATTATGACTATTTATGCTACAAAACTAAAGGTAAAGCAATAAAACGTCTTTTTTATATGTTACCAAATAATCAACTTTATTAAATCTAAATATTTTTAACAATGTGTTTAAAATTTTTAATGTTATAAAAAATTTAACAAATATCTTAGGCTCACAGAGATCAATTGCTCAGTCAACTTTGTACTAATCAGTCTTAATAATTACAATTATTATTCTTACGATAGAAAAACTTATATCAAAACACAAGAAAACAAAAATTCAAAAGAAAAAGCATCTAATAATCAAAAAGGGAAGTTCAAAAGAGATAGATTAATTGGAAATTTGAACGTTGCTGTTCGGCGACTGCTGCCGTCTACCTTGGGGTTCGGTAATATATATTTTATATCATTTTTTGTAACCATTGCAATATCTGGCTCTATAGGCTCACAAAATGTGTGATAAAATTTGCTTTTTAATTTTAAATACGAAACGGAGTAGTCATATTCAGCTTCAGGAGAATTATCAAGAATCTTCGCAACATAATAGCATTTTATCTTTTTTTTCTCTGATTCAATCAAAATAATTACAAAATTATCCGCTTTGGGTTTTCTACGCAGCGGTGGAAAGTCTTCAGATAAAATAACTTCATCGTCTTCACTGTCACTGACGAAATTTTCTACACCAGATGAAGAACCACTAGCACAGAAAGTGCCTTCGGAATTGGAATCTTCATCAATAATTAGAGTTTCTTTTTTCTTTATCTTATTTTCTTTAAATAAATTACTCTTTACTTTCTTGGCTTTCACTTCAACTTTTTTTTTTCGCGATGCTATTATTTCTTTCTCAGGAGTGTCGGTGGCTATCATACTCCGGCCTAAGTGTCTGCTACTTTTGGTAGTCTTTCTTGGACCGGCTTTCAATGGTAGCCTAAACATTTTTGGAGAAACAAAACTTTCCACTGCACTCGAAGTGGAAGCTTGCTGTTCATTTTCATTGTATTTGGATGCCAGATCATTACATATTTGTTGTGATGATAAGTCTTGCAAAATTGAAGGAGAGGGGGTCTTAGGAGGTGAACGGTTTTCATTAAATTCACATTCTGTATCTGTTTCATCTCTTCTTGGATCGGGTCTATCCGTCACAGTGCTTGGCAGAAAATCCTCTTCTGTAAAAATTGATTCGTCGTATGGATAAATTCCACATTTCCTAAATGCGTTGGTGATATTAACTGGAGTCATGGCTTTTTAATAGGCCTCGCCTGTGCACTGAGCTACATGGTATATAGTGAGAGGCTGCCCGGGGTTCCGGAGTAGCCATGAATCGACGGCAGAGTTATAAAAAGTTTTAAATGGACCATTTAATCCCACATCTAATGGTTGTTATCTTGCGGTAGTATGAGGAGACAGCGTCAACACTGTAACACCAGCAGTTTTAGCAAGCTCGACATTTGGGTACCTCACGAGCTCACTGAAAGAAACCTAATGAACCGTGTACTCATTTGTGATTCTTTATTACGACGTAATGAAACCGAACCATTTTTGAAGAAGCTGATAACTGGTGATGAAAAGTGGATCACGTATGACAAGAACGTGCGAAAAAGGTCGTGGTCAAAGGCCGGTCAGGCTTCACAGACTGTGGCGAAACCCGGGTTAACTCGCAACAAGGTGAAGCTGTGTGTCTGGTGGGATTGGAAGGGCATTATTCATTATGAGCTGTTACCACCAGGCAGGACCATCGATTCTGAACTCTACTGCGAACAAGTTGAGAGAAAGCGGCCGGAATTAATCAACAGAAGGGTTGTGGTTTTTCATCATGATAACGCTAGACCTCACACATCTTTTGCCACTCAGCAAAAATTAAGAGAGTTTGGCTGGGAGGTGTTAATGCATCCGCCGTATAGTCCTGACCTTGCACCTTCAGATTTCCACCTGTTTCGGTCTCTTCAGAATTCTTTAGGCAGTGTCAGGTTAACATCACGAGAGGGCTGCCAAAACCACTTGTCGCGGTATTTTGACCAGAAGTCCCAAAATTTCTATAGCAATGGGATCATGTCCCTACCTACAAGATGGCAAAAAGTTATCGAACAAAATGGTACCTACCTACATACTTTAGTTAAATGTAAATAAACTATATTAAAAAATGTTTTGAATTTTCTTAAGAAATGCGAAGAAACTTTTTCCCCAACCTATTACTTTTTTTTTGGAAGTCGGTTGTTTTTTTTTTAGTAAAAAAGTTTTTCTTAGCAACCAATTAAGAAATCGAATCGAGAGCATACCCTTTCCAATAAAAAATAATGTTTAAAATCGGTTCATAATTGAAGGAGAAATTGTGTAACAAACACAAAAAAAAAAAACAGTCGATTTGAGAACCTTGTCCTTTTTGGAATTCAGTTAAAAAGAGATTCAAATTTCGTATACCTACCTACTTGTTGAATGGCTAGCTGTATCAGATCTATAAGTCTGATGTGTTGCTGTTGACAAACATCGGTCGCCTGTTATTGTGATTGGAGTAGGTAGTGCTAATTTAAAAAAAAAAAGATACACAGGGTGTTTGGCGCATGGACCGACACAATTTTTCCAGGGATTTGGGAGGTCATTAGCTAGGTTCTACCCATACACCCTTTGTCCCAAATGTGTTTTTTTATGTATGGTTAAATATGTTTTTTTTTTTAATGAAAAATATACCCAAAATGTTTCCTTTAATTCGAAATAACTTTTTTGTTTGTGGGTGTAGTGGCACAAAATAAATTTTGTTGTATTCTCCAAAGTCATTTAAATCCAAATACATCTTTGTTTAATACAACTGGTTTAAAGAAAATTCCTTACAAGCTTCCAAAGTTTAATTTTTTATTGAATGTATGAAATTTTACAACTTCTAAATTCGTTAAACCAAAATGTAAGAGCCATTTTGAACTTAGCTTTATTTTAAAAAGTTCTTTAGTAGATACCTTTTTTAACGGTATGCTACATGTCATAGAAATTGTTCATTATGTAGTCATAACACTAGTTAGGAGAGTCAGGGTTAAGAAAAGACTAATTAAGGTTATTATGTTTTTATTAAAGTTATAAAAAAGGAGGCAAAACACCGGGAGAGATGGAAAGAAATGGGGGAGGCCTTTACTTTAGCTGCTATGAGGCAGCAAAATAACTGCAAACAATGAGACAAAGCTACCTTTAGTATGCCATATATTATAAAAAAACAGCTTTTGCCCGCAATTTTGTTTAAGGTGAGTCGATTTCTAATATTTTGCTTAAGCATTTTCTGTGGCTTTTAAATAAAATAAATGTACAGACACAATAAAAAACATTAATAAATTATTATGTTGATTAACATCAGCTTAGCATTTTTTTATTAAATAAAAAAGTAAGTGAAAGTATATAAAGTATTAGAATAAAATTTTAATTTACCCAAAGTCACAAGAGAATAAATCCGTATATCACAGGTCCATAAAATGTAGCTAAAAGTCGTCGCTCCAAGTAAAAACACCGTTCCGATCACAATGCAAATCAAAATCCATAAAAGCTCAGTCGTCAAAAATATCACTCGAAAACAACGAAACACCCGTGCACATAACCGAAAGATTAGGCGACGAATGCGTATTCTAGGAAGAAAAATACAAAAGCCATATGAACGTAAGCGTAGAGGTACTAGACAAAAGTTTATCCATCTCTCTCACACTTACACAGCAAGTCGCAGCGCGGTTTCTAAATCCATTGTTGTATTACTCTTGTTTTTCTTAATTTTTGCCTTGCTATATAAGCTACGCTATGCTTGCTATTTACGTGTTAATATGAATGCGCAAAACCTGAAAATGTTTTGTTCACAATCAATAGTAGAATCCATTCTACTAATAAAAAAAATATGGATCACATTTTGTAGTTCATTAACCACATCAACATATACTGTGATTACACTGAAATCCACTCCAGTTGTGGACAGCAGTGGTGGCCCAGTGGTAACGACCGCGACTTACGAGTTGTATGTCGTGGATATAAAAAAAAACGTTTTTAGTTATGCCGCTTTTAAAATTACCTTTTATACATCTTTCTCCAGTTTGCGTTCGTCATTGGATCACGTGCCGCACGGGTCGTTCACAAACAAAATCGATCTTCAAACAAAATGGATGTTGATGTTTTGCTAGGTAGCCTCAACAGTACAAAAAAATACAATACGTTTGCGAATGAGTATACGGACAAGGTCACTCGGGTAATGATAGACACGACCTGAGGATAGCGACAGCGGCGTGGAACGGTGTGCGGGGGGACAGGAGGCGAAATGTAATATGAAAGTAAGCTAGTAGTGCTCGGTCGGTCGAAAAAATGTTTATGTAAGTAATATATATATAAAATAATATATATGTATATATATATATATATATATATATATATATATATATATATATATATATATATATATATATATAAATCGCGAAGGACTTCCTGCGTCTTTACAAACTACCACCCTGCGGCGTCCACTGAATGTAGTGAGGTTTTTAATGTTTTCAATGCGTATGTAAGATGTTTTAATCAGTATCATATCAGTAGTCGACGTCAAATTTCATTTAAACGTTAAATGGCGATATTCAAATTAAATATTTCTAGCTGAATTTGTGCGTCCGTTCACTCTTAAATCTTTCTTGCACACTGAATACGTGCGTATACCTACTAAACACTGCATGCACATTCCCGCCTCCATCCGAATGTATGTTTAAATCAATTCCGTATAATGCTCTGCATATATCATAATGATTATAATAACTAAATTACATCCATCTACTATTGAATTCAGATTGGTTCCGAATAACTGAATTAGTGGGTCCGTTCACTCTTAAATCTTTCTTGCACACTGAATATGTCCGTATACGTACAAAACACTGCATGCACATACCCGCCTCCATCCAACTGTATGTTTAAATCAATTCCGTATAATGCTCTGCATATATCATAATGATTATAATAACTAAATGACATCCATCTACTATTGAATTCAGATTGGTTCCGAATACTGTTTTTGAATTATTGTATCCAGCTTATCAGCCAAGAGGCTTCCACCTATATAAGGGCTTATAATGACTCCAGGCACAGATAATAAATAATTAATAGTTAGCATACAAAAGTGACAATACCTATGTATAGCGTAGGTATTTTCACTTTGGTAGTCTACAAAATCTTAAAAAGCAATATAATCATTTTTGACGAGTGACAGGTAAGTTTGTATGTATAAACAGGTAAGCTCAGAGGCACAGGCTGGTGTGAACAGGTAAGTTCGGAGTTGGACAGGTAAGTATGTATAAACAGGTAAGCTCAGAGACACTGGCTGGTGTGAACAGGTAAGTCCGGAGTTGGACAGGTAAGTATGTATAAACAGGTAAGCTCAGAGGCACAGGCTGGTGTGAACAGGTAAGTCCGGAGTTGGACAGGTAAGTATGTATAAACAGGTAAGCTCAGAGGCACAGGCTGGTGTGAACAGGTAAGTCCGGAGTTGGACAGGTAAGTATGTATAAACAGATAAGCTCAGAGGCACAGGCTGGTGTGAACATGTAAGTCCGGAGTTGGACAGGTAAGTATGTATAAACAGGTAAGCTCAGAGGCACAGGCTGGTGTGAACATGTAAGTCCGGAGTTGGACAGGTAAGTATGTATAAACAGGTAAGCTCAGAGGCACAGGCTGGTGTGAACAGGTAAGTCCGGAGTTGGACAGGTAAGTATGTATAAACAGGTAAGCTCAGAGGCACAGGCTGGTGTGAACAGGTAAGTCCGGAGTTGGACAGGTAAGTATGTATAAACAGGTAAGCTCAGAGGCACAGGCTGGTGTGAACAGGTAAGTCCGGAGTTGGACAGGTAAGTATGTATAAACAGGTAAGCTCAGAGGCACAGGCTGTGTGAACGGGTAAGTCCGGAGTTGGACAAGTAAGTATGTATAAACAGGTAAGCTCAGAGGCACAGGCTGGTGTGAACATGTAGGTTCAAAGGTAGAAAGAGGAAGTTTCATGATACGAATAATATAATAGTACCTAGTCATATTTATGCAGGTGAATATACGGAATAAAAGGCATATCGTAATTTAAAACATGTAATGTTTCATTTTTAATTTTACAAAAAATGTGTATCTAAACATAAAAACTTTTCAATCAACAAATCAATGCAATTTAACATTGACATAATAATAAACATAAATTTGCTCTGCCTTGCCTAGTAACGAAATAAACTGAATTATGAACATCAATCAGTCTTCATTACAATGGACCATGTATTTTTTAAAATATTATATTTAAAAGAAATCTGTAGGGTTTTTATCAACCCAATGTTGTCATTCTTGTTTTAGATATCTACTCTAAAGAAATGTAAACTCCATCTGCGGCTTCTCTTTCAATTTAAAATTTTGTAAAAAAAAAAAATGGGTATCTAAACATAAAAATCAAAACAACTGACATTTTAACAATTTTAGTTATACTAAATAACTAAACATAAATGGGCTCTGCCTTTGCCTTATAATAAAATAAACTTAATTATGAACATCAATCAGTCTTCATTACAATGTAACATGTATTTTTATATTATAATTACAATAATCAGTGGCTACAACTAAAAGTCTCGCCCGGTTTCTGAGGTGCTGTTAGATATCTCTTCATTAATTATTAATTCGATAAACAGACAACCTTTTTAATTCTTTATTAAGTCCATTGTTTAAAAATGCTTTTAAAGGCATTTGCTTATGTAATTGCAGTTATGTCAGTAAAATCGTTTTTAATGACAGCTAAATATCAGATAAAGTTATGGAATACATAAACAGCTGATACGGACCTCAGAAACCGGGTATTAATCATCAATTCAAACATAATTATAAGTATCATTGGTATGCATTAACAAAGTAAAAATATTTGAAACAAAACATACAATTTTAAAACATAAATTTTCTTCTCTCATTTCTTAGCCTTAGAGTAAATATTTTGGACGAATACCTTTATTTTTAGCCAGTCTTTATTCTTAAGTAAATCTACATGTTGTTCTTTTAGTTTCTCACATTCATTTCTTTTAGGCGGTTGGTGATTTTTTATGTGAAGTTTAAAGTATTTTGTAACTACGTCCTTTTGTTCCTTTGTCCAAGGTACCAACGTCCTTTTTTTTCCTTTTCGTATTTTGTTTTCGTTACCTAATTGAGACACGGGTTCATTAATAAGTTTTTGAGAATCATTTTGCATACCAGATGGTCCAGCCTGAGATAAGTCATTTAAATTACAATATGTTTGTACGTAATCAGAATTAGCATCTAAAGTAGGTTCAGGTTCAGGATCATAGTCTATAATTTCGTTATTGTCCACGGGCTCTTCAATTAGCTCCTCATTCAAATCTAAATCAATCTCATCGAGAGATTTTCCTTTGTAAGCGTCTGCTTTTCCATCTTCCATAAGAATGAGAAGCTTTGATATCTTAGCAGTTTGGTATACGTCATCTGGCAACCTGTAAGACTTTTTATGTACTTCATTAGTATGGCCCATGAATGTAGCCAACTGCTCCATATCATTTTCAGACATGCTAAAAATTTGTGATAAGGTGGCTAAATGTTTTCTTAGCCTTGTAGAGGATATTGCTTTAGGCTGTTTCGCCCCTGATAATTTGGCATGCTTTTCCAAAACTTTGTAGCCATAAATTGTATTGTTATAACCGGGATTACCAAACAAAAATTGATTTGGTGTCGAAGCAAAAAATATATGCCTAATCGATAATAATAATTTAATATCATCTTGAACTTCTTTATTAAATAGAACTGGTACTCCGCGGCCGCGTTTACCTCTAATGACAACACGTTTAAATTTCTTTACCAGAATCCTTTCTGAGGCAGTAAGCGCACGATCAAACTCTTCATACTTATTATTATCATTATTGTCGCTTTCTAAATAATCGTGCACTGTAATTCTTTGAAGTTCTCCAGGCCTGCGCCTATTTAATAATAAAACCCTACAATACACAGTCTCTAAAAGTTGTGTATATGTTTCAGTAGTTTGTAAGCCTTCTTTAATTTTTATAGCAGCATCCAAGGATTTTTTATTTAGGTATTCTTTAAGGATTTTTAAATCATTTGCTAAAGGCACAATAGTTATCTTATTCCACTTTTTCTTGTTTAAATCTGTTGCAGCTTGTGTAGACACATCATATTTCCAATTTGATTCAATAAGTTGAATCAAAGTGTTTAAGTCGGCTTCTATTTTGCCAGTATCTACTTCCGTGTAAGGCCCTTGCTTTTTTAATGCACACATTATTGCAATATTGCAGCATTGTTTCAAGGTGGTGGACAGATTCATTGCTAACGTAGGTGTCTCATACCTATCTTTTTCTAGGTCATAATTTCCCAGTATTTTGGTTGCTTGTACAATGATATCATAATGAATTGGTCTTAAGGCAGAAAAGAAGTCATTAATGGATGGATCAATCTTTTTTAATTCTAGTAATAATTTTGCAAGCTCTCTCATTTTTCTAGACACTACGTTAACGAAATGTTTTTCTCGGTGAGTTTTTAAATATTGAGATCCGAAAGCACATATAAGGTTATCTTTTTTTGCAATAAGTGATATTTTGTCTGCCCGCATTCGGGAAAATACAGTTTCCTTAAGTTTTTCGTCGATTTTAAGATGACGTATCAGTAGATTTTGAGCCTCAGATTGAATGGTTTTACTTCCTGATTTACCACTACATTTCTTTTTATGTTTCCACAATAGTTTTTTAGAATAGAATCCCAGACACTCTGTACACGGCAAATAATCAGTAAATTTGAATTTTCGCATCGGTTTTGTGACCTCTTTTGAATTTACAAGGTAGTTTCCTTTTTTACGTAGAGCTGCAATTAATTGTTTTCTATCAAGACTTTTTTTAGGTTTTGACACAATTTTTTGGACTTCAGTTTCATAAATATGGTGTCGGAGTAAATGACGAGCAAAATTTAAAACAAATGACTCACAGTAAAAGCAATAATCTTTATCTCGAACCTTTGAACTTTTGGGTTTTTGCCTTTGGATAATTGTTGTACTATCATTAGAATTATCTTCTATTTGAGATTCACTATTAATATCGTAAATAATCTCTTCAATTGGTTCTGATTCATTGTCAGGCTGTAGAAATTCCCTACTTACAATTACATTGCAACGAGAACTGCTTTTACAACTAACATTTCTTAAACTTATGTTATTAGGTGGCTTGAAAGATACATTAGACAAGGAATTATTAACATCGAGAGGTATTCCTTGATTTGGTACGAATTCATCTGCTTTATAAGGTTGAAGAAGTTTCCTTTCTACAAATACACTACATGGAGAACCACTTATGTGACTAATTTCGCTATAATTACTCGTAAGATTAATAGGCTCCTTGACCGATGAATCGAAGTTCGAAACACATTCTAATGGCGTTAAATTATTCGAAGTTCCAAATTCATTGCGAAAAGAATCATCAGAACTGGTCTGCAACAAAAAAAAAAAAGCTTATTATATTTTTTGCATTTTACTATTGTTGCTTCGTTAATATGAAGGTAACAACTTGATTTGTGATATAAGTGTTGTCTATCCCTTGCTGAACATCAAAATTACCTATCCCCGATCTCAATCCTGAATTGGCGCTCGCAGATATTTTTTAAGCCACCTAGAAGGTTTCTGACATGGCTTAAGGACTGCTTCGGCTTAGAGTGCTACCGCTTTTGGGATAACAGCCGTTAGCATATTATTATTAATGAATTAATGAAGTATTTTAGTTAAACTTACTTCGTGTCTCGGTGGAGTGTAATTAGAACATGTCGCAGAAAAGTCAGATATTGAACCAGACTTTGAATCAGATAATTCCTGTAAACAGAGATACATACAATAAAATACATAATTAACAACACTAAAAGAAGAAATTGAAGATGAACGAGACATCATAGGTACTTTTTTCTTTTTTTAAGAGCGACTAATGTAAAGTTAATGAATAGACAGCAGTAGCTATTAGGTATTCAGCTGGGAAAAACTCGAACCAACACAGGCTGATGTGAACAGGTAAATTCAGAATTGGATAGGTAAGTACGTCTACATAGGTAAATCAGAGACGGATTGGTAAGTATGTATAAACAGGTAAGCTCAGAGGCACTGGCTGGTGTGAACATGTAAGTCCGGAGTTGGACAGGTAAGTATGTATAAACAGGTAAGCTCAGAGGCACAGGCTGGTGTGAACAGGTAAGTCCGGAGTTGGACAAGTAAGTATGTATAAACAGGTAAGCTCAGAGGCACAGGCTGGTGTGAACAGGTAAGTCCAGAGTTGGACAGGTAAGTATGTATAAACAGGTAAGCTCAGAGGCACAGGCTGGTGTGAACATGTAAGTCCGGAGTTGGACAGGTAAGTATGTATAAACAGGTAAGCTCAGAGGCACAGGCTGGTGTGAACAGGTAAGTCCGGAGTTGGACAGGTAAGTATGTATAAACAGGTAAGCTCAGAGGCACAGGCTGGTGTGAACAGGTAAGTCCGGAGTTGGACAAGTAAGTATGTATAAACAGGTAAGCTCAGAGGCACAGGCTGGTGTGAACAGGTAAGTCCGGAGTTGGACAGGTAAGTATGTATAAACAGGTAAGCTCAGAGGCACAGGCTGGTGTGAACAGGTAAGTCCGGAGTTGGACAAGTAAGTATATATAAACAGGTAAGCTCAGAGGCACAGGCTGGTGTGAACAGGTAAGTCCGAAGTTGGACAGGTAAGTATGTATAAACAGGTAAGCTCAGAGGCACTGGCTGGTGTGAACATGTAAGTCCGGAGTTGGACAGGTAAGTATGTATAAACAGGTAAGCTCAGAGGCACAGGCTGGTGTGAACAGGTAAGTCCGGAGTTGGACAGGTAAGTATGTATAAACAGGTAAGCTCAGAGGCACAGGCTGGTGTGAACAGGTAAGTCCGAAGTTGGACAGGTAAGTATGTATAAACAGGTAAGCTCAGAGGCACTGGCTGGTGTGAACATGTAAGTCCGGAGTTGGACAGGTAAGTATGTATAAACAGGTAAGCTCAGAGACACTGGCTGGTGTGAACAGGTAAGTCCGGAGTTGGACAGGTAAGTATGTATAAACAGGTAAGCTTAGAGGCACAGGCTGGTGTGAACAGGTATGTCCGGAGTTGGACAGGTAAGTATGTATAAACAGGTAAGCTCAGAGGCACAGGCTGGTGTGAACAGGTAAGTCCGGAGTTGGACAGGTAAGTATGTATAAACAGGTAAGCTCAGAGGCACAGGCTGGTGTGAACAGGTAAGTCCGGAGTTGGATAGGTAAGTATGTATAAACAGGTAAGCTCAGAGGCACAGGCTGGTGTGAACAGGTAAGTCCGGAGTTGGACAGGTAAGTATGTATAAAAAAATGTGTGTACGTAAGTCGTGTTTTATCTAAGTTAAAACATACGTACCTCATGTAAGGTTTCTGGTTGGTTTTCTTTTTCTTCCTGTCTCTCTGAAAACAAAACAGATATATTTGTATTATTATAAAACAACAAAAAATTTAAATACCCTCGACCCAAAAGCAAACAAAAACAAGAAAACCTATGAAAAGTAAGACACACACTCAGGTACGCACGCACGCACGCACTCACGCATACACACACAAACACGTCAAACTTATAACACCTCTCTTTTTGCGTCAGGGGTTAAAAAGATTTTATATACCTAACTGTAATGACGTTGTCTGATGTAATGTAACTCCATACCAAATTTCATCCAAATCCGTTCAGCCGTTTTTGCGTGAAAGAGTAACAAGCATCCATCCATACTCACAAACACCATAATTCGTTATTTACCATTAAATCGTGTTATAATTTTCATTTAAGTAGTAAAAAGTAAGTACTTACGGTTTGCCAATTTAAGAATCCTTGCACTTCTTTTCATGGTGATTCATATATTATTATAATCACTAACTATAATAATAGACCAAATAAATAACCACTTTTAACGCACTTGCAAATAATTCACTTTGGTGACAAGCTTACATCACGGCCGGCACGTCTGTTTGTTTACAAACTTCGGCACGCGAGCGCGCTGAAGCCCGCCGCCCCGCGCTCCGCACCATGCGTCCCTCGTGAACCCCGAATAGGCCCCTCGGACACCGTACCTAGTGCCCGTTTAAGGATATTTAAGAGACGCAAGATTGTTGTCACGAAAACATGATAAAAACTTTACAAATTAAGTACGATATTCAATGGACACGATAAGATCGGTGAACTGAACTCAAAGTATACGTGGTAAATTATACGCTGAACACAAGCGCCCTCCAAATTTCAGTCGCACGATGGCGGAACTATATTATACGCTAAAAGGCATTGTAGTGATGGAATTACGTCCATGCCAATTTTTCGCCCTTGCATTCTAACGATCATAAGGGACTCTTGGGCTAAAAATGAGGGTCGGTCAATCTTGCGTCCGTATTCCGGACGCACAAAGTCAGTGGGACGCAGTATCATCGGTAAATAACGCCATATAGGACGCAACATGTCCTTCAAGATACATATATATATATATATATATATATATATATATATATATATATATATATATATATTACATATTACATATATATTACATCTCAGTGGAAACGGTTCCATTTAAAAGTACGGTGAGCGATATTAATCCATATCTCGACATCAGTTACATTATATCCCATAGTGGAAAGTGAGCTTAAAAGTTATAGGAAGTTACATACTGATATTACAATCAAAATGTTGCTATACAAAGAGTAACTTTGGTGTGGATGCACCTTTAGGTTTTTTTCCATGAACCCCCTCTGAAGACCCTTGAACTAGTTCCAGTTTCGGTTTGTTGTGTGGTGTAACTAGTGTGTTTATGCAATCTTTTTAAACTGTCAATTTGTTTTAGTTTTGTGACTCTGTGGTTTTGCGCTCTGTGGTTTTGCGCTCTGTGAGTCTGTGGTTTCGCTGTTATTTTGGCATTTGTTTGTGGCTGTTGCTGTTATTTTCTTATTCTCTGAAATTCTGAATTGAATTTGTTAACACAGCAAAAAGCAAGCAAGCAGCAATTAAGTACTGACAACTTTGTTTCAGTCTTCAGCAGTAGGAATTTTAGTTCGTTTCTATTTCCAGCAAAAAGTTTTCGAACATGGACGAATTGCGAGAGTTTTATTTGAATCCTCGCCCATCAAGTTCGCAAATGACCAGACTTCGGGGCCCGTTAACAGGAGGCCATCGAATCGTTAGAGATGATGAAAACAGTGACTTGAACAGGAAGGAGGAACACCGTCATTCAGTGATGTTGACCAGCGGAACCGAATATGCGCGCGAAGTCAAGGAGAGGGAAACTGAACTGTATTTGAGGGTAAAAATGATTTACTTAAGAAAGTTTAGGCATGCAATGCCTGTAGTAAAAAACAGCCGTCTGTTCGACTTCGGTCATGGAGTTATGTCAAGTTTAGTCAATAATAACACCTACTACCACAGAAAAAAATGCTGCATTAACTTAAACTATTTTAAGATGAATTATGTATTAATATTCAGCCTATTATGTACTCTGATTGTAGTGTTCTCGCTAAACTCAAGCATTACAAAACTAGTTTCAACCAATCAAATGGCTTTAAACTAGTAACTTGTAATGCTTGAGTCTTGAGCGACATTCTGTAATATGGGCCTTCGGAAGGTTCTATAAAGACCTAGTTCCTTCCTACTTCAAGTATATAAGTAAAAGGTATTGTCTGTTTGTCCTCAGTCTGGGTGTAATTATCTATATAAGTATGTATTTACAAAAAAAAGTAGTATATATGTGGTATATCAGTTATCTGGTTTCCATAGTACAAGCTCTGCTTATTTTGGGACCAGATGACCGTGTGTGAAAATGTGTCAGGATATTATTATTATTAAAAATGAAACCTGTTCGTTGGTAAGTGCATCTCTTGGAGATGGCTGGATAAATTTTGCAATTTTTTTTTTCAAAATGTTTGTCAAAATTTGGTTTTTAGGGAAAGAAAATTGGAAAAGGTGTCTGGACAGAAAATTGGAAAATTCGGGAAAAACTGAAATTCCTTTTTTCTATCAATATCTGTTGGGTCAGCTAGTAAATATTAAACATAAGTTGTATTGCAGAATGAAGTGGAACGTGAACAGTATGAGAGTGTATCAGGAGGCCTAGAGTCTCTGGAGCACCTATCTTCTTGGGGAGCCTCCATCCAGAACATTGGGGAGCTGACGGAAGAGGCTATGACAGAAGTGTATAACAAGTACTCATTCCAAATGAAGGAGGACACCAATAACCTCGCTATCAATGAATATAAACAGCAGGTGAGCTAACTATTGTTCACTTACATAATTATATCTATGTGTTTTATTTCAAACCTTTCCTCAAGAAATTCTCATTTGCCTGTAAATTTGTTTGTATTTATCCTCAAAAAGTTTACACTGACAGATTAGGGTGATTCTATGTTAAGTCTTTCTTTGTATGGGACCCACAGAAATTCATGCGGGGGGGGGGGGGGGGGATTTGACTTTTTCAAATTGAATGAATTGTCCTTTTTTGTAAAATAATATAATTGCATATCCAATTTTGTTTTGGACAAACGGACATATGTTTTTGGTCGTTCTTTTAAGGATATTTTTTCTTAACACATTCGGTGCGGCTGACACACATGCGCGTTTTCATAACTTTACTTTCTTCGAGTGCGGCGCGGCGCACATGTGTGTTCGTTGTGCATCTCTATTGTTTCGAAAACATCGTAAAAAAAGGGTCGGTAAGGGTGTAGCATAAAGAATTCAACAGAGAATGTGTTAAATTATTAGAACAATCTTTCAGATATAGCTTCTAAAATGTTATAACACCAACAAAATTCTAGCCAAATGCCTGTCAGACGACGCACAATAACGGGTTCCGTAGTTGAAATGAATTTAACATTGTAGTTGAAAAATGTGTTCACCCATACATTGCTATACATCATCGGCAATTCCCCAACTGCAAATTTATGTTTGTAATCGAAAAAAATATATATTTAAACTAATAATTAACGATTTTCGGACTTTTTCCTTTACTGGCGCTCACAGCACAGACGTTTTCTTCTTCCATTCTCCCCTGTCAACCGTCACACTATCATTCACTCCCTTCTCTTTCATATCATTCTTCACACAATCCATCCATCTTTTCTTCGGTCTTCCTCTCCCTCTCCATCCATCAACATGTATACTCATCACTCTTTGAGCAACATGCATTTCGTCCCTTCTCATCACATGCCCATACCAAGCCAAACGATTTCCTTTCAACTTTTCTGTCACTGGCGCCACTTTTAAACTTCCTCTTATATAGTAGTTTCTTACTTTGTCCATTCTCGTCACTGCACACATCCATCTCAACATTCTCATCTCCGCTGCATGATCTTTTTTCATCCGTCTTCTTCACGGCCCAGCATTCAGACCCATAAAGTACGACAGGCCTTATCACGGACTTATAAATTTTCTCCTTTAACTTGAGGGGCATCCGTGGGTCGCAAGTTGTTCCTGTGACCTGTTGCCATTTCATCCATCCTGAGTTGATATTGCATAAATGACCATCATTATTTAATGTGTTGACTTAGAAGCATTACTTTTTTAGAGCTCCAAGGGACCCCCTAGACCTATGTATTTGATATTAATTTCCACTTGATACCTCCATGCATTGCTGAGAAAAAGAGTCTTTAACAGACTGACCGATAGACTTTGAAGTGATCCTATGTGTTCAGTTTTTTCCTTTTGAGGTACAGCAGAACCCTAAAAAAGTGCTCTAAAGTTCATTTTTACCAGCTTAAATTCATTTATGAATTCTTTTCGTGGTAAGCTGATTAGAAAACAAATAGCAATAACTAACAACATTTGAGACACAAAAACAGTACATAAACTTTTCAGACTATAAGACTATTAGGTTGGGGAAAAAGTTTCTTCGCATTTTTTAAGAAAATTCGAAAAATTTTTTAATATAGTTTATTTACATTTAACTAAAGTATGTAGGTACCATTTTGTTCGATAACTTTTTGCCATCTTGTAGGTAGGGACATGATCCCATTGCTATAGAAATTTTGGGACTTCTGGTCAAAATACCGCGACAAGTGGTTTTGGCAGTCCTCTCGTGATGTTAACCTGACACTGCCTAAAGAATTCTGAAGAGACCGAAACAGGTGGAAATCTTAAGGTGCAAGGTCAGGACTATACGGCGGATGCATTAACACCTCCCAGCCACACTCTTCATTTTTGCTGAGTGGCTAAAGATGTGTGAGGTCTAGCGTTATCATGATGAAAAACCACACCCCTTCTGTTGATTAATTCCGGCCGCTTTCTCTCAACTTCTTGCTTTAATCTCATCAGTTGTTCGCAGTAGAGTTCAGAATCGATGGTCCTGCCTGGTGGTAACAGCTCATAATGAATAATACCCAGTTTTTTTAAAATGTGCCAAAACTGTTTTGTGGTCAATTTCCAGTTCTTCAGCTACGTCGTAACTACTGATATGCCAATCTTGCTCCACTTTTTCAAAAATGGCATCCATTTTATCCGTAATAGGGCGACCAGAGCGACGTGCATCTTTGACATCAAAATTTCCGGATTGAAAACGCTTAAACCAAATTTGTGCTACTCTCACAGACACTACACTAGGTCCATAAACATCGCAAATTTTTTTCGCGGCTTGCGTTGCATTTTTACCTTTTTTGTAGTAAAATTTTAAAATGTATCGAATTTCTTCATTAGATTCACTCATTTTGACGGTACGAAAAACAAATGAAAATCACACATCTTCCTAATTTGAATTTGGAATTATGTTGTTTAAAATTTAAACTTTCAATGATACCAAAACCAGCCAGATACAAATAGTATATTTGTATTTTGTTAATGAAAATGCACTAGTATTGTATCTTTCCTAAATCACCATTAAACAGGCTATCTTTTAAGTTTGTTGTACAAAACTGCCACATACATTTTTTTTTCACCACTGTAGGTTAAAGTTATGCGAAAAGAAAATCGTTCTGTGAAAATTTTAACAAAAAAAACAATTTCTTCAAAACTTTCTTGTTTTTGATCAAAAAAAAACTTATAATGAGTAGAGTAACCTATTCACGAATAATTTGATGTAAAAAAAGTACTAGAAAAGGATTTTTTCATTACGAGATGCTTAAAAATCTGTTTCAAGGTAGAGATTTTTCGGTATTTCGGAAAATTTTGTAAAACTGTAAATCCGTAAGATTTTGCTGAACATATATTGTGTTGTATTGATAGGTAGTGACCCTAGCTATCACCCCCTGCAGTATGTCGTGCTATTTACTGGACACCCTGTATAGTAGGTTATGATAGAATGCGCCAAGGCAGAGTAAACTATTTTCAGAGTATGAAAGTTGGCGGAAGATCTTAAATTTTTGAACACAAATAATAATTTCCTGACCCGTGTCACCAGTGACCCGATCTGTTCATTCCACGACATAGTACTGTCGATAATAACACCAAGATATTTTATGTTGTTAGTTCGCATAATCACATTACAGCTACAGGAAGTGTTAGTTATAGAACAGCAATTATTGCCATGAACAAGTATTACAGTGTCATTTGCGTACATTATCATTTTAGAGCTTTTTAAACTTATTTTACAGAGGTCATTTAAATAAATTAAAAAAAGAGTAGGTCCAAGAACACTACCCTGTGGGACTCCATAACTAAGTACCTTTTCATTACTGATAAAGTTACCTATCTTAACAGCCTGTGAACGGTCTGTCAAGTAACTCTTGAAAATATCAAGAAGCAAACCCCTAATGCCAATTTGTTGCAGTTTAGTGAGCAAGAGGGGGACAGAGACAATGTCAAAAGCCTTCGAAAGATCAAGAAAGATTGCTGTCGTTTTTAATCTTTCTTTTATATTTTTTGCTATAGTACCAGTTAAATCCAAAACAGCGTCTTCTGTATTTTTTCCTGATCTAAAACCATATTGATTCGCAGCGAGAATATTTTGGGAATTCAAATAGCTTAAGAGTCTATTGTTAAGAAATTTTTCAAGAATCTTTGACAGGGTAGTTAAAACGGATATGGGATTATAGTTATTGACACTGCCTCTGTCTCCGCTCTTGTGTATAGGGTGTACGAGACCCTTTTGGGTCAACAGTGGGAAAACAGTGGGGAAGACCCCTGCCATGAGAGCAGCAACATGGCACATAATTGGAACAAGGATATACCTAGCAGCCCTAATTAAAGTTAAAGAATTTCTTTAAATTATCTAGTTTTTACTAAGAGATAACAATTATTCGTTATTCTGATTTTTGGAACTCATAATATTAACCAATTTTATCAATTCGAAAGTCACTCATTTACTGAAAATTAACTATTAGGGGACAGGCCATGGAATAGACATTTTACAATTTTATTAAAACGTAAATTTTATTGATAAAATTCAGTGACCTATTAGTAGACGCTGCAAATTGTATGAATACTAGGGCTCCGCTTGCTCCTGTTTCGCACGGTTTTTCCACTTGACAAAACGTCGAGATTTCTGTATGCAAGTTTGATACTATACACATAAACCTTCCGGAGCCAATTCTTTACATGATGGTGAATGCCGCATCAATATCCGTTATGTAATTTAGAAGAATAACGCGGTCACACAGACTTTATAGTATGCATACTGTATAGTTTGCTTCTGGTCTAATTTCTTTGAAAAAGTTAGTATATTTTATTGTCAAGGACATAGATAGGAAGGCTTAACATAGAATCATCATTTAAACAATTTTTGGACTCTTTAATGTATAATTAATACACTATTTGCTCTTTAGATTTTGGATCGCATCCACGGCTTCCCAGTGGTGATAGTGGAAGGCCCGACTGGGTGCGGTAAAACCACTCAAGTCCCTCAATGGATCCTTGATGACTGCTACCAAGCACGTCGAACATGCAAGATAGTTGTGACCCAACCAAGGAGGATTGCTGCCATTTCTATTGCTAGAAGAGTTGCTCAGGAGAGAGGTTGGGATGTCGGTGGAGTAGTTGGTTATCAGGTAAAGCATAACTCGTCAAAAAATCACTCAACCTCGAAATATTTGTTTCATACTAGCTTATGTCCGCGACTTCGTCCGTGTGAAATTTCTTGTTCCCCAGATCCACCCCGTCGCAGCGCATCGCCTGCCCGTGCCATTACTTCGTTTTCACTTAGCGTTCTTTCCCACTTTTTTTTTTCTTTTTGCTCGGCTCTTAAGGGTCCTAGCGTGATGTTAAATAGCCTTCCTCAAGAATTGGTCTATCAAATGGAAAAATAATTTTTCAAATCCAACTAGTTCCAGAGATTAGTGCATTCAAACAAACAAATTCTTCAGCTTTGTTATTAGTATAGACTACATTCTTACCTTGGGGCCTGGCAGAAACTGCAGAACGCCACCTGCTACGATCTTTACATACTCCTTTTGCTTCTGTTTATACATCTGGTCATACACGCACGCCGGTTGCCATTTATTTTAGTTAACTATTTACAGGAACTTTTGAATTGTCAAAGTTGGTAATTCTTAAAGATGTTAGTGGCCAAAGCGTAGAAGGTACATATGGAGAGGAATGGACAAATGGAACAAAAAAAACAACATTCAAATGTAAAAAAAATTAAAATCAACTGTGGCCGTTAATATATGACCAGTCCCAACTGACGGCGTATCTTTTTTTCATTCCTACAATATTGAGAATTGCGATTTAATTTCACCCTCTGACATGTGGCCATTAAACCTTCGGGTTTATGTATTTCGAACCTTATTCCAATTGAAGTTTAACGTTGTTAATACAAAATTGTAGAATCTGTTTTACAGTCAATTTTTGTAAATAGAACTTTAACTTTGTCAAAATAAAGTTCGTATTACAATAATAGCTTGCTGCTTTAACCGTATTTTGTAATGCCGTTTATGTTTAAAGCTTTTGTAAACTCGATATATAACATTGACAGGTTGGACTTGACGCACACACTTCCAGTGACACACGCATTAGTTACGTTACTACTGGTATATTGCTGCAAAAACTGGGTATGGAATCCTTTTTATTACTACTTAAATTTTACACTTCTATCAAAAGTAGATAATTATAACTTAAGGCTGACATATTTTTCGTCTAACTTAATTATATCTGTTTATTTATAGTTGCTGCGAAAACAATGAACGAATACACACACGTGATACTGGACGAGGTACATGAACGAGGTCAGGAGATGGACTTCCTTCTTCTAATCGTCAAGAGGCTGTTGTACACGGTGTCACCAGGCGTCAAAGTAGTGCTCATGTCGGCTACGTTTAACAGGAAAACGTTTGCGGACTATTTCATGATACCGACGCCTCGGGGCCTACAGATGTCCTCTTGTATCAAAGTTGAGAAGAATGATCCCATGTTTACTGTGAAGGTGTTCTACTTGAATCATCTGAATAAGTTTGGTTCTGTAAGTCTTATTCGTATATATATTTTTTTTGATTACACATTCTTTCTCGCTTTCCTGCAACTTGTGGGAGTGATTTCGTGAAAAGGGACGGAAGTTTGTAACAGGAAGTGAAACGGGACGGAAGTGTGTAACAGGATGCCGGGGAAGCGCGCTATTTGATTTGACTAATGAGCGCGCGTGGTGCTAGAGTTGGCCATCAGCTGTGCGCTTAACCTACACTCATCATCATCATCTGCCGAGCCTTTTCCCAACTATGTTGGGGTTCCAGGCTTCCAGTCTAACCGGATGCAGCTGAATACCAGTATTTTACATGGAGCGACTGCCTATCTGACCTCCACAACCCAGTTACTGGGTAATACGATACCCCTTGGTAAGACTGGTTGTCAGACTTTCGGGCTTCTGACGACCCGTAACGCCTGTCAAAGAAACAAGAATGACAGCCGGGACCAACGGCTTAACGTGCTATCCGAGGCACGGAGGATTCTCGGTATGTAAAGATGGTCACCCATCCACAGACCAACCCCGGCAAGCGTTGTTTAACCTGATGGATCGACCCGTGCGGCTGTTATTACTTAGCCACGAGCGCTTAACCTACACTGTTTTGTATAAAAAGTGCTGTTATATAAACTAACTAACCCCCACGCGGCCTTGAGCCTGTGCTTTTTTTAAAGTTTATACGTAAGTATAGGAAAAGTGTACTTGTAGGAAAAGGGTTTAGCCGTCCTTCCATAGGCAAACTGCCCCCGATAGGAACCTATATCGTAACCTATGCTATATTGTAGAGGGTACTAATAGTAGTTCATCGAGTAGATATTAGCTCTATATCTTAGTTAATTGAGGAGCTATTTGAAAAAAAGTGTCCGGAGACGACTTTTTTTCAAAGTGATAATATCTCTGTTGATTTTAAAGCTAGAAAAATAAAACCAATTCCAGTGTTTATGGTACACTCTACAGTTTATTTTATATAAATTTCTATGAGCCAAGCCTAAATAAAAATATTAAAAAAATGCAAATAAATTATTTTTTTATTGATTTCTATCAGATCGAATTGAATTACCACTTTGAAAAAAATGTGTAATAATTGTCTATACCTTGCCTAACAGCATGCCAAGTTTCATTAAAATCCATAAGGTGCAACATGTTAAAAAAAATTATGAAAGTAAGTGGACCACCTTATGACCACTTTGATGACGCTTTTAACTTTCAATTTTTCAATAATATAGTACTTAACCCTCTGCGACTGACGTGTTAGTCCAACAGACACCGCGAAATATAAAATTTATGTTTTATATATATTATTTTTAAGTTAATTTTCAAATTTGAGCGCCACCGCTCTCAGTACCTTACTGTCGTGAGCTCGCGCGTCGGTCAGTGTGCGGGGGGCGGTCGTAGCGAGCGCATATTTGCGTAGCGGGAGGCAGGTGTCCCCGAGTCTATCACACCAGTGTTTAGGTAAGTTTCTACTATACTACCACCTCAATAAAATGGTAATATTTTCATAGTGTCTCCTAAACTACCACATCAGTAAATTATTTTAGTTTATCTTACGTTAAGGTATTTTTTTGGTAATAAATCTCGTTATTTTGGAATTTGATTTTATTTACGTATTTTACATATATCTATACTTCTAGACCAATATTATAAAGAGGACAGATTTGAATTTTTGTTTGTAATGAAAACTCAAAAAAGTACCTAATGAACCAATTTTAAAAATTCTTTCCCTAATAGAATGCTATATTGTCACTGAGTTACATTGGCTATATGGCGAAATAGTATGTATAGTCCACGCGGTTGAAGTCGCGACGGAAAGCTAATTGTACCTACATAATTTACAAGAAAAACTTGCTTTTTAGATGGCTGACTCAAGTAACAACCCTCGGCCAGGTACTTCTAATCGTAAGAGAACGTCGGCTGGAAGTTTTGTGGGTTACGAAGATCAAATAACAAAGTGGCTGGAAGAGGAAAGTGAGCATGAGTTTAGCGACACTGATGATGAAGATGACGATTGGACTTGGTGTTCGGTTGTTCGGTTCTTAGTTCGGTCTGTTCCACCAAGTGGCAGAAAACTATGTTCCATTTGTCCAACAAAAATAAAAAGACAAACCAAATATTATGGTTGCTGTGATTGTTCGAAGCCAATTTGCCTTCAGTGCCACTATGTGAAAATTGTCAAACAAAGCTGTGATTTTGAAAGTGTCTAATTTTGAAGTCAACCAACGAATTTATCTCATTTTTTCTAGACTAATTACTGTAATTGTTAATTTTTTAAATGTCTAATGTTAAATTTAAAAAAAAGTTGATTTTGTCATTTTTTTTTTATGTCATTATTGTTTAAGTAGAGATTCTTAGCCTGATTTGTGATAAGTCAATAAACAATGTTTAATTATGAACATACAAATTGTTTTTTTTTTATTTGAATATTATTAAACATAAAAAATAAGCTAACAATCTTATAAATATAAATATAATAGCTACATAATTTAATTAAATAAAAATATTTGATGTTGAAATGGTGTCTCATCATGTACTACCACACCAGTAAAATTGTAAAAATTGACCCACGTCAGTCGCAGAGGGTTAATTAAATTGTATTACATATTTGATTTTTCAATATTGGGCATGAAAGGTTCAAATTAATTTGGAATGATCTTTTCTCAGTAATAGTTGAATCCATATTAATAAAAAATAGCTTTTATTAGTCATCGTCACTATTTTCATTAATTACAACGTGATCGTTATTTATAGAAAAAACACTGGACGAACTATATGAGATTTATATCTTGCATTTGATAAATAATATATAATTGCCGCTACGTGGGAGCAACACCCAACTGTTCGATTTCCATTTGCACAGTTACAGCAATAACGCCGAATATCTTCGTGGCTTTTTCCATTGGGACGACCATGCACGACTATGCACTGTGATCATGTAGGAACATGCACGCGCGGGTACTTTGATAATCTACTCACTATAAAAGTAGACAAAATATTGTAATAGACTAGTGACACTACCAACCGTTAATGTACTTTATATAAACTGTCAAAACGCTATTTTGTTAAAGATTATTAAAATCTAATACAATTTGAAAGCGTCCACTGTAAATCAAAGTGTTTTTGTGATTAAAGCGTTTGAGCGTTTAGAACTTTAAAACGGGCACAAGTGATTAAAAATTGAGCATCAAAAATGCTATAGTTTGCTTATGGAGTTCAACATTGCAAACACTAAAGCGCTTTATTATTAAGCATTTTTAGCATTTCGTTATTAATTACTTGAATTTACAGTGTCAACAAGGTGGTCCACTTACTTTCATTATTTTTTTTCAACATGTTGCACCTTATGGATTTTAATGAAACTTGTCATGCTGTTAGGCAAGGTATAGACAATTATTATATATTTTTTTCAAAGTGGTAATTCAATTCGATCTGATAGAAATCAATAAAAAAATTATTTATTTGCATTTTTTTAATATTTTTATTTAGGCTTGGCTCATGGAAATTTATATAAAATAAACTGTAGAGTGTACCATAAACACTGGAGTTAGTTTTATTTTTCTAGCTTTAAAATCAACAGAGATATATCACTTTGAAAAAAAGTCGTCTCCGGACACTTTTTTTCAAATAGCTCCTCAATTAACTAAGATATAGAGCTAATATCTACTCGATGAACTACTATTAGTACCCTCTACAATATAGCATAGGTTACGATATAGGTTCCTATCGGGGGCAGTTTGCCTATGGAAGGACGGCTAAACCCTTTAGAAGCATCACCCCATGTAACATACTGCCTTCAATTTTATACTACAATGGCGGCACTGTATGATAGCTTGTAGCGTTATCGATTTTTTATGAATTTCCGTTAATATTAACTGCTAAATATGAGGAAATAGATGGCATACTACATTGTTGTACGGGCCGCAATAATTACTTACCGCTGTAATTATAATTTATCGAAGCATGCTAGATTTTTATAATTTACTAGCTTCTGCCCGCGACTCTTTCCGTGTGGAAGCCAACTATACCATAAAATATCCTATGACACTCAGCAATAGTGCAGCTTTCTATCAGTGAAATATTTTTTTAAATCGGATGAGTAGTTTCGGAGATTACTCGTACCTCCTACATCCAAATTTACAAACATTACCTCTTTAGAATATTTGTGTAGACAAGCTCTCATAGGCACCACTGGATACAGTGCCGCTCGCTGGTTGAATTAAATTTTCGACCGCCTGGATTGAATGATGCAAGTGTGAATGTTGAGTGCTGAGCATGGAGTCCTCCCCATCCTTGGCCCGATCCCCAGGTTAAGTAAAATGCTACTTGGTTTTCCATCAGCTATTTCTTAGTAACATACCATCTAGACTTTGTGACCAGGAGCTAGACTACCACCTCTAAAGCAGTATTATTTTAATCTTACTTGAGTGTGGGAAAGAGACGGACCTAGACGTCCTACGACGTAGATGGCTCCATCTCTTTTTCTGTGTAGCTTTAAGAGGTGGTGGTTGACCCCCAGGTGATTGCAATTGCGTCGGCTTCCTATAACATAGGACTTCAAGAGGAAAAGAAGAAAGATTATTCTATTCAACACTAGCTGACCCGAAAGACGTTGTCCTGTCAAAAATTGATGTATGAGAAAATTAATTTTCTTCATAATTTTTTATTCGTGTATTTTTCCGATGTTTTAATTCATTAGGCGCGGCCGACGCCCATACCTTTCTTCGAGTGCGGTGCGCCGCACCTGTGCGCCGCACCTGTGCGTTCGATGTGCATCTCTATTGTTTCGAAAACATCGTAAAATAAGGGTCGGTAAGGGTGTCTCCACCCAAGATATTTTTTGCACGCACTCGAGCGTTTGCCACACAGGATTAGTGTAGCATAAAGAAGCGTTTGTATAAATTTCGCTAAGAATTAAGCAGATAATGTGTTAATAGTTATTCTGCTATTCAGGACGGAGACAAATACAACAAATCAAAAACCATGAAAATGGGTCCAGCCGTTCTCGAGTTATAAGTGTTCGAACAAACCCGACTTTATTTTATACAGAGTTGTTTTGACAGAAAGGCATTCAATTAGTCTACGAATACTATACGTGTTTAGTATTAATTCGATACGGTACAAAAATAAAAAGCACCAAAAATGAGATTTTTTTTTTCAAACAAACTAAATAGCTTACAAATCAGAGTAAAACGCAACCACCCTTTATAAATAAATTTAACTGACCTTAGATACCTAGGTAACAAAGCGGCAACGTCGCCAGGCATACAATGACTGCTTGAGCTGTCGACTGCTCTCGCGCAGTTACCTCCGCCCGCACTCTTCATTCCACATCGCGCGCGCTTCCCGTCCGCACGCTTGTCTCTTGAGCAAAATGGACGACGTAGATTGTGACGCGCTAATCAGGGCAAATAAATCGCAAGAACTTAATTGGAATTATCCATGTTGCTACTGATTTGAATGACGAGCAGTTGGTATCAACTGCGCCAGCAGTTATCAATGGCAGCTTCAAGCTGTTGCCTATGACTGCAAGAGTAGTCCGTGCATGTTGATCAATGGCTAACTGCTCGAGCAGTCCGTATATGGCGGCCTATAGGCCTCCACTCGCGCTGGCTTTTATGTTAGGTAAGTAGGTAAGGGTACTTCACGCGCACAACATCAATCACAATAAAAACACTAAATTTTTACATGTAAAAATTTGCAAATGCACGATTTATACCGACGGAGAATGTATTCAATGTATTCTGATGCCGTGTAATTTACACGAGGCATTGTTTAACACTTTAATTACACACACACACACAACCAAAGTTTAATTACGTGTCATATCACAATAAAAAACAGTCAATCACAAAAAAATCACGAACACTAAATAACATCGATCACTAATAAACAACTAGATACACAATCAGCGGCAAAAAATGTCCTCACCGAAAGTCCACCAAATTTAACATTTGGTGTACTTTTACTCTAGTAGCATTTGAACGCTCCGACAGTAAGTATGACTCAGTGCTCGTTTAAAAAGTGCGAAAATCACACTTCCAGGACGCAAAAAAAAGATGGGAGTTTCATATTTTCGGTAACTATTAATATTATCAATATATAATTGTTATCATTGTATTGTAAATACTGATATCTTCTCAGGAAATCGTCGTAAAAACATTTTTTTAATTAAGTCGTAATAAACAGGAGGAGTTATAAAGCATCTCAATTGTAAAGACTCTCAGTAAACGTAGTAATCATACTATCGCATGCCCGCTTAAATTGTTCGGGTTATGTGCGTTGATTCTGTTCCATTTGTGGAGACGCTATTGTTTCTTTTTTTATTATTATTAATGTTACTTATGATTTTTTTTTTTGTTTAATGATACTTGTTTACTGTTTCTATAAATATTAGGTTGGGGAAAAAGTCTTTTCGCATTATAGTATGTATGAACTTGTAATAAAATCTCTTTGGCTATACTATTTGTATCTGGCTGGTTTTGGTATCATTGAAAGTTTAAACTTTAAAGAACATAATTCCAAATTCAAATTAGGAAAATGTGTGATTTTCATTTGTTTTTCGTACCGTCAAGATGAGTGAATCTAATGAAGAAATTCGATACATTTTAAAATTTTACTACAAAAAAGGTAAAAATGCAACGCAAGCCGCGAAAAAAATTTGCGATGTTTATGGACCTAGTGTAGTGTCTGTGAGAGTAGCACACATTTGGTTTAAGCGTTTTTAATCCGGAAATTTTGATGTCAAAGATGCACGTCGCTCTGGTCGCCCATTACGGATAAAATGGATGCCATTTTTGAAAAAGTGGAGTAAGATCGGCATATCAGTAGTTACGACATAGCTGAAGAACTGGAAATTGATCACAAAACAGTTTTGGCGCATTTGAAAAAAACTGGGTACACAAAAAAGCTCGACATTTGGGTACCTCACGAGCTCACTGAAAGAAACCTAATGAACCGTGTACTCATTTGTGATTCTTTATTACGACGTAATGAAACCGAACCATTTTTGAAGAAGCTGATAACTGGTGATGAAAAGTGGATCACGTATGACAAGAACGTGCGAAAAAGGTCGTGGTCAAAGGCCGGTCAGGCTTCACAGACTGTGGCGAAACCCGGGTTAACTCGCAACAAGGTGATGCTGTGTGTGTGGTGGGATTGGAAAGGCATTATTCATTATAAGCTGTTACCACCAGGCAGGACCATCGATTCTGAGCTCTACTGCGAAAAACTAATGAGATTAAAGCAAGAAATTGAGAGAAAGCGGCCGGAATTAATCAACAGAAGGGGTGTGGTTTTTCATCATGACAACGCTAGACCTCACACATCTTTAGCCACTCAGCAAAAATTAAGAAAGTTTGGCTGGGAGGTGTTAATGCATCCGCCGTATAGTCCTGACCTTGCACCTTCAGATTTCCACCTGTTTCGGTCTCTTCAGAATTCTTTAGGCAGTGTCAGGTTAACATCACGAGAGGACTGCCAAAACCACTTGTCGCGGTATTTTGACCAGAAGTCCCAAAATTTCTATAGCAATGGGATCATGTCCCTACCTACAAGATGGCAAAAAGTTATCGAACAAAATGGTACCTACATACTTTAGTTAAATGTAAATAAACTATATTAAAAAATGTTTTGAATTTTCTTAAAAAATGCGAAGAAACTTTTTCCCCAACCTATTATTTAGAAAAAAATGTTTTAGGAGCACCAATACGTATAGGGAAGGTACAGTGAGAATATTCAAATTTACAATGCGTCTCTTACAAGATTCCTGCTGACGAATGCAAACCATGGTGCGAATGGCCCTTTTTTGTAACACAAATTCTCTCTGTGTATTGTAATCATAGCTGCCTCCCCAGCATAAGATGCTGTATGGTACCTTGACTCGATTAACGCATAATAGACTTTTTTTTAACTGTGTAATGTCAATATCAATTCGTAGGCTTCTCAGTACATAACATGCTGAGCTGATAGAGTTTTTTTAATCTTTCAAGTTCTGGTTTCCAATTTAAATAACAATCAACATGTACTCCTAAAAACCTTACTGCCTCTACCATACTGACATGGACTCCATCCAAAGCACAATTTAGGTGACTTTTATTTTTGGAAGTAGTACGAAATAGCACTAAGTTGGTTTTACTAGCATTCACTTTGAGTCCGTTGATAGTGAACAAATTGTGAAATACCTTTAAAGCTTCATTTACGCGCAAATTAAGAGATTGAATGTTACCTGCTGAAATGATAGCATTAGTATCGTCTGCAAATACCACTAACATTGAATGTTCCCCTAAATTTTTTCCACATAATCTATTACATCGTTAATAAATATAATAAAGAGAATAGGACCCAATATAGATCCTTGAGGAAGTCCTACTCTAATTTAGACCTAATAGCTTGCTGATATGAAATAACAATGAGAGGAAGTTTTCTAACAATGCATTTCGCATTGTTAGAAAACTTCCTCTCATTGTTATTTTCAAGGCGAATCAGTTGTTTTACTTCTACGAACATTTTTCTATTTTTTAAGTAGGATGTGAGAAGTTGTTATAGCTTTGCCTCACACCATAATGCTCAAGCTTAATTAACAACAGGTCGTGGTTTATTAAGTCAAAAGCAGAGCTTAGATCTAAAAAGAGACCAGCTACCATTTGCTTTGAATTTAGTTTACTTCTGACCTCCATAAGTAGAGTATCAATAGCATCTTGCGTTCCTACGCCAGACTGATAACTGGCGAGTGCGTGATTTACACCTCTTGACCTCTGCCATTCTTCAGAGAATATAGGCCTGATGTTATGTTGTATTCTAGATCCTTCATCAATCAACACCAAAAGGCGATGATCCGTTCATAGTCCCTGAAATGCACCACCTGGTAGTAAAGCTACTGAATGCGTTCGAGCACATCGACAAGCAAGAGGACCAAATCACTAACCGCAATCAAGCGGACCTGCCGTCCGTGCTCATATTCCTGCCAGGAATATATGAGATTGAGGAATTGTATGCCTGTCTCACAGACCTTGATTTGCGGCAAGTATTACTTTTAACAGACTTAAAAATAGGAGGAGGTTCTCAACAAGGAAGAGAACTGCCAAATTAGTTCCACGTAGATGGCGCTAAGTGTTTGTTACTTTCATTCAGCCGGCAATTGAGTTCCATGATGAAAACTTTGCCGTGAGAATGTGCTAAGTGTTTTTTCTTGTCGCCGATTGGTCGCTTTGTAAACACAGCGTCAATCTCGTGGCGAAGATTCCGGTGAACAATCGATTTAATGGTCAAAAATTAATCAAACAAAATAACCAAAGCCACCGATTTTCTAAACTAACGTTATTTTGCCCGTTGTAGGATTTGTTTTTGGAAGTCTCGTGATTTTTTAGTTTTTAATTACAATGAATTAGTTTGGTATAGGTCAGTTCACACTGAGACGCAACAACTGCGCGTCTGCGTGCAGCGTTGCGTCTCAGTGTGAACTGACTTTGAAGAATCGAGAAATGTAAAGAGGTGCCGCACACAAGGTGCATCGTAGAGCCATATTACAGTTAATAATGCATGCGGGGCGTTCCGCCCCGGCGCATCGCTGCTTACTTCGGACACTCCAGTTCCTTTATTAAAATCATTTTTTTTACTGTAGTAAATGTCCTAAATTGTTTCCGACGTCACGTCTCAATGGGAACTGATCATTATGCTTCAACTTTTTTGTCTCCTTTTACGTTCTTTGGAGAATTCAGGCCTAAAGTTATATCATTTGATGATAACAGTGAAAAGGTAGCGGACGCAGAATGCCGGTCATACAAATGGTTCGTGCTGCCTCTTCACTCGACGATCACCGCGGACGAACAGGCGCGCGTGTTCCAACGCGTGCAGCCGGGACACAGGAAGATTATACTGGCCACCAACATCGCTGAGAGCTCCATCACGGTACCTGACATTAAGTATGGTAAGTAGACTTGAGCATATTATGTCTGAATGGGTGATATAGTGTAGTATTTGTTTATTTAGTAACTAGCGACCCGCCTCTGCTTCGCACAGTTTTTACGACTTGACCTAAACATGACTTGACCAAAGCACATTGATTTGATTTAACTATGAACATGTCGCAATACTCGCAATTGTGTGCGGCACAGAAACAGTTTTTTTTTACTTCTTTGGCAACTGAGCCAGTGTCGACTATTTTGCCAGCGTCATGTGGTGACGGCAGCACAGCGAGATGAGCCGTCGAACTTTCACTTTGTGGTAGTTGTTAATTGCTAATGTTAGTTATTAGCTGAAAGAACAAGACAAGTTTTGTTAGTTTATTTTTATTGTTTTGTTAAATAAATACATAAATGATTTCTTTACTAAAAAAAAATAGATATTTACAGATTTATGATTATTATTACACACCAGACTACATTTTTATATCATTGTCATTTAAAAATTTTGCTAGGACTTGGATTAGTTTAGGGGAAAAGTTAGTTAAGAGGGAATGAAAGTTTGTAGGAAGGGTGATTTTAATTTTGGGAAGTTTATGGTACACAATTCAAAAGATTGTGAATTTGAAGGACATGAAAAATATATATGGTCCAGAGTACCGTCATCAAGACCGCATTCGCACAAGGAACTATCACGAACACGAATCTTATTAAGGAATACTGGACTGCAGCAGTGACCGAGTCTGAGTCTACACAAAGATGAAATAGTTCTTTTGGATGATTTAAAAAACCAAGGTTTCCGTTGGATGTCGGGTTGGATACTGGCGTAGTACGCCCCCTTGAGTTTTGAACCCATCTGCCACACTGCTGACCACGAGTTATGCATTTTAAGTTTAAGTGTCAGCCCGTAGGTCATAACTATGAACAACATAATGTTTTTGTTCAACAAGGTTGGCTGTAGCAAATTTTGCCAGCGAGTCGGCGCACTCGTTGCCATTTATACCCGAATGACTGATGAATCCAAACTATTTCAATGTTTAAATTGTTGTTAGAGCAAATGAAGAGTAAATTTTGAATGTCAATAATGATTTTACTATGAATTTTTGATTTTAATTGATTTTGACTTAAAGCCTGAATGCTACTGCGAGAATCTGAGAAAATTACCGAATTTTGAAGATTATGTGATTTTATGAAATTAATTGCTTCTAAAATGCCGATACATTCCCCTGTAAATACCGAAACCTCTGGAGGGCACTGAAAGAGTAGGGCAATTCTGGAATTCTGGAATTCTGTCTGGAAGTATGTTGCAATTCCTGTACATCCTGCTGGCGTAAATTTAGATGCATCCGTATAGAATAAATTCCAACCCCTCCAGTACTTCTCGATAGCCCGATCAAAGTCACCCTTTACGTCCTCGGAACTTGAAATGCCAAAGTCCAAGACAACTTTTGGCCTAAAGTGGACCACCTCGTATGCGGAAGAAAATACTGGTAGGGTGGGATATTGACAAACAGGTGAGGAGAGGTTTTTAAGCTCTCTATACCTATTCATCAACGGGGGAAAACTTTTGAAAGGAAGCGATCTGCCAAGTATTGTCTACGAAGGTTAAGGGGAGGCTCTGCACATTCTACCTGGAGAACATTTATAGGGGAGGATTTCATTGCTCCTATGACAATCTTACGAAGCGCCTCTTTATTACACGGCTCAAGTAAGAAGCAGCAATAGTCCAGTTAAGTGAGCGGATTGCTAAGTTGTATAGCAACACAAAGAAAACTTCAAAGTCACGTTATACCAGAGGTTATTTAGAAACGAGATTAGACACATTGACTGAATATTGGGATACGTATAATAAACAACACGACGCGATTTTGAAGAGTGTTTCTACGCAGGTTCTCGAATAAACAAAGTTTGATCCTATTGCAAATTTTGATACGACCGAAGAAAATTATCTTGAATTTGAAACTGCCATTAAAGAATTCTTGATCGAGCTGTCCCATCAGGAGTCACCATAGGCTACAACATCGGCCACATGTCCTGACGAAATATCTGAAAGGATAAAAAACAAAACGAAGTTGCCGCCGATTAATATACCTAAGTTCTCCGGTAACTACACAGAATGGTTCAGCTTTCGCGACGTCTTCACATCCCTTGTTCACAGTGATAATAACCTATCAAAAATTGAGAAACACCATTATTTGAAGTCCAGTATTAGTGAGGCTGAGCAGCTATTAAAACACTTCACACTTACCGCAGCTAATTATGATAAGGCTTGGGCGTTATGAAAATAAGAGGATAATTGTGAATAACATCCTGAATCGTCTTCTTTATCAGCGCAAAATGACCAACGAATGTGCTCAAAGCCTGAAAGGTATTTTAGACACCACACGCGAATGCTTGAATTCGCTAGAAAATCTTGGCATAGAAATAGACATGGATGCTGTGGGATGCTATTGTAGTTCACGTTGTTATCTCTAAAATTGACATTGAAACTCACAAACTTTGGGAACAGTCCCTTGGTTCATCACGAGACTTACCAACTTTTGAGACTTTAGCCTCACTACTAGAAAGCCGATTCAGAGCCATGGAAGTTATCAACAGTGTTAGAAAGGATACATCCAAGAAAGATTCAGCGAAAGCCACCTCAACCCAAGCAAAAGCCGTCCCTATGAAATCGTTCGCTACTGAAATTGAAAGCACCTGCACTTTTTGTTCACAAAACCATTACATTTGCCACTGCAAAGGATTTTCTAATATGGAAATCTCACAACGCTATGACTATGTCAAGAATAATCACATCTGCTTCAACTGTCTTGTTAAGGGTCATTCAGTTAGTCAATGCAAGCAAAGCACAAGCTGCAGGAAATGTGGTCGACGTCATGACACACTTGCAAACCCAGCCAAGACAAGCACAGCTACAGAACAGAGTGAACCAGAAACACATGAGGCTGTATAAATATAAAACAGATAATGTAAAACAGGTTATCTTAGCAACAGCTTGTGTTGTTGTTATTGCTAAAAATGGATCCACTCACCAACTTAGAGCCTTAATTGATCCAGGATCCCAGGCATCACTAGTGACTGAAACAACTGCGCAACTGCTGCAACTTGATCGTACTGCTGTTAATGGTAAAATTACTGGGATATCTAATGAGAAAGCAATAACAACAAAGTCAATGGTCAACCTTAAATTTCACTCTATTTATGATTCTTCACAAATAATTACTACACAAGCCTTTGTACTCAAACGATTGACGTCATTATTGCCTGCACATGAAGTATCTAAGGATTCCTGGCCTAGTCTAAGTGACTTGAAACTTGCTGATCCACAATTCCACAAGCCAGGGTGTATAGATATCTTGTTGGGGGCAGAAGTATACTCACGATTAATGCTGGATGGTTTATATAGACACAACGCAATGATTGCACTTAATTCACATCTTGGATGGTTGATTTCAGGACAAACATGTAAGGATGCTTCGCAAAGCTCATATCATGTTGTTGTCTCACATACTAAATTAGAGACTGACCAGTTGCTCAGGAGATTCTGGGAACTGGAGGTACACACACAGACTAAAAGAGCGCTTACACAAATGGAAACTCAGTGCGAAGAGCATTACATGAGGGCCGTTACAGACTCCGCTTGCCTTTCAAAAACGCGACCCAACTAGGGGACACAAAAGGTTTAGCAATTAATCGTTTAACTCAAATGGAGAAGAGATTCAACCACAAACCTGAATTTAAAGTAGAGTGCTGCAAATTCTTGAGGCAGTATGAATCACAAGCACACATGGAAGTCATACCTGAAAAGGAAAGAAACTCAAGTAATAAATACTACTTACCTCATCACGCCGTCTTGAAGGAGTCCAGCACTAGCATGAAGCTGCGCGTAGTCTTCGATGGTAGCGCCAAACCTGGCAAAGGATCGTCCTTGAATGATTAACTGATGATTGGTCCGCCTCTGCAACAAGATATAAAGGATTTAGTAACAAGATGGAGAACACATAGAATTTGTTTGGTAGCGGACATTCAACAAATGTATAGACAGATACTAATACATCCTAGTGATGCGGAGTATCAACGAATCGTTTGGCGAGAAAAATCGGACGAAGAAGTTAAAGAACTACTACTTACCGTCACTTATGGAACATCCTGTGCACCTTACCTTGCAATTAGAACTTTGCACCAGTTGTCCTATGATGAGAAGGAAGAGTTTCCTATTGCCGCGCCGCTACTGTGAACCGATCTTTATATGGATGACCTGATGTCAGGTACATCCAATGAAGATGACACAATTAGTCTGCAAAAGCAAATAACTGAACTATTACAAAAAGGTGGATTTTTTTACACAAATCGTCGTCAAACAGTGCAAAGATATTGTCACAAATTCCAAATGCCGATAAATCTAATCAAACCGTTGTTAACATACAAATTAATGACACTATTAAAGCTTTGGGCATTTATTGGAATCCGCGCACTGATAATTTTGAATTGAAAATGTCAATTGATCCGCTTATTGATACTATTACTAAAAGAACAGTTTGTCCATTATCGTTAAAACATTCGACCCGCTAGGCTGGTTAGCACCTGTAGTCATTGTGCTAAAAATTTTCATGCAAAGGCTGTGGTTGGCTGACCTAGACTGGGACGATGTTTTACCTGATAACTTACGAGTTGAATGGTGTACCTTTCATAACAACATAAAACACATGAATACTATACAGCTTCCTCGATGGCTTGGCTTGTTACCTGCTAAATTGAATGTGGAAATTCATGGGTTTCGTGATGCTTCTTGTGCTGCTTATGCTTGTGTTGTTTACCTTAGAGTTTTGGACGACAATGCTATCACAATGCGTCTTATCGCTGCAAAATCAAAGGTGGCACCAGTCAAACAAGTATCGCTTCCTCGCCTAGAGCTCTGCGGTGCAGTACTTTTGTCAAAGATGTTACTTGATATTAAAACTAGTATATCAATTGATCAAATGGACTGATTCCACTTTAGTGCTGGCTTGGTTACGCAAATATCCTAATTCATGGACTACTTTTGTTGCTAACCGTACCTCTGAGATTTTAAATGTCACTAATAGTAGTCAATGGCATCATGTAAAGTCACCTGATAACCCAGCGGACTTAGCTTCGCGGGGTATGAACCCAAACGAGCTGAAAGAGTCAACGCTATGGTGGGAAGGCCTGCAGTTTTTAAGAACTCAATCTGAATTTGTGTATACAGAAGATAACTTACCTGATACTGTTTTAGAGTCTAAGTCTAAAATTACTTCTCATTTTATTATTAACAATCAAAATGATGATTTACACTCACATTTAAATCGCTATTCCAGTTTCACTAAATTAGTACGAGTTACCGCTTATTGTTTGAGATTTATGCAAATATGTAGAGAAAAGGCTTTTGAAAATGCTACAAACTGGACCAGGTTTTTAAATGCGAATGAATTGTTAAACGCTCGTAATGTATGTATCCGTTTGTCACAGTGTGTTTTTCAAACTGAAATTGAATTATTGTCAGCTGGTAAGTCTCTCCCTAAATCTAGTAAATTGTTTTCCTTTCACCCTTATATTGATAACCAAAATATATTAAGAGTTGGTGGCCGACTCGCTAATGCTCAGGGTACATTGGATTTTCAGTCACCAGTTATCCTCTCAAGTCAATGCCATTTCACTAAGTTGTCACCGATGCTCACCACCAAACGTTGCATGGTGGATATCAATTAACTCTTAATATATAAAACTTGAAATACTGTATTATTGGTGCTAAGAGACTGGTTAAGAGTATTATCCAAAAATGTATTCCGTGTTTTAAACAAAGGGCCGCGCCAAGACCTCCTTTCATGGGAAATTTGCCTTCGTATAGGGTTACACCATCACGTCCATTTCTATCCTGTGGAGTGGACTTCGCGGGACCCTTCTCATTGAAATTGTATCCTGGTAGATGTACTCGTACCAGTAAAGCTTACATTAGTCTCTTTGTATGCACAGTCACAAAGGCTATTCACCTGGAGTTGGTCGAAGCTTTGAGTACTATGGCCTTTATGGCAGCTTTCAAGCGCTTCTCTGCGCGTCGCGGGCACTGTAAGGATATGTATAGTGACTGTGCACAGTGTGTTATTTTGCCTTAGTTGCGGACATGTCAGTTTTATTTTTTTTCTTTATAGATTTAACCTTAATAAACCATTCTTAAAAACCCCCGTTTTTATATTTCATTTTATATAAGAGATACAAATATTTTAGTGAAAGGTCACTGACCTTCTTGAAAAAGTTTTTCGTCTGTATTTCTTTAATGAAGCAAAATTTCAGTGTCTTGCAAACTATCACTTAATTGTTGGTTTAAAATGTATAAATTGTAAAAATTACAAGGCTCTAACGTAACAGGAACCGGAATGAAAAAATATTTTTTCAATTAACGAAAAAAAAAATATATAAAATTAACTATTTGCGGGTCGCGTTTTTTTTTGTTTTCGTAATATACTTAAGTAAAGTACCTTCAACTGGAGAAAATTCTAAATATGTATCTAGCGGGATCTCGGAGATATTGAGTTTCTAAGTTTTTATTAAATTTCTATGGAAATAGGGTTGTCACAAAAAAGTAAATATTTAAATTGATTAGTTCAATCGATTAAATCAATTTATGCTAAACATGTTGTAAACGCTTATTTATGACATTTCCTCGCTGTCGGATTCAATTATGATTTCGTCAGTCGTCAGCGTAATATTTTCTTCAAAACCTTCAGATTCTAAATTATTGTAGTGAACATTGTCTGTTGTTACGCATAGGAGTTGAAGCACTGATTTCGATAGGGGTAAAGGTTTTTTATGTTTATTACGTGTACTAAGTGTTAATGAGGATATATATATGCATCGGACGACTCTAATGCACGGTGAAACAAATCTAAAATTGTAGTTTTCCTGTCTAATTTCCGGGTATGATGTTGTCGATCATAGCGCCAGTATTTATTCCTTGACTCGCCTGCTTGCTCAGACAACATACCTGGGTGAATATTCGAGCGTTTTAACCGCCGTCATTACCTTCCGCCAAAAGTTGATGAAAGAGAATATATTTAATGAAATATTTCAGCAATTCCTGATTCTGGTCCTTAAGCAGATTCTGGGAATTGATGAAATATTTCATTAACGATATTCTCCTTCATCAACTTTTGGCGGAAGGTAATGACGGCGGTTAAAACGTCGAATATTCACCCACCTACGGGTAACGGGCTGGCGTCTATGATTTGACGGCCATGAATTAATATTTTGTGCATCGTGACAGACATGTAAAACCAATTGTATTTTTCCACGTACTTTTTAGCTACTGATTTACAAAAGGCATCAAATTTTTCAGCATCTATTATTAAGCCACTCGACAGCACTACTAAAATATTATGCAGATCATCCACCAACCATGTTTCTATGCCTAAGATATCTGCAAATGTTTTTCGATGTTGGTCTGATAGTGCTGTTCGTGCAGTGTTCCCATCATTGGTGGTCCCCGAATTTGGACGAACGACATCAACCAAAAGTGACAGTTTGTCTCTTATTGCAGTTTGTATATTTTTTTGCGCTCCTCAACAATTGAGGCAGCCGGTGATTTTTTACTAACTCTCCACTTCATGACTGCTGGATCATTTTTGTACCCCAAGTGCAGTAAAAATTCAAAAATTCTAATCCAAGCATGTAAGGGACTTATTCCATGACATAAGGCTTCTGGATTTACGGGTTTGTTGATGACAACATCCAACTTATTAAACTCCGTTGCTGTAGCTCCACAACAAGCACAACGTAATTGCGAAGTGGTCCCCGTAATGACGTTAAATACTTTGCCATCTACAACAGTTAAATATAATTTGGGATCTGCAATTATAGTTTGACCTTTATCGGTTTCCGCATAAAGTGGTGCTAACTGATCTATTGCAGCCTGTATCCGATTTTTTTCTTCGATGATAAGTTCTTTTGTCTCATTACGATATTGAATCTTCAATGGACGACAAAACCTGTACGATTGTGGGCTTGGATTAGACCACAACACAAAGCCGTCCTTAGTTTTTAATCGTAAAGGGATATACGTTGTTGTAAATAAACAATTTTCATTCTCGTTATCACCATCTAAAAACTTCTGTTTATAAAAAGCCTGTCCTGTACTACCATCAAACCCCCAAGAACCCTCAAATCTACAATATAAAATGTTATTTTGCTTTTGTTTGCAATATTCTGAAATGTTTTCGGTATTAAATTTTATGATTCGTCGGAATGTGTGTAGTAATAAGCTATGAACTGAGACACTTGCTTCTCTTTCAGTAATAACTATGTCTTCTTCAGGATAACACATTTGCTTTGCTATTTTTAATTTATAGTATGGAGGATAAGCTAAGAAACCTCTGTCTTTCAAATCTTTCTGTATGATACAATAATCTTCCACAGTTAGTTTCCTATCAATTACTAAAGAAAGGGCTTCATCAGGGGTGTAGGGTTTGGGTTCAGCTTTCGCTTTAATGGATGATGCAATTTTTTTAGGACGAGTTGGACTTTTCAGGCACTCATTGATAACGAATTCTAATCCTTGAGCAGAGCTTTTAATAAGTTTTTCTCCGTGAATTTCGTCTGTTACAATTTTCGACATCATTTTAATTATTTTTGACTGCGGCTGATCCTGAAGAGACTCCTCGAAACTCTTTCGAATATGACGCATTTGACGAGAGTTCATTTCATTCGCAGCAGATGGATTGTTATTCGATGTTCCGGGTATTGATTCGTCTTGGCGATTATTACATATATTAGAAGTTGATGGAGCTTCATGAGAAGTTCCAGGTATCGGTTCTGTAAACAACATATTGCTTACAGAGCCCATATCTGATGGTTCTGGTTCTTGAGGTCTTAAAAGATAATTGGAAGGAAAGGTTTTGTTTAATTCTATAGGACATTTTTTTATTCCGGTTGGTATTTTAATATCGAAAATTGTAAAGCCATTTATCATTCTTTTTACTGAAGCGTTTAAAATTACTTTTGCTGCTAATATAAAGCTTTTCACACTTAAAAATAAATTTGGAAATGTTGTCTCTAAGGTTTTTATTATTAACGTCAATATCGTCTGGAATACCTGTTGGGAACAATGCATTTAAAATAGTCATTGTCCGATCATTGGTTTCTAGGTCACCCGGTCTTTGTTTTGACCCATATTGTCGGGCCTTTTCAGCCAAAATATTAATTTGCAGTTTCGTTAGTATTTTCGGATCCGAATTCAGGCTTAGGTCGTCAGTAATCATTGCCACTCGCTGACCAACATGAAGGTTGGCGCCCTCATGCCCCCCTTGCATTAAGTCCTCTGGTCGGGGCCCAGACGGATATCCCCCAGCAGGACGGGTCAGTGCCTGCTGAGGCAAAACAGTGCCATGGGTCTTTGACGGCTCCATGACACCTCACCCCCGCTTCTCCAGATATGATGTAAAGGAATTGGGTTTTAGCATTTGCCTAACGAGGGCGGACCCCTTCCCAATCCCACATAATACCTTTCATCGAAGATAGATCATAAACAAAAGTAGTGATCAAATTCAACCGTAAATAATTTAATTTTGATTTTGAATTTTTGTACTATTTTTTCATATAAACTTAAACTGTGTAAACTATGCACGCCACGATTTAAACCGACAGTTGTTAATACCTACCTGAGTCAAAAATAATGAATCACAATGAGTAATATTCGCATGAAGTACTCGTAAGTATCGCACACAGGTTTGAGTTACAACCCTAACCGACAATTTCAAAATTCAATATTTCCGAAATCCTGGGCCTGTTGCAACTGATTTTTTTTTGTGGTGTTAGTTATTATAGTGGTTAATATTTAGGCTTAACAAAAAACGCGACCGTGAAGAGAATGGCTGAAAAAAAAATATTTTCTAAATCATAAAAAAAAAATCTCACTTGTCTGAGCAAGATTTTTAAAGTTTTCAAGAAAAAAATGGTTCCGGTAGTGAATTTCTATCATACCTTAAAACATTTCGTGTAAAAATCAAAATAAAAAACGAGATATTGTGTTTCTATGGTTTTTAAGGATTTTTCTCGATTTTATTTATTTCTCTTAAACTACAGTAGTTAGAGCCGGCGGAGTTTTGTTAGGAGGTTTGTTTCATTTTAGGCTTTCCGAAATACACATAAAACGAGCATGTCCGAACTAAGGCAAAATAACACACTGTGCTGTGGAACCAACTTTCAAGGTGCCTCAAGAGAAATGGCGATCCAATTTGAAAACTCTCAAGTTGATTTGATTCACGAGATAGCAGAATTACTTGCTAATAATCACACTACCTGGCATTTCATCCCTCCCGGAGCTCCACACCTCGGAGGATTATGGGAGGCCGGTATAAAATCCGTAAAGGGTCACCTAAAACGCGTTATTGGTCAAAGTTGTCTCACTTTCAATGAGTTTTATACTCTCCTCACACAAGTAGAAGCATGTGTAAATTCACGTCCTCTTACCATAATAGATTCGTCGTTAGATGAACCTCCTTTAACGCCTGGCCACTTCCTTATAGGGGAACCCCCTATTGTAGTTGCTGACGAAAGATTAGAAAATACTCGCACCACTCACCTTAATCGATGGCAACTTGTCCAGCGTATGCTGCAAACCCTCTGGCGGCGTTGGCAAGCTGAGTATTTGACTACTTTACAAACTAGATATAAATGGAACAAACACCAGCCAGATATTGAGTTAGGCTCCATTGTGTTATTCAAAGACGAAAGATTACCTCCAGGTAAGTGGCTCCTAGGACGTGATTGAAAAACATACAGGCAAAGATGGGGTGACTCGTGTCGTCTCTTTAAGGATTACAAGATCATATCACTAAGCGACCAATAACCAAACTGTGCCCATTACCTTCATAAATCAATCACACAAACCTAACATTGTTTTATAATTTAGTCATATTGTTTAATTTTGTGTACAATTGTAACTTTAAAAACCTCTTCTGAAGGACTTACGCAGTCCTTGGCCGGCAGGAATGTTTGTGTAAAATTAGTTCCTCGTGGCTCGATAGATGGCGTTGCTCGATTAAATGAATCTGTGGTTTCCTTTTCCGCCAAAACATATTGAGGCTCACGACTAGTTCATGTTAAAATACAGTTCTTCCACAATCACAGTGTAGTATTATTAAACACCTTCTATAATATAAACGAACCTTTGTCAACAGTGATCGATTACTGCCTGATGAAGGTGATGGTATCGGACACTGACACGAGCTTCACGTCGTTGCGGCTGGCGTGGGCTTCCAAGACCAACTGTGAGCAACGCGCGGGCCGCGCCGGCAGAGTGCGCGACGGACGCGTGTACCGACTTGTTACAGACAAGTTCTATGTAAGTGTGCGGCCATTCCTAAAGGAAGAGTGAAAACATATTTATTCTGCATAAATAAGACGCACATCATAAAACAAACAAAAAGTAATACAAAGTAGCCAAAAGCCTCGTATTCGATATTCTCACATTGATGGACTGAAAAGACTGAATGCAGTCATGTAACACAGTCGCACACCTTTAATTTTAGAAGATGTTTTCATATTGTCATCATTGTCGTGCCCTTATCCCAATTTATTTGGAGTCAGCGCAACATGTCCCTTTCTTCCATACTTCTTTATTAGTCGTTATCTCGGGAGTCACCTCCTTCCTAGCCATATAATTATCATCAAACAGTCCATCCACCGTTTTTTTTTTGGTCTTCCCTTACTCTTATAGCCATCGACATTCATACTCAAAACTGTACTCACGACATTTTCCTTATTCCTCCGCTTACATAATATGGTATAGCTATTTTACAATTATTACCATATTATGGTAATAATTGTAAAATAGAATAGTCTCATTTTGTGCTCAAATTTCAAGTATTTCAACTCCATTATTTCCGACAGTCTTAATTTATAGTATTACATTTTATTTTTACGAATGCATGCTGGATAACAAATATAATTGCGTCGCTGTTGTAAGATGACAAAATGGTCCAATAACACAAACTTTAATGTGTTGACCTACAGGAAGGATTACAACAAGAATGTCCGCCGGAGATAATCCGGTGTCCGCTGGAGAGACTGGTGTTGCTATCCAAGTTGTTGGACATGGGCCCGCCGAGTGATGTGCTGGCTCTGGCTATGGACCCGCCGGATATCACCAACATACAGCGCACTATACTTGTGCTCAAAGAGGTAACTTAGCCCGGGGAATTTACGCTGAATTTTAGGCTAACTTTGCATTTATTTAAAACACAGATTTTTTTCATTTAACGTGTAGGGTATGGACATGG